>OZ026587.1:7158515-8394765 GCA_964020215.1 Aurelia sp. 3 sensu Dawson et al. (2005)
TTTGCGCATAATAATATGCACAGTTGCATTTGGCATGGGTGTAAACTGCGTTTCCTTCAATAAAGTTATTCATTTTGGACCCTCAAAGAATATTGAGTCATATGTTCAAGAGTGTGGCAGAGCAGGAAGAGATGGAGGAGAGAGTATTTGCCATCTACTTTACAACAACTTGTTGACAAGTAGGTGTGAAGATGATGTGAGAGAGTATGTCTATTCAACAATTTGCCGTAGGGTTGCTATTGCAAAATGGTTTGGTTGTCCCCAAGTTGAAAAGGAAAATCCTTGTTCATGTTGTGACAGATGCGCTTTGGGATGTGAGTGTGATGTAAATCGCAGTTGTCAGGAAGCTTTGCAATACAGACTGAAAAATGATGCAAAGGAAACATGTAAGGAGAGGGAAGTACCAAAAGCAAAGATTGCTGAACTGCACAGTCTTCTAAATGACTACTTGCTGAAAATGAAGCACATCCAGAGTGGTCAAGGTAAAGCTATGTCCTATGTTGTAACTGATTTTGAATTTACAGAATTTCAAGTCAGTCAAGTTTTGAAAAATTGCCACCAGATTTTCACATTGGAAGATGTGATGTCTAAAGTTGAAATATGGAGGATTATACATGCACAGAACATACTGTACATGTTAGGGCAAGTGTTCACAGATGTTGATGTATGTGATTGGAAACTGCAATTACCTGAAGATGATCAAGATGAAGATGAGGAAATGCCTTCTGAGTGGATGGAGATGCGTGATGATTCATTGGTAGGTTTACCCACTGAAAGCAGTCTCTTGGCAGATATTGACAGTATATTGGACACAACCGTTGACAGTTTTGAGTGTCACAGAAATGTCTCTGAGTATTCAGATTTCAGTTTTGACCAGCATTGATATATTTCACAGAGTACTGACTGTGCAGGCCTTGCAAACTTTGAAAAACTTTTAACTTTTTTCCTTGAAACTGTAAAGGACTGTAAAGCACTTTTGGAAAGCTTTTTATACTTTTTCAAAATTCTTGTAAGAGAACAATTTCAGCATTTGCCATACCTTGAAAGAATTCTTATCATAATGTACAGAATCCTTGCAAATTCTTGTCATGTTATGTTTTGCAAGGCCCACTGTAGGTATGCAAATTGTTAAGCTACAAACCAAACAGAACTATACTGAAAGGAAGAAATGCACAGGAGTGCATCAAGCATTTTTTAAAGCTATATATAGCAACATAAACATACCTTCAAATTGTAATACAGGGGGAACCAAAACACCTGCCAAAAGTCCTTGAAAAACACTAGGCCATTTCTTGATAATCCGTATTTCTACCCATAGACATTAGTTAAGGCAATGACAGTACACAATTTTACCAACAGGAAATCTAGCCTTGACCTTCAAATCAATTTTTGTTATGTTTGTTTGATCATGGGTATAAGAGCAATAGGGCAGTCCATTAGAAAGTAGGGCATGCCTAAAAGTGGGTGGATTTAATGTACATGATCTCTGGAATTTGCCAGGCAGGTTGGATTTTAATTAGTTAGGGTCACTGCACAACAGATTTCTATTCAACTTCAAAGCAAAGGAAATATATTACTAGACATACAGTACATATGGTCATCTCAAAACATGTTTCTGCACTATCGGGCAGTCACTTCTTTGTTTACATTTTTCTTGTGTTCATTTATCCATGAATAAAAATCATGAATTGAAAAATCCTCCAACAAACTGACGTTGCAAGAGGGAAAAGACTTGTATCTTCTTCCTGGTATAAATTCCATTGCATTTTGAGAAACCAGTTCAGCAGCTACTTTCTTCAAGTCATTCTCTGATGATTTCGCATAATGTTTCCCAGATCTTTTGATGACACCACAGAAAGTATCATATTTATCTAGTAGTGCTTTGTTACAAGTGAGGGCTTTGAGTAACCTATCAATTGCTTCCTTGTTGGTGACATTGGAGCCTAGCTTTCTGAGCACGGTCTTCACAAGAAGGTTGAAATGTTCCAGTGCCATATCCAAGGGTATGTTGCCACCAAGCCCAAGTTTTGATTTGTGGAACCTGTTCCATATCAAACTGTAAGCATCTTTGGGTGGGAGGAGGGTGTTGACTTGAAATAGAAGGTATAGGCCTTCAAGTGCATATTTTCTACTTGATGCACCATCTTTCCTGAGGTATGGCAGCATAAACTTCCAGCAGCGCAAAACCCTTGCTCCATCCCCCTCTGAGATTGCATCATGGAAGTTCATTTGCAACATACCATATTCCAGAAGTGAACATTGGTAGTTCCTCACATCATCACTTCGTTTATTGCCTGCTTCATCAGTAGATGTTTGCATGTGATGAAATCCATGCAGTTTCTCATGCTCCTTCCTTATTTTGCCATCATGCTTGAACGTGTCACTGCAAGTTGATAGGCGGCATTTAAAGCGACCATCTTCAGTTGTTGGATTGCATGTTCTGAGCCAGTCGTTGTACTTTTGTTTCATAATGATTGACTTCTGTACAGATTCATTGACAACAAATTCATTAACTATTTCCAATGCCAATGAATCAAGGTATGTCTTCTTCTCATATAGACTTGACTCTCTGCACAAGTCAGCAGGCAATATGTCAGGTGTTGGAGTTTCATCTAAAGATTTGATTTTCAATGCTTGCATTGTTGCTGCCAAAATTCTAGCTTCCACCTCAAGAAAAAAGAACTGTTTGCAGGCATTATATTTCTTCTTCACATCTGCACATACATTTCTTCTGTTGATCAGTATCTTATCTGCAAACATGGTGCATTTATCACTGCTGACTTTTGGGTTGTAGAAATGATCAAATCCAAGCTAGAAGAAATACACAGCTTCTTAGAGATATTATTCCTGCAGTTTTTTATCTTTGGGGGAGGCACCAAACATTAGAAATAATGGTGGCAACACTTTTTGGTAAAATTTGGAAAGACATACTGTAGCAGAAGAGTTTCAAAGATTGGGCAGCACCTAGACTTATGACGATGAGTCCCTTGTACCCCTGCGGTAAACCTTGCTCAAAAGGGACTCATAATGAAACAGTGAAAAACTTGGCCCCCTTTTTCCTTCAATCATCAATGGAATTATGATGGAATCACCAGCTTTGAATCTCACTCCCGTGGGAATGGTTTCAATTTTCAATTCTTCAATTGAATTGAACATTCTATCACATTTACACGGTGACAATAGTAATTCCCAAATCTCGCAATCTGATTGGTACTGTAGGAATCGCGAAGTTTGGGCTTAAATAGGGCCAGGTTTTTCAGAGTAATATTATGAGTCCCTGTTGACTGAAGCGCCATCATCAAGTCAAAGAGCACAGGGAAACAAGAGACTCATTGTCATAAGTCTAGGCAGCACCACCATGAAGGGTATGACTGTTTTTTTTTTGTATGGCTCAAAGAGTTTCTATCAATGTAAAGAAGTCTGTTAATGTGCATGGACTTACAGTAACTGTAAGCTTTCAGCATCCTGTCAACAGCCATTTGTAGAATCCATACTTCAAAATTGTAATTAATGTTATTTTTATGCAAATAGCACAGAGTTATTGATTTACTAATTGGTTGATTGATTGATTGATTGTTTAATTGATTGATCCATAGAATTAAAAATGAAAACCTGAAGCTGTTGCACTGACACTGTGAAAATGTTCATTGTTCTTGACAAAAATTGCATGATTAAATGCAAAAATAATGCCTGATATTAAAGACAAATGACTGATATATTAGGGTGGATTGAAACAGTGTGCAAATACCCTGCAGTTATATTTGAAATTCTCTCTAAATGATTAAAGATAACAGATCAACAATGGCATGCAACCCTATTTTTCCAGCACAAAATAAAATCTTTCATTAGACAAATATGAATCACCTGTTTTTAACAGCAGTCAAAATTTTGAATCTCACAATTTTGGTATCTTGGTACCTACCTGAAGAAATTTCATTTGTGCATGGAAGTCTGCTATCTCAAAGTGGATGCCATCAAGACGCTCTTCTGGTTTGAATCCATTTTTCAGCTGTTTTAAACAGTTAACTCCCCTCTCAACACTTAGCTGATCAGCAACAAAGCCTTGCTCTGCATAGATTGCATCTGAACAAGCCCCACAATCTGCACTGGGGACATACTTATGCAGCTCAGTCAATACCTTGCATATGCCATCAGCATCATTTTCATTTTCATAAATGATTCCAAGGAAA
Source organism: Aurelia sp. 3 sensu Dawson et al. (2005) (assembly GCA_964020215.1). NCBI lineage: Eukaryota > Metazoa > Cnidaria > Scyphozoa > Semaeostomeae > Ulmaridae > Aurelia > Aurelia sp. 3 sensu Dawson et al. (2005). The sequence continues at coordinate 7,162,706 of OZ026587.1, forward strand.
GTCTAGACAAAATGATTCCATGCTTAATGTATATACTGTATGTACAGTATGTATCATACGCTACAGAAGGTTATACTTGTCTTCATCAGTTTGACTTTTCTAAAATTAGCAGGAGCACACATATAGATTTCGAAATTCAAAAACAATACAAGACAATAGCTTAAGCGGCATCCTACTTATTACAATCCGTATAGAAAATGTGTTAGGTAGTGGGTAATGACAAAAGCGGCAGGAGAAAGATCAAAGAAAGTGCAGAATATAGAACTGCTGAAGTTGGTGGCTGTGTCTGTCTTGCAGGGGTCGGAAAAAATACCTGTTAACACAAAACAGACAATAGAAGGCTCCAAGATCGGATGTGCAGAAAGAGATCCCTAAAAACAGCATGTGTCCCTAACGAAAAGCTCAGTGCTAAACACAAAACAACGCAACAACCAAAATTGTAAAAAAAATTAAATCTATGTAGCAATATGCCTAGTGTTTAAACCCTTACGGGCAAAGCAATGCAGCCGATATTGCCAGAAGCTCTCCCGCATCCAATTTCCCCCCGTTAGCTTATTGAATATCTTTACGCTAATATCCTTCAGAAACCCCTGGTGGCCGTCTCTAGTAAAATGTCTGAAGATATAAATATATATATACTGCATTCAGCCTGCATGCAGACTTTTGAAAAACTTGACACCACAAAATTGAGGGCAAATTCATCACTTAAAAGTTTGGTGACTCACTGTTTCTGTTGGTTTGCTGGTTTCCCTTCTGTGTTGGTGTGTAATGTGCTTCTCTGTAACATCTCGTAGAAACTTCAAGCAATCAATGTGGGCTGTGATTAACCTTGCCACCAAAACTGTATAATCATCACGCTGCTTTCTGTGGTCATATTTGTCAGGGAGGCAAACAGCGTTTTCCATGTCAGCCAAGGTGCGATTTGCAGGTTTTTCAGTAGAGTCGTGCCCAACTTGATGGATGCGGTTTTCAGTGGAAATGACAGTAACCCAATGGAGGTCTTTGTTCTGATTTTCCTCTGTCATCTCATGTCTTTGCACATAAAGATCTACATTGTCAAATATGATCTTCCTTCCTGGATCCTCAGCAATTCCTAAAACATAATGCTTAGTAAATGGTAGCATACTTTAGGTTTGGGTGCCTTAACAATTTTCAATAATTCTTATGCATTGTTGAGAAATTCCTTTGAGCATAATCTTTCATGACTCACAAAATCTCCTAACAATGGGAAGAACTCTTTGAGCATTTTGAAGAATTTTGAGGAATTCTTGTGTGATCTGTGTTTATCTCCAAAGTAATGACTTGAGAATTTAGTTGAATTAAAAAGCCCTGAAAGCAATTTCAGATTTGAAACATTAGGAAAACAAACATTTTCCAGATACACACATGACAGTCAATGGCTTGTACAGTGAATTGTATAATTTGGAAGTTTTTGCCAGCCATTTGGTGGAAAACTTCCAGTTTAATCACAGGACATCTTTTAAATTGACAAGAGACTGCCATATGGTGGAAACCCCCAGCTCCCTAGAATAATAATATTGCTGTACCTTCTTCTTCATTAGTTTGCTCTTGTTTGTCCTCAGTTTTTTCAGTTCTTCTAACAGCAGCATAGTTCCTTCTTCTTAAAAGCTTATTCATCCCTTCTACAAACTCATCAGATTCTGAATCTTTGTCAATTTGGTCACGCACAAAACTCCTCACTATTGCTTGCATTTTTTGATGGTCAACATGGTACTCTTTGATGGGATCATCATTGGCTGCTGGGTTGTTGTTACTGCATGGGGTTGCTATTTCCTTGTTGATTTGTGTGAGTCGCTTGGATTCATCCCCTACTCTTTTCAGAATTTTTTCATCATGATTTAGGCCAAACTCGTCAAGTTTTTTGTACATGAATGTATGCGATGTTGTGAGGTTCAATACACTTAACCTCAGCAATGTTGTCTGCAGAGTAAATTGAGACGTAATGATATTAAGTATCGGCAAAATTCCTTCTGAATGTAAAATTTGGAAATTAGTTTACATTCCTATGATCAAAACACCCTATGATTGTGTTCAATGCTCTTTTAACCAGTAAACATAAGCAGCATCAGATTAACAACAATATCATCAACATGGTGCTATCAAGTTACAATGATCATAATAGATTCCCCTTTGCATTAGGAATGTGGTCAGTGGTATAAATGTCTAATTATAGTTGGAATTCTGACCATGTCATACTTTAGAAACAATCTCATTGCCAAAATTTTCAGTATAAAGCTTAGTGTCATTTTCCCAATGTAATCTTTGTAGGAGTATGAGATTGTTTATGAAGTATGACTTGGTGTATTTAATTCTTTAATTCTTGGTGTAAGTCTGTTTCATCCAGCATTCTTTGCATGTGTCATCTCTTGCTTGTCCTTTGTTCTTTGTTGTTGCCATTTTCATGGGCCATGAAAATGGTGACACTGAAGGAACAAAGGACAAGCAAGAGATGGCACATGCAAAGAATGCTGGATGAAACAGACCCTTTAGATGTGGAGTATTCCAGTTGTGATGTGTTAAGGATTGATTCCTATTAAATGAAACTGAAACAACTATGTGCAGTTCCATGAAATAACCCCTGACTAGTAGGTAACATTGAATGGGTGCTGACAAAACTGGTTTTCACACAGAAAAATTCAAAATTACTGAATCAGATTAATTACTGAAAAATCTTGCGCAAATTATGAAAATTCTCAGCAGACCCTGAAATTGAATTTTTACAGTAATGCCTTGGGTGTAATAAAGTAGGTACTGACCATTAAGCCAGAATGCTGTATTATGATTGTAATAAGGAGTTGCACTGCTGTCATGTATCTGGATCTATTCTTCAGAAGAACTGCAGCTGCCATACAAGTTGCTGGAAGCCATTTGATCTCATTGTGACATTCATTCCCTGCTTCCACTAACCTTGTTTTATTTATTGAAGGACGAGATGCACCCTTAAGAATGGTTTGGAGAGTTGGAGCTTTATCCTCGAGCTCATTAGCAAGGTTCTTCCACGAAAAATCTAGCATATCATCTTTACTTGTCTTCCTGAGAATACTTGGGCTTTTTGATGAGCATAGAGAACAGCATTCCTTGTTTATCTCTCTCTTTACGACTTCAATAATGCCTCTCCTAAGACCAGGACTTTTCCATGCAGCAACGGCGATTTGTTTGTAGGTCCCCCTTATCAAAGATTTTCCAAGTGGAATGAGATCGCATGTCAGTGACCTTGTCTTAATGCCCGACGCCCAGTCAACGGATATGACAACCGAGGGTTCAACTTTGCTTTTTAATTTTTCACGATCGTCAGACGGGGAAAGATCTGCAACCTTCGAACGTTTTCCAGCAGTTGGAGTTGAACAAATTATTGGTGAGCATAGGCCTAGGCCTACCTCTGAAGGCTTTGCAGTTGCACCAGTCGTATGATCCACTTTGAATGACGGGGATGATTTGCCTTTTTCCTCGACCAGTAATGTCCTTCTAATCTTTGGTGGTCTTTCTGAACGTTCAGAACAAGTAAGCGCTTCCAACCCAACAACACCAACTGCACCTGCAACTTTCGTGTACTTTGACAGAACTTTTTGGTTCACTTCGGCTAGGCCTTCCTTCAATTTCTTCCTTTTCTTCAACAAATCAACGCAGTTCCTACATATATACTTCGAAAATGAAACCAGAAATTGAAAATCGAGACTCAGAAGCTCTGCTTTTGGATTAAATGCACCAGAACCTTCGACCAGATTTCGATCGCACTTCAAAATAGTTTCTTCGTAACACAGCGTGCACTTGGTCTCATCCGACATTTTAAAAATGCTTCCTGTTTGCGGGGTCAAATTATTGCGCAAGATTCAGCTCCTCTTCGCAGGAGAACATTTAATCCCAGAACTCAATATTGGCCGCTAATTCGCAGACTTTACAAGTTCCGCCTTGGCTCTCCCTCGCAGTGGAAAGTAAAGTCTGCACGCAGGCTAGTTTTCAGTTTCAGGTGAACTGATTTCAAGTATTTTTGTGTTGAAAAACGTCCTCAGATCAGAACCTCGTTCCAATGGCCATTTGGAACCAAAATAATCGTTCCCAGCCCTCAATCCCTAATCCTTTTGACGTCAAATTGCTTTTGTTACTTCTTCGATTGGGTATCAATATCTGACATATATTCTGGGATTGGGTATCAATATCGGACCAAATTTCTGGGATTGGGTCGTGACAGAAATCCTTGCGGCGCACACCCCCGTATGAATTCATAGTGAAGTACCCCCCCCCGGGGAGGAAAGACACTATTTCCTCAAAGAAACTCTCTAATTTCTGCCAAGTTTCTTCTTACAATACCATAGGACATTTAGAGATATTTTGCAGTACTTGGTGATAATGACTCTTTGATAACCATTTTAGAACTAACACTTATCTCCTTTGAAATGTTTTATGCAGCAAATGGTCAACATGAATGATGACAATAGCAGTGCCGTGTTTGGTAGGAATTCCTATGCCTTGAACTTTCACTCGTTGTAAGCTGTTTTTGGGTTTTAAGCTTTGAGCTTTGCAAAAGAAAGGCACAGGCACATTTCCACGCAGAATCATCTTCCGGAGTGAGCGGAATCTTTTTTTTTTTTGTATGAGAAAATGTCGTTGCGAAGATAGGAAGAAAGTTACCGCTGAGAGACATTCTATTTTGTACGCTCGGACAAAGCATGATTTCCGCTGGCCAGAACATTCCACTCCCAACGACCTTTTGCAGCTATCTGATCGGCTTGCGCAAAAGCGACGTCGCATCAGAAGCAAAAGTCATTCACTTTTCAAGCGGAATTTTGCTTGCGAGCAAACTATTTTTGCAAGAGGAATTCTTTACCTAAAGGACACCATCGTGATTCAAAATCATTAGTAGAAGTCCATGTGGCTAAAACATTTTCCCTGTTTATTTTGAAGAGGATTCCGCGAGGCATGATTTTAGATTGATCCTTCTGCTCTCGCAATTGCGATAGAAAAGGACTACCGAATTTGCAAAGGAACAAATTCGGTTTAAGTGGAGACCAAGCCATTTGTCACAATTGATGAAATTGAAAAAGAGTAGGCAAAACACTACGGCAGGCTGCATTGAAAGTGTGGAATACATTCTTGAGGCTATCAAGATAGATACATCTTTAATTGAGATATAAATCCTTTAACTCTGGAAAGATCTAATACTGAGAAAAGGCAGAGTTTCATTGCTGGACGCAGCTAAATCTGTATAATATTTCTGGGACAACCAGCAGATAAATACAAAAGCCTCTGTATTTTGAAGTTTCTTTCTCTATGAAAATGGCAGAAATTCATTGAATTCAATTCGACAAACAAATGGGACTGAATTTTTAGAACGCTTATCGAAAGCAACCTGTCCAATCTGTGTGAACTGTTCATTGAAATCTCAAAACATTGTTGGCTTATTACATACGCACCGTACAACTATCAGTTATGCTGGGTGAATAAAATTACGTCCAAAAGTTTGCAAGCCTGTAGTTCGCTAGCTAGTGATGAAGTGACGAAGTTCTTTCAAACTGATTCTTGGGTACGATCTTGTCACTGGAATATGGAAAACGACAACGTGGAAGGCTGCAAACGGGATTTGAGGACAATATGAAGAGCACTGCACGACTCAGTTTGCTATGGTATAGAGGATAACGAGAAAGGGAGAATCGGAAAAGATTCTGCAGAGGTGCCGAGGCAGAATGATGCCATGTCAAATTATTAGCAACTTTGATCTATGATTTTAAGCATGTTGAAGGATCCCGAGTTGAAACAATTCCTGAAACTGCCTTTAACAAAAGAACGATTATTTCGAATTTCGACGAACTAAACTTTTACATCTAAACTGACAAGAAAGATGATAAATTTCAAAATGCAGGCTTCCAAACGTTTTATCTTTTTCGACACAACAAGAAGGTAGATATTACAAAATAGTGCCTGTATATCAGGCCTACAAGTACGTAGCTATGATCAAATTACTGTTCTCATTTTGCTTTCCAAATATGGCTTGCATGAATTCTTGCTCTAGGTATCCATGTATGCTCTAGAATAAAAACAGGCACATAATTAGTGAGACAGAACACTTGCAAAGAATTAACACTGATTCTTATCAAGGCTGGCGTATGTAGCCTACGCGTAGCAGGGGCGGATTCAGACCGGTTTCACCGGTTTCCGTGCATCGGTCAGGTTTCCAAACCAAAGAAAGAATGACGTTATTTACCAAAATTTTTAGAAAAATTAAAAAGCGACACCCTCTTGTGCGATCTTCAAGCCAGTGCAAGTCTAACAGTGAGATGTCTTTAAAGGTATGACACACTGTGGCTCCTCATAATTCGCTCGAAAACAATAAGAACGTCATGATGGCTGCACTGACTATGCTTTATTTGTTATGGTCCTCACGGGGACACGTCATTCGAAACTTGCGCAATGAATTCGGCATGTGATTTGCTTTGAATGGTCATGACATTTCACATTGTTTTGATATAAACACTTTTGTAATCTGATGAGCCAATAAGGGTTGAGTGAACCGGTGGATTGATTTCCGTGAACCGGTACGCAATTGTTTAAAATCAGTGAACCTGTATGGCACGCGAAAATCACCACAATTAGATAAACCAGGTTTTTCTCAGATAAACCTAGTTTTTCTCCAGATAAACCTGGTTTATCTGCAGAAACCTCACTTTTCTGGAGAAAAACCTGGTTTATCTGAGATTTTGGAACGCGAAAATCACCACAATTAGATAAACCAGGTTTTTCTCAGATAAACCTAGTTTTTCTCCAGATAAACCTGGTTTTTCTCCAGAAGGGACGAAGGCATCAGATAAACCAGGTTTTTCTCACTGAAAGCGAGGCTTATCAGAAAAACCAGGTTTTTCTGCAGATAAACTAGGTTTTTCTCCAGAAAAACCAAGTTTTTCTAACAGGAAGCGAGGCTCTTCAGAAAAACCAGGTTTATCAAACTGAAAAAGAGGTCGACAGACAAACTTGATTAGAGAATCCATATCATTTTCTGCAAAAGCCGATTCTAATTTTCAAAACTATAAAGTTCAGATCATAATCGGACAACAAAATTTCATGCGGTACTAAAGTGAAACTTTGTGGGGTTAAGTTCATCTCGTAAGGCTTTTCTCTGACACTTCGCACCCACCACAATTTCAGAGAAAGCTTCCAAATCTAAAATATAGGTGATCTTGAAATTCTTTCGAAGCGTGTCCCGCAGATCATCTAGGGGCTTATCACTTTCCAAGGTCTCCTACACCTTTTGCAAATAAATCTTTTGTTTTCAAGCAAACCCAATGAAAACCCCCTGAGACCTTATTGTCTTCATAACTCTCGTAGGCTTTCTTGAAAGACTGTATGGTACGCGAAAATCACCAGAATCAGATAAACCAGGTTTTTCTCAGATAAACCTAGTTTTTCTGGAGAAAAACCTGGTTTATCTGAAACATGTGACTCTCTAGCAGATAATCCTAGTTTATCTGTGAAAAACTAGGTTTCTCTAAAAACAAAAGCTTCCAGAAAAACTAGGTTTTTCTGAACGAAATCGAGGCTCATCAGATAAACCAGGTTTTTCTCCAGATAAACTAGGTTTTTCAAAAACCATTCTTTTCAATGGAAAATCAATCCAGAAAAACTTGGTTTTTCAAAAACTAGCATTTTCTGGAGAAAAACCAAGTTTTTCTCAGAAAAACCAGGTTTATCTGGAGAAAAACTTGGTTTATCTGAGAAAAACCTGGTTTATCTAATTGTGGTGATTTTCGCGTGCCATAAACCTGTTTCGATTAGGAAGTAAACCGTTTATGAAGGAAGTAAACCATGCCTGTAGAGGAAGTTGAGAGAATTTAACCAGAAGAGAAAGATCTCTGCAGCTTGCGCACACTGCCATTGAAGAGGAGGTTGAGGGAGAGGCAAAGAAGTTAAAGAAGAGTACGAATGTATTTGAAATACGATAAAATGAAAGAAAATAGGGAGCCCTGAAGGGAGAGTTCTGGAAACTTCAAAAAGCCTAAGAAGTGGACTTGCAAAATTATCTAATGAATTTCGCAACTTTTACATTTTTTGTAAGCAATCTTTGTTGATTTCACCTTGAAAACGTTATTGTGGATACTCAACTGGAACAACCTTCATTTACTGAAAAGGGCGTTGCCCATGTTTTCCGAGAGTCTAAAGGGCGTGGTCACGGAAAATTTTTCTGGGGGCTTCGCCCCCAAACCCCTCATGTTTTGTGAACCGGTCAGAAAACCGGCCTGGATCCGCTCCTGCGTAGATGTAACTACCTCTGCCCCGCCGTGAGGTAGTACATTTTAAGAACATAAACAAGATAAAACTGCTGATTATCTTCGGTAACTAAATTCAATGTATCGTGTACACACGACGAAATTTCTAGCAGTCATTTAACGTCTGTTTCTGATCTGTGTCTCCTCAGAATCTCTTGTTCTCTCATTGTTTACTTTTCTCTGCCCACAAGGTCCTCGCGGGGGTATACACAAATTTTATACACCATGAAAAAACTATAACTAATCAGTTCACATAGACCCATTATTCCAAAAGAAAAAAGGGTCTTCGAAACAAGGAGCAAAAACTTGCTACGAGATTTCTGGATTTCTGGAAGCTTGATTATGCTGCCTTTGTTTAGACGCAATTCACAAATAATTTGAAAAGAGGATTAGAATAATTAATTGGGTGGCCGTAGCAAACCTCTGTAGCTGATATGTGGGAGATTTTAGTCAAGAGCCAAAGGTCTTTCGTAAAAAAAGAGAGATTCCAATGTAGCCCATTTAATTACATTAAGGTGCTGACAAATCTTTCCACTATGCAAAAACCATTGTCATTATGACCATGCAAAAACTGTCTTATTTATGACAATGAAAGGCCTAAGTTCCATATTTCCGGTAACTCTACAGAGTATGCCAAACACTATTTTTCTACTATACCGCCATGTGCCTCTTGTTTAAGCACATCATTCTCAACAGTTAGAGTATAACCAAGTAATCTCATTTTCCCCAACTTCCCTACATATGGATCTGTTCTTGGTCTTGATTCTGATAACTACAATCAGTTGCAAAATTGTTGACAAAAAGTCAGTCTGGTTCCCTGACGTCATTTTCTACTAGGGAACTGGGCTCCACGGAAGCGGTCCAAAATAACGTCTGGACAAAAACCGTAACGACGCACCCTAACTATGGCCCAGGCTTCTGTTGTCATCGTGACATGCTTTAAGTCAAGCATGCTTTAAATCTTACCCGCCAGCAGAGCGCCGCGTAACTAGCCTGCGTGCAATCTTTCCTTTGTAAAACTGTAACTGTTAACTGTAATTATAAGGATTGAGAAGTTTGAGAAGTTTCGCTGGTTTTTGTCCAGGCGTCAACAAATCGCTTCCCTGGCACCCAGTACCCTCAAGCGAACACGGTCGAGTTGACGCTGGGAACCAGGCTGCAAAAAGTAAGGTTTTTCGCAACCAATGATCTTTACCGTAATCTTGGTCAAAACTGAGTACCCTCCCCCACCTGAGTCGATGTAACCATGCTTTTGTTTTGGTCATCCTTCGTACCCTAACTTACAGTTCGGTAATTCTACATAAGCTTAGTGTACGTACATGTATTTTTTTACATAAAACTGCTTATAAGAAACGCAACTCACAGATCGCCAAAAAATTAAGGAACTCCACTAAGGGACCAGTCATTATTAATGGTGGGGGGTGGGGCGGAAGATATTAAGGGGGGGGGGGGTCACCAATAATTTTTCTGCCTAGATGGGGAGGCCAGATCAAAAATCAGACAGCGAGAGGGGGGGCCATGAAAAATAATCAGTTAAAATTGACAAGTATCTTATTCAGAAATAAATGACAGTTCACATTATTATTATACAAGTACACCTTTTACTTGTATTCTCTTGAATCTGATGGCTGATCTTGCCAAAAAAACAACCTGGATTGTCCGCTGCTTTCAACTCTGTTTGTTTTACTGAACTTTGCTTTTTAGCCTCTGCAACATCTGTCCTCTTTGCAATTGCTTTCTGCACCGAAGTGGAAACTATGGGGAGTTGGAGAGGTGACTGCCCTCCCTCTCACAATTCAGGAATACTTGGACATTTTCTTTGAACGGTAAGAAATTTGTTGGGTGGGACTGAAAGTGCACTGAACGAGAAGAAGGTGGTAAGAAACAAGTCACCATCGAGAATAGGGAAAGTTTCTATCTTGAAAAAGCATGTAGTTGGACATAGGAAAGGGTTAGCAGTATTTCTCAGAGATATTGGAATGTGACTGAGACAGGCGCTCTAAGCCAATGTAAAGGAAGTCCTTAAAAAATTTTGTTAGGACGCTTAATAATGAAGACAAAGTACCACGGAATTTTCAAAGTTTCCATGTGAGGAGCAGGCAAAAATAGAATTGTGATAAGCATCCCAAGACAAAGCAGCAGTCCTTCATGCAAAAGTTTTTAAACATGTTACTCATTACAGTGCATGCTACTCCCCATTTTTGTTACTCATGCTTATCAAATTTTCGGCGTTTGTTCTGGCAAACAAGTTGAAAGAGGTCTTCCAAGCCAATGTAATTATGTTTACTCTAAACAGAGAATCTGTTCTAAACCTTCCTTGGGATGCTAGTTTATAAAGATTGTGACAAAATTTTCCACAATAGCAATTCATGGGGCTGCGAGAGGCAATCTAAGCAAAAGTAGAAAGCGTGTCGTCAGAAAATTTCTGGGAGCCTGTCCCCCAGACTCTGTAGTGCTTGGATCTGTTTTTTTTTGCAATATGTTCTTGCCCCGGGGGGTGCACTACATATATTTTGGGTGCGGGGACGTGCCATCGGGAAGGGTATCGATTTTCCAGATATTGGTATAAAGAACGGTATCAATTTTCACACTTTTGGTATAAGGAACGGTACCGATTTTCAAGGTTTTGGTATGAAATATAAGGTAGGATATACTTTTTCGAAAAATTAGTATAAGGTCGGGTATACTTTTTTCAAAATATTGGTATAAGGAACGGGTATGTTTTTGAAACCTTGATGGCACGTCCCCGACTAAAATCCGGTAAAGTGCACCCCCCGGGGTTCTTGCCTGTTTCTATCAACTGGTGAGTATGAATAGTTTTAAAATCTGATATCGTGCACATTTTAAGGGCCCTAATTATGTCAGGTCTTTCAGCAATACACCTCAAAATGAGAGCGTTATCGTCCGAATCGGCAAATTGATGCGCTTGTCCCTCCACTCAAAAGCTGAATTGCGCAAGTGGTGGATCCCCTTCTCAAGATTTTACCAATTCCCATCTTTTGGGTACGAAAACTGACGGAAACTAGGCTTCATATATCTGAACAGTTTTCTGTCCTAATCTCCCATAAGCGTACGAGGCGAAACATTTCCAGAAATCAGCCCCATTTGGGCAAACTTTTGTCCTTAGTCGCGCAAAAATGTTGGCAAACGATTAGCTTTGTGTCGCGCAGCTCCCCCTAGATTTTTCCTTCCCATACGCTTATGTAATCTCCATCTCAACTCTCTGTGATATAACAGTAGCATCGTGGTTCTTCAGGTCATACGAACTCATATAACATCTTTCTACTTTTTAGGGGGGGGGGCTACAAAAACTTATACTTAGATTTAGGGGGGGCCACATTTTAGTTGCATGAAAGCAAGGGGGGGTCAAGAAAAAAATCACACTGTTCCAAAAATATCTTCCGCCCCACCCCCCACCATTAATAATGACTAGTCCCTAATGGGAAAAGTCATCTTAAGAAGCTATATATTTTGATAAAGGAACTCCTTAACATATCTTACTTTACTTTCACTTGTTTACTATATCACATTACTCGCAAGGCAATTGAGTTATGTCAAAACACTGGAAAGGCTTGAAAAAACCTTTATTTGAAATGTTCACAAGCAAACAGGAACTAAACATAAAGATTGCTATGGAACCTTTAACCCGTCGTAAGAAACTCTGAATACTCAAATTCTGATAATTTTAAGAAACTTTCAGCACTAGCCCAAATAGACCCTTTAGCTACTCTGAAAAGAATAATAATCGAATGATATCTTTCTACATTCTGAGGAATTTTCAAATGCAGAGAATAGTGCACGGGGGTGGGGGGGGGGGTTCTTCTATAGTAAAGGTACCTGGGGATGTGCCGCCCGCATGGGTATACTTTGTCAAACTTTCTAGTCTAGCCAAGGGTATACGTTTTGCCAATTTTAGTCCATTTAGTCTAGGCAAGGGTATGCTTTTTGGCAATTTTCGTCGAGTTTGGTCTGGGCAAGGTATGCTTTTTGGCAATTTCGGTCAAAGAAATGTCAAACTTCGGTAATTCTTGTAAAGAAACCCAAATTTTTTCAAATTTTTGGTCCAGAGAATGCAAGAATTTGGCAAGTTTTGTCTAGAAAATGCTATTCATGGCACTATTGATGTAGAAATTAGTCTAGCCAAGGGTACCGTTTTCACAAAAATTGGTCTAGCCAACGGTGCCATTTTGAAACTGTGGGCGGCACACCCCTACCCGAAATTTAGCAAAGAACCCCCCCCCCCGTGGAATAGTGATAGAAGCTCTAACGCCACTCAATCCAACTTCGCTTATAAAAATGTATAAAAGAACACTCGATCCAGACTCTTTTGCAAATAGCTAAAAGGTCTATTCTTAGTTTCCTATAAAAAATACGTGTAGTTTTTAAGTTTCAATATCCATTTTTTGATCAATCACCAACATCATCATCGTTCTAAACACTGGCATAGTTCCACTGACCTGATTCCTTTCAAGCAAACAAATGAATTCATCACGTGACATCATCAATGAAAGATTTGCCAGAAAATAATGATAGCAGTACTTCTCTAGTTGATAGGCTTTGCATGCCTGAAGTGAGAGAGAGAAAATCATCAGTATTATCAAAATCGAAATAGATTTTTTTTACTTGACATTTCCGTGTGCACGAAAAGCTCAGGCGTTTGAAAATTCATAGCATGTGTACGAGCATAGTCATAAGAGCCAGAAAAAGTTCCCACTTTTGAAAATTCATAACACCAAGAGTAATTCACACATTTGAGCCATTCAAATTCTAATCAAAAGCAGAAAGATCAAAGTATTGTTGTGATTTTTCTCGCTGTCCTACCAGCACTACAAATATAGGTAAATTCAACTTTACAAAATTTCATGGTTGCAAAATTACTGAAAAATTGCCAGAAAACATCGATCAATTCATCACTGACTTCTCGCACAGGATAATGAAGAAAATGCATCTTCTCGTGGGTGAGAGATATCCTCTGTGCATTAATTGCCATGGGATTGAAAATCTTTCGTATTTGTTTTGTTTGAAAATCGATGTCTCATAACTCTTGAGGGAGGTGAAACACCCATGGCCTATTGTTTGGTGTGACCCTTGGTGTGAACAGAGTCCTTACGATTTGATCAATGTTTTAGGCCTTTTTCCGTCATTTTGGAACCATGAAATTTTTATAAAGTTAAATTTACCAATACTTCTAGTGCTCGTTGGACAGCGAGAAAAATCACAAAAATACTTCGATCTTTCGAATTTTAACTAGAATTTGAATGATTCAAATCCGTGAAGTAATCTTGGTGTTATGAATTTTCAAAAGTGGGAACTTTTTTCTGGCTCACCCAGCAGAGTACTGCAGAGTACTGGATGGGTTGGAATCCAAAGATCTTTTTCTGAAAGTTGAAATATCGAAGCATTTTTGTGAGTTTTCTCACTTGTTTAACAGTACCAAAAACATAAATAAATCGACTCAACGAAACTTCCGTGTTTGTGAAATGCCAGAAAAACACCCTTAAATACTCGACGAAATCTTCTATAAAGCTCTTAGGGACGGGACATGAATAAAACTTTTTAGCTGTTCTACAAAGGAGCCAGGATCGAGCGTTGCTTTTATGCATTTTCATACGGAAGGTTCGATTGAGTCGCGTTAGACCTTCTGTCACTATTGTGCACATTCGAAAATTCGACAAAATGTAGCAAAATATGATTCAGATTCTTTTCAGAATAGCTAATGGGTCTATTCTTGCTAGGAGGGGGGTGGAGGACGTTTAAAAATACTTGATGGAATTTTCGTAAACCCTCTCTGATTTTCCTGAAAATTGGACTTCCAAAATTGCAAAAAATAATTTCAGCCAACCTCCCAGTACAGGTATATTTATGGTAATGGTGTCACTGTACTTTCATGATTTCAAGTGCAGGAAGATTTACATTGTTGGCCGTTTTTTTCAGAAATTGGTTGAACTCAGTACGTGAACGAAGAATACAATCTCAAATATGATGAGAAAGTAGTTGCATTAGGAATTACTTGAAGATAAACTAAATATGAAATGGTGACCTTATTTCCCAGAGAACTAGAATTTCAGAAATTTACAGGATTTATTTCCCCACCTATTTTCATGCCCCAAACCCAAGCAAGTGCGTTAGTTTTTGTGAACAAAATAGGTACTATGAGCAAAGTACATGGTACATAGTACACGGCTCGTGCAAGATTTACCTTTGCATATGTGTAAACATCAACAGCGTTAAATGACGTCATATGCCTTGCACTCTCGAATTCACAAGTTTGCTTCAAAGTTATCAGCTGAAGCTTTGCTGCACAATCTAGAAGCTTTGAAGATTGACATAATCAGTACAAATACTATATCGGGTGAGTCAAAGAAGTTTACGCGTTTGGCAATTATGAAATTCTTCAAGCTGAACGACAATATGACAAGAGGACATAGCCTAAAAATATACAAGAAGAGATCAAACACCACAATTCGCAAAACTTTCTTTTCGCAAAGAGTTATTAATCAGTGGAATGACCTTCCAGCGTCCATTATCAATTTGACATCAGTTCCTGAGTTCGAGAAAGCATACGACAGACACATGAGTGACAAAAAATTCATAGTTAGTTGAATAGTAGAAACTTAATAGGGCTACATAGGCTATTTAGCCTTTCATACCCTTCACCCCATATATTATTATATTATATTATTATAAATAAAAAGTATGTGACCGACATTCAAAATTAAAATGTTAATTTATTTGTCAGTCAAAAGTTAATTTAGATGAGAAAATATTTTGTTTGGTAAAATCTCACATCTTTTTAAGATTCAACGATTGAAAAGGTCTGTAAGGAGCTTGCATGGGAACTGAGGATTCCACGTTCCATTCTGCTCCATGATTTATGTGGCATTGAAGTCTTAATTCCATGTTATCGTTAGTTTCAGAATTAAAATTTTTATGTCAATGGCAAGTAAATCATGGACCAGGATGTTGATGTAATATTGAATTCTCGTTCCTAAGCATGCCCCTTACCTGCATTTGCCTACCGTCTGGGCCTAAATTATGAGCGACCAAACGAAACAAAATTTTCTCATCTAAGTTAGCCTTACTCGGCTATCTTTTAGATACTGCTTGGTCCTTGGTTTTGCAGACGAAAATCACAAATTAAGGTGACCATCCAGCATCTCCAAACATTACCATGCCTTGCAACAGCACAATGATACTAGGTAGCTGTCAATAACTTTTGATTTCAGAAAGCTATTTAGACAGAGAGGCAGATAGGCCAGCAGCTAGATATAAAGAGAGATAGATTAACCTTATTCACAGAGGATAAACTTGGTTAGCCTAGCAAATAATCCTCCAAATGGTCCTCTCTACTAACTACGCAACAACAATATAATACAGTACTGAAAAGGTGCCTTTAAGTTTCTAAATGCCTAGTAACAAGTTTTTTTAAAGTAAAGTTAAAGTATTTAAATCTGAAACGACCAGATAATGCTGATAAACTTTTCTCTTGGAGATTTCCAGTGATATTGACTGTGACTGTCTAATGTTAAGTGGAAGTTCATACCATAGTTTATTTCCTTTTATTGATAATGACTGACTAGCCTTTTTCACTTTTATTTAAGATTTACCTGGTGAAGTTTTGGGGTCACCCGGTAGATACTTAGCAGCTTGTTTGGTTAGAAAATTTATCTACCATTCATTAGTCCTTAATTATCCTGGGTACCAGACTCTCCCAAAAAAGAAATTTTTTGGAGAGTCTGGTACCCAGGGTAGTCCTTGATTTACATCGCTACGTCTTCTACATGAGGAGGAAAGAGAAGTTAGAAAATCTTACTATGACCGGAAAAATAGAGGGGGGGGGTGGAGGGGAGGGCGACAACGAATTACTTTTATGGAAAATTTAAGTAGCTGGGTGATAAAGTGCCAGCAAGGAAAAAGACGCGGGCAGATTATTATTATTATTATTATTATTATTATTATTATTATTATTATTATTATTATTATTATTATTATTATTATTATTATTATTATTACTATTATTATTATTATTATCGATTTATTTAAAGTAGGCGTATAAACATAGCTACAGAGATAAAAGCTAATTCAAGCCTACTACAAAGTAAAATTGTTTAAAATAAAAAAAAAATACATATATATCTAATATAAGGAATAATTAAGTATAAATACATATCTACAGATTTTTACAATGTTTCCTACAGTATTTTTTTTGTATGTACAGTGCAACGCATTTATCCTTTCAAGAACCCAACCTGCGCCACGAAAGGTCTACACAGTCTACAGTTGCATTCCTCTCCCTTCCAGGATTTTATTCTCCTTTTAAAGCTGGAGAGGGTATCTGATTGTTTCATGTCATTGGGAAGTGCCTGCCACAATCTACTCCCTAGAAACGATATCGTGATAGATGACTAAGCAAGCTTTGCTGTCAGCCACAAAAGATAGAGAACGTTGTAGAAGCCTGATTGCCTACGTCATCAAATGACATGGCACAAGAACAGACACACGTCTTCTACTGATAATGAACGGCTGTAGCATGACAGATCATATCGAACTAAACACGGGGAGATGCGTTCGCTAAGCAAGATGTTCCAGAAAAATTTTAACAACCATTCGGCAACACACGATAAGAGCACTTTCACCTAATATTAATAGACTCAACAAAGATAGACTGTCTTGAAAAAGATAGCCTAAATGAAATAAGGAAATAATTTTTCCTGCAACTCACTCCTTCTGGAGTTTCAAATCAACGTAGTTGAGTCAATAGCTGCCCTTTATGGCTGTGAATAGCATGTAGTACCTTGCCAATATTGTAAAGTATCAAGAAGTACTGCAGGCTGCCACAGAGCAGATGCAGAATTTTCGAATCCCATTGGCACATTTTCATAATAGCAGGTGTTTAATAAAGAGGTAAGCTTTTGTGTGTGGGAGGAGGGGGGGGGGGTGTCTCACCTCTAGCACTCTGCCTGGCTGACTTTGATAAAGAACACCACCACTGTACAAAAACTGCATGGCTACCTAGAAGAAACAATGCAAGATATTGACTTAGAAGAGAGCATAATTGATTAGACTTCCAGTATGATAGGCTGGGGGAACTTTTGGTTGGAAAAGTGTAGCATTCACCCAACTGATGTAACATAATTTTGCAGTGATGGCTATTTCGCTTATTTTTTCAGCAATTTTTGAAGACAGAACTTTCGTCATTTTCTTTTACAGTAAAACATATGATAATTTCATGAGCATTTTCTCCGTGGAAGCTTAGAGGAAAGGCACCATTTCTTATGGTTTCTGATGTAAAAAACCGAAACTTCCATTTCCTCTTAGTTCCTTCTGAAGAGAAAATTTTTATTTTCCGCTAAGATTCTTCTTCCAACACCATCGGAAATTTAAAGATATTTTGCAGATGGAGAAGGATTTTAAAAAATTCTAAGGGAGCCTTTCTCAGTTGTTACTGTCACCAATTTGATTGTTGATCAGCGTAGTGCTTAAGAAATTGTAAATATTGTTTACCTCAAAAACGGGATACTTGATGCCATCAAGGTTTACCTCTCCATTTTCATTTGTACACTTTGTAAGCTCCTGAAAAAATATAGAGTTCAAAATGTGAAATAAAGTGATATATTTTTGTACCAAAATTTCACTGTCTCTAGATTCTTTGCTAAAGCTTGATCCACATGAAGGATATCACACGTCAGAATTAAAACGACCCATGATTGAAACTCATTTCAAACTCATCTTTTTACTTGTTATTTTCATTTTTCAGTGGGTTGTAGCTTCAATATGAGCTCAAAACGGGTTTAATTCCATCCAAATGTGTAAATGCTTATTTCCACACAGCGGCATTTTGCAAGCAAGCGAAATTTCATACTTAAGGACATCTTCAGAGGAGTACCGGAAATCTCAAATTGCGGCAAAATAGTTAGGACCTTTTTCTATCACTTACCCTAGCTTAAAATCATTAATAGCTAAATTATTTATTCATATTTTTCACTCAACAAATTTCTTCCCCAAACACAATTGAAGCAGCACTAAGTACTCTTTCTTTGTAAAATGTTGTGTTTATCGCGGTTTGTGTAATGGTAGCTAATCGATCCGTGTTTTCAAAATGGAGAGCAGCAGCACGTAACAGCAAACAAATAACACAGCAATACAGCGAAGCAATATTTACAATATTTACAATTCGACTAATAGTATGTTCATAATAAGGTCTCCACGATTATCTCAGCACAATACTCTTCGACAGCTCTAATAAATTCCGACATAGTGAGACTTCTTGACCCACATAAACAACTCAAAAATCTCATCAACGATTTCGAACTTCCACTAACTAGCTCCAAAACTTCCTGTGCTGTTCCTCAAAACTCCCTTCTAATCACATGATACAACTACGATACATAATTTACATAAATGGCGCGAAACAACAACAACAACAACAACAACTAAAAGACAACAATAAATCAACTACAACAAATACAACAAAAATCTTTCTATATTGTTTATTCTGTTATTTGTTTTTTGTTATTCATAGCTTTCATGATAATTATTTCTGATTAATATGAATGTTTTTCTTTTCAAGTTTTCTTTTCTTAGGCCCCGTTTACACTATACCGTTTTCAAATGAAAACGGTACGAAATCATGCCGTATTGGCCTCCCGTTTACACTAAAACGTTTTCGTAACCAGCATCAAATGAAGACGATTTTGAAAACGGCACGATTTGAAAACGGCATGAAACGTCTCAGTGTAAACGCTTGAAAACGGAACGATTTCGTTACTGATTGAAAGGGAGGCAAATTATTCCTTTGTCTCTCTTTGAATCCATAACGAAATCGTTCCGTTTTCAAGCGTTTACACTGAGACGTTTTATGCCGTTTTCAAATCGTGCCGTTTTCAAAATCGTCTTCATTTGATGCTGGTTACGAAGACGTTTTAGTGTAAACGGGAGGCCAATACGGCATGATTTCGTACCGTTTTCATTTGAAAACGGTATAGTGTAAACGGGGCCTTAAGGCCTCAGGGTTGTCATATCGGGTGAGCAAAAAAAAGTCTACGCGTTTGGCGAGCTGTGGAATTAAAAGTATGAGGCCGATATCCAAAATTGAAATGTTAAAGCCTGGTTTCCATATGATCACAAGGATCGCAAGCGACGCAAGGATCGCTCAAGATTGTGACTTGCGATCGTTGCGATTCTTGCGATTCTTGCGACAAAGAGGTTTCCATTTGATCGCAAGAATGGCAACAATTTGAAGCACGACGCACCAAATCATACGAGAATCTGTGAAAGTGAGGCCAGTGTGGCCAAAGCGAGGCTTTATTGAACATCTCGGATGAAAAACTGGCGCAACAATCATCAAGTTTTGAAACAAACGGTTTCCATTAAAAAATCTCTTGACGCAAGGATCGCAAGAATCGCAGAGATAGAATTTTTTCTCACTCAAATCGCAAGGATCTCAAGGATCGCAAGGATCGCAGCAAATTTTGAAAGCAGTTTCCATTAAGACGCAAGGATCGTAAGGATCGCAAGTCACTATTTTCAGCGATTCTTGCGTCGCTTGCGATCCTTGCGATCATATGGAAACCAGGCTTAATCTATCAGTCAAAGGCTAAGCTAGACGAGAAAATTTTGTTTGGTAAAATCACTCACCATTCAAAGCCAGAAATTAGAGGAATTCTGGTAAACGGAAAGTTTGGGAACGAGGATTCCACAATCTATTCTGGTCTCTGGTTTACTAGCAATTGAAATTAAAAATCTATTTCTTAAACTGACAATCATGACTTCATAAATCATGGACTAGAATGGAACGTAGAATTCTCGATTCCCATACAAACCCCTTGCAGAAATTTTCTAATTATTGGATCTTAAAAATGTGTGGTTTACCAAGAAAAATTTCTCATATAAGTTAACCTTTGACTGATATGTTAACAGTTCAGTTTCAATATTGGTCACAGTTTTTATTTCCATAGTCTGTCAAACGCGTAAACTTTTTTAACTCACCCAGTAGTATTTTTGCTCCTCTCGATACCATCGTCGCAGTATTGTACAGTAGTTCAAATAGTGTATTTAACCCTGCAATATAAATTTTTTAAATGGAAGGAATATATATAAGAAGAAAAGGAATTGACTGAAAACTCTTGCGACAATAAATTGCAATTTTGATTGAGAATCATATACAAACCTCAAGACGTCTTGAAGCATTCTGCAAAATAATCTTATGAGCAAAAAATTGTTCTCCTTCAATGTTGAAAATGATATCTGCCATTTCTTTGTTGTTCACAAATCGTGTGCCTTGAATAAAATGAGAGATTAGATTTATGACTTTTGGTCCCTTGCTTTCCAGCGTTCATTTATTTGCTGGTGTCACTTGGTCAATAGGGACTCATAATATTACTTTTCCACTTTTTCAAAATGGCCACTTTTTCAAAAGTTTTTTCTCTGCGTTTAATCAAACACCGGGACTTTTTTGGGACACCCGATATTTGCACACTTTTTCCAAGTCAGCAAAATGGCAACAATGAAGAAATGATACCCTTGAGAAAAGTATCGAATCCAGTTGCGATGGTGGCACCATCAAAATAAGTATTTCATATTGAGATACGGTAAACGATAAAGGGTCGCTACTCTGGATTTCTTTGTTGAGTATATAACTAGGTCAGCTTACCAATTTTCGGTAAATTTTCAGTATCTTCCTCCTCAGCACATTTCACTTCCATCCTTGGGGTATCACCATAGAATAAAGATATCACGGAAGCCACTTGCTGGGCAAACGATGATCTCTACAAATCAATAAGAAATAGATTCAGTCAAAGGGCTTGTTCATGTGGAGGCGAGCCAGCCTGCTAGCTGAGCTAGAGCTGTTTGCCGAGATCTCATCTCATCCCTAATACCAATATAAAGTTTGATTTCTGGTTATATAAGCAGGCGGGCTGGCCCGCTTAGCGAGATTTCACTGGTGTACTGGTGACATCTTGGTGGGTGGGATGAAAATTTTCCCATATGAACACTCCATCTCGGCTACCGAGACGAAACTGTCGCTGTTGCTCATGCGCTACTTATCTAAACATAGGGCAGTGTGTCTCATTTTGGACACGTGTCCAGCTTCTGTCTCGGCAAGCGGGCTGAAAATTCTCCATATGAACACAAGATGATAACTGTCTCGCCCACTGGGCCGGCCCGGTAAGCGGGCTGGCTCGCTCCCATATGAACAGGCCCTAACTGCAGCAGAGCAATACATGTACATCCTTTGATCAAGCTCACCATATCTTAAAACAAAACTAATGCCCTTACATTTAAAGATTAAAAGTGATTTACGAAGACCAGTAGCCTTTGTCGTTGTTTGTTATGCTTTTCGTGGATCTCGTTCTGTCACTTATTCTTGAAGCTGTGCAGAGAACAATGCATTGCAATTCTTGGATATTTAGAGCTTCGATGAAACAATGCTACTCAGCTCTTGAATCAAATAAAGAAAACCTGCCCAGACAGATATTAAATGTATCATTCTTTTCTGGTTATAATGGCATAAATTCTCATAAAACAAACTTTCGCGTGCACAGGGCGATAACCGGTCGCAAGGAAATTCGCGCAGCTTCGCTTTGAATTATCGATTGAGGGGTTTCTTTTGCCTATGATCACCAATCGCTTTGAATTTTTGTGTTAAAGACCCATTGCTAACCATGACCCTTTGTGCGCCGAATGAAACGCAAAACAAAGGGAATATAGGCCAAAAAGGACTTTCAGATTAACACGAAAGTCGACTTTGGCGCCACTAAGGATCATGGTTAGCAATGGGTCTTTAATCAAAAGCAACTGATGTTATCGTCTTGCAAAATATGTCCTTGTTTGAAACGCTGCTGCATCTAAACAGGGGCAGATTTTGTAATACAATAACATCAGTTGCTTTAGTTGACACCACAGTTCAAAGCGATTAGCGAATGCGGACAAAAGTAATTCTCTCAACCAGTAACTCAAAACGGGCAAAGCCGCAAAGCTGCGCTGAAAGCAGCAAGGCAAACTTTCGCTTGGTGCGGACGAATGGTGGTCTTTAAGAGAAGTTGTGTGCTTAAGACGAAAGGAAAAGGGTAGGTCTAAGGTTCTGTCTGGCAGATTTTGTTTACTTGATTCAGAATCCGAGCAGTGAGCATTACCATTCTTGCATATTTATTGCTCAAATTTAAGCAGCTACTCCTCAGCTCCTGGATCAATGAAACAAAATTCGCGAGACACAACTTTGGATTTACCCTTCTTCTTTCGTTATAAGCACATAACTTCTCTTAAAAACCTCCCTTCGCCCGCACCAAACGATTATTGCCGTACTGTTGTCACTGCGACTTTGCGGCTATGTTTGTTTTGAATCACTGTTTGAGCGGATTTATTCTATCTGCATTCGCCAATTGCTTTGAATTGAGGTGTGAACTAAAGCAACTGATGCTATTGTATTACAAAATCTGCCGTTGCTGCATATAGCCTTTAGACAATGCTAGGATCTAAGAAAGTCACGTCCAAAAGGATAATGATCAATGTGCCTTAAGTCAAGCGGTAAACTCACCAAATTTCGCTGAAATATCTCAAACAGTAATGTTGCATGATGTTCCTTGATTCCTTTTGATAGTTCTTCATCTGTAACTTCAGGGAAGTCAAGCAGAAGACAATACATAGCATCGACATTTCTGTTTTCGTAAGCAAAGTTCAGGGAGGTGATCCACATGTGGTAATTCCAAGGTATGTCTACGATAAGATCAGTAATCTTGAATCATGCCAGGTGGGATAAAAAGCCAAAATACCTCAAAATTTACTAGGTTCAAATTTTGAAGCAGTTTCGGTTTTCAATTTCATTCATTGATCAATCAATTTTAAATACAACTCAACACAAAATATTCTACAACTAGACACGTCACAATACTAAGAATCAAAATTAATAGCATTACTAAACTAGATAAAAATATTTGTATATACCGGGTGAGTCAAAAAATATTTTGCGTATTCGTGTTCAATTGCAAATCATACTTACCGAGGCTACGAATTTCCAATGCAATATCAATATATCCATGTTCGGAGCTCTCGTACATTGCAGCCTGGAAGAAAAATTCTTTGATAACGCATTTTAGTCTCCTTTTCTTACAGTGCTTAGCAACAGAGTTATTTTAAGCTGAAGACGGGGTTTAGAAATCGTAAACCCAAAGTGACTGCCTAGTAGTTGGAATTCTCTTGCTTAAGGCAAGAAAGACTGTTGGTTTGAATCAGATCTGCAATTTAGCCCTGTGTCAAAAATGAGTGTTCTTCAGGATTAAAACGACAGTGCAGAAACTGTGCACGCATGCGCGATGGTCTCTGCAACAGATTTCGAAATTAGGCAGCATTTGATATTTTCTTCCTTGGACCGTCAGCTTTTCAATCATCACTTCAAACAGCTTATCTGGATATCCAAACACGTCCTTATCTGAGATTGTTCGATGACATCATTTTACGCAGTTCCAACCAACATATATTTTGGCTAACAATCTGGTCGAAGAACGCTCAAGGGGTCCATAACCGAAGCTGATTAGACAGGGCCTCCGACGAGCCCCTAAAAGTGGAGGGGCCATAATTTGATATGAAAATTTACCATAGCTGCCTTTCCAGGGATGGATCCAGACGGAAAAAGTGACTTGAGTTGTGCGAGCGCGAAGAACAAGTAAGATTATAAGTTGGGGTCCGGGGGCTGCCGCCCCTGGAAAATTAATTGGACAACGCTATTTAAATCGTCAAAAATCCTCATTTTGAATTAAAGTTGAGAGAACTGTGAAGTACATTTTGGTAAGATACCCTACTAAAGAAATTGTGTAGAAGTAGCTTATGCTTTGGTTCCTCACTTGCCTAGATTTATGCCACAAAACACGAAGTTTTTGCATTCTGCATTGATAATCTGTTTCCTGGCGCAGTTTCTATAGCTTGAACATTCTTATAATCATAGAGATTTGAAAAGTGTAGATTTTGATATAACTGAAAATCGTCAATGATTGTGGACAATGATGAAGTTGGTTAGTTTCCCACATGAAATTTCACTTAATGAACAAAACAGGGGTTGAATCGAATGGATGCAAGGAAATTAGCTCAAGTATAAAAGAGCATAGGATCTTAAAGTGAATTAAAACTATTATAATAAATTTTTTGATTTGCCTGTTTTGCAAAAAAGTGAGGAGGCCATGCCCCCCGGCCCCCCCCCCCCCGTCGTCGGAGGCCCTGTTAGAGCATTCCTACTGGAAACTCATCAAAAGAACTCTAAGCTTTCCTTTGAGAAGAGAAGCAGACAGAACTTTTCAAGATGATAAGGGAACCTTCTCAGGTGGCAGGTTATGGGCTCGAACCTCTAATTCTTCCTTAGAGAAGGCAACAGCACAGATGATTTCATAGTTATCACGAGCGTCCGAAATAAACATTCCAAGTCTCATCCAAGTAGTATAAGAATTTCATAATGTCAGTACCTTTAATATCTTCTTCTTGTTAACGTCAAAAGAGCTGTCGACTACTGGCTCTGTAAAAAGAGATATTTGTTTAAATTTACGCAACAAAATGGTCTCAAATTTTACTCACCTCCAGAAAAAACATGCAGGGGCCCCTAGAAGTGAAAAGCTCTTACATTTTCCACTTATCACGGTAACAAACAGGCCAGACTCAAGAATTTGTAGACTCCAGAAACCCTGCCAGACTCAATAGGCTCTTAACATAGCTATGAATGCAATTGTATTTTAGGTGCATATCCCACTCTACTTTGTATATACTTAGCATGACAGTATTACGCACATCTAATAGGCCATAGAGATGTGATAAACTGCCTACACGTGGTTTTCAAATATAAACACTTGTTTTTGACCACTCGCAAAGTAAGTTTACAACCAAGGGGGTGGAAGGGTGGCAGCTTACCAAGCGTTGAAAGGATTTATACAAAAATTGGCTTTTTAGAGCAAGGATCCAGCCGAAGCGAAGCAAAGATTTTGGAAATCAATGTACTTTCTATCAGGCAACCCCCCCCCCCCCCTCCAGACTTATGCTTCACGTATGCCCGACTTCAATCAACCCTTCCTCCTTACCCGTATCATCATTCAAAACTTCTTTCAGAGATAAAGTACTGCTACGTGATAGTAATTTATGTTCGATTTGATCAGGAACTGCGACCAATTTCCTCAGTGTTCTTCTATGACCATGCGCAGCAGCAAGAGCATGAATGTACATTTGCTGCATATTATCCTCTGGGTCTTGACTCGCATTGCGTTCTGGTGATTCATTGATTAACGTCCTGTTTATGCGCTTTGCCATTAGTTGTGAGAATATTGTAAAATGGCCTGAAAAGAAGTGGAATATATTCAGGGTGACCCAAACAGTTCAATAGCTACGTCACACCTGGTTTCTATAAAACAAATACTTATCAAGTTATTTCAGATGCTTATAAGAAATTCTCTCATGATTTGTCGACGAAAGTAAACATAAAAAGAAAACCTTTGAAATGAAAGGCAATGATCGATTTTAGATTTTAGTTTCCAGATAGCACTGAGATTTCGCATATTGAATTCTGCCTCTCACCTTTGAAACGGGATACGGTCAACAGAAATCGGTGGAATCACAACAATATTGTCCCGAACTGCCCATGGCATTTCATTGAAATCAGTGCACAATTCATGATTGTGCATTTTGGCAAACACTGATACATCATTTGAAGCATCCTTTATATAAATGAATAGCAAAGTTGGTTTTGCGTGTAGTACGTCGTTAGTTTATTGCAATGCGAATACTTGAGAAATGATAATACACAACGTTTCGAGCATTACTCTTCATCAGGTGTGAAAGTAAGTTAGAGGAGTAATCGTAGAATCCTGTATACAAAGTCAACTTAAGCTCTTTACCTGCAGCAGCCGCCAGATGAAGAGGGGATAAAATTTCTCTATCTTCTTCGTGATTTGGATTACTATCGGGTATGGCTCCATTTTCAAGTAAAATCTACAAGAATACAAACAAAAATATTTGGCATGAGGAAGAAATATAGATTGAAATTCTTGTGTAATTGTATTAGTACTTAGCGATCAAATAAAATTTAAAACATTTTTGAAAAACTGTTTCTGAATCTTTGAAACAACATAAGGGGTGAGTGGCCGAGTGGCTTATACGGTCTCCGTCAGGTGACTGAAGTTAAGCTCGGTCGAGTGAGGTCAAACCCCGGATGGGTGACCTCGGAGGCCTGACCTCACAAGTCACCTCGTCGTCCTTTGGAAGGGACGTGAAACTTGGAGTCCCATCCCTTGGATGTAGCATGCACAGTGGGCCTAAATTAGCTTTCAATAGCTAGAAATCCTGAAAAGCCCACTCAAAACAAATCGAAAACAAACAAACAATCAAACAGTCTGGTGAAATTCTTTTTGCATTATCAAGTAGCATGACAAAACAGTTTCAAAGCTCAGAAGCCATAAACTTGTGCACTTTATCAAGAAATAGTTCCTTAAACGAGTTTCTGAAATGTGTGCAGGGTGATAAGAAGCCGTGCAGTGAACACTTACAAGATACTGCAAAATAATTTCACTAAAACTAGCCATTCTGTCCTAAAATCATTGGTGATTTTGCTTGGAAGCAATTTTGCAATTCCAAAGGGCAATAATTCAGCAAGGAGGGAAAAGATAAGAAAGTTTTCTGATTTCCATCGAAATACACTGAAGAAAAGGTATGGCAAAAAGAATGAAGCGTGATGACTTTTGAGCAAAGAGTTCCCTGGGAGATTTACGTCTTTTGTAAGCCGAGTTTTATTGCAATGTCAGCAAAGGAACGAGCTTCATTTCAGAACAATCTTATTATGGATAAGGCTATGCAAATGAATAATGCTTTCTAAACAATCCACCAAAGTGCTACCATGTTGTCTAGATTGTGTCACGTTCGATTGATGGCCTTATTTCCTAGTAACGTCGAAAACTGATCAATCGAATGTGGTGAAAAACCGTTATCGCTCCTGTTGCGTTGTTATCAACTTACTGAACACACGTACAACTTTTCGCTGCTTCATATCGTGAATATTTACGAGTTTCAAGTCGATTTATCGCTGATTTTGAAAGAAAAAGTGATCGAAGCAACAATTCGAAGAATCGAAATGGTGAATTCGAAAAGACCTACACTGTTGCGGTCGAGTTTGGACTTCGAAAGATTGGTAAGTTCGGCCTATCGCCATGAATCCTTTCCCCTTCACTTTGGTAATGTTTGATAAATCATCTGTTTGTTATTAAAACCCTGCTGCTAGAAACAGTGCAAGGAACATTAAAACAGATAGATTTGATTCGCACCGAAGATTTGTTGTAAGTTATCTTGAAGGGCAAGTTTGTTATTAGGCTCGTTAGCTCGCACTCGTTACTGATAAGCAAACAGCATGGACAAATGGCAGAGGCCTTTCCTTTGTTTTCAAAGGGTTACCATCAAGTAGTAATCTTCCCTTTACCTAGGTTTATGAGGTTTAAGGCTACTTCAAGGGGATAAAGCTTGAATGGGGTTGAAATCTCTAAGAAAGATGGCCTAAATGCCACAGAAAGCAGGAAGGAGCTTTTCTGAAGCTCCCTCGTTGCTAGACGTTTCTAAGGGGGACCGTAGTCTCGTTTAGAGACGATGACGACAACTGCCTCGTTTGGGGTCACATACTTTCGAGGACTTATCGTTCCTTTATCCGTTACCCAGACTGCATCTATGTAGGTATCTACTTGCAGAACTGTCTCTGTTGTAAGGAAATTCTTTTTAAGGGAAAAGCAATCACCGCAAGAGAGTTACTGTGGAGATGGGACTCGTTTCTCTTTCAAAAGAATCACTTAACTCGCACAACTTCGCGTATAGCTCTCTCCGTTCGATCTAATTATTCGAAATCTCCTCTTGCAGGTCAAAAGTGACGACCAAGTTAGTAGAGACAGTCTGTTTGAGAAATATCATTTGTTGCTGAGAGATACAGGTACGTTTTTCAGCTAACCCTAGTTCTCAGAGCCTTTGCTAAAAAGCAGGCCTGATAGATTTTCAGATAAGGATAGTGTTTGTCTTTCAGAATAAAAATGAGAACAAGCCGAAGTCACATTAGAATGGCCCAGGTGAAAGGAACTCAAATCTTACGGAACATGGAAACTTCGTCACTGCGGCCGGGGAGCATTTGAAGCAGTAGAAAAGGCTGGTAAATAAGCTAAGAAGCAGAAAAGTCTATCGATAAATCAATGTACAAAAATTGCCACTATGTTCTAATAATAAAGCAGATAACTCAAGAGCCAATTATTTACAACATATGGAGCATTGTAAAGAAGAGCTTGAAAGCATTCTCCCTCAATTCATATTTAATTCAACTTCATAGGTATCACGAGCATCAATCCGATCAGTTCTCATGGTATTTAGGTGCCCAAAAAAATTTACTTTGCAAGAATTTCAAACAGATTTCTAAGTTAAATTTCAATTTCTTTTCAGATGTTCTTGTGGATATTATCAGACAACTGACTGATATCACTGACAAAGATCGAGAAATCGTTAAGAAATTGGAAAAAGCTTCTTATCGAAGATTTGCATTTGAACAGGTAAAAAACTTACAATGTATTTTACATCACAAATTGTTCTAATTACTTCCCTTTGCATTTTAATACCGGGATTCTACTTCTGCTGTTAGTTTCTAACTTAAAAACGCACAAAATACGCTGGAATAGTTCATATCTTCGAGAAGGCAAAAAAAAAAAATGAAGAGAGGAACCATTGCTTTCAAAAGACTACGGAGGAGCTTTGCATTGAAGAGAACATAGTCTTTTGAAGAGAATCAAAACCTAAGCTGACTGGTACCCCTTATTCTTACAAACATCCATAACAAAAGTAAGATTTAAATGAAACTACAATAATGCAAAGGGACTATAGACATCTAAATTCTAAATCTACAAGGCAGTGCTGAGGATGTAGAAAAATTGCTTCATTTTCCAATTTTTTTCAGATAAAACAACACGTGATTGTATGCTTGAATGATCTAATGCAAGTCACAGCAATGGTATGTACTAAGTTTTATTCCACGTTGGTGCTCTACAGAGATAATTTTTTGTCATTATAGCGATCCGTGACTCTTCATAAGTCTATACGAAAACTTATTCTTATAAAAGCCAACGACTTTTTTTAAAGATTTTCAGAGATCTGCAACTGTATGAGAATTTTGGCACGAATTTGTCCACCTAACTATAAGAAAGTTAGAAATCACAGAGATTTCTATACGCTTTTCAAGCAATTGATCTCTTTGCTCATGATTTAGTAAAGTTTCAACACAAGGTCTTATTGGGAAGAGACAGAAAATGCTACATGAAAAATATTTTTTACATTCAATCTAAACAGTTACAATACATATTACCAAGATAATGTTATTTTGATATTACTTAATTACACTACTTGCAAAATATTATACCCTACTACTAGTACAATACCATTTGGAGCAAAAAACTATGACTAGACATGGCAACATAAAACAGGAATACGAACATAGCACTACACGTAACGATGTGAAGAAGGGAATGGAAGGAAATTGAAGGAAACAGGACAATTTCTTGGGATAATATGAAAAATCTTTAATGAAGATGTTCTGTCTTGAGGATATACGTAATAGTCAAAGTTAGAATTGATCTGTTTACCTCGTAAGACAGACTCTCACCACCGTACAAGAGAAGTTGCAGAAGCTATTGCCCCAGAAAGAATGCCCACTATTTTGAAGTACAACATCAACATCAGTGAGAAGATTGAATCTGTGTTCTTTAAAAAAGTCGCAAAGCAGCAAGAAGTGAAATACTTGATTTACAGTTGACGTTCTTTAAGAATTGCCAACCTTTGGTAGATCAACTCTACATCCTTTGAAGCAAATGCAGCGTTATTGTCTTACTGATTTGTTATTTATTTGTAAGGTTTTGATTTGACAGAAAATCAGCATGTAGGTATTTAATTATCCTCTCCTTGGTTTAGATCGATGAAGACTTTATGACGTCGAGGCTTCAAAGAATGGGACAGATGATAAAGAAAGTCATGGAATCATGGGATATCATGTTGCATGGAATTGAAGTCATTGATAGAGTGAGTTTTTAAAAAAACTTTTCTGAAAGGTGTAATGACATATTTGATCCATCTTTCACTTGGTTCCTTCTTGCATCTCTTGATGAGTCTTTCACGGGATTATTTCACAACTTTGCTTCAACAATTATCTTTTATCTATTCCCTATTATCTAATATCTATTATCTATTATACATTATCTATTATCCATCATCTATTATCCATTATGTATCATCCATTATCTATTATCCATTATCTACCATCCATTATCTATTATCCATTGTCTATTATCCATTATCTACCATCTATTATCCATCATCTATTATCCATTACCTACCATCCACTATCTATTATCCATCATCTATTATCCATTATCTACCATCCATTATCTATTATCCATCATCTATAGTCCATTATGTACCATCCATTATCTATTATCCATTATCTATTATCCATTATCTATTATCCATGTGTTATTTTAACCGGCATCCAAACCTGGATACCCAAACATCGGGCGAGCAGATATCTTCAAAAAAATTCGGAAAATTTCCAGCAGTTTTTTTGTCCTGGTTGCGTTTTATGAAGGTAGGTAAAATTTAGAAAAATTTTCACACGTTTCTTCTGTCTTCTTCGCTTATTCGCCGTCTGATTGGTCCGTGAAAATGAGGCTTTGAAGGTTTCCGGCCATGGGCCACGAGCAAAAATCGGTTAAAACATTTGATTCCTATCTTATCTAGTATCTATTATCTACCATCTATTATCTATTATCCATCATCTATTATCCATTATCTACCATCCATTATCTACTATCCATTATCTATCATCCATTATCTACCATCTATTATCTATTATCCATCATTTATTATCCATTATCTACAATCCATTATCTAATATCTATTATCTATCATCCATTATCTACCATCTATTATCTATTATCCATCATTTATTATCCATTATCTACCATCTATAATCTATTATTCATCATCTATGATCCATTATCTACCATCCATTATCTACTATCCATTATCTATCATCCATTATCTACCATCTATTATCTATTATCCATCATTTATTATCCATTATCTACCATCTATAATCTATTATTCATCATCTATTATCCATTATCTACCATCCATTATCTACTATCCATTATCTATCATCCATTATCTACCATCTATTATCTATTATCCATCATTTATTATCCATTATCTACAATCCATTATCTAATATCTATTATCTATCATCCATCATTTATTATCCATTATCTACTATCCATTATCTACTATCCATTATCTATCATCCATTATCTACCATCTATTATCTATTATCCATCATTTATTATCCATTATCTACCATCTATAATCTATTATTCATCATCTATGATCCATTATCTACCATCCATTATCTACTATCCATCATTTATTATCCATTATCTACTATCCATTATCTACTATCCATTATCTATCATCCATTATCTACCATCTATTATCTATTATCCATCATTTATTATCCATTATCTACCATCTATAATCTATTATTCATCATCTATGATCCATTATCTACCATCCATTATCTACTATCCATTATCTACCATCCATTATCTACTATCCATTATCTATCATCCATTATCTACCATCTATTATCTATCATCCATCATTTATTATCCATTATCTACTATCCATTATCTACTATCCATTATCTATCATCCATTATCTACCATCTATTATCTATTATCCATCATTTATTATCCATTATCTACCATCTATAATCTATTATTCATCATCTATGATCCATTATCTACCATCCATTATCTACTATCCATTATCTATCATCCATTATCTACCATCTATTATCTATTATCCATCATTTATTATCCATTATCTACCATCTATAATCTATTATTCATCATCTATTATCCATTATCTACCATCCATTATCTACTATCCATTATCTATCATCCATTATCTACCATCTATTATCTATTATCCATCATCTATTATCCATTATCTAACATCTATTATCCATCATCTATTATCCATTATCTACCATCCATTATCTACTATCCATTATCTATCATCCATTATCTACCATCTATTATCTATTATCCATCATTTATTATCCATTATCTACCATCTATAATCTATTATTCATCATTTATTATCCATTATCTACTATCCATTATCTACTATCCATTATCTATCATCCATTATCTACCATCTATTATCTATTATCCATCATTTATTATCCATTATCTACCATCTATAATCTATTATTCATCATCTATGATCCATTATCTACCATCCATTATCTACTATCCATTATCTATCATCCATTATCTACCATCTATTATCTATTATCCATCATTTATTATCCATTATCTACCATCTATTATCTATTATCCATCATCTATTATCCATTATCTAACATCTATTATTCATCATCTATGATCCATTATCTACCATCCATTATCTACTATCCATTATCTATCATCCATTATCTACCATCTATTATCTATTATCCATCATTTATTATCCATTATCTACCATCTATAATCTATTATTCATCATCTATGATCCATTATCTACCATCCATTATCTACTATCCATTATCTATCATCCATTATCTACCATCTATTATCTATTATCCATCATTTATTATCCATTATCTACCATCTATAATCTATTATTCATCATCTATTATCCATTATCTACCATCCATTATCTACTATCCATTATCTATCATCCATTATCTACCATCTATTATCTATTATCCATCATCTATTATCCATTATCTACCATCTATTATCCATCATCTATTATCCATTATCTACCATCCATTATCTACTATCCATTATCTATCATCCATTATCTACCATCTATTATCTATTATCCATCATTTATTATCCATTATCTACCATCTATTATCTATTATCCATCATTTATTATCCATTATCTACCATCTATAACCTATAATTTATCATCTATTATCCATTATCTACCATCCATCATCTATTATCCATTATCTACCATCCATTATCTACTATCTATTATCTACATCGAAGAATCGTTGAAAGTAAGGCCTATGTTTTCACAGACAAAGGAAGTAACTTCTTCGTTTTTCGGGTTTCTAAGTTAACCATCCTGCAACTCATGTGAACTTTGTCAGTGGCTAAGGTGGCTTATAGCAAAAAATGAGAAATGCTACACATTATACTGGGTGAGTCAAAGAAGTTTACGCATTCGGCGGCCTATGAAATAAAGAGTATGAGGCCGATATTCAAAACGGAGGTGTTAATCTATCAGTCAAAGGCGAAAATTTGACTGATAGGTTTGTTTGGTAAAATCGCTTGTAAATTAGAACCAGAAATTAGAAAAATGCTGGCAAGGGGCATGTTTCTGAACAAGGATTCCATTTTCCATTCTGGTCCATAATTTACTTTCTATTGAAATTAAAATTCTATTTCTGAAACTGACAATGTAAACTTCAATATCACAAAAATCATGGACCAGAATGGAACGTGGAATCTTAATTTCCTATACCCACTTACAAGCATTTTTCTAATCCACCTTTTCAAGATAAGAGGTGCAAAAACGGAAATCTTTTGTTGTTTGATATTTTGCATTTTTGAGGCCAAAATCTCGTTCTGCATGCAAAGTTTAGTGTATGAACCAATTTTCACATTCATGTCTGTCTTCATTTGGAAATAACGGTGATTTAAAGAATTAGAAATCATAAGGGCTTTGACCGTGAAATCAAAAGTTTGGACAAAATTTGTCCAAACATCTGATCCCACGGTCAAAGCCCTTATAACTTTGAATTCTTAAAATCA
Source organism: Aurelia sp. 3 sensu Dawson et al. (2005) (assembly GCA_964020215.1). Taxonomy (NCBI): domain Eukaryota; kingdom Metazoa; phylum Cnidaria; class Scyphozoa; order Semaeostomeae; family Ulmaridae; genus Aurelia; species Aurelia sp. 3 sensu Dawson et al. (2005). Next base: position 7,196,844 of record OZ026587.1, read on the forward strand.
CTGTAATTTCCAAACGAAGATAGATATGAAAGTAAAAATTCGCTTTGATACTAAACTTTGTACGCAGAACAAGATTTTAGCCTCAAAAATGCAACATCTCAAACAACAAAGGACTTCCGTTTTCGCACCTCTTATCTTGAAAAGGTGGATTGTTGAGTCTCAAAAAATGTGTGAGTTTACCAAACAAAAGTTTCTCATCTAAATTAGCCTTTGACTGACAGATTAAAGGAAAAATCCGCGGTTGATAAAGTCATTATTAAAAAGCAACCTTACCAACTTCTGAACACTAGTCGTGAGTTCTTTCCAAGTTTTGATACCTCCAACTTTCATAAATTGGTTAATGAATCTTCGTAAGTTAGGCCAAATATCGTCGCCAATTCGAATTTTGTACTAGTGAGCGAAGGTGCGCTAAGGAGGCTGGCAATGTGAATAGTACAATATATCAACACATTTGGCAGCCTCGTTCAGGTCAATGTGAAGTGATGTCATGATAAATGACGTCATTTCGCACTTCTTAGCAGATTGAAACATGTAGTTTTGCAGATTAACCCTTTCACGCCCTGCTAGAATTAAGCTTAACAGGAAAACCTAATGTAGATCGTCATTTTCCAGGGGGTACCGTAATCAGTGATTGAGTAAGCAATAGATAAATGCAATGTACATAACCTCTTAAATCACTCAAATCCTAAAAGCTTTCCCTCCTGAAAAATTCACAGTTCTCAATGAATACTGTTGGGCCATATGGCCCTTCCGGGGGTGAAAGGGTTAAAAGAGAAAAAAAATTGAAAAAAGTACCACACACCATTCACAACAGTGTATTATCTTGAATAATCAAAAATTATTACAACCCAGGAGCTGTCTTTTAACATTTTAGTTTTCAATATCGGTCACATACTTTTTATTCTATAACCCGCCAAACGAGTAAACTTTTTTTGATTCACCCGGTAGTATTTCAACTGAGAGACTTAACTGACAAACATGGGCTACGGAAAATACTAAAGTAACTTTTAATACAAACTGCGGAGTAATTTGAATGTGATTTTGATCAAATAATCGTTCCGTTGTCAAAGGTTATTATGGTAGCGAAAGACTTCTAAGGAATCATTGTTGACATTTCACAAATTTCCCTTTCCATTTCAGAATCCCGGGATATGCACAACTCTGCCAGAAGAAATCAAACTATTCTACGACTTGTCATCCATTGACATGGAAGAATTTGACATTTCCCTTGACCAGCTCAAGGAAGAATTAGCTTCAAGAATGTCTTTGTGTCAGTTGAGTTCAATTGAAGAGTTCAATGTCTGCATGACCTACAGCTTAGGAGAATTCAAACTGGACAAGTTAAGGTTTGATCAACTAAGTTTAGCTGGAGATTGTGAGCGATCATCTGGTGAGGGAGATGACAAAAGTGATATTAAAAACAAAACATTGAAAAGAAAACACGAAGAAGTAACAAAAATGGAAGAAAATGAACTTGAAATCATATCTGATGTAAAAAGAAAGAGACTTTGCGAATCAGAAAATGAAAAGGGTATGTCAGCAGCCATTAAGCCTAAAATCATATTAGACTCTTCAAGTAGCGATACTTTTCCTTATGATTATGATCCAAGCGAGGGTTGTATCATAGGTAAAAGTATTTCACGTGAAGATTTCACAAGTAAACATAAATATATAACGGCCTGGGCTGAATGCCAATCGGAAACATGTCTGAATCGCAATCCTGCTAACAGTGCTAGCTCTATTAGTGGTGAAGACATGGATTTAGAAGAGATTTCGGTTGAGGAAAAGTTTTCTGACAATTTATGTGAAACAAAATCTTGCATTGCTTCGGAAAGTCAGTTGGCTTCTCATGATGTAGAAGGCAGTGCAGATTTAGGCAATTTAAAAGTGACTCAACTTCTCAGCGAAAAACAAAGCACTGAGGTAGAGCTATTGTCTAATGAAGTTTATATTGACTGCTTTGATAGCTGTGTCTCTGATCATGTCAAACAACTAACCCAGCCAATAAACGATGAAACGAATAAAGGTTTGGAAAGAACCCAAAATGAGAGTAATGGCAACCTAACTTCAGAGCTCAAATGCCATGACAAAATGAGTTCAGATATAAAAGTGATCGACTCTGACAATAAGACACAAGTCACACAAAGTTGCAATGATGAGCCTCCCAAAGAACTTTGTCGAGCCTCAAATGAGATTTTGCCTGAAACAAGCAAAAAACTGTCAGGCGCGACAAACTCAAACAAAGGCCATAAAATTTCTAAACGAGAAAGAAAAAGCAAATTCCATTCAGAGCTCAAATATGATGACAAAGTGAGTTCTCAATCAAATATCAATAACGTTGACTCGAACAATACTACACGAGTTACACAAGATTTCAATGACAAGCCTAAAACCGAGGCTTGTCGAGCCTCAAAGGAGATCTTGCCTGAAAGAGAAAGTAATAAAGATTCAGGTGAGGCAAATTCAAATAAATGCCTCAAAATTGCTCAACACAAGAGTGATAGCAACCTCAACTTAGAGCTCAAATGTTGTGACAAAGTGAGCTCGCAATCAAATGTAAATAAAGTCAAAAATGAAGTTGACTCGCAAAATACTACACGAGTCACACAAGGTTGCATTGACCAGCCAAACGTAAAAGCTTGCCAATTCTCAAATGAGATTCTGCCTGATAAAAATAACATCAATCTTTCAGGCGAGACTGAAGGGAGACCAAGTCTCAAAATTACTCTCGTTCATAAAGGCAGTGGTATTTGGGCTGTGAAAACATCAAACAAACGAAAAAGATCAGAAAGTGAGTCTGATAACTGTATAGACAAACTGAATGACGCTCAAGCAATTCTTGAAGAGAGTGCTAAACAGCGCTGCAAAGTTTTAAAAAGAGTGAAACTTGCTTTAACGAATGATCGTCCTTCTAAGAAGGTAAAACAAGGGCCTGTTCACACAACGAAGTTTAAAAGCCTCAGAAGATTGGCTACGAATTTGTGTGAAATGAAATCACGTATATTTCGTAAGCCTTTCCAAAAGAAACGAGCGACTGTTACACCTTTGCTGATATAATGCATTCTAAAAGATCTCTTTCTATTTGTTAGTTAGTTAGTTTGAGTATATGACGTACTAGGGGAGTCAAGGAAGTTCACACGTTTGGCAAGCTGTGCAATAAAAGGTGTGAGGCCAATGTTCAAAACTAACGTTGATCTGTCGGTTAAGGTTAATTTTCAGATGTGAAGATTTTGCTTGGCAAAATCACGCATCTTTTAGGCCCGGAAATTAGCAAAATGCTGGTAAAAGGTTTGTATTGGAGCAAGAACTCATGTTCAATTCTGGTCCATGATTTACTTGGTATGAAATTCATATTCTGCATCTGAAGCTGAAAACAGTAATGAATTCATAATTCAAAGACAGGTAAGTCATGGACGAGAATCGAACTTAGTATTCTCGTTCCCATACAAATAAACCACTTACTGGCAATTTTGTAATTTCTGGGTCTACATGATGAGTGGTAAAACCAAGCAAAGTTTTCACATTTAAGCTAGCCTTTGATTGATTGATTAACATTTAAATTTTGAATATAGATCGCATATTTATTCCACAACCTATCAAACGTGTAAACCTTTTTTCACTCATCTCGTGTGAAATATTTAGCTGTTAGATCAGATCGGCGACTAAAACATTGCATCGTTAAATCAACTGCATGTATCGGACATTAATGGGCCTCTAGTTTACGACAAAAAAACTTAGAAAGTTGAACACACGTACTGCTGCCAAGCTAAGCTAGTTGTCAAACTACTGAGGCCCTAGATGTCTATAAAACAGGATACGATAAAATCCTAGTTTTAGAATAAACCATGAAAATGCAATGCACCAAAATTAGCCTTCTGTATGAGTCGTATTACTTTCCTTGGAAAGTTTAATACATGCAATGTTTGCAGATAATTTGCTATCATACAGAAGCCTTCGTTTGAAAGTGCCCAAAATGTAACAAAAAAACTGATGTTTTAGTTGCATGGTCGTAGAAAATATGTAAATAAATTGTTACGTTAGATATTATGTCACATTATGAGGTAAACGTGTAGGTTTAGATTAGCTGTTGAATAGTTTCGTAGAGCATTGTAGTTTGATATTGTAAGAAATTGTAAGAAAGTAAATATTGTTGGAATGAATTATGATTTGTAAAATATGCTGCGTTATATCTTTTAGTTATGACTTACGTCGGAAAAAAATTATGTTGGGCTTCGCGTGTTTGTTATTAAAGGATGGCAAAACGTTTGTCGTTTGTTTTTAAACCAGGGGTGGAACTCGGCATATACGCATACGGGGGGGGGGGGGTCAGTCTGAGAAATTTTCAGGCAACTCAAAACTATCAGTTTAGTCTCACTGCAACCCAAAAAGATCGGATCATTTTATACTCTGACAACTGTAAACGAATATGAAATATCCCGAAACGATGCAAATTGTGGTCAGATTGCTCTGAAGAACAAAAAATCGTTTTGAATGAATTTGATGCCAAAAATATCATTGCCATTATTTCACTTTTATTTGAATCAAAAAATATCACTTTCGGCAATGCTCTGACCCAAAAGTATCGGACTTACCTCCCCGTATCCATGTGTGCTGAGTCTCCCCGCGGGATTTTTCACACTTAAAGAGTATGCAATAGCACATTGAAACACCACATTCTGAGCTATGAACATTAAGCAATATGGTTTACCTTGCCTAAGAGCCATTATAGTGAGATTTCATTTTCCTGCAAGCCTACAGAAATAAGTTCCATTTTCTCCGACATTTGTGAACAACAGGAAGCTTAATATGCAAAATGAAATGTGGTAATTAGCTATGCTTTTTGCAGCATGCTTCGAAATCAGGCAACCTTAAGAATAGTTGAATCTGATAACTTTAAAACAGATCACAAAATCAGCTATGGTTGGAAAAAAGCTCAGTCATTGATGTACTTACCAAAAAAGAAGTTTGAAGGTCGGCCTTATTATAAAATTTTGTGTGATTATTCAAACAGGGAAGACATAGGGCTCAGACTCCTAAAAGGGTGAGTGAAAATTCTATTACATTGTCTTGAATTAAAGTAATCGAAAGGAACTTAGATAATTTGCTATAAATCTGTCGTGGCAATTTTTTTCATATCTATATTAGTTTCAAAATTGCACCACTTGTTAATTTTGAGGCTGTAATGTCATGAAATTTCTAAATCCTTAACGAGAAGCGATGCAGATTTTGCTTGCGACCTTATTGTAGGCCTTCATGAAGTATGGGTCTCTTAGAAATTGTATCAATTTTCGTCAAGCAATTAAAGGTTTAGGATGATTTTAATTTTTTTTCAAAATTTTGATGAATTTGCATAAAGATAATCAAAATACCGCAATTTTGAAAACAATCAAGGTATTAAAAATTGCCACGGCAGAACTATAGCAAATTTCCCAAATTTCCTTCCAAGTCATTCAATGCATATAAAAATGTGATACAAATTTACATCCACCCCTTTAAAGATATGAAAAATTTGAGCCCTATGCTAAAAAGGGGTACTCTTTCTTGAGACATCCTGTATAATACAAATTGCTTCATCTCTTCTCGGCATTGGTAGACTTTTTGGGAAAAAAAGGAACTCACGATTTAGATTTAAGTACAAAAAACAACATATACCTTGACGACGTTTGTATGTCCACCAATCACAGCAAATGACAAAGCAGTCCAGCCTTTTGTAGTTGCAGGGATGCAGTCATTTTCTATGGCATCTAATGGAACCTATAAAAGATGCCACTAATCAATTGAATTGCTGAGCACTTGAATTTCACAGTTGCAAAAAACAAGACTGAGGCAAAAGAACTGTTGCAGCAGTTTGGCCGATTGTTTACTCCTTATAATATTTCGCACTGCTTTATGTCTCAATCTATCATTGCGTTCCTTTGGCAATCGAAATAATCAAGATTTCATTCAAAGTTAGCCAGCTGGATCTAATTGCTTTGAAATGAAACAATGTTAAAATCTGAAACAATACAATCATGATTGCTTTGATCGCCAAAGGAACGCAAGGTATATCTATTGTTCTTGACCTCATTTTGGCGATGAAAGGGAGGCCAACAGACCTTTTAGCTATTCTGAAAAGAATCAGGATCGAACCAATCAAACAATAAAAGTAAGTTCGATGTTCTACCCAGTGGCTTAACGGAGGCAGTCGGGGCCCTTAGGGATTTTTCAGCTCGGGCCCCCAGCTAATTGAGCATCTGTAAAATGATATGATAGACATGGAAAAGGATTTCCAGTTAAAAATTTGAAGCTAATGATTGCAAGCTAGTGTGATGTCTAAGCCAGCAGCATGGTAAGGACGAATCGATGTGGGCATTTGAGTGGGGGGTTTGGGGATGAAGCCCCCAGGAAAATTCCGACAAAACGTCTGCTATGTGGCTTAGAAAACGTCTCCTAATTACATCTAAACTGTTTCAGACAACGTCATTTACTTTTGCTCGGAGAGCAAATTGGAATACTTGAAAAGTTTGGCAAAATTTTCTATGAATCACCTCCTTCATAACTTTTTGCGTAAGCACCCTTTACTTAGGCTAAAAATGCTTTTCACAATCCCGTGTTTGTATGCTCTAAAATTAGAAGCCTTGTCACGTTCCAGCTTTTTTCGCTAAAATTCACACTCTACCGTACCTATCTATACCCGACCACCCGACAACTTTCCCCTTGTTTTGAAAGAGCCTGAGGAATATATTTTGACAGAGGGGAGAAATGTCCCATCCCCTCATTTTTTTTTGCAGCTCCGCTGGTCAAAGCTTCTATTGACGGAAAAGTGCACAAATCTGCAATAAAAGTTACACATCCATTTTCGATTACAATTGAGAGTTAATCAACGCGCTTTTCATTTAGAGTGACAAGTCATGCAGGCATGGGGGCCTCTTGGTCGTTTTTTCAAAGCTACAACACCAGTTTTACAATAGAATAACAAAGGAATTTTACTTGCTTGGGGTCCCTTCAGGGCCCTTAGAGGTCGGGGGCCCTTAGTTTTTGAACTAAAGGTAACTTTAGTCCGTTACGCCACTGGTTCTACCTTTACTCTGGGATACAAGGGGCCGCCACGCAATTAGATTGCCTGTTCCCCATTTTGCGCGGTAACTCCGTTTTGCGCGGGGTAAACGGTCGGCATGTCAAAATTCAACGGGAAACCATGCTCTTTGTCCATTTCAACCATAATTTGGTACTTATCTTCAAAATACGGAGAATAACGAGCCATTTCATTTTCGAAGCTGCGGTGAAAGTTTCTCGAATTGGCCCATTTTCGGTCTAAACAAACCGAGCTTATGTTCAGATAAACACACTTGCCAACCCAAGATTATTGTTCAAATACATTCAAAAAGGTTCCAATAAAGTCCTCAACGTGTTTGTTTCCAGTTTCTCAATTTATCTTCTGCAGAATTAGCGCTAGAGCAACGGGCACTTCCATCGATTAACGTTGCCTACAAACCGCGAAATCCATAATAGCTGCAAATCTGCCCATTTTTGGGCATAGTTGATCCAGGTGTACCAGGGTGTTCATTCGGCTTCGTGATCAACGTATGACGTAAGAACACCCTGGGAACGTGGTTGGAATCGAACGATAGTATGCTACAATCAGTAGAATTTTCGAATGTGCACAATAGTGATAGAAGCTCAAATGCCACTCGATCGAGCCTCGCGTATAAAAATTTGTAGAAATAACGCTCAATTCAGGCTCTTTTGTAGAATAGCTAAAAGGTCTATGGACCGATTACATATTCGTAGTTATCGCTATTGAAAAAACTTATGGACACTGAAACTATTTCCAGTTTGCACAAATTCAATCAAGAATGTAAAAAATGTTGCTTTTATGTTTCTGTTGTTGTTGTTGTTGTTGTTGTTGTTGTTGCAATAACTGTGACTATGTCATGAGTTTAGACGACTAAGATCACTGAAAAACTGTATCTACAGGGTGTTCCAAAAGTACTCCTGTTTGAAAAATCATCGGAATTTATCAATCAAATTATTTTCCCAGGCATAACTGATTATGATTAATTATAAAATTAGAAAAAATAGATCTTTTACTGCTGCTTGGGTTTGAAACATAATGCAAAAGGCACTGTGGACTTGCTCAAGTCATCCTATAACAAAGAAAGAGGACGACTTTCTTTCTTACACGGCGACTTGGGCAAGTCCAAAGGCACTAATGATTAGCAGGTTAATCTCTTTTTGCATATCAGGCTTCCAGTTTGGCCATAACTGTCAGAAAGAAACACAAAACTATCATAGATGACTTGGGACAATAAAAGTTGAAGAGCATTGGCCGGTAGGCAAGATCTGCGATGTTGGTTAAAAAGGATACCCGGGTGAGCCAGAAAAAAGCACCTACTTTTGAAAATTCATAGCATCAAGAGAACTTCACAGATTTGAATGATTCAAATTCTAGTTATAAGCAGAAAGATCCAAGTATTTTTGCTATTTTTCTCCCTGTCTTCCCAGCACTAAAACAATAGGTACCTTCAACTGTACAAACTTGTTATGGCTGCAAAATGACTGAAAAGGGGCCTAAAACATCGATCAAATCTTAAAGACTCCTCGTAGAAGACAACAATAAAATGCCATTTCTCAAGAGTGAGAGATATCCTCCGCAGACTTATTTTAGAGTGGTAAAATGTCCACAACGTATTGTTCTGTGCGAAGAAGTCCTTACGATTTGATCAATGATTCAGGTCCTTACCAGTCATTTTGAAGCCATGAATTTTTTGTATAGCTAAAGTTACCTATTTCTCTAGTGCTGGCAAGACGGCGAGAAAAATCACAAAAATACTTCAATCTTAGTTTCCAACTAGAATTTGAATCATTCAAATCTGTGAAGTTCTCTTGATGCAATGGATTTTTAAAAGTGGCAACTTTTTTTACTGGCTCACCGATATCTGATATCTGGCTCACCCGGTATCTCATAATGAGGTTTTTTAACCTGTCATTTTTGCCCATTTAGTAACAAAGACAGAAATGTTCTCACCTATGAACACATTTCATAAATAAAGATCGAAAATTATCAAACAGGAAGATTCTATGATAGGTTCGATATTCGGATGTTTTTGGTACTTTTTGGGAACTGAATACTTTTTGGGGACACACGGTAGCTGTAACTGAAAACTAATTACCCTGACATTCAAATGCACTTTTCTTTCAATGAGATCCTGACAAAGACCAGCGTTTCCATGGAGACTTGAATACATAAGAAGTGTCATGCCCTAAAAGAAAAAAGATCGATAAGCAATGCGAGCAATCTTTATTTGTTAACGCAAGGTTGGATACATGGTGGCTATACAGCTGATGTGGGCCGGCATTACACTGGGTGGGGGGGGGGGCACGTGCCGCTCATACGGGTGGCTTTTTTCACAGGAAATTCCCTACACATGGGTCAGCTTTGAACCTTAATTCTAGCAGATGGGTAGCTTTTTCAGAATTTTTATCACAACTGAAGAAATTTGAACAGACCTTGCATCCTCGAATAGACAGAATTCATAGACATGGTTACGAAACTTCTGAAATTAATGCAAACGGGTTCGAAATTCTTGAAAAATTCTGTAATACAAATGGGTCCTTTCATTAAAGTCCAGATTCACGTGAAGTCACGGTCATAATCAAGTACTCTACCCCCCCCCCCCTCCCCGGGGACGTTACGACGGTACTAATCAGGGAGAAATAATTTCTCCATGGTACTAATAATAGGTTTTACCAATGTTGAAGTTGAAGCAAAACAATGCTATAGTTGTAGTGGACATGGGGCTTACCACATGCTACATCTCTAGATCAACTATGGGTTCTTGACACAGTTGAGTGCAAGAGTGTGTTCAAACTGCATCAAAGTCAAAATGAATGACTTTCAGAACTTTGAAGTGTTTTCTCTCCAACCTGGCCATCTGGCTATATAAGTCACTGAAAGGATCGTGTCTCTACAAGGCAGCGAATGAGCATTAGATCACACATTCATTCAGGCAAGTATCGATTAAAAAACAACCTTTCTATAATCTACCTTTTCGTCATGCTTGTCCAAATTTTCCTTCCTAAATTCCAGAAAACATTTAGCCCGGGATTCTTTATTCTTTGCTTCAAGCAGCAATTGAAAAAATACAGAATTAGCTGAACTTGATCCCGCGCTTTCATTGCCAAATTCTTCTTCTTCAGCAATTTTCGTAACTTTTTGGGAAGCTACACCAATGTCAGGCCTGAAAGAAAAATGAAAAATCATGTGAATGTAACAAAAAAGGGGCAGATCTAGGGGCTGGAGAAGGTCACTCAAGCCACGGTCAGAATTTCAAGACATATTTTTTTCGACAACCTATCAAAGAAGATATCTGCTTTAACGTATATTCAAATCACCACCACAATTGTCCTCAGTGGGCTCAAACCTCAAAGGCGATCATTTTCCTCATTCAACACGATGAACAAGCTTCACGAAGTCGAAACTTGTAACCAATCCTGCGGCAGCTGCAAAATCTTTACAGCCAATCATTGAGTTACTTTTAGAAGATTTGAAAATTGGCGGGAGCCACTCTTGGCAGATCTGAGCCACGGTCTCCTGGATTCAACCAATCATCGTGCGGCAAAATCAAGCAAAAAAAGGCGAGAGCCACAGAAAGCCACTCTTCATTTTGAAAAACTGAGCGGGCCAATAGAAATTAAGATGAGACAACCATCTACCAATCCAGTGAAACTGTGTCCCAGTCTTCTGCTGCTCGGCGCAGTGTGACAGAATTATGATCTCTCTCTCTCTCTCGTGTCCTGCATAATAGTAATGGCGGCCCAAAGTGACGGTGTCTTGTCATAAAGTTGCTGAATATCTTAGAAGAAATGGACAAGGAGTTCTGTTCATCTCACTTCCAGAATTTTCGTGCCAAATACTACCCCAGTGCTTACGCACATCCCCGCAGATGACTGGACAGTGACTTAACCACACGGAGGTAAGACGGAGCCTCAAATTTACAAATATTAAAACATACCATGCATTCCTTGAAGGACAATAGCAGCCAGGGAGGAGCAAACGAGCAGCCTGTTTCACGTCATCAGCATCAACAGTTTTACCCAGCCTACTCTTCGTGAACACACTGCATAATCTTATCCATTCACTGACAGGATGCGCATCTTCACATGGAGTACTTGAAAAAAGAGAATGGCATCTTATTCACGGTGATTTCACTGAATTGGGAGGTAGTCGGGCTTTGACTAGACGCTCTGAATTGACGACAATATACCAGGTTTCCCCAGGGGGGGCTACTTATTATAGGTACCGACGGGGATGTGATGTTTTTCAGGGTATCGTTTTCGCCTATTTCTCCAGAATGGGGTACCAAAAGAAGGCAATTTTTCTGGAGCAGGTTGCCAAAGCATGTAAAAAATGGAAATATTGTTAGATCGGGTTATCATTTCCTCCAACTTTTGTATTTTGGGGTATACTTTTCACCGATTTTTCTGGAATCGGGTATCATTTGAAGGCAAATTCTGGAGCTGGGTAAAACAAGAATTTTTCGTGAGCACATCCCCGTACAAATTTAGGTCAAGTACCCCTCCCCCGGGGTGTTCCCAGGAAAAGTACTCCTTTTAAAAAATCACTAAGACTTGATTCAAGGCCGATTTCTTGTTTTCACAGGTGGTTAACAGGCCAAACTATTTTCCCAGAAAGAGTCGATCGCGCAACTGATTATGAAAAGCAAGTGTAGCTTTTTTAGGAGCTGCCTGGTTTTGAATCATACTGCATAACGCACTGATAATTACTTTGTAGGTTTCTTTGTGCATACTGAGCTTTTTATTTGTTCATAAACGAAGCAAAACGTGCACCTCATGAAACTGCTAAAAGATTACAATTCCCAAAATGTTGACTCATAGGTAAATTATACATTTTTTATTGAAAGTATAGTTCAAACAAGGTTTTTTATTGTTTTAGGTCATTCAGTTTAAAGGGAGTCGACATGGTTAAAAGCTGGTCCGGGCCAGGTCAAAAATATAATCTATTGTACTCGACAATTTTGTCACATCCGGTTTCATTGTGTGGCTAAAGAAACAATGGATTTGTGGGCGTTTCTCTGGCCTATTTATAGCGGCTACGAGATATAGCTATGTCTGTTCCCTTTAACTGCGAATATCGAAAAAAAGAACCAATGAAATTTCAAGTTTCAACTGGTGACTCTTACCATTCCTGCAGCGTACTTATTTTGGAGGAATCTTCGGGATCACCATCCTCAGCAAACCGTATCCTGCAACATTTCGTAAACTCAAACAGCACATCAACAGCGCTGCTGTTCCATGGAATGCCAGGGCCACTGCTCATTGAAATCTTACTTGCACTTTGCATTACAGCAGGGCTGCTCTTCCTTCGGACGCTGCGATGGCGTGGCGTATCTGGTATCTCAACTGCAGAAGATCTTTCAATGATTGATGCAAGCTCATCACGGGAGTTAAAGCACGTGACTGAACCACTTGAAGTGTCATCTCTCATGAAATTACGGACTGGCTGGAAGAGCTGAAGATTGAAAGAAAGGATGGATCAAACACCAAAAATTTTGGATGTTAACACAATTCATTAGTCCGAAGATTTTGACGTCCGAAATTTATTGAGGTCCGGAATATTTACTTTTCAAAAGTTTTTACAGCATAGAAAAGTCATAGCAAGACATTTTTACTGTTTGAAAAACATAAAATCCTTTTCACGAAACGATTTTCATCAAAGAAGAATGTGATAAAAGAGTTCTCTTGGATGCCTGATAAAAGGGCGTACACTTACTAATTTTCAAACATTTTTCTCACGCTCCGGCCCTTATTAAGACCCCGTTTATTAATTTTGGCAAAACAGTGTCCAAAGGCTCAATATGATTTTAATACGAAATTTTGTTCGAATAACAAGAGTCATTGCAGTGTACTCGTCAACTGACTGAAATCCTTTCTTTTAGAAAAAACAGTTGAAGAAAAAATTCTGTTAGTCAAAAGTATAAAAGTAGTGCGCGTTCTTGTTTATCAACCCTCACCGTTTACTAATTCCTTTAAAAGATTCCCACCCCCCCCCGTTTATTAAGCCCCCTTTGTATTAGGAACCCGAGAGTAAATAAGTGAACGAATATTACATTTTCTAAAACTAAATCCATCTTATCAATCATTCTCATAATCCTCAACGATAATCAGTTGTGGAAATGTCTGGCGACTCATAAAGTAAAGGAAAATCTATGAATGTATATATCTAATAAAAAGCCCAAGGGGGGCACTCAGCACATGCACATACGGGGAGGGCAGTCCAATATTTTTGGGCTATACTTTCAAAAATGATATTTTGAGGTCCAAATAAAATTGAATTTATGTTTATGATTTTTTGACATCGAATTTTGTTACACTGGTATTTCTGGGTTCGTTGAGGCAATTCTGACTGCTATTATGTATACAATGAGCTGATAATTTTGGGTTGCAATGAAACGGCACCTGGGTTGCCTGAAAATTTCTCCGACTGACTCCCCATCCCTAAATGTGTATGTGCATAGCATCCGCCCTGGGGTATGAAATGAGCAGAAATATGCCAAAAATATACAGGGTGTCTCAAAAAAATTGTTCGACGTTTGATTAAATACTAAAAAATAACGATACGCTCAATGAATCTTTGGTCAAGTCACCCATTTCCTGAGATTTTAAATTAATTTTAGACACAAGAATTTTGCAAATCCGATAAAAAATCATGGGATTACAAGCTTTTGAAGTTCAAGTTTGTGCGAAAGCTGAAACCAGAGGCCTCGAAATGGCATTTTTGGTAAAAGTCCCATAGGCCGTCGTTTCTGTTATTTCTCAATTGCTTCAGGGGGAACCAAGTGGGATTCAAACAGGTATTCGATAACCTAACTGTCAAGCATATGGATGCATTGAGGAAACAGATTCAGTCTCTCGCCGATTTTGTTTTGAACCACTGTTTTTGGACTAACGCGATATTAAGGAAATTTTGAGAATGATCGCAAGAAATAATTTACTTTAGAAGTCGTATTTGGTTTTAGTCGGGTCACCTATGTAATTCCGCTCGATTTGATTGCCAAAATTGATTTTTCACCATAAATCAATGCATCTATATGCATAGAAACGAATTTCATAGGGTGCCATTTTTTTCTGCGATTTTTAAGGTACCTATTACGCGAAATTAGAGTTCTATATATTCACAGTCTATCTTGATAAGCCGCTATGCAGAATAAACCAGAAGTATTAGTTTCACACCGAGAGCTAGCCTCCAAAAGGTCTGTTTCAGCACAAGGTAATTGCCTTTAACTCCCAAAATTAAAAGAGGGACCTATAAGAGACAAAAATGACCCGCATTAGGCGTGGCATGGGCGTGTCATGGGCGTTGGCTGAAGCTGAAATCTGTGATTTTATCTGCAGAAACCACCATTTTTAAAAATTTTACTTAACAGTTATTGATGGGGAATTCTGTCTATCAACCAGGGAAACTGCTACGACTATTCAGTTTTCGGCAGTAATGTGGACTATATTGTAAATATTTACCGGTAGAAGACCAATGCGGTGAAATCAATCTTAGCTTAAATTCTAAAGAATAACTATTTATACCTTCGCAGTTAGTCAATTTCTTCATCTTCCTCTGAACCATCTTCACTCTCTGCTTCTGCTGTGTAATCCCTAGTATTTTCACAGTCTTCGCATTTGCATAAATCAGTGCACGACAGATCATTTTTCAAGCATGAACAGTTGCTTCTTCCTTTGCACCGTCCCTTGCATCCACATTTTACGAGTTCTAATACTGCTTGTGGAGCTGGTAGCTCAAGGCATTTTGTCGGCACTGTGATGTCATCAGCAATTTCCCAGCCATTTTCTGTGAGAGGTGGTATTACGTTCATTGCATTTCTATACCCTTTCCAAATTCTTGCGATTAGATTTGCTCTCTGTATGTGAGGTATCAATGCTCCAAGAGTTGGAGGTAACTTTTCTGCTTCCATATTCCTTCTGCTAAACAGCTCCCATCTTAATTCATTTACTGTATTCCTTTTCGTCGAACTTTTGGATGCAGTCCAGGCTTTCTTCCAAATCGAAACTGTCCTCACCAAGTGACTGCAGAGCATTTATCATGTCATCATCACTAGAGAGCTTCAGGAACGAAGATATCCACTTCTGCTTTGAAATTCCAAATAACTTTCCACCCCAGTCTGCTCCCGAAATTGCATGTAGACCTATCAAAGCCTTTGATTTTTCTTTACCAACTACTGTGGATCTTCTCTGTACATCAATGCGTCTGTTTAACTTTCCTTGTCCTGTTACGAAGTTTACATTTGCTCCATTTTGATCTCTTGCGCAAAGATCCATCAACAGTATTAAGACGTCTGTGTCTGGGGATCGTACATCAATTTCGCAACGAGGGGATAAACCTAAGGCATCAAGTACATGAAGTGGTATGATGGTGTCCGCTTCTTCGTGATTATGCTGTGCGATGATGTCGCTGAAAACAGCACGATGGTTTGAATACGTGCTTGTACCATACACTACGATTAATGAGAACTGACTTTCCTGGTATTCCTGTAGCAATGCTTTTCCTAGGTACTCTGTCAATTGGCCCTTCGTCTCAGTATGGGAAAGCAGAGTTTTCAAAGGCACATGTTTGATGTTGGTTGTATCGCTGACTTGGAACTTCACAGGATCTGTGCCAGAAGTACGCTTCGCTCTTGTCTGTGATTTCAGAGAATCTTCAATGTATCGATCAAAAATCACCCTTCCTTCATCGTACTGATGAAGAGTCTTCTTGATGATGCTGACGAATGCTTGAGCAAAGTCCGCACAAGTAGACATTTTGGTGCCTTTTTTGATGGTTTGAACAACCGCCATAGCATCGACAATACAAATCTTTGTTGTGGTTTCATTTTGTTCCATTTGAACTTCTGCATGATTCTCAAAATCAACATGTGACTCTAATGCTTTGACAAATGCACTTTTATCTGTTGGAATTAAAAGCTGGCCATCTGCTGAAAACAATGATCTTGGGATTGTAGAGAACTCGTATGTGCCTATTACGTCATTCAATTTCTGCACCAACTCTGGTCGTGATCTCTGAATGACTAAAAATCTTGCAAGAAGCTGTCGATCTTCTCTTAGCTTGATAACTTTCTTATTCACGGTGCAGCGTGCTTTCTTTTGCCAGTTAGCAAATGATTTCAATGAAAGCTTTTTCATCGGATCCCACATGGACATCTTTGCTGTGGCATTGACAAGCCTATTTGCAACAAAACTCTTGAATGCTTCCTCTCCTTTTTTGTCTCTTTCGACGATATCTCTCTCTGCAATGGGTGACACTGTCATATTCGAGGCTATGTTCATTAATTCCATATCTGTAGCAAAAGGATTTCCCATGCAATGCTTTAAAATGCTGTTCTTTATCTTTGCGGCATTCCGCTGCACTCTTGATGCCATTGAACCTGTTAGCTGATGGTGAATATTTTTCTTCTTTGTGCAGCTAACATCATGGCTGGCTTGAAACTCGTCCACCAAACGCTTGACCTCTGGGGCAATTAACAGATACCTGTCCAATGCTGATTCATTTTGCGTAATGCCAGTGATACCTCCTGCAACTTTGAGGGCACGGATCTGTTGTTCCAGTGTTTGATCAACAAATAGGTTTGTGAACGGGATACCTGACCTTGTCACGCTAAAATTATCCTCAAGTGTGCGCCAAGTTTCTGCATCATCCTCTTTCAGCTGCTGTAATTGGGCAATGTGGTATGGAACAAGTCGTGCGTATTTGTACAAGTCATGTGCAAAATAATACTTGACCTGTTCTTGCAATGCTGGCACATACAGCTTCAGATCACCTTGCCGTGAAGCTCTGATGAGACGCAGCAAACTTTCAACTTGGTGAAGGTAACTCAAAAGGAACATTGACATGGCACCAGTTAACTTCTCTTCATTAAAGATGTCAAGATCATTCAGAGATTTTGCTATCTTACCACAGATTGTGTCTACATCCTCATTTCTTTGGTTTAGTTCCTCTCGAAATCTGCTACAGTCGTTTAAGGTCTCTTCTATGTTTTGCTGGTCCTTAAGTAAAACATCGAAAAGCATTTCCCATATCGCCAAAGCATTTGTTATGTGATATTCGACACCTCTCTTGTAGTTCTTCCCTCCAAGTAGTTGTCGTATGGTTGCGGGTGAGTATATGCCTTCTTCGATGCTTACGGCTTCAATGCCACTTCCTTCCACGTACTTACCAAGAGCATGTAGAGAGGCAAAGCACGTATGGAGTTCCCCTATGCGCAGGAACCAATTGCTTATCTCATTGGCTTGTTGCAACTTAACAGCTCTTTCGTATAAATCGAGATCCAAGGTAATAATCGTCCTGTGACTTTGACCAGTTACGACAGCTGAGATTCCTTGGGTAAGGCATAACGCTTTATACAGAGTTGCGTAATCTGTTGGGGAGCTTCTTAGCAAAGGTGCTGTTATGCCAGTTAAAGTTTTACTTGATTTAGGTAAAGACTTATTTTTAGCAGCAACCAACAGCGAGTTGGTAGCTGCCCAAGTCGGCATTTCTCTCTTTTCCTCTTGTGAATGCAATGCAACACTCTGATTCTCTTCCTCCATATTTGCTTCATTTGCCTCTGGAGCATTCTCTCCCTCCATATTTGCTTCTGGAACATTGTCATCGGTGCATATAGCTGACTCTTTTCTCATTTTCCGGTGTGCATAGCATGCAAAAAACCATACAGCATCTAATTCCTTGTATTTCTGAATTAGCTCTGGATTGCAATTGAAGTTGTAGTTGTTGAACCCCAAACCTTCTTTCGGTGGTAGAACTCGAGGAACACGGTCATTGGCAATACCAATATCTATTGGTTTACATTTGCTTGGAATGACGAGGGGATCGTTTACAGCAATGCCATCTTCTACTTCACCTTGATTCACAACGACGATAGTCCCATGCAAGGTATTCTGTCCATCAGGCGTGCACTCTAGGAAGTCTATGTTGTCTATTGCAAAGAAAGGTTGCTTGTATTTCTTGATGAAATGTGGAAGAAAGAAACCACCGCTCTGCTCCATGCGCTCAGCCACACCGGTTGCAATACGTTTTTCGAGACTTATTGTAGATTCATAGCCAATACCTAAGTTTAACTTGGACAGACAGTCCACAAGTTTCTTGCTTCTTGTCTGGTTGTGGACCATGAGTGAAAGGCCAACAGCAAGGGGTGTTTCATTGCGCCTTCTGTATCTTGTATCTGTAACGGATGGGTTGTACTTTACTTGTCTGTCTGTTTTAAAGCTATTCATGATCTGCTGCGCAATAACCTTCGTTGCCGTTGTGTTGGTAACCTCACGAGCATCACCAACAGCTTGGGACCTTGTTCCAATTATGATCCATTTGATAAAAGAGGTTAATTCTTTAGGCACTTCAAAGTCATTCATTGATCCTTCAAACTTCCATTTGACTGCCTCAAATACTTTCCGTCTCAGTACGGAAGCAGCCTTGGAAAGGCACTTTACATCTTCTTCATCATCGACATATTCTTCAAATTCATTAACAGCACAGCCAAGCAATCTTTTACTTAAGATTCGCTCGCTCTCATTTTTCCTGTGAGACTTTACGAACTCTGCATCAGGAATGTTCTTGGAAATGAGGCTTTTCAGATACTTTTTCCTGTCAGATCCTGTATTTGCATCATACTCGTTCAGGAGGTTGTTGTATTCTTGGTTAACGTCATTCATGTTGCTAACAATGCCATTTTCTAGAGAGCATCTGAGTTCATTTATGATTTCGATATCAGCAATATACTGGCCTGTTTTGTGCATCATTACACTGTCCTTCTTTTTTGACTTTCTTTCTTGGTCACGTAAACAATTTCTGTGGTAGAAAAGATCAAATGCAGCACAATCTAGGGGCTCATTGATGTTTGCTAAAGCAACTCTGATACTTTCATCTGGGCTGTTTTCTTTTAAGAGCATAAATCTTTCGCCCATGCTGAAACTTTCGACTCGATGAAGCTCCCCTTTATCCGGTTCTTCACATCGAAAAATACAGCTTTTGAACTTAGCATTTTCTGTTGATCTTCTATGACGACTGCTATCAGATTCTGTTGTGGATAATTTACTTGAGGGAGGCCGGCCTCTTTTTGGTGGTGCTACGGAGCCACCCAGTGAACTTTCTTGAAATCGCTTTTCAGCCCTTTTAAGCTTACCAGTATGGACAACATCCTTATAGCAAGAAGAATGGTAACTACTCGCAAACAGTTCGTCATCAGGCATCTCCTTGATTCTTTGCGAAAGATTCGCAAATTTTGATTCTCCAAAGGCAGCACGCTGTGTTGAAAATTTCCTAATCATTTCAAAACATTGCCTCTCTGGCGTCGAAACCATCAGACCACCTCCAGACTGGAGGCAAATTATGCACAGCGTCTTTGATGTATCGGGTGTATCCATTTTCAGACATCAACTGCGTTGACTCCTACATTGACCTAGAGTTACAGAAAATTTCATCATATTATTCTTCGTAACAGCATTTTGTGTAACTATCTTTTATTGTTTAGTAGCAAAGGGCAGAAGTAATTACAAAATATACGCTTCATTTCATACAAGCCGTTTGGATGGCCTGCATTAAATCAGGTCAACATTAAATTTCGATTTTTTAAAAGTTCGAAACCGACAATGCCATATTTGCCTAGGCTAGGCCTATATCAAGACAAAAACTGGCTGTACTAAAATTAATACAGGAACATCGCCAGCAGTCTCTTGGTCGTTGTTATTGAGTAGAAGAACAAAATGCAAGGAAGTCAAATACCTACCGTTTGATTTATGATGACTGTTGCTCTCATTCCATCATATTTTTGCATGAAGAGAGGATGAGAACGTCAATGTTAACCACAGCTTGTCACCTTACTTCCGTTTTTCAGACCGATAAGAACGGAAGTAATACGAAAACGAGGTACAAAAAGAGGATATCTAATTTCAATCAATTCGAGCTGTTCCATGGTCCGTAAAATGATGTATGAAATATAATTAATCATTTTACAGGCCTAGAAGGCTACTGATAGCTTAAAAAACTATAAATTACTGTTATTTCTGCTACATAAGGAATTAAAATTCTTCAAAACTACTTAGTATTAAAAATTTTTTGCCAGTTGATATCTGGTCTGGCAATTACACACTGTCAGTCTTGCGGGTGCAATTAAGCCCCCTTCCGGTTACATAAAAAATTGGCACCTATGTTTTTCGCACCCTTCATAGACATAACAACGTAACTATGCAAAAAAATTGATTTTGGCATGCAAATCGAGCGGGAGCCAATATTTTGACATAACGCACCCGACTATTTGCTCTGATATCAACGAGAGGTATGACATTGGATAAGCTTCTCTTACCTCCGTCTTCGAGCTTTTTGCAAAACAAGTAATCTGAGGGTCTCTGGTTTCAGCTGTCGCATATTTTTTATCTTCTAGAGCTCGTAACTAAGTGAATTTTCAACCGATTTGCACGGTTTTAGTCTCTAAAATTATTTCATAATCTTAGGAACAGGGTTATCTTTCCATGAGCCTGTTCGTATTGTCCTTATTTTTCAATATTTAATCAAACGTCGAACAATTTTTTGAGACACCCTGTATAGTTTTCTAGTGAACCGAATTTCCGCGAAACGTCCAAATTCCATGGAAAATGTCTCGAAATTTTTCAACTGAAAATACTCTGTCAAAGTTTATCCGTCCGAAATATTGGCGTTTCATGAAGTCCCAATAGCTTTGGTGTTTCATAGGCCATTCTCTTACGAGATATCAAACAATACAGATGAGCATTTTGACATTTAAGAAAGGAATCTAGGGAGAGAAATATGTTGCTGGTAAATGGCGGATGACAATCTGGTAGATGGCTTACACGAAGGCTTCAATGAATGATAAATCGACCTCCACAAGTCTGTTGCTTTTGACTTTATGGTTAGAATAAGAGCTGACTTTCAAGAATTTCCGAAGGGATGTCCTGTGGCCCATAAGTCTCGAATAGACTTGACTGAATGGACGGCCTCCCTTTTGTATAGGGTTATGAGTCAAAAGCAATCCTTCATTTCTTTTGAATTATGTTTATTTCTTTTGAATTTGTCACCGTGAATCTATACCCAGTAGATCTCTAGAATTAATTTTTTCATTCACTGAAGTTCCATGGCAACTGCTCACCAGCTTTGTGTCTGCTATTTACCAGCAAGGTTGCCCCCCCCCCCAGACCCTTTTCCAGAAGTCAAATGGATAGACCATTTTCAAAAATGGATAATTTGAACGATGCTTCAAAGACTGCAACACATTTTCTCTCTTACAGTCAAAGCGGCAGAAACGTACAATCGATGTTTTCAATATCAAAAACAGAATCGTATCTTCATTGGATTTCATTTTCTCTGTATGAAGAAATCATTAAACATTCTTATTTATTAAGGTTTCCAAGGGAAAGAGCTCCTGTTGTAATCCTTCATTGTGCTCCGCCCAACGGAAGCAACATTCGAACAGAATGAAAGTAAATAACAAAACAATATTCAAATAGTCATCTAATCATGGAAATCTATTTTCAAATAATCTTCGAATTTACATGGTACGCTTCTTTCGCTTTGCCTGGAAGAACTGATCTGAGAATCAATTGAGGCTGTTATTTCCACAATGAATCTTATGTATCTTCAGCTTGCTACGAGAAATCGCTGGCCCATAATCCGGGTTTTTAGTCTATTTCGATAGAAGTTGCACGCTATTTCGAAAAACTTCATAAATGCAAAGTACAACATAGATTAAGTATATCCAAGATAAAATAAGGAACTAGTTCCTTATTTCATCTTGGTATATCAATGGTTGGTACGTGTGGCTACATGATTACACGAAGATTTAAATATGAATAATGCAAATGGCCTTGAATGTTACGATAAGACGTTTCGGGCATGACCCTTCATCAGTAATAACGAAGTGGAGAACGATCAGGTCGTTAGAATAGAAAAATAACGATAGATAGAACAGGTAATAAGTAAAATGTAAGTAGAATACAGGTAATAAGTACAACATAGATTAGCATACCATATCGTTAATGGGTGTCTTCAAGTTCTGCATTTCGTCACTGAATCTCGTCACACAAAGATGCTCATAAGGTTGTGCTGCTCTCCATATATCTGGTTTTACTTCTAATGACGACGAGACATCTTCGGCAAGAATACTGTAGTTTGCGATATTGCCTGGTTTCTTCTTGTCTGCAAAGAGAAATCGGTTTCTTGAACTGAACGTAAAGAAACATGGTCATGCAAAAGAATTAATTCTTGCCATTTGCCCTAAGATGACAACACCTGAATATACCGGTGTTACAAGGTAAAGATGTGAATAATTTTGCACCAAGTTTCTGATCATCTAGCACGGTTTCAGCAATAGGACTCTTGATAGATCTACTAATGTCCCACTTTGACAGGAGGGGGGGGGGGGACACCTCTTAGGTGTATGTTAAGATCATCGTCCTTCATACAAATATGAGTTTACCACGCCTGCCATTGAAGCCTGTTATTATTATTAATTTCTTTATAGTTAGGCGTTTAGGAAGTTACAATACAGCTAATTGATGCGTGCTAAAACGAAACAAAACAATTAAGATAAAATGATTACAAAGTGCAAAGTAAAACCTGAATAATTTAAAAATGATAAAATGGTACCAATTTTTATAATGAATTTTGACGGACCAAACACATTTATATTTAAAGAACATCCGCCAAAAAAGAGCTTTGTTTAGGCAATTTTAAGGCCTAAAAACCGACCCATATGGGCGGCATATACCCGTACCCTCCATACTGAACCCATGAGCGCAACAAAACCATTGTGATCTGAGGTAAAGCAACTCTTAACTCTTGTAAAAGTGCAGAACCAAAAATAAACCTGTAACTACAGAGAAAACTGTTGAATCCTACAACAGGAAAACAAATTACTTTGAAACCCTGACAGGAAAGAAAAACGTTAGTAACTGCAATGACTGCTTTGATCTTGGCGGCTGTTCTTTACGCGTTACTGCCACGTGGCTTTGTTTCTTTTTCCTTCAGGTGTCAAAGTGGCTTGTTTGTATCGTAAAGCCTGTTTTCCACACTAGGCGAATTTTTTCGCGTGAAGCGAAATTTTTTCGAGCTCACGCATGCGCAGTTTGATTCCTACAGGCGCCACATTTTCGCTGGCTTCTTTTCTCTCCGTGAAAAAGTGAGTTCGAACAGTTTCTACTTTCTCGCCGTCGAAAAAATTCGCTTCGCGCGAAAAAATTCGCCTAATGGAAAACCGGCTTAAATCTATCCTTCGCAGCGACCGAGTTGAAGAGTGTGCGACATAGCGCGCCTTTGGTTTTTCAGCATTGTCTTTGAATGCAGTTATTAACCTATTTCTTTCGAATAAGAGGTTTATTTTGGCTGTTGTTCTTTGCCGGAGTCTACAGTTTTCATTTCTTAAATACTTCTTTTTGTTGCATTTATTGGCATAGTACGATGAGTGGGGCGATGAGTCCATTAAGCAAGATTATTTGTCGCTCGAAAACAATCTTAAGATTTTACAAAACTCACTGATCGTCGTATCACTCAAACAGCATACTTCTTCCATTAGATATTCCAAAATGGCTGCCAGATAAATTGCTGCAGAATCTGTTATATGAGGAGCAACTTCATGCCGGACCATCCATCGGAACATCTTGCCAACTGAAATCGTCAAACCGGAGCGTTCGGACTTTGACATTCTTAAATGTTTCTCTGTGTTCTTGCTTATCGAATGGATGTACAAATAATATGCTTGATACGCGCTTCCAATGCAAGCACGCGAGACAAGCTTGCTGAATATCACTTGAGTTGCAGAATAAACTTCGTTTCGCGTGCAGATATTAAATTTCTGCGAGAATCTTCGCATTTCCCTCGTAAGGCGTGCAAGGAAGAACTTGCTGATCCTTGATACTTCTAAAAGTGATTTGTCAGTGAAGAGATGTTCTCTGTTTCGTAGTCTTGATACCTAGAAAGTGATATCAACATGAAATCAGTTACGTGAAGACGTACCGGATACCCAAAAATGTTTCCCCGTGTGGACAGCTGCAGAAAACAACCATTGTCTTGTTTTGAACGATGTAAACAGCATCCACTTGCTTAAAGGCTAACTTGGATGCACATAGTTTTTTCCTTTGGTACATAAGGTACCTAGCAAGAAATGGTAAAAGATTCGGATGCAAAAATACGAGAATGTTTTTGCTCAGCAAAAGACCTCCAAAATATGAATTTTCCAAAATTCTAATTCTCCAGAAACCCTTGAAATGGTAAAAAGCCTAGAGATGGAAGTATGTCCCATCCTTCCATGTTAACATTACAGGTGCGAAGGCATACAACCGCTTGTGCGTTGTGCGATTTTGTATTCACACTAGGTAGTAACCCAAAGTGCAGACCACTGGGCCTTGTCTTGTGTAGCATACTTTTCTTCGCAAATCAAGCAAAATCGTTATTTTTAATGAACCAGACAGACAAATGTGATGTTTCTTGGGTCATTTTATTTAGTTTAAGCTCCGTACTGTTGAAATTCAGTTAAGAATAGAACTTACGTGGATCTGGAGATGCAGGTCGGGTTTAACGATTTTATTGATGAAGCGTTTCAAGCTTTTTCTTCAGCGTGTCAAGAATTCAGCTTTTCGGGATATAATCATAGCAAATTAATTCGCGTAGATATACCGGGTGAGCTAGTTCCCACTTTTGAAAATTCATTGCACCAAGAGTACTTTACAGATTTGAATGATTCAAGTTCTAGTTGAGTGCTGAAAGATTAAAGTATTTTTTGTGATTTTTCGCTGCCTAACCAGAACTAGAAGTATCGGCAAATTTAACTTTACAAAAATTTCATGATTGCAAAATGACGTTAAAATGGCCTAAAACATTTATCAAATCAAAAAGGACTCCTCTCACAGATGAATAAAGGAAATGCGATTGTTCATCGGTGAGAGATATCGACCCCACATTTATTGCATGGGTGATATAACTCTTGAGAGAGGTGAAACGTCCATTGCCTATTTTCTGTCTAAGGAGAGTCCTTACGGTTTGATCAATGTTTTGGGTCATTTTTCAGTCATTTTGCAACCATGATGTTTTTGTAAATTTAGATTTTGCGATTCTTCCAGTGCTGGCAAGACGGCGAGAAAAATCATTAAAATTTTTAAATCGACTTTCAATTAGATTTGAATCATTCAAATTCGTGAGGTGCTCTTGATTAAATGAATTTTCAAAAGTGGGAACTTTTTTCTGGCTCAACCAGTAGAAATGAAACAAATACTCGGATCTGAGTTGGGCATTATATTTCATAATTTTATCAAATAACATGCATTTTTACTAAAATAACAACTCCAATTGGGAGAATTTTTGGGACAGCAGGTATATAATCAAAAAAGCTTCTATGATGTGTCAAATTCTCAGTTTTCTACAAATAATAACGGGTAGAAATATTACAAAATGCGTCCCAAGATACATATGCAACGGTAATAGTGTTAGGAGGTGGATTATTTCAAATTTCGATTTCTCTCAAATGTACTTTTCTGGTTACTTACACCTTCTCCGAACAAGGGCAGATTTTGTAATACAATAGCATCAGTCGCTTTGGTTCACACCTCAATTCAAAGCGATTAGCGAATGCAGACAAAAGAAATTCTCTCAAGCAGAAATTCAAAACAAATGAAGACGCCAAGTTGCCCTGAAACCAGTACGGCAAACTCTCGTTTGGTGCGGGCGAAGGGAGGTTTTTAAGAGAAGGTATGTGCTTATAACGAAAGAAGATGGGTAAATCTAAAGTTCTGTCTCGCGGATTTTGTCTATTTGATTCAGGAGCTGAGGAGTGACTGCGTACATCTGAGCAATAGATATGCAAAAATTGTAGTGCCCTCTGCTCAGTTTCTGAACCAAATAGACAAACTCCGCGAGACAGAACTGTAGATTTACCCTTCTTCTTTCGTTAAAAGCACATACCTTCTCTTAAAAACCTCCCTTCGCCCGCACCAAACGAGAGTTTGCCGTACTGGTTTCATGGCAACTTTGCGGCTTCATTTGTTTTGAATTTCTGCTTGAGAGAATTTCTTTTGTGTGTATTCGCTAATCGCTTTGAATTGAGGTGTGAACCAAAGCGACTGATGCTGTTGTATTACAAAATCTGCCCTTGTTCCTTCTCCGGGTAGCCATGGGATCAACCAAGATATCTTGCACAAATGCTCACGGCCAAGGAAAAAATTTTCGCGGCAAATGTTTGAGGGCCGGGCATTGTAAGTCTTGAAAAGTTCAGATTCACTGTAATTGCGAGCGACGAAGGAGCGAGATTACTATAGTGATCCAGCCAACCTTCTGTGATGTCCACGCATATGTTTATTGTATTGCTTTGTTACTTCTGATTATCTATTACCGCTGGTTAGTTTAAATTGAAAGATTCGCTGGCCACATTTCCTTTGTCACTACAGTTTGATTGTGTACGTGTTTGTCTTCGTGAACAATGATCAATAGTCATGATATTCTTTTGTCTGCAAAGGCCTACCAAGATACTGTGATGGCGGTCGGGCCTATCCCAGAGAAGGGGCGACTAAATTGAACTTCCCTTACGTTTCATGAGACACAGGCAATAAGTTTGTGCACCTTCACACTACTTTCAGATCTTCCATCGACACATTTCGCTACTTCGTTTGGCCATAAAAAGACTAAGATACCAAACACGGCGTAAATAACTGTAAGACGGATTTGTTCAATGATTTAACTTCACCCAACGAAACGAAGCTTGGCTTGGTATGAGCGCTGACCCTGAGCGGCGTGTGGTATCGGTACGAAACATTCACAAATGCTGCACAACAATGATATCGACGTCATTCAGTGTTTGCATGCAATCACATTTCCAACAGGATTAAGTCAACACAATAAGCAATAATCTGTTGAACCTGCGTTCAATACCCTCTTTACCTTCATGAAACATGGAATACGGAATAATGGAACGAACAATTCCACTTCAAGGGGACAGCAGAACATTCATTTACGAATTGAGTGTGGCTTTATCTGAGTTCACAAATATGAAAGAGTGCGAGCAGTTGATAACTTATAGTTACTTCTAGTTTTACAAGTAAAAGCTTCTAGTATTGTCAAATGCCATGGGGCGAGGGAAAATTGGCAGTTAAGTGCCCGGCAATCGGGAATATTTTAAGTGCAAGCACCCCTGGGTGTCCCTGGGGATGGTCAGGGTAAGAACTGAACCAGACATAACTGCGAAGAAATATCCAGTAAAGGTTCCGAGTACCAGGGGATGAACGTCAAAGTTGTACCAGGCAATCGTTCGCAATTAAAACGCACGGAACGTGACTCGCACTAAATGAGAGGGACTACAAACAGCAAGTCCAATAGCGTCCAATGCTCCTCAAACTTAACTTTCTGGGCTAGGATTCTCAAGCGTTACCTTTCCAGAAGCGCCGGGAAGGGGGGGCAAGGGGGGGCGGTCGCCCCTCCAATGTTCTCCAGGACCACTTTTCTAATTCTTCTAATTCCGGCGTAAAAATTGTGGGGGGGGGGGGGTATGGCCGATGATCTTGGCAATTACAATGTGTATGAGTATAGGTTTCTACAATCTTGCCATTTTAATTCCATTCTCCCACGATCTGTACAGCATTTCTCGTGCCGAAGCACCCAGATCCATGTTCTACCAACGCTCCACGTTTTGTATATGTCATCAAGATAGCTTCTTGAGGACTGAAGTCAAAATCTTTTTCACGAACGAGGAAAAAGAATTTTGGTAGTTGGGTATAGATAACGAAGTGCATGTTAAGAATCTTTCGGCGAAATGCTGGAAGGTTGCTGGGAGACTTGAGTTAAAGCCATAGCATAAGTTGGCTTTTGAAAACTTTTCAAGACAAACTATTATTGAATTGTCCAAGACTTATAGTTTTGAGGCCATGGAAATTGTATTGTGAGCTTGTGAGAACCGTTCTAGGACAAAGTAGAGTGTGTTTGCGCAAAAATTTTCATGTGGATGTGATTCATTGAAAATAGTTTAAAAATTGTGAAAGTTTCCGTTTTGGTCTTGCTAAAGATGACATTCAGGATAGGCATTCTTAGCCAAAGAATACCATGTTTAAAAATTTTACCGGAGATGCTAACTTAAATGACAGTTGCAAAGTGATCAACAATTCCAATGCAGCACAGGCTAAAATGTGATCGGTAGAAGTGTTCTAAGCCAAAGTAAAGAGCGTATCCACAAAACTTTTCCTGGGGGCTTCGCCCCTAGACCCCCTCAATGTCTCCTTGACTTTGAATTTTCCACTTAACCCGATGCCTTTTTTTCACAAACCATATATACTTCATATTTCTGAATCTGAGAGTACATGATAAGTCTTTTGACAATTCCATTACCGAGTGGCGCATATTAGATTGGTCCCAGAAATTTTTGGGGATCCAAAGGTTGGACGCTCGGTCCCCGGTTGAACGTCATTTTCTATTTGTGGTACCCTACTCGTGTTATTTAACAGACTCATTCATCTTAAGGTCAATCCATAAAAGGGGCGTTGGTCGCATTTACAGCCAAAGTAGAGGGCGCGGTCCAAGAGAAAATTTTCTGGGGCTCTGCCCCAGACCCCATTCTTTTTCGCCCCTCCAATAAAAAATCCTGGCGGCGCCACTGTACCTTTCGTATAGTTTGCCGCATGATTGCAAACTTCCATGGTGCCTCTTTGATTTCACACAGATAATTGCACCTTGGGCTTTGAATCAAGCATTCTCTGAGTTCTCCAAATGGCAGAACAAACGAGTCAAACAAGGGACGTCTACTGTAATAGAAAACTAAGCCTTAGAGATATCAAAATGATTTTAATATGCTTACCTTTTGTATGGTTTGCTTTTGATTGCATATGGTGCCATGGTGCTTCTTTAATATCATTCAGATAATTTTACCTTTGGCTTTCAATCAAATACTCTCTGCGCTCTTCAAATGGCAAAACAAATGACTCACCAAACATGGAATAGTTTCTATTCCAGAAAATGGGTGTCTAAAGGATGTCAAAGGGCCTGAAAATGCTTACCTTTCAGGTAGCTTGCCGTATCACTGCAATGTCCCACCCAAAGTGCCTTATCTATTTAACTCAAGATAATTGTACCCTATTTTCTTCAGATGGCGAAACGAATGAATCACCAAATATGGGAAGGTTTCTCTGTCGGGAAACGGTTCCCGCCTAGCAAAGGGCTCGAATCTTTGCAAAAACTTTGAAATTTAATGTGTAAAATGTTATTACCTTATTCTTTCAACTAAGTAGATTGAAGGAAACTTGAGGACGTTTGTCATGATTTCCGAAAGAGCATTTTGAAATTATCATTATTTTCAGAGTTACAGAATTTTTAACATTTCTGCTGGTTTGGAAGTTGTGACATCATCAAAATGCCAAATCGTAAACTATAAAAGCTACAGGCTTTTGCTTGCTATCATCTTGTAGATCTTCAAAAAGTGAGTATTTCTTGTATTGGTCATTTTGACTTTCCTCAATCAGTTGACAGTTCATGGTGCTTTTAATCTTTTTCAAAGCTTCTGATATCTCCTCTCGTACATCCTTTCCTAAATCTTAAAACGCTGTAATTTCAAGAATAATGATGATATCGCAAATGCTCTATCTGCAATGGCAAACGACCTGAAGTACCATTCGACTTATTCAGCTGAAAGAATTAGGAACAACATTTTACACACTCAGTTTAAAAATTTTGCAAAGATTCGAGCCCTATTTTTTCCCGCCTAAAGGATGTCAAAAGGTCTGAAAAGCCTACCTTTCGAATGGTTTGCCGTATGATTGCAAGGTTCCATGGTGCATCTTTAATTTCACTCAGATAATTGTACCTTGGACTTTCAATCAAATACTCTCTGTTTTCTTCGAATGACGATAAAGACGAGTAATCATCGTGCAGGGATAAGTAACGAATGGAATCGTCAATGAAGCCTCCTCTTTCAGATTGTGACATCGTGTTGTAGCATTCTTTGCAGGAAATCGAAGACATGAGTGCTGCTGTTTGTGAATTTCAGCGTAGTGTTACTCGCTGCTGCTTCCTTGCAGTAGAGTGAGTCCTCACCTTTGCACTGCCTCTGACAAAATAGAAGTTAATTAAGGCCCTATTCATACTGCTCCCTTTTCCACAATGACGGGGGGGGGGGGGAGAAATCCATTTTTTAAAGTGTTCACATGGAGAGAACGAAAAAAGGAAGGCTTTTGAAAACCCACTGGATCAATGTGAGCGCACCTTAACGGAAGTCTTGAAAACGCTGCAACATTCAGCAACGAGTTTCACGAAGAGAAATGTAAGCAAGGTCAACGCACACGGAGACGGATAGTTTTGGGTTCGCATTTGTAATCAGGTAGATTAATGTGAAAGGACTAAAACCGATCTTTTTCCTTCAATTTTGGCACGAAAGCGGAACAGTGTGCACGGGTAGCTTGCATTCATCAAAACCAGGTAAGAGCTAAAATGGAGCAATGTGAATGGGGCCTTTGTTAATGGGCCCTGTTTAACCATGTGCAGATAAGTGAAACATAACAAGCAAGCTAGAAAGGAACATCTATTTGATGACGGACAGGAGGCCAGGTTTCTAGCAGCTGTACAGCTGCTGTGGGCCTGCGGCACTACGGCTTGTGCCGTCACAATTGCCTCTGACGACCTATTAAGCGACCCGGGAAGACTGGAGAGCAGAATTTGCTGTGGTGTAGTGCCAGCGACAGGATTCGAATCCATGCGGGTAGACCCCGCAAGAATGAAGACACTGCGCCTTAACCACTTGGCCACATCACCAGCGGAAGAGTCAGCTTCAAATAGTGGTAATAGATGTTCCCTTGGCACTAGAATTTCTTCATATGAAGATCTGGCATCCAATGCCACATTGATAAAACAAAATCTAATTCAAACGCTAGGACTCTGACTCTAAGGTTGCAAAAACTTTAATGCTTGAGACAGAAATGAGTGTTGCTTTCTCTCTCTGAACGAGCTTTGACGATCAGCAAAATAAAAGAATCGAGATCTCAAATTCACGCAGGTCTATGCACTTTCAAATTGACTTTGATTATAATTACTTTTTCAATATTATTCAGCCTCTACTCAATAACCTGAAAGCATTACAGTTAAATGTCTCTACTAAGCGTTCATCTTTCATTTCTGCAATGAAATTCTGTCACACACCACCTGCGACAAAATGCACCAAACATTGAGAGGGCTAGGATCACGAATTACGTACTTGCGATGATTGTAACTAAGAATAAGTTGTAAGGCTCGCTCCTGAGCAAAAACTCACCAAGACAGCAAATTTGATAATCCTGTGACGCTCACCAGCAATGAATGACATTCATTTCTTTTTCCACAGGAGGACTGAAGTAGGTCAACGGCATGGTCGCATTCAATTGGAGTGCTCGAAAGCTCTTGCACGTTTATCCAAAAACCAAATGCAACATAAATACTGGGCTTTCTTGAAATACAGAGCGGGTCTACCTAAGAAGGAACTTCTCACGGATGCACGCAAAAGAAATCTCTCTCAGGTGATACACTTCGAAGAGAAACCTGTCCAACTTGAGACAAAGCAACAGCAAAGGGCCTATTCTTTCAAAACTGCAAATATTTACAGGGAGATTTAATGTGAAAAAGAAACTTATGATAATATTAGACAAACTGATCCTACATTAAGACTTTAACTTAAACGAACGGATTTCGTATTTAGCAGCAAGTTTATTAAAAAGAGGCGCTGAAGGGAGTAGTTGTAACTGACGTTACTTTACACGTAATTCTGAAGATGAATGTTGCTGTTTTTAGCGCCAAGCACTGAGATCGTAGAAGTAGCCAAGTGCTAATCGAGTCGGGGATCCCTTGTCACGACGATCAAGCGGTGGGGCTCTACTTGGGATCGAAGCCTGCTTGCAGGCCTATTTTGAAATTGGCCACACTGAGAAAAAATCGTATTTTTGCTAATAACAAATTTTCTCTGAATGGCAAAGTAATTTAACTGTTTCCATCATTCGCAGGCGGTAGAATGTAACTCATTTTACCACCGTCTTCACGAGAAAAATCGTAAAGTGCCAATTCTGCCGCGTAAAAACTCATTTTTTATCAAAAAACGCGCCTTTTTTTAACTTGTTTCCATAGGGCTGAATGGAAATGAAATTTCTAGCTGGTATGTAGCTGAGAACAAAATCTAACACGGAAATATACCCAATTTTTCTGGAAGTAATGTTATATAGGCATACGAGTCTCCAATATGAAGAAGGCGTTACCCAAAGGACAGGAGAATTCTGTCCGTCCGACAGTGTCCGTCTGACAGACTGACTGCATGCACTTAATGGTTGCGCATACCATGTGAATGATCATTTTAACCAAAGAGATGGATCGATATGCAATCCTGAAGAGTTGAACGATACATGGATACCAAAACTTCATAGGCAAATAATTGTTAGCAGCAAAGACATGCAACTGAAAAGGCACCTTTTGGTTTGTTGCAAAAATACTGGGGGGGGCAAGAATTCCAAGTGGCCTCTGTTCCCTTGTCGCTGCCGTGTTGGAACACAGTGAAAATACAAGCCATTGAAATTTCTGCAAGGGTTAACAGTTCAAATCATGTTTCCTCCCCTCAGCAATGCATACATTGAAAGGTTTGACATAGAATGGTAATTACGAATTGGGACAAAGACAAGGCTGTTTGGGTAACGATACAGCGAAACGCGATTGGTTGGCCAAGCGAATTCAAGTTTGGATTGACCACAAAGCCATGATTCTTTCAAAACTTACCTTTAATCTGCAAGTTTACAATATCATTTAAAAGAGGATTGAAAAATTGACTTCACATTTTATTGTAATTAGTTTACTAGATTAAATGACGCAAGCTGACATGCTGTTGCTAACAGCCTAATCCTTGTTTTAATTTCTAGCTCAAGGAAGCTTCAAAATATCGGAAGAGTATCTAAGAACCTTGTTCAGAACAGTGCTAGAAGTCTCTTCGGCAAACAAGTCTGACAGTTGTATTAGATTTTATCTCAATACAACATTTTCGCTCTCTCTGCACTCGAGTACCGAATAATCGTCCCCCGCTTAGTAATTTTTGAAAATTTTCCAACCCCCCCCCCCCCCCGCTGTTATTCAAACCCCCCCTTATCAATTTTTGGAAAAATGAAATGATAGGAAAGATAATATCTGAATAAACGCGAGAAAAAGTCTCAAAAGTGCATTCAACAGAACCAGAGTTCATAAGTAAATGTATCAGTAACATCATTGTTCACATAAATATATGAACGATATGTGTTTAGCTAAGAAAAGGACTATTTTCAGTTTCTCCAAATGGCCACCCCGGTTGTCCCAACCCCCCTGATTATTGTTATATCGAACCATTTCCAACCCCCCTGATTATTCTCACTCCCCCTGTTTATTCGGAACTCGAGAGTAGGTACCATTCACATCATAGGCGTAAGTTGTCTGTGATCTTTGACACCATGTAGCACGGCATTTGTTTTCATCGCAAACCCTCCTGCCATGGATGGTAACACAATTTGGCTGTCTTTCTCTCGCTTCTTCCCTTTAAATCTTTCCTGTCATTATAATTTTTTCCAACTTAAAATGAAACATCTTGGGAAGATAATGTCCGGAACTTATGGCTCCTACGTACTGGGGCTTCACAGCAAAGCACCATACCCTAATTTTACTGCTTCTTTAGTGTTCTAGAAATGACTAAAAAGCGGTCCTACGTTTGGTCGCCTCAAGGCATCTTCAAAATCTATTGGGAACCTTTCTGTCTTGCGGGTTATCTTTTTGACACAAGTATGTACCTGAATCACTGCAAAACCTTTGCTCTTCTTTGGCCAAGGAGTCATGAAAAAACCTAAGATTTTGCATGATCTTTGCCCTTACCATCTACCCACTAAGTTCATTGAAAGGATCCCAGATTTCAGCGTACAGAATCCGAAATCGTTAAGAATTAAACATTTCAAAAGTTTGACTTATAATATGCAAAGCGAAGTTTCCACTTCTCTGATTTCAAAAACTGGAATGATATCCCTGATAATATTCAACCTCCGACGATGGAGCAGACGCCTTATCCTCTTCTATAAAATAGTCAACAGTCTGACTTCAGACTATACAAGACATCAAATTCCTCGTCTTCAAGAATTCAACTACGATCTTCGCAGACACGCTACAGTAGGGCAAATATGTGCAAGAACACAAGGTTTCAAATCAAGTTCCTATCCAAACTGCTTTTCGGAATGGGAAAAACTCGGCCCTGAGATAAAACTATCCAGCTCTGTAAATATTTTCAAGAAAAATTATTGTTAATTATCTGTCCACCTCCGAAGTTGGTTTACCTTAGACTTGATCTTCTCAACAAAGTAAAACTGACATTGTTGCCTCATGGTTTGATAAATCTTTAAAGTGAAGAGTTGCTAAAAATCATCCTTTATGGCCATGAACGGTTATCGTTTGATTCAACTGCGAAGATTCTCACTGCAACGCTAGAATATACCCAGGCCTCCAAACATTCTGAATGAGTTGGTAATGAAAACCTGCACGTAAATTCATATCTCTCCTTAAATATTTTTTGTTTTGCGTATTTGTAAAATCGTCTTTGTGTTAGCCAAATAGCATCGTGTGTCGTATAATTAGTCGCATTTTAGGCATTCTATGTTCTATGTAAAATGCCAGGTGGTAGTCGTCATATTTTGCTCTTCCTGGTATCGTTCTTGTAATGTGGTATAGTAGTTAGTGTGTTAGGTGATTCGTTATTGCAATCTTTTATATTGAATATAAAAAATACTGGAAGAAAGAATCAATCGCTCGGCTAGAACAGGTTACAGAAAATATCTTTTGAACTTACGGGGTCCACACACAACTTCTTGGCAGTGCAGCGCAATATTTTAGTGTACCTTCTTTTCCTTTCCCTTCAATACAAAAGTATTGTTAATAGGTAAATTTTTATTGATGCTCTTTAGAACGTCTGTGCAGTAGCCTGGAGGTTATTCCATATCACACTATCTATCCCTCCGCATAACTGAATAACCTCCGACTTACAGCATGTTTTCCCTCAAGCGACACGAGGTGATTCCTCCACCTTTGTGTATGTTATCTCTCCGACCGAAGAACTGGACGTCCTCCGACTTACTGAATATCATGCATCTAACGATTCGGTGCTAACCTTCTAAGTAAAACTATGTCATCCTTCGAACAACTGAATAAGCATCGCCTTACTGCATGTTTTTTTATATCAATATGAAAAAATTACAAAAAATTATTCAAAAATAAAAAAATTATTGATGCTGTTGCACCACTTCTTTTTTCGTACGCTAATAAAAAAATTACAAAATATGATACATTCTACTATACTCTATGCAAAACTACAAGGACGATACCATGAGGAGCAAAAGACTATGTCTATCCGATGACCAACACATAAAAATACACAATTAAATAGACAATTAAATAAACACCTAGAAAAAGGTACACATACGATACGACTAAGGATCGACATTATGTTATCTCTCCACATTACTGTATGTTATCCCTCCGAATAACTGAATATAAACCTTCTCTGACTTACTATACCGTATGTTATGCCACGAACGCTATTATGTGATTCCTCCATCGCACTGAGCAACCTTCATCTTACTTAATAATCTCCAGACTACTGCACAGACGTTCTATGCGGGGTAAATGATGAATGAATGTTATATATCACTATGGCATCAAGAAATGCATTCCCTTTTCGGTTGTTAAGAGCGACTTAGGCCCCGTTCACACGGGAACGCAATCGTTCCGTTCCATCTTCGTTCCAGTTTCTGGAACACAAAAATAGACTGTTCACACGGGAACGGAACGATTGCGTATCGGTTTGTGTTTCTGTTCACACGGGAACGCAATCATTCCGTTCCACAGGTGTCTCTTTAGTCCTTGCCAGTTTTTCTAGCAACAACTATACATCCACGCATGCGTTTAGGGCAAAGATCTTCTCGTTCCGTTTTTTGGACCAGTCTTGCACCTCATTGCCTGTTCACACGGGAATGGAACGGAACGATTGCGTATCGTTCCACTTTCCGTATCACTTATTTTATCGTTCCACTTTTTGGAACGGGACGTTGTTATTTCAAGCGTTCCCGTGTGAACGCAACCCCTGAGCGTTCCACTTTTCGGAACGGAACGATATGGAACGGAACGATTGCGTTCCCGTGTGAACGGGGCCTTAGTGTGAGACGTGAAAATAGCACGGAAAGAGATTGGTTAATTTGGATGGCTGTATTCTGCATTGGTAAATAAAATTTACTACAAGTTTACTCATTAAAACACACTCCTTCATACAGGCAAAATAGCAACAGAACATGGACATCAGCATCACATCGCAAAATAGCACAGTTTTAACAAAACAAGCTTGGTCGTCAGTTTTACAAATTTCTGCTTCAGTGGGAATTCTATTCGTAACCACAAGTCTATATGAAAAAAAAGTCTGCCCAGCATGTAGGGGATTTCAGCAATGGGGAACTCGGGAAAGGGAGTTGGTATTGAGAACATTTATAGAGACATTCGAAGAAAACTACAGGGTGTCTCAAAAAAATTGTTCGACGTTTGATAAATACTAAAATATAACGGTACGCTGAATGGACCCTTGATTACGTCACCCTTTTCCTGAGATTTTGAATTAATTTTTGGCACAAGAATCTTGCAAATCCGCTAAAAATTCATGGGGTTACAAGCTTTTGAAGTTCAAGTTTGTGCGAAAGCTAAAACCAGAGGCCTCGAAATGGCATCCTTGGTAAAAGTCCCATAGGCCGCCGTTTCTGTTATTGCTCAATTGTTTCAGGGCGAATCAAGTGGGATTCAAACATGTTTTCGATAACCTAACTGTCAAGCATATGTATGCTTTGCGGAAACAGATTCAGTCTCTCGCCGATTATGTTTTGAACGACTGTTTTTGGATTTACGCAATGTAAAGGAAAATTTCAGAATGATCGCAAGAAATAATTTTCTTTAGAAGTCCTATTTGCTTTGCTCTAATATCAACGAAAGGTATGACATTGGATAAGCTTCTCTTACCTCCGTATTCGAGCATTTTGCAATACAAGTAATCTGGGGGGTCTCTGGTTTCAGCTATCGCATATTTTTGATCTTCAAGAGCTCGTAACTCAGTGAATTTTCAACCGATTCGCACGATTTTAGTCTCTAAAATTATTTCATAATCTTAGGAACAGGGTTATCTTTCCATGTGCCTGTTCATGTTGTCCTTATTTTTCAATATTTAATCAAATGTCGAACAATTTTTTTGAGACACCCTGTAGCATTTTATAGATCTCCTTCCGAAAATAAAAAAAAAATATCTTCTAGAAGACGTGACCTGAGCGTGAAAAAATATTTTTCTTCCTGCAACCAGAGAGAATTTATACTTGATGTTTCTGGCATAAATAGTATGGAAATTTACACCATCTCCAGGCATAGGCAAGATTAGGTTCACTGCGCACTCATCACCTTCCGAAATAATCGTGCTGAATACGTTAGGGGATGGGGGCGGGGGGGGGAGGTTGAAGCACAGTTACTTTGGTCGAACTATTGATGATTGTTGGTATCTAATTAGTGGTACGTTCCAAACATAGCTTTTAAATTCCCTATGCCCATAGCATTGAAAATGATACCCTGTTCAGCGGCACGTCCCTGTACGGAAAAATTATGAGTAGAGGAGTATCGCCCTTTTGGAACATTCTGTTGAACTAAGTAGATTTTTGTAATTTTAGTTACAATTGCAAGACAATGCTTACCGTTATTTTAATCTTTTGGTATTCATATCACTTTTCTAAAAGCAACGTGTCTGATTGTCGCTCCATCTTTCCATGATATTAGTTTTAGTGCCGTGAGGTCTGAGCGGCCTAATGTCCGGCATTCGCCCATTTGGAACGCGGGCAAAATTGTTACGAGCGCCTTGCGTGAAGCATGAAAAGCCAATACTAATTTAATTGATGCGCAACATTAAAAGGCTTTTATTTCTTCGTGATCTTACCCCTCCCCCTTACCACCCTCAAGTGCTTGGAAAGATGCTTTTGATATTCCAACATCTCCCGTTGCCTCCACCCAGTTTCCTACATTGAAATGACGTTTGATCATGT
Organism: Aurelia sp. 3 sensu Dawson et al. (2005); assembly: GCA_964020215.1. Classification (NCBI taxonomy): domain Eukaryota; kingdom Metazoa; phylum Cnidaria; class Scyphozoa; order Semaeostomeae; family Ulmaridae; genus Aurelia; species Aurelia sp. 3 sensu Dawson et al. (2005). Next base: position 7,234,950 of record OZ026587.1, read on the forward strand.
GACACAGCAGGAAGTCACCTGGAAGGCTCGAGCGGTCACAAGTGCACCATAAGGGCGGCTTAGGCCAGTCAGAGTGGCTGTAAAATTAACACATCCGGTGCCTGAACTGTTCAAGCAATTGTTCAGGATCCCGCTGAGTTTTCATTTCGAAGGCTCAATGTCAACAACCAGGCCATGCAGGTTTACTTATAGCTGAAAAATGTCAACAAAAGGAGTAAATAGAAAACAGACTTGTAGAAAGGCAGCGTGAAAAAATGAAGACACTTACGCATTCATTTCAGGTCGGTACTTTATCTTCAATTTGCGAAGCAACGAAAAGAAATATAACAACAAATAAAAATGACAACAAAGAAGATGGCGTCACCAAACCGTTTTCGCGCGCTTTTTGCGAGAAACTAGGCCAAGGCCCCGGCCATAGCGAAGTTTGCTGTGTAGTCAAATGTATCAATATTCGAGAGTGTTCCAAAAGGGTGATACTCCTCTACCTCCAGCAGGATTTTATCTCTTTTACATATACATATAAAAAACATGGATCATTGATGTAAACAGATTAAAACAGAAGCTTTTTGACAGGATTCATGATCGGGTTTATGGTGATCTCTTAAACGAGAGTATTGTTTTTGGAGTAACTTGTAGAAGTTCTCTCATCCTCGCCATTTTGAATACAAGTTCTTGCAGATCCTTGGTTTGGGGTTAAAAGCAAATTTCATTCACTAAACTCTATCATTATTGTGATTGCGTCAGTTCCTGCGCCACCGAAGTGGCAAACTGACGGAGCAGCTCCTGATCAATCGATGACAAGTCTTGCAAAGCCTGAGACTGCATCGCTTGATCAATGGCTGGCACAATGTGTAGAACGATTTCATTTTGTATTGAAACATCGTCATTTTTACAATCCCCTTCACCTGTATCCATTGTCTTCTCTACGGCATCATCTGCTTCGTGTAGAACTTTGTTTGGCTGTTTCTCGTCACCTTCATTTAGTTCTTCAATCTCATCTTTATAATTTGAAACAGCAAGAAGCCCTTCTAAGGCTGTCTGTTGCTCTGTTGTGTTTCGTGAAGCTGTATTTCCTGCAACGGCAAATCAAGCTAACTAATGAAGGTTTTGGCTGAGTGAACATTTACTTACACAGGGTGTTTCAGAAAAAATGCAACCACGGGGGGGGGGGGGTTCTTCCATAGTAAAGGTACCTGGGATGTGCCGCCCACAAGGGTATACTTTTAAGGACCTCTAGTCTAGCCAAGAGTATACTTTTTGGCAATTTTAGTCGAGTTTAGTCTAGGCAAGGGTATGCTTTTTGGCAATTTTGGTCAAAGAACTGTAAAAGTTCGGTAATTTCTGTAAAAAACCAAATTTGAAAAAAATTTCTGTCCTGAGAATGCGAGAAAACGCCCTTTCAGGGCACTTTTAATGGAGAACTTAGTCTAGCCAAGGGTATCATTTTCACAAAAATTGGTCTAGCCAACGGTCCCATTTTGAAACTGTGGGCGGCACACCCCTACCCGAAATTTAGCTGAGAACGCCGCCCGTGAACGCAACCCACTTTCATTCGAGTCTCTTCAGGATATGATAGAATTTGAATCAAAATGAGGCATACCATCTGAAAGTACAGTCTATCTCCTTTCCAGTGATGTCCAAGTTGGATAGATTAATTGAAATTTTTATTGCTTAATTGAAGTTTTCGCAAGTATAGCATATTTTAGATGCTAAAAAGGGATAGGGCATTTACATAGACGATAATCCACATTTGAAGGTGAAGTTGCAGTCTTTAGCGTCAAGCGCCTAATCGAGTCCTCGACCCCTTGTCATGAGGCTCAAGTGGTGGGGTCCTACCAGGTATCGAACTCACTCCGCCTGATTGTTCTGGTTTCAAAGTCAAAAGATTACACTATTGCGCCAAAACACCTTCATTTGTGAGAGCATTTTCATCATTATCTACAAATGCATCTCATGAGGATGAAATTGTCTTTTGCCCTACTCAAGACATCATCTCGAATGCTTCTGGACCTGAAATACCTCCAAAAAAATTTCCCCCTACTTTTACCAGAAATAGGAGGCTGATTCTGCTTTTGCGGGATGTTCCATTTGAAATTGGGGATACTTACTAAAATACAGATGATGAAATATAGATGACAATTCCATTAAGGTATCCAAACTGTATATAATTAGAAAGAAGAAAGATTGTACTGTCACAAGGTATACAATAAACGTACTCACATTTTGACAATTTTTTAAGATTTCAAATTATAGCTGGGATACTTTTTTTCTGAAACACCCCGTATATCCATAATGCTGCCCAACAACTGCGAGATCCGGACCTTAACGAAGATACTGGAAGAAAGTAGCGATATCTTTCCGGGGGGTAACTTCAATAGGCGGGTGACGGGGGTGTGCCAATTGACGTCTGAAATCCCACCCTAAAATTTATAAATTTTCGCGAAAACGATACCCCAAAATTTACAGGTCATTGAAAGTGGATACCCTAAAATGGTGACAGCCATCCAAAATTTTAACCAAGTTAGTCAAATTTGATCAAAATCAATACCCTAAAGAGTTATTTTTCTAAAATGACACCTCAAAATGTATGACTACTTGTGATTTTACCAAAAATGATACCAAAAAATTTATTTTCTGCTCGAAAAAAGGCACCCCAAAAAATGGCACATCCCGTACCTGCATATATGGTAGTTACCCTCCCCGCCGGGATATCTTTTAAAGGAAAACGCTACGTATAGAATGTTGAACATCAAATTAACAAAAAAAAGACAGCTGAAGAAATTTATAGAAGATCCCAACAGGCCCTCAACAAAAACGAAATAAAAAAACAGCGATTAAACTGGGTTGGACACATGCTGAGGTTGCCAAAAAAAAAGGCTAATGTCCTGAATAGGACGGACAAATCCTCTTAGGAGAAGAAAATGTACTTCGCTTCTCCTGCATTGTAAAGTGAAAACTGAATCACGCTGACAAACACAAATATAAGCTTAACTTGGCACCTTTGCAACGTCAACGACTAAACTTGGCTCTCTGCTCCAACTAGCCAATATAGGCCACAATTTCTACAACACTGCACTCAACAATATAGGAGACTAGTTGTGAGGTATCACTTAGTGACTTATTAATAGAATACCCATACAGGAAATATGGAATAGGAATATCAACATAATTAGCATACATCAAAATAGGTCAGAGCTTAGTCCCTCTTCAGATGGACTGGGGAAGAGACGCTGGGGTGTCCAGGTAAATGATTTGGACACAACGATACTGAGACAAAGATTCCGACCTTGAAACACAACAGGGACACGCCATCCATCCTCTAAAACAAGTCATCTGGCTGAACTGCCTGGTACTGCAGTCCCCCTAAAACCGTCAACCTGTCCTTGAAGTAGCTATGTAAATGTTGCTAACCATCTGGAATGTAAAGCCTACGGAAATTATCCCAATATTTAGCAAAATAACAACATCAGACATAAAGTTTTATAGTAAAACCTGAAAATTTTAACAGAGTTCGTCTTGAAACCCTGGAAAAGAAACTCCAATGTGGAGGGAAATTCCGGAAAAGTGAAAATTGGGATGTTTCCAAATATCTTTTTTGTTGTATTAGCCTCCTCCCTTTGGATTTGCCTCATACATCCTGTCATGGTCTTTTTGCTATCACTACTGTCAGTTAAATGGATAAATAAAATTACCGACAAAGAGATATAATACTTGACAGAGTAAAAGAAAAATCAAATCTATTAAAACAGATCGCTCAACGTAAATCGTCATTCTTTGGCCATATAGCAAGAAGCCCAAACTGAAAATTGTTGTTAACATCATAGAAGGATCAAGGAATGGTAAAAGAGCACAGGGTAGACCTCGAAGAATGTGGATAGACGACATCAAAGATTGGACCAATGTCAAAGAATATGGACAATTGAAAAGGAAAGCACAGAACAGAGAACGGTGGAGATCCATGATAGGCAACCTTCGGACTTGCGAGGATGCTACATAGATAGATAGACTGTCATGGTCCATGAAAATGCCACCGAGAAAGAGATGGCACATGCACTCATGCACAGTATGCTGGTAGGGCAAGTCCGGGGTTGATCAAATTATTGTTAAAAAGCAACCTTACCAACCGCTGAACACCAACGTGAGTTCTTTCCAAGTTTTGATGCCTCCAACCTTCATAAATTGGTTAATGAATCTTTGTAACTTAGGCGAAATATTGTCGCCATTTTGTATTTTGTACGAGTGTGCAAAGGCGCGATAAGGAGGCTAGCAATGTGAGTGGTATAATATCAGCACATTTGGCAGCCTCGTTTAGGTCAACAGAATAGAAAAAGACGTCATTTCGCACTTCTTGTAGATTGAAATATGTTGTTTCGCAGATTAAAAGAGAAATAAATTTTAAAAAGTACTGCACACCATTCACAACAGTTTAATCTCTTGAATAATCAACAATTATACCTACCCAGGACTTGTCCTTTAAGAGCCCAGCAATTCTATTCAATGAAAACAACTACAAAAAGTACGATGAAATTAAAAATGCAAAAAGAATAGCATACCTGATGCCTGCACCGTAGCAGTAATAACTTCGTGTTGGACATCACTCATTGGAATAGTTGGTTCAGGAACAGATTCTGATCCATGTGTTTTCATGTGTATTTTCAAATTACCAGCCTGAATAAAGTATCTGTCATCACAAATAGGACATTTATATGGTTTCTCTCCACTGTGAAGCAGCTTATGCCTCGCAAGGTGATGTGCTTCTTTAAAGCTCTCGCTGCAAACATCACAAAGCCAGGGTCGTTCATCACTATGTATTTTCATATGCCTGCTGACACGGCTTGGGTTCATAAATCCTGTTGTGGTAAGTAGAAATGATCATGTATGATACTTTCTTATTGCATAGAGTAAGAACTACCTATATTAGGGCGGGAGAGGGTGTACCTCAAGTAAGTTGTTGGTATGAGGATGTTCGTTTTTGGAGAAAAACTACCAAGCATCTGGAAATCACAGAGAACGTTTCATACTTTGTGGAATTATGGTTATGACTCTCCTCCCCAAGCTAGCTATTGACCTACAAGAGATTAGAGATTCCCTTTAGGGCAAGTCACAAAAGTATTTTGAAGAACTGTTGGCAGCATTGTCCATTCATTTAAAATTGCAAGCCCATTTCAAAGATGGAATGACATGTCATATTCCACTTATAGAAAGTGACATAATATTGGCACATACCAAGATCCCAAAAAATTTGCTAAATTTTAAAGAATCAAATCTTATTTGCTTGCTATGGCATACTGTAATATCACACTGGGTAGCACCATTACAACTTTCAATAAGTAAATAAGGAATAAGTAAATTGGACAATGAAAAAGTTAAAATCTGTTTCCCTATTAAGCTGATTTCACACAGCAACACACATTACAAAAAGTCAGTTTACAGCATGGTTCAACCCTCATCTCTGCAAATTCTTAGCCATAACTAGATTACCTGGTCAACTTGTTTAAAAAATTATTTGGTACTTTTTGCCAAACAATATAAGTTCTGATTATGGTAAAAGATCCAAGGAATTTTTGTGGTTATTTGATGATTGAATGTAACAATAGCCTAGGTGTAGACCCATTATTCCAAAAGAAGAAAGGGTCTATGAAACAAAGAGCAAAAGCTTTCTACGAGGTTTCTGGATTTCTAAAAACTTAATCTATGCAGCCTTTGTTTAGACATGCTTCACAAATAATTTGAAAATGAGGATTAAAATAATTAATTGGGGGGACCGTAGCAAGTCTTTGCTCTTTGCTTCATAGACCCTTTCTTTTGGAATAATGGGTCTATGCCTAGGCTAGTGCAAGAAGAACTTGGCTTCTGTTGCCAGATGCTTTATGTACATGTGGCCTCCAAATCTAAGAACATATTTTCGGTTATAAATCCACAATATTCTGCAAGCTACCTTCCGCAACCATAACATCTTAGAGGAACAAACGTTCTGCAAGAACAATGGGCAAAAATCTCTCTACCAGATTTTCCATTGTGAAAGCAAAAGGATGGATACAGTTCTAAAAAAGTGAAACATAAAATACCTTTCCCACATGCACCACATTTGAATGGCCATAGTCCCGTATGTGAACACATATGTTGCTTTAAATGACCCATTCGAACGAAACCCTTGTCGCATACAGAACAAAGGTATGGTTTCTCTCCAGTATGAAGACGTAAGTGTGCTCTCAAACTACTTCGATTTGCATAAATCCTGTGGCAAACATCACATTCACGAGATTTTAGTTTTGCCCCACTTTTTTTCTTAGGATCAGCTGTTCCTTCCCCAGCCTCTCCTTCATGGACAGCCTCTGCTTGATGACCACCCTCTTTATTCTCTTGCTGTGCTCCTTTGGGTTCTGTTTGTTTCTGTTTATCATTCTCTTTGTTTGTGTCAGCTTCCATTGTTTTCATGGGTTTTACTCCAGTTTTACCACCAGATTTGCTGTTGCCATTAGGTTTGACAGTGCCTTTGCTACCACCATTGCTACCTTTGATTTGTTCAGTTGCGGGCTTTCTTTTGACAAATGAAGGAGTATATTCTGATGTGTCACTTTCATTGGCACTTTCCCCATCTTCAGGAGATAACTCATCATTGACTACTTGCCTTACATCCAGCCCATCTGTTTGGGAAATGAATACTTGCTAATTAGTAATTATTTCAGAAAAAACACAACCTAACCATACTTTGAAATCTTAAAACTTGCCAAAATTTGAGATACCTTGATGGAATTATTCATCCTTTAATTGATATTTTCTTAACTATGCCCAATTTCAAACACAGTATCTTCTCAAGCAAAATCAACCCCCTTTTTCTGGCAAAAATTATGAAAAACATTTTGTCAAAACATTTCAGGCCTAGAACCATGCAAGGTGATGTGTTGCAGAGGAAAAAAGATGATTTCATCCTCCTTTGATGCATTTGTAGATAATGGTAAAACATGTTCTCATAAAAGTTGGATTTTTGTCTATGCAAATATCCTATCACTTTCCGGCATCTAAAATTGGCCATACTCACAAAAACGTTGATTAAGCAATCAAAAATTCAGTGAAGCCATAAAACCTGGATATCATTGGAAAGAAGATAGATTTACTTTCAGTTAGTATGCCTCATATTGATTCACATCTTATCATTACCTGAAGAAACTCAAATGAAAATGGGCTGCATTTTTTCTGAAACACTCTGTATCAGGAATTCCAAAGACATGATAAAAATTTATATAACTAAACTCGACATTGTTTCATCTTGCAGCAAAAAGATTGAAGATCACCGTAAACATGCTAATCTCAAAAAACTGCAGGACAACTACAAAATGTCAGTCTTACAGAACAGGTGGAGAAATTCAGAGAACAAATGGACATAGCATGCATCCCTTGTATCTTAAATCGTTTTCTTTGTTACTTTAGGGTTACTCTGTTCTCTGCTCTGGTAAGCATGCCACATGGAACCTCTCTGCAAGACTGTGTATTAAAGGGAATCAACATTGTTTAAAGTCAGAAGAAGGGCAAGCATTTACACCAAATAATTGTAGGCACTTTCAGCAAAATCTAGTGTGTTTAAGGACTAGCTCAGCTACTATAATACATAATTGATTGAGACATGCATTGTCAAAAATTGCACGTTGACATATTATCTAAATCATCAAGTTGAATACCAAAATAATGATCACCAAAAACGAGGCTCCTCCACAGTAACCTTTCAAGGACATACCTTTCTTTGGCACATTTCATTTACTCATGTCAAAACTCCTATTGAATTAAGGTCTACACTCTTCTGCTTTCAAACTTAACTCTTGAACTTAACAAACCTGTCAAGCCTGGGCTTTTGTTTTCAGAAGTATCATCTTTTGCATTTGAAGGGTTTGGGTTTGTCCAAGAATCGGTTTCTTTCACTGAGTGTATTTCATCTGTTGCGATAACTGTGAAAAGAAACATCATTAAAGAACATGTATTACAATTCTCACTTTATCTTCATGGGATGCTATGACTGAAACTTAAAGAGTTGCAAACTGTACCTTACAGCCTTGCCTACAAGTAGACCAATTATTCAAGGGAAATGGATGAGCCAAACAAAGAGCAAACAATTGGCTATGCAGGTTCTAGATTTATGGAACATGCAGCCTTTGTTGAGACTTGCTTCACAGATCATTTTAAGATTAAAGTGATTAGAAATAATTACTTTTGGTGGCCATAGCCAGTAGTGTTATGCTCCTTACTCGGTAGACCCTTTCTTCTTTTGAATAATGGGTATATGCTCAGTCTAAACAAAACAAATTTTGGGAAAGCATGAGATAAGGGGAGTGCTGTCTCATTGGTGCCTAGGAACTTGGTTCTCTGGTTTCCAAATAATTTGAGGCCTGACTAGGGCAAACAAAACTTTATTGTCTGTAGTGGTAAAAAGGGTTGGCCGAGGGAAAGTAAGTGGCCATCAACAAATAAGCTTAGTCACAGTTAACCCTATCAGTACTGGGGTGTTTTTCACCCCCACCCCTTACCAACATTTTCTGCTCTACACTAAAACAGCAAGTAATGTAACCACCAATCTTTGTGACTTTTAGTAAAATTTAATAAGCAATTAAACTTTTAATGTTTCATTGTTCTGACTTTGATCATGTGACCACAGTAATACCATTTTTGGAGATTGCGCACATCATTGCTCAGTACCAAACTGGAAAAGTTTGTATTGTGCACATACAAGTTGAAATGGCCTTGCCTTAGTAAGATTATGCGGAATGGTAGCTGAGAACAATGAAGCTGATTTTGGGGCTCCCTTGACTGTAGGCCTCACACAAACTATATTTTGTAAAACACATCTGTTGTGCCGTCTTCAAATTTGTTGATTTCATTCGCTGTGCTTCAAGAACTTGCTTAGGCCTAAGCGTCAAAGCTCTGGTTTCAAGGTGGAGGCAAATTTGTCCTTTGAAAATTAATATCTTAACTCTCAAGGCACCAATATAGACAAACGAGGTATCTATGCTCAAGTTAGCTATCGACGTATGTTTTGAAAATCACTTCAGATCGATTCACGCTACATCCTAGTCGGTAGGGTCGACCAAATCTGTATACTTCTTTGAGGACACCCGGTAGATTGAAACAAAGGTCTTTTGTTTACTGCCAAGTGACAACTGTGCCCCTCAGATTGAGAATTGTGGATGTTTCTGCATGTACAAGATATCAAATGTGCTATAAAAATTTTTCAGCTTGGACAGTGCAGGTTGGAATATGTGACAGTTAGTAAAACAACTGGATACTGCCATTATCCTCATTGCACAAAGTTTGCCAGCAACATGAACTGCAGGGACAATCTATCCAAACTGATGGGTTTGAAAAGTGCACACGGAAGATGATTCCAGGGTGACTCTCTGTGCTGCTCTACACCAAATGAAATGGAGCACAATGATTTTGTGTGCCAGTGTGCGCCAAAGAATAATGGACATATATTGTTGAATACAATGAGACCATTGCTTTATGGCCTCTTTAATGGCCCATTGCTTTATGGCCTCTTTCTGCGGCAAATGCGCGCCAAAAGCCAAACAAGTTCTTTCTCTGCCCCGAAGATCTTCTGGACATAGGCACCAGATTCATCCTGGGAAGATGTGCACATGGCTTTTGTTTTAAATACAATGATTCTATCATTCTTCCATAACATGAAATAGCACATAGAAAATCTTCAGTGCACACATGACAAATAGCAGTCTCTGGCAATCCTGGAAATCAGGCTTCATATGTCTATGAATGAAAAGGGGCACCTGATGAAAGAATTTAATGACCTGCAAGAAGGGAAGACTTTTTGAATTTTGTCTTGGAATTCTTCAGCAAAAGTTTTTGAGAAGACATCTTCCTCTTTTGATTCTTGCTTGCGCAAGCAATTGCATTCACATGAAGCTTTTTATGATGAGCTAGTCTTTGCGAGCTCGAATAGGTCTTCTTGCAGACTCCACATGTTAAATCACCCGGTCCATTATTTGCATTTCCCTCGTGGCTGATGGGTTTAGGCCCATTTTCTTCAAAGCTTCTTTCCACCACAGCATCAATCGACGTACTGGAGCAGTTGGCTCCTTCTTCCACCAAGGGCCTAACAAGGTCTTCGTTGCTTTCATGCTCCTTTGATCTGTCATGGACGCTTTTCACATGCAATAAGTAGCAAAATTTCGATAAGAACTCACGATTGCATAGCAAGCACTGCCATTTGCAAGTTTCAACTTGAAGCCTCAGCATTTTCGCTCCAAAAATTAAAATTGTTGTGGAGTCGACCCACCTTAAAACATATGAAAGAGCAATGGCGGCTTGCCACCTTACGTTTGCTTCCCTCTGTGTCATCGCAGAAGAAATAGGATTGGGGCGAAAAAGTAGCCCACGCGTAGACCCATTAAATGGGTCTACGCGTAGGCTAGCGAAAAAGGCGCAAAATGGCAATTTGGGAAGAATTTGAGACATAAGTTGCACAGAACCAGGGGTGTCGCCAGGGGAGGGCTAGGGGGGCTACAGCCCCCCCGTCGGAGGCACCTAGCCCCCCCCCCCCCCCGTTGGAGGAATTTTGGCTTCTCGTCGGAGGAAATTTGGCAAGATAACACACGAAAACACCATTTTTCAGTCATTTTAGCCCCTTGTCGGAAGCTCCAGCTCCTCTATCGGAAAATTTCTAGCGCCACCCCTGCACAGAACCGTAAGCCTCATGAGTCAAAATCAAGAAAAATTGTGATGAGAGAGAACAATGTGATTTTTTTGAGGATTCAGGAACAAGGAATGCAATAATAAGGGTGAGAATGATCTCTGAAAGCAAAAAATTTATGTATATTTACGTATATATGTGTTTTCATAAATCACATTGAAACATTTGATAATGTAAAGCACGACGAACTTTTCAAGCTTCTATCAACCTTAGAATCGGGAACAAACAGCTTGCATGTAGGTAGCCTGTGTTCCAGACCCCTTTGAAACGAAAGGAAAGTACTTTAACAATTTGCGGTATGCAATTGATACAGTAATGGTGGCTGAATCTCACGAGAAACTCCAAAAGTTTTTGAATATTGTTTTGAGGAGAGTAAGAAACGAGGATTGTCAGTCAACTGCAAGAACACAAAATGCATGATGGTAAGCAAAAGAGAAAGTCCACATAGCGAAGTGAAGGTCGGTGAAGTCGACATTTAACAAGTAACCAATTTTAACTATATAAGTAGTTTCCTATAACAGAGGATGGGAAATGCGATATGGAAATCAGAAGGCGAATAGGTATAGCAAAAAACACATTCATGAAACTTGAACAAATACCTAGAAATAGCAAATTTCCATGCATACAAAGAAGAGAGTCCTATATTGTTGTGTTGAGCCAGTCTTGTTATACGGCAGTGAATGCTGGACAATTTCGGCACAAATGGAGAGCAAATTTCAGGCAACAGAAATTTTGTTTTACAGAAGAATGATGAAAAATTATGGGTAGATCTCGTCACCAACGAGGAGGTCTCTTACGAAGAGCTGGAACGCAGCAGAAGATTCTGAAAACCATGAGGAAAAAACTGATTTAGTTCTTAGGACCATGCTATGAGGAAAGAACGCTTAGAAGAAGTGATACTAACTGGACGTGTAGATGGGAAGAGAAGTAGAGGGAGACAGCGACTGAAGTATCTTGAAAGCTTGAGAAAATGGATGACAAAACGGGTTGATGAAACAGAAAATCGCAAGTAGCAAGACTGCAGATCCTCTGGCAAACCGTAGTCTTTCTCCAGATAAACCTGGTTTTCAGAAGAAACCTAACTTTTCTGCAGAGAAACTTTGTTTATCTGAGAAAATCCCAGTTTTTCTAAGCAAAAGTATTGGCTCAAATTCTTGGTTTTGTGCATAACACAGGAGACTGTGCTAAAGACTAAATGTTTCACGAAGGGAGGACAGACTACTTTGAGTGATCCTTAAAGTTCACGGCGGCGGTATTCAGACACGTAAATAAATTCAGTCCAGACTTAAAAAGTGACTGGATGGAGACAACAAAGCATTTCTCTAACCCATCTTCTGGTTTACAAGAACAGATAATTGAAAATTCATTTCCGCATTCAAGAATTGGAAAAAGGACCAAAAATTCAAGCAGAAGATTTTATGGACGGAATCCTTGCCAGTCATTTATTTAAAACTAAGTTTAGTGGCACATAGTTTAGGGAGTGTCTTCTTTAAAAGCTAGGTACGGGTGGAAGAATTCTCGAAGGAGAACCAAATTTTTTGCAACATCGCAAACATATGGATTGGCTGTGAAATTATTGGAACACATTTCAAACTCAAATAAAAATAACATGTATTTTACATATTTTACCGCTATGTGATTTTAGTAGTAACGTCACTTTACCAAGCCTTATGGAAAAATTAGAATCTGTACAGTATTTTGCTGCCAGGGCTATTACGGGAACATGGAAAGGAACATCGCGAGAAAAGTTGTGCACAGAACTTGGTTGGGAATCACTAAGTTGCCGAAGGTGGGGCAGACGCCTTACTTTGTTTTATAAGATTCTGAATAACCTTACTCCAATTTACATGAAGGATCCTTGTCCACCTCAGCGACCGTTGAAATACTGTCTTCGCAACCAAGATGTCATAGGGCGAATAAAGACCAGAACAGAAAAATTTCAAAGTAGCTTCTATCCTCACTGCTTATCTGAATGGAATAAACTTGATCCTGAAATTAGACTTGCACCGTCGGTTGCTGTTTTTAAGAAAAATTTATGTCAATAATCTGACCCCCTGCTAAGTCCTTTTCTGGAATACATGACCCAATAGGTTTAGCCCACCTTTGTCAATTAAGGGTTGGTCTCAGTGTAACGATTGGGGTTCTTTCCATTGGAGAGTGAGAGAGTAGAGGAAGCTAGGCCCAAGGGCCTAACTCTCGCTAGAAACACACTACTGTTTGAGCGTCTTGTTTCTATCTCAACGATCCACGAACTGACAAGCAAACAACATGTGATTACCTAAATGTATAGTCAACAGGAAACATCAATTATCACTAATACATTTTAATGACACATCCTAACAGAAAGTCCTTTGAAAGTCCCTAATGACCTACGTCAATAACTCAGCGTGTCTACATACCATACACGCTACACCATCCCCTCCCTTTTAATTTGCAACAAACACGACGAGTTCTCTCTTTTTCCTGTCTAAAAAAATAATAAAGTTTGACAACCATGAAAAGCTCGGAAGCAATGGCAAAGAAGCAAACACTTGAGCTCTGAGTTTTGTTGAAAGTCTCAAATCATCATATCAAAGTTTATCATCCCGTTATCAGTAATCAGTGTCTCCAAAAATGCCTTTCTTGTTGCTTTAGCCACAATGAAACATCACTTGTAATTCACCATGCAAAGTCATGTGTCCTCGCAACAGTCTAGCAATCGGATGCCACTTTTTCTGTGAAACAATAACACATCAACCAAAGATCCAAGATCATTCACCGCTGCTCAGCTTAATAGTCTGTAATTCATCTTCCGTTCGCGCCAAATTTTTGATCATCAGAAATTGTCAACAAAATGTATACATAATAAACTCGTAAATCCTCTTGCTCATTCCCACATTTATGACTCTCGTTCTTCATTTCCGTCAGTTCATTTTTCTTGTTCTTCGTGCGCTCTAAATCACATCCTTTCTTTCGTCACAATAACACGGCAAGCTTCAATCGCAATATACTGCAAATCGCATCTCGTTGTCTCCATGCCCCCTCTGTCACCAAGTGTAACGATTGGGGTTCTTTCCATTGGAGAGTGAGAGAGTAGAGGAAGCTAGGCCCAAGGGCCTAACTCTCGCTAGAAACACACTACTGTTTGAGCGTCTTGTTTCTATCTCAACGATCCACGAACTGACAAGCAAACAACATGTGATTACCTAAATGTATAGTCAACAGGAAACATCAATTATCACTAATACATTTTAATGACACATCCTAACAGAAAGTCCTTTGAAAGTCCCTAATGACCTACGTCAATAACTCAGCGTGTCTACATACCATACACGCTACATCAGCAAACAAAATTTTCACAATTTCAAGCATAATTTTAGGGACACCATCAACCCGTTGTGCCCTTCGAACGATAGCATCGAGGATACGGAACATTTCTTGTTGCTCTGCTCTTCCTTTGCAGTACCACGAAGAGATCTTCTCACTGGAGTTTTAGCTCTGTTACAACCATATGGGTATGTCAACAATTCAAACGAGGCCCTCATGAAAATTTTACTGTATGGTGATAAGAGCCGTCCTAATGACCTCCATAAAAGCATACTTCTCTTCTAACTTTAAATTTTATCCACCAAACTGGTCGATCGACTTGATTAATATATCTATGAATATATCAAACTCCATCATAAGCTTCTCAACCACCATAGCCTCTTTAGCAAATTTTGGTTTTTATAGACACGTTTATTGTTTGATTTATTCTTTCTTTTGTCTCGTCCTAACGTTAGTAGTTTTTACCTTTAATGTTATGGCTGCAGGGTAGACTAAATGCTTTTGCCCCTCGCGGTATCGTTCTAGTGGTATAGTAGAGTAATTTTGTAAGTACAGTAGTTAGTAGAGTAATTTTGTAAGAAGAGTACTAAGTAAAAGGTCATTGTACTTTTTATTGGAATACAAAAAATGCCCATCAGGCAGGGAAGATGTTACTTGAAATAGCTAGTGATTGCTCCTTGTTTTGATTGCTCTTTCATTTTATCTTAAAATTTGGTATATTTGACGTCCGAATCGTGCTTCTTAGTGGTTCAAATTTTCCATTCAAATCCAAGATAAATGACTCAAGTGGGGTATAAAATTGCATCTTGAAATGGGGTGCCAAATATTATCACCAAATGGAGCACAAAGGAGTTTCTATTTGTCTTAAAAAATTTTCCACCCCTGTCTGCTGCATTAAAAGTGACTTAATGACAACAGTAACAATAACAACAGCAACAACAACAACAACATTTTTACTTCTGCTTAACCTGAGACTTATGGACTTTCATAGAAAAATTGAGACAGAAATGAATACATTTACGTGTCCTCTCTGGAACGAGGCTGCGGAGTAGTCTCAGATGCGAGGCAAGTTGGAAATTCTCATTGCTGCGGTGAAGTACATGTTTGTTTTGTTTGTTTTCAATTTGTTTTGAGTGGGCTGGTCAGGATTTCTAGCTACTGAAAGCTAATTTAAGCCCACTGTGCATGCCGCATCCAGGCATGGGACCCCTAGTTTAACGTCCCTTCCGAAGGACGACGAGGTGAGTAGTGAGTTCAGGCCTCCGGGGCCACCCATCCGGAGTTTGACCGGTTTGACCTCACTCAACCAAGCTTAACTTCAGTCACCTGACGAAGACTGTATAAGCCGCTCGGCCACTCACCCCGCTCGGCCACTCACCCCCAGTGGCGGATTTAAGGGGGCAGATGGGGGCAACTGCCCCCCCTTCACGATGAAAATTCAGCTTTGGCGCCCCCTTTTTGGCACGAACAGCGCCCCTTATCCTGATCCAAATACACTCTTTTTTCAGTGTTTCGTTCTGAATGCGGGGAAACATATAAACTAAGGCGTTATTCAGTAGAAAAACAAGAGAATTTTCTCGTAAAACGGCCCAAAAATTGTCGCGCACCTTCGGCGCGCTCACTTTCCATTGTTTTTTGCGCACCCTCTCCAAGTTGCCCCCCCCCTTCAACTTCGTTCTGGATCCGCCCCTGCACCCCGCATGGAAGCTAATTTGCCTTAAAAATGAGGAACTCTTGGTTCACAGAGAAAGGTTTGTTGATACTTGGATTGAGGAAACATTCATATGGATACTTGTGGCTTATGTTCATGGCCAATATCACTGTAAACTTGAGCTCTGAGCTGTTTTAGCATTGGAGGTTCGAGCCGGAAACTTAGGCCCATCGGCCATTGCCTGGAGTTCGTACAATGTTGCTATGGTTTCCATCTCTAGTTATGAAATCGATAGGGCAAAGGAAAGCTTCGTCCCAGTTATCAATGTGAAAGTCCACGAGTCGTAGTTTGAGCGTCCATCAATCTATTAATAGCGATAATTACGAATATGCAATTAGTCTATCTCCACCTCTCCTGCGAAGGCACCATGGTCAAGGCACCACAGTAATCCCAGAGCTCTGCAGATCAAGGCAAGAAAATATCACTGACAAAGACTGCCAATTCTAAGAAGGAGAATTTTATGGCATTTCAATGTAGATAAAGAATCAAATCCGATCTAATTCAACCTAATTGTTTCCAATAACTCACGGGTTGATATGTTCTGCAGCTCATTATTTCATAAGATTTCTAGCAATTCATTTTCTTTATTAGAATAGAAACACTTGTACCAGAATACCCAACATCCGATAATACCTAAAACCATCCTAGGCCTACTCATAAACTACACGCCTTCACCATATTTTCGCATTTTGATCCTTTTCTTTGCTTGGCAGCCAGGTTATCGCCAAGTCCACTTCGCACCAGCACTTGCAACTGGGAAATAGCATTTAAAAATGTTACATGGAATCAAGTACTTTGTGTATCATTCTTTTAAAGTTAAAGTGGCAATAAAGGAAAGAAAGAAGTGGGTGGGGTAAGCTGCCATGTTGCTCCATGTCATACAGTGCATGAACATGAACATACTGAGCAATATCATCAAGTAAATTTCTAAAAGTTCATTGCTGAAGCAAGGAGATTACAATGACTGATTACAATGAGTCCCTTGTATCCCTGCACTTATCCTATGGACTGGCTTCAAAATGAAACCAAACGCAAGGAGAGAGCCTATAGGAATGGGCTCCATTTTGGAATTCTATATACCTGATCTGAGGTACAAAAGGCTATTGTTATTTGTCCCAAATTTCAATGCCACAAGTGATGAAAATGGTGTTACAGTATTGATTAATCTTACCAAGGCCCATACCAGCCATGACTGCCTAAGGGGGGGGGGGGCAAATTTTCCAACAATAAACCATCAACAACAACAGCAACAACAACATTACATATTTTTGATTTTTTTTTAAATTAAATTTTTGAATTATATGACCGTTCTAACCCCTCAGTAACTAAACTTTGGCCACATTTTGCAATCAACCTTCAAATCAACACAATTAGTGAATATCAATAAAAAATATGCAATAAATTCAATAATTTCTGTTGAAATTTATGTTTAATGCATTATTTCTCCTCAAAATCCACCAATACTAGTCATTTAAATCACAAAAATTCCACCAAGAGAGCAAAATTTTCCGACAAATGGTCTCCTGAGGGGAGGGGGGCTCTGCCCCCAGCCTCCCATTGGCTTCAGCCCTGAATCTTACCCATAACCTCTTACTACTCAAATAAATCACTGTGGGAATTAAGAATGTCAATTTCAAGGAAATTGACAAAGGAAGCTATACACGTCACATCCGGTAGGTAGAATGTGAAAATGCAGCATATTCTTAAATTTTGAAGGTGTTGTGGCGCCGTGGTGTAATCCTCTGACATTGCAGCCAGAATAGTCAGGCGGAGTGGTTTCGAGTCCCGGTAGGGCCCCACCACTTGAGCATCATGACAAGGGGTCACGGACTCGATTAGGTCTGCTCTATTTCTGCGATCCCAGTGCTTGGCGCTGAAAAACGCAACTTCACCTTCACCTACAGGCGCTTTCCTGTCTTTCCCTCCTCCATGGCTCCCAGATAAGGCCTGATCACAGGCTACCCTGCAGTAAACCTTGCTCCGCAGGGATTCACAATGAAACTTTGAGAAAGCTGACCCTGAATTCTGCATTTGATCAACAGAGTCTGAGTCTGGATCAAACAGCTGCTTTGGCTCTGTTCAACTCTCACTCATCAGGAAGAATGTGATAAAAACCATGTTGAGCAGACAGTTACTCAATAAAACCTGGCATAAAAAATCTCAAGAAGGAAGTTCACTTTAACCTACCCTGGATCAGAGGATCAGAGTATTTTTTTAGTGTTTTTGATATTTTTTTAGGATTTTTGGCAAATCTGAAATGAAAGAAAAATAAAAGAAAAAAAGAAAATTCTAAATTTTTTTCAAAATTCTAGAAAGTGCTCTGATCCAGGGCAACTTTTGTCTGGATGACTAGTGCAAAATAAGTGTTTCAACGCTCCACGATTTTAAGACCAAAAGATAATAGAGAAATCTCATTCAAATCTACCTGGAAACTGCATCAATGTTGATTAATTGAACTGAACATTATCCAACCTGAATGGTCTCACAGGATGCTCAGCTCAGAGTGGGCCTAACTATGAGTCTCTGTTGACGGACCATCATCAAGTCAAGGTGCAAATGCAAGAATATACGGCTGTGAACAATTGATTTTGCTGTGGCAGTTGTGAGCCACCGTAAGAATAGGCTTCCGCTTGTTTGGCAGTGTTCTGGGTTCGTGGATCAAAGGGGGGAAAGGCCAAAAACAAGTCGCGAAAAAAATGACTTCCTATCAATAGCCTCTCCAGACATAATTTTTTCCTTCTCTGAATCGGAATTAAGTTTACACAGTTGAGTAGGTCTTGCAAAAAGAAACATTTTGACACTTGAACCACCAAAATCGTGCATGGGAATAAAAAGTTATTATGTTTTAAAGATTCAATATTGAGACATATTTCTGACAAAAGTGTATAACAGTTTTCAATAGGAAATTAATGATGTGATGGCACCAAAAACATGCACAGGAAACAGTTTCAAATACATTTTTAATTCTATCTGAAGAGTAGTAGATCATACTGCGTTGAAATTTTGAGCAATTACCCGTCACAAACAATAGGTCATACAAATTGATTTTGGGCGTGGTACATGCAGAAAAGGGTGTGGCTTTGTTGCCATGGTAGTAGCTAGTAAAATAACAATAAACAATTGCTGCTTTTGAGTTATACCCTCTGGTATTGCTACATTGGAAAAAACACATGGGAGGAATTGCATATTATTTGATCAACTTCTACAAAATGATATTGACAACTATCAACTTTCAGTATTATCAATCAAAGTTCATTATATAGTTCACTCATTCATTATTTATTTGCATGCATACTAACAAGTACTAGTGATATAGCATCAATTAGTAGCTATAAATCTCCTGAAGCATCTAAAAAGTGATTTAAATCGATACAACTGCATTAACATCTATTAAAGTTCATTATGTAGTTCACTTATTCATTATTTATTTGCATGCCAACCAACAAGTACTAATTGCATAGCATTAATTAGTTGTTATAAACGTCCTGAAACATAAAAAATAATTGGAATAGATGGTGGACGTGGGGCACAAGGATCATCCCTAATTTTGGAAAGAACAATGGCCTTTTCTTTGAAAACAATTGAATGAAACAATGTTTTTTAACCAAAACAATAGATTCATCCCAGGAATATTGGAAAGAACAATTGCCTTTTCTTTGATAACAATTGAATGAAACAATGCTTTTTAATCAAAACAATAGATTCATCTTTGGAAATATTTGGTTGAGTGTCCACCACTATTAAAGCACTTGTGCCACCTGAAAACTTCTTGATGGAATATTTTTTATTATCAAGTTTCTTTTGTTTGCTAGGAAGCAACATCACTTGCACCAACATTTTCAACTGGTGGTGCTGCTGCCATCCACCTATATGTCTGGCTTTTTTGCATGCACCACCTTCCTACTTGGCAATCTTTTCTATTCTGAAAAAAGAATGAAAATCTAAATTAATTGAAAGTTTATGAAATCAAATAACAAATAAAACGATCATAAAACATTTGCAGTACCCATTGTCCAGGCAAGGGCACACTGCTGTCATTGAACAAAAAACGTTAATGCGCCATTTTGAATTAGAACGTGATTCAAGGAATTTCACAACAAGAAACGGGATCGGCTGAAATGGGCCTAGCGGTAAAATTAAAATTGATTTTTGAAGGTGAGCCTAAAGGAATCCTAGGCTAAAACTTTGTCAACATAAGCTTAGATAGTTGAAAAAAAAGTTAAAATAATTGCGAAACTTCTTACCCTTCACATTTTGATCCTGCAAGCTCACAAATTTTTTGATTTGTTGCCGTTCTTGTTCCAGTTGAGATATTTTTGTCGCAAAAACGTTGCTATGACGATCAGGGCCTCGGCTTCAAACTAGCCAATTTTCAAACAGTTTGGAATAGAGGCTCAATTGAAATGGCGCATCTGATTTGACCCGAGTTACCGCAAGCTGCGTCCGCGCGGCCAGATCGGCGAAAACGGCTACAATGAAGAAAATCATATTAAATTGAAAGTTGTCTTGCTGAACATGAAAAATACACCATAAAATAGCCCTGGAATTAAGCTAAAGAAAGGTATAACAATCTCCAACATTCAACGAGGTTTAATGCAGTATCGCGGTGCAAGAAAACAAGTAAGAATCGAAATTTGATTGAAATTGTCAGGATTTATCACACCAGTGTTCGGAGAGGCTACTATCAACCAGGATTTCCTAGTGATTTCCTACCTTTAACTGGCAGATTATGTTTGACAAACTGATTCCCACAAAACCTCCTTTTCCTTGATCTTTTTCTTGTCCGGTTCTTCAAGTTTCCCATGCCTGCAAAAACCTCTTTCCTCGAATCAAGTTCTTCATCTTGTCCCCCTGATCTTGTCCAGTGTGATTTTCTGCTCCAATGTGCTGTACTACTTTATGTAAATGACACGAAGTATTCGGCGCTTCCAGCGTGAATGGGTGGGCCTTCGGCGCGACACGAACTGCCTACAATAGCAATGCAAATAAACGAGGGCAGATTTTGTAATACAATAGCATCAGTCGCTTTGGTTCACACCTCAATTCAAAGTGATTAGCAAATGCAGACAAAAGGAATTCTCTCAACCAGAAATTGAAAACAAACGAAGCGGCAAAGTTGCCCTGAAACCAGTACGGCAAACTCTCGTTTGGTGCGGGCGAAGGGAGGTTTTTGAGAGAAGTTATGTGCTTATGACGAAAGAAGATGGGTAAATCTAAAGTTCTGTCTCGCGGATTTTGTTTATTTGATTCAGGAGCTGAGGAGTGACTGCGTACATCTGAGTAACAAATATGCAAATATTGTAATGCCCACTGCTCGGTTTCTGAGTCAAATAAACAAAATCCGCGAGACAGAACTTTAGATTTACCCAAAGATGATTTACCCTTCTCCTGTCGTTATAAGAGGGGTACTTCGGGGTTTGCGGTATTGCGGTATCGGGTGTCATTTCTGCGCGGTATTGCGGTATTAAGGGCAAAAATTGGCGGTATTGCGGTATTGAGTTTTTACAGCGCGGTATGCGGTATCGTTAAAAATCAGCATGCACAGTTCATGAAATACTATTTTTCTGACAAGGAGCCCATCATCTTCAAGACGAATTCATGGAGGAAAGGAAGTCAAAGGAGAATGGGCATTCCCTTTGTCTTTCTCCACCTGTTCACCCTGGAAATAGACATCCTGCGGAGGAGAGAAATTTATTTTTCATCTGAAAACTTAGTGGCGACAAAATTTTAACAAAGAACCTTATTTTGCTTTGGAAAGTTTTCATGTTGATATTCATGTTGCATTTGAATTCATTCGCACCACAGATCTACCAACAATATAGCGTTGTAATTTAAGCAAGACGGTTTCCAGATTAGAAAGTTTACCACACCTTTGCATTTCTTGTGGATCATTTACATCAATTTGAAAAGTCTTGAACAATGAACTCATCATACTAACCCCATAAGCGCAACAAAAACACTGTAATGTGTATAAGGAAGACTGTTAACTCGCTGGAAAAGGAAAACTACCAAAATAAACAAGTAACTAGAGAGAAAACTTTTGGACCTTTTAATTCATGCAAGAAAAAACGAATTAATCTTAAGGGAAAAACAAGGGGGGTACTTAGTATATTTGTCCGACGGGCGTGTGCCGTTTTTCAGGGTATCGTTTTCGACTATTTTTTCTGGAGCGGGCTATCAAAGAAGGTAATTCTTCTGCAGCCGGTTGTCAAAACACGTCAAAAGGGAAATTTTGTCAGATCGGGTTATTTTTTAGTCTAACCTTTTTGGAGAACAATTTTTGCCAATTTTTCCTACAGTCGGCTATCATTTGAAGGAAAAATTCTAGAACAGGGTAAAAACATTTTTTCATCGGCACACCCCAGTACAAATTTAGGTCAAATGCCCCTCCCCGAAGGAAAATAATTCAGACTGCAATAAAGAACAACATAACGCTGAATGGACAAAAACGCGTTTCGTCGCACCCTCTTCATTTCGGTATCAATACAAACAGCTATTCAACGTTGCTCTTTATTGCAGCTGCTAACTTATTTTACCCTTTCAAGTTTTAAGATTAATGTGCTGCTCTCTTGGACGATTCAAACGTTTTCTCTCTAGTTACAGGCAGGTTTTGGTTGCTGTTCTTTTACAGGAGTTAACTTTGCTATATTCATGGGTTTAGCACGATGAGTTCATTATTAAAAGCTATTTTCAAACTTTGTACTTCAAATCATTTGTTTAGATCTTTATATAAATGCTGGAGAGCTTTGGGCCAAGCATTGATCCTTGTGGTACTCTGCATATAACGTCTTTAAGGTGTCGTGGCGCAGTGGTACAATCCTCTGACTTTGCAGCCGGATGTGTCAAGCGGATAGTGCTCTATATCAGGTAGAGCCCCACTACTTGAGCGTCATGATAAGGGGTCGTGGACTCGATTACGTCTTCTCTACTCCTGCAGTCCCAACGCTTGTCGCTAAAACCATGACTTCAGTGTGCAGTCACCTTCGGTTTAATGAAATCTCTGACCCTCAATCTTAACTTACTGTTTTCATTTCGGTGAATAAAGCATTATCAAGTTGTATAAGTTTTCTGATATTCCACAAGCCTAGCGTTTCAGAGCCATTATTGCCCTATGTCAGATCAAACGAACGACTATTTGAAGTCTATGACTATCATGTTGATAAATATCAACCCGATGCCTGTCTCCTGACTTCAGTCAGATGTAACATCAATGATTCAGTTGATCCTCCTTTTACAAAACCCCATGATATTGAGCTTGCCAGACCTCTATCGATGACATGTTAGTCTATACCCTGGCCTTTGATCCCCTCATATACTTTGTGCTGGGAATACTTAATAGTGAAAGAGGGGTATGATTCCCCATTTCAGAACTGCCTCCTTTCTTTAGCGCTGCTTTTTCCATTGACTTGGAGATGTTGAATAATGCAAATCTCTGTCCATGACCTATGATAATCCTACAGCTATGGAATCTCTAGCAAGCTTGATTCTTTAGAACTAATGCAGACTTAGTCATATGATTTCGGAGGCTTGGCTCTCTTGTCTAACGCTCTTCTAACAATTTTCAGATCAAATTGTAATTTTACTGCATACATTCACAGTTCTTTGATTTCTTACTACATCATGCTATGATCTAAGAAGATCAAACTACAGCTTTGGATTTAGAAAAGGTGCATACAAGTCGGAATCAAATTGCCTTTAAGGATGCAGTAAAAGTTTTCTGGTTGAACAGCCATTTCTTCTTCGATTTCTTCATATTCTGGTAGCCGAACTTTCAAGGCACACAATGATACCTTCTTGGAAGCCAACAGAAGTTTTGAGAATGGAAGAAATCTCATGTAGACTAAGGTTTCCATGATTTTTAATCAAAGTTTCTGTTTGAGGTCTTCACATCGACATAGTTAAAAGCTGGCCCGGGCCAGGTCAAAAATATAGTCTAATATACTCGACAGCTTCGATGCATTTGGTTTCATTGTGTGGCTAAAGAAACAATGGATTTGTGGGCGTTTCTCTAGCCTATTTATAGCGGCTATGAGATATACCTATGTCTATTCCCTTTAACCCAAACATGTTGTATCCTGCCTTAAAATTTACTTGAGAAGTAGAAATTCATTTGAAAGCTTGCAACAGCGATCCCATGACAAACACAATCCAATATACAAGACGTATATATGCAGTCTGGCTAAGCGTCCTTCTCGCAACATAGCAGTACAATAGTATACTGTATGAACAGCGTGGTTTTTCATTTTTCAACTGTTTGCGGTATTTTGCTATTTTTCGATGCGGTATTGCGGTATTTGGCAACTTTTTCGTGCGGTATTGCGGTATTGGGACCCCCCGAAGTACCCCTCTTATAAGCACATACCTCCTCTTAAAAACCTCCCTTCGCCCGCAACAAACGAGAGTTTGCCGTACTGGTTTCAGGGCAACTCTGCGGCTTCGTTTATTTTCAATTTCTGCTTGAGATAATTTCTTTTGTCTGCATTGGTTAATCGCTTTGAATTGAGGTGTGAACCAAAGCGACTGATGCTGTTGTATTACAAAATCTGCCCTTGTTAATGCAAATAGAAAGGTAACGAAGGCTTGCAGCAGGATTTCACGAACAAGCGAACAAAAACAAAAACACAACGATAGATGAAATACAATTATACATGCATCTCGGATCGCAAAAGATTAAAGAAACCAAAGATTTACTTCATTTTCAGTTTGTTTCCTTCCTGTCTCTTATTACTCAGAAGGGCGCCAACCCTGGAATATTCAAAACAAAGTTGTTGGAAGCCTTTCCAATTTATACTTAATCATGTACACACCCCCCCCCCCAGCAACGACCCCGCTGAAACATTGCCCCGCCATCGTAGAAGGAAGACCCGCTGAGAAGATTTGTTTCCTCGCCAAGTTTCAAATTAAAAACTTCCCCGCCTTGTTTCTGTTGTTTCCCCATCGAAATTTTTGCCTCCCCGTCAAAAATTATACAATTTCGATCATGGTTATATTTGAAGATTGCCTTTCCCCGTCCATATGTTTTTAATCCCGGCTGAAAATATAAAAAATCGTCACCTCCCCGCTATATTTTTAATGTCCGGCGGGGTCGTTACTGGGGGGTTATGTACAGGGCTAGGGTGCCTAGCCAGTTTGGGTTATTGTCACAGAAACTTTGGCAAAATGACGTACAAAAACTGCACTTAGTTGTGTAAGCTCGCCTGCCAGGACCTCTAAGCCCTTTGGCACATCTGTCAGAAGATCTCTGTTGCCACCTCTGAAATGTTCACAAGAGCACCGTCAGTTAACATGAAAACTGAATTTATAAGAGGCTCTGAGAACTCAGGAGTGCCACAGGGATCAGTTTTAGGTCCTATACTTTTCAATTTCTACATAAATGATCTTTTCTCTTTTATAAAGCAAGCAACCATGTATAATTATGCTGATGACAACACGCTGGCTTTCTTTTCCAAATCCTTGCCAGATCTTGTCAACGTTTTGGAAAATGAAGCAGATAGCGCTTTGTCATGGCTGGAACAAAATGAAATGATTGCGAACCCGAACAAATTCCATGCACTTTTTGTTAAAAAAGACCAGACAAATACTTGCGGCATAAATCTTGACTTTCAAGGACATTCTATAAAATCTGAAGAGACTGTTAAACTCCTAGGTGTTACACTAGATTACAAATTGAACTTTGACCCACATATATCACACCTTTGTAAAAAATGCGGCACAACTGAACGTTCTTAAGCGACTTAAGTCATTTATTGGTTTTGCTGAAAAAGAAGTTTTGGTTCAAAGTTTCGTGTATTCGAATTTTAACTATTGTCCTTTAGTTTGGTATTTTTCGTCTTCAAAATCGCTTCAAAAAATTGAAAGGATACAGGAACGCGCGCTAAGATTTTTGTACAATGATCATAAAAGTTCCTACGATGATCTTCTTATTAGGTCAAAGAAGTGCACAATGCAAGTTGCTCGTCAGAGAACCCTCTGTATCGAAATATTCAAGACAATCAAAAATTTAAATCCATCTTTTATGCAAAGTATCTTTAGTTCAAGAACTTCAAAGCATCCTTCACGGAATCCGAACAATTTAAATCATTATCGACCAAATCAAGTGACTTTCGGTTCCAAGAGCCTTAAAGCCATGGGACCTCAGATCTGGAACTGTTTGCCAAATGAATTAAAATCAGCTGACAACCTCAACAGCTTCAAATATATGATAAAACAATGGGATGGTCCTTCCTGTAAATGCAACGTTTGTAAATATAATGATATCCTATAAACTATGTCCATTCACATCCATCCAAGTTGTTTTAATATTTAGCTTTGTACGTATTTATTTCCTTAGTTATTTCCTTTTCATTTGCTGTGTAGTGTATTCGATTTAGATTAGTTATGTGTATATATGTATATATGTATAGCTAGAAATAGAATCGAATCAAAATAAGGTTACAAACAAACAAACAAACTCATGTCTGATAATTTTGAGAAACTTTAAGTTCTGGCCAAAATTGATACCTTTGGAACAAAATTATTCAAGAAAATCTAACGAAGGAACGAAATTTTTCTTCCTCTTCCTCCTTAACTCCTTTTACGAGGCTTTCCTTTCAGCATGTATCAATTTGCCTTCAAAGATATCAAAATCAAAATTTACAATAGCTTAAAACGAATAATGAGTTACAAAATTTCAAATTTTAACGATGATAGAAAACAATTAAAACGGTATTATATCACTATTATTCAAGTTGAATTTATACAGGAAAAGAAAGAACATGAACCCTGCTAAGTTGAGCATTAAAAACAGCATTAAAAAGCAGCATTAAAAAAGTCAAGAGAGACCTTGGTTCCATGACATGGTCCATTTAGAGGCAGAAATGAATTAGCCTGGGATCAGGCTCACAGTTTCGATTTTTAAATTATGGTGAGCCTGATCTCAGGCTAGAAATAACTACGAGAACTTTACTAATAATAAATTGTTTGAGTGTACCAGAAAAATGAACAAATATTGCCTAATTCGCCATGCTGCTATCGAGACTTGGCAACTGAGATCAGGATTGCCCTCTTAAAATTTTTGTGGCTCTGGTACCCGTACCCAGGGAAACAAATCCTAAGATATGCTGCATCTCAAGCGAAACCACATTTTCATTCTTCTGTTGAGTCATCCACTGGCCGCGAAAACCTTTCTATTCACAACCCTGATTAAGTTTCATTTATATTTTGTTCGTGATTAATTTGATTTCTTCCACAGAAACCCTACTGTTAAACTCAAATTCAACTTCATTCAACTCCGATTTCAACTGTGATTGGGCGGTGGCGCTAGCTCAAATTTCGTCAAGATGATGCTACGTGTTCTCCTTGCTTTGGCACTCCTTAGTATCGATGTCTGTGCTGTAAGCCAAGATGGTAAGAAGTTATGTTTTGAAATTAGTTTGTATATATCATGATAAATTCCCAGAAGATGAGTCATTAAAATGATTCTTCGTTATATTCGTCAGGCATGCGTCCTTCGAAATCAGATCGTCTGGCACATGGTTTTCTCGGTGGAAGGACTGCTGGGGCGGTCCGGGGATCTACCAACCCTGATTTCACATTTCATGCTGAATTTACATGGTGGTCGCTAAAGAAGTACCGTAACCATAAAAGGCACTCCGAAGGAGCCAGGAATGTTAAAACGCTAGCGAAGCGAGCGCTTTTACTCCCTAGTTTTATACAAGTTCGTTATCACACAGGCCTCATGCATGCAATTCTGCCGGCTGAGATCTAACATGACTCTGCATCTAGATGTCTGAAAAACTATTGCCAGAAGCTTGATATGTAAGTGTTCTTTCAACTTGGCGAAAAGTGTCCTTTTCTTCAACAAGTTTATAGACACGATTTGAGTGGCAAAGCAAGTAATTGCCATATAAAACCGAGGTTCCATCATATCAACGAAAGATTTAGCATTCCATGCTTTTTTCTCCGATTCCAAGAGCAGTTTCTGATCGTAGAGCTATGTAGGTTTGAAGTTAGGAGCCCCAAAGGATGGACATATTCCACTGGTGGTATGATTGAAGTATTCCATATGATATATAACTTTTCATCCTGTGGTGCTCTTTTCATGGGATTTTGTACACTTGTGACGGAAGTAATTGCCCACATCTTGCCGCAGCCGCAAAAAATTCGGGATTGGAGCACACAAGGAAGACTTATTCCACTTAACGCATCATATTTAACTGTACTTAAAGCATCCAGCCAATGAGATTCATCTGTATTGGAAGTCACAAGAGTGTGGAATTTGTTTTAGTAAGACGTATCAGAGCAGAAAATTATTGATTTATTCCCTTTAGAGCCATTTAGGATGCCGTAATTCCAATCAAAAATAACATTATGCTACACTTTTGCTTGAGGAAACTAAAAACAAGCAGTTTTTGGAATCTTTTGTCAAAAATCGCTCTCAAACGTATTCTTAAGCCTCAAGTCACTTAAGTTCAGTTTACAAGCATTTTATCATCTTATGGTTGCAAGGTTGCAACATAGTTCTCTGAAAAAGTTCTTTAACTATTTATGATAAAAATCAATAAAAATTCTGCAGAAATGAGTTTTTTACTTTATGGAATTTACATCCTTACATGCGCCAATAGCTTTCAATATATGCTCTTTCGACTTTTCACTGTATTACAGCTATATGATTATCTTTTTGAATAATTCAACGTTATATTTTAACGATAACCGATTGACTAAAATTTCATTGTCTGTCATGTGATTTCCAACGAAATCGTTCATCCTTTGGTGCTCCTCGGATCAGATTTTGAAAATTCAGGTATCTTAGATAGTATTTCAAAGATCAAAAATTATCAAAACAATTTTGAGAGGTCCAAAATTGAAATTTTGTAAACTAAGGTATTTTGGAATATAGAATCCAAATACGCTCATCCCAATGATGTAATATTCTAAAGTGCCACTAAACCCGTCTTTTGTCCAGAGATATAGTCCGTTAAAGTCAAAATTGATATTTTTAAAACAAAAAAAAGCTGATTTTCAGATTTTTCGAATGGACACTTTTTGCCAAGTTGAAAAAAACACTGACATATGTTTAATCAAAATTTTGATTTTACAGGAAGCATCTTAAACTTAGGGAGAGGGCATGAAACTTCAAGGGCACGGCTTCATCACTTCCTGAAAAAGGGCATTGCCTCCCGGTGCATATGTCCCTGCAACTTTACAACGAGCTGCAAGAGAATCAGGTAGCTAAAATACTATGTAATACAGAATATCACCACTGTCGGTACAAGTGATCATGGATCGCTTAGAGGAGATATATGATAATTCGCGCGTTGCGAGTTGGCTTTTACTTATAATTTGCGAGTTGCGAGTTGCGAGTGGGTTTTCCATCATATCAGTTCATTCTAATCTTTCTTCTTTTGTTCCAAGATTCTAGCCAAAGTCTCTTGTTAGTTGGGGTATATAATAGCTAAAATTTCGTCTCGGCACATCGAATGTCGCAAAAATGATTCCCCGTTTAGAGACCTTTGAAAAGATGAAAATTCTAGCGATGAAACACCCCCCAGTAACGACCCCACCGGACCTTGAAAATACAGCAGGGAAATTACGAAAACATACATTTTCAGCGGGGATTTTTCATGACGGGGAAATGAAATTTTAGGCTATCATCTATGATGGAACTTGCATAATTTTGACGGGGAAGCAAAATTTTTAATGGGGAAACAACAAAAACAAGGCGGGGAAAGTGTTTGAACTCAAAACTTAGCGGGGAAACTAGTTTTCTTGGCGGGTCATCCTTGAACCTTGGCGGGGCAATGTTTTAGCAGGGTCGTTACTGGGGGGTGTGATGTAGATACGTTCCATGCCTTCCATGTGTCACATCACAGGTGTGAGTGCATACACCTGCTTATCAGTTTCACAAATTGGTAGTAAACTAGGCAAAATGCGTAAGTGAGGTCCACAGGACCTTGTCTTGTGTAGCATACTTTTTCTTCCAACATCAAGCAAAACTGTGCTTCTTACGGATCAAAATGACAAATATAATTTGTCTTGAGTCCCTTTGTGGAATTTAAGCTTCATTGAAAAGTAACTATCAATGAAACTGCGCGTGTAAAAGTAGTTGTCCAATGCAAGAACAAAGTTTTGTTCCTTCTCCTTTTGATCTTATCCGACAATTAACTTGTCAGTGGCAAACAAAAACATTTGGCAACTAGTTCAGTTTTTAATCAAAAATCTCAAAGCGCAGTTATTTGAAACTAATTCAGTTTTGTGGCCACAAGTTAAACAAAGTTTCCAGGGATCGTACACCGACTCCAGTTACATGAAACTCGCTTTACAACACTACTGTATTGAATGTTCCCACCAATCTGTGTATCACACAGCCTTTCCGGATGAACTTGAACCCTATATGCTGGTTTGTGATGGGTTTGCGATACAGAAATTCAGAATTAAATGACGGGATCTGGCTCCGAGTCTCCAGGACGTATTTTAATGGGCTCCGGGCTCCCAAAGACAAAATTGCTGTGCTCCTGGGCTCCATTGCATGCTCTTCTGAGTTCCAGGAACTCTGTTTCTTAAAATTCGAGAAAATTGCCATGGGAATTGTCTGGGCTCCAGGGCTCCAAACTTTCAAAATGATGGGCTCCAGGGCTCCAGCGCCCCCCCCCCCCCTTGGGGGTCTCTCATGTCAAGTGAGAGGAGGGCAACCAAATAAACTGTAATAGGGAGAAAACTGTTCAATATCCAGCAGGAAAAACTACGAATGAAACTCAAACCCTGAAAGAAGAGTAACTATATTAATAGCTGCAATAAGGAGCAGCAGTGTTGAGTAACCAAAAGGCGTTACATCGCACACTCAAACTAAAATTGTTTTGATTTGGCGGCTTTCATTGATTTAGATGTTTCTGTTACGTAACTTTGGAATTGTTTTCTTCTTCCTGTGTTTAATCATGGGTGTTGCGGACACGATTTCGGTGTTGATTGTGTCTACAATACCTGGCATAAAATGTTCCTAAATTAATCAACGTATTTCGTTTCTTTTCTAGTCTTCAGTTCGTTCCTTATCTTCTCTTTCTTGATTTGGAACCGATTGCTTGGTCCCATGAATTTGAAAGGGGCCTAAAGTTTAAACTGCACCACGCTTTGAAAATTACGACCTGAGAACTAGCTCCCAGATCAACGCAGCCTCTCAATGACTCATCCTGAAAATTGAAAAATAGATGGGATGCCTATGGGCCTAGCCTTACGACATAGTCCCAGATATTGCAAAAATAGCAACAACGTTAACAATAATAATAACAACAACAACATTTCTTATTCTTGCTCAATAGTATGAGCGTCTATCAGTCTATCAATAGCGATAACTACGAATATGCAATCAGTCTACTATGGGCCGCCGTTTCAGGAGACGATTGCGCTAAAGATGGCGGCAAGGAATTTTGTACTGAGATGCACTACGTTCTTTAGTCGAATTCCTATAGAATCTATAAAGATTTGTAATTCGAACGCAATGCATCTCGGTAAAAAATTCCTCGCCGCCATCTTTAGCGCAATCCTCTTTTTCCCTGCTTTATTTGATCTTGTAGTAGTTGCTGCAGCGCTTTGCCTTGACGAGAACCCTCCGTGAGCTCAAGCTGTCTTCGCTTCGAGTCATGTGACACAAACCATGGCTGCGCCCCATATACTATGGTAATTTGGATGTTTCACGGATGGTACGAAAAGCCTCAATGAGTTTGCAGTCGATTTCCATCCCATCTACCTTTCAATTCTCAGGATGAGGATCCACCATCCTTGAAAAATGTTGTGCAAGGTATCACTCCTCTGGTACCGTTGTACCATTATCAGCCCCCTTCCAACAAGAGGACTTTCAAAAAATCTGGCAGTTTTGACTTGATAGAATGAGGATGGTTTAACTATAGACTTACTAAAGAAGGCCTAACCAGTATGTGCAAGGAGGTTGGTTTACAAGTAACGATTTCTAGGACTCAACTTTATACATCTAAGGTTTAACAACAAAAATTGTATCCGGAAGAAGGTCCGACCTTTTGCTGAACTTGAGTTCCAAATAATATCTACAGGTCTAGCGAAAGACTTATTGAAATGGATGGTTTGTGAAGAGAAAACAGAATTCATGGTTGATTTCTTTATGTTGATGAATCATAGTGATGTCTCGTCTCGATCAGAATGGATTTAACCTTTATACACCAGATCTAACCTATGTTTTGTGGCAAGAAGTAATTTGATTGCTGCAGGCTAAATCCTAATTGAACAAATGTCTGGTATCATTTCAGCTTTCTCTTATCATGTCGAAAAAAGGTCGATACAAAGTGACTTAGCTTATCACCGATACGCCCCACCTACCCTCTGTATAACACCCAAGTTTGTGGCCATAAAGAATGTCACCTTATGTCCCATTTTCGTAAGGCTTGATACAAAGTGGCTAATCTTATCATTACGCCTTGTTTACCTCCTTTGAATTTATTTAGGTCGTGCGTTCGCACGGAAAACATGCGGAAGGAGAGCTATGCAGCATGCATCAAAGTGGGAATATTTTGAGCATGTTTTGAGCAATAATCAATGAAGGGGCCCCATTTTCACATTTTGCCCCCCTTGTTGAATGAGCCCCAGCACGTCAATGCCTCCTTTGAATTTATTTAGGTCGTAGTAAAGTTTTACTTGATTAAAAGTCTAGACTTGTCCAAAGTCTATTTCGTCAATCGAAAAGAAAAATTGGGAATGGGAAGATTAGGAAAGGGTATAGCGAAATTCAAGATAGACTTATTGCAGATGACGAAATAGACTATTTAAAGTCTTTTAAAGGGCAAGTCTATTTAAAGTCTTTTAATCCATTTAATTGTATTGCAAGTGTTTAGAATTGAAAGTAAGATCATGGGAACATAGAAATAGCCTGTGTCCGAGAGCCAGGCTAAGTTAGACCCGCAGTTATGTTTTAGTGTATATGCTGCTGCGGAGGAAAATTCATATGTCTCTGCGGAGGAGATTTGAAGTCTAACGCTAGCTCCTTCGTAGTAGCAAAAAAATTCATCCTCCGCAAAAGAACAAAGCCGCAATGAAGCACAACTGCAGTCTCTAACCACCCATGGTAAGATGAATGAATAATTCAATGAAAAGCAAGCTGAAGCCTTGTTTACACTGCGCTATCTAACCTGGGTTCACCCAGGGATAGAATTAACCTAGGCTAGGTTAGGTCTTTGTAGTGCTGTAAACCAAGTCAAGAAACGCATGGAAACAAGTGGGTCTTATCGAATCTATCAGTAATTCAAAAAGCAGTAGCTACAACGAATGTAACAAGTCTAGTTTCGTAATCAAGTGTCTGAGCCCTGTCAACTGTTCTTTCTTTTAGAAATCACAAGAGAAGTCAACGAACTTTACGACATGGTAATGGCTGATGAGAAAACAGAAGCGGAAATGAAAGATGCTGGTAGGTCAAAACTGTTGTCTTCATTTGGTTACGTTACTTGTGAGTGATTAACTAGCGTTGGAGCTTTTACTCGAATATTTTCTTTTTATCAAAGAAATTGCTTATGCAATAAGCAAATCAACTTTCAGATCGCTAAAAACAGTAAGAAAAACCAGTACTGGGATAAGATGCTTAAATAACGATTTGTTTTGGTCAAGGAAGTCCTTGGACTAGTCCAAGTCTCAGTTTCTTTCATCAGTCGATTGAGCTATAAGAAACGCAGAAGGCAACATGCAAAGTGCTGGAGCGCCAATTTCAATCGACTGATGAAAGAACATGAGACTTGGGCAAGTCCATGAAGTCTTTCGGTTGGGAAGAGGCTACAAGAAGGTTTGCAAGCAAAGGCTAAACAAAAATAGGACAAAGGGTGCAGTGGCGGAGCCACGGGGTTGGACTGGGGGATTTTTCCCCCCAAATCCCAAGAGTCGGCAAATATTGTCAAAGAAAAAAAGCATAAAATTAGTTGTGTATACCTTTAAAATGAAAAATTAAATCAAAATCCCCCACTTCTTTCGGATTTTTCAAAGCTGGCGCCGCCACTGTTAGGGTGATCTGAATGAAGTGAACATTTATTAACATTAGCAGAGATTCTTAGAATGTCATGCAATGAGGGAGAGGGGAAAGCAATCCATGACCAATTTATGACTATATTTTTCCACCGGACAAAAACGGGTCTATCTTTGGCCAATTCTTATGAATCCATGATATTAGTTTCACTTTTTGTGAAGCTCTATTTCCCTTTGACGTACTATTTCCCTTTGACGTACTAGGGGCGAACTTGCATCGTTCTAATTTCAGAAATGGACGACCCATTCGACACTTTTGCAATGATTGAAGAATTTGAGAAAAAGCGTCGAGATGAACCTGAAATTGATGAGAATGAGAGTAAGTCCTTCCCTTCAATCTTTGTGCTGTACACCGTCAAAATCTGATTTTGTGTTTTCGTTCTCTTTTTGTTTGTTTCCCTTCGTTCTCATAACACCGCTTCGATGCGTAGCATAGGCTTCGAATCTTTCTAAAACTTTAAGATTTATGGTGCTAGAAGTAATATTAGTCAATGAGTGGGGCATTTTATTCGTTGAAAACACATTGAACCGACACATGGAAAAAGTTAATGAAAGGCCTTTCTCGGCCAGGTAGCATTACATAGTCCGCAGATTGGTGCCTGTCTTGCAACAGCTGGTTCCTGCCGTCAGGTTTGGTTAAATTAAATGATCAATACCTGTCTCCCCCGTCTCGAGATTCATTCAACTACTACTTCCATGATTCTTCATCTTGACATTCCACAAAACAACAGACAAAGCAAGAACACTTGATACAACTGCGTTTGACGTTCCATGAATGCTTGATCACAATTGGTTGCTTTCAACTCAACATACAAAATCTGGGGCATTTCGGGTGTCATACTGTTGACAAAGCTCCCCGTACAGTTCAGTGCGTTAAGTGAACATCGCTTCAAACATGCTTTGACTGTCGCACCCCAGTTTGTTTCTGTGGTAAGGACAATGAAAACAACAAGCATCCTGTACGATGTACTTCGTAGGGATCTCATTGAGCAGCTCTCTGATGTCCCACGTCTCAGTATCAATAATAAGGATGGTGATACTCTTTGTCATCGACTTTGTTTGGAGATCCAGCTCTTGGTACTATTGAGAAAAGAGTGATACTGGGTGCGGTGAGCTCATTCCTCTAAAATTCTGGCCGATTAAACTGATACAACAATGTCATATTAGCAGCAGCAGTTTCCCGCTAGTTTTCTGTTGTGCTATGTGTTTTTCTTGTTTTGTTCCGCCTTGCCGAGGTTGATTACTGGGATAAAACAAACACTGCAATTTTTCTCGGTGTACAGCTACGAGATGGAAAGCTCTAATTTCTTTGACCAGTACTCTGGCTTTATTGTTTTGTCCGTTTCGCTTAATATATCTTGGTTTTGTAGTTGTGTTCTTTGTTTTGCTTGTTGAATATTAATTTGATTTGTGAGTGCCATTTATAGTGAAGACTTGGTGACTTTAAGTCTTTTTCACTATAGATGGTACGTTGTAATGTAAGCATGAAACTTGTAGCTTTTTCTAATCTTGATAATAAAAAGAAAAATGGGTTTTGTTTAGAAGAAAATTCTTTTCACCCCGGCTTTAGCATTGTAGTGGAAGACTAGTTTGGAGGGTTTGGAGGACATGGTCGAGGCTGGTAAACAAAAACATCTCCACATCTGGACTCCACAACTTTTTAATTCAATTCGAAATACAAATAAGATGCGACTTCACCGCTATGTGGTACTTTCCTATATTGGGAATAAATCGAACAGGATTTCCTGAGAGAACATCTTTTATGTATCATTATAATTCTTAGAATGAGAGCCATCTCTTTGATAGATAGCTCAAAACTTCATACTGCTGTTTGGTAGATAGCGCAGAGGGCCCAATTTACATATTTCATCCAGCCCTTGTCGTTACGTTCCTATTAATCTAATCCATTAATAGGGCTCCGGCGCTGAAGGTGCGGCAAATTTTTCGAACAACATGCTCTTCACCGGACCATGTCCTCCAGTTCACTATCATAACGCTGCTTTTTGATGTAAACGCCCTCCTACACACAGTTAACACATAATTGTTAGAAGGGAGATTTGTTTACCTCATGTATAAAGACTAAGTGTAGAATGCCAATGGGCCCGTGGGCCTGGAAACGTTACGTAAGGATAATTGAAAACAAAGAAAAAATAAGCATGTTTTCTCCAGGCCCCTAATGGCCCCCGCCCCCCTGGTAACTACCCTGGCTACTCCCTTTCTAAACAGTGCGTACTGATAACAGTTTTCATTTTTTGCGGAGCATTACCTTCCATTGATTTATGCTAACTCATATCATTCTTTTTATAAGAAATGGACGACCCATTGGACACACTGGCAATGATGGAAGATTTCGAGGCAGAGGTTCGAGATGAACCTCAAATGCAAGCTGACGAGAATGAAAGTGAGTCATTTGCTTAAATCCCTAAAACTATATGCCTAGCCTGCTAACCTGACCCAGTTTCAAAGGAAATTGGATTCCTTTGAACTCGGGTTTGGTTAACATTCTGATTTGGTTTTTTTATGTTTCTGTTTTCCCTTTGTTCTCATATAACAACACTTCACTGCGAAGTATCGGCGTCGAATCTTTCGTAAGGTTTAAAACGTATTGTATGAAATGTTATTGCCCATAAATCGAGAGGGAGCATTTGTGATATGATCATAATTCTCAGAAATACAGCATCTTGAAGCCTGATTCACACAAGGTAGTTTTGGTCGTTAAGGTCGTGCAGAAAGACCCGAAAGACAAAGGACTCCAACTCTTAGTTTTTGTCTTTTCGGTATTTTTGCACAACGACCCAAACGACGAAGTGTGGATCAGGCGTAAGATTTCTCCTGGTATTAACGTTGCGACGTCATCATATCGGTATTTCGTAAAGCATCAAAACCACAGACTATTGCTTGCTACAGTCTATATACTGGGTGAGCCAGAAAAAGTTCCCACTTTTGAAAATTCAGAGAATCAAGAGTTCTTCACGTATTTGAATGATATAATTTCTAGTTAAAAGCCAAAAGATCAATATTTTTGTGATCTTTTTCGCTGTCTTACAAAGTATGGGAAAATTCAACATTACAAAAATTTCATGGCTGCAAATTGATTGAAAAAGGGCCTGAAACATTCGCACAGATCAATAAAGAAAATGAAATTGTTCATGGGTGAGAGATATCCACTGCACACTTATTGCAATGGGACTAAAAATCTTGGGTATTTGTTCGAAAATTTTGTTGGGGAGATGAAGTGCTGACCCCATTGTGTTGACCGATTGAGATTCAGTTTTGTTGAGAGCGAATCAACGGTGGGGCTCACACTGTGATGCGCAACTTTGCTATTGCGTTCTTCTCCTGTTCTCAACCGTCAAGCTTATTTGCATATTACGTCATTGACATAAATCGCTACCACGCATGCGATCTGGAGCCCTTTCTCGAGGCTCACAACATAGCCTATTCATATCCCTAACAAAATTGATGTCTTAAGCATACAGCTCAAATATTTCAAATCTTAAAAAAGGTGGGTGTGAAATTGTATCAAATTTTTCCATGAATAGAATAACTTCAAAGAAGCTTTAAGT
Source organism: Aurelia sp. 3 sensu Dawson et al. (2005) (assembly GCA_964020215.1). Classification (NCBI taxonomy): domain Eukaryota; kingdom Metazoa; phylum Cnidaria; class Scyphozoa; order Semaeostomeae; family Ulmaridae; genus Aurelia; species Aurelia sp. 3 sensu Dawson et al. (2005). The sequence continues at coordinate 7,272,238 of OZ026587.1, forward strand.
AATTTGCTGTAAATCTGCCGTGGCAATTCCTTAATATCTTGATTATTTTCAAAATGGCGGCATTTTGATTATTTTTGTAAAGATCCATCAAAAATTTTGAGAAAATTAAAATAATCGTAACCCTTAAATTACTTGAGGAAAATTGATACAATCTTCAAGAAAACCATTGTTTATGAAGGTCTACAACATGATTGCAAGCAGAAATTTGTAGCTCTTCTGGTTAGGGATTTAGAAATTTGATGACGTCACAGCCTCGAAATCAATAAATGCCGCCATTTTAAAGCTAATCACGATATCAAAAAATTGCCACGGCAGATTTACAGCAAATTTCCCAAAGTTCCTTTCAAGCACTTTGATTCAAAGAAAAGCGTAAAAGAATTTTACACCCGTCTTTTTAAAGATTTGGGCTCTTATGCTGATGTCTTATGACTTTTCAGAGAGATGAGACGCACATTGCGTATTGTTCTGTGCAAGGAGAGTCCTTAAGATTTGATCAATGTCTTAGGCCCTTTTTCAGTCATTTTGCAACAATGTAATTTTTATGAAGCTGAATTCACCGATACTTCTACTGCAGGCAAGACAGCGAGAAACTCACAAAAATGTTTCAATCGTTCTTCTTCTTACTAAAAGTTGAATCATTCAAATCTGTGAAGCACTCTTGGTGCTATGAATTTTCAAAAATGGTAACTTTTTTCTGGCTCAAACGATATTGTCAAAAACTAAACATTTCTGGTATCGGTAATGTTCATTTTACTCTATTAGCTTATAATTCATGGAATTTCTAACGTTTGTTCAAGTTTCAGATACCGCATCTCGCACATCCTTTCATAAAATTTAAGTACGCCGTAATACTTCTACGATTTTAATCATAATAACTTCAATAAAGAAGGCTCTGTTGATGTAAAAAAATCCGGGTGAGTCAGAAAATGTGGGGCGTTTGGCAGACTGTGACATCGCATTTAGCCACCCGATTGTCGTGAACTAAATTTTTTCGCTCAGCCAAGAGTCTAACTTAGATCATAAACCTTTCCCCATCGAAATCAGTCATTTAATGCATTTCCTAAAAAAGACTTTCTTCGTTAGACGTCGTACGGGAGTCTTGCAACCTGATGAAATCTTTCGCTGAGCCCCTTCCGCACTTTGCCTTGGCAAAAGTTACAGGTACACATGGTATTATCAGGGGAGAATGAAATAGTTAGGAAGTAGCATTTTCTGCTTTGGGATGTCTTATCATAACTTGCCTTGCTTGGAGAAGACGTTTGAAAAACGCTATGTAAATCGCAATGGGACTTCATGCAGACAACACTTTTTCCTAAGGCCTGATTCACAGAGCCGTGCAGAAAGACCAAAAGACAAAGGATTCAAACTCTGAGTCTTTATCTTTTCGTTCTTTCTGTACGACTGTAGCGAGCTAAGCGACCTAGTATGAACCAGGCTTAACTTTTTCAGTATCCCCTGATAATACAATGTGTAGCTGCAACTCTGACAAGGCTAAAATGCTGGAGGGGCTTGGTCGAAGATTTAACCAGTTTGCAAGACTCCCATACAGGGTCTTACGAAGAACACATTTCTTAACAAATGCATCAAAGGACCGATTTCGATGGGAAATGGTTTATGCTCTAAGTTAGATTCTTGGCTGTTTGGAAAAATTTAGTTCACGATAATCGAGTGGCTCAATGCGACGCCACAGTCCGTCAAACGTCCCACGTTTTTCTGACTCACCCCGTAGATAAATAGAATTATAATAATATGATAATAAAAGAAAATTTATTTGCTAGAAAGAAAGAAAATGATAGTGATAAATAATTTTGGCAACTGAGCAGCAATAATGCTGCCGAATGTGGCATATTATGGTGAGTATACCTATGGATTTTGGAATTTGTGATAGTTAACGCTGATCTTAAGCAACACATCGGCTCACCGTAACACTGCACTGCGCAACCCTCCCTATTCATCTGTGAGTGGTTTCTTACCATTTTTTTCTAGTTTTTACACATAAATTTTTTTCATTAAGTTATACAATGGCATTTTTAAAATAAATAATAGATAAATTTTTAAAAGAGTAAGTAATTCCAAGAATAATGATGATTACAAAAAATGCTCTCTCTGGGATTACGGAAAACTGCATAAATTTCACCTGCAACAATAGTTTCTGATTATTTCCTTTTCAGAAATATTTTGCACGAACAAGTACAACAGTGTTCATTGCGGCAAGGTATTGAGGGGCGGATATTGCAGATTTCAGAAATACAGTGTTGGTTGTCAAAGATCTTGTAAAAGTTGTGGTAAGTTTCAAATTTAAGGTCAAGATAACTTTGGTTGTCGCTCTGATCGGCAGGAAAAACCGACTTTAAGAAAACTACAGAGCAAGAATGAAGTTCGTTAAGCAAAAGAAGCCGTTCTCCGATAGGACAGGTAAATTTTCAGTCCTTAAGAATAGAATTGACACCTTCAATGCATCCAAGCATATTTATAGCCTGCGTGCAGACTCTACTGATTTCTTTCAGAGAGCGAGGTTCTCCTCCAGTAGAGTCTGCGCATCGGCGACCAAATCCTTGTTCTGAGCCACGCGCGATTCCCGCTCTTGAGGAACCAAGTCACTGAATTGGATTCAATAGAGCGACCTACGTATAAAGTGGGAAGGCAAAACACCCACACACGATAAGGTTTCATTGGTCAGCTTTGTCCATGGAAGAGCTAATTCCATGGAAGAGCTAATAAAATACCTGCAGACAGAGACGCTCATGAAAGAAAGGGGATATGCGTGAGCCAATCAGGAGAGGTTCCATGTTTCTCATGAACTAACAACAAGGATTTGGTCGCTGATGCGCAGGCTCTACAGGAGGAGAACCTGTCGGAAAAGGGATCAGTAGAGTCTGCATGCAGGCTAATTAACTATAATCCAAGCAAAAAGATTTGTTCTCATCATGAGCAATAATACACCGTTAATGTGGGCTATGATGATCAAAATTTTATTGCTGCTACTCTGTTGTTTCTAATCTACGGCATTGCGAAAAAAGCTTATAATTTTGCTTTTTTCTCGTTCTTCTCTCGTCACAAAAGTTATTGAATGTCATCATTACAGTATTCAAAGAAAGTTCAAACTATTTCTTCACGCATGTGCTCCTATGAAGCGATACGTCCAATCTCATACTTAAGCAGAATCATCTTAGCAATGCTTTTTTATCAATTTTGATAATTCTTTGTAGGGGAGACGAGATAGCCTTTGTCCGAAGGCACTTCTGTGCCCCAGCTCCTCCCCCCCTCTTGCACTGGGTTAAAGCTCATGCGCAATGGCGTTTTGGGGCTGGGGCTGAAGCACTCCAACCCGAAAACTCTACAGTAGATGAGCCTTAATCCACTGCACGGGGGAGGGGAGAGGGAGACATGAGCTTCCTCGGAGAAAGCATATCTCGTCTCCCCAACCATTTCACTCAAGTGAGTTTCTTACAAGAAACTGTGATTTAAATAGCAGGACCATCCTAGAAACACGGGGGGGGGGGGGAGGTTAAGACCATATTCAGGAGAACAATAGTCAAAGTTACTTTTAAACTCCGCGGTAATGTCGAATTTTTCCTATTGCCCTCTGATCTGGCTATTTTGTAGCAAAGTTGCAAACAATGAAATTAATAGGACCCACAAACGTGCACTGAGAACTTTATATAGAGACTATGTATCCACGTTAGAGGAACTGTTAGATAGGGGTAATGCAAAGACAACACATGAAAAGAATCTACAAAACCTTATGGTGGAAATCTACAAATCAATGAACCATCTCAAGGGCATCTCAATCCTGAGTACATGTGGGATTTACTTATCAAGAATGATGTTCCCTACAACCTACGGACTAAGGAACTATGCCAGCTCCCCTCCGCGAGTTCTCAGCGCTACGGAATAAATTCCCTGTCCTTCAGAGGGAGTCTGTTGTGGAATGCTCTTAGTGATGACCTAAAATTGACAACTTCTCTCGTGAAATTCAAAAAAGAAATACGTTGCTGGGATGGCAACAACTGCATGTGCTACATCTGCACTTAATTTAGAGTTTATACATTTTGCTGTATATATATTGTATTCTGCAAATAGTTGGTGTTAATTAGTTGTTGTTAACTGGAAGTGAACCAACTATAAATAAATTTTTATGGTTATGATTATGATTATGATTATATGCAAGTACGGGATGTGCCATTTTTTGGGGTGCCTTTTTTCGAGCGGAAAATAAATTTTGGGGTATCATTTTTGGCAAAATCACAATTATTCATAAGCTTTGGGGTGCCATTTTAGAAAAATAACTCTTTAGGGTATTAATTTTGATCAAATTTCACTTACTTGCTTACAATTTTGGATTGCTGTTGCAATTTTAGGGTATGCATTTTCAATGGCCTGTAAATTTTGAGGTATCGTTTTCGCAAAAATTCATAAATTTTAGGGTGCGATTTCAGACGTCAAATGGCACACCCCCGTCCCTGCCTATCGCAGTTACCCCCCCCCCCTCCGGGCCTAGAAAGGCAAAAGTTCCATGGTTGATAATGAATCCTGTACTCTATTATATTTCAATTTTAACTAAAGGCTCTGTATCACACGTTTCATAAACATAACACTCCAAACTCCATGAAAGCGGAAATACAGTACTGAAAGTAATTTCAATCTTCAATCAGTATTGTAGGTTGCTGGAAACAGTAACCCAACACACTAAAGTAATATCAAAATAGGCATCTGAATAATAAAAAATTCTTGCATTCATTTTGATGAACAAGTGTTTGTTCTAAAGTGATAATTAATAAGAAGATGGAAAATATTCAGGCTGACCAGTGTCCTTTATTTGGCACATAAGTGCAAAAAGCCAGCCTGCAGTTTTTACAAGGACTTTCTTTTACTGTATCAGAGTTCCGGACAAACGAAGAATATTTTTCGTTTTCTTTAGCTGAGTATAAAGCATCGTGTGTTGACAAGAGGGATGCCAGTTATTGTCAGAAAGTAAGGAATGGCGGATACTGCAAAACAGAATCATACAGAAAAAGTTGCCCAGGATCGTGCAAGGAATGCTGTAAGTTTTCTATTTTTTCCCACCTTGTTTGTGATCGGTTAAGCTACCCATGATCCTTTGCTCATCCTTGAAAAACTGAACAAAAAGAATCTTTGGCAGAAATTGACTTCATATTACTCGAAATTCGACTTTAGGGTCGCAAAGAATCATGAAGAGCAATGGGTCTTAAACGGGCTACAGATTCAATCAAGCAGGGAGACATCTTCTAGAACATTCAGTAATCTCCAGTGCAAAGTGCAACAAGTGCTTACACGTTTTTTTTATAAGAAACTTGTTTATAAGAAACTAGTACTAACATGGCCAAAATTTTAAGAAACTCTAGTACTATGTCTGAGAAGTGCTAAGAAACTTTTCAAAGTTAAAAGCATGAATTTTATAGCAAATAGATCGTCGAACCTTTATTATTGGGAATATTATTTAACCATTTGTGTTTTCAACATAACAGAAACACTGTTTATTCCTATATGGTCCTATATGATGTTTTGAGTATCAAAAAACATATTTGCAGCAGTGTTAGCGACATTGACAATTCATGCATTCAAAAAATAAGAAACCAATTAAGAAACTTTTAGTACTAAAATGGACAAAATTTCTTTTTGAATTAAGAAACTTTCAGTACTATGGCCTGATCCTAGTTTCTTATAAAAACAACGTGTACCATAAATGTATGTCGTGATATGGCCAACAGAGCAGAAACTGCGCACACATGCGCTAAAACTCTTATTGTTGCGTCCCCCTGGCTCCCAGCAACAGATTCCTAAATTTGGCAACACTTTATATTTTGTTCCTTAGGCCTTATCTATCCGAAAACTTCCTTAATTCAGATTGCTTGATGACGTCATTTTACGCAGTTTCTGCTCTGTTGATATGGCCTTGTAAATGTAAATAAGTACTTTTCCAATTTATTGTTAAGAATTCGGCTAGAAATGTGAGAATAATGAGAAATACTGAAATTGATCTTTCCTTGGCCGTAAAGAAAACCAACAATGGGCAAAGGCTATATCTTCTCGTGGGCCCAAGCTTTGGAATCACCTTGCTGTCTTTATGAAAAGAATCAATAACAAACGATCTTAAAAATACTCATTCTGTTACGATTGTGTAGATTTTTTTTATTCGTAGATGTTGTTTTCCGCCATGGCTCTCTTAAGGGCACTTCTGGCAGACTGATGGGGCTACTGTGCCTAAATGATTGAAAACAGAACTGACGAAAAATTTCTCCCATTTTTAGTGAAATGCAGGAATTTGGATTCAGACACAAAATGCAACAAGGCAATGCGTGCAGGAGAATGCAAATACAAAGCAACAAGAGACGCTTGTAATCAGTCTTGTATGGTTTGCTGTAAGTAATATTCCAAGCCAATATTTAAACCGTCGCAGGGAGCTGTCATTTAGAATGGAACAGAGGGGGCAGAAGGGATTTTAAAATTCGTCGTAAAATTATGTAGACCAATGCAAGAAACAGAAACTGTTTACATAGCACCTAAGCATCTGCAAATATAATTTGATGACCCCATGGCTTCAACATGAACTCTTGAGACCAGTTTTCTTCCTTGCATCATGCTGTCAATACCGTATTCGTGGGATCCGGTAGAACGTCTTGATAAGGCAGGGAGGACCTGCAGATACCACTGTATTAGAAGCTGAGATGGAGAACAACATCAATGATCAAGAGAACAGCAAATATGATGCTGATAGTGTTTTAGACATTTGTAAATATAGAAACAAATCCTGAAGCAAAATTGGGCTCACACTTATCATTTGAAGTAGTTTTTTAGCTCAACGTTTTCAACCCAATAGCCCGGGGGGGGGGTACTATACATATTTTGGGTACGGGGACGTGCCATCGGGAAGGGTATCGATTTTCACGATTTTGGTATAAGGAACGGTATCGATTTTCACGAATTTGGTATAAGGAACGGTATCACTTTTCGCGATTTTCACAATTGGTATTGGATCCGGTATCCATTTTCGGAAAATTGGTATAAAGTCGGGTATATATTTTTGAAAATTGGTATAAAGTCGGGTATACATTTTGGAAAAATTGGTATAAGGAACGGGTATGTTTTTGAAACCTCGATGGCACGTCCCCGTCCAAAATCTGGTCAAGTACCCCCCCGGGCCCAATAGCTTTCTTGGCCTTGTCAAATCCCTTCCGCTCCCCTATGTTCCATACTTTCTGACAGCTCTCTGAATGAAGAATTCTTACTTGGGACTCTTGTACCATGACGCTGCAGCTACATGTGGAACAGCCTTTCAGCTGAGTCAAAGCAGGCATCCTCCCTAAATAGCTTCAAAAAGTCTGTTTTGGGATAACTGCTTGCGGGGGTGGGGCATGCGGTGGTGGCGCTGGTTGTCCCTGGGTGGCGGGCTGGTTCGGGGCGAATGGCGGTCATGTTTTGATCGCTGTTCGCTCTGGGTTGTCACGTCACCTGGGGGCGGCTGGTGCTGGCACTGCGGGGTCTGCCCCCGTTTGAGAATTCTCGGATTCGTTTTATTTTTCTCTCTTTTGTTTTATTTTCAATATGTATGTAAATAATTAATTCTTGTAAATAGGTTTTTAATATTATGGTTTTTATTGTAATTAGCGTAGGGTAGTTTATTTGGTATTTTTGTAATTAATGCTTTTATTGGAGGGCCCCTTGAAAAACGGCTTTTGCCGAAGGCCAACCCTCCTTAAATATATGAAAGGAAATGAAATGAAATTTCCGATTTATGGCCTGTTTGCATGAGGAAAAGACATCACCTGCCAGACCCGGGGCTGACAGCGCAAGATCTTTTTTTATCAATAATCATTACATCACACATTATTAGCTACACTACTTACAAAGTCGCTACTCTACCAATTACGCTACGTACAAAACTACTCTATTACACCACTAAAAACGATACCACAAGGAGCACAATGCTGTGTCTACCTTGCGGCCATTTAACATAAAGATAAAAACTACAAGCAAATATGAAGGGAGGGAGAGAAAAAAAAAGAAAAGAAAGAAAACCAAACAATACATGTAAGTCCCCGAACAGGTTGCAGCAGCAGCTAAGTTTCAGTAACATCATTTTATTCAAAACGTTGTGTTTCGTATATGTATCTTAAAGTTGCTTTAAGAATTTCAGAATTAGAATCAACGGACAACCTTTCATCACCATACAGTATCAATTTAAGCATTAGAGCATTTGAAAGATTTGGCAAATCATACGGTTGCAATGTTGAATTTACACTATCGAGAAGATCTGTCCTGCATGCATCGTAAGAATGGCAGTGCAGCAAAAAGTGTTCCGTGTCCTCAACACCGTCGTTTGAGGGCACATTGGATTCAATGTGTCTCTGAAATTGTGTCTGAATTTGTGCAGATTAAGCATACTGAGACCAACGCGTAACTGTGTGAGTATTGCAAGACCTCTTGGGTCGTGAATGCTGTAAACTGGCTTAGGAGGAGGGCGAATAAGAGATAGCAACTTATTTTTGAAAATGCCTATTGTAGGTGATTCTCTTATTTCGTGGGGAAGCTTATTCCATTCGAGCAAACAGCTGGGGTAAAGCGCAAGATCTAATGGTGCCGTGACCTGGAGGGAAAATGTTCATTGATGCCAATGAACAACACTGTCGAAGATACGGAATCACGTTTAAATTTCTTTGATATCTCATCTTGTTTCAAGTTAACCACTGATTTAAAGTAACAGCTGATAACATCCCTCTTTTTGCAAATTACCAGGATAACATATGGAAATACAAAATTGCCTAACATTTGAAGGTTACAGTTGCAAAAGATATTGCAGCTTAGCTTGATGAACGTGTTTCATGACTTAATATGATGTTTAGAACGGCATGTTAATTGAAAAACAGTTTTTGATTAGAATTCCATTTGGGAACATAGTCAATCTCAAGGTGACGTCGTCAGCCAGTCATACAAATGAGTGAAAAATGAAACAAGGCATGAAAGTATTTAAACAGAAGCTTTCATCATTCACCAGCTATTCATTTGCACAGATAAAAGTTTTCATTTCAAATCACCTTTTCAGAGGTCTTCTCTCACCAGAGGTAGAATCTCACCTAGGATAGTTGAATAGATACTGACACTGCTTTGATGAAGTGAACTGTTTTATCAGTCGGTTTTATTAGTTAGTTGAGTTGGCAATCTCTTCCCCAGAGTGAGTACGTTGCTCTACCTCTAATCTGGGGATACAACAGGCCGTTTGGCAATCTGATTGGCTGTTCGCCACTTTCCTCGGTAACTCCGTTTCGCGCGGGTAAACGGCCGCGGCATGTCAATATTCGAGAATTTGTGAATAATATCATCATCATCATCATCATCATCATCATCATCATCATCATCATCATCATCATCATCATCATCATCATCATCATCATCATCATCATCATCATCATCATCATCATCATTATCATCCCTTCTACTGATTTATCAAAAGAAATCCATATAATTATCGTAAATTAGTAGCCATTTCGATTTTAGTGAGGGTACTCAAGAATTCACTTCGAACGGCCAATTTGGTGTGACGACGTGGCTGGAAAGGGGCGATTTGATTGGCTGAATGCCATGAAGTTGGATAATTTCCGCGTTCTTCATAAACCAGAAAGGATTTGAACAGCATGCTACTTTCATGGACAATTCTCTCAATGAGCTTAGTGGCATGATGCCTGACTGGGCCTCTGATCACCCAACAAGGTTCCCTGCTGTCAGTAATAGCCATCCTGTTTCTCTTCCTGGTTCTTGCACTGTATCAAAATCAAACGCCTTCATTCCTATAATTTCTATCCACTTAAACGACCCACCCCACATGGCTCTGTATGCCCCTAACTTACAACTTACAAGCTTTCAAACGCTCTTTGTCTACTCCTTTTCTTCCTCGAGTCCTGGATTTACTCGTACAATAGATGGGTCAGATGACACTTTTTCATGGAGACGAAACAATGAATAACCTAACTAACTGGAAATAACAACAGTCTATGAGTGCGTTGTAATGGGGGTATGTTAGTGCAATGGTCCAATGATCCACAGTCCGGTAGAAAGAGCTTGCCTTGCCTTAAGACTTGTAGCAAGTCATCAAGGTAAATCTTATCACTCCCTCAGTTTTCAACATTTACGTTCACTGGATTGAGTAATTCTATAATTGACTGCAAGATTCCTTTGTACTCCTTTTATCATTTGTTAATGATCACAAGATCAGAGCTCACGATGTTTCACGAGACAGATGACAATAAATTATTGAATTTTGAAAACTCCACATGATGGAAGGGCTTTTTTTGCCTATCGAGGTGCAAGACTGTGGGAAGGACTTAGTGGTCAGGGGAAACAGGTGACTTTACTGACTGCATCTAAAGAATCATCACAGAGAGATTTACTATATTTACGTACATGCAATTAGCTACATAAAAAATTCTTCTTTCCGCGTCAGCCGCGTGCAGTGCAAAAATCCAATTCCTTCAATAAGGCATCTATCTACCGGATGAGCCAGAATGAAGTTCCCACTTTTGAGAATTCATAGCGCCAACAGTACTTCACAGATTTGAATAATTCAAATTCTAGTCAAAATCAGAAAGATTGAATTATTTTTGCGATTTTTCTCGCTGTCTTACTAGCACTAGAAATATAGGTAAATTCAACTTTACAAAAATTTTTATGGTTGCATAATGACTGAAAATGGCCTAAAACATTGATCAAATCACAAAGGAATCATCGCACATCTCAACAAAGAAAATGCCATTCTTCACGGATAAGAGGTATTCACTGCTCATTTCTTACTTGGGGATTGAAAATCTATAGTATCTGTTTGAAAATTGATGTCTTATAACTCTTGAGAGAGGTGAAACGCCTATTGCGTATTGTTCTGTGCAAGGAGAGTTCTTATAATCTGATCAATGTTTTAGTCCTTTTTTCAGTCATTTTGCAACGATGAAAGTTTCGTAACGTTCAATTTACCGATACTTCTACTGCTGGTAAGACAGCGAGAAAAATCACAAAATACTTCAATCTTTCGGTTCTAAACTGAAATTTGAATCATGCGAATTTATGAAGCACTCTTGGTGCTATGAATTTTTTTAAAGTGGGAACTTTTTTCTGGCTCACCCGGTATAAACAATGGAAAATGAAAGGAGAGATTTGGCATACGCCCATCAAGTCCATGAATAATGTTCCAGCCGCTATGGTACATTAATCTTTGGACACCCGGTAGTCAGTTTTCTTTACTTTTAGCAACACAGGACTTGTAATGGACTTTCATCTGACCGGAGTAAAAGAATAGACCGAATCGGCTAAGGTTTGTTTAACCCATTACAAGTCCTGTGACCATTCTCTTGGAAAGTTTTAGTATCATTCTACTTTTTGCATTCATGACACAACTTTGCATGGTACGAAATGTGTCAGAGAAATCCAAAGAAGTTTTATCAAGAGATTCATCACATGACTTGAAATGGGTGTAAACAAACCTTAGCCGATTCTGTCTATTAACGAAACTATTATATTCTCACATTTAGGTGCTGATATGTCCACCACTTGGTGTAAGGCGAGAAAAAAGTATTGCCATCACAAGAGCTTCCGGCGCACAATGCGAACTGCCTGCCCTAAGACTTGTGGACACTGTGGAAGAGGTAGGTGCCTTTAAGAATACTGGGTGTCCCCAAAAAAGTATACAGATTTGGTCGACCCTAGCGATAAGAATACAGCGTGAATCAATCAAAATTAGTTTTAAGGAACACCTCAATACCCTAATTTGAACATAGATACCTCGCTTGGTGATGTTGGTGCTTTGAGAGTAAAGATATCAATCTTTAAAGGACAAATTTGCTTCCATCTCTAAACCAGAGCTTGACTTTTTGTCCTAGGCAGATTCTTGAAGCACAATGAATGACATCAACAAAATTTGAAGCACTAGTACCCTGGTTACCAGAACCAAAAAATAGATTAATAAGAAGAGGGTAAAGCACTAGGGGAAAAGCTAAAGAATGCACAACAGATGTGTTTTGCAAAACATAACTTATGTGACACCATTGGCGTTAGGAAACATTTGGATTTTTACTTTGAAAATGTTTCTGGTGACACTTATGGTCGAGGGGGCTCCGTAGTCAACTTCATTCACCTCAATTTCAACAATTTATTTTAAACATGAATTTGTTATCATTATCATCATCATCATCATTAATAAAATTAATGACAATGAATAATAATGAATATAATGAATTATCAAGTCTCTCGGGATCAATTCGTATGACGTGTATTTGTTTGTTTCAATCGATAAACCATGGATGCGTCAGGGGATGGCTAGGGGACTACAGCCCCCCCCCCCCCCGGTCGGAGGCATCTAGCCGCCATCGGAGGAAATTTTGGGTTCTCGCTGGAGGAAATTTTGCAAAATAACACACGAAAACACCATTATTCAGTCATGTTAGCCCCCCTGTCGGAAGCTCCAGCCCCTCTGTCGGAAAATTTATGGCGCCACTCCCTGCAGGCGAATGCTATCTGTAAACTAAATTGTGGATATTGAGGTGAATGAAGTTGATTTCGGAGGTCCCTTCCCCTTGACGATAAGTGTCACATAGATTATATTTTGTGAAACACATCTGCTATGCCGTCTTTAGTTTTGCCCCTCGTGCTTCAAATTACGTTGATTTTATTCACTGTGCTTCAAGAATCTGCTTAGGTCAGAACGTCAAAGCTCTGCTTCTTTAGAGACGGAGGCAAATTTGTCCTTTGAAGATTAACATCTTCGCTCTAAAAGCACCAGTTTCAACAAACGAGGTTCAAGTTAGCTATCGAGGTATTACCCTGGGTACCAGAGCCAAAAATTTCCTTTCATCTAAATTTCGAGGCTCTGGTACCCAGGGTATCGAGGTATGTTCTAAAACTCATTTGGATTGATTCACGCTATATTCTTATCGCTAGGGTCAACCAAATCTGTATACTTTTTTTAGGACACCCGGTATATGTAAGAGACTCATCATCATCATCAGCATCATCATCATCATCATCATCATCATCATCATCATCATCATCATCATCATCATCATCATCATCATCATCATCATCATCATCATCATCATCATCATCATCATCATCATCATCATCATCATCATCATCATCATCATCATCATCATCATCATCATCATCATCATCATCATCATCATCAGCATATATGTCTACAATATGGTATCAAGCAAATCTCTTTCACTCTTCTGGATTATGATTCAGAAATTTGATGTTGTCATATCCTAAAATGAGCTGAAGCTGAAATATACCGGGTGAGCCAGAAAAAAGTTCCCACTTTTGAAAATTCATAACAGCAAGAGTATTTCACAGATTTGAATGATTCCAATTCTAGTTAAAAGCCAAAAGGTTGAAGTATTTTTGTGATTTTTCTCGTTGTCTCACAAGCACTACAAATATGGGTAAATTCAACTTTACAAAAATTTCATGGTTGATTGATTACTGAAAAATGGCCCAAAACATCGATCAATGCATAAATGACCTCTCGCACAAAATAATGAAGGAAATGCAACTTCTCATGGGTGAGAGATATCCTCTAGGCATTAATTTCCTTGGGATTGAAAATCTTTCGCATTTGTTTGAAAATTGATGTCTTATAGCTCTTGAGGGAGGTGAAACGCCCATGGCCTATTGTTCGATTTGAATAGAATCCTTACGATTTGATCAATGTTTTAGGCCCTTCTTTCGTCATTTTGCAACCATAAAATCTTTATAAAGCTAGATTTACCAATACTTCTAGTGCTGGTAGGACAGCGAGAAAAATCACAAAAATACTTCAATCTTTCGGCTTCTAACTAGAATTTGAATGATTCAAATCTGTGGAGTAATCTTGGTGCTATGAATTTTCAGAAGTGGGAACTTTTTTCTGGCTCACCCGGTAGAACAGGCTGTAACTTTGACAACAATTCACGATTTCTGAAAAGTTCAAGGGTAGAATGATCGAAAAGTAGCTAAAGTTCCATTCAAGGCATTGAAAAGAAATGTGTCATAGAATTTTACACCCAACTTTTTTTATTGATGTAAAGATTTGAAACCTATGTAGAAGCTAAGAGGTTTATTTATGTTACAGTAAGTTTTTGTATTTAACTCCACAGCCTCTGCTGCCATGCCGAAATGCGTAAAGAGCAAATACGGTTGCTGTTGGGATAGGAGTACCACTGCGGCCGCTCCAATTGGAAGTGGGAAGGAGAATTGCCCAGGTGGGTTACTGTGTAATTGATTGATTGATTAATTGACCAGCTGATCCATCGATTAACGGATTCCCTGATCACACCATTCCTCAATGAAATGTGAGGGCCATGAAGGCATCCAACGCTATGCAGATCGTATATGAAACACTACAGTCCTCGCCATAAATGTTGAGAATTTTGTGAAAATTTCTAAATTCTCCATTTAGCCACCTCCTGCCCCCTAGTTCGATGTTGTTTATGGACATATCTCAAAATCTGATACCTGCCATGATTATTGATCACGAAGAACCAACAACAGATTGGGAGATTAAAAAACGTTCACAGATTCGAAATATGTGGGTCGAAATCAAGGGCGGCACCACGGGGAAGACTGGGGTGGACTTGGGTGGACATTTCCTCCCCAATCTCTTCATGTCAGAATTCATTCCTAAGCAAAAGCGACATAAAAATCGTTAGGTATACCTTCTGGCCATCTATTCTATCTCTTTTACACCCGATTTTTTCTGAGCTGGCGCTCCCCTGGTCGAAATCAAGTATTATAATCCAATATAACGCCTAGAAGTTTCACGTTCTCCTCACGCCTAGAAGTTTCACGTTGCCATTAATGTTAATTTGTTCTCCACTGGTATCTGTCTGGGTTTTCTCGAACAATATAGCATGGAATTTGTTAGGGTTGGCAATCATTTCATTGTTTTATAAGGCAACTCTGGTTTTTTTCTTGCAAAATATTCCCAAGATGCCCAAGATCGGGTAAGCTTTTAGCAAAATAATCAAGTGTATTGTCATCAGCATAATTATAGAACGTTGCCGGCTTTATGGACAGAAGCAAATCATTCATGTAAAAATTGAACAGGATAGGCCCCAATACAAAACCCTGGGGTACACCAGATATAACCTGTTGAACAGAACTATACGTACTTATACTTTTTTATCTGAACACATTGTCTTCGTCTTTGAGATATGATATATATGGAATAATGCACCTTCATCAAATCCGTATGCATGCAATTTTGCAATAAGCAAGTCACGTGGGATACAGCTGAACAGTGGCGGCGTGGCAAAAATTAAGGGCCCGGGAAAAACTCGTCGAAAAGAGGCCCATGAGGCCTGACGTCCTTTTTTGAGCATAGGAATCTTGTCCCCCCTTTTACAATTTTGTCAATGATTTGCTACTATATGGTTCCACAGTAATGATCGACGCAAGAAACGGAAAAAAACAGGTTAACGAACAACAGTAACTAGCACGCTTTAAGATGTTCGCAAACATTAGTACTGATTAATTAAAGCAGATGGTTAAATGCAACAAAAAGCTATGATGATGGATTCATCTTAACTATTTTTGAGGCAATTTTCTAGCTGAAATGGCCCTTACAAAAGTGAATCTTTCAAAGAATGGTGTTTAAGGTTGTCACAGAACATCGTATGCTCCAACTCTTTGAGGAGATTGATACTTGAATGGCTTGACAGAAACTTACACGGATTGCACCACAACTCTTCTTCACCTTCATACCACTAAGTTAATAGCTTAGTAAGTGAGTTGTTAAATGTGAAATATATTTTGGCACCCATGGTCAGTGACATGGCCAACGGAAATCAACTGGCAGAATATGAAAATAGGGGGTGCTAGGGGCAAAGCCCCTGGGAAAAATTTTCGATGACACGGCCTCTACTTTGGCCTCTACCAAAAATGCCGTTTAAAGGCCTCTGGTTTCAGCTTTCGCACAAACTTGAACTTCAAAGCCTTGTAACTCCATGAATTTTTAGCGGATTTGCAAGATTCCTGTGTCAAAAATTAATTAAAATCTCAAGAAAAGGGTTACTTAACCAAGTGCCCATTCAGCGTACAGTTACTTTTTAGTATTTAATCAAACGTCGAACAATTTTTTTGAGACACCCTGTATAATTTTCTTCTAGCTTAGCTTTAGGGAGCCCATATCTGCATGATTTTCAGGGGCCACCGGGACAATTTCCCGGTGTCCCGGTGGGCCACGCCGCCCCTGCAGCTGAAGGCTTTAGAGAAATCAATTGGAATCACACCTACGAGATTATTACTCCTTGGTTTGAAAAAATGAATTTCTCGTGTCTGAGTTTTATAATTGTTGGGTGATTATTTCCACCATTTACAGCATGCAAAGACAGGAAGATACATCAGTTCTGCAGACAGTTTACCGAAGCATGCACGAACTACAATCCTGATCTCAAGAAAGGGGCACAAATACGCTTCTTTTGCCCGAAAACGTGCAGATTGTGTGGAGGTTGGTTTGCCATTTATCAACAGTCTAATACCCCATCCAATATTGCAAGAGAAACCAGCCAAATCGAACTTAGGTTGTTGAATGAGGCCTTTTAATTGGTCAATCCAACATATCAAATGCAATTCTTTACTTGAGATTTAACCAGGTTGGATAACGCTATAATACATGGCATTATGAAATAGATTGATTTAGGCATGATTGGCACATATGTATATTTTTAGGGCCTATTGGCTAGCAGCATATATTGTTTCACGCTTGGTTTCTATCAGAAATCGTTTACATGTAGTTTTTAACAAAGAGCTTAGGCCAGTCCTGGAACTTTCTTAAAATTATCACTATCAGATTATGATAGCCTGGGTATCAAACCCTCTCAAAGGGAAATTAGACTCTCTATATATTTTCTTGAGAGAGTCTGGTACCCAGGGTGAATTTATGAGTATTTGCATTTTCTTAAAGGTTTTACAACTACCTTCCGAGTAGACTGATGACGATGAGTCTCTTGTTTCCCTGTGCTCTTTGACTTGATGATGGCGCTTCGGTCAACATAGACTCATAGCATTACTATGAAAAACCTGGCCCTAGTTAGGCCCAAACTGAGCAATTTCTTCAGTACCAATCAGATTGCGAGATTTGTGAATTATTATTATTAACGTGTAAATGTGATAGAATTTTCGATTCGATTGAAGAATTGAGAACACTCCCATGGGATAAAGATTCGAAGCCGTGATTCTTTCCTAATTCCATTGATGATTGAAGCAAATAGGGCCAAGTTTTTTACTGTTTCACGATGAGTCCCTCTTGAGCAAGGCTTACCGCAGGGATTCAAGGGACTCATCGTCATCAGTCTACCTTCCGAGTATAAACAAGTCAAAATAGATAATCCTGTTAAACCTTCTATAGCATTCTAGCATTCATTATCTTTACAGTTCTGTGAATATTTCCTTACAGTTTGAAATCCTTTTTAGACACTCTGACAAGTGATATTGGGTAGGTTATTGGGTAACACACCACTTTAATGAACAGCCTCGTTATGGAAATTATTCAAAATTCTTTCATATGAAATTTTAGACGCCAAATTCGGGTTTAGCACCCAAACTTTAGTCTGACCGCAAGTTTTCATGTTACTAGCGGTTGTAGTGTTGTTATGAAAGTTTGAAAATCTGTAAGGGATTTGACCGTGAAAATGACTCGGGGTGTAAAGTTTCACCCCGAACGACTTTTCACGGTCAAATCCCTTATAAATCTCTGAACTTTACATCGTCATAAAATCAACATCACAATTGTCAGCAGTTTAAAAACATGAAACGAGACTATAGTTTGGGTGCTAAATCCGAATCTGGGCTCGAAATTTTCATATTAACAATAGGAAGAGATTTTGACAAATTTCCAAAACGAGGCTGCTTAATCAAAGTGGTGTATAGATACTGATAATGGGTTCAAGCCCGAAACGTCGTATATTACAAAGCTCTCTGTTCGTAGCGCAATTAATACTACTTTATTTGTTTTGTTACTCTGACAAGTAACTGCTGATTTACGGCACAGGCAAGTCAAACAGTGATTGCTTCAAAAATGCCACTCTCTTTGTTCTGTAAGAATACCAAAATCAAGCAAATACTGCAAGAAAGGGTTCTGTTGATGTGTTTGAATTTCTCTACTACAATATAGAATTGGTGGATTTTATTGTTTACTTATAACACAATAATATTGAGCCATTTCCAAATGTAGAAGATGTGCAGGTGCAACTCCAGAACCCTTTCTTTGAAAAGTCACGAGACTCTAACTTTCGTAGAGAACAGAAAGTGCAGCTTTTGAAACAATCTCTAACCTTGATTTTGATTTGCCATAAAGATCAACCGCTTGTCCGTGAAGACTATCCTATGCAACTGTACCAAGAATTTAAAATAGGACGTAAAGCTCCTCCGAAGCATCTACACAAATGAGCCCCAATTTTCTGTGGCACACTGTTTAAGATGAGTGTATTGATATCCGTAATTGTAAGTTCAAGATCTTTATTTAATTTCAGAAAAACCGAGGTGCATGGATGATTCCTACATGCATTTCTTTTGCCAGCAGTACAAATACGATGGCCTTTGCAAAAAGAACCCAAATACAATGAAGTACTATTGTAACAAAACATGTGGATTTTGCAAGCCATGTGAGTAAATTACGTAATTATTTGTCCTGGGAAAGGGAGGGAGCAGTTCAGTATTGGATCATACAGGCGGGTGCTCCAAGAACTTCCGTAATGACCCAATCCCAGACTTAAGGCGAGATGTCGAAATCAAATCAAAGAATATGGATGTGGTTTCGGACACATTTTGTTACCAAGAAAAAGAAATTGTTGTTTATCCCAACCTGAAAATTCCTAGAATTTCTAGCAGATATTAGACTTCAATCCCAGAATACTTACTCTGATATTTCTTTCAAAAATACATCCCATTCCCAGAATTTTTGTGGTAAAAACCATATAAAACTGGCGCACAGCCCTGTATCTTTGGATAGTGAAATACCCATAGACCTTTTCCCGATCAATCATCAATCAGGGTCGGCCGGTCACCAGAATCCCCATTCACCATTGATCTTCATTCTGCTTGTATGAAAAGAAAATCCAAGGCCACGTGGCAGTAATATATTAACCCACCTGACCTATTTGTTGTTTGAAGCAAAGTTGTACAGCCGGGTGCCCTTCCTGATGCAAACCCACAAGAGATCGGCGGTGGACCCTTAGTCTAGCTGCTTTCCTTGGCTATCGAGACTAGCCTCGTCGTTGTGAGTGACCTTTGCCTCGTGAGCCTGTCGACTCTTTGTCAGGTCTCATTTTCATTCTTGGGGCACACTCCTCACCCGGGAAGGAGTGGGGTAGCCGGCTATGCCGCCGACTACTCGCCCATGCTGCAGCTTTTGTAGAAGTACGTTTAACCAATAGCCAGGTTTTACACCTGACCAATGTGTCGTCTGACACGATATCGTGTAAATGGCATTGTGTAACCAGGGTCTTAGATAAGGTTAGGGTAAGGGATAAGTTTTGATGCATGCTAAATATCATCAATCCATTGTTACAGGTAATGACCATCCAGATGTCGCAGTGAGGTGTCCTTTCCTGAAGAAGCACAGAGCTTGCGAGCAGAATGCTGATAAAATGAAGAAGCTGTGTTCCCTTACTTGTGGTTTTTGTTGAGGTACGCTTTAATAGACCTTTTAGCTATTCAGCAAAAGAGCCTGGATCGAGCGTTATTTTTATGCATTTTTACACACGAGATTCGATCGAGTGGCGTTAGAGCTTCTATCGCTATTGTGCACATTCGAAAATTCTACAAATTGTAGCAAAGTATCGTTCGATTGAGACTCTTTTTCAGAATAGCTAAAAGGTCTATTGAAACCATTCCGGGTGAGCCAGAAAAATCTCTCCAGAAAATTAGCAATGCAAAAACCATAACAGATTACAAAATTTGCAACTCAGTTGCCTAATAGAGGATTGCGTTAAAGATGGCGGCGAGGAATTTTTTACCGAGATGCATTGCGTTCGAATTACAAATATTTAACGATTCTACAAGAATTCGCTTAATGAACGCAGTGCATCTCGGTAAAAAATTCCTCGCTGCCATCTTTAGAGCAATCGTCCATTGCTGGTTTGACTTATACTGCATTCACACTTACACAGTAGACCAGCTTTATCTTAAACCAGGTTAAATTTCAACTAATCAAATGCATTTGATTTGTTGGATTGACCAATAAGAAGGTCCCGTTTGATAACCTGGGTCTGTTTAAGCTCATAAACTTGCATGCGAAGGTGTTGAGGCGCCGTGTTGTAATCAAATGACTTTGCAGCCAGAACAGTCAGGCGGACGGGGTTCAAATCCCACCAGCACCTTTGAGCGTCATGACAAGGAGTCGCGGACTCGATTAGCGCTTAGCTATTTCTGCGATTCAAGTGCTTGGCGCTGAAAACCGCAACTTCGCCTTCCTTCACCTTCATGTGAAAGGTTTGAAATTTGTTTTGAAACCTTTCTAGGTTTGAAAAAACGCAACCCAGCTATAATTGAAAATCTTTGAAAAATGGTAAAGTTTGTGTAGATGTAATGTATACCGTCTGAAAGTACAATCTTTCTTCGTTCTAATGATATGCAGTTTGGATACATGGAATCATTTACCCTTTAATTAATATATTAGTAAGTATGGCCAGTTTAAAAAACAGCATGCCATACGAGCAAAATCAACACCGTTTTTACAGTAAAATTTGCGAAAAAAATTTTGTCAAAGCATTTTTTTTTATATCAATGTCTATTAAAAAACTAAGAAATACAATACAATATTCTGTGCCGTCCATAGCAGAAATAGACATGTCGTCATCTGGTTCTGGCTATGAACGGCACTTAACAAACTCTTTAACAACAATCGAAAAGAAAAATTAACGAAAAAGAAAAGAAAAGCAAAAGAAAGAAATTTAAGCACTCTGTGCACCATGACATCACCCCGCCTCCCGCCTTGACAAGCGCTAGTATGCGCTAACCCGGGTGATTGAATTTATGTGAAAGAAAAACTGCACCGGCAAAGCCTGTGCTAAGATGGTTGAAATCTAGGTTGCCAATGGGTGATGCCATGGCTCACAAAGAGCTCACCTAAACCCACTCTAAACACAAGAGAGCAAGAGGTCGCTGATCGTTCGGTCTTCAAAGAATTCCCTAAGGGAAAACCCTGCAAACCAGAGATGCCCCAGACCACAGAGCCGCCACCCCACCACCGAGCCGCGCAAACCTGACACCGCCCAAAAGAGCCCGGCGAGCGGAGCCCGGACCCCGCAGAGGCCACAGCATTTCAGGCCCAGAAGCACATGAGCTAATGCGTTAAGTAAGGAACAATATAAACTTATCCCCATGAGATGCATTTGTTGATGAAGTATCTCTCACAAAGATGGATGTTCACCGAAGCGAATGCCCTGTTCCTTTCCGGCATCCATAATAGGCCATTCTTACGAAAACGTCAATAAGGCAATGGAAAATTCAACTAATCAACCAAACTTGGATATCATTAGAAAGAAGATAGATAGCACTTTCAGATGGTATGCATCAAATTGATTCAAATGTCATCATTTCCTGAAGAATCTTGAATGAAAGTGGGTTGCATTTTTCTGAAACACCCTGTTTGTATATCAGATTTTTGATAACATTTGGATTCAGTCTTTTCTGTGATGTAATGAACTTCATGAGGCATCAAAGTGTTTATCTTTACCAAAATCAATGAAGCGATCTCAAAGTAATTTTGTTCAAAATCAGGAAACTCGATACAGCAAATAATTTGGAACGATTTCTTTTGCAGGTAGTCAACACTTCATGGCAAAGCTTGTAGATGAATTCTTAGATGATTTCAAGACCCAAGGTTAAGTAGATGATCTAGAAACATGCCAAGCAGGCAACTTTTTTGAACCATTAAACCCGTTAACTTTTGCAATGAAATGATTAATTTTTGACAGATGGGATGTAGATTGAATCTATAAAGATTTATTGTCTCTTTTTCTTAGGCTGTGTTCCAGACCCTTGGAACACAGGCTAATTTTGCTTCACTACTGTGCATGGTCTCTTCCTAGATCTATTACCTAAATTTCTTTGTGCTCATTTTCGTAGATGATATTTATGAACACGCTTTTTGCCAATTCAACACCAGCCTTGTGTCTTCTGAGATGAGAATGTAATTGAAGTGTTAATAGCTGTAAGGTAGGCAGTTATCGCTTTATCAAATAAGAAATTGATATGATCTTAAGAAAAGAAAAGGAGAAGCAAGAGCCTGCTAATGCTGGATCCTTGCAGCACCATTCTTCAAAAGCAACACTTGATTTTACCAATTTAGGGCCAATCTTACGTTTTCTAAGAGGAGAACGTAAGTGTTAGTAGCTGTAAGGTACGCAATTAACGCTTATATCAAAGAAGACATTGATACATTCTTAAAGAAGTGAAAAGAAGCAAGGATCTATTGGTAGATCCTCGTAGCTTTCCACTTCAAAGGTAGAGCCTGCATTATGCCAATTCAGAACCACTCTTACGTTCTCAAAGCAAGGATCTATTGGTAGATCCTCGTAGCTTTCCACGTCAAAGGCAGAGCCTGCATTTTGCAAATTCAGAACCACTCTTACGTTCTCAAAGCAAGGATCTATTGGTAGATCCTCGTAGCTTTCCACTTCAAAGGTAGAGCCTGCATTTTGCCAATTCAGAACCACTCTTACGTTCTCAAAGCAAGGATCTATTGGTAGATCCTCGTAGCTTTCCAGTTCAAAGGTAGAGCCTGCATTTTGCCAATTCAGAGCCACTCTTACATTCTCAAATCAAGGATCTATTGGTAGACCCTCGTAGCTTTCCACTTCAAAGGCACAGAGCATGCATTTTGCCAATTCAGAACCACTCTTACGTTCTCAAATCAAGGATCTATTGGTAGACCCTCCTAGCTTTCCACTTCAAATGCAGAGCCTGCATTTTGCCAATTCAAAACCACTCTTACGTTCTCAAAGCAAGGATCTATTGGTAGATCCTCGTAGCTTTCCACTTCAAAGGTAGAGCCTGCATTTTGCCAATTCAGAACCACTCTTACGTTCTCAAAGCAAGGATCTATTGGTAGATCCTCGTAGCTTTCCACTTCAAAGGTAGAGCCTGCATTTTGCCAATTCAGAACCACTCTTACGTTCTCAAAGCAAGGATCTATTGGTAGATCCTCGTAGCTTTCCACTTCAAAGGTAGAGCCTGCATTTTGCCAATTCAGAACCACTCTTACATTCTCAAAGCAAGGATCTATTGGTAGACCCTCGTAGCTTTCCACTTCAAAGGCAGAACATGCATTTTACTAATTCAGAACCACTCTTACGTTCTCAAAGCAAGGATCTATTGGTAGATCCTCGTCCCGGGGGGGGGGGGGGGTAACTTGAGTTTCCAAGATACGGGGTTGTGCCATTCAAATCGTAAAAGTACCACCCATAAATCTGGAGAAATTTCTCAAAAGTATACCCATAAATCTGGAGAAATTTCTCAAAAGTATACCCATAAATCTGGAGAGTTTTTTGAAAACCATACCCATAAATCCGGAAAATGCAAAAAATTGTTGAAAAACATACCCATAAATCCGGAAAATGCAAAAATTGTTGAAACCATACCCATAAATCCGGAATCTATCATGAAAAAGGTACCCTAAAAAATGGCACAACCCCGTACCATGGACAAGTTAAGTTACCCCCCCGGGATCCTCGTAGCTTTCCACTTCAAAGGTAGAGCCTGCATTTTGCCAACTCAGAACCACTCTTACATTCTCAAATCAAGGATCTATTGGTAGACCCTCGTAGCTTTCCACTTCAAATGCAGAGCCTGCATTTTGCCAATTCAGAACCACTCTTACATTCTCAAATCAAGGATCTATTGGTAGACCCTCGTAGCTTTCCACTTCAAATGCAGAGCCTGCATTTTGCCAATTCAGAACCACTCTTACGTTCTCAAAGCAAGGATCTATTGGTAGATCCTCGTAGCTTTCCACTTCAAAGGTAGAGCCTGCATTTTGCCAATTCAGAACCACTCTTACGTTCTCAAAGCAAGGATCTATTGGTAGATCCTCGTAGCTTTCCACTTCAAAGGTAGAGCCTGCATTTTGCCAATTCAGAACCACTCTTACATTCTCAAAGCAAGGATCTATTGGTAGACCCTCGTAGCTTTCCACTTCAAAGGCAGAACATGCATTTTACTAATTCAGAACCACTCTTACGTTCTCAAAGCAAGGATCTATTGGTAGATCCTCGTAGCTTTCCACTTCAAAGGTAGAGCCTGCATTTTGCCAATTCAGAACCACTCTTACGTTCTCAAAGCAAGGATCTATTGGTAGATCCTCGTAGCTTTCCACTTAAAAGGTAGAGCCTGCATTTTGCCAATTCAGAACCACTCATACATTCTCAAATCAAGGATCTATTGGTAGACTCTCGTAGCTTTCCACTTCAAATGCAGAGCCTGCATTTTGCCAATTCAGAACCACTCTTACGTTCTCAAAGCAAGGATCTATTGGTAGATCCTCGTAGCTTTCCACTTCAAAGGTAGAGCCTGCATTTTGCCAATTCAGAACCACTCTTACGTTCTCAAAGCAAGGATCTATTGGTAGATCCTCGTAGCTTTCCACTTCAAAGGCAGAACCTGCATTTTACTAATTCAGAACCACTCTTACGTTCTCAAAGCAAGGATCTATTGGTAGATCCTCGCAGCTTTCCACTTCAAAGGTAGAGCCTGCATTATGCCAATTCAGAACCACTCTTACGTTCTCAAAGCAAGGATCTATTGGTAGATCCTCGTAGCTTTCCACTTCAAAGGCAGAACCTGCATTTTACTAATTCAGAACCACTCTTACGTTCTCAAAGCAAGGATCTATTGGTAGATCCTCGTAGCTTTCCACTTCAAAGGTAGAGCCTGCATTTTGCCAATTCAGAACCACTCTTACGTTCTCAAAGCAAGGATCTATTGGTAGACCCTCGTAGCTTTCCACTTCAAAGGCAGAACCTGCATTTTACTAATTCAGAACCACTCTTACGTTCTCAAAGCAAGGATCTATTGGTAGATCCTCGTAGCTTTCCACTTCAAAGGCAGAGCCTGCATTTTACTAATTCAGAACCACTCTTACGTTCTCAAAGCAAGGATCTATTGGTAGATCCTCGTAGCTTTCCACTTCAAAGGTAGAACCTGCATTTTACTAATTCAGAACCACTCTAACGCTTTCAAAGAGGAGAATTTTATTTAAGAGTTAGTAGTTGTAAGATACGCAGTTAGCAAGAGTCTGATGCTGGATCCTTGCAGTACTGTTCACAGGCAGAAGCTGATTTTTACCTTACGCTCATTTCACCAATTCAGGACCTGTATTACTTTTTCAAAGATGCAATTGAAGTGCTAGTGGTAAGTAGTAGTAAGGATCTTGTGTCATAGATCTGGGAAAAAAACTAAAATATAAAAAACACATTTAATCTGGCAGTTCAAAGTGATTAAAAAATTCAATCTTCAGTCTTCTGTCATGTAATCATAGTGAGGTTGTTTTCCATACATCTCAATGATTTTCTCATTTGCTCCTGTCTTCTGGAATGCATACCAGCCCACACTCAAGAAGTGATAAGGTTCAGCAGTACTATTGTGAGAAACAGAAGATGGTGCTGCCTGGAACATGAGCTGTAAGGTACACGATTATCGCTGTTATCAAAGAAGGAATTAACACATTCTGAGGAAAAGAAATGAAAAGCAAGGGTCTAATGATGGATCTTTGCAGCACTCCTCTTCA
Source organism: Aurelia sp. 3 sensu Dawson et al. (2005) (assembly GCA_964020215.1). NCBI lineage: Eukaryota > Metazoa > Cnidaria > Scyphozoa > Semaeostomeae > Ulmaridae > Aurelia > Aurelia sp. 3 sensu Dawson et al. (2005). The sequence goes on from OZ026587.1 coordinate 7,298,006, forward strand.
CAGGCAGAACCTACCTGCAATTTACCAGTTCAGGCTCTTGTCACTTTAGGCCCAGTCCTACAGTTTCGAGCAGAAGAATGTAATCGGAAAGTTTGCAGTTGCAAGGTACGTGTTAAATGCCTTTATCAAATAGAGCTGGAGAAATACCATTCCATCTAAAGAATTACGTCAGATTTTGCTAGGTTATACCTAGTAAGGATCTTGGAGTGACCGTTTCATTAATTCCCTAGCAGTAAAAACCCTTTAAGATTCCTTGAAAATGAGCAGCAGGAACATATGTACATATTTATGCGAGACTTAAGTTGAATGTAGCCTGTGAACCCAGGGGGTACTCCCGGGGGGTATTTGACTAAGTTTGGGATTAAGACTGATGATCAACAGTTGACAAAGTTGCCAACAAAACAAAACAACCAAAAGAGACATCAAAAAGGCTATTGCGAAAGTTACATAACTTAATTTCAATAGTAAACCAAACAACTCAATAAAATCAAGGTCAACGCCAACATCCATAAGCATACGTAGACACGAGGTTGGTATTACCCCTTTATTCTTAGAAAAAATCTTATCTCACAGATAGAAAACAATACGTACATCAGTAAATGGATCAAACTCAAGTTATCTCAATGTTACATGTGGGGTCCCACAGGGTTCAGTCCTTGGTCCTCTCCTTTTTCTAATTTACATTAATGATTTGCCATACTCATCCTCAAAACTAACCTTCTACTTATTTGCAGATGATACCAATATCTATTGTGAAGCTGAAAATCTTGATTTGCTTCAAAGAACAGTTAATAATGAATTGAAACACGTTAAAATATGGCTTGATGTTAACAAATTGTCTCTGAATATTGATAAGACTAACTTTATAATCTTTAAATCTCCCCAGCATTCCTCCTCTCAAATAATCAATATCAAAATTGGAAACCTTCATATCAAAAAGACTTGTTATGTTAAATTTCTTGGAGTTCTCTTGGATGAAAATCTTTCATGGAAGTATCATTTGACTGAGCTGTCTAAAAAACTGGCAAGAACTTGTGGTATGTTCTTCAAAGACACTTCTTACCAATAAATGTTCTAATATGTCTTTATAATTCTTTATTTTCACGTTTTCTCCAATATGGAATTTTAGTTTGGGGTCTTACGTATGAAACTTATATCAATCCAGTGTTCCCATTACAGAAACGGGTTATAAGGGCAATTGCATTTGAGAACTTTACTTCGCACTCAACTCCTATCTTCTCAGATTTAAAAATCTTAAAACTGCATGATCTCTTTCAACTTAAACTTCTAACCTTTGTGCATGAATCTGTTCATGAAATCTCCCCTACTTGTTTCCACAAATTCTTTAAATCTGTGGCACTCGTTCATCAATATGGTACATGACAGGCTAGCAAGGATGATATGTTTTTAACTCAGAAAAATACCAATCAATATGGCCTCAGATCTATACATTACCATGGATCAAAGTGCTGGAATGACATTCCTGTAGATATAAAACGGTCACCATCTGTCAATATCTTTCATCAGAGACTCAAAGCCTTCCTTTTTGAAAACAATTATTAAAGCAGACTATAGATAGTCATGAACACTATTTTGCCAACAATTTACATTCATCAATTCAAATTTTCCTAAAAGGGGTGCTCTCTCCTCGATTAGCTTTGCTCCTCCTTAAGAATTCCTCTTATACAAATTTCCTATTTTTTCTGTAGTTATGTTCAATCTCTATACTTGTATTTGTAATTTGTAGCCCGTAGTTTATGTTTAGTGTTGTTTAATGTTTTTATGAAATTTGTATGTAGTGGAATTTAAATCAAATGAACTGAACTGAACTGAATATTTAGCCATCTATCTTTTGATAATAGTTTGTTTTAAGTGGAATCTTATCTGGAGAAAAAAAACTGGAATGAAAACAAATTCAATCTGGCACTTCAAAGTGATTAAAAAATTCAATTTTCAGTCTCCCATCTTGTAATCATAGTGAGGTTGTTTTCCATACATCTCAATGATTTTCTCATTTCCTCCCGTCTTCTGGAATGCATACAAGCCCAAACTCAAGAAGTGATAAGCTTCAGCAGCACTATTGCGAGAAACAGAAGATGGTGCTGCCTGGGACATGAGTGGCTCTGGAAAAGCAATAGCCTTGAGGATTCTTGGATTTACATTATCAAGAATGTTGCAATATTCCTTCAACATAGTTTCTTGCCAACTTAACTCTGAATTCGACTTTACATAGCCATGAATCTTGTTGATGACTGGCATTTGATATGCAATTTTGAGGACATGTGAGTCTTTTCCATATGTCTCATCAGTGCCCATAATGAAGGCTTTCCATTCCTCATGCATAGTTTTCTCCATATCTTGCACAATCATTATCTTCATAAGGATTAGTGCTAGGAGATGACAATATTCAAGGTCATCATCTGCTATGTCCATAAATATGTCCAGCAAACTATCTTCATAATCCAGATACATCCATTCTCCTTCCATGGTTTCCTCCCATGAATATCCCTCTGCCCACCATTTCACATAGCCATAACAATCATCCAATCGCTTCAGGACCAAAAGGACAAATGGAACATAATACCTCACACCCAGGTCATCATGATGACATAGACGGTGGAGCTCTAGAAAATGGAATAATGCAGTTTCATAAGCTAGCATATTGTCATCTTCAAATCCAATTTGTAGCATCTCTTGTGCATACAAAAAGCGCATTGTACAGTATCTTTTTGACTGATCCAGTTCCCAAAAGAAGCCAATGTCTGTCTCAAATAGCTCATCCTGAGGTTTTAGACGTTGAATGTCATCATGTAGGCCCTTCAAATATTTACATTTCTTCTTGTGAACTTTAAAATCTTCTTTCTGGCACTTAATGTTGCAATAATGAACTATTCTACATCTGGAACAAAGTTTGCAGCTATTAGATGACACACTACAGTTATTACACTTTGGTATGGTATCTGAAGATGAAGGCATGTTGATCAGCATCCTATGATAGAGGAGATGTTTACTTCAAACACCTGTCAAGAAGTGGAGACACAGTTGGTGGAGAATGGCTCAGCTTGGATGATTCAGTAATACATACAAATGTACTAAGATTTGATCATACCTGCAAGTTAACTTGTTAAATTTCTCTTGAATCCTCTATTCAGTTACAGAGACTCCCATCTCCACATCTCTGTGTTTTTGTAAGGCCACCTACACATAGAGCCTTGCACATTTATTGAAGGGTTTCAAAGAAATGTCCACTAAAAAGTACTTTGCTGCACAGACGGTGGACTTGCCCCAAGTCTATTTCCTCATCTGCAATAAGTCTACCTGAAAGTTATTTCGTTTTTTCCTTTCCTAACTTACCCTTTCCCAATTTTTTTTATTGCAAACTAGACTTGGGGCTAGTCTACACAACCAAGGAACAAATTATATGGATACAGCCTCTCATCAGAGTCAAAGCAGGCAGGCACAAAACTATAGCTGTTCCCATCACTTTCCCATCAGCAGATCTTACCAATTTCAGGACTCTGATCAAGATCTTCAAACAACTACGATGATTCCAAACAACTTTCTTGGATGGCGTAAAAAATAAAAAAGGACGCGAGTGAGAACGGAACGGCGACAGGATTGATTGTGAAACATGTGCACCTAGGCCACACATTGAACTGAACCAAAAAGGGCGCGAACTCGTAGCCTCGATTTCAGATGGGGGTCAAAATTGAAGTGGCAGTCGTAGTCGTGGAAGGACCAAACGACTCAAACGACGATACCCTAGCATGTTGCAATCTGGCAATGATACCGCAGAAACGATACCCTGGCAACGGCGCTTCTATTTCATTGTACCCTGGGTACTGTACAGAAACAAGAAACGTTTCTCAAAATTGTTGGTGCGTCACCAGCCCAGTAAAACTGGGATGGACAAAAAGTGGGGATTTTAGATCGAACCTCTAGCCTTCTACTAGGAAAGGGAAACACCATATCTTGGAAACACCCTTTTTGGGAGTTGATATAGGAAACTCAACATAATTTTCTCGATAAGCAGGCCCGTCGGAAGCGGGGGGGCTGGGGGGGCTGCAGCCCCCCCAATAATTTGCTGAAGTTTGTTGATTTTCTGAGTGAAAAGTTCTGTAAAAGCCAAGGTCGTAAGAATTAAGATTCAAACTGGTATTTATTCGAGGAAGCTACCAGAATCTATCCAAAATGTAACACTTTTGATGTCATGCAAGTCGAAAATTTCAAAATTTTCGTGGAAAGACCCTCATTTGTTGTGATCCTTTGCTTCCGTCAATGGCAGTGCCAGTTCCTAAAAATGGGGCGTTTTCCAACTGGTCATGAAAAGTTTTCCCGGGGGTAAGCCCCCGGACCCCCGTTATTGCTCCCTTCACTCGCACTTCGTTTCAGCCCCCCCCCCCAATATCAATTTCGTTCCGACGGGCCTGATAAGTCCATAGTTAGTGGGAATAATCACATGTGCTGCACTCGGGAGGGGGGGGGGGGTAACATAACATGTTGAGGGTACGGGTATGTGCCGCCCATACGGGTGGGTTTTTGGGTTCAAAATTCTCTAAACAAGGGTCTCTATTTCGGCAGATTTTCCTTAAAAATGGGTGGGTTTTCTAGAAATTGGCAAAAAATTCTCAAAAATGGGTAGCTATTGTTAAAAATGCCAAAAATGCCCTTCATTTGATGTTCAACGACAGGATCTTCTCGCTAGAGTCGCTGAATTATTACGATCATTTATACAAATCACCGACCCTTCAAATGATGCTTTGACCCAGCTTTTGTTATATGGTAATCAAGACCTTTCCAATGACTTGAATAGAAACATACTCGAATTGACCTTACGTTTTATCCATGAAACTGGTCTGTTTGATTGAGATCTATTGCAACCTTATGCAACCACCAAGTCCTTTAAAGTAAATGTTATTTTTACTTGTAAATTCTTTTCCACATCAGACTTCAGGTATTTTACCTATCACAACTGCAGACCCCCGTCCATCCGCAAGTCATGTACCCCCTCCCCCCCAGCGTACTGCAATCAAATCTGAGCATCTACATATATAAAATCAAGGAGAAGTATCAATTTGCCATTCACTGCAATTGTCACTCGTGCTCATGTGTCGCAATTTTCAGTCTATGATTCTATATATAATTTATAGCTAAAGCGAAACACCTCAACTTTGGCTGTATATGGTGATTTAGGTGCCATTCCTTCGACAAAACAGTATTCTACGACTTATAAAGTTTTGGCACAGAATCGCGCAATTAGATGATAATACCTTGGTTAAAAAATGCATTTAGAAATTACATCTCTACCAGATAATTTATCAACCTGGTTAAACACTGTTAAAGCAACATTGAATCTACTTGGCTTATCGTCAATTTGGAACAACCCTTCCAGTTTCTCTGAAAAGGAAGTATGTAGAAAGTTAAAAAACGAATCAGCAGCACTTTTTAAGAAATTTGGCATTCTGAAGTTTCTTTAGCCAGTGTTAACTCTGACCGTAACAGTAAATTACGTACTTACAAGAAATTTAAATCTAATTTTAAACTGGAAACCTTTTTGACTAAGGACCTAACTTTCGAATATCGAAAAGTGCTGAGTAAGTTCAGATGTAGTGACCATGCACTTTTGATCGAGGTGGGAAGGCACAAAGGCCTACAAGTGGAACAACGTCTCTGCAAAATGTGCCACTTAAACCTAGTCGAAGACGAATTTCATTTTTTGACGATATGCCCTGCATATGATAATTTAAGAGCTTCCCTATTGTCAGCTGCAAATGTCGTGCTCTTGGACCCAGAGATACAATTTTCCACTATTATGAGTAGTGAAAACACCACAGTTATTAGATGCCTGGCTGAGTTTATTGTGGATGCTAACAAACTGAGAGATTCACTTGAAATTGCGACCTAGACCCAGCCTGGATCTTCCAAGACACCTAATCTTTCCCTTGTTTGGTTGTTTGTCAGGTTATATTTTATTCATTCTAGTTCAGTTTTCTTTCTTCTTTTCAGTTCATTATTATTATTATTATTATTGTAGTTGTATTAACCCGGGGGGTGCACTACATACATTGTGGGTACGAGGACGTGCCATTGGGAAGGGTATCGATTTTCCAGATATTGGTATAAAGAACGGTATCAATTTTCACAATTTCGGTATAAGGAACGGTACCGAATTTCTAGGTTTTGGTATGAAATATAAGGAAGGATATACTTTTTCGAAAAATTGGTATAAGGTCGGGTATACTTTTTCCAAAAAATTGGTATAAGGAACGGGTATGCATTTTCCAAAAAATTGGTATAAGGAACGGGTATGTTTTTCAAACTTTGATGGCACGTCCCCGACCAAAATCTGGCCAAGTGCACCCCCCGGGTGTATTAATAGGTTAGGTTTTGGTTAGTTTAGTTTAGTTTTGTTTTAGCAGCCATACCTGTTATTATTAGGTAGTGCACTATTATGCGATATGATGATGATGATGATGATGATGATGATGATGATGATGATGATGATGATGATGATGATGATGATGATGATGATGATGATGATGATGATGATGATGATGATGATGATGATGATGATGATGATGATGATGATGATGATGATGATGATGATGATGATAAGGTATTGCAGAACCGAACCAACAAACAAGGTGCGTGTTCGTAGGCAAGCGACAAATAAAAACAAAATACAACTACTTCGGTCGGTTTCATGAATTTCGTCTCGACACGGCCCGGCAAATCATCAATACATCAAAACGGTAATCGGCAACACGTCAATCGGCAATTCGTCAAAACTACTTAAATTCAAACTGCAACTTCGATAATAAAACAAGGTATTTTGAGCGGCCTACATAAAGCATAAACGTCCTGTTCTATCGTCCTTACGTCGTCAACTGACTGGTACTCCAAAATGTGCGGCTTATCAAAAGCAGAAAGGAAAATTGCTAAAGGATATAATCCGAGGGGCATTTCACTCCTAAAAAATCTCGTACACTATTGACAAAAATCCTTTTATTTTCCAGAAAAATCCATCCAAAATCCGTAAAAATCCTTTTGTCTTGAAAAAATCTCGTACGATTTTTCAAACTAGTGAAATGTCCCTCGATATAATCAATATAACGGAAATATTAAAACATGATTTGAGTGGTGCAAGCCTCAAAAATGATAAAATGTTGTTGAAAATAATGAATAACGGTTTTTGTGTTTTAAAAGTATTCTCCCAGGGGGAGCACCCGGTACATGCACATACGGGAAGGAGGAAAGTCCAATATTTCCAGGAATAGTACCAAAAGAGATATTTTTGGGTCCAAAAAAAACTGCGATTATGTTCATGATATCTTTTTGGCAAGAAATACTTAACTTTGTCCGACACTGAAGCATGCAAATACCGGGTGACCTAACCTGGGTGCCGAGCCTCAAAAAAATAAATAAATAAAAAGAGAAAAAAAAATTATTCTTTCTTCCTTTATTTTTTATTTTTGAGGCTCTGCTACCCAGCGAACGGGTGACCCAAGAAAACTTCACGAGCAAGATCGCACAGTTTCCTGAAAGCAAATGCTTGAACAAACAGCATTTACATAGGTATGAAACATAACATTTTCTTTCTTCTCGCTTTTCGCTTTACTTTTCGCTCCCTTGTTTCCTTATGCTCCCTTCAATTTTTTTTCACGAATAATAACACGGATTGGCTGTAAATGTAAACGAAAGGACGAAAGGAGAACAACAAAATGTTAGACCTATGTGAAAGAACGGAAAATAATTTCTTGAACAAAATATTTTTTAATAATCTGTAATACACGTTTTTTTTATTAGAAACTAGGATCAGGGGCCATAGTACTAAAAGTTTCTTAATTTAACGAGGAATTTTGTCCATTTTAGTACTGAAAGTTTCTTAATTCGTTTCTTATTTGTTAAATGCATGAATTGTCGATGTGGTCGCTAACACTGCTGCAGATATGTTTCTTGATATTAAAAACATCATATAGGAATGAACAGTGTTCTGTTATGTTGAAAACACAAATGGTTAGATAATATTGCCCCATAATAAAGGTTCAACGATCTGATTGCTATAAAATTCATGCTTTTAACTTTGAAAAGTTTCTTAGTACTTCTCAGACATAGTACTAGAGTTCCCCAAAATTTTGGCCATCTTAGTACTAGTTCCTTATAAAAAAACGTGAAGCCCAACTGGCCCAACCTGTGCGTAAGGTTCTGTACATTTTTGCAGTCTCCTTTTAATTATTACTTTGGTTTCTCCTCTCCCATCTAATTTATGATCATATAGCAGGTTATGAAACATGTATGTGGCCGTATGTATTTATTCATTGCACATATCCTAATGATATAGGTTTTTCACTGGCAGTAACATCTCCCATTTATGGTCAGGTTTAGGTCAGGTTCAGTTGGCTCGAAAGCTCCATCAGAGTTCTTTTCATATGTCCTCTTCAGCCTTATCGATTTTAGTGATTTTAGATGCATTAATACTTACCTCAGGAAAATGGGCTGTCAGTGCATCGGCCTCTCACGCCCCAACGGGTTGAACTGTCCGCGGGGGAGAGTGCACTAGGCCCTTTTGCCTGAACAGGGGTAGCTTTTACGGTCGGTGATGACATGGAATACGAAATTCCGGCCAATGCACCTGTCAGGAAGTCCGACTGGACAACCGAAAGAACTAAAAAGTAACCCAAAAAACAATAAACTCAATAACGTAAACGTAAGAAGGGACAGGGAGGGTGGGAGAATTCGTCTTCATGGCTGGCTTGCATTTGAAGAATGAGGTCGAATAACAGAACCCCACAGGGTAAATATCCTAGTGCTTTTTGTGACGCATGCTGGCCGCTCAACCAGAGGATGAAACATCCCGACAAGACGCTAGGGGCGGTCCCAACGAGCTGCCTAATGATTAATGTGCTCTCCTTTTGTTGGATATTAGACAATTCATATTTATACCTTACAGATTAACGGGACGGATATGGCGCCTTTACAAGTCACAAGCATAAACTGCCTCGGGATGAGCCGTTCCCAGAAAGCTAGCCAAATTTATTTACCGTTCCATGTTTTAGGCCAGGCTCGGACCTGGGAACAAGGAGCTGAGCTCCCGGTCAAGGACGAAACAGTAAGAAATAACCTCCTGAGCCGTATTAACTAGGCTTAAATTCCATTTAACCCCCATTTAATACTTACCTCAGGAAAATGGGCTGTCAGTGCATCGGCCTCTCACGCCCCAACGGGTTGAACTGTCCGCGGGGGAGAGTGCACTAGGCCCTTTTGCCTGAACAGGGGTAGCTTTTACGGTCGGTGATGACATGGAATACGAAATTCCGGCCACCAGAGCACGCAGTGCTCCACCCAATCACCAACCGTAAAAAACTTAGATGAACTTCTCCCTACCTAAGCAGAAACTTAAATAACGGCAGAACTGGAACAAAAAAACATAAAGCCTTCGATAAGGCACTATAAGCAAGCCTTCAACAAGGCGTTATCCAATCATATACAAAAGATCGGGACGTCAAAGCACGCCGCGTGCATGACCCCTAAAAGGTAAATAAAACGATAAAGTGGCGGCTAGGCTTAAGGCCTAACTGTCACAAAGATGCAGCTGGTGCTCGAGCACTCGACTAGGCCTTTCAGCCAGCAACTGATGCAACGTGCATCCGACACGCCCTGCATTAGGGCAAGCAACACTGATACAATCTTGTAGCAAACACTGTTACGCCACTGGCACTGCACACATGCTCACGCCACTGACACTGTTTATGATGAGTAACACGGCAAACATTTACCAGTTAGCAACTGGCCTAACACGGCCACCATGGCACAACACATACAAGTCTTGCGCCATCGACACGACAGCACCTGGCTCCTTGGCTGCTGCTTCGTCACCAGAATTTCAAATATGTCCGTCTTCTTCTGGGTGTCAGTGTGTTCCATCCCTGCAAGATAAAAAAGGGGGTACGTGCCGACCAGGCTCACGGCCTAGCCGTCACGAGGCATGCTATTGGTGTGATCCACCCGGTGGGCCCGACGGCCCGATAACAAACTGATGCCACGTGCATCCGACACACTTTACAGTTAACGCAAGCAGCAGATACCCCCTGGTATCGAGCCCATCTACGAACATTACATACCATATTGATATAAATCAGGCACGCAAACACAATTCCTACCAGCTATAATTTAGTAGGAAGTAATAAAAGCCGCAGATTGCTATCGTTCAGTTTGAAAACACGCACGATGGCATCTCACAACACTTGTCTGCTGCACAAGCGATAAAGGCCACAGGGCTGCCCCCTCGTATATAATCTAATCTTTGTTAAACCCGTTGTAAAGTTGCAAGCCAGGTGCTAACTTCAAAAATTGTTTGACTGGCCTTGTCAGCCTTGCAATCGATGTTGTATTATGCTGCTGATTCTTGCTAGAATGATAGAGCACTATTGGCAAGAAAGCCACAAAAAACCACGCATCCATATAAACTTAGGCACATAGAGCAGTCTATGCTGACGTAACACATGTAAATGCAAATGCACAATAACCCACCAAAGCCTTATTTCGAAGCGTTGATAGCAATATATTGCACAAACAATTTGGAACGATGGCGAAATTTTTGGCTTTCTACATTTTTGTTCTTTTGCCCTCTCTGCTGCAGTGTCAGTTTTCGTCTCGAGGGAGAAAACAAGGCATAACAATAACAGCTGGGACTTCCCCTCATTTTTTGACCAGAGGTTTGACCTGGGCCCACTTTCATTACCAGGGCGCAATCAGGAAATACTCTTTCGACATTCGCCATTTTGCAGCCTCTTGATGGCTAATTTAGTGTCGGTCAGCAACCCTGGTACACCTCTATCAAATGCACCAAGAAAAACGGGACACGCAACAAGATCATGTCCCTTCAACTGATTAGGCAGCCCCCGAGAAACGAGTTATTCCCTCTATTTCTTTCAGAAAGCCAATCACATCATTTTATCTTGTTGCTCTACCTTTGCGTGTTTTTTCTTTCTTTTATCCGGAGCTAAAGGCTCATGAACGGACCATTTTGAAAAGGGGGCGCAAAATTAGTTGGCGAGAGCTGAAAACACCTGAATTTGAAAATTTTCGGAATTTTCATGTGTATGCCCCGAAAAATACATGAATCCTCTCAAGTTTGCTTTCAAAACGCATCTTATGGAGCACCAATCACTGTGTAAGAGGATTTCTTGGTGAATACGAAAACGACTCGCTGGCTCAGTCCTAAACAACGAATTGAATCAAGTCCAAAAAGAAAACAATCTCGCCAGCCGCGGCGAAGTATCAGCACGCATATATATTTAAACATTTGGTGTTAAAGGAAAAAAGAAATAAATTTCGAGCATTCCCCCTTTGTTCCCGGTGCCCCCAGCTTCCGACATCCCATTTGCCCTCTGGTTATCATTCACAAAGTGAAAAAAAAAACTATGATTGTAACAGAAAGGGTACCGGGGAAGGGGGACTTTATTTTGCTTAATGGATGCTCTTGCAAAACCCTGAATATGCGTGATTCAGCTATTTATCATCCTAATATCTACTTAGCGACGCTTTTCTGCGCTTGCAAAGGCAAACAAATCAGAACAAGGTGGTGACTGTGACATCTCAGTTTTGACCGCGAAGCCGTCAGCTACCGTTCGTGACGTCATAAAGTGTCTGAAAACTCGTGCCCAACCCCATTACAGCCCTGGCTCTGCAAGGCAATTGCTTGTTTTAAGGATGCCGTATTACTGTTAAAACAAAATGAAGCTTCAAGGTTCAGAGGAGGCAACAGGCCAACACGAAATCCGCCCTCAACAGGGACAAAAATGGTTACTCAACACATGACAAAAATTAAACCAAAATTGTTCGGCGCCGAAACACAATTACCAATTTGCGCTAGGAAAACGGTTTTCTAGATGTCGTGGGAAGAAAAGCTGCTTGCCAAAACGTAGGTTGAGGTAACACACGAGGTTAGTTTGCCAAAATTAGATCAAAGGCATTTCAGCCCATGATATCATCGGCCGTATCCACATAATCAAAATGTAACAAAGATTGTGTCACGTGCATCGTCTTAGCCAAGCCTGCTTTTTGCTGTTATTCAATGACAGTTGACCAGAGTCACACCCCATGCCCAACTTCATTCACTTCTCTATGCCAACGAAGCAATAAATAACACAAAGAATGTGACTTACCTAACTCATGTTCGTGCTGTGAAAATCAATAGACTGCTGTCAACATTGGTCTTTTTGGCAGGAAACCGAATTGAGCGTGGCGCGGTACCAATTTACACACAAAAACTTCGAGAGATTCAGATTCATGAGTCAGAATAAGAAATCATAATTGCTACATAGTTTACGCTGCTGAAATAAGCGATCAAACAACCCGCCTGAGACATCCGATGAAATTTGTGACGTGTATTACATTCACAATGTCAGGCATCTAATCTCCTATTGATTTTGAATTTCGGCAAGATGGCAAACAGCCAACAGGAGCACAACACATGAGGTCTTAGTCATCTGCAAAATTCGGTCCATGTTTTAAGCAGGACCTGGACCTTGGAGCAAGGAGTTAAATCCCAACGAGGGATCGGCTTCTACGCTATAACTATCATGCTATCATCCAATGATGGCACCTGCATAGGAAAGTCTACCATTTTTACCCAGAGGAAAGATCTTTTAAGGCCAAATCAGTAAGAACACACAAAACGCAAAGCATCATGACTGGTGGAAAAACGAGGCCAAGGCGCTGCGAATTCCCCCCTTTGCGAATAACAATTGAAAAGGCGTCGACTCCGACCGGCCCGCTGACCAACAGGACGAGCAAAGCGCCCCCCCCCCCCCCCGGGCATGCGCAACCCCACAAAGGAAGGACGCAGGGCCATGACCACAAAACCGACACCGCGCAGACCCCAAAGCGCCCCGACGGGCGCCCGGCCCCTCCGGAGAAAACCCGAAAGACCCCCACTGACAGTACCCCGAGCAAGGAGATTTCTCGCCCACCATGACCTCATTGATTCAGCTTCGTGAATGATAAACGATGGATGCTTTCACGAAAACAAACCGCAGATTTAAGTCTAGCATCTCTGAAGGCTATCGACCCGTTTTCCCTTTTTGCTCTGTGTTGTCTTTTGTTCTGCTAAGCCCAGAGGCATGAGGGTCACGGGTTGTAGGTTAAAATCTCGCGAACAACAGCGGATCCCAATCGGGCCGCCCCCTTAAAGGTAAAGTTGCCACAACCACTTGGCAATCTTCCGGAAGTCATCTATTACGCTGTCCCTAGTTGAAAAGCAAGGAAAACCCTAGATGTATCAGATAGCACCATCAGGAAAAAACCCGCTTGGATCCCCCCTCTATTTCGGTCGTTGCCAGCCCTGAATTATGGATTTGCCGTTTGCCCTACAGAAAATCTATTTATTGCAAGGTCCCGATTACCCCTCTCCTGCAGGAAAACACTATATTATTTATTGTAACATGTCGTAATTCTCGAAATAAAGTGTCATGTTATTTCGTTATATTTCAGAATAGTTTTGTGCGCAAGAGTGGGCCCTGCATCTTAGATTTCGAGAACAACAATGGATACGGAGGATTAAAGTAGGACGAAAGTTTTGGTTGCAGGGCAAGACGGCTTGCGAACGCTCTTGTTGTCCTAACTTTTCGGTGTCATGAAGTTGATACTCAGGCTTCGGATAAGCCACTAGAATCATTTATTTGCCTTGGAGTGTAGCGACACATGAGAAATGATGTTAAAAACAAGATATTACTGCCGAATACACCCTAATTTGAATCGTTACTGTGCACATGCCTCAGCTTCATGGTCTTCGAACAAAACCGTAGCAAGGTCACAATATTGTACAAAGAGGATTGTTTCAGGGCCATCTTTATACTCGAAGGGATTTGAAAATAATTAATTGAAACGGTCTCACCAAGAATCTTTTCTTTGGCTTTTCTTGTCTGGAGCACTTCCTCCGCATTCTGCTCCTCGCGCTTTCTCCGTTACACCATCAATTTTTTCGCCCCATTTACACCTTGCTAGAATTCGTCTTCATGGCTGGCTTGCATTTGAAGAATGAGGTCGAATAACAGAACCCCACAGGGTAAATATCCTAGTGCTTTTTGTGACGCATGCTGGCTGCTCAACCAGAGGATGAAACATCCCGACAAGACGCTAGGGGCGGTCCCAACGAGCTGCCTAATGATTAATGTGCTCTCCTTTTGTTGGATATTAGACAATTCATATTTATACCTTACAGATTAACGGGACGGATATGGCGCCTTTACAAGTCACAAGCATAAACTGCCTCGGGATGAGCCGTTCCCAGAAAGCTAGCCAAATTTATTTACCGTTCCATGTTTTAGGCCAGGCTCGGACCTGGGAACAAGGAGCTGAGCTCCCGGTCAAGGACGAAACAGTAAGAAATAACCTCCTGAGCCGTATTAACTAGGCTTAAATTCCATTTAACCCCCATTTACATAAATTAGATCTCACGCGATTATTACTATTTGTACGATTTTAGCAGCATATTATAGTAGTCTTATACGTAGCTTTTAGCTGAGAAATATACATGAAATGAAATGAAAAAATGCTCATGCGAAATTAAAACTTTTTCCAATTATTTTTGTCTCTTTCCAATTCCCATGACAACAAACATTCCTGCTGTGATCCTGTGTTTTATCCTGTGATCCGTCATTTATGTTTGGCCTCGTTTGCATACAATACACAAAGATTTGTTTTCACACATCTCAAAATTGAAGTGAAGTTGGAAGCGAAAATGTCTGCACTCGGAAGATCTACACACAAATAAACATCAGTTACGTCACGGATGCTGTCATAGTGATGGTTCAGAAATGGCCAAACGAAACTGATATGCAAGGTGAACAAGGTATAACTTGGTATAACTGTCTTCTTGTGTAAGAAAAGCTATGGAGTCACATCGTGGACAAAATGGGTGACATGCAGATCGTGTCGTGAAATGTAGATCATGCCGTGAAACACGATACGATCTAGGCCAAGTTTTATGATTTTACATGGATCGTATCATCATCTTACGACTCGATATGACTGTATTCACGGTACGATCTAAGAAATCATTCACCATATCGCGATGTGGTAGTGATTGGTAATTCATCGTTGTTGATTCGTAAATGGTGTCGGCAATCATCGATCATTGATCTGTTGCTGATGGCCAATGACATTTCAAATGGTCTTTGGCATTGTTGTTGTTGTTAGATCATTGCACCGAGAAGAGCCCTTCTGTTTAAGGGGAAATTTGTAAATGATGCAAGGCAAGTAGAAATGGTAGAAAAGACTTATGGAGCATAAATGGCGTCACCCGATCCTGGGGCGATGACCATGCCCTATCGTTGGAGAACGCCCCATTTCTTGAAAATCTGCCATTGAAAGAAGCAAAGGATCACGGCTGATGGAAGTCTTTCCAAGAAAAATTTGAAATTTTGAGTTGAATGACATCAAAATATATTCCATTTTGGATAGATTCTGGCAGCTTTCTCAAATTTATATGAGTTCCAATCTTCATTCCCACGACTTTAGCTTTCACAGCCTTTCACAGTCACAGCCAAAATCAACAAACTTTGGCAAATTATTGGGGGGGCTCAGTGGCGGATTTAGGGGGTGCAGTTGGGGGCAACTGCCCCCCTTCATGATGAAAACTCGGCTTGGCGCCCCATTTTCAGTGAGAAGGGCACCCCTTATCCTGACCCAAATGCACTCTTTTTTCGTGTTTCGTTCTGAATCTGGGAAACATATGAAATGAATTAAGGCGTTATTCAATTGAAAAATCAAATAATTTTCCTGAATAAAGGCCCAAAAATTTCTAAAGGGCCAATGCAAAAAGTTAGCAAAATACCCTCCATTGGTAGTATCTTTTAACGAAAACCTGCAAATGGTAGTTTATGCACTTAAAATTGGACATTTTGGTAGCATCTTGTAATGAAAATTTTCTTTTCACAGATTCTACTGCAAAACCTGAAAAAAAACAAGCAAAAAACTTCAAAATTTATTTGTAATTTTTGCTGGAATGACCAAGTTGGCATGTGGAGGAGTATATTGAGTTGGAATCTTATAACTGGCCTGGGATCTTAGAATGCCTCCAGGGCCATTTGGTAGCCATAGGGTAAGACCCTCAAACTGACTGGATCTCCCTGTTAGCCCATAATGGGAGTGCCCCCCCAGGCACCCAATGTAGATACGCGAAAAAACATCTTGAATTACTGAGAGACCTTGAAGCAAGTTACACAGTTGATGATTTTTCTTTGTGATTATGTTAGTTTCAGACTTTCAGCTTGGAGCAACTTGGAGTTCACATGCAGATCTCAGAGTAAGAATCAGAACAAGATTCCGAAAAATCTCACAATGTAATAACAGCACAAAAAATTTCAATCTTACACAAATTAAAACTGATTAGAACACTCTATTATAGCTCCATTTTGAGGGGTCATACAATTTCATACCTCTGGGGGCTTTCCAGGAAAATGGGGAATGTTTCCATATTTTATATCTTGAAACATATTCCCCGTTTTCCTGCGAAGCCCCCCAAAGGTATGGAGTTCTATGACTCCTCTAAAAAGGCTTATAGACTGCTCTAATGAGGAAATTAGTTGTGATAAAGGAACTTTACAGTTTGGGTATGAAAATGTCTGACCCCTCAAAAGGAAGCTAATAGAGTGCTTTAATCAGTAGATTAGTTTTAGTTGAGAAATTTCAAATTGAAATTGAAATTTCAATGAAATTTCAATTGAAATTTGAAATTTCAAATTCTTTTGGGATATCAGATGGGGTGATTCTACAAGGAGGTACTTATAGTTTGTAGACTTTAGGGCACATTCCCCATTTCGCTGGAAAGCCCCCCCCCCCCAGAGCTACAAAATTTTATGACCCCTCAAAAGGAAGCCATTTAAGCGTTTTAATCAGTTTTAGTTTTTCTAGAGAGATTTTACAGTTTTTTGCTGGCAGACAGGAGTAATTTTAGTGGGATGTAGTTAGATTCTGTATCTTTAAGGACCCCTGTTTTCCTGAAAAGTCCCCCAAAGGTATGAGATTGTATTAACCCCTGAAAAGGAATCTAATACCTCGAATCAGTGAGTCAGTTTTGGTAAAGAAATTTTACAATTTTCAGATACTACATAGGAGTAATTTTACTAGGATTTACTTAGTTTTTATACACTTATCTGCTATCTGCATTCCCCAGTATGGAATCAAGGCCCCTTTCCACCAAAGATCTTTGACGGAAAGACTAGACTCTAAACAACAGAAATGGCCAGAGAACAAAAGGAAATGGCACAAGTCTTTGGCGGATGGAGTACACCGATTCCACCAGGGCATATTCCCTGTTTCCTGGACATCCCCCCAGAGGTATGAAATATAGCATGACCCCTCAAAATTATGACCCCTCGAAAAGGAGCTACTGTAATAGAGTTTTCTAATCAGTACATTAGTTTTGATTTGTGTAAGATGTTAATGTTTTGTGTTATTGTTATTATATTGTGAGAATTTTCCGAATCTGAATCTTGTTCTGAATCTGATCCGAATGTGAACTCGACTAATCAAAAAGGTTGCCATCAACTGCTGAACTTGCTTCAAGATCTCTCACTAGTCTTTGCAGCCGACCACTAATGTAATTCGAGATGTCTTGTAGAGGATCTACATCAGGTGACGCCATTCATGCTTCATAAATCTTTTCTACTTGAATTATTAACATCTTCAGCTCCCCAAGGCCAGTTTTCTCAGTGCAATGATCCAACAACAACAACAACAATGCCCAAGACCATTTAAAATGTCATCGGCCATCAGCTGCAGATCAATGATCGATGATTGCCGACACCATTTACGAATCAACAACGATGAATTACCAATCACTACCACATCGCGATATGGTGAATGATTTCTTAGATCGTACCGTGAATACAGTCATATCGAGTCGTAAGATGATGATACGATCCATGTAAAATCGTAAAACTTGGCCTAGATCGTATCGTGTTTCACGGCATGATCTACATTTCACGACACGATCTGCATGTCATCCATTTTGTCCACGATGTGACTCCATAAAAAGCGAAGTGCGATGAATCATTTCATTATTTTGAACCTTTCATGGTAGCCTACCAGGCCTCCTCTCCTAGCCATGTTTCATCAGTCGCTACACATCATTTATACAGTATACGTACATAATTAGTCCAGAATCATTTTTGCAAGAAATTTGGCATTTATGTTGGAGTGCATTGTTAATTGAGTGAGGACCGTTCTTCTTTGATTGAACCAAGATTTTTACGATCGGTTAGTCACTAACGAATCGAGACCTTTTACCGGACTGTTTTAGGACCAAAGTCGTTAATTTACGAAAATTACATTTTTTGCTATTTTTTGGGTCGATGATACACTCTTTCTGCTTGAGAAACTCAGTTTAACTGATCACCTCATGATGAAAATTGAAAAAATTTCTTTACTTCAAAGACAAATGGGCCATGTTTGGCATCTAACTACCCAGGATGAATAGTTTGTTTTTGCTACATGCCATTCTGCATTCTTTGTAGCGTGCGGGGAAGATCTTCCCCATGCCACTTTGACTGCTTCCAGCCACAGCCGCACCCCTGTCTTTGGCAGTTTGTCTATAAAATTTACAAAAACCCAGAAACCCTGACCCCCAGATGCGCCAAAATTTACTTCAGAATGAGCTTCCCCATGCCAAAATCAAAGAATGGAAACCGGGCTACATGCCACACCAAAGGTTTGGCCACAGTATTGATTATCTTAAGAAAATATTGTACACCCATTGGCATTGTTCCACTACCAAAGTCCGCTTTTCAGTCAAGTTTTCCAAAATACTGCACATGCAAAAGAGCCTAGAACTAGCAGAGGCGTGACGTAGAATGAGTCGAATGAGTCATTGCAAAGCTGTGAGAGAATGGAGGAGTCTGTTTGCACTCACCGACAATCAAGTCACGAAAGTTAGAAACAACTACTTATTTTAACTATCTCAAACTGAAACACTGAGATTATGGCTAGTCAGCTTGTGCAAAAAAGAATGTAACTGTGTGCTCATTATTCTGAAATTTGGCGTGGACGGACTTGTCGCATCAGTGAGCTGTGGAATGACTTGGAGAGGGAACCTGTAAGACTTGCAACAGTGGAAACTTTGGGGGTCTGCACAAGACATTTCTATCCTAATGACTTTTAACATTCATTGGCTACTACAAGTGCATGAGGTGGTTTCCACAGTATCTTCCTGAGAACTCATTGACGTGCTGAATATGAAATTGCAGTTGAAATTGAATGATAGACTCATCCACTCTTCCAACATGATGACATTGGATTTTGCCATATCAGGACTATAGGCCATCTGATCACACTCATGGACAAGTAAGGGCAAGTTCTTTCGCCACATTTACGTTTCCTTTTCTTCGATAATGCTTTGGTTCTTGGTGAACTTTTTAGGTGGCCTGTGTATTGCCTCACACAATATTATTTGTATTTACATTACAGATCAGCCGTGAAGCCATGCAAATGTGCCTTCCATAGGTGCTTGTCGGTCTAGTGAGGAGAATGAATCCTGGTAGTAACAATGGGGAGAGCAAGGCTTGTTTTTCTGTAGTGTTTGAAATAACACACCAATAGTTAACTGTTTGATCAAGACCATGATTTGATACAGCCATTCACAGCCAAAGACAATCAATATTTGATTGCTAATTTGCATCAAAATAATCACCATTGCAGAGTTGGTCCCACTTGAGGAGAGCAGAATACAAGAAGCTTGGCCTGGCCGTGTTCAATTCATCCTTCTTTATCGAGGGAATACTTGATCTTCAAAAATATCAGAGAAGCTACTGGCCGCAATCCAAAATTTATTTTGTTTACTGGGCTGATGTGTGTCTGCATCGCGGCTTTGCCTTGCGCCTCTCAAGTGATGGATTTTTCATTACTCATCTTACATCATGACTTAGCCAGTTCCAGGCCTTTCAAGAAGTGCTCTTTTTCAAAACCCCTGAACCTATCTTTTTGCATCACAAAGATAAATAACATTATTGTCATCGGATTCCCCATAGTTTAAAATTGGAAACCTAAAAAAATCACATTTGCCTTTATCTCAACCTAAAGCCAAACTCTAACGGCAAAAACTGGAATAGTCCACAACCCATTAAACGTGAAAGCCCCCACTGCCAGTGTCTTTGCTCATTTATTTTATAAATGGTTTCCACAAGGTCATTTGTGTCAGTTGAGTTTCTATAAAAGTCATCAAGCCTTATTTTTGCAGTTGGTTGTCTGCAACAACACTAACAGTAGGTTACAAGGGTCACTGGTAAAATGTCTTTCCATTGGGTCATTTAAGTAATTATCATTTTTCATAGACCTGAACAACTAAGCTGAAAACCAAGCCAAAGTTATGAGAAGTTCAACAATGAAACTGTTCTTGAGAAAACAGCACTGTTGATACTGAAGATAACATTGCTGCATTTAGCACAAAACATATTAAAACTGTACCATGAATTTTAGGAGCAACTGTGCATGACTTCACACAAATGATTCTAATTGTAGCTTAAATCAATTGTTGGTACAAGAAATGTAGATTGAACTGTTTGACGTACCATCGACAATATAAATGTGGAAATATTTCCAAACAAATCCATCTCAATGTAAATGTTAAATGAAACATAAATGCTAAATTTACTGTTTTCATTTCATTTCAATGGAGAGAAAGGAACAGTTTTCAGATGACTGAAGACTTTAAATGAAATCTCAACGAATTCATAAATATTGGAAAGGACTGGTCTTTAAGCTACAGTATGTACAGTAGCACAGACACAAAGTATTGACTATGGGTCAGGAATACATTGTATTAAGAGAATTGTGTACAGTTTTAATTTTTTTATTTTGTTTGTAATGAAGGTACTTCCCAAAATGTTTTGTATTTCAAGCTCTAGGCTATATACTACATGTTTAACATCATTTATGCATTATCTACTGTATTTGTATGCATAAGTGTGGATGGGTATTTTAGAACAAAGTTTTTGTAACAAAATTGTCATAAACTGGCAGTCGGATAGGCAAGATCTTTGTGGTTGAGCTCTTGACATTTAGGCAGGTTATTACCCCATCTTTTGTCTGTGAGTGGAACATTATTAAAAATTTGCAATAAAGTAAAATCCAACTGCAAGTTTTGATAATTTGCTACAAAAACTTTGTTTTAAAATACCCATCCACATTAATGCATACAGTACAAACTGTATGCACACATCATTTTCCTGGTTGCATCTATTGTAATGTACCTTTTACTTTGCAGATAAAGATAAGAAGGCAGGGAACAGATTTCTGTACCAGAACAATAAAAATAAAGCAAATCCATGGAGCAGTTTCGAGAGTGATTTTCAAGATGATTCAGGTGGTAACTTTGAGAAGAAACCTCTTAGGAATTCAATATTGAATGAACAAAAGGCAGCAGCTGATTCACTTGCAGTGAGCAGAAGATCAAGTAAGTTATTGCAGGTTGTATGTTCAGTACATCAACATTATGGGAGCTTCAAATTATCACAGTAAGAACTTCTTAAGAATGTTCAAGAATTCTTCCATGCTGAAAGGGTTCTTTATTGGTATATAAGACTGTGAATTTTTAAATAGCAAGTTTTCAGAAATTAATGTTTTAGAATGCTTGAGAGCTGTTGGGAATAAAAACAGTGTTAGTACATGGTAATATGGGGAAATGTTCCACCTTCCAGGCTTCAAGTAGAAATGTAAGATCCCTACCCTCTTCTATACCATTCACTGTAATTTTTATCTTAGTTTTATATGGAAACCAAGCTAATCTCAGTTGGGTGAGATCAAGCTCTTACAAGAAGAGGCGGAATGTCACTGAAGTGAGAACAAAGTATTTTTTTTCATATACATGCTAGAAGGTGGGGTGAAATTGTCTGTTTTGGGCACAGACCAAGATGGAGATGATAAGAAGCCTTTATCACTGTTGGTGCCAAACATAAATTATGATATTACTTAATGTCTAAAATCATGGGCTGGGAAGTGGGATAAAAAGCTGGAAGGTGAGATGAAACTTTCCATAAAAACACACAGATTTATCCATTGGATAGGTCATAGCATTGCAGGTGGGGGATGGTTTTCTTCAGATAAAGAAGCCCTTAAAGCTATTGTGCTCTACTCATGATGAAAAGCAGGTGCCATGTATTTCATCCACAACTGCTTTCAACATGCTCTAATGTGCTCTTGCAATTCAAAGATTTCTTGAGATCCTGAATTATTCATGGCAATACAAAACTTCAGCTGACCACTTCTTAATCAAGGATTTTTTAGATTTCAAATTTGCAGCTTTATCTCAAATGTGCTGTAGATCCCGTAAAACCTTGTCTATTAAGCCCCCGGGGGGCTTATTTAATTTTGGACCTTGCAGCGGGGGGCTTAATGAAGGGGCTCATTGGAGAGGCTTATTCACAAGATCAAATGACAAGGATATATTTGGTAGCTTTTCAGTTCTTGTATCCCATATTTTGCAGAATCAACATACAATTCTACAGCTCAAATACATAAATTCAACACAGGTTTTATGCCAAACCAAAATTAACATGTGAGGTTGTATAGCTAAATAAATGGAAAACACATAGTAAATTCTAGAATTTTTTTTTCAGTAGGGGGGGGGCTCATTTCAAATTTTGACTCAGAGGGGATGGGCTTATTAGAAAGGGGGCTTAATAGAGATGGGGCTTAATAGAGCTTTCAAAGTATTCATAGTAAATACAGCATTTCTTAACAAGCCTCTTGCTTTCAATCAGGGACAATCCAGCTCAAAGTTGAAGGAGGGGCAGCCTGAAAAGAGGGGCGCCCAAAGGACGATAGAGAAGAGGCGCGCGGAAGGTGCGCAAAAATTTTCGGAATCCTGATTGAGAAAATTCATTATTTGTATTACTAAATAACGTCTTTACTTCTACATTTGCCCTACATTTTGATCACGAAATTTAAATAGGAGTGTCAAGGGATGACAACGAGGGGCGCATTTCTCGGCAAAGAGGGGGCGCCAAGCTGAGTTTTCATCGTGAAGGGGGGGGCAGTTGCCCCCAACTGCACCCCCTAAATCCACCACTGCTTTCAATAGGTTGTACCTTATTAGGTTTTGATGTTGGCCAGTTTGTTTGGCTTTACCTTGAATCCTTGAATTGTCATAAAATTCTTTATGAAGCAAAACGTTGAACATGATTTCCATTTGGTTGTTCATTACTTCCTTTCACTGCTAAATGTTGCATGAAATCACACTCTGATGAAGACAAAAGTCAGAAAGGCATCTTGTCTGCTAAACATCTTGTCTTTTTTCCTTCTGAATTTGTTCATCTGTAGAGCTTTCTGCCACTATTACGTTTGAAATATTATCGCTTTCAAGGGGTACCATCTCCAAAGGTCATTGGCAGTTTGGAAAGGTAACAGTAATATCACACAGGCTGTTCATCTTCCTTCAAAATAAAAGTGTTGTCTCGAAGAGAAAGCCGTGAAATTCACAGAGGATCAAACCAAACCTAAAATCTTTTTATGACTGCTTCAGTCATTAAAGACTGCTTTTCATCGAGGTTATATGGCCTCTCTTCTCCCGTTCTTTTTTACCGGGTGAGCCAGAAAAAAAGTTCCCACTTTTGAAAATTCATAACACCAAGACTACTTCACGGATTTGAATCATTCAAATTCTCGTTAAAAGTCGAAGGATCGAAGTATTTTTGTGATTCTTCTCGCTGTCCTACCAGCACTAGAAGTATTGGTAAATTCAACTTTTATAAAAATTTCATGGTTGCAAAATGACGAAAAAAGGGCCTAAAACATTTATCAAATTGTAAGGACTCTATTCAAATCGAACAATAGGCCATGGATGTTTCGCCTCCCTCAAGAGTTATAAGACATTGATTTTCAAAAAATACGAAAGATTTTCAATCTCAAAGGCAATTGATGCCTAGAGGATATCTCTCACCCATGAGAAGTTGCATTTCCTTCATTATTCTGTGCGAGAAGTCATTTAAACATTGATCGATGTTTTTGGCCCTTTTTCAGTCATTTTGCAACCATGAAATTTCTGTAAAGTTGATTTAACCTATATTTGTAGTGCTAGTAGGACAGCGAGAAAAATCACAAAAATACTTTGATCTTTCGGCTTTTAACTAGAATTTGAATGATTCAAATCTGTGAATTAGTCTTGGTGTCATGAATTTTCAAAAGTGGGAACTTTTTTCTGGCTCACCCGGTAGTTCTCCTTTTCATTCATGTCGTGTCTTGTGTCGACAAGTGCGAGACTATATGCAGGTCCATAGTAATCTACGATAGGAAATCATCGAATCTTTACGTGATTTTGGAACAATTGCTGTAAATAAATGGTTCATGACCTCGTAAAAATGAGGTAAATTTATTTTTTGTGTTCATTTATTGCAGATTTTGATCTGGAGAGTGTCTGGAGTGTGAAAAATGTCCCACTTCCTTCCAGCAAATCTCAAGCAAGCCAGATTAATTTACAAACTGGCAACTCATATTACTCGCGTCATGCTGGAGCCATGATAGGTGAGTTTCCTTATCATTTCTTTTCTTTATTTCCATATTTCTACCTTGCACCGGGGGGGGGGGGGAGGCGTACTTGACCTAAATTTGTAAGGGGATGTGCCCACACAATTTTTTTTACCTGGTGCCAGAATCTTTCCCTTCAAATGATACCCAATTCTAGAAAGAATCAGTGAAAGATATGCTCCAAACACAAAAAATTGACTAAATGATAACCCAATCTAACAAACTATCCTCTTTTGACATGTTTTGACAACCAGCTCAAGAAAAATGCCTTCTTTTGATACCCCCTTCTAGAAAAAGAAAGCAAAACGATACCCTGAAAACGGCACATGCCCGTCGGCCAAACATACTCAGTACCTCGCTTGGGACCTAGCATCTGGAGGCAGCTTTAAAGGGTCAGTTTCATCTGCATACCTTGTACGTGCCATCTCTTGGTTGGCCTTTGTTGTTGCAATTTTCTTGGCCCATGAAAATGGCGACAACAAAAGCAAACCATGAGACACCATGTGCAAGGCATACTGAATGAAACAGACCCCTTAAGGACACTGAGAGGCGAAGTTTATCAAAGCAGGGTCCTGGCTCATCCTACACTTCATGATTTCTTTAGCCTAGAATACAAGAGAGTTGGTGACTTCCCTCACTCTATGTAGCAGGTTCGACCGGCTTGGGATTCGAACCACCAACCCTCTGATTGATAGTGAAGGGTAGTAGCACCAGTCCTTTGAGAATAATGGCATGTCTGCAGCATTTTGCTCTCGTAAATCGTTTTGCGCGTGTGATGGCACATGCTCGAAAAACGTGAAAACTGTCATCAATGTCTTTTTTTCCATTCAATATAAAGTTTACAATGATAAATTACCTAAGACAGTAACTACGAAGCACTATATCACACTACAAGGACGATACCAGAAGGAGCAAAGATATTATGACTACCCCCTGGCATTTAACACAGAACACATGAGACCTAAAATACAACTAATATATGACACAAAATGCTATTTAACTAATACAAATGAAGATTTTACAGATTAACGAAAAGGAAACTATTTAAGGAGAAAGGAGAATTTGCGGACAAGTTTTCATTACAAACTTATTCAAAACGTTTGGAGGCCTGGATATATTCGATCAAAAATCATAAAAAGAAACGCGTATATGATGGCACAGCTTTGCAGCTTTGCAGCTTGTTTTCCACATCCACTCTTATTTCTGACTTGAAGAGTCATTGCTAACCATGATCCTTTGTGGCGCCAAATTCGACTTTCGTATTATCTGAAAGTCGTTTCTGGCCTGACTTCTCCTTGCCTTGCTTTTCATTCGGCAAACAAAGGATCATATTTGACAATGGGTCTTAGCATAGACCAAGGTAAAGAGTCCAAATGTTGATATTTCGTTTTCTCAAATTGCAAACAGGGCCTAGGCAACGGACATACCTCCCATACCTCGCACGTGTCGGTTCCAGTTGTTTGTTTGCACATAAGAAAGAATGGGCGCAAAGCCTGATGGTTAGCACAGGGTCTTTAAGCAGCCTCAAATCTACTTGAGTATCAAATAATTGTTAGTGACCTGAGAGCAACTGAGCTGAGATCCGATTTGATTCGACATGGCACTACCATCGACAATATGAAACAACATTGAGTAATATTTGGCATTATGTTTCACTCTGTTTCAATCATATTTATCGAAATGGAAAGTATAGAAAAAGCAACGTATCCATAAAAAAAGTTGCCCCAAAGTTTCTCCAAATGCCAAAATCTGAAAATTGAAAGACTAAAAAGTTTCCAAATCCCTAAGATTTTGTTGAAAACAAACCTGTGTGTCATTATGTGTATTTACATTCATCTATCTACGATATGTTTATGACATTGTGACTTTCACGTCATCAAATTTTGTAGTAATATGATGCCTGTCAAAGAGACCCCTCATACTGGATTCTCACAAAATAATGTCCTTGCAGTGGTTCAGATACAACAGAATGTCCTCCTGCTTTAGGTTTTAGACCAGTAATCGCGTAATGTTCGTTTGCAAATTTGTATGAATGTTATCTCTTTCCGTTCTCTTTTTCTTAAGGTTCACATCACAATAAAAGCGATGGAAAGGCTAATAGTGGTGAGTGAGCTAATCACGTAGATACGTAGTGGACATTATTTAAACATGTCCGCCATTAGATAATATATTTTTGCTAGCCATTCGATAATGTACCGCGAAACTACGCACTTTTGAAAGGCGACGATATATCGTATACTGCACCGATTTAGAAGATTAATGAGTTGATCTTTAGCGAAGATCCTCAATGAGATGCTAGTAGTTTTTGTACATCTCTTAGTCTTCTTTTTATGGAGGTATAAGCGAGTTTCTTAAAATTTCCATTTCGAAAACACCGCAAACGGTCAAAAACGTTGATCACATTTTCTAAAGATCAGCGTGAGTGGACAAAGAGAGAACGTTTTCGTGTAGGTTCGGGAAGTTAGAAGAAATTGATCAGTTAGAATCTTATGTACGAGTGTTAGTTCGATGTAGCATAGAATCTGAAAATTCTTGAAAATATTGAAGATTATAGAAAAATCCAACGGCAGATTTATTGTAAAATAGTTTAAGTTTCTTTGAAGCCGTTCAGTTTGAAGAATTAGGTCATAGAATTTTACGCCCAGCTTTTTAAAGAATTGAAACCATGAATAAGGAAGGTCAAAGTAGGAAACAAATTCTGATTGGTTGCGTATATTTTAATCTCCAAATTCTTTTCTCTACAGTATCAAATTCCATTTAATCAATGTGAGTTGCTTGCTTTTCAGATAAAGGTAACGACAATGGCAGTTGGAATTTGAAAAGACCAAGCTACTCATACACCGCAAACCAAGGATCTTTAAAACGTCAGGCAAATGACGATGATGATGAGTTCGATTTTGGTGAGACAAAAAAGGGAAACTTTAGAACTGATCATCAAAGCCCCTCACATACCACTTCCCAAGGAAGGATAGCACAGCAAGGCCAGATATCTACCAAAGGTAAGGAGCAAGAGTAATTATTTGACATTATCTAAGATTTTTTCAAGACTCTGAATGTTAAGGCTGATTTCCATTCAGTAGAATTTTCCGATAGGACAATAAAATCCTTTGTTTACGTGTGAAATTGTTGCTTTGAATTTGAATAGAATGTTACGCGTGACTAAGATTTTACTGTTTCAAATTCAGTCCGCTCGGAAAATTCTACTGAGTGGAAATCAGCCCTTAAGTTTCCAGTTGGCGGATAAATTTCATTTCATTTCTTTCATGTAAGCAAGGTAGCTCCATCAGTCCATGAGAATTGGTTTCCAGGGGACCTTGGCAAAAGCATTCATAAATCAAGGAGATAAGTACTACATAACAATTAAAGGGAATCTTAGCATATCAATGTGACTCAAGCTCCCTGCGGTCAATTTCTAGCCAGTCACATATCGGTATTCGGTTTAGGCAGGTCAGTTACCCAATGGACCACAATGGAAGTAGAAATTCGCGATTCCCGTGCAAAACCCTTTTTACAGGCCTTTTTTCTAATTTTGGGTCTTAAAGGTGAGTAATTTAAATAAAAACCTTTTTATCCAAGTTAGCCTTTGACTGATAAATTAACAATCTAGTTTTGGAGACAGGTCACACACTTTTTGTCCCACAGCCCACCAAACGTGCCAACTTTTGTTTGATTCACCCGGCATTCCTTTATTTTTCATTAACTTTTATTTCATTTCTATTTTATATTTTGTGTTTTGGTGATTTTTCAGGCGTTTGATAATGCGAAAAGTATCTAAGAAATAGTTCAATTAATTCTGTATATTATTTTGCAAACGCTTTTCCCACAGGAGGCCCTGACAGTAAAATGAGTAATAATTGGTTTGAAATTTAAAATATAGTTAATGGAGCGGTCACTTTAAATCATGGGTGTAAAAGCGGAGGATAATTTTGCACCATTAGAGAAAACTTCATACCTCATATTGAAGATAGAAAAGTTTTCATACCCCATCATATTTCAGCAAATTGTTTAGCACCCACTCAAGAAGTCTTTGTGTATAAAACATACATTTATGGACAGATACCATGTTGTCCCAGGCGATTTTCATACTGGTCTAGTGATTCATCATTTCCAGATGTTTTTCAAATTTTTTTCAATCTTAGATCGATGACTTCATCCAATATTTTTTCAAGAAAAATAAGTTTGTACCCCATAAAAATTGCTCTTAAAACTTTCCTACCCCCGCAGAATAATGGAAAAAAGTTTCGTACCCCTGCTAAAAATCCTCCGTCCCGGTACCCAGGATTAAAAATGACCCCTCCCTAATCGTAATACCTCTGTGTTTTATTTGCTACACTTCTCTACGACTGTGCTATATCTCCTTTATTGATTGTTCAGGAAAATAAAAAGCTCAAGACCGGTTAGTATGCGCATGAAAATTAGCTAATTCTAATTCACGTGGAACTCTCGCATTCGGATAATTAGGCAGTAAAGCAATTAATGATTGTTGAGGATACCGAGGACTGCCCCTTTTGTCTTAGTCTATTGTTTTGCTGATAATGCTCAAAGCAGATCAACAGCCGAGGAACTTATTACCATCCGCGAAAATCTCTTTGTTTCTTTGCTAATCCTTGTTTGGATTGTGGCTGGATTCTCCGCCCACTTTCTTTACACAGAACAAACATGCTTTCTGCGCATGATCACAGGTTTCCTTTTTGGGGGATAACCGTTGCTTTGAACATTGATGATTCGTATCTCCAACAAATGAAGGAAATACACAGCCGTAGAGAGGGAGGTGCAACAATTAAGACAAAAAGGTTTTACATTATTGTTCATTTAACTGGCTAGGCCTCATGTGATTCAACTTCTATCTTTCTTATCTTAATCCTGGTATTTATGTAGGTTCTCTGGCTAGCGTGATGAACAACAACATCAGAAAAGGATCAGCGCGAACACAGCGAGCTCAGAAAATGCACGACGCATATTTACGATCGGCTGGCCTCGGTCAATACACTGCTTTTAACCCCTTTAATAGCAACGATGAAGATGATTAAAGTTGGTAAAAGACAGTACTTGCTATTTATTTCATGTTTTTAACAGAGTTATTATAACTTAAAGTTAACACTGTAGAACCCGCATACAAGGACCTCTATCGAAGCATAGGTTCAAAATCTTTAAAACAGTTAGACACGTTTGAAAACGGCTTGCAGGGGTAATATTCTATGACCTCTCTTCAGATATAACTATTTCAAACCAGCCTTGGCTATTTTCCTGTAATTCAACCGTTTGAACTTTCAGAAACATTGAATAGTTTTCCATGTTAAAGTGTATTTCATATCTAAGGCTCCGTTCACACTGCTCCGTTGTCATATGAAAACGGAGCAAAGCGTATCCATTTTGGTCTTGCGTTCACAGTGTTCCACTTATTGAAAACGCCATTGAAAAGGCATAAATTTGAAAACGGTGCATTTTGAAGACAATCCATTTTCAGTGTGAACGCCAAAAACGGAGACATTTGGAAACGCTTCACATTCCTTTGTTAATTGGCTGTTGATTACTGCTGATTACAGTTTTTCTCATATCTTTCTTCAACTCGAAAACAGTGAAGAAGCACCCTCATGTTCTCAAAATATTGAAGATTTGTGAAAAGTTCAACGGTAAATTGTAGCACATTTATACTGGGAGTTATAAAAACGCAACCCAATTATAATTGAAAATCTTAAGAAAATGATAAGATACGAGTAGAAGTAATGTATACCTTCTGAACGTATAACCGTTTTTCTTTCTAATGATATGCAATTTGTATGCATTAATGTAATTATTCATCATCTAATTGCTATTTTAGTATGTATGGCTGATTTAAAACGCACCATGCTGTAAGATCAACATTAACACATCTTTTTTAGCATGGAAAACTACGTAACAGATTTTAACAAATTTTCCAGGCCTAGGAGCACTTATGCTCTCAGGTTGGAAAAAGAAGGATTTATTCCCGTACGATGGATTTGCTAAGAATCATAAATCAAGCTCTCCAATAAAGATAGATTCCGTCTTGTAAATGGCCTATCACTTTCCGGCATCTAAAAAGGGCCAAACTTGCCAAAATTTCGATAAAATGATGAATAATCAAATTAATACGCCTAGCCTGGATATCATTGGAGAGAAGATAGATCGTGCTTTGAGATAGATGCATTAAATTGATTCAAATATTATCGTTTCCTCAAAAACCTCGAATAAAGTTGGGTTACGAGGCCTAAGTTTTACATGTTCTTGTATGCGGGTTTCTATACTGTTTATGTAGATGTAAATAGAGATATATTTAATTATATTAACGACGATTCTGTAGTCCAGGTTCCTCGGAAGATTCAAAACCTTGCCCATCTGTAGTGAGAATTAGTTTGCAAATCAAACTTTAGGGATAAGTTGAAAGATTCTTAAAAATCTTATCGATTTAATCTCATTATTTCATAGAGAGTAATGGCGATCTTGAACTTATTGCATTTGCCCTTTGCTCAGTGTGGCTTCTCTAGATGATATATCACTTCACTAAACTGCTACTCATTGATTGCAAAAGATTCTCATGAAATAAGTCTATGGCACGCTTTGATAGCTAATACGGTCTTTTAGTTGGCCCCATGATTCAACTCAACTTTTAAAGTTTTATTGTTTGAATGTAGGATTGCTATTTTTTGTTTAAAAGTGCGTCTAAAGTACCTTGTAAAATATTCCGACCCTAAAGGTTCTGCCATGCTTTGATTCTGCGGCTGACTTGCCAGTAGAAGAAATCAAGGCCGTCCATGCCAATCTGCAAAAAACTGCCCATATGTAACAGATGAAAGAGGCATATGTTGAAATTGAACGAGATTAGGAGATAAGCCGTTCTCAAGTGATGACTAAATTCGGAAAAAAATCGTTCTCAACTGATTTAAGATCAACTTGTATGGCTCACAAGGAGCTCTTTGCTAGGACCAGGACAAACGTAAGGCTAGTTGTTAAGCTCCACGTGCACGAAAAGAAAATGAAAAATAAAAAAGGGGCCACCTCCAGAGTAATACCGTAAAGTAGTCTGTTGAGTACTGTTGAGTTGAAATGACATTGCGGCGCACGCAGAGTATTTGAATGGCGCTCCCTGATTTGAATAATCCAACTCTGTTGCATCTCAGCAGTTAACCGTTTTCTGGAATGCATCCGGAATGCGTAAAGTGCGATACTTCAAATGTGAATTCAGCATTAGAGCTCAGTCAAGGCTCCCCAGCGTGTTTCAGATAAACGCAACATATCTTTATTCCAGATTCTTCAGGAAATGATAACGTTTGAATCAATTTGATGTATACCATCTGAAATAGCGATCTGTCTTCTTTCCAAAGATATCCAGGTTGGGCGTATTAATTGAATTATTCACCACTAAATTTACGCTTTCGTAAGACTTATTTTAGATGCCGAAATGTGATCTACACAGACCAAAACACGTCCTTACGAGAGCTTATTTTATCATCCTTCGTAAATACACCTCGAGTGAATAGATTTATCTCTTTCCTATCTTGAGGCATCACGTCAAGTGCTAGGCCTGAAATGTTTTGAGAAATCTGTGTTGGTTATGCTTTTACAGCATGTTGCATTTGAAATTGACCACACATAATAAAATACCAATTCAATGATAATTCCGTGAATATATCCAAACCGCCTATCATCGAAAGAAAGAAAGGATGTGCTTTGGGACTGTACCGGAATTTTATGATCTTTTTTAAGATTTCCAATGATATTTGGGTTGCGTTTTTCTGAAACACCCTGTCGAGTTTTGGCATTGTGGTCGCCTTATGATCTTTTTAAATGTGATGTAGAAATTTACTGTAAATAATAGTTAATAAGAGGGTTCACAAATGATTTGATTTATGATTTAAATGAGGGTATCACGCAAAGCAAGACACCAATTTTGAGTCAT
This sequence comes from Aurelia sp. 3 sensu Dawson et al. (2005), assembly GCA_964020215.1. Taxonomy (NCBI): domain Eukaryota; kingdom Metazoa; phylum Cnidaria; class Scyphozoa; order Semaeostomeae; family Ulmaridae; genus Aurelia; species Aurelia sp. 3 sensu Dawson et al. (2005). The sequence continues at coordinate 7,330,446 of OZ026587.1, forward strand.
CTTTGCTTCCAATCTTAGTATTCATTCATTGCCTATTATTTGAATAGGCTGGAAAAGGTTTCTAATTATTTAGGGAGCGGTCATAAAGAAAGAAACAGAGGGGGGCGGGGCGGAAGGGATTTCAACATTCGTCGTAAAATTATGTAGCTCAATGCAAGAGACAGAAACTGTTTATATAGCCCCTTAAACATCTGCAAAAATTATTTGACGACCCAGGGCTTCAAAATGAAATCTTTTGTTCAGAAACTTCTTCACGAAAAACGTTCTACACTTTACAGTTCAATTTTCCATGTATCATGTTGTCAATACCGTATCTGTGGGATCCGGTATGACGTATTAAGAAGGCAGGGAAAACCTGCATATACCACTGTGCTAGAATCTAAGATGGAAAACAATATCAATGATCAAGATAACAGCAAAAATGACGCTGACTGTGTTTAAAACAGTTGTAAAATATTGAATGCAAATTGCGAAAAAATATAGCTTCACGGCCCATGTTTATCATTGGCAGTAATTTGTTAGCCCAACAATTTCCATTCAATAATTTTGGTGACCCTGTCAAATCCCTTCCGCCCCCCCCCCCTCTGTTCCATACTTAATGACAGCTTCGTTATGGCTAATTTGCGCTTACTATGTATGTCGCATTCAGGTAACATCTTTTTTACACTCAATTTAAAAATTTACAATAACAGATTACCAACGACACTACCTACGAAACTACTACTTTAGGGGCAGAAACTTTCGCGGGCAGAAAGTTTCGCGATTTTCGCGTTTTTTGGCATTTTTCGCGAAAGTTCTGCCAAGGCATAATCTAAATTCAAAATTCGCGAAAGTTTTTGCTCGCGAAATTGCAGGAAATTCTCGACTCGCGAAAGTTTTTACTATCCATTTTTTGTCTTTTCTTCAAGTTGTTGCGTTGCTGTTCCTTAATCACCCCGATCTTTAGTCTCTTGGGCCATAAAACCTTGTAAATTGTCACCGCGACTGTGAGTAGTACTGAAAATGATGGATAGAAAATTATGTTTCCCCTCTCACTTTTCTTCAGTCGCGAAAGTTTTTGTCGCGAAATATGCGGGAAAAAACGTCATTCGCGAATGTTTATGCCCTTAATTTCGCGATTTTTTCTTCTCGCGAAACTTTCTGCCCGCGAAAGTTTCTGCCCTTAAAGTATACGAAACTACAAAGACGGTACCAGGAGGAGTAATTTATCACGACTACCCCCTGGCATTAACATCAATCTAAAAATGCAACTTAATATGCCCTTAAATACAAAGTGCTACATTGGAGGTCAGGATAACACGGGTGATGATAGTGGAAAAGTTTGGATGTTGATTTTGCAGATACAGTATGTAGTCAAGATGAATGATCGTTTACACTATATCAGCCTATCATCAGATGTGAAAAGGGCGCACAAAAGGAAAGAGGGACGAGAATCTGCGACAAGAGACTTTACAAAAAATGGACTTGGTGGCTAAGTGACGGTTTACTAGTTCAACGGTAGTTTCAATCGAATCGACCAGTCGTGTGGATGTATTGCAGAGTCAACTCGACTCGAGTATATTTCTGTTGAGGTCGTTTGAGAGATATTTATCACCATACAAGAAAAGTTGCGTCAAAACCTCATTTCGAAAGATCGATATACCCACTTTTTAAGAGTAATACTATGAGTCCCAGTTGACCAAGTGATATTAGCAAATCAAAGAACGCTGGGAAACAAGGGACGAAAAGGCATAGGTCTAGGCTTGAATGGCATCTAAGCAAATAAAAGTGGCTCGGCCAAATTTTAGCCATTCGCATGTAAGGACTTCCTCTTGACCTCGATAAGTGACACAAAGTAGCGAAAGGAAATGTTTTCATCATTAGCTATATTTGGACCACTGACAAAATGAAAATACAAACTCAAAAATAAAAGTTTATGACGGGTTTTACGATCAAGTTTTGGCGGTTTGTGCCTTTATTAATCTTTTAGTCGGTTTTACGAAACCACGACTTCGTTTTCATTTTTTTCTAGTCATATAATATTATCATATAATATTATTACAATACAAATCATACATTCTATTACTCTACCCTAATTACTGTACTACGGGGACGACACCATGAGGAACGAAAGACAATGACTACCCAATTGCCACTACATAAAGACGCACAACATTAAACAACGATAGAGAGAATACAACTAAACAAAGTAAAGTAATTATGAATACAAAGTAAACCGACAAAAAGTAGGTGCTAATGTATGAGAGTTTGCAGCAATGGAGCATTTAAAAGCGTTCTGAAGCATGAATGAATTTGAGGGTTGCTTCAAGTAGCTTCTAGATAAGAGTCTATGTATTTCATCGTTAAAATGACTTTGACACCAACGAACGGAATGGCGGACGACTACAAACAAGATTTAAATGGCAACAACAACAGATAGGACCGGGCTAGTCCCAGTCCTTATGTGAGTCTCCTACGCAGTTCTCTACCTCCCCCCAAGTCTTTATTGTCCTTTTACTCGAGGGGCAAATCACTCCTCAAAATAGCGTACGTGATTTTTGTGATTTTGAAATCACATGATTTTTTCTGTGTGATTTTTTGTGATTTTAGTGATCTCTAGTGATTTTTTCGTGTGATTTTTCAGTAATTTTTCAGTGATTTGTGATTTTTGGTGCTTTCTGTATGTGATTTTTCTTGTGATTTTGTGATTTTGTATGTGATTTTTTTGTGATTTCAAGGAAGGTGTACGAAAAAAAATCAGTGAATTGCCCCTCGCTTTTACTATGCTGCTTGTTGAAGGACGGTAAAGACTGATAAAATAACTGAGTCTATAAAACAGAACATTCTTTAAGTCTGGTGTTCATTGTTCCAGGAGGCCTTTTTTGTTGTGGTCTCTTAGTCTCCGCAGGGCGAATGGGACTTTCTTTTCTGGAGGGCGCATAGCAGGACTAGCTGTAGGCCGGACGAGTGACTCAGATGGGCTGACTGGTTGTGTCTTTTCCTAAGACATTTAGGAATTTATACACCACTTTAATTAACCAGCCTCGTTTTGGGAATTTGTCAAAATCTCTTCCTATTGTTAATATGAAAATTTCGAGCCCAGATTCGGATTTAGCACCCAAACTTTAGTCTGGTTACATGTTTTTAGACTGCTGACAATTGTGATGTTGATTTTATGACGATGTAAAGTTCAGAGATTTATAAGGGATTTGACCGTGAAAAATCGTTCGGGGTGAAACTTTACACCCCGAGTCATTTTCACGGTCAAATCCCTTATAGATTTTCAAACTTTACGTCACCATAAAATTAACACTACAACCGCTAGCAACATGAAAACTAGTGGTTAGACTAAAGTTTGGATGCTAAATCCGAATCTGGCGTCTAAAATTTCATATGAAAGAATTTTGAATAATTTACAAAACGAGGCTGTTCATTAAAGTGGTGCATTGTTGTCAAACCGCTCGTCACCATACACAATAAATTTGAGTAAAACTTCATTTGAAAGAGACGAGAAATTCGTTTTCATTCATCTAGCAGTGCCGAATGATAAAGTATGGCAGCAATCAGAAGTGTGGTACAGGCAAAATGAAAAGCTTCAGACGAAATAAAAAAGTTTTTAGCTGTTAGAGTCGTGTTTACGGGAAGAGCAGTCGAAACCAGTGATCCCCTTGACAGTTCGAATTCCATTCAATTTCACAGTTCCAACACCATTCAAATCGACACCTTTGACAAGTCATGTGATTGCAGCCGCCTGAAAGAAGAAATCAAAAGATTTAAAGGCTAGTTAGCTTCATAAACTACAATACTACATTAAAATTCCACATAAAGGCACTTATCTGTTTCCAACATGCTGAAAATGGTTCTTCTATACAGGATGTATCACATAAAAACTGTCTCAATAGGTTCTTAAATTGCAGGTATCTTTCATAAGAAACTAAGAGTTTGAGCCAGTACCGAAACTTTCTTAAAATTATCAAATTTTGAGTGCTCAGAGTTTCTTATGAGTTTCGTAAAAGGTTCCATAGCAATCTCTGCCCTCCTGATCATTTTAAAACAATGTTTTGTGAAGCCTCTCCAACGTTTAGACATTACTCAAATACTTCGAGATACAAGAATCAGTGAAAATGAAGTAAAAATACGATCAGCATTACCGTTGTTTTTATAAATATTTTCTAAGGTTTAATTTTCACAGTATTGCAGTTTCTTAATTCTTTTTTTTTTTACATTCCAATAAAAATTTACAATACGGATTTACTAGTTACACTACTTACAGAATACTTAACTACACTACAAGGACGATGCCACTGGGTGCAAAATACTATGACTACTCCGTGGCATCACAAAAAACTAAGACGATTTACATATGAATTACAGAAGAAAAAAAAATTGAAGACATGAAAAAGAAGCAAAGAACACTACACTCTGTCTCAAACTAGATATCAGGTGAAAAATGTCCGCGAAATAATAGCAGACAAGATGTTCGCTGCGTTATGGTTAATAGTATGGGTAATTTTGCATTTCCACAGATCTCACCTCATATATAATTTGAGACAGGCTCTACATATGATAATTAACTAAATAATTGTTGGCTTACTAAGGGGGATTGGGGCGACGTACTTTATTCAAATCGACCAGTACTATGTATAAAACGCATTGTTAACGTATTCTTAATTCTTTGGAGATCTGAAAGTTGAGCTTCTTGTAAGCAGTTTCTTATGAAAATAAAATGTGTGTATCGTGACTGTATCATTCATTTATTCATTTACAGTAGGCTTCTAACTAAAATTGAAATAGTAAGATTACTGCTAATTTGGGCCTACTAATTAGCTTGAAGATTAAATGAAAATATATTCATTATCGTTTAAAATATAATTGTACCTGATTGGTACATATCATGTTAGGTGCCCAACCTGCGGTATATATGTTTTGCAAAGTCTACAATTGCAGTTCTCGCCCTTCCAAAATTTGATATGGCCGCGGATATGGCTTTTAAAGATAGGAAATGTGCTTGCTTGTTTGACTACATTTGGTAAAGTCGACCAAAGTCTATTTATTCTCAGTTCCATGTGTTGTTGTATGCACTGTTGGAAGCTGTGAGCCGTTACCGTGCCTTAGATTGTTACCAGTATTCCGCTCAGCGAAAATATCCTTCATAAAAAGAGGCCTTAAGCCAGACTCTGTTTAATAAATTACGGTCAAAAGCAACTGTAGATTCTTTACGTGGATAGATACCAAATTCCTTTGCTCCAGAAGAGATTCAAAATCTGCTTGATAGTCTTTGTACGCAAAACACAATGCTCTTTCATGGATATGATCTATTCTATTACTTAAAGTTCTATCATAGAACACCCAAACAAGGGAGCAGTAGCAAAAATGAGATAAGACGAACGCCTGCATTACAAATCCCAACCTTTCCGTGTCCATGTAGCAGGATAATCTGGCAAGGGCATATACTGGATAAACAAAAAAATCATATTTTAAACTTTTGAAATGGGCCTAAATAACTGACTTGTAGTGGTTTAGCAGCACTATACTTGAATTTTGGTCAATGTTTCAGACTACGTTCACAGGATGCCGGCACATTTTGAAAACGGTGAAGAATGTGACGATAACAAATTTGAGCTAGCGTTCACAAGATGCCGGAACAATTTGAAAAAGGTAGGAAATTTGACTGTAAAAACTCGTTGCAAGGCATTGATGCCAAGGAAATGTACATACACCCTAAGAATCGATCAGTCTCGTTTCAAATGCGTCGTAAAACGATTTGATTTCATCATTTTCGAGTGTTCACATGATGCCGTTTCCAAGAAATGCCGGTTAGAGTTTCGTTTTCAAAATCTACCGTTTTCAAAACTTGCCGGCAAAAAATGTGCCGTTTTCGTGTGAACGGGAGGCCTATGCGCCACATTTTCCATCGTTTTCAAAATGTGCTGGCATCTTGTGAACGCAGTCCTAATCTTCAGTAATCTTTTGAATAAGGACCTGCTTCACCTGCCAGGCTGAAGTGGTTCCTATGAAAAAGTGCTTGCTTTGCCAACACTCATTCTGGAGGTTCTTAATCCGCAATTTCTTTGATGCGGGCTTTTACTGTATAGCTATTTGATGTTGATGAGACATAAACAAGAAAGAAAAACGTACAGCACACTCTTTGTCTCCTAACAAAAACGTCAAATTTTCAAGTCGAGGCCTAGTCTAGTCCCACAAAGTTCATATTTTTGTTGGAACGTCTAAACAATAGATCTATTTGTGGGGGTCGTAGGGGGTACCAAAAACCGTGAAACCGCCAAAATATTTCGGAAAAACCGTAAAACCGCCTCTAAATTCAGCTAAAACCGTCACAAGATTTTTTCACTTTTCGCACATATCACCTTGGTTCTACGCTTCAGACGACTGGCTCCTTGTCATTGTTGAGACCCAAAAAGAGGCAGCTAGTTCTAATGCCCTTAATCAGGTGGAAAAGGTGAGAAGTTGTAGAACTTCCCTCAAAATCTTTTTGTATTGGACGAATATTCGTAGCTTCATCTCCAAATTTGTGCTAACTTGACTTCTCGAACCATCTTTGTCGAAAAATATCTGCATACCGTTGAGAAAGAAAGGAACCGTAAAACCGTCATTTTTCAGGCCAAGAACCGTAAAACCGTTTCAGAAAAGGCTAGAAACCGCAAACCGTCAGCCCCTACGACCCCCACCTATTTTGTCTCTCCTACTCTTAGCCTCAACGCTCTTATCGAAAGTGTTCCTATAAAAAAGAAGGGTGCAGTTAGATGAAGTGCACTGTATTTTGTTTATCCATGACTTTCTCAATTTATCAAATGTAAATCAATGGTTTACTAACTCAGAGCTCCCTACAGCCCGTGATTCTTCGCCTTTGTCAAATCAAGGGTATAATTTCCGCACAAACTGCAAGGGGATCTTTTTTTGAAAAAGTTGGTCTAGCAACGCTGCCGATTTTAGATGGCATACCCTGACCGAAATTAGCAGAAAACCACTTTTCACCAGCATTTGCAAGAAGGGTTTATCTTTGAATCCAGAGCTGATCTAAAATTGTATTCGTTGGAAGCAAAAGCGTGAATCTACATTGAAATCAATCAGCGGAGTTACATTTGACTGGTCTGGAATGGGCTAGAAGCTGAATAATTCTTGAAATACGCTAGCTACAGATCAAACGAACGAATAATACCAGCCTTTGCACAGCTTCAAAACTCCTCTACGATCATGTGTAGCGGCTGGGTATGAGGGGTAAAGGCTAAAATAATACCTGCTTTTTCGGTGTGTGCGCTACAACCAGGACAACGTTTTGTCGTATTACGTATTGTTTTCATAGACTTTTCTCTGTCTCTCCGTGCTATTCGTGCATTTTCTGCGATTGCACGGTAGTCCTAAAATAAAAGATGTCTTCGTTTACGAGAATTACAAACAATGAAAACAGAAGTACTGCTGGAAAATTCGGACAACAACCTGGTAGCGTGTAGACTAATGATTATCGTCTAAGTTATAGATACTGCGACCTGACCGAGTATAGCCTGCATGGAGACTCAACTGGTTTACCGAAATCGAACTGAGTTGAATGGATGGATTTTCAATTTTCCATTCAACTCAATTCGATTTCGGTAAACCAGTTGAGTCTGCATGAAGGACAGACCGGTTCCCTCTTCATCTATCAAACTAGAAGTCTCAAGTTTTCATATATTACCTCCAGGTGTCTCCAAAAGCACTCCCGTTTGAAAAATCATCAAGATTCGCCTACACGGCCGATTTTCAAATTTCATTTATTGGCAAGAAAATCAAAGATCGACTTATATTCCTAAGCGTAGCTAATCTTGTAACTAGTTCTAAACATTAACAAAAAGCTCTGTTAGGAGCATGGAAAGATTATTTCAGAATGTAAAGATTTTAGTACATATAATATATACCGCCTGAAAGTGTAATCATCCTGCTTCTAACGATGTACAGTTTAGATACATTAATTTTATTATCTATCATTTAACTGATCTTTTAGTATGCATACTGAATTTCAAAGACAGCATGCTGCAAGAGCAAGTCAGCATCTGTTTTACCGTAACGTAAGGGAAATAGTTGACTTATTCTCCCTGGATCTCAGTAACAGGCTCTTAGGCTATATTTACGATGTTGCATAAAGGGTTGTTGTTCAGACTTATGTTGCTTAAAGGGAGTACAAAGACCAGAATGCTTTGCACGAAGTCAGCGACTTGCTCTGCATAGCTTCCAGAATAACTGACTGTACGAAATTTACAAAAACAAAAAAAAACGATGGCAAAGGTCGCTGGTCTTTGTACTCCCTTTAAAGACTTGTTGCTTATGATGTTGCTCAGAATAATGTTTTCAGCGTGTGATTTTACACCCCTTAGTTAAAGATAACAAACATTTCATCATCTTTAAATATATTTGGATCATTAACAAAAGAAATCAAAAAGGAGCTTTATAATTTCATAATGGAGCTTTGATGATTTTTGAAACGGGGATGCTTTTTTGGCACACCCGGTAGAAAATTATCATAAAGTTTGTATCCCGGGGGGCACTCAGCATATATTCAGGGGGGTCGGTCTGAGAAATTTTCTGGCAAAGCAAAAACATCAGTTCAGCTGCATTGCAACCTAAAAACATCAGCTAATTTCATACCAAGATGTATGTAAACGAACGTAAAAATTCGAAAACAATGCAAAATTGAGGCCATGATTGCCTTTATAGAACCCAGGACTATCAGTTTGACTATGTTTTATGTCCCATAAAATATCATGGCGATAATTTCATTTAGTTTGAATCCAAAAATATCACTTTTGGCAAGTTTCAAGCGTCCGCCCTGGGATATGTATAACCAATTAAATTAAATTCAATACTCACTGTTCGAACTTGTACAGGTTCAGCCCTTTGCTGTCTACAGTCCCCGGAATGATATTCTTCGAGACAATTACGGCAAAATATGAGCTGGAAAATTGGAAAATATCATTCGACATAAAGGTCTTCTAAATTTCAGGTCATATTGCAAATAACATCGTTGAATGAATTCCAATTAGGCTCTCTGAAATGCTAAAGAAAGCCTGTTTTCGACACATGTTTGAGACTTTCTTCTTTGAAAACGGCCGTTTCCATAATTTCGGAACAGATGAACGACAACGAAAACATCGGTGGGGGTGTCACCAAAGCCTTCTCAATTGTCAATTGCGTGCTTGTCTGAATTCGTTGTGGCATTGAGACAGTGGGTGGGGAGACAACGAGTGATTTTGTGATGCAATGCCAACAGAACTGAACTGACTGCGAAAACAAGGGGCTGCATGATGGGAAGAGGAACCAAAGGGATCTTGTAATGTCAACAGAATGAGAAAGGCCTATTACTTTCATTACATTCCATATGCTGGCACAACTTTGAATCTGAAAGTCCCATCTGTGCTTGCAATATAGGCGGGAGTTGAGGATAATGAGACTGTTCTCCTGCACTGCCCCATCTATGATCAGATGCGTAACGATCTCTTTGACCAGCTTTCGGAAATCTCAGGACTTGATCTTAACAACTTTATCTCCGAGGTCATGTGTGAGCTACTCCTCTTTGGTGCTCCATACTTTAACAATATTGCTAATAAATTGATTTTGGAGGCAACAATATCATATATTTTATCGACTGGAAGAACTGAGTAAACGGAATAAGACTACCAGCAGCGCCCCTCCCATTTTATTTAATGTCTTTTGGTATTTGATGATTAAATTTGAATAAGCTTGTTCCACGTTGGAAGTTAGTTGATGACTTACTTCGACGTAATTAGTCCTCAAGAACCGTTCAATTTTCTTTCTCCTTTTCAAGATAAAGTTATGTGACATCAAACGTTTGACAAACTTTATTTTCTTGTTAAACAGTTGTGTTGAATTGTTAGCACCATATGCAGTAGGGACCAGATGACTTTGTGTCCTTTCCCGCTGTATATGGTGCAGTAAATTTGGTTTATCTCTTTGTTTTAATTGATGATCAAAAAATATGCTGGTGCAGTTTGTCGCGATTTCCCAAAACGCCGCACTCACTTACTAATATTATTGCTATTCTGATGCTAAATAGAATGCACGTAAGAAGCAGCAAGGAACGGTTGCTTAACTACCAAAGAATATTTAATGGAATTAATATACACATACCCCACAGCCTCCAGTCTTTTTGTCACAAACTATCCTACGAAATCCATCTTCTGAAAATATGCCACTTCCACAGCCTTTTCCAGGACACAAAATACCACCGCTTTGTAATACTAAATCTTCTGTTGCAAATCTCTGATATTGTTCATACTGCACAAAAAACCAAAAGAATTTTGAAAATTAAAACGAAGATTTCTTCACAAACCTTCCATCAAATGCAAAGACAATCCAGACGAATAAAGTTTGGAAAAACACTTTTCAGGCAAATAACTTCCAGATGGTTTTCACGGAATTTTGTACCTCTCAGAGAAATTTCGGATGACCACAAGGAATGATCTATTTGCAGTTTATAATGGTAGTTCTATGACTGAAATGCTACAAGTTTCAAGATCTTGCCTTATTTTGAGCCTTCAAGGGAGTCCTCCGTCAGAGATTTCAATTTAATGGAACAGAAATAGGTATATCCAATGACTGCTATAAATAGGCAAAAGAAAACTCCAAAGCATTCATAGTTTCTTCGGCAACAAAATGAAACGGTCCCTGTTAAAGTTATCAAATACCGGGTGACCCAAGAAAAGTGATTCAAGGAGATCTATCATAGAGAGAAAAGTAGCTAAGTGGCCGACTGAAATGCTTCAAACGTTGTTCTGTCCCTAAAAAACTAGCCTATATTATGAGTATTTTTGGAATTTTATCTGCACAGTAAATTTTCCGAATTAAGGAGTTTGTGGAAAAGGACTTGATTGATTTGCTCAAAAAGTTGTCAAAAACGGGGGATCGACTTACAGCCATTTCAGATGACGAGGTTCATGGACAGCACAGCTGTGAAATGTAAACTAAAAATTTTTGATATCGTTAGTAAAGATACATTCAAGAAAACTTACGAGGACAAGGTTTGGTTACAGGGTGACAAGTTTAGAAATTACTGGAAAAGCTTTCACACTGTCTGATTTTTAATTCATCCTTCTCCTTCTGAACACAGTTAGAGAATAACCGAAATTCGTTTTAAAAGCTGCAGAGATTGGGAGCTCGTAAAAGCCACAAGTATTGATTTGTAGTATCGTAAAAATACAAAAAGGGATGCAAGACCCACCAGGTCATTTCCAGCTAGTCTGAAATGATGAATTTCTTCTATAAATGCAGCACTACAGCCATCTAAAACGACAAGAGTTTCATCACGTATAATTATAAATCCCAGCGAAGACACTTTACATTATAATGCTTGCAATACTATTCTCTAACTGTGTTAAGAAGGAAAGACATGAATTAAAAATCAGACAGTGTAAAAGCTTTTCCTGTAATTTCTTAAATTTTTACCCTGTAACTAACTTTGTCCTCGCACTTTCAGTTGAATATGTCTTTACAAACAATATCACAAAATTATTGTTTATACTTCTCAGCTTTGCTGTCCACGAAACTCGTCATTTTGGATACTGTTAGATCGAAAGTAAAGAGCAGACCAACACAATAAACACCGACTGTCTAAGACTTTTCTTGACCAACGTCATCAACATCGATTCTCAGTTTTCTTTTGACTGCTTTTCCATTTACTCTCCCAACCACTCTTTTGAAGAGAATCGACACAGGTATACATATTAAGTATCGCAATAGGTAGACTATTTAGATGCTAACACACCCATCGTAACTTTAGCTACAACAAGGAAACGGCACGTGCGAAGAGCTTTAAATAGAACACGCTAATTTTACCATCCTGTCGAAACAAGAATAACATATTTCATATATTTCATATATTTCATATTTCATATTTAATTCTTTTAAGGAGGGTTGCTCTTCAACAATTTGGTTTTCAAGGGGCCCTCCGATAAAAACATTAGTTACAATATAATACAAAAGGAAAAAGCTATGGATCTAATTAAACTATAAAACCTTATTTACAATATTTAAAACTTATATACAATGATGTTAAAAACTTTACAGTAAAAGTGAAAGGAAAAAGTGTCTGTTTCTAAATAGTTTTTTTGAATGTAATATGTAATATGTAATGAAGAATGTAACAAAATCTACGATCCTTTATCTACTAGAACGAGGTGCTATTTTCCGAAAACATTCTGGAGTTGCTACAAGAAAAAAACTTTAGTAATACCCATTTTGTAAGAATTTATAAGAAACGGCGGCACAACCCTTTACCTCTGTCGACTTCCTTAAAGTCTTCACGATCTCCAAAGATTTCATTCGACGTTTTGTCGAAGAAAATTGAAGAATACTTGCCCATGAAATCAGACCTTTTTAAAGAAATTTTAAAGAAATTTCATAGCGGTACTTACCAGTCCCACCAGGACAACACAAAGTATATCCAATATGCTTAGGTTGTTCCACAAGAATCAGCTGTCGGTCCCTTATTTTTGATCGACAATACATTGAAAAACAAGGGAGGCAAAGAGCATGTCTCTCCTCACACGGGAAAATAACGACTGGATCCCTGAAAGAAATAGGAAATTGATAACTAAGGCATGAAAAAAATGTTGTTCTTCCAGCGACAAGGCAAAACCGTACTTAAGTTTCTTGCATGAAGGAAATGGAATCATTCTCCAACCAAGGGAAAACTGGCGTCACCACGCACTCATCTTTTTTCCAAACATCATCCTAAATAAAGTTGGTCGTAAAGTTACTAGTTATTGTTGGTACCTGATTGATGTCACATTGAAACCACAGCTTTTAAACTCTCCAGTGTATGACGTTGGAATCCAAGACAGAAACATTACGACTTTGGCATTAAATTAACTGGAAAATTAAGTTCTGTAGTGATTAGGTAGCTTTTTTGATTGCATAAAAAATGAAAATGAAGTTTGTACATGCGATACAAAGTGAAAGGCTATTTCTTGCTAGACTTCGGTACATTTAAAACTTTCCTGCAGGATATAATATAAGTGGAACATTCCTGTTACTGCCCTGCCGCTTGGTCCGGTAGGTTTTCATGCCCTTTGAAAAACAAATAACACTGTAATGAAAATGTTCAAATTTTCGCACAAGCATTTGCTTATCGAATAATATGATAAGAAAAGTCTTACAACTAAAGCCTTGTTTCCATACGAACTGTTTCTTCTCTTTTGCTCTTTAATGCTTGTTTTGGTTTTCGTTGTTCGTCAGAACCAAAACAAGCAACACCATGGAAACACACCCGAAAGTCAAAATGAGCGATGAAAAACCTAAAGCGATTACTGGAGCTCATTGTAATCAGTCTTATCAAAACGTACTTGAACCAGAAAAGTCAAAAGGCGATTCAAACTCAAATAATCCATGTCAGATACTCAGTGTGCCAATTACTTAGATAATTTTCCGTTTTTTGCATCTGCCATTTTAATACCGTATTTTAGAGTACTACCTTTACCAAATATATATCCGATATTCAACATGTACAGTGGCAGAATAAATAATCACAATAAGTCTGCATTGGGAGACAAAGAATTAAACAGTTAACTCACTGAATCTCTAGGCATGCCAGACAAGGAGTATCTATTGTATTTGATGTCACGTGACATAACGGTATTGCTTCATCTCTTTCGTCACCAAATGGCTCATGTCCCGTGCATTTGAAGAAGAATTTCTGCAAGAAAGTTCAATACGGGTATTTCCTTTTATAAGAGACTAATAATTGGAGCCAGTTCTGAAAGTTTCTTAAAATTAGCAGGGAACTTTATAAACAATTCTCTGTGAAGCCTATTCAATGTTTAGACATGACTCACGCACCTTCCAAGTAACATGATGTAGGAAGCAAGTGAACATGAAGTAAGATTATGCAAAATATTCTTTCTATCAGAATGAATGGTGTCTTAAGTTACGGTAAGGCCCCGCATTTCAGAAACCACCTGAAAGAAACTTTTAGACCACTGAAAAACAATCAACCTTACTGAAACATAATAATTACTTATAAGAAACTCTTGAGGCCAACACCAAAAATAAAGTTTCCTGTATTCTGACTGACATCAGGTCCTAGATTGATCGCCTTGAAGAATTCAAGTTCAAGACGGGCTCATAAGAATTTGCAACATTTTGTAGAATTTTCGAATGTGCACAGATTGAAAGAAGCTCTAACCCACTCGATGGAACCTTGAGCAGAGAAATGTATAAAAATAACGCTCGATCCAGACTCTCCTGAAGAATAGCTAAAGGTTTATTGCTACCAAGATATCTTAGATTTGACAGATATTTACCTAAATTCTAAATGATCCATACAAATATGGCGAATACAACTACACACATAGCGACTGGTCGATTGCGTTCAATAAATCCTCTCGGTCCAACCTTTTTTTGGTGCACCAAGTACACAGTGTCCCAAAATAATTGTGCCCCGTTTGTGTGGCTTCTGTGGAGGAGCTGTAGATTCAATTATCTCGGATTTTACACGGTTCCATAGGTCAGGCTTCAACTTAGAGTTTAAGATCTTGTTTGAGTCGATCTGATACGTGGTGGTTGATTTATGTTAGAGAGAAGGCAAAATAAGTGGTTGCATCAGACACAGCACTTCTATTGTTCTCCTGCAACGTCAAAATCAAGTAAGTTTCCACTGATTTTGCCTTGTTTCTACCATAAATCAGCAACCACGTGTCAGATTGACTCAAACAAAGTCTCAAACTCTAAGTTGAAGCATGACCTATGCAGCTGTGTAAAAAGTGAGATAATATAATCTACAGTTCCTCCACAGCAGCGACTCAAACTGGGCACAATTCTTTGGGACACCCTGTACTGTTTGTGAATTTCACCGTATGAATTCACCTTATTAGGGATCAACTCACTCAAGAATCAAATTTGAGAGCAATTTCATAATCTTTAAAATCATAGCAGGGTTTTCTCCAGCCAGTTACAGTAGGGTTAATTCCACTATAGTTGTTTGACACCGTACTGTTCAACCACGGAATTAATTAACAAGACTGTAGTTATCTTCTCATTGAAATATGTTGCTACAAACAGCGAGACGTACTGCTTTCTTTTGACTGCATTCGTTGCAGCTACCTTCCATCTTGTTTCGTTCTAAAACATCTTGCCAGCCCTGTGGATCCTAAAAGAAAACAACAAGTCGTTAGTTATTTCAGTTCAGCTGGGAATTATGAGCTGAACTAGTTGAGGTTACCTGGCTTTAGTTCTTAAATACCTTTGGGGCTCTGATTATCAAACCTTGATTTTCTATTTGCATATCATACATTATATAGAATGATATGGAATTTAGCTTAACATCATAAACACCACCGGATGAGTCAAAAAACGGCCAACCCTTGAAAGGCTACTGCTCCCTGAATATATCGGGTGAGTAAAAAAGAAACACGCCCGGCGTTTGAAAGGCTACTGCTCCCTGCATATGTAAGCAATGATATTTTGCAATATCTGATTAAATAGCTAACATGTTCAATTATTCTTAGAAATTTTCCTGGCTAATATCGGTCACTCCGTTCAAATTCTGTAGGCAATTTTCCAAAATGAGTCCCTTTGAGAAACCTTAAAAAACTTGCTAAAATTACAAGCGAAAGTCCCTAATATGTTTACCTCACAGAGCGATGACTTTCAGCACGCTTTAGCACGTTCTTTCGCTTTGGCTGGTTGAAAAATCTTACCCCTAGTGAGAATAACTTATTCAGGGAGATTCCATTCTCCCATGAGGACAAAATACATGAGCACATCCAATAGTCATTATTGCTAGGAAGGAGAACAAAGGCAAATTTTCCTTGCTGTTTTCGCTCATTTTTACAGGTTTTCGAAAGAAGCTTTCTGCAGAAAATCTCCTACTTCGACGGGAAGGAATGACCGATTAAAGCCGGGTAAATTACTGAACCTAATTTGACATATTGGGGATAAAACAAGACAGTTTTCAACATCACTGCTTTGATATTCAGAAAGCAGCATTTTGTTAAACAGAGTTTGTTTTTTTTCTTATCCACTATCCTTTTGCATTGCCAATTTGTTCCAAATTTTAATAAAACTGATAAACAATACCCTTGATATTGTGAAAGCTTCATCCATGCAACTGCCACACCTGACTCTAAGTTTTCCAGGTTGAGCTTCATTGCATTGTGATTTGCAATAAACATAAAATCTAGCCTTCCTCTGTTTGCCTGCAAGATACAGAAATTGAAAATGGGTCATCATTTTTGCAGAAAATAAACTGATATAAAATGGCGGACCAAGAGTGCAAAAACAAAGAATATCTTGACTTATATCTTGGCAAGAATAACTTGTAAAGCTCTTAAGGTGGATCTTCACTTAAGGTGGCTCATTACTGAAAATTTCAGAATTACAAAATATTGAAAGGTGGCTGTGTACGAAGTAAAAGCAAGTTCAGGACACAAAAAAAAACAATAAGTTAAGGTGGCTCGCTTCTGATATTAATTTGAACTGCTACACACTGGGTGTCCTATTGCTCAAGGTTGGGTCTACTGTAAATCTGAATTTTGAAAACCAGGCAGTTACTCATCAAAATGGTGAATTGCCACTTGCATCTAGATTTACTCACCCACAACTTTCTGCATTCCCACAGCAGTAGATTGGAGAACTGCAACAGATGCAGCCTTGGGGACATATCCAGGCTTTTCATCTTCTTCAACTGATACAAGAACATGAACAACAGATCTCTTTCCAAGATCACAGTCCTGAAAGAACAATTCATTTGAAAATCATTGCTTAGAGACAGCACTGAGAAGTTTCAACCTCGGAAGATATATTTTCTTCTATCAATCAAAATCTTGTAATGAAGGGCAATGCATTACTGGTTCCAGTAGGAAAGATACGCAAGCACAATTTCATCTCATTCTGTTCTAGCAGGGATCAATTAGCTGTAGTTTTTGTTGCCAATTGTAAAAACCTATGGTACTACAGAGAAATTAATTTCACAATTAGAATTATATATATATAAGATTGGATGATTTGTCTTCCTAGGTCTTCTCTTCCCTTCTCTAGATAATCAATACTAGCCTTGGCTATCACAATGCTTAGTCCAGTTTTTCTTGGATAAAGTTCCCAATAATACTCTACACATGTAAAATAGGTAAACTTGGGCATGTGCAGGGAAAGACAAAATTTAGGAGGTTACTCAATAAATAATCTATTATTTACGAAAATTTTTCCTGAATTAATGCTGACTTTCTGCCTGATAATGGCCGATTTTGCAATTTTCCTTCCTCATGGGGGGGGGGGAGGCTGTTGAACCCAAAGCCTCCTGTCTTCTACCCATATGGCCAGCAGTTCCCTCTACAAGATTTTACTTGTGCAGACCATAACACCATGGTGCATGCATGTGTAGAGTCTGTGATTCCTTGTTTTTTATAGTAGAGAACAAAGGATCTTGTTCAAAATTTGTGGGCACATAAAAGTTTTGTGAAAAATCTTGTGCGTGCAGTTGCCATGGTCTGCAGTCTACTGTAGATTGGTCACATGTTGTTACATTATTTATCATATTCAGCATGGCAAACAGTTAGATGAGTGGAATTTTCTGGATCAGTAAGTTTGGTGCAAAATGGGTTGGGTGAAAAATATGGATAAATTCTGATAAAGTCTTGTTTGACAATTTCCTCCAACTACAACTGCTCAAAACTACCATCCTTGAAATGATGAAAGTACATTTATCAGTCTTGGTCTACTGTTTTCCAACAACCACAGCCGCTTACCTTATTCAAAGCATCTAGCCCCCTCTCCCTCCCCCACTGGAGGAAATTTTGAGTTCTTGTCAGAGAGTAATTTTAGCAAATGACGTACTGCATTTTTAGTCATTATAGTCCCCCTGTTAGAAGCTACAGCCCCGCTGTCCAGAGATCTCTGATGCCATCCTGGGTAGATTCAGCTGATTCAGCATGACACGTGAGTAGGTCAATCCCAAAAAAATCTTGAGTTAACAGATTTTCTCTTGTTACAAATGTTAAAAAGATCTCAGGTGGAGGCTGAGAATTTTTATTTAACAGCTCATATCCTTAACCACTATCCTTCGATGAGCATTTAGGGCAGTGGTAAGTTTGAGCTTTCAAAACATTTTTCAAAACAGACAGCCTTTGGGAGTTGTGCAAGTGAAACAGGAAGCCCAATGCAATGTTTCAAAATGTTCAAATAGCCCTCTCCTGGAAACCCAGTCAATGTCCTCATTACCTTGCAGCATATGCAAAAGAGCAAGAGCAAGAACTTCTTCCATTCGCTTTTCCTTTCACTATCTTGCTGATATGGACAATCTTTTGAAATAAGATATCATATTTTCTAATATCTATTTGTTATAGATAAGGGCAATACACCATCCATACACTTGGCTAGGTCTAATATACTGTTCTGTTCCCGCGGAAGTTGCCCGTATTATTGATTCCATATCTTGCCATCTAGCGATGATTGTCAATCGTAGTCAAGTACTATGATTGTATTGTGAAGTGCCGCGTGGTGGGGTGAGCAAGCTAGTTTGAATAAATTTTTGAAAGTTCAGTTCAAAATAGCATACTTAAAGCACAAAATTTACCTCTAGTGTTAAATCATCAGGCAAGGCAGAACCGGCAAATATGATTTTGAGTTGTTGATGCTTGATGCCATTTGTCTGTTCCAGATGTTTCTTGAGCTGCAAAACATTCCATCCTTTTCCGATGTCTACAACTCTATTTTCTCCCTGCATGCGGACATGGATTTGCCTTGTCTCTGCTTTTTCTGGGCATCTTGCCATCTCTCAAATTTTTATTGACGTTGATGGTGGTACATTCAGGACTTGCTGCTGGCTCTTCATTTGCGCGTTGAGGAGAAAATTCTTGCTAGCATCTTGGTATAGCCTCCCTCTCATCCCAAAACAACAACAATCCAATGCGCCTTCAGAGTTGCATCGCAGCGACGGACAACTTGATGGCATCTCTTCTACGCTGCAACACACACGCAATGCCAGGAAAAATTGAAACGACAAGGAGCGATACCGACTTCGTCTTGTCTTTGTACGGCATGAAAAGAACACGGTAACCTCGTGGCTGGAAACGACGCGATTCTGAACAGTTACGACATATCTTCAAGCAATACCGTGCAAATACATGCCAAAGCAGCATGATTTCATACCATGTTAATTCCACGGGGGGAGGGGGGTTCTCGGCTAAATTTCGGGTAGGGGTGTGCCGCCCACAGTTTCAAAATGGCACCGTTGGCTAGACCAATTTTTCTGAAAATGATACCCTTGGCTAGACTAATTTCTACATCAAAAGTGCCTTGAGTTGGCATTTTCTAGGCAAAACTTGCCAAATTCTTGCATTCTAAGGACCAAAATTTGAAAAAAATTTGGGTTTCTTTACAGGAATTACCGAAGTTTGACATTTCTTTGACCAAAATTGCCAAAAATTATACCCTTACCCAGACTAAATGGGCGAAAATTGGCAAAAAGTATACCATTGGCTAAACTCAATGGACTAAAATTAATTGGCAAACAGTATACCCTTGGCTAGACTAGAAAGGTTTGAAAAAGCATACCCTTGCGGGCGGCACATCCCCAGGTACCTTTACTATGGAAGAACCCCCCCCCCCACGTGGTTAATTCCGTGCCAGAATCATATATTATATGGCTCTTCTTAAGCGAGATTTGAACCTTTAGCAAAACAGGTACAGTAAGGCCCAGCATTTAAGGTGGTCGTAGGGGAAAACTTTTCGATTTTTTTCAAACTTATCAAATTTTTTTTTATCATCGATTCAGGTGCTGAAATTATCGAGGAATTCGATGCTGCAGTCCTTTTTATCGTGAACAATCGTTTTTTGACATATTTCAAAGTAAATCTACCTTAGTCAGACTAAAATTCCCTAGCAACGTCCATAGCAACCAATTCTTGCCCCCGTTTCTTCACTCAAAGAGCTGATTTTGTCAATTTTGGGGGTCCACTTTCGATAACAAGGCTTTTCCTGTTGAATTGAATTGTTATATCCTTACATGAAGTACTTCAAAGGTATCTGCTCAAGACAAGAAGACTTTGTTTGTTGGTTCACTGCACCATCTGTTCGTTCGGTTCGTTCTGTGTTGTTTATCTTTGAAGTGGCAAGAAATTCATGATATAGAAAAAAAACCACGAGAAAGCTGGAGTTAAAGGGGAAGACCTTATGGTAAGGAGGCCAAAAGAGGTGAAGATAAGTCTATTTTGAGTCATAGTAAACCATACCATTCATATCCTTAAATCAAGACAGAACCAGAAATGGATGGCCTAAGGCCTATTTCGGGCCCATTCGATAATGTGGCAGTTATTAGGAAGCAAAAGCAAACATCAGCAGTGACTGGTAAATATATAGATTCAAGTCACATTGCCATTTAAAGATGAAGCGAGAGAGTCAACACTACTGACAGAATGAAACAGTAGTACTGTATGTATCCCAGAGAAAATAGGAACATCATCACCACCCAAGAAAAGCTCAAAGGAGTGCATCGAGAATGTAGCAGAGAGCACCATCCAATGCATTTTCATGTTGTTGCAGTCATGTTGTAGGTTCGGATCAAACACAGCTACTGAAAGAAGATATTTAATGAAATAAACAAAAGCATTCCATGTCCTTTTGATGAAAAGATAAGCTAATGTTTGTTACGTTTGTTGAGTTGAGATAGGATCTTGAGAGACGCAGTTTCATGGCAGTATTGGTAGCAGGAATAAAATTTCTGTGAAGCATTCATCACATCTAGAAGAGATGTATTCGATTAAGACATATCTATATGTGTGTAGACAGATTCACCCAGGAAATTGTTTTCGCATTAGCCAACTGCGAGATTATCAGGATCAAAATTTTGTGAAATGCTTGATATTGAGCCAGGTACATGATTTGCCAAATTTTGTATTGAAAATGACAAGATCTATCTGCTGCTGAGAGAAAATGAACCCCAAAGGTGAACCATAGGACAAAGCAGCCAAGGGTAATTGAAAAAGGATACAACATAGAGAAAGAAACAGACACTGATGATGACCAAATATTGAAGTAACATTGTTTCACGGAGAGTGGATCAAATTATTGTATGACAAAATGTCAAAAAGAATAAACAGAACAGTGAAAAAATACTGTGAGGATCTTGTCCTAATGTAGTTGAAACCCACTAGCTTCCACAGTAACAAGTAAGCATCATTTCTTTGTGGAGAATTCTGTTCAAGTATTCATGTTTTCTATTTTTGCCATTTCCCGGAGTTTGCAATTTTGATCAATTCCGAAACTTTCAAGGAAAATCTAAGAAAATTGGTAAGAGATATTGCCTTCAAATTTTCACAACTTGTCATGCATATAATAAGGCATGTTCTGAACCTAAGAAGATCCCTCTACCTCATAGTTAGACCTCAAAAGGTAGTTTGATTATAATAGCAATTATCGGAATTTCCTTGGATCCAAATGTTTTCAGAAATTTATTAATGTTATTTACCCACCTGCATTCAACTCAAAGGTTCAGCACATGTAAACATGTCTAAACAGTAAACCCTGAAAGTTTGATTGCATTCCTTTTTGATTTGACATAGATATTTACCTTGAAAGACATATCATTCCGCGACACTTTGATCTCATTAATTATGCGCATAAATTAATTTTTTTCAAAATTTCCGTCAAATTCCTTCTTTTGGTTGCTAACTGATTCTTTCTATCCCTTGGATAGGCTCTTAACTCATAAAACAAAAAAGTTTTAGTTTTTCCCCTGCAACCACCTTAAAGGTAATGTATCCATGTAAGTACAGCTGTGTATACACATTGTCAAAATATGCTGACAACACGCTGACGAAGAAACGTCCAGTAGCGCGCTGTGATTGGTAGAACTTAACTGATCACATGCAAATTAAAAGTCGAATTTCATAACGAGGCTTCCGGACGTAGTTCAGTTCTGGAAAAGCGACCGCAAGTAAGTGAGGAGTCTGTTTGTATTTAAACTCGCTGTCGCAAAATTGTATTTGCTTGAGTGATCACATGAAATTTCACGTGAAATTGGCATGCCCCCCGCAGAGCTGCTGTACTTACATGGACACATTACCTTTAAGAAGCCATTTTTTCACACCTTAGCCTAAAATGTTTCGTATATCTAAGATAGTTCTCATGTTTTTAGGTTCAAGTTTCTTAAGTTTCTAACTTCCTTTTCTTGAGAGTCATAGAAAAATAAGTTACAACAAAGAGGAGATATCCATAGATAGACTAGTCATATTTAGCAAAGTGTATGTTATCAATTATTGCCCTCGCTAGCAATTTCTTATGAACCCAAAAGCATTAGATCAGCACTTGATGGGACTTAAAGGCAGTCTATCACGTCTCTGATTGGCCGCGACAAGTCAGCGCTCAGTACAACAGATTTCTTTGTGAATCTGTGTATTTGAAACAAAGGAGGGCTAACCGTCTTGACTTTCTATGGCCGTAGAAAGTCAGAGGATTAGCAGACATTGAAATTTCCTATTCTTCGCATTGTCCAAATCACCCAATCAAATGCGTGACAGACTGCCTTTAAAATACAAGAAACTGTACATTGGGTGATAGCCTCAAGAGTTTCTTGTAGGTCGGGGGACTAATCATTTTTCAGTGGCCTAAAAGTTTCTTTTAGGTGGTTTCTTAAATGTGGGGCCTTACCGTAATATGAAAGATTATTCTAACCCTAGTATGCAGGTGCACCAATGAATTCTACCACTACTGCCCGGCTTCGATAAATGCTAACCTACTGCTTTAGTTCAGATCGTCCTTTGGTAAATTCTAACGAAAAGTTGGCAAGTGAACAAGGGGCGTCATTCTGTACTGAAACATGATTTCAATCACTCAGTTAGCTTTCAAAAGGGTATAAAGGAGACAGTTACATATTCTGCCAGTGTTAGTTATCTAAACGATTAAAGGATTTCTTCTTGATATCTTGTCAACGGTGATCTGAATCTAAAATTTTTATCAATGCAAATTAATAGCACCATTTGATGATGAAAACTTAAATTCAAATTGTTCATATTCAAGTTATCCACTGCTTTGTAGGATTGGTTACTGACAACATTTTGTTTGCAAAAAGTAAAGAAAGTATACAAGGTGACTATGCTCCCAAAAATTCTAAATAAAGCTGTTTCAATCAACGTGCCTTGCTGAACATCATATTAAGTCACGAGACAATATCTATCACATTTATTTAGCCTAGCTGACATGTTGCTTACGACTGTAACCTTTCAAAATAGGATACAGCTATATTCCATATCTTATCTTAGTAATATGCAAACAAAAGAGCGTCATCAGCGTCATCAGATGATACTTGAAATCTCAGGATAACTTGAAAACGAAATGAGATATCAGAAAAAAGGATTCCTTATCTGTCGACTGTACTGTTCACTTGCATCAACAAAAATTATCGCTTCTGGGCATCTTTGAAATCATTCTTTGTCAACAGCAATGTGAAGAGATGCACTAACCAGAAGAAACGATATTAAAAACAGAAAAGTCTGCAGTATATTCTAGATAGAAGAAAGATTTCACACATTATTCAAACGAATCAATGGAGCCTATTTTCGAGGTGGTCCAGCCTTTCCTAATGTCAAGAATGCTACTCTTCTCGGTGCTTTTTCACCGGGCGAACAGGATGGTGACTTTGTTACCCCGGACGCCGGGACAGTTTTGTCATTTCCAGTTTCCCATTGACTTGAATGAGTTGTCGCTTTGAAAACTCCTTCTTGTTCTTGCTTGCCGTACACAGGTGCAGCTTCCGAAACGCTGTCTTCGGACTTTTCTCGGTGTTTAGACGTCTTTTTCTCAGGATTTAGCATTGCTATTTCACTCTTCGATAAGTCACTGCTTGATGATCTCGTAGCTGCCGTATCATCGTCACTCATAGAAGGTTTGCTCGGGGTGTTGGTGGTGTCATCGGACAAAATAATGACTTCGACGTTGTCAGGTGCATTTGAGCTAACACTTGACACGGAAGACGAGGTCAAATTAGGTGCCTCCTTAACAACTTGATAAACTAGATTAGAAACTTGACCTACACTAGAACCAGATCCTTGACTTTTAATCGCTGCGCCGACTGATTTTGACACGACTGAATCTGATCCGATTTCACTGACTGTATTCGGTTGAGACACCGATGACTCGGGCACGACTTTGTCAGAAACGACAGAAACAGGCTTTATTGTGCTTGATACGGCTGGGGTGGACAAGGCTGGCTGCGACAAGGCAGATTTAGAAGTGGCTAAGCTTGAGGTATCAGACTTCTGCGAATCTGGCTTTGCAGCTCCAGAGTGATCTCGCTTTATTGATAGTGAAACAAGAGAAACTCTCCGTGCAGGTTTTACTGGAGCATTTGGGCTATTGCTTGCAGATGATGGCTTACCTTGTGACGGTAAAGGTTCCCATTGAGGGTCCTGGGCTTTGGTGCTGTCTTTCACAAGAGTGACGTTCGCTGGGGCTTGATCGGAAATAGTTTTTGACTCAACTTTGCTGGGATCTTTGGAAAGAAAAGTTGAAGGTTACTTGCAAACTAGCCTGTAAACGTGCGACAGAAGTAATGCTAAAATGACTAGCAAAGTTGTTGCGAATTTCAAATATTCCTCCCTCATATGGTAAAATAGCAGGTCTGTCAGTCAGAAAATTGTTTGCAAAGCTGTAGCAAAGATTGTAACGCGATTGGGTGAGTAGAAAAATTTAACATGTTTGGCAGGATGTGGAATAAAAAATTCGTGGGCAACATTCAAAACTGAAATGTTATCCAATCATTCAAAGATCACCCATCTTTTACATCAACAAAGCAGGAATATGCTGGTAAAGGGTTTGTATGGGAACGAGAATATCACGTTTAATTCTGGTCCATGATTTTCTTGCCATTAAAATTTAAATCCTTATCAATGTCAAGTAAATCATGGACCAGAATCGAACGCGGAATCCTCGTTTCCATATAAACCTCATTACAAGCAATTTCCTAGTTTCTGAGTCTTAATGATGAGTGATTTTACCAAACAAAATTTTCAGACCTAATGACCCATTCACACTGCAAGTTAAACCAACTTAAATTAAACCAGGTTTTTGAATACGGCCTGATTGGTCAATCAAACAAATCCAGTCATTTGATTGGTTGAAATTTAGACAAGTTTAGATAAGCTAGTCAGTGTGAATGCAGTATAAGTCAGTTAGCCTTTGAGTGACAGATTAATATTCAGTTTTGAATATAACCTGGACAATGCTCATTCCATAGCCCGTGAAATGAATAAATCATTTGCGGGGTGAGTGGCCGAGTGGCTTAAACAGTCTTCGTCAGATGACTGAAGTTAAGCTTGGTCGAGTGAGGTCAAACTCCGGATGGGTGACCTTGGAGGCATGACCTCACAACTCACCTCGTCGTCCTTCGGAAGGGATGTTAAACTAGGGGTCCCTTGCCTGAATGCGGCATGTACAGTGGACCAAATTAGCTTTCAGTAGCTAGAAATTCTAACAAGCCCACTCATAACAAATTGAAAACAAACAAACAAACAAGTCACCCAGTGTACGGCTCTGAATTATTGTCCTGAAATTTACAGGGTATGAAAAATATGTTCGACAGGACAAAAAGTCGTGCTTTGATTCACTGCAAGAAGGAATGAAAATATAACCTTATACTGTGGAAAAGCCGGTTCTCCCACACTCATCACCTTCTCAAATATCATCCTGAATACACTGGAATGTAGAGCTACTGATTCTTTGGGTAAAACATTAATGATACATTCCAACGATAATTTTACGTTCCCTTTAACTGGCCATAGGCATTCTCAAACATGTGGATGAAGCTGGAATCGTCATATGAAAGAAACCATTATGATTTCTAAGAGGACGGGATGATTTACATCTTGGCTTGGCTGATCTCATGTTTGTTCGACTAAGAACATGAAATGCAATTTAAGGTAGGTTACTTTTGCTTGACCTTGACTTAGTCTTAAAAATTTCCTGCATGACATTATGAAGGGCAATAACGGGCGATTATTAAATGCTACTGTTTCCCCATGATTATCATTGCATTAGGGCATCAAAATAAACCACTGAGTTGTTGTTTATGGGAGAAACATTTCTCTGTTTACAGAAAGATTTACTGCAGGATTCAAGACCTTTAAAACAGACTTTAGTTTTGGCAAAGGAGCGAAACCCGTCCCAAAAACATTTGTCGTGAAGAGAATCAACGGAGATAAAAGCCCTCCGCGGAAGGAGTCTGAGTGTTGTATTTTTTACTAGCCTTTGTGGCACGTGTGTGGACATTGTTCGCTAGGAGAACAATAAAGTACGTAAGAGGTGTCTTTGTCCTATTTATGGATTACCCTGCGTACAGACTTTACTACTGCGTAGGAGAAAGCAAGAGAAAAGGAAAAGTAAACTTTACTTTTCTCTCGCTTTCTCCTGCGCAGTAGTAAAGACTGTGTACAGGCTATATATACAGATTGCTGCTACTTAGCTCCGTTCATTCACTTAAAAATGACAAACTTACCATTTTTCTGTGCATTTAATGTCGTGAACGATATTCTTCTAGGTTGTGCCGACTTGTCAGTGTTGGAGCTGCTAGGGCTGTTGGCAGGTTTCTTTTCATCGCCGTCTAAGCACTGCTCTTTTCCAGAAGAAGTAGGTGTCCTAGCAATGGGCTTGAACCCAAGGCTTATAAGATTTGCACGTTTAGGTGTTTTAGACAATTTCGCAAAGTTTGGTGTTGACTCTGTGACGCCTCGGTTAGCTGCTTGTTGTAGTGGAGGCTGCGGAGACTTCATAGACACATCAGGGAGAGCAGGAGCCTTTACACTGCCTGTAAGATCATGCGGAGAATCTGCAAGGAAGGATATTAGACAAATATGTTTTAACCATAAGACAATAGGCCCTGATCAAAGTGACTCAAGCCAATGCCTGCTATGTATTAAGAAATCAAATCATGCGCACTCTTTACTGGCTACGATCTGATTAACATGAGTGGTAAAAATTGACAGGCATTAAAAGAATGTGGTTCAAGTATCCTTTGTAAAGATCCCTTGCCTTTACGTTCTTCATCCGGAAATAAAAGGATGCCAAAGGGATGTCCTGATCGTTGAGTTCAGACTTAAATCAGAGCAGTTCAGACACTCAGAAACAAAACTATATAGCTCTATACCTCTATAACAAAACTGATATACCTCTCCCACAGTCTTTAGGCTGCAATCGTTTATTGTGATTGATTTGGGTTGTAGTTAGCGTATAGTGATTAGTTTACACGTATTCTTCGTCTCTCTTTTGTGTATCGTCCTAGTAGCGTTTGTTGTTTCTTGTTATATGTAAGAACATGGGGTAGCCATGCAATTTTGCTCCTCATGTTATTGTCCCTGTAGTGTTGTGCAGTTGTATAGTATTGATATGTAGAGTAGGTAAACATGTATGGTAAGAATTTTATATGGATAAAAAAAAAGAAAACTATTTCCTGTGAAACATTCCATTTCCATTCTTTCCCTTTTGTGAAACCCATCTATCACAGATGCTTCTATCAGGTCTGTTTCATAGAGACACTGTCAATTCTTTCCAGTGTTTCCACGAAAGGGGTCTAAACACAAAAAACCAGAATCTGATTTGAAAGGTCGTTCCAAAAGCAAAACGACGACGAAAACGTAAAACAGAGCTTGCTAATCTGCTATGGAAAGCATAGGTTCCAAATCTTTAAATCGGTGTAAATTGTAGCCACCTTTTTGTGATTCTAAAGTTGGAATTTTGAGAAATCTTGAATATTTGTCGAAATTACAGCCTACTTTATTTTTCAGCTTTACGATGTGACGTCATCAAATTTCTAAATCACAAAGCAGAAGAGTGAAAGAGTTTTGCTTGATACCATATTGAAGGCATCCATAAACATGGTTTTCTTGTAAATTATTGATCTTTTGTCAACTGGTTTAGAACTTACGATTATCTTAAGTTTTTTTCGAAAATTCTCTAGAATTCTTAAAAAAGAAGAAACACGCTGTGATTCTGAAAATATTGAAGATTTCAGAAAAGTCCAACGGCAGATTTACTGTAAAATAGTTAAAGTTTCTTCGAAGCCGTTCAGTTCAAAGACATAGGTCATAGAATTTTACACCCAGCTTTTTAAAAGATTTGAAACCCATGATGCCATGAAAAGTCAAAATTATCTTAAGCACAGTCAATATTTGAAAACTAGAATTCAACTAATAAATCTCTTCGAGAAGTCACATGTTTACATACCTGGAGTACCATGTCCAACAAGATTCTTAGGAGAATTTGTTGTTGGTGTTGTTTGTCCACTTTCAGAAGGACGCTTTCTTTTGCGTACTGGTGTAATGAACTGGTGTAAGGTTGGTTGATCTTTTGCTGGTGTTATGATGCGAGCTAATCCTCCTTGCTCCTTCTCAGCAGCTGACGGAGTATTTATCTTGCCTGAGGATACAAGTCATAATGTGTTATAACGAATGTGAATACTCAAATAATTTCGGAACTCGATGAAAAGTTTGCGTTGATTTTCAGGCCTTCTTTAAAGTAAGAAGATATCATAATTGAGCAAGTTTGTAGAACGAAGCTCCAGCTAAGGACAAACCACTCTACAGGATGAATAACAAAAACATTAAAAGGTCATTATTTCCTGTATAACGAAGTCACGATAAGACTGTGTTCACATGATGCCGGCAAACTTTGAAAACAGTGAAAAATGTGACGAATAGACCTCCCGTTGACACGAAAATGGCACATTTTTTGCCGACAGATTTAAAAACGGAAGACTTTGAAAACGGAGCCCTAAGCGGCACATTTCGGAAACAGCATCGCGTGTACAATCAAAAATGATGAAAACAGAACATTTTTCGAAGCTTTGGGAGCAACCCTGATCGACAAGTAGGGTGTAGGTGAAGGTGAAGGTGAAGTTGCGTTTTTCAGCGCCAAGCGCTGGGATCGCAGAAATAGAGCAGACCTAATCGAGTCCGCGACCCCTTGTCATGACGCTCAAGTGATGGGGCTCTACCGGGACTCGAACCCACTCCGCCTGACTGTTCTGGCTGCAATGTCAGAGGATTACACCACGGCGCCACAACACCTTCAGGTACTTCCTACAAAGAATTTTTAACGTTAAAGTTTTTTCCTACCGTTTTCAAATAGTTCCGGCAGTGTGTGAACGCTAGCTCAAATTTGGCTACCGTCACATTTTTCGCCATTTTCAAAATGTGCCGGCATAACCGACAGGTTCAATCATAATTAGTATTTTCCTTGCCATTCCGATCCAATGGGGGTCTAGAAAGGACTCATCTTCGAAAATCCCTTGTAAAATCTGAAGCGTTAGCTATTTAATCAAATATTGCGAATATCATATCTTATACAGGGTGTCTCAAAAAAATTGTTCGACGTTTGATTAAATATCAAAAAATAACGATACGCTGAATGGACCCTTGGTCCAGTCACCCGTTTCCTGAGATTTTAAATTAATTTTTGACACAAGAGTCTTGCAAATCCGCTAAAAATTCATGGGGTAACAAGCTTTTGAAGTTCAAATTTGCCCGAAAGCTGAAACCAGAGGCCTCGAAATGGCAGTTTTGGTAAAGGTCCTATAGGCCGTCGTTTCTGTTATTTCTCAACTGTTTCAGGGCGAACCAAATGGGATTCAAACAGGTTTTCGATAACCTAACTGTCAAGCATATGGATGCTTTGAGGAAACAGATTCAGTCTCTCGTCGATTATGTTTTGAACCACTGTTTTTGGACTTACGCAATGTTAAGGAAGTTTTGAGAATGATCACAAGAAATAATTTAGAAGTCCTATTTGGTTTGCTCTGATATCAACGAGAGGTATGAAATTGGATAAGCTTCTCTTACCTCCGTCTTCGAGCTTTTTGCAACACAAGTAATCTGGGAGGTCTCTGGTTTCAGCTATCGCATAGTTTTGATCTTCGAGAGCTCGCAACTGAGTGAATTTTCAACCGATTTACACAATTTTAGTCTCTAAAATTATTTCATAATCTTAGGAACAAGGTTATCTTTCCATGAGCCTGTTCATGTTGTCCTTATTTTTCAATATTTAATCAAACGTCGAACAATTTTTTTGAGACACCCTGTATATTTGGGGGAGCATTGGCCTTTCGAGCACGGGACCTTTCATTTTTATCCGGTATTAAAAACATTCACTATTTGACAAAACATTTGACAATACTATTGCTTTGATATCTAAAGAGTAGTGATGTTGCGAAAAAATTCCCCAAGACAATATTAGGAGACAAGGTAGCGAGGGAAGGATGCAAGTAGCTTACGTTCAGGTTGATCTTTTTGCTTCTCTTTCATGACTTCTTTCTTTGCTTCTCTTTTTGCCTTCAATTTATTGGAAACATATTCCATTGGATCAATTTCACTTGCTTTACCGAGTTCACCATCTTTGAAGCTAATAATCGAACAATAGCCATCAAGGGATGATACAACCAGGATCCTTCCATCTGATGACCTAAAGTTGAACAAGATAGCTAGCTGAGACAAACTGGATTGAAAAGAATCATATTGAAGTCTGATAAGAAACCAATGCCTTGGAAATCAACTGTCTTTTGATTGGTTACCTTGCAGCTAACTAACTGCTCAATAGGCAACATTAATAGTTTGTTAGCTATTTTTATTTGAAATGGAATGGGTTTTCAAAAAACAAAGGCTGCTAGGGAGTTACGGAGGCTAGCTTCCCCGTTGCAAATGACAGTTAGCTCGTCAATGAGCTCTCCCGCTCTAAGTTAGGTCTTATTTGCATCCTGCGGGGTGCTCACACAGCCTTCTCACTTGGGAAAGTGAGAGGTAACCGGTATGCTGCCGACTTCCTGGCTATGACTCAGGTTGTACAAGGTTACATGACACAAGGGGCAACTTTGACACCTGATCTTGATGGAACATTATTTAAACAGGTAAAATCAACGCCCAAATGGTAAAATGAAGTCGAGTACAACACGGTTAGAAAAGAAAGCGTTCCTTAACTTTCAATTAATGGCAAATGACGACCCCATACAGATCTGATCTAAAAATAGAACAGAAGAAGGTTGCGAGTCTCTAAATGTCCAATGAAGTGAAGTGAAGTGAAGGTGAAGTTGCGGTTTTTAGAGCCAAGCGCTGGATCGCATTAGCAGTTAAGCGCTGATTGAGTCCGCGACCCATTGCCATTGCGCTCAAGTGGTGAGGCCCTACCGGTATCAGACGCACTCCACCTGACTGTTCGTGCTGCGAAGTCAGAGGATTATACCACTGCGCCACAACACCATCATTAAATAGATCATCTTCTGAGATCATCAAATACAATGAAGCACAATAGGTTATACTTGGATTTCCCAGGCCCTTCACTTCAGTTGTCCTATGTATCCGTCATTTGCCTTTAATGAGTCGCGTTCGAATTACAAGATTGTAATAGACCTTTTAGCTATTCTAAGAAAGAATCCGGATCGAACGATATTTCATTAAGTTTTGTAGAATTTTCGAAAGTGCACAATAGTGATAGAGGCTCTAACGCCACTCAATCGAACCTCGTGAATAAAAATGTATAAAAATAACGCTCGATCCAGGCTCTTTAGTAGAATAGCTAAAAGGTCTATTGCAGTCGTTTCAATTTAGCAGGCATTTCATTCTACAAATCAAATCATATTGCCAAAGAAAAGTACTGATAGTGGTAATGTTGCTATTCTCTTACTTCAAAAAAAAAAATACATATATAAAAGGAAAAATAAAAAAAAACTTCCAATATAAGTTTTTCTCCATCATTACTTTTCCTCACCATCACATGGATCTGACTTCTAATATGCAGCAGACTTAGTCTCAAATCGTTCTTAGTGTCAAATCGTTCTTATTATCCGTATGTATTGTTTTTAGTAGTGTTGTTTAAGTTTAAGTAGTTTCCTTCCCCCCACCTACGTTCATTCCCTTGGGGTAGACACAGCCTCTTGCTCCCCAGGGGTTTTTGTCCCAGTAGTATTGTAAAGTAATTCTTGTAAGTAGTGTAGACCGTAATATGTATTGTAAAATTTTAATGACATATATTTCTTGCCTTCTGTTTAAAATCTGAAGCCCTCAGGTTGCATTTTGCCCCTCTGCTTTGCATCAGGTGCAAACTTCCACAATTGGGCTGAAAATCTAAACCTCGGGCTGAAATAAGGCAACGTTATTGTTTTATTAACGAATCCTTACCATGCCATGTCAGTTAAAGATGCATAATGTACATTAGAGACAAAGCCAAACGGGTAGGGATGCTGCGTATCATAGAATACAACTGAATCTAGTGTTGCCACTGCGTAGCACATCCTGTAGGGTAGCCTGAAACAAAGAGGGAATCAAAGGTTAAGGATTGCACAAACCCTCGATGAGATGCAAAAACCTGGCGAGTTTCCTCTCTTTGTAGACTATTTTGACACTTAGGGAGGGTAATAGCGGACACAGTTCTGGTAATTGGATGCCACAAGGCTTTTAACAATGAGAAATAGAGCTCGACAAATCTGTTAGCATTGAATTCACATTAAAATAGTAATAAATGTTTGCCCAAATCTATCACAAATTTGTCCTACGACCCTATAAATCTCGTAATAAATGGTAGATTCTCTCTCCAACCCTAGCCTCAAACCAAACGGTTTTGGTACCTAGCGGGAAGTTATTCGCCATTCTTTTTCTTTACTAGAATAAACAGAGCAAGATCAATGAAAGTCTTGCAACAAAGTCTTGGAAGTATAGTTGTATCTCTTTGAGATGTGCAAACTCGAAAAAAATGAATTCAGCATTGCAAAGAATAAATTGTTCTTTTCTAAATAAATTGATCCTATAAAGTGAAGTAGACTTGCAAGACGAAGAAGTTAAGTTGTTACAAAAGAATGAAGCCTCGTGAAGTTCAAAGTTATGAATAACACTTACTTGAACATTCCTTCACTCCCAGTAGCATTTTCTTTATCTCCATTGCTATCCATATTTTCAAAAAGGATTGGGCAGAAGCAGGCTCCAACAGTGGCTTTCTTCGAGCCAGGTAAACAAAGAGCTGGCCTAAGATTCAAACAGCAAAATTTGACTGAAAATAATCTCAATCAGATGATGTTGCAACTGGAATCTTGCAATAATGACCAAACTACGCAAGATGTATTTCACCTTTGGAATTATATTAACTAAGAGTAAGCTACGCAGATGAAATATTCATCATCAAACGGGCTTCCACACTTGGAAAGTGAAATGTGCTCCAGCCGTTGCTAGACCCCGGGATCTTTACGTCCCCAGAAATTCACCTCAAGCTTATCTTTGGAGTATAAATGTTTTACAAACAAATTGCTGTTCCTTGTTTAAACCACGAGACCAGACTATTCTTGTAGCTAAGCTCGATGTTAAATTTTGAAACAGCTCCAAGGCTTAGCTTTCATCTTGCTGCGACTTTTTGTAACAACGGACAATTACATTGACCAGCAAAACTCAAAAGATAACAGTTCAGTGAAAATATTGCAGTATTCATGAGGAAACAAGCGAAGAATGCAGGATGCCTGAGGAGACACTACCTTATCGAAGATTTCAATACCTTTTGCAATCATTAACTTCGAGAAAATGTCAGTTCATCTCGCGCTGCACTGAACTCAAGTACAAGCAACTTTGCAAGCACCTCAACTTTTCTCAACACGACCAGTAATCATCAAAGCACATTGAAAACAAAAATATTTTTGCATACTTGTTGAAACTGCCCCTTGCAAATACATAAGTCGCTTTTGTAGGTTTCTCGCCAACTTCATATGTCCCACCTATAAATAAAGGAGGAGACATTGATTTCATATTGATAATAAACAAACAAACAAATAAACAAATAAACAAACAAACAAACAAACCATTTGAAAAGCAATGAAATCATGAAACTACGCAGTGTCCATTGTGAGAAAGAACTTACTTTCAGCGAGCTCACATTACGCATCAGACAATACAGTGTAAACTATTCTTGCTATAGTCGTAAGAGAGAGAGAGCCAGGAAGCAAGAAACACCATCATTGCCATGAGTAATTCGAAAATTTGATATCAGCCCTAAATACCGGGTGAGTGAGACAAAAGTTCCCACTTTTGAAAATTCGAAGCACCAAGATTACTTCACAGATTTGAATCATTCAAATTCTAGTTAAAAGCCAAAAGATTCAAGTATCTTTGTGATTTTTCTCGCTGCTCTACCAGCACTAGAAGTATTGGCAAATTCAACTTTATAAAAATTTCATGGTTGCACGATGATGGAAAAAGAACCTGAAACATTGATCAAATAGTAAGGACTCTATTCACACCGACCAATAGGCAATTGGCGTTTCACCTCCCTCAAGTGTTATAAGACATCGATTTTCAAACAAATGGAGAAAATTTTCGATCCCAAGGCAATTAATGTGCGGAGGATACCTCTCACCCATATGATGTTGCATTTCCTTCATTATTCTGTGCGATGAGTCAGTTCACAGGGAAACCAGATTAAATGTTAACCCTTGCATTTATTGTTTGATAATCTACATTATTTTTCATTAACTTTGTTATTTGGTAATTTCTTCTATTTTCTTTGTAACTCCATTTCTTATTCATTTTCCGCGACCTCTAATGTGCCGCGCAGCCAACTTCCTCTGGGAGGGAGCGTAAAGCGAGGGAGTTGCGCTCCTTCGCATTTCCTCCCTCGCTTTACGCTCCATCCCAGAGGAAGTTGGCTGCGCGGCACATTAGAGGTCGCGGAAAATGAATAAGAAATGGAGTTACAAAGAAAATAGAAGAAATTACCAAATAACAAAGTTAATGAAAAATAATGTAGATTATCAAACAATAAATGCAAGGGTTAACATTTAATCTGGTTCCCCTGTGGTCAGTTATGCTTTGATGGAGGTTTTAGGCCATTTTTCAGTCATTCTGCAACCATGAAATTGTTGTAAAGTTCAATTTACCTGTATTGTAGTGTTCGTGAGAAAAATCACAAAAATACTTTAACGTTTGGCTTTTAACTAGAATTGGAATCATTCAAGTCTGTAAAATACTCTTGCTGTTATAAATTTTCAAAAGTGGGAACTTTTTTTCTGGCTCACCCGATAGTTTCACAAATGCCTACGAGAAGACATGGGCTCGACATAAAAGAGTTTCTTCTGATACACATTTTACCGTACAAAGTTTACCGGCAATAAGGCTCAAATATTCCGGCTAAACCAAAAACTTCACCAGCAAGACTTAGCTTCTACAGGATGAGTCAATAAAAAGGTCGACATTTGAAAAAATTCAGCTCCCTTAATATCAAAGTAATGATATTGAAAAGTGTCCTATTTTTTTAACGATATGTCCAATTAGGTTTTGCGATTTACCCGGCTTTAACCGGCCCTTTCTTCCCGTCGAAATGGGAGATTTTCTGCAGAAAGCCCCTTTCCAAAACCTGCAACAACGAGTGAAAACACCAAGCAAGACTTCTCTTTTCCCTCCTAGCAATAATGATGATTATATCTGTTCATGTATTTTCTCCTCATGGGAGAATGGAATCCCCTGAATAAGTTATTCACAATAGGGGGTAGACTTTTCAGGATGCCAAGAGGAAAGCATGTGCTAAAGCGTGCTGAAAGTCATCGCTGTGAGGCAAACACATTAGCGAAACCTGCTTGTAGCTTTAGCAAGTTCATTAAGTCTCCTCAAGGGAATTTTTTAGAAAATTGCTTACAGAATCTGGACGGCGTGACCGATTTTAGCCAAGAAAAATTCGAAAAACAATTGAACATGTTAATTATTCAATCAGATATTGAAAAATATCATTGCTTACATACTGAGGGAGCAGTAGCCTCTTGAACGCCGGGCGTTTTTTTTATCATCTAAACGCCGGGCGTTTTTTTTAATCATCTGGTAGGAATAAAAAACTATTGACACATGCATTGTAATGACCAAGCAACGTCTCACAAGATAACTGGGCTTTCGAATTCGAACTGATAGACAGGTTTTGTTCATTACCTTTGGCATCATTACGCAAGATATGATGTAGCTCGTGCAGTTATTTCTGGGGCACCCGGTAGGTATATTTTTTACTCAAATTAAAAAGGTTTTTGACTGCAGAAATTCAGATCATCGATTCAGCAAGAATTCTGAAAACACAGTAGTATTTATCAAATTTGAATTGAAATATTTCAAGAGGACAACATTTTCTTCAGAAAATTTGGATCGACAGCAAGAAAATAAGCCTGCAAGAGCAACAGCAATAAAATTTGTGATAAATGGTTTACGATTTTGTAAACGTCTGGCCAGCGGTGGCGACAGAAATCTTCCAACAGAGGGGCTGGAGCTTCCAATCGGAGGGCTAAAATGGCTAAAAATACTGTTATGGTACGTAATTTTGCCAAACTTCCTCCGACAAGAACCCAAAACTTCCTCCGACGGGAGGATAGATGCTTCCAACGGTGGGGGCTTTAGCATCACTAGCCCTCTCCTGGGGCCACCACTGCGTCAAGACTTTTTTGCACTCAGTAAATTTAAATTTTAGACTTAAATAATTTCTTACCTGGCAAAACAAGAAGAAGACCATCCGGTGAAAAGCTACATCTTCTGAAGAATGACTGCATCGTTTCATCCATAAACAACTTGCAGGTCTTCGAAGTCTTTCCCTTGAAATATAAATTCAATTGCCTTCATCCACTGAATATCACAAAAGGGAAAAGGGTTTGCTTGCGCAAAGCAATGAAACGTCAGCCTCAATCAACTGAGAAGTAAATTTTAAACATTCCTCGATAGCTAGCTTGAACATTGAAACCTTAATCACTGACTTTTTCATCAAACCTTCCCCCTCAAAAAAATTAGAAATAAATAGTTATGTTTCTGAAAACGATCTCATCATTTCCCCGCAATTAAGGGTGATTTTACAAGAAGAATAATTCATAAGAGTTTTGGAGAAAGTGCAGGTTGGAAGGCCAAGCGGGGGGCACTACATACATTTCAGGGGGACGTGCCATCGGGAAAGGTATCGATTTTCACTACATTGGTGAAAGGAACGGTATCGATTTTCATGATTTTGATGCAAGGAACGAATAAATATGCCTTGTTTTGCAAAATTGATGTAAGGTCGGGTATATTTTCTTCACAAAGTTGGTAAAGGTCCGGTATACGTTTTGGGAAAATTGGTATAAGGAAAGGGTATGTCTTTGATGCTCGGATGACATGTTTCCAACCGAACTCTGGTAAAGTGCATCTCCCCTGGGGTTGAAGTTTCCGTGTACGAGCAAGTTTCAGAATCATGATAAATGATAAGTTTTCTCATGTCTGGAAAAAGATCCAATCGTCAGAGACATACGGTGATGGTGAAGATGCAATTGCTATTGTTAGCGCCAACGTTTAGGATCGCAGAAGCAGAGAAGACCCGAGTCTGCGACTTCTTGAAATGAAGATAAAGTGGCATGGTTCTGTCTGGCTTCAAATCCTGTCCGTCTGACCGTTCTGGTTGCAAAGTCAAAGGATTAAACCCCTGTGCCACAACACTTCCTTAAACTAATCAATGCTAAATTGTTGCATAAAAAACTGAAGCAAACATTTAATACATTTAAGGCAACAATAGCGTGTGATATTTTTCCTCTTGTCTGCTAGCAGAATTCTGACTGTAGTCTTTGCGTAGCTCGTCCGTGGACACAGGAAAGGCTTCAAAATCCCAGGTAAGGCCAATTTATAGGCTATTGTGGAGCAAGAAAAATTCTAACTAACACAACAGCAAGGAAACTTGCAATAAAATATCGAGCATAGCCCGACCGAACTGTCCTAAGTTCTTCTACTCATCAATATTATGTATCATTTTAAAGGAATGTTGAAAGAGAAATAAGTACTTACATCCTCAGTGGGTTTAGGTAGTGGAAACGTAGCTTTATGAATCGTCTGTATACATTTATCCTTTGTCAACGAGTATACTTTACAAGTCCTTGTAAAGACAGAAACAACAGTTAATTAGTATTTCACCTCGTTACAAAGACTTCAAGAAGGATCAAAATTATCTAAAAATATGCAAAATTGACACAGATGCTTTGATCAAATTACCAGAGAGATATCAAATGTGACGTCATGTTTCAAATTGAAATATGTTTATTCTTATCCAAAATGATCTATCTAGTGCCCGAAAGCAATTGCCATTTGCTGCTATAATTTTTCAAAAAGGTGGGCTATTCGCCGTGATACCCAACAGAAGCTGATAGGTTTACAGTGACTGTACTTTTTCAAAGGAACATAAATGATCTCCTCTGTATATTCAAAAGCAGCAAAAAATGATAACTTCGAATCTTACCGATCACTTGAATGTGTGACAACATATTGCCCTCTTGGATCCCAACAAACACCTTGCACGTAATGATTGTGATCTTTGATAATATTGGTAAAATGACCTACAAAGAACAATAACATCGAAGGACTCTTTGGTAAAAACACACCAAAAGTGCAATATGGAGAGTCTAAGGTTTACACGTCTGTTAGGACGACTTTCTGCCACATTTCCATCGAAATCGATAATACATTTCATATACAAACGCATACACAACACAATGCCTTAAAAAGCATTCATAAAGAAAAACCAAATATCGCGATCTAAAACAAAACGTTATCAACAGCTATTTTGGTCAGCACTATTTGAAAGGCCCAGCTGTCTTATGCGGTGTTGACTGGTCGACTTAAGTTATGAATAACCATCAAAATGAGCCTTCAAAACTATGTTAATTCTATCGTTTATAATTGAGCATTCACTATCACCATCTTTTTCCAGTCCATATTTATATAGACTGAAGACAGGCTTGAATTCAAATTGGCTGCAGAACACAAAATCTTGAAAAGGAGCAGAAACTTTACGATGAACATGTTTTCCAGAACAGATCCGAATTCATCTCTATGTCGTAAGACAGCTGTAGCTTAAAGTAATCATGCAAGATCTCAAAAGATAGGAGAGCCTTTGAAATGAATAGTGGTGCCACGACTGTGTCAAATGGCAATATTGTTTAGAAAACCTGGTGCAATCAAGCAGCCAAACAGTACATAGATTTAAACATGCATTCTGTAACAAACCTTTATTAACGTCCCAGATGATTGCGCTGTTGTCAACAGATCCCGAAATCAGCTGTGTGCCATCAGGTGACCAGGATAAATCATAAATATCTTCCAGATGGCCTCTGTAAATAAAAATAGTCCAAGCACCGTGTACCAAAAAGGCATCAAAGTTTAAAAGATACCGATGGCAGCACTTTTCATTCAATATTTTTCTTTAGATTATCGGTAACTTGACAGTAAGCTATAAATCAATAAATGTCAATAAGACTGCAAATATTGTATTCCCTCGTTCAACATAGACTGACTACACGAGTGTCTGTTCTGCACCATGGAACTTAGTGATGGATATAGCTCTAAATTGAGACTTGTGACAATATAGATTCAAAACAGACTACTTAAAAGGTCAAATGCATCGCATTTAGGGCACATTCAAACCACTCAAAACATTGACTTCCTTCACATAGCCAGATAATGTGCCCATTCTTGGCATTTTATTGGTTGACTAGTACCGCTTTCACATTGACAAATTTAAACCAGCTTTATCTAAACCAGTTTAAATTTCTACCAATCAAATGCATTGGATTTGTTGGATTGCCTAATTAGAGGGCTCTGTTCGATAACCTGGTTCAGTTTAAACTGGTTTACCCTGCAATGTTAATAGGGTATAAATAAAAGTTTGACTTTTTAAAGTTTTAATTTTTTCCTCATATTTTTTGTAAGATTTTAGTATGTGTTTACAATCTGTTTCGTTATGAAAGACAATCAAAAAATCAAATCAAAAACATCGAATGAATACAAGGAATCCTGCTGTTAGTCTACATTCAACATATGATACCCTGATTGTCTCAAAGTGAAAATTGAGATGTATGGGGATCCACAAAAGCAAAGCCAACTTTGACAGGCCATGTTAAAATGTACACTCTGATTATTCTTTTGGGGAAATGATGATCCAATCCTTAGTCAACCTCTAGATTGGTCTTGCAAACTTAGGGATAAGAAAAATGATAAATTTGTTCCAGATTGAAATTCGGATACAGTAGGTCCCCGTTTATAGCAAATGGGCATCTAAGAAACTGCAGTCTGCCATCACGAGGCATATTCAGTCCTTTATCAAAAAGAAACTAGGCAACCTACTTTTTAATTTCTTATGAATATAAAATCATGAAATAGAGTTTATTCGCATATGCAGTTTCAAAGATTTTATCCAAACTCTGACATTTTATCACATGAACTGATATGCCATTATTACGTATTTGGACCATTAATATTGCATGTCTTTGCAATTATCCATCATGACCCAAGACCATAAAGATACTAACTGATAGAGGAAAGCATCCCTTATAAAAAGAAGTTTCTTTTGGGACATATACAAATTCTGCCAGCTTCTTCTAAAGATATTTTCTCGCACATACGAAACAAGAAGGATCGCCTGATTAAAAATTCTCAGTTTCTTGCATGCAAGAACGTACTGTAGACCAAAATAGGAAACACAAACAAATGAATGCATCTGGATCACTGATGAAGGCCTGCCCCGAAACGCTTTACAGAAAGTAGTTTTCTTGAATGTCTGCTTATAAAAACATATATGTATCTATATTTCCTTACCTCCTAAGCATTTTATGAACTGTCCATTTTTCTTTGTTGACAATATCCTCATTACCAAAAGAAGATTCCCCTGTCATGTGGTCATCTCCATCTTCAGATAATTTCCAAATGATGATAATGCAATCTAAAGATAAACAGCAGTAACTCAGTTTCAAATTCTCTGGGGTGTCCAAAATAATTTTGTCTTTTGTGTGGCTGCTGTGAAGGAGCTGTTTCAATTGTTTCCTCTAAACACATTTGTGTAAGCTAGGTTTCAAGTTAGAATTTGAGACCTATTTCAGGGCAGTCTGACCAGTGGTTGCTTATTTTTGGCATAGGAAAGGCAGAATATGTGGTTGCCAACCAATAAAATTAGCATCAGGGAGGCACAATACACGTTTTAAAGCAAAAATAAGTTTAACCACAAAGCTTTGTAGAGTCAATTCCTGAATCGGACATCACTCTTTTTGAGGGAATATTGTATCACCGGGCATGTGATTAATTGTTCCTAAACCAATGGTTGGGCAGGTGACTGCATGTGTGCACACATGCTGCCACACACCCCTCACTGAAAGCCTTGTTTTCTATATGTTTGAACTTAGTAGAACTTGCAGTGCAATTAGATTCTTTATGCCGTCAATGATTATCAAGATAAAGTTGGAGTCTGAGGCACAAGTTTTAGAAATGTTTTGCCTGAAAGAAAGGCAACAGGCAGCCCAAAGAAATTGTATGCCACATACCAATTAGAGAGGAATCTATCATTGAATTTGATGATATTGGTAAATTGTTCTTTATCTTTGTTTACAAAAATCTTGTAAAGCTCCTTTAAAACTGCACAGTTACAGGATGATTTTGCAGGAATTGCTTAGTAAAGTGGAAGATGAAAAGTATGCCTACCATCCCCAGCAGAAGCAAGGAATCTCCCTATGATGAAGAAAAAGTCAGTTATGAATGAGCATGTAAAATCAGCAAAAAAGCTTTTTCAAAAGCACCCATATACTTACAAAACACAGCTGATGTATAATAACTAAGATTTCTTGCCTACAGCTTCTCAAGAAAGTTTTCAACAATGTTGTTGTCAACAAGTATTTTTAAATCATAATATACGCGGTATAATATATAATAATAATCCTCAGAGGAATTTACTGAGAATTCTTTGATGTTTATGTTTGTGTATGGTAAAAGATTTACATAAGGCACTATCACTTTTGTCATTTTCCTCTATCCGCACCAAAGGCATCAGTTAAGCCAGTTTCAAAATAATTTCCTTACAGGATCATTCACAGTATCAAGTGATGGAGGAAAACGGCTAGAAAGGTGCCAAAAAGAGCACCACAAAGAAATCAAAATTCAAAAAATATATCTTACCATCGGGAGAAAATCTCACACAATTTACAGGTTTTGCATGTCTATCAAGATTTGATAAAAAATCCAAACCAACATTGCCCTCAGAATCCTCCTTTACTTGCCAAATCTGGCAAAATAAAATTAAAAAGAGCTCATTTTAAAACTTTTACAATAGATAGTAGGTTGCGGACAAGGGTAGCTGTAGCATGCCCAGCCAATAGCCTGGAATGCCAAACAATGACAAGTTTATTGAGATGCTTTGGGGGTGGGGGGGGGTCTGGAAGACATCTTAAAAGAGGTCTGAATGCTTCAGGTGAGAACAACTGGCTTGCTTCATTTCAGATGTCAAAATTTTAATCGCTATTGTCTATTTTGAAATGCCTATTGAGACCTCAAGTGTGCAAGTGCCATGATTACTATGCACACCCAATTTGGTTGTGTACTGATAATTCTGTGTAGCCCAACTTTTAAAATAGAAATTCATCAGCATTTTGGCATTACTCCATCCATGATAGGCATTGTTGGAGCCAGCACTTGAACATGGGAGGGTCTTGGGTTGTGGCACAGAGGTGAAATCCTCTGACTTTGCAGCCAGAACAGTCAGGCGGAGTGGGTTTGATACCCGGTAGGGCCCCATCACTTTAGCATTATGACAAAGCGT
This sequence comes from Aurelia sp. 3 sensu Dawson et al. (2005), assembly GCA_964020215.1. Classification (NCBI taxonomy): domain Eukaryota; kingdom Metazoa; phylum Cnidaria; class Scyphozoa; order Semaeostomeae; family Ulmaridae; genus Aurelia; species Aurelia sp. 3 sensu Dawson et al. (2005). The sequence goes on from OZ026587.1 coordinate 7,373,001, forward strand.
CACGGACATGATTAGTGCTTAGCTAATTCTGCGATCCCAGCACTTGGTGCTAAAAACTGCAACTTCACCGGCCAGGTTGGAAACTCGGGCGGCTCAGGCGACTCGGGCAACTCGTGCAAATATTTTCATTGCAAAAACAATGTCTGATAGTATTATTTCGACCTTCCTTGAGCACAGAAGACACAAATATCCTTTGCTGTTCAAAATAGGACACTTTTTAGAGTTTACCTGAGTCGCCTGAGTTTTCGTTGTGCCCCTATAAGAAAAAACGAAAACACGGGCGACTCAGGCAAAATGCAAAAGAATAATCAGGCAAGTCAATCCAAACACTCCCCAACAGAATAAACTTTTGCAAACTAGGTAGGTACTACGTTTTGCCAACAACTCAAAAAAGGATCAATACTTAGATATCTAAGATTACTCGAGTTGCCCGACTTTTCGTTCTGGCCCTCTCGTTCACAGATCAATGGCTGGCTGTTTTATTTGGGCCGTCTTGGACATAGAAGACATAATATACCCGAGTCGCCCGAGTTTTCGTTCTGGACCTATGAGAAAAGACGGAAAGTTGGGCGACTCGAGTAATATTAGGTATCTGAGTATCTATCTTTCTCTGAGTTGATGGCAAAATATACACAGTAGCTATCTACTTGCGTTTGCAAAAGTTTCTTCTCATGGAAAGTGTTTGGATTGACTTGCCTGATGATTCTTTTGCATTTTGCCCAAGTCGCCCAACTTTTCGTTTTTGCTCATAGATCCAGAACGAAAACTCGGGCGACTCAAGTAAATTATAAAAAAGTGTCTTACTTTGAACTGCAAAGGATATTTATGTCTTCTATGCCCAAGAGGGTCGAAATAAAACAGCCGGGGGTCACCCGAGTTTTCGTTTCTGCTCAGAGGGCCAGAACAAAAAGTCAGGCGACTCGAATAATCTTAGATATCTAAGTATTGATTCTTCTTTGAGTTGATGGCAAAACATAGCACCTATCTACATGTGTTTGCAAAAGTTTCTTCTGTTGGGGAGTGTTTGGATTGACTTGCCTGATGGTTCTTTTGCATTTTGCCTGAGTCGTCCGTGTTTTCGTTTTTTCTTATAGGGGCAGAACGAAAACTCGGGTGACTCGGGTAAACTCTAAAAAGTGTCCTATTTTGAACAGCAAAGGATATTTGTGTCTTCTGTGCTCAAGGAAGGTCAAAATAATACTATCAGACATCAGGCCTTACTGGGAATGGCGTGCGATCGCTCTCGCACGCCTTGGCGCACACCTTCTGGTTCCAAGGAGTGCAATAGATCGCACGCCTTATCTTTCCAAACAAGGATTAAAATCTTGTATTTCTCTGTAACAATAAGTCAATCAGGAAGTACTAAATCCAAAATCCTTAATGATTTGATAGTTATCATTAAATTGTTTACAAAAGGTAATCCTGCAGGATGTAATATAACTTAGACTGAAGAGTTATTTCTTTGACCTACTGTTTGTTCTTGAGAGACCAGTTCCTTTCTCGATTTGATCAATGTTTTAGGCCCTTTTTCCGTCATTTTGCATCCATTAAATTTTTATAAAGTTGAATTTACCAATACTTCTAGTGCTGGTAGGACAGCGAGAAAAATCACAAAAATACTTTGATCTTTTGACTTTTAACTAGAATTTGAATGATTCAAATCCGTGAAGTAGTCTTGGTGTTATGAATTTTCAAAAGTGGGAACTTTTTTCTGGCTCACCCCGTATGTCTTATCAAGCGCTTTATTTAAAGGAGATTAAAACACCTATTCCTGCTTGATATCGATAACAGAGTGTTTTGTGCTCTTTTTATCTCCATTATCCACAATAACAGTTTACTTGAAATTGTGAACTCTGATGAATCAATGTTTTCAACAATCAAACACTTTTCTTTCAACAGTAAAAGGTAGGAATAATTTTGAATTAGTAAAACTGATCAAGTAAAACTGCAGTTGACATATTGCTAATGTTGATTTGCAACTGCACTCCATCACACGCCTGAAATGGACAAGGAGTGCGATTTGCCACTCCCCTACCGAAATATTCCCAGTAAGGCCTGGACATCGTTTTCACAATGAAAATATGTATTTGCCCGAGTTGCCAGGGGTTGCCCGAACCGCCCGAGTTTCCGACCTGGCCCAACTTCACTTACACCTTGTGGTCGCTCATGATAAGCTTGCAAGGAAACACTCTTTCAGCTAAATTTACCAGTGGTACTTTTTAAGGATATTTGTTAGATCATTTAATTACATGACAAAAACAATTGATCTGGCTTACCCCTCCTGAGAGACCAATTTTATTGCATTTTTGTGCAAACATACGGAACCATCTTTCAGAAAAATGAGGGGTTTGGATCCCCACTTCCCCTCCCATAGCTCCACCACTGAAGATAGGAGGCTACGAGTCGATAAAGACCTAACAGAACCCTAATCATCACCCTACCTAAACCTAAAGAAATCCCTAACCCTGGCTTACCCTTACCCTAATTTACCCTAAATAGCCATAACTTACTAAAAAACCCACTTCTGAAACCATCCCAAACCTTCATCGTACATGACACTCAAACATAAACATAACCAGGGAGCGCCCTGAAGTTCAGGGCGCTCCCTGGTTATGTTTATGTTTGAGTGTCATGTACGATGAAGGTTTGGGCTGGTTTCAGAAGTGGGTTTTTTAGTAAGTTATGGCTATTTAGCTGAACGTAACATTCGAATGCCGCCCGCTAAACTGTACTCGATGAGTCGAGCCATAATTATTTAAAATATCTATTGCTTTCACATCTCTGAGAAACAAGTTAACTAAGTCATCCTCAAGTCTAGAACTGAGTTCCTAGATATCTACGTTTGATACTTGATTTAAAAACAAAGCGGGCAAAAGAAAACTGATGAAGGGCCTAAAAACAGTCGCAAAAACTGAGTATACCTTGATAGTAAAATCAGCACCAGCAGATGCAAGCCTCCAAGTTGAGTTGCAGAAGTCGACACTGAAGATCGGTTCTTTCTGATGCCATGATATTTCGGGTGTGAATACTTTCATCGTGGAATTTTACTTGTTGTACTTTTAGCTTTTGAGACAACTTTCCGCGTTCCGCGCGCTTTTTGCTTCCTTTGGCGATTGTGATCAAAGCGAGGCGCGAAGGAGATGGCGCAACAAAGAAGAATTTCAAATGCTTCAAACAAACCCCAAACCATAGCTTACCCTTACCCTTACCGGCGGCGGAGGTTACTCGAGTCTTTGGGTGACGGGGACGTGCCACCATAAGCGTACGAGTAGAAAACGCTAGGGGGCCTACCCGACACAAAGTCCATTGTTTACTAACATTTTTGCCCAACTAAGGGCAAAATTTTGCAAGAGTGGGGCTGATTTTAAAAAATTTTCCATAGTTGGGGGGACCGCCCCCCGGCCCCCTGCCTCTTACGCTTATGCGTGCCGCCCAACCTTTTTGGGGGAAAAATATATTTGAGGACTTTCGGTCGATTATTTAGAAAAGAAGAATAGAAAAAACTGCTTTGGAGAATTCTTGATTTTGCCTTGGAATGTCATAAGAGTCAAATATTATTAAGTTTGAGACTGAAAGCCAATTGCAGCTCCACCCAACTTCTAATCTAGAGCCTTTTTAGCGTTCGTGCTCTAGTTGATCAAGTTGATGGTGCTGAAGATGATCAAGCACTGTGCGTGTGACAAATTGCCCCACATAGTTTATCACTGCCCCAGGGGGGCACTCAGCACATACGAATTGGGGGGTCAGTCCAAGAAATTTTCAGGCAACCCAAAAATGTCACTTCAGCGTCATTACAACTCAAAATGTCAGCTCATTTTACAAATAGAAACCTATGCATGAACATTAAATATCCTGAAACTATACGAATAGAGGTTAGGATTGCCTGCTCTAGCGAACCCAGAAATATGAGTTCAACAATATTTGACTTCAAGAGTATCATGAACATAATTTCAGTTTTATTTGGACCCAAAAATATCACTTTTGGCAATATTCCAACCCAAAAATATCAGACTTACCTCCCCGTATGTGCATGTGTTGAGTGCCCCCCCCCTCTGGGATCACCGTATCTCAGATGGCTCTCAAGCAGTACTTTATACACCTGATCCAACATTGAGTTGGTTTATTCTTTAGTTTCGGCAGCAACGAGACAGCACTCTTATATTTATTTTCGAGGTTTTTATATTGCGCATTCAATGTAAGACTGCAATTCCGAAGCGTCTGACTTTTTTGATTTGGTTGATTGGTCCTCAATACATTTTGACCTATAATGGACCATGGATACCGTTTGTTGTCCTTGTGACCTACAAACCACGTATTCCGTTTTATCAGTGTTCAAACTGAGCTAATTCTGCCGTAACTATGCTGCGACATTATAACCTGAGCTCGTAACTCATTGCAATTCCTCGAAATTTTTGCTCGCAATTACCAAAACCTTTTTACCAATGTATCCGTCGAACTTAAACCAGCGAAACTTACTGCATGACTGTCAACAGCCTATCGATCCACTCTCCTCCTCGAAGTTTCTTCTTTGAACAGACATAATCGGCCAAGGTTTGTTTTACCCATTTCAAGTCATGTGACCATACCATTGGGAAGTTTTAGTATTATTCTACTTTTTGCATTCATGGCACAACTTTGCACGGTACGAAATATGTCAAGGAAATCAAAAGAAGTTTTATCAAGAGATTCATCACATGACTTGAAATGGGTGTAAACAAACCTTTTTAGCCGAATATGTCAATTAGTTCAGCAGTTCCGTAATCCATGGTTCCGTGGTCTGTTCGCTGAGGAGAGTACTATCAACAAAAATTGCCCCCCACCGGGGGGGGGCGCGTTTCCATTAGCAGCTTGATTTGCCTAAGCAAATTACTCAGTTATTCGCAAAGAATAGTACTAACTTTCTATGAATGAGCCAGACCAATTTTGAAAAGATTGTCCCTTTTGATGGTTCAGTTTCTGAAACATTCAAAGACAAAGGACAAACAGTCAAAAGCAAGACCGTTATCATTTTCAGAAAGTTCTCCAACGCAAGCGTATCACTTTTCTCCTTGGCCCAGGACCAAGCTCATTTTGTTCCGTTGTCCCAGCGTTGTCTTACTGGCTGCTAACTGTGTTTACCAAACCATGTATTCTGTTTTATCCAGTGCTCAAACTGAGCTAATTTTGCCGTAACTATGATGCAACATTGTAACCTGAGCTAGACTCACTGCAATTCCTCCAAGTTTTCGCTCGCAATTACGAAAACCTTTTAACCTATTTATCCGTTAAACTAAACCAGCGAAACTTACTACTGCATGATTGTCAACAGTCTACAAACAAACAAAAGACCAAAGACCAAAACAGCTTAGAAAGAGGCATTCTACATAAACCATTTGATATAAATTTAGATATATCTTCACGAGACGATTCTATAAAATCAGCTTCTATTTGAAATTTCAAATGATTAAAATATTGCAATCTAATATCTCATGATTACATAGATAAACGTAACAGTATTTGTCCCAGCACTTTTATTCCGGGTTGTTTCAGACAAAACGCAGGCCACATCTCGAGATTCTTCAGAAAACAGTGGTATTTGAATCGATTGATGAATGCCATTTAAAAGCATTATTCATCTTTTTTCCAATGATATCCAAGTTGGGCCTATTTATTGAATCATTAACCGCTACATCTACGTATTCGTAAGTACAGCCAATTTGAGATAACGGAAAGTGATAGGCATTTACATAGATGAAAACTCATCTTTGTAGGGGCTTAATTTACCATCCTGGATAAATACATCTAATGGGAATGAATTGGCCTGTTCCCTTCTTTAGGACATCACCTCACGTGCTTCTAGGCCTGAAATGTTTTGACAAATTTGGTTGGTAATTTCTTACAGTAAAAATTTGTGTTTATTTTGCTCTTACAGTATGTTGAATGTCAATTGGCCATATGTACAAAGATATCAAGTAAATGATAAATAATGCCATTAATGTCTCCAAACTGTACATCATTACAAAGGAGAGAGATTGTACTTTCAGATGGTAAACCTTAAATCTACTAAAATCTTATCACTTTTTCAAAACTTTCAATTATACTTTGGTTGCATTTTCTCTGAAATGGCCTGTAAAGGAAGGTTTGTACCGGGTGAGTCAAAAAAAAAAAAACGTCCGAAGTTTGAAAGGCTACTGCTCCCTGAATATATAAGCAATGGTATTTTGCAATATCGGATTAAATAGCTAACATGTTCAATTATCTTTTAAAATTTTCCTGGCTAAAATCGGTCAATCCGTTCAGATTTTGTAGGCAATTTTCTAAAATGAATCCCTTTGAGAAACCTTAAAAAACGTGCTAAGATCCCTAATGTGTTTACCTTACGTGCTAAGATCCCTAAGCAAAAATCCCTAATGTGTTTACCTTACAGCGATGACTTTCAGCACGCTTTAGCACGCGCTTTCGTTTTGGCGGGTTGAAAAGTCTTCCCCCTAGTGCGAATAACGTATTCAGGGGGATTCCATTCTCCCATGAGGACAAAATACATGAGCACATCCACGAGTCATTATTGCTAGGAACGAGAACAAAGGGAAATTTTGCTTGCTGTTTTCGCTCGTTTTTGCAGGTTTTCGAAAGGGGCTTTCTGCAGAAAATCCCTTATTTCGACGAGAAGAAATGACCGACTAAAGCCGGGTAAATTACTGAACCTAATTTGATGTATCGGGGATGAAACAAAACAGTTTTCAACGTCATTGCTTTGATATTCAGGGAGCACAATTATTTCAAACGCCGGGCGTTTTTATTGACTCACCCGGCAGTTTTGGAGTAAATTAGCTGTAATGTTAGCTACGTTCAATATTATTATGAATAGACTTTAAAAAATGGGATGAGGTCCCTAAAACGGAGCTATGGGGCTAGTTAAATAGGGGAATTACGTACGAAATACCATAGTACAAATTTTTGACAGTACCAGCTGCCTAAAGTTACAAAGAATAAAGTCAGGAAAATGATTTCAATTGTTGCTTCAGCCATAATTAAGAGTAAACTTTCATTGAATCACTGAACAACGTGGCGAATTCTTCTTCAGCTGGTTCCCCTGCTGGTGCTAATTTGGTCACCCTATGCTGAGGTAAGACACCTTTGACCAGGGCGGGGATATCGTCCTTTGTGAAGCCAAGAGATTCTAGACCATCATCTATCCCAAGGTCATACATGTATTGACGAATAGTATCTGCAAGGATCTTCCCAGCGTCTTCATTTTTGGCGTTGCTTACGTCTGTACCTGCAAATAGGAACATCATGGTGACTCACACATTTCAAACAGCATATACTAGACTACAATCCTGGACAAAATTGTTGAGAAAGTTGACGTTGTCATGGAGTTCAAACGCCTTGTGACAGCACTTAGAAATGATGCCCTGCTATTGGCCCCCCTCCCCCCATTCAATGTTGGGTAATTTCTGGAGCACGGCAGCAAATGTCAGCTCAACATAACCAACATTGAACGGGGGGAAGGGGGGAGCAGATTTTCTCAACATATTATGTCCAGGGTTGTAGATGATGGCTTTAACAACTTCAGGCGTGATCACAGGATGCCCAAAGCATTATGGCGAGGGGGCTTTCGAATATTCCTAACACATGAATTATCATATTTATCTAACCTCAGGATGTCTTGTTGAAAGTAGCGCATATCAAGTTTTCCTGCTCTTGTGCCACATGATAGTAGTCCCAGGTCTGGAACACAGGCTACTGCCATATGAAAGTCACCTCGTTTTTGTATGTCCCAACTCTTCGTCAACCACACGTAATGGCAATAATTGAAATCCCGTCCGTTCCATTAGCACCGTATTGGAGTTTCAGTGCCTTTGTATGCATGATATAAAGATTATAATATAAAGACTGCATGCTATACATGAGGGCTAAAATCATTCAAGCAACCTCTAGAACTGGACTAGACTCATTACGTAAGTCTCAACATAGCTCATTGAATCGGATGGCTACTGCTCATACTGACATTGAAGGAAAGAAAAAGTCAGACTGAGGATATTGAACGAATAAAAACAGCCGCGTTGCATGTCTACACTGGACCTATTCTCAATTCGTCATAAAATGTCTCATTTGGTCCTTCCACGTAGTACAAGGCTTTGAGCACATCAAAATGGCCTTCAATCCTAAGAATTCTTGCTTATGAAAATCTACAATCTTTCAAACGGGTCAAGAAGCAATGTAAATAATTATTGCAATGTCAATGTGCGCAAGACTTGTACCGTAGCTACTCCTTCGTATTCTGTTACAGGAGCTTAAATTTCTAAAGCCTATGGTTAGACCAAAAAAAGAATATACAAACCAAGCAATTCGGCCGCTTCAAGATGCCTTTCTCTGCACGTTGGAGCAGTAAAGTTAAAAACAGCAGGAGCTGTAATTACAACTGACAACCCATGCGGCTGGGGAAAAAGTATACCTGTTAAAAATGTGATTTCTCTGGTGCAATTAAATAAGTCTGTTTCCAGTAATAAGTAATTTCTTCAAATTCACTCCATCAAAATAGCCTCAGAATTGTTTGTCGGGGGTTTGTCCTGGTTCCATGAAGACTTCAAATTTGAAAAGAAATTGTTAATAAAGCTCACAAGGCTTACCAAAATTCTTTGATGAAACGTTCACAGGTTTTACAAAGAATCCTTGCGTAATGCCTTTTTCTAACATGAAAAGACATCATAAGAACAAGGACAGATTTTGTAATACAATAGCATCAGTTGATTTAATTGACACCTCAATTCAAAGCAATTAGCGACTGCAGACAAATGAAATTCTCCAACCGGCAAATCAAAACAAACAAGGCCGCAAAAGTTTCCCAGAAACCATTGGGCAAACTCTTGCTTGTGCAAGCGAAAGGTGGTTTTCAAGAGAAGTTCGCCCTGCTAGTTTGGGGCAACTTTTACGGCCGTGTTTATTTTGATTTACCGGTTGAGAGAATTTCCTTTGTCTGCAATCACTAATCGCTTTGAATCGAGGTGTCAGTTAAAGCAACTGAAGCTATTGTACTACAGGGTGTCTCAAAAAAATTGTTCGACGTTTGATTAAATACTAAAAAATAACGATACGCTGAATGGACCTTTGGTCAAGTCACCCTTGTCTTGAGATTTTAAATTAATTTTTGACACAAGAATCTTGCAAATCCGATAAAAATTCATGGGGTTACAAATTTTTGAAGTTCAAGTTTGTGCGAAAGCTGAAACCAGAGGCCTCGAAATGCCATTTTTGGTAAAAGTCCCATAGCCCGTCGTTTCTGTTATTTCTCAATTGTTTCAGGGCGAACCAAGTGGGATTCAAACAGGTATTCGATAACCTAACTGTCAAGCATATGGATGCTTTGAGGAAACAGATTCAGTCTCTCGCCGATTTTGTTTTGAAGCACTGTTTTTGGACCTATGCAATGTTAAGGAATTTTGAGAATGATCGCAAGAAATAATTTACTTTAGAAGACGTATTTGGTTTGCTCTGATATCAACGAGAGGTATGACATTGGATAAGCTTCTCTTACCTCCGTCTTCGAGCTTTTTGCAACACAAGCAATCTGGGGGGTCTCTGGTTTCAGCTATCGCATATTTTTTATGTTAGAGAGCTCGTAACTCAGTAAATTTTCAACCGATTTGCACGATTTTGGTCTCTAAAATTATTTCATAATCTTGGGAACAGGGTTATCTTTCCATAAGCCTGTTCATGTTGTCCTTATTTTTCAATATTTAATCAAACGTCGAACAATTTTTTTGAGACACCCTGTACAAAATCTGTCCTTGCTCATCACAATATGCTTAAATCGAAACGTAACATATGCAATGAAAAATGAAAAGCTTTGAAATTTGAAGTAGCAAATAGAGTCAAAAGAAGTCAAAAGAAGCCAAATACCGTTGACTTTCCAAAAAATGCTCTATTTGAAAATTTCAACAGTCTGTTGAAACTGCTCTCTATTTGACATTCTCAACCAATGAATCTCACTATCTGCTGCCAGAAGCAGAAGTGATCGAAGACAACGCCAAATTGAGGAAAAAGCGAGCAGTTACGATCCAAATGATGGCAAGGCTAGTCTGCAGTACGACCTCTACGATCTTAATTCGGGGGGGGGGGGGTCCATTCACATAAAAAGGGCATAGGACTCACCACAACGGGATGATTGGTATCGTAATCAGCGGAGAAGAAATTTTTCACCAAGCCAGAAATCGGATATGATAGACCATGGCTAAAAAGATGAGTTTTGAAGAGAATCAGTGGAAAAGAAAGCAACGTGCAGAAGCAGTCTGGATATCCTGCTATCATACAATCGTATTTGATGATTTCAACATATGTGTGTATATTGTTTCACTAGAGGAACCATAACGTGTGTAGAATTTTCTTTGCCATATTGATAGGTTCACTTGTTTATGATTAAATTCTGCTGAAATAATCGGACAAACATTCCATTGTTGTTAAGCTAACGAGAGCTATTCCCAAGCAAGTAGGGTAAAAAATCTTGTACTTTAGGAAAGCAAAGAATTCTATGAAAGATTTCCAAAGCAAAACAAAAATGACGCTGAAAAACTTCAAATGTAGTTTTAAAAACGCAATTTTGTTTCAGAAGACAAGTTAATCAGTGTACGACGAAAAAGTACACAGCTACGTCCTTAAATCTAGCTTTCAAAAATATGGATTTGATAGGACTACGCATTGAATCAATCAAAAACAATTTTGAATAATAGAAATAAACTTCTTTGACCTAATAATATAAGAATATCATTCCTCAAGCCTACATAATTTAGTTCAGGTATCCATCGAAAGCGAGAGGGGGGGGGGAAGATCCTACTCACCACAGATGCACACCAGCATTGCCAAATCCAATACCAGCAAAAACACTTGCCAGATGCATGTTGCTACGTGCTTCCGTATCATCAGGGTCCTTTGCAGCTCTAAGATTACATATTACAGAAATGTTACTGTATCTAAAAGCCCGAGGGGCATTTTTCAGGAACGAAATATGAACTACAATCTAAGACATGGCAATGATGCTGAAGTGCCAAAGGTGCCAACCACGTCCTTTGGGATTGAGACCATAGCCTAACTTGGTAGCAGATTGTGGCAACTATTGCCGCAAGAAATAAGACAATCAAACACCCTTCCTATCTTCAAAAAACGAATTGAATGTTGGAAAGGTGGAGAATGCAACTGCAGACTTTGTAAAACATATATTCCACAAGTTGGGTTCCTAACTGGATAGTCGTTTTTATCTTGTAATTTATATCTATGTATATACATTGTAATTTTTTTTTTTTAATCTTTTTAGACATTGTAAGCATTGTACAAAGTAGGCCTCAATTAGCTGTAATTTAGCTATTTGTTTTCTAGTTTTCATAGCCTACGTAAAATAGATTGATGATGATGATGATGATGATGATGATGATGATGATGATGATGATGATGATGATGATGATGATGATGATGATGATGATGATGATGATGATGATGATGATGATGATGATGATGATGATGATGATGATGATGATGATGATGATGATGATGATGATGATGATGATGATGATGATGATGATGATGATGATGATGATGATGATGATGATGATGATGATGATGATGATGATGATGATGATGATGATGATGATGATGATGATGATGATGATGATGATCTTCTATGTTTATATTTTGCATTATTTGTGTGCGGTTTAAGATTCTTCATAATTTTATCTAAGATTGACATGCTCTTCGAAAATCAACCTAACGATTGGCACAGACTTTTGGAAAATGGCGAAAAATGAACAATACAAGATTTTTCCATAAGTTATCTAAAACATTTGTGTTTGGCACACCTCTACCAAATAAAACTCTCATTGTCACATGAAAAGGGTTCGGGGCCAATACCACTGAGATATTTGGTATTCGCTCTCAAACTACAATGTGAGAAGGCATCCTGATCACGCTCTGGTAACCTCCTTCCCATTGACGTACATTGCTGCTCAATTTGCAGGAGCCCTAGATTCGATACACTTTGCTTCCGAGGTGAGAACGAAAATATTTTGATTATCATATGTTTGTGTTTAAAAGTACCTTAGAAATAAATTATACCTTCACTAATGATTTTGCCTTACCTTTTGAAATACTTTTTAACGATTTGCAATGCATGTCGTGCCCATATGTCACTGATCGGATTTCTCCCCTGATAAGCTGGTCTAAGATTTGGATTCGCTGGCCTTGGAGATCTCTCGGTGTACGGTATAGCGGTGAATGATTCAAGTGCGTGGCTAAAAGCGAATAAATCATTTGATCATTGAAAAGAAGGCATGAAACAATCCTAAATTGCTATTTTGCGACCAGTCTTTCATTACGGACACATTTTACGGACATACGACAAGTGATTTAAACACACAATGGCACGGGCAATAAAAACACTTTTAAGCATATCATGTTCAAGGCTGGTAACAGCGAGTTTAGCACTTAAGATGCTGCAAGGATTTGATAGAACTGGCAGCGGTTGCATGTGAATTACCTAAGGAACAGTGCAAGAATCATTATATTACACGGCTAGTGGAGAAAACGGAGGAGCATTTCACTCCAAAAAATCTATTACAACTTTGCCAAAAATCCTTTTGCTTTCAAGAAAACTCCAACAAAACTCCGTAAAAATCTTTTTTGCTCTGAAAAACCTTGCACGCTTTTTCGAATGAGTGAAATGCCCCTCAGGGAACACAGTTTGGAAAAAAATCTGCCCATCCCTTACGATTTTTCATTCAAACCAACTGACTGACCCATTCAACCCTTTCCAAAAAATACACCTGACCGTAGTCTTGGGCATTAAATGTTGTTCTGCAGATGAATATAATGATTTATTCTTCAATTCTGGTTGATACAATAGAATTAACACAGTACGGTTGTATTTTATTCGATATATTCAGGGCAAAATGCCTTAATACGTATGACAGCAACAGCTACAGGTATTTTCTACATTAGTAACATCGTCCTCTTGGTTGAAAATCATTGGAAAATGTGATATTTTTTAGACATCTTCTAGATTCTAGTTCTTTGAAAATATCTGTTTGAGCACTTCCACATTGGGCCTCATCTTGTAAAAGCTAATAAAAATTCATTGCTCCGTACGTGTTTGTCCAATAAAAAGAGTGTTTACCTGGTCCTGTATACCGTGTAAAAGTCCTATCACGACCCGCGAGGGGAATTCAAGTTCAGACATTACAGAGGGGGGAATTTTGAGACGGGGCTTACTCACAAAGTCAAATGACAAGGATATAGCTGTTCAGTTCCTTTACCCCATATTTCGCGGATTCATCATACAATTTTACGAGTCACATACATAAATTCAACACAGTTTTATTCCAACTACCTTACGCCATATCAAATTCAACATGCAACTTATTTAACCAAAAGAAAGAATGAACATTATTTGCTAGCCTATGGAATTGATATAAATGGGGGGGGCGGGTTTATAGACATAGGGGCTCATTACAATTCTGGCTCAGAGAGGAGGGCTTATTAGAGGGAGCGAAAAGAGCTTTTACAGTAAGTTTAAAAAGTTTTGGCCCTGTTGCAATATGCATCTTCCACGTATTAACATGAATTTTGAACTGTCCGCAACGGTAAAAGCAGTAAATAATTGTGTCTTCTAATTTGCTAAGCACGTAATTTTTCCAGTGTATTTGATTACATTTTCCATAGATATTTGGTCAAAAAAGTTATACTATATTTTTTACGCCAACTGGAAATAAGTAGATGAAGATCATCTTGTGACTGCCTTACTAATCTCTATGTACACAGCTTGGCAGCAAACCCGTAATAAAAGCTCTCCTAAGTCAGCTCTGATCTGGATTCACAACATCCTGTTAAGTGTCCTCAAGGGATAATAAATATGAGGACTCACCAGAAAACATCGAATCCAGTGTTAACTGTAACACGTTCAGGCATATGTCTTGTGTGTAATGGATCAACTATTCCAAGCATTGGTCTGATGGCTCTGTTTGCGATACCTGTAAGCAGATAAAATAAATCGAACAAAACGATTTCCTCGTTAAATTTCCGAAATCTATCGAGGGTCTGCGAAGAGAGGGTAGATTGTTCTTTCGGCTTTAGAGTTACCCATTACGCTTTAGGCTGTCGAGTAGTTCTTTGACTTTCCAACAAAAACCATTAGGACGGAGAAGGGCTGGAGCTCTGTCCACAAGGGGTCGCTCGTAGGCTCGAATTAGAGCTGAGCCCGGAGGAATTTTTCTGACGTAGGAAATGGTTTGGAGGGAAGAATGTTGCAGCCGGATAAAATGTTTTTGGGAGGCACACCTGTTTACATATTAGAGTCAAGTATCCTACCCACCATGGACAGCTGAGCTACTTCTGCGATCCCGAACATTGGGCTACAAAATGCAATCTATACCAACTTCACCTAACTTTCTCACCTAATGGGGAGCAAACAGTCTTACAAACATATTTCCTTTTTCTTCTAGCATCAAGTACATATTTCAAGCGATTTCATTCAAACCTACCTGTCTTGGCTTTCAAAGGAGTGTAATCAAATACAGAAATTCCTGTAGTTTCACTTCCTACAAGACAATTGCGAAAGAATGTCACAAGAAATACCTTGGGATTCAAAGTGAAAATACTGCTTGAAAAATATTTAAGAAACTATGCAACAAGTACATTGCATAGGAAATTTTCCTGGCTTCGCCCCGATAGCTAGGCAAAAACAGTGTCCTTGATTGCTCGAAAAATAATCAATTTAAAAAAAAGAGCACTGTCTTATCAGATTCTAGACTTGCTCCAACTCTATTCCGTGGTTTAACAGCATTTAAGAAAATAATTACCTCTGCGGAGGCGTAAAGCAAGGAGAGGACGCTGCGAAGGAAAAGCGAAGGCGAGGCTTTTCCTTCGCAGCGTCCTCTCCCTGCTTTACGCCCCCACAGAGGTAATTATTTTCTTAAATGCCGTTAAACCACGGAATAGACTTGGAGCAAGTCTTATCAGATTCAGATTGTGACATAAAAGTTACACAAAAGTTATCGTGCACATTGCATTGATCGGGATTGCTAATCACGTCCTTTGCACAATTAGTTTGCACAAGCTTTACAGTTAGGCTGACTTCGCTTTTGATATTCTCCACTGTTTGTTTTTGGTCGCTTTATAATGGTGGCCTGACCTCCAATAATGTGGAAAAGATTTCAGTATGTGTCAGTATTTAATCGTAGTTTACCAGTAGTGTTGTTTTCTGCTCGGTCCCGTCCTTGTAGTCTTGTACTATCTTACAGTAATTAGAAAATATAGGATGTGGATGTAACATGTATTGCAATTTTTTATATGGATATCAAAAAGGATGTCACATGCAAATTCCCATGACTAAGAGCAAACAAGGTGATTTGGATTAGTAATTTGCGTTATTGCAGATCTCAGGCGACACAACATTCAAGACAGATTTTATATTTACAGTACACCTACCTACAGTTTTACAGTTTTTGACAACTTTATTTCCAATGCAGACAGGGACTCTTCTGAGCCACTCGGTATTGCCAAAAACAGCAAAGACGGGACTTAGTCTCCAATTCAATATAGCATTAAGAATATATTATTGCCTGCAGCTAAGCGCGCGATAGCGCGAAGCCATTGCTGCTACCAGCACGTGATTGTTTACGGCAGCTTGAATTTGGCTTTTCATAGACTGAGTAAGGAAAGATTCTTCAACAAAATGGCTACCAATATGGAAGTCTGAGTCTAGAAAGATCGCATCAGCCATTAAAGACCAATTGCTAACCATGACCCTTTGTGCGCCGAATGAAAAGCAAGAGAAAAGGAATTTAGGCCAAAAAGGACTTTCAGATAATACGAAAGTCGACTTTGGTGCTACGAAGAATCATGGTTAGCAATAGGTCTTTAATGAAAGATTGCATCACTATTGCTGAAAAAGTTATTGTTCTCGCACAAAGTTGAACATAATATTTTACTTCTGCTGTGTCTGGTAGCTCCAAAAAAACCAATTTGTGTAGTGTTTATTGATCAGTGACAGATTATGATTGGTGAACCATGAGCGATAGGACAACCAGTGTGTAGCAGTTTAAATTTATATCAGTAGCAAGCCACCTTAACTTATTGTTTTTTTTGTTCTGAAATTGCTTTTACTTAGCCTGTGCACAGACCCATCGTACACAACCACCTTTCAATGTTTCGTAATTTTGAAATTTTCAGTAGTGAGCCACCCTAAGTGAAGATCCACCTTAACTCGTAAAGCTAAGGTGGCTCACTACTGAAAATTTCAAAATTACGAAACATTGAAAGGTGGTTGTGTACGAAGTAAAAACAAGTTCAAGACACAAAAGAAAACAATAAGTTAAGGTGGCTCGCTACTGATATGAATTCAAACTGCTACACACTGGGTGTCCTATCGCTCATGGTTGAACAGGCCAAAGGACGTAAGAACTTTTGTAAGTCAGTTTCTTCTAAACAACAAGAGTCGGGTCATCTCGCTCTCTGCGGATGTAAAGGAGGGACCTCTCCGCGAAGACTGAGAAATTTTGGAGGGACTTAAGCTTGAGCCTGAATGGCCATTTAAGCCTTGCACACCCGGCTAAAATTAAGCTTAACTGGAAAACCTAATGTAGATCGTCATTTTCCAGGGGGTATCATAATCAGTGATTGAGTAAGCAATAGATAGATGCAATGTGGATAACCTTTCAAATCACTCAAAATCTGAAAGCTTTACCCCCTGAAAAATTCGCAGTTCTCAATGAATACTGTTGGGCCATATGGCCCTTCCAGGGGTGAAAGGGTTAAGAAGATAGATACAATTGCTTCCTTTGGATACGGAGAGACTCTAATCTTATAGGTTACATCGGGCCAGAGATTACAATTTTTCCTGAAGAGGAAACAAGGCGTTCAGGCCTGTCTGAACCCCAAGTTAATTATGGGTCTTTGGGGATTCCAATGTGATGTATTTATTCATTGCGTGACGTTCTTCTTTTCAGAGTTGCAATTTTATACACCAAATCTCTTTTCCAAGCACGGGCATTGATTAGAGGCAGCTATTTCTAGTACATTTGGCAAAAGTAGAACTTTAAAATGGTACATATAACAAAGAGAAAATGATCTCACCTGTTCCTGCAGTTGTAGGTACTAGAAAAAGACAAAGAATGTACTTAAACTTTGGAATGAAATTAGTTTCAAACAGATTTTGTGATAACCAAGAATTGTGAACAGATTTGGGGTTCCTAAAAATGGCTATTTGAAACACAAGTGCTGCAGGTCATGGCATGCGCCAATCAGCTATTTTGCTTTTCAGAAGTGATGGTTTAAACCAACAATTTCGCGTTCAGCAGGCTGCCTGGTCAATATTCATGAGTTATGTGGTCATCAATTACTCCTAAATATGTTTCCTGACATAACTGCAAACCTTAAAGGGTCTGTTTCATCCAGCATACCTTGCGCGTGTCGTCTCTTGGTTTGCCTTTGTTGTCGCCATTTCAAGGGCCAATAAAATGGCGACAAACAAAGGCCAGTCAACAGACAGCACGTGCAAGGAATGCTGGATGAAACAGACCCCCTAAGTAAATTCTATGCTAAGATTCAAGTTATAAGTTTCAGTACGGAGACAAAATCCTCTGGTTTCGAAACAACCACTGATTTCGACTTAAATCAGCAGCGACTTGTAAAATTTGCTCAAACTCAGTGCCAAACTACAAGTTGATGTCTCTACTATTCAAACAATTTGAAAAATGGGGAAGTTCATTTATGGCTCCTCCACAGAAGCCATTCAAACGGCGTACATGTTTTTTGGGACACCCTTGTTTACTGGCCAAAAAAAACTGGATTAAAGGAATTTCGAGTCATATATTTCCTCATTCGGAGTGAAGTAATCGCCATAGTTTCTTAGCCAATATTTTGTGAAAACGTAGCTTCGAAGCTAAGATGCGAAGTCGTATGGATTCGAAGTTGTATAGTTATAGATTGGAAGTCGTATGCGAAAACATTTTTTACTTTGTAAAAGGACTTTTCTTCGTTCATTATTCCAATTTCGTGCTACGAAGCCGATTTGGAATTCTACTTTCTTCACTTCTTCCAAAGCATGGGCGGAAAATTCTAAAAGATTAATGAATTGCAATCTTACATCTTTCTAAAACTAAGTTTTCGGAGGGTAATCATAGCCTAAAATGATCAAACAACATAGGAGCTAGGCTAAGTGCTTCACCTAATGCTGATAACTTGTCTGTCTTCATAGCACTTGTTATACAGACATCAGGCTTAACCTAATTCACGTACATCTCTTGGGTCAGCCGGTAGAAAATCCACATATTACAGCTAAAAAGAAATCTGTTAATAGGTACCTGCAATAAGTGGTTTCACTTGATTTGTTACAGGCAGTCCTTTGCCAATTGGAGCATTAACAAAATCCAAAAATTCATTTTCAGGATGGCTGAGATAAAGATTGGCAGCTTTTGCGGTGTCAATGACAGAGCCTCCTCCCACAGCCAGAAAACCATCAAAATTGCCATCCTCTGCACATTTGATTGCGGCTTTGAAACTACAGGGAAAAAACTATTGCTGTTAGTCAAACTATGAATCATGTATTCGAAATTTCTAATAGAATCATATCAATCTCTGGCTATGACCACAATTACCCTGTGCCGGTCCAGCTTTGGATTCGTAATCAAAATGTATCGGATCAAAATTACGTCTACATTGTTCCTGCTAATATGTACCACTTTCATTCCTGCTATCAATAGAATGATATTTTCTATTATTACCTGACTGAAGTTTCAAAATACAGAATCCCACCTCTCCCCATAGGTTAATTGCACATTTCTCGTAACCTTGCATAATACGATAAAAGGGCCCGTTTTTGTCAGCACAGCAGCTACCTTAGGCCTGTGAAATCTACAACAAACTCAAACGACATGAAAGTAACAAAATGTGTTTGACTAAATGATACGAGTCAAGATTAGAAGCTATCAGGTAATAAAGCTCATACTAACCGTTTCTGTCGTTGTACAGGAAAATAAAAAGCCCTCGGTCAAGGTCCGTTCTCTAAAGACCTTCGGCTTTATATTTTCCTGTACATCACAAAACCGGTTAGTAATATCCACATAGAGCAGTGTAAACACTTTTGAACCATTAAAACTTTGTAGCGGATCAACACCTTACCGATACAGTGTAAAGGCTGCTCTCCATATCCAGCGTTTTGAGCGCGCGGTCGCTGCGACCAAGATTGATTCCTGTGGCAGCGATCGCAAACGCCCGCGATGGGAGTTGAACTCGTTCCTACTCCCAAAGCGCCCAAAAATCGGTCGCTTGCGATCAGATTGATCGCTAAAGTTTTATCAACTGCGCATGCTCTTATTTGGTCGCAGCGCCCGCGCGCTCAAAACGCAGGATATGGAGAGCAGCCTTAACGTAGTCCAACTCACATTTCAATCTTTAGCAGTGTAATACAGACAGTTTTGGGTCTTTAGGTAGCCGAGAGTATAATTTCTTGGCTCAAGGGGACTGAGGAAATTGACTTAAGCTTTCTAATTGATGCTACGCCCTAAAAATAGGTACTTTTCAAACAATATTCTCTTGAAAGCATAGAATCATTTTGAATGGGCTGCGTATATCTATATTCAAACACAAGCTGCGGGTGACTCTTGGTTTTCAATGGCGAATCTGATTGGCTGTAGCTCTCGTGAAATGTAGCTGATCACATGCACTGTATTGTGTTACACCAGGCACCTTTTGTTTGTTAGGAGTGACATTTTATGTTTATCACATGTGTCACATGATACCCTCCACAGCAGACCTATCTATCATGCCTGTGAAGTGATATCAACATACCAGAAGCAAGAAACGGGCAGTGCAAACTGAAGCTTTTCAAGCCAATGTTGCCATGAAAGTGTGCCTTTAAAGAGAATCAACGGGTATACTATCGTTAGCCATTCGCATTTGATGATTTCAACACGCACGTGGATAATAATAAACTGAAATTAAATGAAAAATGAAAACCCCCCCCCCCCCCGGGGAGGGGCCTATTTAATTTCGGAGGGGCGCTTATTAGAGGAGGGGCTTATTCAAAAAATTAAATGACAAGGATATATATATGACAGCTTTTCAGTTCTTTTACCCCATATTTTACAGATTCAACAAACAATTTTACGAGTCAAATACATAAATTCGACACATTCCATCCAAAGCATTAAGAAAACTAACATGCAAGCTTGTCTAGCGAAATACATGGAAAATCGTTGGTAATTTCTGGAATTTGATATCAATGGGGGATTAAAGAGAGGGGGGCTTATTTGGAATTTCGGCTCAGAGGGGAGGGCTTATTAGAGAGGAGGGCTTAAAAGAGCTTTTGCGGTAACGTAAAGAGGAGATTTCGTTGTCATATATGGGGTGTTTCAGAGAGCAGGAAACCAACTATAATTGTAAATTTCAAAAATTGATCAGATTTGACTAGATATGATGCATACCATCTGAAAGTACAGTCTCTCTTCTTTCCAACTTGGATATGTCAACGGAATTATTTATCGTTTAGTTGATGTTTTAGTACATATGACTGATTTCAAATGCATCATGCTTCAAGAGCGAAATCAACACGCTTTTTATGCTAAAATATCACGAAGTAGACTTTGTCTGATACCTGATGAGTCGATAAAAAAGGCCCGGCGTTTGAAAAAATGCTGCTCTGCTTGTATACTCAGGAAGCAGCAGCCTTTCAAATGCCGGGCTTTTTGATTCACCCGGTAGAAACACTTGAAGTGATGCATTGAAGTAGGAAAAGAAAAATTTACTCCTACGAGCTGCATTTATTGATGATGGTAAGATAAGCTCTCATAAAGATGGATTTTCGTTTATGTAAATATCCCCTCACTTTCCGGCATCTGAAATCAGCCCGTCTTATGAGAATGTCAACTAAGTAATAACAAATTCTATGATTCAATTAATCCACCCAAACTGGATATCATTGCAAAGAAGAAAGATTGCACTTTCAGATGCTATGCAAGATACTGATTCAAATCTTGTCATTTCCTGAAGAATCTCGAATGAAATTGGGTTGCATTTATTTTGAAACACCCTGTAGTTTACCTCTACTTACGTCCGTTCATTCACGTCAAAGAATGAATATAAGTAAGGGAACTTTTAGCATTTAAGAATGGGTAGCTTTCCTCAAACGAAGTTGAAGAGCCATGTACGACTGCAATTAGCAACACCACGACCCCCTTCTCCCCCGGGGGAGTCTAGGGTATAGTGGTGGTTTGCTTTTTGGACCCTGATTGCATACTAGGATTCTCCAAAAGCAGTTTTTTCTACTCTGGTGCAAAGACGTGGAATGAAATCCCATTAGAAATCAGAATGAGTTCCACGATCACTATTTTCAAAAGGAAACTGAAGGAATTCCTGAAAAACTAGCATCCTTCCCGAAACACGATCCCTAGGAAGACCAGCAAATTTGTAAGATTTTATATATTTGTAAATAGATATTTGTATAGCTTTTTTGTTCTTTTTAGCTGATAGGGTTTTGTGTTTAAATATGATAAAAAATGAAAAATACTAACCTGTGATCATTTGGTTCTATCCTCACGTCATCAAACAAATGATACTTTACTCCATTCTTCTCTAAAGATTCAACTGCTTGCTTCACTGGAGGCAGATTGACCAACTGCAATACATAAATTGAAGACAAAACTTAATTCTGACTCTGCGATGTTTTTATGAAGAATGGCTGCCCTATCAGCTTCCAGTCCTGGAAACCATACTAGAAAAGACTTTCTAGCTGTTCTGCAAAAGAGGCTGGATCGAGCACGAAGGGGGGGGGGGGTTAGTTATTCTATGCTACGGGGTTGTGCTATTTAGAATCCAAAAGTACCAGCCATAAATCCGGGGGAATTTCTGAGAACCATTCCCATAAATCCGGGAAAAGCCGAAAAAGTATACCCATAAATGTGGATAATGGGAAAAGGAATGTTCTTGAATGATTTGTCTGTAATGATGACTCCCTGGTGTTAAGGCCAAGGGGCACTCACATCTTTTTCTACATGGGGACGTGCCACTGGACTTAGTATTGTTCCGGGACAGGCTATCATAATTCCATGATCATCTCCATGACAGGGTCTATAACTGACTCTGCAACGTTGTTGTATGCTATTTGCACTATGCAAGCATGTAAGTGTGACTTACTGAGTCTTTCAAAGAAAACATCCCCATTTGACTAAACAAGGAAATAAAAGACTTAAAATGGCACCTTTTTGAGTTGAAAGCTGCATTAGTTGATCTTCAACTTAAATGCATATATCTTGCATTTAAAATCGCCCACCAAACACTTGAGGTATGAGCTCACAAAGACCAAATTTAGAGTGCACTGGAAACAACAGGTTTTGCAAAAGGGCCTAGCCATGAGTTGATATCACAAGCATTTGCAAATGAACTTTCAACTTTGACCATTAGTTTTTACTTTTGAAGAAAATCAGACCTTAAAAGGCCTACTTTCTTGAACTGACTTTTCTTTTGAGGAATCGGTCGTTGCTTGACATTCCACCCAAGGGTTATTTGTATCAAAGAAGCAAGAAAGGAGCACATGCATGCTAATTTTGGGCATGTGGCACGCTACCAAATTTTGTTATATTCTTTTAATCAGTGCGACGTGCAAGGCTCTTTCGTTATTTTCAACAGAGAAAAACTGAAAATCAAATTTACAGGTGCTTTGCAAAATGTCTATGCCAGAAAACATGGCTAGGGCCTTTTTCAAAACTATAAAACTATTTTTCAAAACCTCTGGATTCGGGTGCACCGAAAATTTTCATTTTGCGAGCTTCTACGTCCGATATTTGACGGACGACTTTTAAATGCAAAGTATGTGTATCTAAGTTGAAGACTGATGAAATTAGCTATGCACTCGGAGAGTAATGATATCTTATCGGATTGCTATTATCTCCGGTCAAACACAGGTACTTTTTTGAGACACCCGGTAGATCTTTTGGATGGCCACATTGGCATATTTTCTGGTAGATTTCCAACAAATTTTCAGGGTATCGCACAATTTTAATTGAAGAAATTCAAGGACAGGGTGATATTTTTGAAAATTTTACTCCACAGCAGGGTATTATTTTCAGGAATTCTGCTCCAAGACTGGGTGCGTTTTTAGATTCTTCAATCGGCACCTCCCGGTATGTTCGAAGACAAGTACTTCTGCCGGGTGTTAAGGGTCCTTCTCGTTTTTGGTACTCGAAGGTCATAGGGCTGTCAGAGGTGCAGGGTCCCAAGGTCCGGTGTTTACAACATGCCATTGCGTAAATGGTTAGCAAAGACAGATTATCTTGTGTGTTACTAACCTTCTTATCAGTCACTAAAAGGACATTCTTCAGACCAAGATTGATAAAATCCTTTAGGAGAAACAGAGAAGAAATTTGATAAACTTCACACCAAGAACTTGAAAGGTAAATTATAAATGCAACGCGGTTCCAACTGCAGAGCTTCTTTTGTTGAGGGACAGCGCAAAATTTATTATATTACATGGCCGGTGGAGAAGAAAAGTTGTTGCAAAAAAATCTGCTCACCCCGTATGAAATCGTTGCAAAAAATACAACTGCCCAGTCACCCCTTCCTTAAAAAATGCATCTGCCCCGTATTCATGAACAACTGATCCACCGTTTATATTGACTATAGTACCACCGTTGAATTAGCCAGAGACCATAAGAAAGGCAGTTCATCTCTATAAGAGTCTTTGTCAATGATTCATGAATCCTCCTTGCAAGAAACTAACAAGGAAATTTGACATCAATTATGCACATCTTTGCATGCATTTCTCAATGTTAATGATTCAAAATTTTGTCCTTAAGGTGAGCTATTTTATAGTTAAAAGTTCATAAAAAGTTACTGCCCCGTTCAAGCCCGTTCATTTGCTCTTAATAAAAAGTGTTGACCCAGTTGTGTACAAGCTCAAAAAAGTAGTTGCCCCGTTACGTTTTGCACCGGCCATGTTATAAAATAAACTTTGCATTGTCCCTGACCCTGTTCCATAAACGTCTTCAAAGAAAAACTTTGTAAAATCGCGATTCCTCCGTGTAGACAGAAACATTTTCGTAACTGGCATCAATCAAAAACGTTTTTGCAATGATGCGATTATAAAATGGCACGAAGGGTTTGCAAACGTGTAAACGCTTCGTCGCGGAGGAGGGCTACTCAGTTGTCTCTCTTTGAATCCAGAATAAAACCATTCGATTCTCAACCCATTGCGCTAAAAGTTTGATCCCGTTTTGAATTGTACCCATCTTCAAATCATTTGGTGAAATTTTTGCACTTTTACAAAAATGATATAATTCACGGAAACAAAATTTGCAAATATCATATTCCAGAAATTTTTCGGAAATAAAATTTTGCAAATTCTACATTTCAGGAAATTTCGAAGTATAAACTTTCATAAATTTCGCATCTTAGGCAATTAGGCGGGAATAGGCTTCGCGAATTTCGGTGAAAACATGAAAAACGCGAAAGCTTCTTCAAGCGAAAATGCCTTCCCTTAAAAGGAGTTATTGCAAACAGCAGAGTTTGATGAAAAAGTTCTTACCATTCCAACTTCTTGTGTGACACCTTTCCCATATCGAATGTTTGAGCAAGCCATCTACAATAAGCTAATAACTGGTTAAACATTTGGTAAATAAGTATCATCACAATAACTGCTATGTGGATTCATGTAGCTACGCTCAAAGATACAGCATTGTTCCTGTTCTTTTCTTTTGGCTCTCTTCAAATGTACTCATCAGCTTTGCAAAATTTCTTTATTGACTTTCGTGACTTGATTATAAAGAACGAATGAATATGCCTTTATTTGGAAAATTGCTACAAGTACCTATGAAAGGTTGGGTATACTTTTTCGCAAAATTGGTATAAGGTCAGGTGTACTTTTTGGAAAATTTGGTATGATTAACGGGTATGCTTTTGAAGATTGGATGGCAAGTCTCTGACCAAAATCTGGCCAAGTGCAACCTCTGGGCAAGATTCTTCAGATTCTCCTTAAAGAGCAAAATTCTGGGAAAATCATCCCATACAAAATTTCACTCACTTCAACAGCATAGTCTTTGCTTAATGGTGAGTTCATGGCATTATCTGTAGATGAATCAAGCAAAGAACCACATCAAATTTCACGATAGTGACAGATGAGACAGGATAGATGTAACAATTGTCAGTCAGAAGTAAACCAACAAAACATTTTTGTAAGAAAACAGAACAGCATAAAAAAACTGTGAGAGAGCTGCCTGAAATTTGCAAACAGCACCATCAATTCCAACAATTAAAAAGTTATCTCCATTTTAAAGTCAGTGAGCACCAAGCATCTTTTGCAACTACCTTTGATGCAACATTTAAAGCAACATAAACTATAAGACAGTTGCTAGACTATACAGTTACTGTAAGTATGTAATTGCTAGTGTTTGATTAAGATTTCTCTTTCAAACTGATTGTCACTTACTTGTTGCTGAATGAGCTTGAGAATGTGCGGGGCATTGGCATCTGTGAGAAACAAAGAGACTTTTTACAAAAACATACAGGATTATATCAATACAGGATTACAGCACATGCAGTAGGTTTTGATAAGTACATTAGTTTCGTTTAAGGTTGTGAACTACTTCAGTTGCTTTGTTGTCATTCATTAAAGTAGTATTGCAAAGTAATTCATTGTAAGTGGTGTAAACTTTCCTACAGAATGTATGGTTAGCATTTTATTGGATTATACTGGGCGAGTCAGAAAAAAGTTCCAGCATTTGAAAGGCATACTACTCCATGAGTATATAAGCAATGATATTTTGCAGGGTCTGATTGAATAGCTAACATGCTCAATTATTTTCAGGATTATTCCTGCCTGAAATCGGTCACTATGTTCAGATTTTACGAGAGATTTTCTAAAAAAATCCCCTTCAAGCTAAATATTTCAGTTTAGCTCATTGATTCACATTCCATAACTTGACTTTTAATTCTTGTAAAATCTTCTAGATATTCATCATGAAATCCACATAACTTGCAGCATCATAGGCCAAATCAAGTCACCTTTGGTTCAAATAGCCTTTGGTCATTAGGACTGCAAATCTGGAATACATTGCCAAACGAAATAAAATCCACCAACAAAATTCTTAAAAACGTTTGATAAACAATGGGATGGGCCTAACTGCAAATGCAATGCTTGTCAGCATATGACAGAGATTTAGCTAATCTTTCTTTAGACCATGTCAACATATATATTTATTTATTATTTTTTGATCTACCGGGTGAGCCAGAAAAAAGTTCCCACTTTTGAAAATTCATAACACCAAGGCTACTCCATGGATTTGTATCATTCAAATTCTAGTTAGAAGCCGAAAGATCAAAGTATTTTTGTAATTTTTCTCGCTGTCCTACCAGCACTACAAATATAGGTAAATTCAACTTTACAAAAATTTCATGGTTGATTGATTACTGAAAAATTGTCCAAAACATCGATCAATTCATAAATGACCTCTCGCACAGAATAATGAAGGAAATGCAACTTCTCATGGATGAGAGATATCCTCAAAGCATTAATTTCCTTCGCATTGAAAATCTTTCATATTTGTTTGAAAATCGATGTCTTATAACTCTTGAAGGAGGTGAAACGCCCATGGCCTATTGTTCGATTTGAATAGAATCCTTACGATTTGATCAATGTTTTAGGCCCTTTTTCCGTGATTTTGCAACCATGAAATTTTTTTAAAGTTGAATTTACCAATATTTGTAGTGCTGGTAGGACAGCGAAAAAAATCACAAAAATACTTTGATCTTTCAACTTTTAATTACAATTTGTATGATTCAGATCCGTGTACCGGGTGAGTCAGAAAAAACGCCCGGCATTTAAAAGGCTACTGCTCCCTGACTATACAAGCAACGATATTTTGCAGTATCTGATTAAATAGCTAACATGTTCAGTTATGTTTAGAAATTTTCCTGACTAAAATCGGTCACTCCGTTGAGATTCTGTAGGCAATTTTCCAAAATGAGTCCCTTTGAGAAACCTTAAAAAACGTGCTAAAATTGCAAGCAAAAGTCCCTGATGTGTTTACCTGACAGGGATGACTTTCAGCATGCTTTAGCACGTGCTTTCATTTGGGATGGTTGAAAAGTCTTCCCCCTAGTGTGAATAACGTATTCAGGGGGATTCCATTCTCCCATGAGGACAAAATACATGAGCACATCCAGGAGTCATTATTGCTAGGAAGGAGAACAAAGGGAAATTTTGCTTGCTATTTTCGCTCGTTTTGGCAGGTTTTCAAAAGGGGCTTTCTGCAGAAAATCTCCTATTTCGACGGGAAGGAATGACCGATTAAAGCCGGGTAAATTACTGAACCTAATTTAACGTATCGAGGATAAAACAAGACAGGTTTCAACATCACTGCTCATTTAGATTAGTTTTCTATGTATATATATATACATATATATATATATTCTCATAAGCTCCTTCACAATGCGAATTAAAGTAGATATAAAAACTCATAAAAAACACATTCTTTAAACGTTTCGGCGAAAGCCTTCATCAGTAATAACTGTTCTTTTAATCAGACAGAGCATACATATCAATCTCAAAATCCAGAAACAATACAAAAACAATAACCTAAGCGGGACCTACCAACATACAATGAGTACCAATAAGGTGTAAAAGTAGCGGCTGATAGCAGAGGCGGTGGAAAAAGATCAAAGAAAGCGCAGAATTAAGAACTGCTGAAGTCGGTGGCTATGTCTGTCTCGCCGGAGCTGAGAGAAGCCTGTGCTAAAATAAAACAAACAATATGAAGATCCAAGAGCGGATGGGCAGAAAGAGTTTACTTAAAAAAACAGCGTGTGTCCCTAACGAAAAGCTGAGCGCAAAAATCAAAACAACACAACAACCAAAATGCAAACAAAAATGAAATCTATGTATCTACCTGCCTAGTGTTTAAACCCTTAGGGGCAAAGCAATCTAGCCGATATTGCCAGAAGCTTTCCCGCATCCTATTTCCCC
Source organism: Aurelia sp. 3 sensu Dawson et al. (2005) (assembly GCA_964020215.1). Classification (NCBI taxonomy): domain Eukaryota; kingdom Metazoa; phylum Cnidaria; class Scyphozoa; order Semaeostomeae; family Ulmaridae; genus Aurelia; species Aurelia sp. 3 sensu Dawson et al. (2005). The sequence continues at coordinate 7,400,977 of OZ026587.1, forward strand.
CCGTTAGCCTATCAATTATCTTGACACTAATATCCTTCAGAAACCCGTGGTGGCCTTCTTCAGTAAAATGCCTGAAGAATTCCACCTGGGGTACTGAGGCCCCCGAATTAAACTTACGACTGCACGCCTTGTAATTGTTAAACCTAAGCCTAAAAGGCGTGCAGGTGCTACCAACATATTGTACACCACAAACAGTACATTCCAACAAATACACAACATTTGACGAGTCACAGTTAAACGAATAGTTTATCCTATATTCCCGGCTATCTATGTTCGAATGAAAATGCTCACTATTGCTCATGACATTACACACTTGACAACGAGATTTACCACAACGAGAACATCCCTTCTTATCAGTCCCCCCATTTCCCTCATTACTAAGCCTAGCCCTAACAAGCATGTCCTTAAGGTTCTTACATCTCCTAAATGCTATCAAAGGTGGCTCAGGAAACACCTCCCTATGCTCCTCCGAATTCGTGAGCATAGGATGGAGTCTCCTGGCAACCTTCCCCAAACTATTGAGCGCTGGATGATATGTCGCAACAAGTGGAACCCTTTCCCCCCTCCCTTGGTCATTGGTCCTATTTCCCGAATTTGCTAGAAGAGTTGCCCTATCCAACCTACGTACCCTATCTATTTGCTCGTTAACTAAAGACTCTTCGTAGCCCCTGTCCTTAAGCCATCCAGCTAACTCGCCTACCCTCTCCTGAAATTGGCGATCTTCCGAACATATCCTACGAAACCTAAGAGCCTGACCATAGGGGATCGCCTTTTTCGTGTGCCAGGGGTGACAAGACTTCTTATGCAAGTACTGATGTGTATCAGTTGACTTGCAAAACAAGTCTGTCGAAAGGACTCCCCCCTCCCTCATGCTAACCTGAACATCCAAAAAACTAATACTATCCCGTGATTGCTCGCTAGTAAACTTAATGGTTTCGTGACTACTGTTGAGATGATTGATGAAAGACTTCAACTTTTCTTCCCCATGCGTCCAGATAAAGAATACATCATCGATGAATCTCATCCAGACGAGGGGCTTGTCAGCTGAAGCATCCAACAACCTCTCTTCCAACCGGGCCATGAAGAGATTGGCATAGGCCGGAGCGAACTTCGTACCTATAGCCGTGCCCAATTTCTGCCTATATAACCTATCATTAAATTCAAAATAATTATTCTCCAAGACCAAGGACGCCAACCCCACTAGGGTATCAGTAGCCACGCCCGGGTTTTCCCTGCTATCCAGCGCCTCCCTGATGGCCTCTAAACCCTCCCCGTGTGGAATGCTGGGATAGAGTCCCACAACATCAACTGTACACAGCAAAGCCCCCTCTGGTATCTTACCTAACTTACTTAGCCTAGATAGAAAGTGGTTAGTGTCCTTAACATATGATCTACTTTGGCTAACCAACGGGTTAAGGTGGTGGTCTAAATACTCTGAAATATGTTCTGTTATTGTACCACAGTTGGAAATGACCGGTCTCCCCTTGACACTACTAAGACCCTTGTGGATCTTAGGCAACAAATAAAATCTACCTAACCTAGAATCTTTAACTTGCAAATAATCAGTCACTTCCTCTAATCCCGGGTCCTCCTCCCTCAGCTCATTCAACCTAGAATTAATGGTCTTACCCAAATTAACCGTGGGATCCACCTCTACTTCTTCATAAACCTGCCTATCGTCTAATTGTCGGTTAGCCTCACTTATGTAATCCTCCCGATCCCAAACTACAACCCCTGAACCCTTGTCCGCTTCCTTGATGACTATGTTCCTATCAGATTTAAGCTTTTTCAAAGAAAGTTGTTCAGATGAAGAAAGATTACTAAAATTCTTACCCTCCGGCGAGACAGACATTACCTCCTTCTCCAGCAGTGAAAGATAGTTTTCAAGAACAGGGTCATCCTTAGGGGGCTGCCATGTCGATTTAGTTTTGAAACTACTGTCCTTGTCCGGTACATAATCGTCCTCATAATCGTCATACATATATATATATGTATGAAATGGGCCTAGTATTTATATATATATACTTTCTACATATATATATGTAGAAAGCTAGATTAAAATGATCGAGGATAAATGACAAAACAAATTTAATTCATTTTAATCTTAGATTTTCAATACGTAGTTTACATACGCATGTACTTTTATTAGTGTACATCTGTCATTAGATTTCTTTTTTCTTTCTTTCAATTCTCATTATGATCTTTTCACAGGTAGCAGCATATGGTTGTAGTAATTGTAAGTAAAATTGCAAACCAACCTTTGTTTTCTTCCTTATCATTGTTCTGTTTGTTGTGATGTTCGTGTTGGCCTCTAACTCCATCCATCAAAATACTAGGCCCATCAACAGACCCAAAGTCCCCAAACGAGAATCCAATGGGAAGAAGAATCTCTTCTTTGCATTAGATTCTCATTTAGGGACTGGGTCTGTTGATGGGCCTAGTGTTTTGATGGAGGGAGCTGAAGGTGTTGAAGGTGTTGTGGCGCTGTGGTGTAATCCTCTGACATTGCAGCCAGAACAGTCAAGCGGGAGTGGGTTTGATACCTGGTAGGACCCCGCCACTTGAGCGTCATGACAAGGGGTCGCAGACTCAATTAGGTCTGCCCTATTTCTTGCGATCCCAGCGCTTGGCACTAAAAAACGTAACTTCACCTTCACCAGAGGACAACATGAAAATAACAACAAACAGAACAAGAATATGGAAGAAAATAAAGGTTGGTTTGCAGTTTTACTCTTACGGAGTGATTCTAGAATTCTCTCCCTCAGTAATGAAACAATGAGATCTAAAGAATGAAACAATAAGATTTAAGAACAAAACAAAGAGATCTAAGAACGAAACTTGAGAAGGGAGGGTATTCTAGAATCTAGCGACTCTTACAATTACTGCTAGGGTACCTGTGATCTTTTTAAATCGTTTTTTGTCACAATGTTTACGTACGTACTTACTTTACACTCACTCACTCACTTACTCACTTGCTTGCTAATAAAACTTACAACATAAGGATACAAAAAAATTCACGGGAGATAAAAAGATACATGACTGTAGAATTTGTATGAAGAGCTCTCAATAGCTTCGCTAATAAGCTATCGAAAGGAACGAAGAAGGAGAGTGACTGACTACATATCCTAATAATGCCTTTTTGCTTCGTTCGTTATGAAGCAAACAGAAAGACTACATACGCAGTGCTGCCAATGACTCTCATTGCCCTAAAGGCAGTTTCTCTCAAGCGCGCAAGTTCAATGGCCATCTCTCCTTCTCTCTTCTTGACTTTCAAGGGCCTGTGGCCTTGTGGCTTGTTTACTTTCCAAAGGGCCAAGATGGCTGTGCATTGTTTGTTGCTGTTGTTATTGTTGCTGCTGTTGTTGTGAAAATGTTGTTGTAGCTGCATGGGCCTAAATATCAACAAGAAAAGAGCACGACTGGGCGAGAGTGATGAAAGAACCTTAAAAGCTCAACCGCTGAATAAAGTCATCGACCATGCTACAGTAAGTTATTTCCAGGTATTCCCTTTCAGAATTGAAAGTTTTATGTGTCTTCGATAAGCGTTGAACAGAAATTTCTCACCAAAAAAGCAAAAAGTGTGATGTCATCAAACGTCACACTGACCCAGACTGCAGAGTATGGCAGTTTCCAACGAGATCTCGGGTGTGCAAGAGCAAAATATCGAGTGTGCAAGTGTGCAATTTTATCTAAGTGTGCACTTCAAGTGTGCACATAAAATTTTGAATTTGTATTTGTAAGAAATTCTAACAAAAAGGTAATAATTGCTGCGAAAATTTACCAATTCAAAGGCCTTTCTGTCCCGTATTCCGGCAGAAAACTGTTTTGGGCCTAAAATTTGATTGCACACGGAACCAAACGGGCATTCATAGATTTATTACGATGATTCCCATATCTCAATTATCCAAAGAAGACTGCTTACGGTGACAGATACAACAACTGTAGCAAGTCTACAGATTCATCAGAAATTCCAAACTTTCGGTCATTTCTTTTGAAGTTCTTCATTCAGTCGTCACTGTGGCAAAATAAAAGCTTCAAACAATAGAGCCACACCCAAATTCTATTGTGCCACGCCCTTTCTCGGGTGTGCAGTGAAGTTTCAGGAAAAAAATCTCGGGTGTGCACTTGCCATACTCTGCAGTCTGGACACTGACCCCCTTGGACTCATTTTGATTTTTTCTATTTTTGAATCCGATCAAAAACAAAGCTTCTGCCTTGAAAGCAAAGGTTTTAAGTTCAAATCTTGGTCTCACCTCAATTTCTCCATCTTCCTCCATTCATCAAAAATTATGGTATCAAAATTTTGTGATCACTGAGTTTAGTTTAGTTAGTAATGACATCAATAAAGTTTAGTTAGACTCATATAAATCACCATGGCATAATGTATTTAATTGTGTGGTATGCAATTTTTCAGATGTAGCTGAGTGAGAATGAGAAGAGGATTTAAAGGGCAGAACTTTTTATGAAGGAAAAATGTCAACAGAGGCAAAGAAGTATGCAAGAGTGCAGATAAAGCAAAATTTGAAGACATGTATTGTGGAATTATCAAACGTCCTTGCAAGGCAATGCATTGTATCATCTTCAGCCCTTCAGGTAAGGTGTAAACTACAGTTAGTTTTCACTTTCAAACTAGCCTTGTTGTAATGTAACTCCACGTGGACTAAACACTTTGATGAGAGAAGGAGTTGAGTTGAATCATACTTCATGAAAATACAGTATGTATTGAATACACCAGAGAACAGCAAGGAGCCCATGATGTTGCATGATTAAGATTTTTCCAAGAAATTGCTTCTGTAGCTACTGTGGCTTTAATGCATTGCTCTACTGATGTTTATCTATTTATGCAATGATCTTGTCTTCTTTCGTAGCCATCAGCAATAAAGATAGAAGATGCCACACAGATTATCAGTTATGTCTCTTGGGTACCCAGTAAAACTGATGATGAATTAAGAGAAAATCCTACACTGTACATTGGGAAGAAATTTGCAGACTGTCTAAATCTGAAAACCAATGATTTGGTAATTACAGATTTTACTGAAAATTTCTTTATTGACAGATTACTCCTGTTGTGTCTGACTTTTTTCATTATTGGTTCTTTTACATACACAATCAAAAGATTGTACAATTGAACAAAATGCATGTACATGAATGATACCATCTGGTCCCTTCATAGGGAGAAACAGCTATCACAGAGATGAGATAACACTACTGTTGAATCTAAATGAAAGTTAACAGGTTTTGGTATAGTCTAACATGTATTTACAATGCATTTACTGTATCATATGGAGATTATAGATTAATGAAGAAGGGCAAGACAGAAGATTAATTTACCTTATGTTTGTACTGTATGTTGGAGCTAAAAAAGCAGTGAATTGGCCTCCCCCAAAGAACAGAGTTGATCAGCATTCATGTGTAAATATAATGAAATTTTTCAAAGGAACAGCTCCAGCTTATGCTGATGAAATTTTCCAACCAATCAATCAAAGCCGAGTGACATGAAGGTCTAAGTTCAAATTAAACCTTCCATTTCGCGAAAGTAACGCTGGCCAAAAATGCCTGCCCTAATTTGGGGCCAAAAAAATGGAATAGCCTATCTTCTGATTAAAAATCCACAGATAGTATCAACTTGTTTTAGCACAAGATCAAGGACAACTTCTTCTATAATGTACAGAGAGAGGAAAAAAACATGTGCTCTACTAAAACTGCACATCTTCTCTCACATATCCATGATTTAGCCTTACTACATTATGCTTTATCCAAAAGCACATAAGTTATAATGTTTAGTATGTTTGTAACCACCCTCTAAGGGGAACATTATGAAATTAAGGTCAAGTCGATCTTTTAATGCTATCCCTGCCACTTTAATTAGGGGTGTCTTTAACTTGTACTTAACTAACTTGCAATGTAAATTGTATTGTAAATATTTTATCATCTATTTATTCTTCCTTTTTACCATTTAAATTTGTTTCATATTTTCATGGCAAATTGTTACCTACTTACTGTACCTACCTACCTACTGCTGGTGCTACAAGAAATGTTCTGATGAATGAATGAAATTTAGCATTGATTCCAATATTTCTCTGTTTTGGTATTGAGTAAGTCTTTTATTGCCATACAACATTATTTGCACAAGGGTTTGATTTGGCAGGTTTAAGATGTTGTGCAGTTGGAATACTTTGTTGACCATGCTAAGGGGATCACGCCTCAGATCATCATATGCACTGCTTTGCAGCAAGAAGTTATTATCAGTTTCCGTGTGAAGGTCAAGATGAAGTTGCGTTTTTCAGTGCCAAGTGCAGGGATTACAGAAATAGAGCAGACCTTAATGAGTCTGTAACCCTTTGTCATGAATCTCAAGTGGTGGGGACCTACCAGGTATCAAACCCACGCTGCCTGACTGTTCTGACTGCAAAGTTCGGGGATTGCACCACTGTACCAGAGCTGTAAAAAGTATCTTCCTTTCTGGGAACCGGGCGAACGGGGAAAAAATTTCTGCAGAGTCAATTATGTTATACAAAATGCTTTTTGTTTCTGCTGGCCACAGTTTGTTGAAAGGTGCAAAGGCTATTCTGACGAACTACAGGTTTCATATAAACACCTGTCTCTTTCTGTTATTTTTTGGCATTTCTACTGTATCTTATGTAGTATAGTATGATTTTGTAATTCTTCTCTGCAGGTATTTATTCAGCCAGTATCAAATGTTACACCATGCAAACAAGTTTTCGTTGCCCCTGTTAAAGAAGAAGAGTGGGAAATAATTGTAAGTCTTGTTCCTTCCTTTATTTCTTTATTTATCCATTTATTTATCTATTTTAGGCCATTTGTCAATGGCAACTGAAGGCACATGTTTAACAGCAACTTCACAGAATTTCTGTGCAAGAAAAGAATTTAAAATGATGTGCACTTGGATATTTATGCACTGCACATGTTACCAAAATGCAAACAAGCGATGGCTATAGGTTGCTGCTGCTGGATGCTGCCTTATCTGATAAATTTGCAATTTGGAACCTGAAAGTATCCTTTTTCGGTTTGCCTAGCGAGTTAGAAAAACGCTAACGTTTCAAGGGACACTGTTCCCTAGATGTCAAAAGCAATAATTTCTGTTAATATGTTATTGAATGGCATGTTCAGTCAATTTCAGAATTTTTTCTGGCAGAAATCGGCTACTCAGTTATGATGTTATTAGTCCAGTAGTGGAAGGGGGAGTATCACCACCCAGCGAGGGAGTAAATGAGACCAATTGCATTATGCCAATTTGGGGGTGTAGATTCCGAATTTGGATGTTATTCAGTCATATCGTTGAAAATCTGCCTAATTTGGCGGCCGAATTTCGTTACTCTTTCCTCTTTACGGAGATATTGCATTTTTCATCCTTTGGGAAAATGAAGCAGTTATCTTCATCAGGGTAATGCTATTGTTCTAGGAGACTCCATCCTTTCGAGAGTATAAAAATTGCTAACATTCTTAAGTGTCATTGCTCTGAGACCAGAAAATCAACGAAATTCCTATGATGTTCAGGCTGTTTGAAGGTTTTTGAAGTGGCCATCTCCAGGTAATTCTCCATACCTCTAGACAGAAGTGGATGGTTCAATTCAGATAAACTTTCATATTTAATTGAGACCATTGGTAACTAAACGAAACATTTGCCAAGGTTAATGCTGGTGTTCACCGAGAGCAGTTTATTTTCAAACATGGTGTGTTTTTTTTACTGACTCGGTATTTGTTCGACACTGCAGTCAGGTTTCAGCATACATGCTGCTGCCGGGGAAAGTTTATTTGTTTCTGTGAAGGAGATATCGAACGAGATATTGCTTGCTACTCCGTAGTAGTAAATAATGGCTGCGGTCACACTAGAGTCCGATCCCGTTATAATCTGATTTGTTTCCCTTTCTTGAAATTTATCTTTGTCGTCAGAAAGTACGGCATTATAAATTATAAAGATACAAAGACACTCGGTCACACTGTGCCCATCCCGGATGTTGCAAAGCTGCCTGTGCTGCGGCTGATTTTTTGGCACGAAAATAATCGTCACGTGATTATCTTGGTAAATCATGATTGGTTCATTTTTCTTTAGCAACGCTGTAATTTAGCTCAGCTCCTTGTTTATCCCGTTGTTTTGGATACTATGATTTTTCAGGAGTCTTGCCCAAGGAACGAAACGTTGTAACAGCGCTGTATGTGAACAAAAAGAGCAGTCACATACAACAGCGTTGTAAGCCCGTTATTTCAAGGGAAAACAACGGGATAAAGCACCTAGTGTGACCGCAGCCAATGTTTTACGCCGCAGTGATACCACTTCGATGGCTTACCTCCAATGGTATTTCAGCCAGCATAAAAAGTGTCTATTCACATCGCTGAATAGAGCTGAAAGAACTTTGGTATAAACTATTATGCGTAGAGATACTTTCAACTGTTCGATTGATTATTTGTTCCTAGGAACTAAACAGCAGTTTGCTTGAACAAAGATTATTGGGACAAATTAGAATAGTGTCACCTGGTCTTTCATTTCCTGTCTCGCTCAGAGGATCAGCAGTTGTTCAGCTGAAGATAGGTATGTTTGTATGTTTCAATTCTACCAGTATTCAACGATGAACCTTTTACCTTTCCGCGGAAGATATTTTCGCTTCAATTCAATGAGATGAGCGTAAGTAAGTTGTTAGTCTTTTTGGAGTGAGGCTAGGTTAATTATAGCAACGATGTCGTACACTTGTTAGGCAAAATCACAAATCTTAAACATCTATTACGTTGAGGTTTCCATCATCCTTCAAGACTGCGTTGATAGTTTTTTTGCTTTTCTTATTGTTATGGCCAAAAAGCGTAGTATGGAAAACAAATAAATCTTGTTACCATCAAAGCTTTATGCATTATGCTTCGAAACTAGGCAATCCAGGAAATAAGCTAAATTTGCTAACCTAAAACCAATTACGGGATCAGCTTTACCAGTGAATAGACTAACTACCTCAGCCCCAGTTTCCACTTCGTTCATTGAATTGGATGCCGCCACTGCGCGATTATCAGTTTATTAAGGAGCGCAACTACGACATGTAATCAGTCTAACCAGCTAATATCATTTGGTGCTAGCTCTACTTGCCAAGGAAATTCTGGAAGGAGTTTTAGTTGATTTTTAAAAAAGGACTACTACTTTAGGACACCTGGTAGAACTAGAAGGTTGACAAGTTCCTCCATATAGGTTACACCGTAAACTTTGCATAAGCTTGATCGGGTTTCATAGCCATAATCACTATAAACTGTTTTCTTAGAGTCAATGAAACCTGTTGCAAAATGTGGATATCTTGAAGAATTTACTGAGCTTCACATCGCACCAAAGCTTACCAGATCTTCAATGGAAGCTAAAACTTCAGAACCAAAAATCGAAACGTCCGAGATAAAGAAACTCGTGCCTTCTGGAATGCAACATAACTCGAAGAAGAAACGAGAAATACCGCATTCTTCAAACGTTTGGTCTTATATTTCTTCGCGCTTATATGATACCAATGAAGATGATAATAAACTACACCTGGGAGAGACTCCAAAGACCGAATCAACCTCAACGCAAGGAAGAAGAATCGAGCATCTTCATGAAGTCCTTAGAATTCAGCCTTCAACCATTAATGATGAGTCTTCCGAGAACGGATCCTTGTCGTACCCCATTATTGGACTGCCTCCGTTTGATGTATACGTGAATCAGGAGACACTCAAATCAATCAAGAATCGTTGCAGCTGTGCTTTTAGCAGAGAGAGTGAACAGATTGTCCTAAAAATGACAAGACTAAAATCGCCAAAACAGAAGGATGAGGAAAAGAGAAGGAAAAGCAAGGGAAAGGATGATGTAGTTGACATCTTGGAAGGACAATGTAAGTTCTACGAGTAATGTCTCCGAGTAATGTAAGATCAGGACTATTCGGAGACCCTCAGCACAACTAATGGCGCCTACCTTCTTTGAATTATGTTTATTCCCAGCCCCGTTTTCGTTGAATAGTACACAAAGGAATTGCTGCCTTGTCAAGATAACGTAGGAATGATTTTGGAATTTCAGCTTTCGGTGTTGATGTAATACCATATCAACTGTCTCCGTTTGATGTATACGAGATATACGAGTATACGAGTATATAAGAGTATATGAGTATGTATACGAGTATATAAGAGATGACCACAACATACCGGACTGCGCGATACGTTTGATTCTATACTTTCTTCATAAAAAATTGACCATCAAATATCTACTGGAAAATGATTAAAGTTTGGCCGAATAAATATTCAATCATGGGTGGCGTCAATGAGTAGCAATTATAAGAAATAATACGTTAAAAGTATCATATATTTCGAAATTTCCAATAAGGCACAGTTTATTTCCGCTTTTTTATGGGTCAATTCGACATATCTATCAGAAGAAATAAGCTTTAAATCTCACGGATTTCGCTCGTTGACTTCATGAAGTGTTCTTTTTCAGCAAGCATTCACACTTTCACCACAATGAAACTTTCAGCAAAGGGCCCTTGATTATTCGGTGTAAGTTTTGTTGTCTATCTTTCTATTCAGGTATGATAGTACAGCTCAGATCTACACACAAAAAAGAAGGCTACTCGCCATCAGCGTCGCAACACAATATAGCTGTCAGCAGCGAGGCAATGGCGTATTGTGATGTGTCACAAGGGTCACTGATGAAAATCGAGTGCATGCATGAACCTCCTTCAAAGTTGCATGGCGTTATTATTTGTGCTACTAAAGTAAAGGTAAATATTGCATTTCGTTTACACGTATCCCCTTTTATGACAAACTACTTACAAGAAACTCAGCTGTCAGATCGCTGAAATATTAAGAAGCTCCAGTAATGGAAAAATATGGCTTAAGAAAGCACCGGTGACCCAAAAATGTGACCCGAGTCAACCTGTTATAGAAAAATAAGTAAGAGGCCAATTGAAGTTGCCCAAGTTTAGTTCTGTTGCTAAAAGACTACCCTGCATTATGCTGCGTTCACATTGCACAATCTTTTGTAAGCGCGTATACGCACGTGCAACTTTCCGCCATACTGATCCTTTAGAGTGTTCAGACTGCAAAATATTTGCCTGCGAGCAGAAGCTTGCTCATGCGAAAAAGCTTGTTGGTTAGCAAGCAGATAACTTACACGCGCGTGCAAGCGAAATCTATTGTGAGCTTTCCATTTCACAAGTAAAAAGCGACCTGCTATATGGCATCCAGGGGACATGCCAATCTGAACGGGAACAAGCAAACAAAAGCGCGTTAACGCAAGCAAAAGCATGCACGCAAAAACAAGCTTTTAATGTGAACGCAGCCTTATGAATATTTTTGCCATGTTTTTCGGCACAGTGAATGTCCCAAATTAAGGATTTCCAGGCAAAGGGCATGCTGGAAATCCTCAAAGAGTGGTCAAAAATAGGGGATCGATTTGCAGCCATTTCAGATCTCCAAAACAATGAGGAGCATGTTTATTTCACACTGGGAATAAGCAACTCCGTCGAAAGCTTTCTGAGCAGGTTTATAGTCCATAGATATTTAAAATATTCTTGTCTCAAGGGATAAGGATACTTTTGCTCTTCTGACAGCCATTCTTGAAGATTTTGATTTGCATGGAAAGTTGAATTCCTCTTTAAGTTTCACGAGTTTACAAGGAGCATTTATTCCCAATTCGTAAGTAACTGGGGACTTTAAACTTTTTCCTGGAAACTGTTTATTGAGTTGCCTATTCCCAGCCTGAAATGAAGCACGCTTCTCATTGTTTTGAAGATCAAGAATGTCTGTAAATCGATGCCCTGCTTTTGAAGCCTTTTTGAGGATTTCAGGCTTGCCCTTTTCCTCAAAAGCCTTAATATGCAAAATTTACGGTGCAGAAAAAATGCGATAAATGCTCATAGCGTAGGGTAGTCTTTTTAGCCTTTTGGAAAGTCCTTAACATGTTTGAATGATTTGAACAACATTTTCACTTGTTTCCTGTATCATATTACTCGGAAGGTACTTGAGTGATATCTTAACGTTGAAAGGGTTCAAAAAGCCTTGTTTTAGAATGTTCACAAGGGCACAGGTAGTAGACCCGAAGACTGTTGTAGAAGCTTTGAGAAACTTGTAAGAAACTTTGAGTCCTAAAAATCTGATAATCTTAAGAAACTTTTAGTATTGGCTCAAATTTCCAGTTTCTTACAAAAGAAATACGCTGATGATTTTGAGAAATTTTCAGTATTGGCTCAAATTCCCAGTTTCTTACAATAGGAATATGTGTATCGAGATGAGGATTAAATTCATTAAATCTTGTTTCTTTTTGAATTAGAGCAGTCGTTTACCTGTCAACGTTTTAAAGTTATATAAAGAGATTTTGCTAAATGGTACAAGACTCCGTTGTTGAAAAAAATGTATCTCTTGTTCTCTTTGTCCAAGTTTTGTCCTCGCGAACCAATTTCAAAACGTGTTATAGCGTACAATGCAAGAAACTGAAGAAAATGACGATAGACGAAATTGGCTAAGGTTTGTTTCTCTTTTCTCCCTTTTCAAGTCATGTGGTCATACTCTGAGAGGTTTCAGCATTATGCTACTTTTTCCATTCATGCACAATCCTTAATGGCAGAAAACATGTTAAAGAGTCACAGCTAACCATGATCCTTTGTGGTGCCAAATTCGACTTTTGTAATTTCTGGCCTAAATTCTCTTTGCCTTGCTTTTCATTCATCGAAGAAAGGATTACGTTTTAAAATGGATCTTAAAGGGACAGGGTCACATAACCGTAAACAAACCTGTTATCTCTATGATCTATATTGTTGCCCACACGTGGCCATTGTGTTCTGCTCAGATTTGGTGAATGGGGTGAATCCACAATAATGTTACTTCTAAAAATCCAGCAGTATCTCTGTAGTCCTGCAACATATGAGTGTTAGGTTTATTTCTCTAGAAAATTCAAGAGTCCATCTTCAAAATAACACCTACATTTTGAGAAAATTAGTGGAAATTCTCTGTGATATGGACTATCAAAAATACTGAAAAATCATCGTTTCGAAAGAAGTTTGTTTACATTACGTGACCCCGCCCCTTTAAGCATAGACAAAGGTGTAAAGTACGAATTTTGATGTTTCTCTTTCTCCAGTTTCAAAAGAAGCCAAAGCAACGCACTTTCCTCCCATACCTCGGACGTGCCGTCTCCAATTGTTTTTTGCCCATAACAAAGGATGAGCGCAAAGCCTAATGGTTAGCTGAGGGTCTTTAAAGAATTCAAAAGATGTTTCATGAAGAGATTTATCATTTGACTTGAAATGGGTGTGAACAAACTTTAGCCAATTTCATCTGTTGTTACAGTCAAACGACCTCAAGCGTTGGATGAGTTTTCAAACATCCGAAGTGTAACTTCGTAATTCAAATTGGCGCCAAATTTTAAATCTTGAGTATCGTGTTGCGGTTTTCTATTTCTGTTACGCACGCCAAACGTAATTCTGCTGAATAAAACTTTACTGCTAAATGAACTTCTCAATGCGTCAGGAATCTGTTTTATTTTTCGCCACTTTCTAAAGCAAAAGTTATCTCAGGCTGCTGTTTTCGGAGACATATCCCAAGCTAATGTTTCACAGAACATGCTATTTGATTTGTGCATCTTTTCAGTTTCAGTGCTGATTTGTAATTCTACAGCAAACGGTTTAAGTTCTTTCTACATATGTAACAGATAATACTGCAATAAACATGAACATTAATACAATGAAACAGAAAATTGATACAAGATATTGATGCAAATACAGGAAGAACAAATAAATTGTATGGAAGGAATTACTTAAAAGAGGAGATCTATCAAAAGGTAAACTGATGGAGGAGTGACCCCCCTATTATTCTGAGGTAATAAATGAACGACTTTTGATGAATTCAAATACTCCAAAGAAATTTGCACATTTGCTTTTCATAAAACATAGATCATCCAACTAATCAAACAAGGATGCACCAAGCCATGTCCTAGAAATGCCTAAGTCCCCGCTCCATGCGACTGTCGCCTAGAGAATAGGCCAATCCTCAAACAAGGCGAACAACTCTCCAAGCAACAGTCACACACAAGAAACCCAAGGGCACCCCTAAACACAACCAGATAGACGCCTGCTCAAACCAGTTGGAAAAGCCCAAAACAGAAACTTTGTAGATAGAGTAGCTTGCTGGTTGACCTTTACCCTGGGTACCCAGGGCAGTTGACCTTGTTTAGCAAGTAAGTTTTCAGTTACACTTTGAAGGAGTTTTTAGATGGAGAATTTTGGAATTCCATGGGTAAATTATTCCAGAGTTTATCACCAAGATATCTGATTAATTTTAAACTATATTGAGACTATTTTTGAGACATATAAATTACCTTTATATTTCAACTTTTTATTGTTTTTCATCAGCAGGAAGCAAATTTGAGCGAAGAAAGCATCACTGAGATGTTCTATAGTTGGATGAAGAATAAGCTTGAGCTTCGAAAGGATGGAATTTTACTCAACGATGGAGCTGTCCTAAGAATAAATGAGCCTGAAGGTAAGACAAGACATTGTCTGTGGTCACACTATTATGTTTGCTCGTTATGATGTGAATTGCCTCACTTTCTTGTAATTTATTTTTGTCGCCAGGAAGTATGGCAGTCTAACAGCACAATGACAAGCGATCACACGGTGATATTAAGCATCGTGTGACGACCACGTGAGACTGCGATTAGTTTACTCTCTTAAACAACGCGAGTAAGGCCTGTTTACATGGGAGTGTTCAGCCCGGGCTGAAATTTCAGCCCGTTTACCCGAGGTTAAACTTCCTCCCTCCTTTACGGTCAAATGCTTGTAAATGTCAGTTTGCCATTAAATGGAGCATTTCCCCTCCGGGCTGAGTTTCAACCCGGGCTGAAAATTCAGCTCGCCTAGAGCTAGCCGAGATGAAACGTTGATCCCTTGATTTATATACTAATCCCCATCGTTTTACTTGACACGCACCCATGTAGTGGCAAATATTTTTTTCAGCCCGGGCTGAGAAGTCAATGATGCATTCGCTCTTGTCTACTTTTGGCGTCAGACAGACTTTCAGCCCGGGCTGAAACTCTCCATGTAACGACAAAAAATTTCCACTCTGCTAGCAGGGCTAACATTTTCAACGGAGGCTGAAAACTTCTTTGTAAACAGGCCCTAAAAAGATGCGCGGCCTGAGAAAGAATGCTGCTCCCTGAATATCAAAGCCATGATATTGAAAGCTACTTTGTTTCATTGCCAATGTGTTCAATTAGATTCGGTAATTTTCCCAGCTTCAATACGTTATTCTTGCCTTTTGATATGGGAGATTTGTTGCTGAAGGCCCCTTGGAATGACGTCGAAAAATTCACGTCGACTAGATCATGTGTTCTTCTTTTCTGTTTTGAGAGGCTCTGGTACCCAGGATTTGTCGAGTTAGGGTAGGTATTTCCACCTATCTCTGCCAAAAGATGGACGGAGGTACCCGTACCGTGGGATTCGCCTCCATGGTAACTGATGCTTTTTTTTTGCTTTTAGATCCTGCAGTCGTCGTATCTCTCAATTTTTTACAATCAAAGGACGAGATTGTTAAAGGAAAGACATATGTCATTATTGACGGTCAGATTCTTAAAGACATGGTTATTGCTACTAAATTAGTTGATGATGACACTAATGCAGTGCAGCTGTCCAATTTCACACAGATCTGTCTCGCCAAACCGGAGCAGCTTGGGTAAGTGTTTTTAACAAAGGGCGCAAATCTATAAAAAGGCGGAGCAAAATTCTGTTGCATTTTCCTTCGAATAAAAGACTTGAAGGACCTAACGATACTTTCCTGTAAATTTGCCATGGAATTCTTTTCACGTCTCAGTTTGTTTCAAAATTGTGGCATTCCTAAATTTTAGGATATGATCTTAATATTCTAAATCCGAAACTAGAAGAGGGAAAGATTTCTGCTTGCCAACAAGTTGTAGACTTTCATAAATTTCTTGAAGATCATATCTTTTTCCTTTATCGAGTTAGGATTTATTTTGATTTTCAGTTTTTTCAAAATAGAATGAAGATGCTGCCATTCCGAAAAATAATTTAGATATAAAGAGTTTCCACGGCAGATTTACAGCAAAGTATTCTGAGATACTTTCAAGCGATTAAGTTTAGAGAAAAATGTCACATGATTTTTTAGCCACCATTTTGAAAGCTTTGAAATTTTTGAGCCATTTAATGGTGTTTTTCAAGCGGTCAATCACTCAAAATCATTCAAACTACATTACGACAGACTGCAAGGACGTCCAATTTTCAAGGCATAACCTTGAATATGTGAAAAAAGACTTCTATTGCTCAGCTGTTACTGCATGAAGAGCATCCCTATGACTGTCAGGAAAAAGCCCACCTTCCCGCAGTTTAAAACAAGAAACTTAACTCGCTTTAAGAGCTAGATCAGACATGACATATGACTCCCTGGAAGGGCAGCAAATACATTAAAATCGAGGATTTCCGGACCATCAAACTTTTGGACAAAATTTTGTCCGAAAGTTTAATTGTCCGAAATTATATGATGTCCAAAAGTTTTTCTCCGAAAGTTTTAAAATTCATTGAAGGTAGACAATCACAAAGAAATGTAAACAAAAAGTGAATTAATCGTTGTTTTTCCAGCAGTGCTCCAGTTCCTTGGATTTTTATCTTGACGTTTGCTTCCTCGAAGAGTTTTTCTTAAACAGTTCATGTATGGCAGTACCTTTTTCATTTGATCAACAGCTGGTTTTACCATCAGTCAATCTGACAAAAAGCTCATTCAATTTTCTCGTAGATGAGGTGATGACCATACACCCAAGTTGATATTTATGATGGAACTACTATTAGTTTTTGACATATATTTTTGGTTTCATTCTTGTATTTTGGTATCCTGTATGTACGAGAGTTTTTCTGTCTGAAATTCCTGAAAAAGCGGTCGAAAGTTTTTTGTCTGAAGTTATTTTTCCGAAAAATTTTCCCTCCGAGAGTTTTCGATTTTAATGTAGGCCCTAACAGCTTTAAAATAACTTTTGCTCCTAGTATCTATTTAAACGGTATTATTGATCGTAATTTTAAGTTGTATCATTTTATGCTCAAGGGATTTTGTGTTATGAATAACTCAATTTGGATTATGGATATGAATACTCTAAAGATAGCGCACGAGATTTTGGGATTCTAAAAATCACTCAGATTCTTCAAAGAATCATTTGATTTTCTGGAAGATTATCTCAAGATTACTAAGCATTTTGTTGAGATGTTTTAGACTTTCGAGGTTTTTCTAAATTTTCAAAAGTTTTTCTGGACATTTGAAAGCTCGCAGCTCAACGAATTTTCCATGGATCTGCAAGGTTCTGATTTCTAAAATAATTACCAACATCTTAGGGCCAGTGTTATCTTCCCATGGGACTGTTCATGTTATTTTTATTTTTCAGTTTTTAGTCTAACGTCGAGCAATTTATTGAGACACCCAGTTAGGCAAAGAAAAATCCAGGCATGCCATTGTTTTCTTTGGCCACACGCTTGATTATCAAAAAATACAACAGTCTATTTCAAGAACCATTAGATCTCATCTTTTAGGTCAGGTTGTTGACTTTGAATTCGCTTCTTTGAAAAAAATTTTGTTCTTCCAATTTTCCTTTACAGGGGAATCACTGCAAACATAGAAAAAGCCAGACGCTATTTGGATCGAATTTTCCGAGACCAGTTGGATCTTCACTCCCACAATCGACCTTTCTGTCATACGGGATCATTGTTCATTTGTGCCAGCTCTGGCACTACGTCTAATGGCTGTGGAAGATCATCGTTTGCACAGGCTGTATGCAGCATTTATGTGAAGTCACCTTTCTTTTGTCATGTAGAACTGATTGACTGCGTAGCGCTGAGAGGTATGTCGTGTCTTGTCCTTGCTAGCCATATTTTCAATCCTTCAACTGCTGTAATTTCTATACACTGTTCCCAACAAAGTTCCCCATTCATGTGACTGATGTTGTGAAGCTGAAACGTCCATTTTGCCAATTTTTACACAGTTGCATAGGATTGGCTTCAACTTCGAGTTTGAGACCTTGTTTGAATCTGAGACGTGGGTTCTGATTTATGGTAGAGAAAAAGCAAAGCAAGTTGTAGAGAAAAGAAGTGGTAGAGAAAGAGAGTGGTAGAGAAAAAGCAAGAGAGTGGTAGAGAAAGAGAGTGGTAGAGAAAGAGAGAGAGAGAGTGGTAAAGAAAGAGAAAGAGTGGTAGAGAGAGAGAGTGGCAGAGAAAGAGAGTGGTAGAGAAAAAGCAAAGCAAAGCAAGTAGAGAAAAAACAGCACTTCTATTGTTTTTGTTCTCCAGCAATGTCAAAATCAAGTAAGTTTCCACTTATTTTTCCTCTCTCTACCATAAATCAGCAAGCACGTTTCAGATTGACTCAAACAAGGTATCAAACTCTAAGTTGAAGCCTGACCTGTGCAGCCGTGTAAAAAGTGAGATAATTGAATCTACAGCTCCTCCACAGCAGCGACTCAAACGGGTCACAAGTTTTAGGGACACTCTGTACTTTTTGTGAATTTCATCGTCGGATATGTTTCTCCTGAAATGAAGACGATTAATGTTAGACATCTTTGTAACGTAGCAACAAGTCATCAGTGCAGGAATTAGATATGTTGACTTTTCTTTAAATTAGCAGCAAAGAAAAGCATGTTGAAAAACTAATGCAACCGATTTTGAGCAAGCAAGACGATAAGGAATGATGTCACAGCGTCTTATTGCGTAGAGCCCGAAATAATCAATTAGAAACTTTGTCTAATACCCGGCAGCTAGCAAGTCGTGAGGTTTCTCCTGTCTTCTTTGCTTATTCACCGTCTGATTGGCGCCGTCCAAATGAGACTTTGGGGGACGGCGGCCATGGGCCACGGGTGAAAATTGGATAAAACATTTGATTCCTATCTTGCTTGGCTCGCTAATCCAACGAAATTTGCGCTGTTGTTTCGAAAGCTGCTTTGTTTGCTCTCATGAGACAATGAGGTATCAACTGAGAACCGATCAGCGAGAACAAATTTTTGAGAGCAAAAGATTCAAGTTTCCGAAAAGACGAGGGCAATTGGCTTTTCTGAAGAATGAATTCCACACCTTTGAGTGCACACAATAAAATCAAACTAAACAGAGAAAGCAAAACATTTTTACAGTAAAACCCCGCAAAGAAGAACATAGCAAAATAAGAACCTGCAGACTGATTTTGTGGAAAAAGACACCCATAGATAAGAACCAAAAGCAGACTGATTTATTTCAATGTTTTTGTGAGATGATACACTCAATTAAGACATTTCATCATATTGTGTAAATAAACAAGAAAGAGTAAAACACCTCTAACGGGCGTCTCAGAAAGGGGACCTCCCCACACCACTGCAGATGATCAGTGAAGCACCGAAACATTGTCATGGAAACAGATCTTCTATTCTTGGTGTACATGGGAGTACGTCTTTACAAGACACCCGTTACAAATGCTACAAATGAAAAGAAAATGTTGCTGCTGTTTTGTATTTGAATTCAGTCTGGGAACCTTTTTGTGTTTTTGATAAACGAAATTGTTGCTTCAAGGATTACACGTTTTTTTATAAGAAACTGGTTTATAAGAAAAAAATTTTAAGAAACTCTAGCACTATGTCTGAGAAGTACTAAGAAACTTTTCAAACTTAGAAGCATGAATTTTATAGCAAATAGATCATTGAACTTTTATTATTCGGCAATATTATCTAACCATTTGTGTTTTCAACATAATAGAACACTGTTTATTCCTATATGATGTTTTAAATATCAAGAAACATATCTGCAGCGGTGTTAGCGACCACATTAACAATTCATGCATTCAAAAAATAAGAAACCAATTAAGAAACTTTTAGTACTAAAATGGACAAAATTTCATGTTAAATTAAGAAACATTTAGTACTATGGCCTGATCCTAGTTTCTTATAAAAAAACGTGTATTCGATTGATAATGGATGTTATGCCGCTTTCTGGATATTATGCAAGACTAGTTTTTTGAGCATCTGTACTTTGTAAAGAACTTCTATCTAGTAAGTTACGAAAACAACACGAACAGTACTTCAATCTCGTAGAAATCAGAAAAACCTAGTTTGATTATCATAGCGCTAGTAATTTTGCTGCAATATTTCTTCGAACATGAGGACACTTTTTTGTCACCCCGTACAATGCATGCTACTACTTTCTTTCGAGGCAAGAAACCTGAGACCATTATTCATCGCTTTACCATCGCTATGGAGGAGGCAAGATGGCGGCAACCTTCGATCGTTGTATTTGATAATATTGATAAACTGATCAAGCGACCAGATCCTATCAAAGATGCCTCACAGACAATTTTGCATCATTCAAGACTGGCAGAAGGTGAGTTTTCTGCGTTTTAGATTCGTGTCTCTTTGCATTCAGGATGGGCATAGATGAAGTTCGCCATCCATGGCCGAGGATGGTGACAGGGTTATTGATAGTAGTGCTGGATACCGGCCCTCACAGTACCTTGTACAACACGTTTTTTTATATGAAACTGGTTTATAAGAAACTAGTACTAAGATGGCCAAAATTTTAAGAAACTCTAGTACTATGTCTGAGAAGTACTAAGAAACTTTTCAAACTTAGAAGCATGAATGTTATAGCAAATAGATCGTTGAACCTTTATTATTGGGCAATATTATCTAACCATTTGTGCTTTCAACATAATAGAACACTGTTTATTCCTATATGATGTTTTAAATATCAAGAAACATATCTGCAGCGGTGTTAGCGACCACATTGACAATTCATGCATTCAAAAACTAAGAAACCAATTAAGAAACTTTTAGTACTAAAATGGACAAAATTTCATGTTAAATTAAGAAACTTTCAGTACTATGGCCTGATCCAAGTTTCTTATAAAAAAAACGTGTAATACCTTTGGCCCGAGGGAGATGCACGACTTGCGGATGGACAGGGGTCTGTGGCCCTGTTTTCAGAAAGGTATCCTCTTCTAATTACCGAAACTTGAATAGTCCCTGTGAATACATTTAGCCTAGTATGTGTTGCTCCGCGGGAAGATTGCTTCTGCAGTTCACAAGTCTATCGATCTTTTGTTTGGAATTGTAAAAGAATAATACATATATCTTTTATGAGAAACAGCTTATAAGAAATGAAAAGCTCAGTTTTTTGAAAGTTAAGGAAAAACCCTACATGAATTTAAAAGCTGAAGAATGTTTGTAATTGTAGTATTGATTTTCCCAGGTCACTCAAAAGTGTTCGGAAATACTGTGCAGAAATATCAACTGTTTTAGCATCATTTTGAGTGCAAATTATGTTCTTTACTTGTTTTGAGATCTTAATTTGGGAGAAGTTTCGATAAAACTGAAAGATCTCTACACTTCCGTCATCAAAGATATAAGAAACACGTAAGAAACTTTTGGTAACAAAAAGGCTCACACATCTGGGAAACTGTTTTGCAGCCTCGGACCTTAGTTTCTTATAAAAATACGTGTATTTGAACTTGTTACTTAACTAAGGTCGCATTCTTTTTGCCCCACCCCTACGCAAGAAAGTCAGATATGAGTTTCTGTGGTCATTTTTGACAGCCTAAGTTTCTTACAAGTCTCTTAAATTTCTTATGCTCTCATTGTTATTTCAAATGCTTTGAAAGTATTTATTAGGATCCCAAAGAAATCATGACAAGAATTTGCACCCAAAACAATGTATTATCAATGGTTAATGTTAGGTGAAGTGTTACAAATCTAATTGTTAAAGTTACAAAAGAAAAGAATTTAATCACTAGGGTCCTCCCTAGAGTCCTGGTCAAGGTCCTCCTTAGAGTCCTCCCTTGACTCCTCTTCCGTGTCCTCCTTAAGGTCCTCTTTCCGGGTCCTCTTCCGGGTCAAAACAGATTTAACAAAAGAGGTTGACCTTGATTCTCTTTTGTTGGAACTGGGGGCAACTCAGGTTTTGAAACTAGTGCATATAAGTCCCGGAGGGGGGGGGGGGTTACTTCCATTGGCGGGTGTGCCATTTGACGTCTGAAATTACACCCTAAAATTCATAAATGTTCGCGAAAACGATACCGAAAAATTCACAGGTAATAGAAAATGTATACCCTAAAATTGTGACAATCATCCAGAATTTTAACCAAGTAAGTGAAATTTGATCAAAATGAATGCCCTAAAGAGTTATTTTTCTAAAATGACACCCCAAATGCCAAAATTTATGACTCCTTGTGATTTTACCAAAAATGATATGCCAAAATTTATTTTCTGCTCGAAAACAGGAACCACAATAATGGAATATCCCGTACCAGCATGTATAATCGAGCATTCAACGAAAGTTACCACTTAAAAGAAAATGGCCCTTTTAGTTGGGTCAGCTCCTGCTGCCTATACCTCGAGGCGTTTGGAATTGATTCAAACCCCAATAAACTAAGAAACATGAAAATGAAGCAGTTTAAACTACTTGTGAGCCGAATCTTAACCAAGAGTTATGAACGTTATTGGTTGTCAAAAATCAAATCAACAGCTGGTCCTTCAAATACAGGAGGTAATAAATTAAGGACCTATGCAACATTTAAAACACGCATCCAACGTGAGCCCTATACCAGGCTATGGAAACGCCTGCTGGCGCTGTCTGCGATGTGATATGCGACCTCGTTTCCATTGACGTAGCAACGGAGCCGATATAATTAGGTTTGCCTAGCAACGAAATCTTTGCTGTGGAGAACGACCGAGAAGAAGACACAGATGGATTTGAAATATATTCATTTAAGGTTTCACAGGATTTCAACTTTCCTCACTATTTCATACACCGTTCGACTCCCATTCGATTGATCTGAATAACTCGAAATTGCGAAAGTTTCGAATCGGTTGCCGTCTCTGAAAGTCGTTGAAGCAATGGGCCTAAAGCAGAACCGGTGCAAGTACCCCGAAAGAAAACTAAAATATCTCGCGAGTCTCATACTATCTCAGAAAAATTTTTCGCTTGATTTATTGCCAATAGTCATCCAAAAGCATCTTCGATTGCTCAAAGTTGGGCGGGGTTGGGCAGAGTGAAATTTTTACGAGTGCGTGCTTGGAGCGTGACAAAGAGGTTGAAGTGGCCTAAGCTACCGCTGAAGAAACTTAGCCGCTGCAGCTAATTCATGATTTCGAACGGCTAAACGAGTCTCGCTATCGAAAGGTAAACATTTAAAAGTCACATGAATGTCTAAACTAGCCTAAAATGCTTACCACTGTTGTAGAAATCCAATCCAAAAACGCGATGCACTTATCCGTCCAAACTTCAGTTTCCATCTTGGTTTCACTGCGAAGTGCGCGATCCGCTGCGAAGGAGGCGCATATCACATCGCAGAATGCAACTCAATGCGCGATTCCTCTCCCGTGTTTAGCTCCTAGACTGATTGCATATTCGTAGTTATCGCTATTGATAGACTGATGGACGCTCAAACTACGACTTATGGACTTTGATACTAAAATTTGGGATGAAGTTTTCCACGATCCATTTCATAACAAGATTTGGAAACCATAGCAACACTGTACGAGCACCAGGCAATGGTGGATGGGCCTAAGTTGCTGGCTCGAACCTCCAATGTTAAATCAGCTCAGAATTAAAGTTTACAGTGTATTAGCCATGAACAAAAGCCACAAGTGTCCATACGAATGTTTCCTCAATCCAAGAATCAACAAACCTTTCACTGTGAATCAGGAGTTCCTCAGTTTCAAGGCCAATTAGCTTCCATGAACTTCACCGCAGCTTTGAGAATAGACCTTTTCAAAGAGGTCTGGGACTGCGCGCTACTTTTCTGGAAGATGGCGGATAAGCTGCGAAGGGGAATCCCCTTCGCATTGCAAACGTTAAAATGCAGTTGCAGTGGGCGACGTAATGCAACAAAAACCGAAATTAACTCCAGTTAATGTGCACTCAAAGGACCAGGAATGCCCGCAAAATCTTACAAAATCAAACTAAAGAGTTGGTTATCACATTAAAGTGATATTTTACAAGGAAAACTTTATTTCTTCGAGTTCGTTGAATTTGGATTGTATAATGATTAGTTGTCAATGTTAGATTTTTATTTATGAATAAACTGAGCTTATCTATTGCCCTAACTAAGAATATACGAAGGCGATTTTGGTACAAACGTATGGGGGCAAACATCTCCTTCCTCTCCTAGACCCTTTGAGCCTCGTAGCAAAAGAGAGACTTTGGCGGGAAAACATTCCTCATCAAATTTGTATTCGTCATTTCGTTCTCTGCTTCTTGGATGAAACAAAAAGAAACTGGTATGCGACAAAACACTTGTGGATTTCAGAACGAAAACAGAAAAAATGTAGTCGTTTCTTGATTGTACAATGTGGAAGAGATTCCAAGTCAAAGATTTGCTAAAGTAATAAGTATATTGTTTTGTTTGGAGGCAAAGTTTTAGTGGCATATTGGTTGCGAGCAGTTGTGCAGTTTGTTGTGTTGACTTTTCAATCGGAGCAAAAGTTTTTACAAATGATAAGAAGGTGGGAATCTTGTGCAAGTTAAGCTGTCTGGAGCAGGTAAGTGGCCTTATTTTACGAGTGCATACAGAAATCCTTTATTTCAAAACACTCCAAACTTTGTTAGGCGCATGTGAACAAACTAAAAGATCGAAGAAACTTTTCATTAGCGTAGCAGAATTGATTTGGAAAGGCATGGTCGGTAACTTTAGCATTGGAAAGAAGAAATGTGAATCATTGTTTGTTTCTTAACAGTTCTCGATACATACGACTGCTCGTATTCCTTCAGTTACGGGGGGATAAGCTCAACTCGCAGAAATTTAAATTTATCTAAATTTATGTGACCGAATCTGAGGTCATCCCGAAGTCCAAACCTCGCTGAAACAACTCGAAGATATGAACGTCTCCTCCTCTTAAAATGTGCTAAACATTGCGTTCATGTAATAAGCAAGTATTTGTTTTCATGTTGAAGCCCCTCTGGTCTTTCATGAACCATATAACTAGAGTTAAATTCCATATTTTGTTCACAACTTTTCCCACTGCAACTCCAGTTCAGCATCGCGGAGAAGATTCCCGTGTATCCGCCATCTTCCAGAAAAGTAGCGCGCCGTCCCAGACCTCTTTGAAAAGGTCTATTTCCAACTGTCGAGGGTCACTTGCCTCGCTTCCGAGACTACACTGCAGCCTCGTTCCAAAGGGCACACGTAAACGTGTGCATCTCCGTCTCAAAAATTTATATCAAAGTCCATAAGGCCCAGATTGAGCAAAACAGGAAATGTTGTTGTTGTTGTTATTGTTGTTGTTGTCGTTGTTGCTATTTTGCGATATCTGGGACTATGTCGTGAGGCTATTTAGCTCCCTGCCCTATACTAAAGTAAAAGACAAATCTTTGAGAAGGTGCTTGGCAAAATTCCGATGCAGTGACCACAGACTGCGAATTTAAGTCGGCAGAAGAGAGAAAATCCTTGCAGAGGAGAGAAAATGTCTCATGTGCAACGAGAACGTCATTGAAGATGAGCAACATTTTTTAACTACCTGTCCAAAATATGGGACACTACGCACCCAACTCTACGAAAAAAATGGACATTCAGTTCCAAATTTCAACTCTCTCTCGGCAGAACAAAAATTCATCTATATGATGTCAAGTGAAAGCCCACATACAGTCCAATGGGTTACGTGCTTTATTAAAAGTGCCTTTGAAACACGATCCACTTCAAGTACGACATGATCTGATCACATTTCCTGCACCATTATCGGTGTCATTAGTGATCTTTTACTATGATTCGTTTACCATAATTCGTTTATTTCTTTTTCGTTCATGCTATTTAGTATATCGTAGTTTAGCTTTCTTTTGTTTTGTTTTTTGCTGTTAGTATTGATGCTATTAACGACGCTCCTTATAAAAGTGTAGCAAGTTATGTTTATACAAATTGAAATTGAAATTGGTAGTTACCCCCCGGGATACAAGTTTTTCGCTTCGCGTCCTGTTCAAATTTCAAACATCTTGATGGAGTCTATTTCCAAATGCACTGAAATGGCGTCTGATACTGTTTCTTATCGCATTGCAAATAACAGTGACTTTGATACTATCGAGGCATTCATACTGAAGCATTTTGTTACCACTGAACCGACAAGTCAGGCCCTGTCTTTAACTGGCAATGCAGAGTTCAAAAACTTTGTGCGACCAATGATACAGAGCTGCTTGGTTGACCCTACCAGTTATATTGCCGTAAACAAAGTGAATGACATTGTTGGAGTGCGCCTGAACCGCCTGTGTATTTTGGGAGAATCACAAAGCACAAGAGAAAAGGACGACGGAGCGAAGAAACTCGTCCAAGATGCCAATGCAAGGTTATCGAGTGATTTGAATCCTTTAAGCATATTGGAAACTTATTTAGATAGGATTGAGGCAGGTTATGAAGTTTTAATCCCACAAAGCTGCGATAAAATCATCAAATTTGTGATCTTATGTGTAAACACAGTTGAATATGGTCGAAGAGGGATTGCTTCAAAATTGGTTGAACTATCAATGGAAAATGCTCGTGCCCTAGGTTGCACTGGGGCACTGGCAACTTTGACTGCCTATGCTTCTCAGTGCCTCTTTCTGAAAGCTAACTTTGAAATTTTGAAGGTGATAAATCATGAAGCATTTGTGGATGACAATGGAAAACGGTTGATTAACTGTCAAGATGGAACCAATCAAGGACAACTCGTATTCAAGCGAATAGCACAATGATGTAAAGCTACGAAGAGCTGAAAGTTTCTAGCTTTGATTTGACGTTGAAGCAGAACAACTAACAACTAATAACTAGCAATAGTAAATACTATAGTGCCCCTTGCCTTCCCTAGTATTCGACTTGATGAGAGTGATGTCATGAATGAGTGCCCCTTGCCTTCCCTAGTATTCGACTTGATGAGAGTGAAGTCATTAATGAGTTAAGAGAGAAAACTTCTCCGCTTCCACTTTCCACTATTTCTTTTTCAAGCGAAAACTGTCCAAAAAGTTCCCCTGGACTTGATCCCCCGGGCCGATTGCAGTTTCATTCCCGTCCCCCCCCCCCTAGCCTGCGTGCAGACAATACCCAATGAAGAGGTATAGTCTGCGCAACGCCGCTCAGTCTCGTGTATTGTGTGCATCAGCATTCCATTTCGATAGCAGTTTGAATGGCCTTTTCTCCTTAGCGTCTGCCTATTGTCTGCCGCTGGGTACTTAAAATTCCAGAGCATTGTGTTGCTAATTAAATTTGCTTAGAAAACAAAGTAAAACCTGAGATTTAATCACATGATAGCGGTTCTCAAATCTGATTGCTTCCTCGTTTCACAGGAAAGCAATGTTATTGGCTGTTACAACAATACGTTTTTTTGTTATCAAATAAATGCTGAAGCACGCACTACACAAAAGTTGGCGGCGTTACGCAGACTATACCTTTTCCTTGGGTATAGTCTGCACGCAGGCTACCCCTCCCCCCCCCCCCGTTCCGTGTTTTGAAGATCGCGAACCAAAACAAGGTCCTTTCTTCGCAAGATAGTGTTGAAATCAGTGGCAACGAAGTACAAAGACTTTTCTTATCAGCTAATCACAGGGAGCCCACTTAAAAAGTAGCGAAAACCAGACAAAATGCGTCCTCTTCCACATCAAGCGAGTGCGGCATCTGCGTCCGCTCTTTCCCTCCTCCGCCTCTGCAGACGCAAACGCGCTCCGTGCTCCGTGCTCCGTTCAGTCTTCATTGGTCCTTTGCAGATGCCGTGCTCGCTTGATGTGTCTCACTGGAAGAGGACGCATTTTGTCTGGTTTTCGCTACTTTTTAAGTGGGCTCCCTGTGCTTTTACAGGACGTGTCAATAACTGATCCCAGGTACACAAAATTTTCAACCTCTTCGATTTTCTCATCATCAAACATAAACTCCTCTATATCCGCTCGATTACTGTCTACGACCATGATCTTCGTTTTCTTGGTGTTCAAAAGCAGACCTCTTTTCTTGCTGATCTCTTTTACTTGCTTCAGGAGCTCAAGTAGCTCTGGCTTCGAGCTGCACATTAATGTTGTGTCATCTGCGAAACTTAAGTTAGAGTACCTTACACCGCCAATTTTCACTGCTCCTTCATAATTTTGTAAAACTTCTCTCACAATGTGTAGTTTGGTAATCTTGTTTTGGTGACCATTCTCTTTAAGACACATGCAATAACTTAACAATAATGTTAAAACTAAACATCATTACCTCAAATATTTCGCTGCCCATCGGCAGCCAGACTGATGACTTTCGGCTAAGTTTCGCTCCATTGAATTGAATTTTTATTTACTGTTACAGTCATTCCGCTAAAACTTCGTTGAAGCGGAATGGGTATTGTTGGGGTATGGTTGGGGTAAATGGAGCGAAAACAAGGGCTCATGTAATAAGTCTAATCGGCAGCCTCATCAGTGAGTTAATGAATCGAATCGATAGCTTGCCAGTTGTTGAATAAGTTCAATTCGTTTGATCTTTGCTCGAATCGAGTTCTAGGAACGTTCGAATTTCCCCACTCCTCCTTAGCGTTCAATTCCGGATTATTCGTATGAATGTAAGCTGCTTCCGTTACCTGTCTCAACATTGCGTCATTTGGGCATGTTCCTAAGAGTTGTATGGAAAGTGATTGCTCCGTTCCACTGTGTTTTTCAATCATGTGTTGGTGAAATACAGACGTGCTTTCCTTTCTTTCGAGTTTCTTTCGAGTTTTCGAATTTCGAGTCTCTCACAATGCCCTCGGCATAAATATTGTACAGGTTTGGCGACATAATACAGCCCTGTCGAACCCCCCTTCCTAATGTTTAAACCAATCCGTGTCACCGCAGTTTGTTCTTACAGTTGTCTCTTGATTTTCATGGAGCTTCTTACTTTGAAAACAATGGGGATTATGTCTCGTTCAATTCTTACCCTGACCATCCCCCCGGGCATCCCGGGGGTCATCAAAATTTTTGTGCACAAATGCCCGGGGGCCGGGAAAAAATTGACTGTCAAATGCCCGGGGGCCGGGGAAAAATTGACTGTCAAATGCCCGGGGGCGGACAATTTTGCTTTCAACCTTGCCATTCAAATATAAAAGTTATAGTCAGCGATGTTGTTAATTGTTTTAATATTCGGTATTCTGGAGGAACACGAAGGATTTCTGATACTATTAACACTTTCTAAAATATTGCTGATTCAAACGACGCAATAGAAGATCCACATTCAGAAATATAATACTATCTAAATTTGTCAAGAATGTGTTTCAGAGAAATAAACTCACAGGGTATAACAACTGGAACAGAACTGTAACAATTAAAGAGACTTCCAAAAGAACAAAACTGAACTTCTTGTTCAATACAACCGGGTAATTCAAAAGAATGTTCTTGCGACTGCAAGGCTCTTCCTCACCTCAGCCTCCCTCAATATCTAGAAAACGATGTACAGTAGCCTATTGCATTCCAAATACTACCCTAGACGCAAACTGAAGTCTGGGATATCGTTCAACAAACATTAACGGCTCCTAAACCCTGTATCATTCAGGATATCAAGTAAGCTTCCGAAGACCATGTTTCGATGCCGAAATTGGAAACCAAAAATGCCGAGATCTCCCGTGTTAGAATTCAGAAGTGTTTTTTCCAAAAATAGCGAAACCTGAAAGCTGAAACTACTGTAATGCAAGTTTCATGCTCCTATACAGTAAATACTGTACACATTTTGAATATCCCTGGATTTGTCAAATGCCCGGGGGCCGGGAAAAAATTGGCTGTCAAATGCCCGGGGGCCGGGAATTTTTTCTGTGCAAATGCCCGGGGGTGTCCCGGGGGGGGGATGGTCAGGGTAGGAATTGAACGCGACATTAATGCCTCAGAAATTTCACCTCGGCTAGCTCAAGGTGGGATGAAATTTCAGCCCCGGGTATTATTTCATCCCCGGGGTTGAGATTTCTCCATGTAATTGGAAGTTGAGAATGAATGGAGGGATGGGATGGAATTTCAACTCGGCAAGGTGGGTTGAAACTCAACCCCGGGGTTGAAAACTCTCATGTAATCAGGCCCTTAGAACTAGATCTATCCCCGGGGGGGGGGGGGGGGTACTGCTATATTTTTCTGTACGGGGACGTGCCGCTGAACAGGGTGTCATTTTCAGGATTCCGACTCCGGGACAGGGTATCATTTTTGTAAAAAAATCGGCTCCATGACAGGGTCCATATTTGTCATTTTTGACTTTGAAAGGTCGTTTAAGGCCATTTGCATCTGCGAATGTGATTCAAATCGCTTGGAAGGCAATATTTCCACATTTTTCGATAGATTTCGTAGAAATTTCCTAACAGAGCACAATTTTGTCTGCAGAAACTAAAGGTCAGGGTATTGTTTAAGAAAATTTTACTCCGGGACAGGGTATCATCTTTGTAAAAATCGGCTCCATGACAGGGTCCATATTTGTCATTTTTGACTTTGAAAGGTCGTTTTAGGCCATTTGCATCTGCGAATGTGATTCAAATCGCTTGGAAGGCAATATTTCCACAATTTTCGATAGATTTCGTAGAAATTTCCTTGCAGAGCACAATTTTGTCTGCAGAAACTAAAGGGCAAGGTATTGTTTAAGAAAATTTTACTCCGGGACAGGGTATCATTTTCAGGAATGTGACTCCGGGACAGGGTAGCATTTTAGATTTTCCAGCGGCACCTCCCCGTATGTTCGTAGGCCAAGTACCCCTCTCGGGGATCTATCCAAGACTCCGAGCCCTCAGGGGGTCTCGTGGGGAACCAACTTATTGACAAAAACCGTAACTTTTTATTTGTTTCCAGGGCCGATTGTTATTCTGTTTTACCGTAGTCACAGTTAAAATCGCCTAGCAACAGCGTTTCTTTGTCTTCGCAGCAAACCTTTTGCAAATATGGAATCAAATTTATCATTAAAATCATCAGGCAGGTAGTTAGAACTGTCCGGAGGGCGATACGAACCCGGGGAGGGGGTGGGTACTTGGTCTACGAACATACGGGGAGGTGCCGCTGGAAAACCTGAAAAGCTACCCTTTCCCGGAGTCAAATTCCTGAAAATGATACCCTGTCCTGGAGTTTGTGTTTCTTAAACAATGCCCTTCCTTAGTTTCTTCAGACAAAATTGTGCACTGCAAGGAAATTTGTACGAAATCTATCGAAAAATGTGGAAATTTTGCCTTCCAAGCGATTTGAATCACACTCACAGAGTGCAAATGGCCTAAAACGACCTTTCGGAGTCAAAAATGACAAATATGGATCCTGTCATGGAGCCGATTTTTACAAAAATGATACCCTGTCCCGGAGTCGGAATCCTGAAAATGATACCCTGTTCAACGGCACGACCCCGTACTGAAAAATATATGAGTACCCCCCCCCCGGGATACAAATTTGCCACCAAGACAGGTTTGTATTTATTGAATAATACTTCAACCCAAACACAATCGATCAAATCTGCTGCGGTGGGTTAGTGTTTCATTTGCGTAAACTACGACACCCCCGCCTGCTCCATTTTTACGGTCATTTCTACTCAGATAAAAACCTGGTATTTCAGTTTCACTGTCACGAATATCATTGTGTAACTAAATCATTAATGTTCTTGTTCCCAACTTGAAGAACAGTTAGACTATGTGCTTTCCAGTATGGAAAGTAAAATTCGGTTTTCTCCAAGATTTTTGTCCAAAAATTGTTGTGTTCGTAATCTCAGTAGACCTCAGTAGAAACCCGCTGACTTTTTTAAAGACTGTATCACTACACGTTTTTTTTATAAGAAACTAGGATCAGGCCATAGTACTAAAAGTTTCTTAATTTAACATGAAATTTTATCCATTTTAGTACTAAAAGTTTCTTAATTGATTTCTTATCTTTTGGATGCATGAATTGTCAATGTGGTACCCTGGGTACCAGAGCCTCAAAATTTAAATGAAAGGAAATTGATAAGAGGAAAAGAAAGAAGGAAGAAAGGAGGCTCTGGTCAAATGATAACACAACCTCGTTTTGGAGCTGATCAGCGTGATTATGAATCAATTCGATCACCTTTTGCGCAATGATTGTAATCAATAAACACCTTCGTCATTCATACTATTAATCACTTATTTTGTTGTTATCTGAGCTTTATTATGGCGAGAAAAGTTTCATCGTTGTGGAGCTGGATGTTTGCTGAAAGCTTCCCGTAATGCTAAATTTAAATTCGTCTGACCACAATAACTGATTTCAATTGCTTCCAGCCTTTTGTAACTATCAACATGGAACTGAAGTCTGTCTCGAGAGATTCAGGCGAAATATCCTAAATTCAAAACGGCTATTACTAAAACCAGGAACGAGTAGGAATGAGGAGGAACGAAGAGGAACGGGGAGGAATGAGGGAGGAATGAAGAGGAACGAGTAGGAATGAGGAGGAATGAGGAGGAACGAAGAGGAACGGGGAGGAATGAGGGAGGAATGAAGAGGAACGAAGAGGAATGAGGAGGAACGAATAGGAATGAGGAGGAACGAGGAGGAACGAGGAGGAATGAAGTAGGAATGAGTAGGAATGAGGAGGAACGAAGAGGAACGGGGAGGAATGAGGGAGGAATGAAGAGGAACGAAGAGGAATGAGGAGGAATGAAGAGGAATGAGGGAGGAATGAAGAGGAACGAAGAGGAATGAGGGGGAATGAAGAGGAATGAGGGAGGAATGAGGAGGAAGGAAGAGGAACGGGGAGGAATGAGGAGGAATGAAGGAGGAAGAATAGTAAAGAAAATAGAATAGAAAATGATTATTGGGTGGACTCTTATTGTAAGAAAATTGTTTTGTTTTTCTAAGAAATAATGACATGACTTGGTTATGTTTGCCCCTTGTGCGTCAGGGGAAGGATGAAGGGCACCTTTCTTCTAGAAATAGGGCGCGAAGCCTATAGCCGAATTTTCATTGTGAAGGGGGCAAGCAATTGCCCCATTTGCCAGACAGAAAACTGACAAAAGAATATGCGCAAATTTCCCGGGGAAATACTTTATAGACTGGCCCACGGGCCCCCTAACAGTCCTCCACTGGGAATGACCAGGAAAAAGTTTCTTCTTGCCGCTAATAATACTTTAGGGGCAGAAACTTTCGCGGGCAGAAACTTTCACAATTTTCGCGTTTTTTGGCCTTTTTCGCGGAAGTTTCTGCCAAAGCATAATCTGAAGTCAAAATTCGCGAAAGTTTTTGCTCGCGAAATTACAGAAAATTCTCGACTCGCAAAATTTTTTTTCTATCCAATTTTTTCGTTTCTTCAAGTTTTTGCATTGCTGTTCCTTAATCACCCCGATCTTTAGTCTCCTTACCTTGAGGCTCTGGTACCCAGGGTATAGTCTTTTGGGCTATAAAGCCTTGTAAATTGTCACCGTGACTATGAGTGGCACTGAAAATGAATAGAAAATTGTGTTTTCCCTCTAACCTTTCTTCAATCGCGAAAGTTTTTTCACGCGAAGATGCATATTTTTTTCTTGATCGCGAAAGTTTTTGTTGCGAAATTTGCCGGAAAACACGTCATTCGCGAAAGTTTATGCCCGTAATTTCGCGATTTTTTCTCCTCGCGAAAGTTTCTGTAGACATGCTTTGTCCTCTTCTCCATTTGGCGGGAAAATACCGCTTGCTAACCGCTTGCGCATTGTGCATGGTTTTTAATTGCCCCGAAATGTGAAAGGGTCTCTTGGTAACTCTAGGGGGCCGAGATATGCACTTGATGCATGGGCTCGGTTTGGACTCCTGGGGGCGCCTAGGGGACCATGTGGTGACAGGACATCGGCTGAAGATTTGCATCTTAATTTTACTGATACCTGGACAACTTTATACCTACTAAAGTTTCTTAATAAACAACAACACACTGACACTGGCCACCAGTTGCAAAATAATGCTTCGCAATAGTGACCACTGGTTGTGGGCCCTTGGGGGTGGGGTTGGTATTACCCTCCCTTGTTTTCCTATTATTTCTATCAGTTATATTTTTTTCATTTATCGCTTTTTCAATTTTCATATCATTTTATCTTCTGCTCTATCAAAAACGATACCCTGAAAAACGGCACACCCCCGTCGGTCAAATATACTAAGTACCCCCCCCCCCCCCCGATGCTTTTCCTCTGTTCCAAACATTAATGTTCATTTTCTTAGCTGATGAGGTTAATAATAATAATTACCTAGGAATTTTGTTTTATTCGATGTTTGTTTATGTTACAAGAAGTTTGAGTTATATTGTTCATGTCGTGTTTCACTGCTGTGCGTGCATCTGCTTCGTAAAAGCGGTTTTCAGTTAAATGGGATTTGAACGTCAACGAACTTCCTCAAATTCAGAGTTAACATCGCTTTTTGATTCACAGTTTTGCTATATCCCATCAATTTATTCTTCAGAGAAAGGAATCTATCTGGGAAATTAAGGTACATTTGTGAATGTGTGAAAGTTCCGTTATGGTTGAATTGGCTCCAGAATTGTATTGTAAATTCAGTTTGTATCAGAGATTTGGGTTCAGGGTTGGTAGACAGTTTCTAAAATTGTTGGAGAACTTTGCTACAAAAAGTTTCTTATGAAGTTTCATATAACGTTAATGTGCTAAGTGTGGAGCTTATATGATTTGGTTTGTAGGGCTTCCAAATTTTGCTTCGTAAGATTTCGAAACTTGTTTGGCACTCAAAAAATTGTCAGAATGCCTACTGTAACTATACAGTGTCAAAATAGCTTGTTGAGACATGGGAAAAACTGCATATTAAAAAAGTTTCTTAGCTTTTCAAATTTAGGTAGCAGTAGCACGGTTACCTTAGAAATTGAGCCTACGGTTTCCTGTAGGCAGTTCATTACAAAAAATATTCGTAGTTCAGGTTCAATAGACTGAAATTCATACCTTCCAACATCTCTCAAATGCATTTTGAACGACTGATAGTTTTGATGTAATCAGAAGCGAATATGTAATAAAAAATGGAGACACTTTGTAAATCTTCATATGCATTTATTCATACATGATCTTCATATCCCTCATTCCTCCCTCATTCCTCCTCATTCCTACTCATTCCTACTTCATTCCTCCTCGTTCCTCCTCATTCCGACTCATTCCTACTTCATTCCTCCTCATTCCTCCTCATTCCTCCTCATTCCTCCCTCATTCCTCTTCATTCCTCCCCGTTCCTCTTCGTTCCTCCTCATTCCTCTTCATTCCTCCCCGTTCCTCTTCGTTCCTCCTCATTCCTCCCTCATTCCTCCTCATTCCCCCTCATTCCTCTTCGTTCCTCGTCATTCCTCCCTCATTCCTCCTCATTCCTACTCATTCCTCCTCGTTCCTTCTCATTCCTCTTCATTCCTCCTCATTTCTATTGATTCCTCCTCATTCCTACTCGTTCCTGGTTTTAGTAATAGCCAATTCAAAACTACAGTAAGAGTGATTTAACGTTCTTCGAAATAAGTATTTATCATAAAAAATTGCACTGTACCGTCTGCGGTTGTTAAAACACTTATGCGAAAACCAAGGTCGAGTCACTTATCGGATACCCTGGGTACCAGGATGGGGAAACCAAGGTCAAATCCAAACGTCGTGTTGTGTTGGTATTTGTAAATTATTATGATTTTGACAAATGTCTTTGCTCAAACAAACTTTGAACAACTAAAAATTGCTGAGAAGAATGATATGAAAACTAAGCCATCCTTGATACCTCCCAGTCTCCGATGGAATGCGAAATAACCGCTACAGTTTCGCTGCGAAATAACCGATACAGGAAGTATTTCTTGGGTACCAGTAGGAACAGTTTATCGCAAGAAACGGGTTGAAGACAGAGAATGTCACATTTCGGTAGGAATCAATCTGAAATCCAAAATCTATGGTCAACGATGCGACGATCATCTCGTGAGACTTATCCTCGATATTTCAAGTAAACACAAATCGCACAAATCATATCACATACAATAAGAAAGACAATAAAGTTCCTACCAGTTTGGAATGCAGTCCTCATCAGCAACGATTACTCTTTTGCCAGTTGTGCCCATGAT
This sequence comes from Aurelia sp. 3 sensu Dawson et al. (2005), assembly GCA_964020215.1. Lineage (NCBI taxonomy): Eukaryota > Metazoa > Cnidaria > Scyphozoa > Semaeostomeae > Ulmaridae > Aurelia > Aurelia sp. 3 sensu Dawson et al. (2005). Next base: position 7,436,884 of record OZ026587.1, read on the forward strand.
CTCAGTGATATAGCGTGACAATCACAATATCACGGCTAAATTCTCGAAACTGCTCTCCCTTCTTGTCCCTTGCCTCAACTGGGCCTAAACTTTCAACCAAGTTCCCTGGGCGAATGAAATCTCAACTTCAAACAGCAACGACTTTTCCGTGATAATGAAGGTATTGTCTCAAACTGTTGTGGAGTTAAGTTCCTATTTCGGCTGAAAAGCTTTCCACTTATTACATACTCCACAGCTCTCCTCAGAACATTCGCCATCGTTGTGAAAGCAAACGTTATCACAACCGTCTGCATCAATTTTTCTGATCAAATCGAAGTCTTGTCATGTGACTCACGCTATCCAATCAAATCTCACACAATCTATATACCCGATTGGGTATATAGGCTTCTCATTGGTCAATTCCTACAATGGATGTCACCATTTGACCAGAGCCAACTTTCTTTCCTTCCTTGTTTTTTCTTTTTATTATTTTTGGCTCTGGTACCCATCACTAACACTGCTGCAGATATGTTTCTTGATATTTAAAACATCATATAGGAATAAACAATGTTCTACTATGTTGAAAACACAAATGGTTAGATATATATTGCTCAATAATAAAGGTTCAACGATCTATTCGCTATAAAATTCATGCTTTTAAGTTTCAAAAGTTTCTTAGTACTTCTCCGACATAGTACTAGAGTTTCTTAAAATTTTGGCCATCTTAGTACTAGTTTCTTATAAACCAGTTTCTTATAAAAAAAACGTGTATATCACATTGGTCGAGGGGCCTTTACCAAAATCATGGAGGGGTAACTACCATATATGCTGGTACGGGATGTGCCATTTTATGGGGTGCCTTTTTTGAACAGAAAATAAATTTTGGGATATCATTTTTGGTAAAGTCACCAGAAAATAACTCAGGGTATTGATTTTGATCACATTATACTTACTTGGTTGAGATTCTGGATTGTTGTCACAATTTCAGTGAACATATTTTCAATGGCCTGTAAATTTTGGGGTATCGTTTTCGAAAAACTTTATAAATTTTAGGGTGTCATTTCAGACGTCAAATGGCACACCCCCGTCATGCGCCTAAACAAGTTATTGTTAAATCACGATTTGATTTGAAAATCGCCTTTGAGAGTGCTTTCTTCTTGGTTCCTAACGATGATAGTCAGGAACACATCACATTTGGATGTCAAGTACTGACATGTTTCTGCCTTCGCAATAATTGTTAGCTCTTCTCTACTGAAAGTTCTGGTTGGGCTCAATAGGAAATTCTACACTTGGTAATTTATTGAACTACAATGAAAGTTATCAGAAAACGACTAAAATTGATGTTGCAAAAAATACTTTGGGGGCTACTTGATGAGAAAGCTTGACCTCTTGATTTTTCAAACCCGTATACAGTTTTTTTGGACACCCAGGGGCGGCGCCAGATCTGAAAAGTTGGGGTGGACGACAACCTCGTCCCCAGGGCCTTTTGTCACGGCCCTGGGGACGAGGTTGGGTGGACAAGTGAGCGGAGCGAACGACAAATGGGAGTCTGGGGCAAAAATCTTTAGGATCATGCCCTCTAGAACGTCGGACAACACCCTTTTGCAAGATAGGATATTTGATCACCAGATAAAACTGCTCTAATCCCATATAGTTTGTTGTAAGCTACACAGACCGATAAACAACTACGACTGATAATTGGATGGTAAGCAAGGGAAGCGAGTATCGATCCCTGAGAGGGAAAACATGATCCCCCAACGTTTTTCATCGAATTTAGACGATTTAGAAAATCGATCCTAAAAAAGTGGCACCCTGTGACGCCGTCCCTGCCTTGGGGACGCCCGATAGCCTTTTGAGTATTTTTACTAGTTTTGATATTGTGACGCCAGCAAATCACGTAAATCTTGAATCATAGACGTTGTAGACGGATTCTACAAAGCGAAATATTTTGTTGAATACTATCGCTCAAAGTATAGTTTTTCCATGAGCCATAGGACACGCAGATTTGGTGATCGGGCCTAAGCTACTCTCGCAGTGATTACTTAGAACAACATAATTAATTCAGTTTGCAATCAATATCTAATGATGTAACTAAGGAATACTTACTCGTGTTCTTCTCTGTCATTTCATAACCTTGCAATTACTGCCAAATACAGCCAGCACCGGAGCTAGATTCCCCTTCCACGACAGAACGGGACGACTTTCCTGAGAACGTTTGCAACATGTGTTTTCGAGGAAAGTCGTCTCGTTCTTTCGTGGAAGGGGAAAGTAGCTCCGGTGCTGGCTGTATTTGGCAGTAATTGCAAGGTTATGAAATGACGGAGAAGAACACGATTAAGCATTCCTTAGTTATATCATTAGATATTGATTGCAAACTGAATTAATTATGTTGTTCTAAGTAATCACTGCGAGAGTAGCTTAGGCCCGATCACCAAATCTGCGTGTCCTATGGCTCATGGTTTTTCTTGCTATAGTTTCATCACCACCACCACCATCATCATCATCATCATCATCATCATCATCATCATCATCATCATCATCATCATCATCATCATCATCATCATCATCATCATCATCATCATCATCATCATCATCATCATCATCATCATCATCATCATCATCATCATCATCATCATCATCATCATCATCATCATCATCATCATCATCATCATCATCATCATCATCATCATCATCATCATCATCATCATCATCATCATCATCATCATCATCATCATCATCATCATCATCATCATCATCATCATCATCATCGTCATCGTCATCATCAATTTATGCATCGTGGTTGGCTACTAAAATATGATAGCTAAATAAAAGTAGAAGCTAATTAATTCCAACGAAAAGTTTAAAATTTATAAAACAACTTTTCAAATTCACTGTCTCTCCCGGAGGAACAAAGTAAAACTCACTCACCAATCACATTTCCTCCTTGAGTGGACTGGCTAAAATTCTCTCTCTTGTTGGCGCAAGATTCAAAGACAAACGCAGGGCTGAAAGAGGAAGAAAAGAGCGAGAGAGAGAGAGAAAGAGAGTCTTCCTTCTCTCTCACCCTTTAGCTCACTCACATTGTACATCTTACGAGCCGCACTCAGAGACAGACTTGTAGCACGGGGGAGGGGGTTCTTCCATAGTAAAGGTACCTGGGGATGTGGATGTGCCGCCCGCAAGGGTATGCTTTTTCAAACCTTCTAGTCTAGCCAAGGGTATACTTTTTGCCAATTTCGTCCGTTTAGTCTGGGCAAGGGTATCGTTTTTGGCAATTTTAGTCGATTTTAGTCTGGGCAAGGGTATGCTTTTTGGCAATTTTGGTCAAAGAAATGTCAAACTACGGTACTTCCTGTACAGAAACCCAATTTTTTCAAATTTTGGTCCTTAGAACGCAAAAATTTGGCAAGTTTTGTCCAGAAAATGCCAACTCATGGCACTTTTGGTGTAGAAATTAGTCTAACCAAGGGAATCATTTTCAGAAAAATTTGTCTAGCCGACGGTGCCATTTTGAAACTGTGGGCGGCACACACCTGCCCGAAATTTAGCCGAGAACTCCCCCCACCCCGTGACTTGTAGTAAGTCCATTCCCAGTCCATTCCTTCGGAGAAAAACGCAAAAAAAAACAGAAATTTAAAGATCGACAGCATCGTAATATGCTTTTGCAATACTTTTGCAAGAGGTTAAGCTCTTTATTGGGTTCAGTCATCCAGTACTTCTAAGCAACCATGTTCTAAGCATTCCATATGAGATTAAGACTAAATTTTTAATCGGAGGAGTGCGGGTAGGGAGGCCCCCCAGGGGGGTCTGTGTTCCCTTGTTCCCTGAAAAATTCCACAAAATCTCCCTTGTTCCCAACAATGTTTTTTAAATGTTCCCTAAAAAGAAATGTTGAACTGCTCCTCAGTTCCTCAAAAGTAGTCCTTTGATCCCTTGTTCCCTAAATGCTCCCTGATTGAAGTCAGCCTTATTTTGGTAGGTACCTATGGACCTGCAGCAAGTCTCTACAACAGTAATCTTCTGCAGCCTAGTCTGTATCCCAGACCCCAGGCTAATCTAGCCCATCACCAAACTGTTAATAAAAAGCAATTTAGAACTCTCTTTTCATAGAAAGCAACTTAAACTGCTTTCTCGGAGCATGGCTTCATTTGGAAACGTTTCAGTTGTTCTTATAAAGGGCGTTGCTTGAAAGGACAGGCCTGTCGGAACGAAATTGATATTGGGGGGCTGAAACGAGGTGCGAGCGAAGAGAGCAAAAATGGGGGTCCGGGGGCTTGCCCCCGGGAAAATTTTTCATGACCACGCCCTTTAGATCGTTGGAAAGCGCCCCATGTTTAGAAAGTGTGCCATTGACGGAGGCAAAGGATCACGACTAATGAGGGTCTTTCCATGAAAATTTTGAATTTTTTGACTTGCATGGTATCAAAAGATATTGCACTTTGGATAGATTCTAGCTTCCTCGAATATATATGAGTTCCAATCTTCATTCCCACGACTTTGGCAGTCACAGCCTTTTTCACAAACAAAATGAACAAACTTCAGCAAATTGTTGGGGGGGGGGGCAGATTCAGATTCAGATTCAGATTCAGATTCAGTTTCATTGACAAATATACCTAAATACATTCAATACAAATACTAACATTACCTAAATTAAATTAAAAAGACAATAATACATACTACACAAAAAATACATGAACATACACTGAATAAATTAACGTAATAGGAAAACATTACAAGACATTATGTATTTAGATATATTAGTCTAAGGAGGAGCTCTCTAGTAGATAAACTAATCGAGAGAGAGCCCCCCCATCTAAAACTAAAAAGGAAAACAGAAATTTGTCCCAAGAAACAGAAGGGGCTAAAGGGTCCCAACCTTTAGGGCTAAAGCCTCCCAGCCCCCCCTGCTTCCGACGGGCCTTTTAAAAGAAAACTCGATCAACTAATACTTTCACCGTCACATTTAGGGGCAGAGCCAGGGGATAGATTTCGGTAGATATGTTTTCATCTCATCCCGGGTCGACATTCATTCACAACCATAATGGTGTAGAAAAGTTGAGCACTTGGGTATGGGTCATTTGGTCAATTCCATCTTGTGTATTTGCTATAAGGTCAAGTTAATCCTCTGGACAAGTAATTCAGAACAATCATAGGCGTAAAGTTGCCATGAAACCAGTTTAGTAAACCCTCGCTTGGTGCGGGCGAAGGGTGGTTTGTAAGACAAGTTATGTGCTCATGCTGATAACGAAAGAAGAATGGTAGATCTAAAGTTTCATCTGGCGGATTTTGTACCTTTGATTCACCTGCATCCTTAAATAAAATTTGAAGTTATAATCACCTAACATCAAATGAGAGACAGATTTATCTACAGAAACTGTTAGATAAAAAATATTTGGGGAGGGGGTTGCTGCCAGGTAGCTCCTTTGATTTATGCATGGACAATGAAGAACTGATATGATGGTTATGATGGGGATGGGGCTCTGCTTTTTTAAGTAAGGAGATATTTTTCACTTGAAGTTCTAATATGTTCCCTGCTCCCTAATACAATTCCTTATGTTCCCTTGATCCCCGTTAACAATTCGAGATGTTCCCTTGCAGTGGTGGCGCCAGGGGAGGGCTAGGGGGCTACACCCCCCCGTCGGAGGCATCTAGCCCCCGTCGGAGGAAATTTTGGTTCTCGTCGGAGCAAATTTGGCAAAATAACCACGGAAACACCATTTTTCAGTCTTTTTAGCCCCCCTGTCGGAAGCTCCAGCCCCTCTGTCGGAAAATTTCTGGCGCCACCCCTGTTCCCTTGTTCCCATGAATAAAAATGGCCAGTTCCCTTGTTCCCCATAACCCCTGGGGAGGCCTCGGTAGGACGAACCGACGAGGGGAAAAATTGATGCAATAATTAAAGACATACACGTTTTTTTTATAAGAAACTGGTTTATAAGAAACTGGTACTAAGATGGCCAAAATTTTAAGAAACTCTAGTACTATGTCTGAGAAGTACTAAGAAACTTTTCAAAGTCATAAGCATGAATTTTATAGCAAAAAGATCGTTGAACCTTTATTATTGGGCAATATTATCTAACCATTTGTGTTTCAACATAACAGAACACTGTTTATTCCTATATGATGTTTTGAATATCAAGAAACATATCTGTAGCAGTGTTAGCGACCACATTGACAATTCATGCATTCAAAAAATAAGAAACCAATTAAGAAACTTTTAGTACTAAAATGGACAAAATTTATAGTTAAATTAAGAAACTGTTAGTACTATGGCCTGATCCTAGTTTCTTATAAAAAAAACGTGTAGATAATTAAGTTAATGTGGAAAACTGTCACTGTCACTCAGTTAGCATCAATTATTTTCTGAGATCTTCGAAGCCATGTCTGAAAGTTCATAATACCTGGCTTCTTTGAGGAGAGCTTCACGAAACTCAGAGCTTTCTCTTACTTCTTCAATTGGCACTGTGCCATTTCGCAGGTATTCCAAAACATGATCGAAATATTCTGGACCACGATCAATGCAAAAAACACCTCCTCTTGCGTCACTTTCTTCATACCTATACCCAGTCTGTCGAAGAAGCGAGAACTGGGGAGCCATTCTCAGGGTTGAAGTTGTTGTCTTGAATGATGTTCCTCCAACTATAAGCTCGACTTCACCATCCAGCATGTCATTTACTGCCCGTGCGAGTGACACAGAACACAGTTCTGTGCGTCTGCCGATCTGCCTGATCAAGCCATATATGCTGTAATATTTAGCTTCGGCCAGTAGCTGCTGGCGAAAACCCTCGTTATTGTTGACTTCATCTGGTACTGTTTCATACCTCAAATAATTCAAAATGTGATGAAAGGTATCAGCGGCACGGTCAATGTAAAATACTCCCCTTTGATCACTTCTTGTTCTTACCTCTGAAGCTATCTTATAGAGCTGGGAGTTATAATCAGCTCTCGACAACGTTGAAACAGTTGTCAAAAACATCCCTTGTGGTTGCCCATTGCTGTCTAGCATAACGAGCTTGATTTGGCCTGGGAGTAGGTTTTCCACGTCTTCAAACATCTCTTCCCTGGCAGTGCCATCGCCGCTCTCATTTTCATCCATCGTATTTTAGATCCGCAGACTGTCCAACCTTCTCCTCCGTTCCCCACAAGAAGACTGCTCGCACTTCCACCGTCCCGGGAGAAGATGAAAGCAAAGGTTCTCATTCATCATCCTCGGACTGCTCTTTGATTGGCTGAGCTGAGGCACGTGTTAAACGGGAACTTGAGAATTCCAAGAACTATTAACAGTTGCTTTGGTAACATCTGAGACAAGTATGCATGCGGTGCGACCCCTACAAGGACTGTCTTTGTTGGGGAGACGTGATACGCTTTGTCCGAGGAAACTAATGTGTCCCCCCGTGCAGTGGGTTAAAGCCCATGCGCCTGTCAGAGCTTCAACCCCAAAACGCTACTGCGCATGTGCTGTAACCCAATGCACGAGAGGATAGCATACAGCTCAAATCCTTACTGGTTGCTGAAAGCACGCGGAAATCATCCTATTTCACGGTAGTCAACCAATCAAATAGCCCCCTTTTAACCACGTGATGCCAAATTGGCCGTTCGAAGTGAATTCTTGATTACCCTCACGAAAGTTGAAATGGCTACTAAGTTACAATAATTACATGGAATTTTCTTTGATAAATCAGTAGAAGGGATGCCCCTCTACAGTTCGTAGCTTGCTTGGTAAAATATCTCATTTGGAGCCGAAATTACAGTCATTTTCCAGTCGAAGAATATTGACATTCGTTCAAACATTGATAAAAAAGTCGCTGCAAATGAGATATAAGGATACAAATCTCAGCGATTATGGATATTGCCCTAGGCAATAACCCAAGCACCGTCCCTTCAATTACATCTCAAAATCGCAGGTGATTTTTAACGATTTCTGCCGGAATTGTGATCTGGGCCTAAATTTCTTACCGATTAAAACTCATTCGTTGACTCCAAAAGGGCTTAGTTTGTGTTCTTGAGCTAAACGATTCACTTACCAACGACTCAATGATCTACTTGGCTTCATTTTCCATTTAGATGTCTCCAAATTTCGTTTAAAACATCCAGTCTTGAGCAACTTCTTGCAAATTTGTCTCGTTCCATATTTTCTCTGCAAGCGCCAGCAATCTCTTCAAAAACGTCGCATCGATAGGCTTTGTGCTACAGATAATGCGATTCGATACAGTTCATACACTCGCAAATAGATATGGCATTGCCTGATTTTGCTCAATTCATTGAAATGAAAACAAAAAAGATAAAACATTTTTTGGCTGTTTGGTTCACCAATGAATTGATCTTACGCAAAACAACAAAGCAACAAAAATTTGGAGACATCTTTTTTGTTTCCATTTCAATGAATTGAGCAAAATCAGGCAATGCCATATCTATTTACGAGTGTATGAACTGTATCGAATCGCATTATCTGTAGCACAAAGCCTATCGATGCGACGTTTTTGAAGAGATTGCTGGCGCTTGCAGAGAAAATATGGAACGAGACAAATTTGCAAGAAGTTGCTCAAGACTGGATGTTTTAAACGAAATTTGGAGACATCTAAATGGAAAATGAAGCCAAGTAGATCATTGAGTCGTTGGTAAGTGAATCGTTTAGCTCAAGAACACAAACTAAGCCCTTTTGGAGTAAACGAATGAGTTTTAATCGATAAGGAGTTTAGGCCCAGATCACAATTCCGGCAGAAATCGTTAAAAATCACCTGCGATTTTGAAATGTAATTGAAGGGACGGTGCTTGGGTTATTGCCTAGGGCAATATCCATAATCGCTGAGATTTGTATCCTTATATCTCATTTGCAGCGACTTTTTATCAATGTCTGAACGAATGTCAATATTCTTCGACTGGAAAATGACTGTAATTTCGGCTCCAAATGAGATATTTTACCAATCACGCTACAAACTGTAGAGGGGCATCCCTTCTACTGATTTATCAAAGAAAATTCCATGTAATTATTGTAACTTAGTAGCCATTTCAACTTTCGTGAGGGTAATCAAGAATTCACTTCGAACGGCCAATTTGGTATCACGTGGTTAAAAGGGGGCTATTTGATTGGTTGACTACCGTGAAATAGGATGATTTCCGCGTGCTTTCAGCAACCAGTAAGGATTTGAGCTGTATGCTAGTTGTTCGTAGAATATCATAATTCAAAACTCACTTGTAAATATGTATCATATGTAGATATCATTTTATTGTTAAATTAACAGGTATTAATGATAGAAGTGTTCAAAACAAAGCATGGCTGAAATCCTCCATTTCTGAAAAGAATATTCTGTCCAGTGTCCACAAACCAAGCAGTATAACTTCAGAAATGGTCGCGATTTTAACTTACCAAGAGTGAGATCAGTTATGTCTGGTTCAGAAACTGTTCGATATAGGGGTTCACAGTTATTGTTGGAGAGATGAGTTCAGTGCCAGCTTCAGCCAGGCTCATTGGGTCTGGTACCGTACCTTGTCCGCGCAAGCGTAGTAGCGTAGCAGGTTGAGGCTTACAAAATAGTTGTTGTTGTTGCTCTCAGCCTTGAATTTCTTGGAAAGAGCTTGGAGACTTGGAGAGAGGAATTGTCGACATGATAAGACAGCGGTTTTTCGAGAGTTTGAAATGTTGGTGTTTACTAATGGCAAGCAAGATGAGAGAGATTATCCCATGATAAGGATCAAAGGCTACTTTGATTTGATACAAGCAATGATTTTAATCCTAAATTTCAACCAACCGTAAGGTAGGCCTATGCTTCTCTCTCGGGTTTTCACCAAACCAATCACGAAGCTGATCTTCAGTTGTTGCTGTTGCTCGTAGCTACGAAGGAGCATAAAAACTCAAGCTCTGATTGGTCAAAATAAATCGTTAGTTCGCATGCGCACCCAAGGTATGGCTGACGATTGGTTAGCTGGTATTGTTTTGCGACAAAAGGTCTTACAGCTCATCTCTCCAACAAGTTATGGTGTGCACTTCTATCCTTCTAGTTTCAATTAGACACTCAACTAACTTGATTGCATTGAAGACCAAAATCAAAGCTTGGAAAGGAAATGAGTGCCAATGGAGTCTGTTAAATGGCGTTCCCTCGTGCCCTCGTGCCCGCGTGCCCAAACTTTCGGCGTGCCCTCGTGCCTTCTATGTTGGCGTGCCCTCGTGCCCTCGTGCCCTCGTGCCCAAATTTCTGGCGTGCCCTCGTGCCATCGATGTTGGCGTGCCCTCGTGCCCTCGTGCCTGCGTGCCCAAATTCTTGGCGTGCCCTCGTGCCTTCGATGCTGGCGTGCCCTCGCGCCTAAATTTTCGGCGTGCCCTCGTGCCTTCGATGTTGATGTTCAGGACACTCTTGAGGGATGTGACCCTTGAAATGTTTCTTGAAAGTTTGAAACTTAGTGATCCTTTTTTTCTCAATTTCATCCGAGAAACCTGAGCAGAGAATTTGAAGTGAAAAAGTTAAAACATGGATAAAGTTTTGTAGAGACAAACATCTACGGAACTTAACAACGAGCACACGTGACGGTATCTAATTAATGATAGGGACATTAACGGCTAGGCTGCACCAAATTTCACGTGGTAAAGTGGACTATTTTGGAAGTTTTTTAAGGATACGCAGAAGAGACTGCAGCTGAGGGCAAACTTTTCAACTTTGTTTTGAAATTATGTCCTTGGGTAAGTTTATCCAGCTAAAATGTTTTTGAAATCTTTTTCCACTGTCTTACAAAAGAGGTTTCTCTGGAGACCACTTCGCTTAGTTCATTTTACCCCGACACGGGGTACAGTGAACTACTGAGCAAACTTTTCAATAAAACCAATCAAATACCAGGGGAACCTGGAATCGTTATTCACTTTGCGACTCTAAGCAGTCAAAACCTTTGCATGTCAAAACCAAAAAATCGAATAAAATTAAAAAGTGAAATGGTGGCCTATGTTGAGAAGAATCTTTGCAGAATCAATATATTTACCAAAAACTATTTTCGGGTACAAATTTGAGTCACATACTGAATACAAATCGATCGATAATCATGGGAATACACTTAAGAAAATGTTATATTGCAAATAGATACCATATCACGACGGAGAGAAGCACTTTTTTCGAGGTAGTTCACTTTACCCCGAAACTTCTCCCTGAGGTAAAACCAAAACTACAAAAAAATCTTACGCAGTTATCGAGCTCATGGTTATGACCATCTATCTTTCCTGTATCGATAGATATCCTTGTTTCATCAAATCACACAGAATTCTTGGATCTGTAACTGCATTTGTAAATGAAGGTCAAGCCTTGAAAGTTCACTTTACCCCGTCTTACCCTAATCATCACAGAAAAAAATTGAAAATTGCGAGCACTTAAAATGCGGGGTAAGTGGTGCAGTCGTCAAAATAAATGAAAAGTCGTCAAGTTCATGTCAGATGTTATCCATCGTTTTAAAGCAACAAAGGCAGGAGGGCACGCCGAAAATTTGGGCACGCAGGCACGAGGGCACGAGGGCACGAGGGCACGCCAACATCGAAGGCACGAGGGCACGCCGAAATTTTGGGCACGAGGGCACGAGGAGATTGAAGGGCACGCAGGGCACGCAGGGCACGCGATTTAACAGACTCGTGCCAATGCCAATGTGGGCTCTGCCGACATTTTGTGCCACTTTTAGGTTTTAGGTTTAGCCAACAATCAACATGATATTTTATCCATTCCGTTTTTTGTAATTTGAAGTAGTTGGCTTTTATTAGCTATGCTTGTAAATATTTGTTTTATACATGTATGGCTATTTTATACCTTTTTTATGCTAATGTTGCAAATAAAGTGTTAATAATGATGATAGTTACCATCGCATCTGACAATAGGTTGTTTCGAGCAAATTGCCAGACTGCCATATTTTAACACTTCGAAAGATATCGCAACTTCCTAATTCATCTCGATAAGTTTTGCAGCAACGCAAAGAACTTTTGAAAAGGTTTCTACAATTAAAAGAGTGAATATTGACGATTTTTGGCTGCAGGTTCTTATACTATATCCGGGTCATTACTGTATTGTGCATTCATCTCAGACGTAGAATCCTGACTGGTCCGTTGTAGCTAAACTTCCAGTCTACGAATTTCTCTCCCTACGAATTTCTCTCCCAGATACATTGCAAATGAAGATTTTTCATTTTTGTTTGAACTTTATAGAATAATCCAGCGCAATCAGATGTTTTATACCATTCATTGAAGCTGAGCCACAGTTTTGACTGAGACGTGCCTAGCCCAAATGCACGAAACTTTCAAAAGGCAACTGCTGCTGAAGAAATTCTGTGCCAAACACCAATCAGAGAGGAACTTCTCGTTGACTTTGATTACACCAGTTCGTTGATCTCTATCTTTTTGTGGACTAAAATGTTGTACAGCCCCTTGATACTAAAAATTTAGCTGTTCTTCGACTCGGTGATCTCTTTGACGACTTTCGCACACACTGTATGTCCAGTGTCCTGTTTCTGGAAAAAGCTACATTCATAAATAGGCCCAGGGGGCTAGGCTGCACGCCAGATATTTTTCAACCTTTTGCTTAACCTTTCTTCGTAAGCATCAAACAAGCGAACGGCTACATTTTCTCACCATCAGGGCAAGTTGTGCTTTTGAGGAAACTAGCCCTGCTCCCAAAAGAGCAAAGCACCCTCCCGAAATGGGGTGGGAGGGAAAACTGCATTTTGTCCCGCCACATAACGTGAACCGATGAAATAAAACGGAACAAACAAAATGTCATAAATATTAAATCTTCTCCGCGGCCCTGTTCCTTAGTACATTTGGGTCTGAGATGCCCCAGATTACAGATCGTTCTTGCAGCTTCAATTTTTCGGTTGCAAAGAATCTTTACACTTGACAGAGTTGACAGTTGAGGGTCATTTCACTCATTCAAAAAGCGTACACGGTTCCTTCAGAACAAAGGATGTTTACGGATTTTTGAGGGATATTTCTTGAAAACAGAATGAGAAAAGCCTATTACTTCTATTCCATTCCATATGATGGTGCAGTTGTTCCCATTCCGCAAAACAGTGCACTCATTAACTAATGTTATTGATAGTAAAGGAATAATAACTTCAAGTTTGTGCTATAGTTCCTGTTTACAATTAGTACTTTCGAGAATGTTCTAGTCATGATTAGAATGTTCCAGAACATTCTGTCAATTTCGTGACAATTCGCGACATGAAGTGCAGCCCAGCTCCCTGGGCCTATTTATGAATGTAGCTTTTTCCAGAACACACTAGATACATAGCGTGTAGAGCTTTAGTAGGCTTGTGCTTTTTGCATGTGATTCTTTAGTGATTTTGTGATTTTTCTATGTGATATTTTTGTGATTTTGAGGAAAGAGTACGAAAAAAAATCAGTGATTGTCGTGATTCGCTCCTCATGCAGAATGGGTAACCCTCAACGGTCGAAACGCTTTATTCTGCTGTGCAGCCCCTGACAGAGCAGAAACTGCGCACGCCTGCGAGAACTTTGAGCCCCCTTAGCTCCTTGCAACAGATACCAAAATTAGGCAACACTTAGACTTGGGGCAAGTCTAGGCAACACTTGATATTTTCTTCCTAGGACCTAAAACTCTTGATTTATTATTTCAAAAAGCTTATCTGTTCAAACACTTCCTTATCTCAGATTGGTCTATGACGTCATTTTACACAGTTTCTGCTCTGTCGCAGCCCTACTTCAGGTAAGACAGTTTCCATACTTCCTAACGTTTTCATTGAAAACATAAAAAATGCAAAGGTAATAAAGCAAAATACAGCCATATGGATAAGAAAAATAAAGATCACGAATAAAACTCTTTTTCTTTTCACCAACATGTTTCAGTTTTTTTACCAGCACGACGCAAGTTGCCAATATCCTGCAATTAACCTGTCATCATGCCTTGCCAAAAGCGAAAGGCCAAGGCTGCGACGGAGTACTTTGCAACGGCGACGACGGATGATGTTTGCGACGACGAATGATGATTGCGACGACGAATGATGTTCATTTTTTCATTTTATCAATATTTATACACGGGCTACCTTTCAGCAAATACACTAATTATTAACAATATTTGTTCAAAATAATATGGGAAAAGATATAATTAATATGAGTTGCTGCTCTACCAAGGGGTCGTGTTTGGGCCCTGTGAAAGGTTCAAAAGATAGTCTCTAAGACCTGTTCTAAAACGAGCGATTGGCTCTCTTTCTCGAATGTTGTCAGGGATATCATTCCAGTTTTTGACACCAGAGAAGTAGAAACTTCGTTTTGCATATTCTAACCTAACTTTAGGAATTTGCAGATCTCCACTGTTTCTGGTTCTGTACTCTGAAATCATGGAACTTTCAGTGAACTTATGGCGAAGATTTTCGGGACAGAGGTCATGCAAGATTTTATATGTCATGACTCCTTGGTCAAAGGAGATCAATGACTTTACATTGAGCCATTTGCAAGTCCATCCGTCCTTATACTTGGCATTCGCTATTAGCTTCTTTGCCCTTGTCTGTAATCTTTGCAACTGGGATAGGTTGGTGTTGGAAAGAGCACTCCAAACAATGTTGCCATAGCGAAGATGGCTTTCAAAGAGAGCTTTATAAACTTGATCAAGTTTCCTTTGCGGAAGGATGTTTTTCAGCTTTCTTAAGGAGCTCAAGCCCCCTTTCAGCTTATTTTTGATAGCTTTGTACTGCTCTTTCCAGTTAAGGCTTTCGTCGATGTTTATCCCTAAGTATTTTGTCTTGTCAATCCTTTTGATAACTTCATTATTGAGGACAAGATCTGGCAAATCATTACCTATCTTATTCAGTTGTCGCCTATGGCCTATAACCATATATTCACTTTTGCTGGCATTCAAACTAAGTTTATTAATCCTCATCCAATTCGATATATTTTCCAGCTCGTTTTTCAAATCTATTAGAAGTTCATTCAGGTTTTCTGATGCGATATTCACACATGTATCATCAGCATACATATTTGGGATCGTGCTTTTTAGACAGTTCTCAAAATCATTAATGTACCGGGTGAGCCAGAAAAAGGTTCCCACTTTTGAAAATTCATAACACCAAGGCTACTTCACGGATTTGAATCATTCAAATTCTAGTTAAAAGCCGAAAGATCAAAGTAATTTTGTCATTTTTCTTGCTGTCCTGTCAGCACTACAAAGATAGGTAAATTCAACTTTACAAGAATTTCATGGTTCATTGATTACTGAAAAATGGCCCAAAACATCGATCAATCATAGGCCAAATCTGATCACAGGTCATAGGCCAAAGGTCATTATGCCATATAAGGCAATAGCGGAAGTGCAGATGAGCATAACAGATCAAGATCCGAAATTGTAGTTCAGTTACTGAAGGAGCTCCAGGAGAAAGGTCGCGGGAAAAGAGTGCCACTCCCTGGGGTAACCCAGTGGAGGGGCGGGAGTAACTCACACGGAATTGTCGCATCAGTAGCAGTAGAGAACCGGATAGTCGATAAGGCCTATGTAAATAGTGCATAAAATATAAATATGTAAAACCTCAAGAAGTGTCTTCATTGCATTTGCCCTGAGATCCGAACAAGAAAGGAAATATCTTTACAATACTTATTGCAAAGATAAGGTAGTGATCGACCATTCCTAATTTTAGCACATTCGCTTTCAAAATGTAATTTGGGCGATTTGTGGCAAAGTGATCTATAAGAGTCTTGGAAGTGTGTGAAGCACCATCTTTTTCTAGCGCAGCTACCCTAGTATATTCATTTATTTGCTGCTCAAATTGGAATTCAGAATAAATTGATTTTATGCTTTTGGTGCACCCATCCTTGTGATTTTTTAGATCACAGTTAGTGTCACCAATCAAGATAATCTCTTTACCTTCTGCATCTACAGCAGAGAGCAAGTTCCTTAATGCCTCAAAACTCTCCTTATCATTGCCGGGGGTTGGGGGTCTGTACCAACAAATAACTATAAAATTTCTGGCATGCAAGGGAGTGATCTCTACGGCTACGATTTCCAATAGTGGATCATCAATATCGTATCTACGATTATGGCTAATGCTCGAGTTTAAATAGATAGCTACACCACCACCGTTGACATCTCTGTCTTTACGGTGAATTTCAAAGCCTTCCAGCTCTACCTCTGAGTCTGTAATATCTTTACTTAACCTAGTTTCATTCAAACCCAGAATGTGAAACTTGTAATGATACAACATTGTAATGATACAACATTAAGTGATGCAATTCGTAAACCTCTGTTCGACTGTTTTCTTAAATTACGTTGCGATTCGCTTAGATTTTTCCTTGAACCTGTGTACCCCTACCAATACTCTACATATTTCTTGACATTCCGTGCAAATCTTTTTGCTCCTCCTTGGTTAATATGTAAACCATCATCACAAATATTACCATATAAAATGTTGTCATTATCAATAAAGTCAATACCCTATAGCATGAGTTCTTCTTTTAAAATCTTATTTGTTTGAAATACCTTGACGTTCATACCGTTCGCAGCAGCATTGCCCTTCCTTCTGAAAATAGAGGAATATGCGAGTTGGGCTTTGGAATTCTTTTGCTTAATTTTCTTGAAGGTTTTGACCACCTTTTCTGCAACTTCTTCTGGGGTCGAATCACGGAGATTATTGGTGCCGCGTGCATAATTATTACATCTGCTTCACAGTCTACATGATTTGCTGCCTCTTCGACTTTCATTCCTGACTTTGCATTCAACATAACTTCATGATGATGAAATATTTTGACCCCATGTTTGCGACGACGAATGATGCTTGCGGCGACAAATGATGATTGCGACGACGAATAACGATCATGACGACTTGCTTTGCGATGACGATTAAGGATTGAAGCGACGAATAACAACTGCAATGACGAATTACTGTGCAACGACGAGTCAGTTTATGATGACGAATTACTTATTCAGTCACGAATCACTTTGGGACGATGGACAGGTTTTCAACGATGAATGACTATTTCAACGATGGATGGCTACACGTTTTTTTTATAAGAAACTAGGATCAGGCCATAGTACTAAAAGTTTCTTAATTGGTTTCTTATTTTTTGAATGCATGAATTGTCAATGTGGTCGCTAACTAACACTGCTGCAGGTATGTTTCTTGATATTCAAAACATCATATAGGAATAAACAGTGTCTGTTATGTTGAAAACGCAAATGCTTAGATAATATTTCCCAATAATAAAGGTTCAACGATCTATTTGCTATAAAATTCATGCTTTTAACTTTGAAAAGTTTCTTAGCACTTCTCAGACATAGTACTAGAGTTTCTTAAAATTTTGGCCATCTTAGTACTAGTTTCTTATAAACCAGTTTCTTATAAAAACAACGTGCATTGCGGCGACGAAATATTTTGACCCCATCACCGCTTCATACAAGTCTATCTTTTGGTCGTTCTTATGAACACATGAATCCACATGAATCCCGACATGAATAAATTTGATTTCTCTGATTTGAATCTAGACTGACGACGTGATTCCTTGTATTCGTTCATTATTTTCAATCTGATATTTTATTTTCACTCATACTTAGTGAGCGAAAAAATAAAAAAAAAAAATAAAAACATAGCGATACTATTGAGACTTATGTAATGAGTATAATTTGAATCAAGGAAGTAAGCGTTTATTATTTGTGGGTATTCAACGTAGATTTTTCACTCAGTACACAGAGTTTTCATAAGAAACAGGTTTTACGGTCCCCAGTAGGGGTCGCACCGCGTACTATTCTTAGATGACAAAGTAAACTCAGTAATATAAAAACAGCTGTTAGTAGTTCTTGGAATTCTCAAGGTCCTGTTTAGGCACGTGCCTCAGCTCAGCCAATCAATGAGCAGTACAATCATGACGTATGAGAGCTTTTGCTTTCGTCTTCCTGAGGAACAGTGGAATTAGGAGCAGTCCTGTTCGAAGCACTTCGAAGCAGAGTTCAGTTGCGGAGTGTTGGAGACCCTGATTGACAGACACTAAGAACTGAAATAACGATGGACAACAGTGACAGCGGTGACAACACTGCTAGGGAAGAGATGCTTGGAGACGTCGAAAACCTACTCCCGGGGCAAATCAAGCTCGTTCTGTTAAACAGCAATGGGCAACCGCAAGAAATATCTACAAGTGTTTCAACGTTGTCAAGGGCTCCTTGGACCTCTCAGCTCAGAAAAATAGCTACAAAGGTAGATGAAAGAAGGGATCCAAGAGGTGTATTTTACATTGATAGTGCAGCTGATAACTTTCATCACATTTTGAATTATTTGAGGCGTGGAACAATACCAGACGATGTACACAATGATGAAGGATTTCGCCAGCAGTTATTGGCCGAAGCTAGATATTACGGCTTAGATGGCTTGATCAGGCAGATTGGGAGAGGCACAGAAATCCCCAGTATGGCTTGTTTTGTGAGAGGCCCAAGAGACACAAGCGATTTGTTGGATGGTGAAGTCAAACTTATGGTTGGAGGGACATCATTCAAGACAACGACTTCAACCCTTAAACAGGCTCCGTACTCGTCAGTTCTTCATGTCATCGGGGAAAAGTATCAAGAAAGTGATGATAAACGAGGTGTTCACTGTATTGATCGTAGCCCAGAACATTTCAATCATGTTTTGGAATACTTGCGAAATGGTACGATGCCAATTGAAGAAGCAAAAGGAAACTCTCAGTTTCGTGAAGCCCTCCTTGGAGAAGCTAGATATTATGAGCTCCGAGACATGGCTTCGAAGATCTCAGAAGCTAATGCCAATTGAGTGACAGTGACAGCTTTCTGTATTGCCTTAATTATCTATGACTTTGGTTATTACACTTATGATTTCCCATCGCCTGGACTAGGCCTACCGTACATTCCAAAAGGAGGTATACATGTTTGGTTTGCTCCAGCAATGTGAATTTACCTTTAATCGATGGCTAATTGCGCTGAAAATGCCTGGATCGTTAACTTGAACATGAGTACCTGGTTTGTTGGTATTGTTGCTTGTTACTTTAACCCTATCCAGACTGTAGCAGGACTACACAGCGCATTATACCGGGTGAGTCAAAAAAGGTTTAGGCGTTTGGAAGGTTTGGAAAAAAAAGTATGTGACCAATATTCAAAATTGAAATGTTCATCTATCAGTCTGAGGTCAACTTGGATGAGAAAAGTTTGTTTGGTAGTATCCCTCACCTTACAGACCCAGAAATTAGGAAAATGCTGGTAAAGGGCATGTTTGGGAACAAAAATTCCACATTCCATTCTGGTCGATTATTTACCTTCTATCGAAATTGGAATTAAGCATCTCAAACTGGCCATGTAAACTTAAATGCCTCATAAATCATGGACCAGGATGGAATGTGGAATTCTCGATTCCCATACAAACCCCTTAGAAGCATTTTGATTGTTGTTGGGTTTGGGTGTTGTGTTGTTGGGTGTTGTGTTGTTGGGTGTTGTTGGGTTTGGTTTTACCAAACAAAATTTTCTCATCTAAGTTATCCTTTGAGTGATAGATTAACACTTAAGTTTTGAATATCGGTCACATACTTTTTATTCCACAGCCCTCCAAACGCATGAACTTTTTTTGACTTTCCCGGTATATTCCTTTGTTTGCACATAATTGGTATAATTAGCATATGTAGATCAGTAGATTACGAATTTTTGCTTCCAATGTGATATAACATATTTATTTCAGAGTATTAATTAGTCAGTTTTTCACTTCCATTCGAGTCGCACGTTTATTGACTTCGCTCTTGTGATCTGATTTACTCAGGCCCCTTTCAATCTTTGATCGATGACTTCATCCAAATTTTTTCCAAGCAAATTAGGTTTGTACCCCATAAGAATTGCTCTTAACCTTATTACTGTAGAGTCAATCGGTAGCTCACATTCCTGTAGGGGCGAGGGTGATTTTTTCCCTACAGTAGATCATGCTGTAATTCAATAAATGTTTTGATAATGGCAAAAGTTATTGATGAAATCACGTTGCATGTAGTTGAAATATTAGTACTACGTGGACTTTACCTCATTTTTTTTTTTTTTTATATACACAATCTAAAAATTTACAATTTAACAAAACATGTTTACAACAACGATACCATTGGGAGCATGATAGGCATGGCTACCCTAAATGATCTTTTAACAAAAAACCAATACAGATACTAAAGGCTATACCAAAGTTCTGGTCCCTTCATAGGAAGAAACAGATCGCAGAGATTAGATAACACTTTTGCCGGATCGGAGTATAAAGTTGACAGGTTTTGGTATAGTCTTTAGTAACATAGATATATTTACAATTACATTTATGGTGTTATAACAATATCAAAGATTAATAGAGAAGGATGAGATAAAAGATTACTGTCCCTAGGTTTGCGTTGGTGGTGCTACAAAAAACGCTCTGATGAGTGAATGAATTTTAGCGTTGATTCCAAAATTTTTCTGTTTTGGTCATGAGTAAAACTTTTATCACCATACAACAATATTTGCACAAGGGTTTGATTTGGCAGGTTTAAGATGTTGTGTAGTTGGAATACTTCGTTAACGGTGCCAAGGAGCTCACGCCTCTGATCTTCATATGCATGGCATTGCAGCAAGAAGTGTTCAGTATCCTCAATTCCATCATTAATTAGACACATTGGGTTAACAGTGTCTCGAAAGTTATGGTTGAATTTGTGAGAATTTAGCTTACTGAGGCCTACGCGTAGCTGGGTGAGGATGGCAACACCTTTTGGATCATAAATTCCATAAATAGGTTTTTGGGTGGGGCGGATGAGAGAGGAAAGTCTTTTTTTGAATGAGCTCACTGTAGGTAATTCTCTGATCTCAGAAGCAAGACTGTTCCATTCTTTTAAGCAGTTTGGATAGAAACTTGACTCAAAGCGCTCCGTCCTTGCATTTATTCGCCCAACTACAGCCTGATTTCTAAGGGCATAATTTGACCAACGAATTTGTGGAATAGGATGTCTTGTATATTCAGGTGCAAGTTCATTGATGAACTTGAAGAAGAGAACGAGACGCCTGCTCCGCCTTCTGTCATTCAATGATTCCCAGCCAAGTTCCTCGTATATTTTGTCTCTTGATGTACCTTTCCACGCACCAGTTATAGCTAAGCCAGCAGAATACTGAACGGATTCAAGTCGTTCCATCAGACGATGTAAGGTGACTTCATGACTAAAGTCACACACTTTCTGTGGGATATGATAAATGACGTCACCATAGTCGAGATGTGGACGAACGTAGAGTTTGTAAAGTTCGTTTAGAGTTTGCCTTGGCAAGTAGTTAGATAAAAACCGAAGCATACCAATCCCACGTCTCGCTTTATTTATAGCAGATTGAATATGACTAGAAAACGTTAGTCGATTATCAAGCACAACACCTAGATGTTTATGTTCGTCAACCTTCATAACTGTTACATCATTGAAAAAGATAGGCGGATGGTCAACAGGGGTCTTTTTCTTAGAAAATGTCACTTCAACTGCTTGCTTCACCTCATTTTTAACCACATTTTTCGCATGTAGATAATGACTAGACTTATGCCTTTTCGTCCCTTGTTTCCCTGCGTTCTTTGATTTGCTGACATCACTTGGTCAATAGGGACTCATAATATTACGCTTATATAATGGGCCCAATTTTTCAAAATGGCCTAAGTAGGCGGGAGTTCTCGTACACTCAACAAAATCGCTTCAAAATCTGGTTTAAAGAGCTCGAACATTGGAAAGGAAACTTTTAGTACAAAGAATGATGTTGTCTTGATCTACAAAACGCAAAATGCATACCTTTCAGACAGTAATCTTCCTCTGTAGAAGCAAAATAGATGCATCGAAGCTGCGAGAACTCCAGGCTTCTTCAACCGTTCTTGAGGAGCAACAACAACAGCATTCTGAATAGCGGCCCCTGATTGGTTAAAAACTGAATTCTAGCGATTTGATTGGTGAATACGGAACCACCCTACGCGGGCCTAAAGTGGGCCCACTTTTTAAGAGTAATGTTATTAGTCCCTCTTGACCAAGGAACGCAGGGAAACAAGGGACGAAAAGGCATCGGTCTAGATAATGGCCTCATGATTCAGTCACACGTGACAATCAAAGAACCCTTGGGGAGACTCATCGAGCCACGCCACATTTTAAAGATGACATTGATCTTCCGCTTAAAAACTGACAAACTGCAAAGAATGAAATTTCAATCGTAATAGAAACTCTCGCCAAGCTTTCTTTTGCTCGTGCCTTATTATTTGTGATATCTTTCTCAGTAAAATGGAGGGGAAATTGTCTGTTTCGGAAATCAAAATACAAACTCAAAATGAAAGGTGTCCTATTTCCTAGCCTGATAAATAGATTAAAATCTCAAGGTCCAAAACCCTGATATCGCAATTGAAATTAATCCTTTTATCGTCTAATTGTTTATTTAACCTAATTAGTCGATGCAGAGTCCGACTTCTCTCGTAAAATATTGGAAAGAATGTATTGACGTCATAGCTGTTTAAATGTCATCGGTCTATATGTTGACTCAATCACTGCCCTATTCATGGCCCCATTACTCCCAAAATGACTCTGAGCCATGACAAAACAACAAAACCACGGACGCCGGACGACGGACATGAGACAGGATTCGCTCCTATACCATAGACTCCATGAGTCAAAAATGGACTTAACTCCAGCATGACTCCAGTAAAAACAGCTGCTGATGCTAAATGTTTAGCTTATCTTAGTCCGCTTTCTATTAGCTTTCGAATGCTACACAACGGAATAAAAAAAAAAAATTTCCAAAAATTGGGTCACTTGTCACGTGTCCCAAAATTTTTTTCTTCTAACCATAATGAGGACCGATAAATTTCAGTCACATATCTATGAGGATCTATTAATAAAAAATTGTCTTTGATATCAAAACTGAAAAAGTTTTGAGGATGGGGAAAAATTTCGCCCCCCTACAGGAATAGGGTTTATATTCTAGTGCTCTCAAAAATAATGGTAAAAAGTTTCATACCCCTGCTAAAAATTCTCCGCCCCGGTGCGCTGGATTAAAAGTGACCCGTCCCTATGAGGCAACTTTTTCTAGCTCACACCCGGTAAAAAAAAAAATGCGCCTTGGAGTCCGTACTCATATATTTTTCTGTACAGGGACGTGCTGCTGAACAGGGTATCATTTTCAGGATTCCGACTCCGGGACAGGGTATCATATTTTGTAAAAATCAGCTCCATGACAGGGTCCATATTTGTTATTTTGACTCCGAGGTCATTTTAGGCCATTTGCACTCCGCGAATGTGATCCAAATCGCTTGGAAGGCAATATTTCGACATTTTTCGATAGATTTTCTACAAATTTCCTTGCAGAGCACAATTTTGTTTGAAGAAACTAAAGGACAGGGTATCGTTTAAGAAAATTTTACTCCGAGACAGGGTATCGTTTTCAGGAATTTGACTCCGGGACAGGGTAGCTTTTTAGATTTTCCAGCGGCACCTCGCCGTATGTTTGAAGACCAACTACCTCCCCCCCCGGGATTGGACTCGGTCTCTTGCCACCACAACAAAACACACGTTCCCTTTTTTATTCAATTTCAGGCCTCAAAGATATATTGCGCAATGAAATCAAAGCAAACAACCCCGTGGCAACAATTCTCATTGCGAAGAGCAAAGATACGTTGCATGAGATATTCAGTAAACCATCTGGCTGGCATTTTGTCGGTTGTACCATTGCACTGGAACCTCCTGACGTACATGCAAGAGAAGATATCCTGAATGCTCTGAGCAAGAGAGCGCAATGCTGCGTGAGAGATTACACTGTCCTCAGGTTGGTGATCATTGCTTAGGTTTGTCTACTGAGTTGCTTGGGCCAAACTGTTTTTAAAATATTGTAAGTAGTTGGGAAGCTGACAGGTTTCCCATACATAGGCATGTATTTGATTAATGAATGATCTTTACCATGTTTGCTATGACTTGAACCTCTTGAGGATTTGAGATACGCTCATCACCATCAGACAGGGAGCTAATAATTGACAATATTGGTTTCCCTGTGGTTAGAGAAAATGAAGTTTGAAACAATTACTCAAGCCATGGGCAGTTCGGACACTATTGCTGTGCTGTCTGAACTAACAATGAAACAATAATGATTCAATACTTCCCAAAACGAAGCAATGTTTGTATTCCGTTACAACGTCACGCTTTGGTTAGGCCCTGGCTTCAAATTCTGAATCCCAACTGCAACAACATTCCGCCTCCCAAACTTACCCTAACGAAATGCACACCCTTGAAATAAAATTTAAAATTTCTCTCAAGGGCTTGTCGCTGCGAGGGCATTTCGTTTCTACCCTTCGCTTTTAAACACTCCACCTTGAATAACTTTCTGAAATGTTTTATTGGCAAAACAATGAGCGCTATCCGTTGGAAGTGTTGGAAGTGCTACAAGCGCTTGTGAAAGTATCATTTCTTTTATGTTACAAGGAATTTCACAACCCTCCATTTCGTGTCCTTTGATACTTTCATGAGAATTCACAAAACATCAATTTCTCAGAGTCCGAGTAAGCGAGTATTAGGGGTTCTTCAAAATCATCAGATCCCACTCCCCCCCCCGCCCACTGAACAATTCAAAACAAGGTGAATACAAAGGAGAATACGTGTATACAGGGTATCCCAAAAAATTGTGTCCCGTTTGTGTGGCTGCTGTAGAGGAGCCGTAGTTTCAGTTATCTCGGTTTTTACATAGCTGCATTGATCAGGCTTTAACTTAGAGTTTGAGATCTTGCATGAGTCAATCTGACTCATAGTTGCTGATTTATGGTAGAAAAAAGGCAAAATCAGTAGTGGCTTCAAAAACTGCACTTCTATTGTTCTACAGCAATGTTAAAATCAACTAAGTTTCCAAAGAAATGGTTCTTGCATTTCACTATACATTTTAAAAGTTGCTCTCTTATGAATAATCAACACTCATAACCCTTTAAAAGATTTAGCAAAAATTTTGATACTACGCTAGGACCCTTTCTTTGAAAAGTTACTTTATTTTGACATTGCTGGATAACAAAGAAGTGCTGTTTTGAAGCAACCAATTATTTTGTAACTCCTCTGCCATGAATCAGCAACCACGTGTCATATTGGATCATACAAGGTCTCAAACACTAAGTTTAAGCCTGACCTATGGAACTGTGTAAAAATCGAGCTATTTGAATACACAACTCCTCCACAGCAGATACACAAACGGTGCACAATTATTTTGGGACACCTTGTAGATGTTAGATCCTTCAATCCTATGCACATTGGTAGAGCACAGAGAGGCAATCATCTTCACCAATTTCAAAGATGTTAAAATAGAAGTTGTTGGTCCATCCATGAGCATTAGGACACCCAGTGTGTAGCTGTTAAAATTTGTATTAGTAGCGAGCCACCTTAACTTATTTTTTTTTGTGTGTCTTGAACTTGTTTTTACTTCGTACACAACCACCTTTCAATGTTTCGTAATTTTGAAATTTTCAGTAGTGAGCCACCTTAAGTGAAGATCCACCTTAACTCTTGAAGCTCTTTCAGGTAAGAGCTTATAGTGTTAAGGTGGATCTTCACTTAAGGTGGCTCATTCCTGAAACTTTCAAAATTACGAAACATTGAAAGGTGGTTGTGTACGAAGTAAAAACAAGTTCAAGACACAAAAAAAAACAATAAATTAAGGTGGCTCGCTACTAATACAAATTTTAACAGCTACACACTGGGTTTCCTAATGCTCATGGTCCATCAAGTAGCTATATATGATCACAATGCATTTCTTTTTAGAAGAATCACATTAGCCAGTTACGGAAAATCACATTTTCTTTTATGCGGGTTTTAACTGTATATTATTCCGTGACTGAAGTCTCAGAAACGAGGCAATACAGAATCCCGCCACTCCTATTGGGTAATCGCACATTCCCGCGAGTTTCCCGTAGCCTTATATAATACGATACAAGGACGCGTTTTTGTCGCCGCAGCGACTGCTTTAGGCCTGTGAGATTTACAATAAACTCAAACGACATGCCGTTGACATATATTTCATATTTCATATTTTATTTCATATTTTAAACATATTTATACAGGGTAAAAATTCAATATGAGCATTGTTTTACAATTTGGCCCTGTTCAAATTAAAGCACCTAATAAACTATTTACAAATAAATTAGATAAAAGTATATACATCTGACGACAATAAGCAATCTACAAAATTAAAGATTTTCGTACCCCAACTGTCTCAACCTTGATTTAAAAGAGTATACCGAGGGGGCCTCTTTGCTATTGTTGTTAAACTTGTTCCACACTTTTGTACCACGGTAAGGGAATGCCTTTTGACCACTTACTGTTCGCATTTACGGTACTGCAAGATAATTTTTAATGTTTCTTGGCTCGCTTGTGTGGAAATCTGATAGTCTAACGAATAGGTCACTAAGGTACTGTGGTGCAAGATCGTTTAAAGATTTATACATCATAGTAGATGTCTCTTTCACAATCATTTCTTTGATAGACAACCAGCCAAGCTCTTTGTGTAACGGCACAGAAGGTGCATCATAAGGACTACCCGTAGCGATTCGAGCAGCCCTGTTTTGCAATTTTTGTAGAGACTCTATTCTCATAATACCACTACAGCCCCAAACGGAGCAGCAATAGGTTAGATGTGGTTCTACAATACTACCATAAATGTCCTTGAAGGTTTCCATTGATACAAAGTTGTTGCAGCATTTGAAAAGGTCGATTGCATGAGAAACTTTCCCTTTTATATTCTCTATTTGTCACCTCCACGTTAGACCACGTTAGACATGGAGACCAAGGCATTTCACTTTGTTCCCTAAATCAATATCAGTACCACCTACGTGAAACACTGGCAACAAAGCAGGCTGCGCTGCCATTTTATTTACATTTTGCATCGACCCAACTTTCGTAGCCTGTGTTTTGACGACGTTCAAGGATAGCTTGTTACCTTGAAGCCATTTCTCGATATCGACAAGTTCAGCGTTTAAAACCATGTGCAATTCTTCCAAAGTTTTGGAGGAATATGACATCATGATATCGCCAGCATACATGTTTGTCTCAGCCTTCTTTAGTGCAAAAGGAAGATCATTTATATAAAGCAGAAAAGAAGTGGTCCCAAACAAGACCCTTGTGGCACTCCGATATCAATATATTTGATGTCAGATGTCTTTGATGTGTTTGACTTTATGATACGGGTCAAAATTGGAGGCTATCAGACGATCAGACCTCAGTTATCGGTTTCTTCATAATCGTATTTTAGTTCCATATTTACGTTTGCTTTCACTCTGTGCTATCCAAAAAACCTCACATGCTCGGTCAGTACTTTTAAAACCTTGGGCTTTATATTTTCCTGTACAACACAAACCCGGTTAGTATGCGCCTACCTCTATGTCAAAAGTTGAATTTTTTTTGTTTACCCGGTATATACAGCTAAGCTCGATATCATTCATACCTATGCCAAATTTGGAGTATTTTGAATGTTATATTTGCGGACTTAATTTGCAAGATATTTTATTCCCTCAAATATCTCTTGTTGTGCTTATTTTCAGCCTTTTTATAGTATTCTTACGAAGCTTTAGGCACATTAGAATTAGTCTTCGAAAAACAACGATTCAAAATAGTCAGAATGTGTTGTGGGTATGCTATGGAGGTATGAAGAATTTCCGGCTGAACTGTACAAAGATTGAAGTGAAACGCAAATAGATTTGCAATTTGGTAGATAGGAAATATAACAATTTCCATACAACTCTACCGCAAGCTACGATACACTCACTTTCAACACAATTTCTCAAATATATTTCTAACTCACAGAGAAGCTGCAAAACAAACAGAGGGATACTTACCTGCTGATTTAGAAATTATCGTGAAACGTGCAAAACATGCTTCCTTGAGAAGAGAAAAAGAGAAGAAACGAGGTAAATGTCACACCATTATTCCGTAATTAACCTTATTCCACAAGCTCATCTCATTGAGTTGAACTGATGTTGTTGATGTCTGTCCACTAAGGACCTTATTTCTAATGAGTCGCAATGGTAGCTTTATCAGTTAAAGCAAACAGTGAAACTACGGCATGTAATCGAGTCTATTTTTCAGTGTGGAGAAGGAGATCGAGGAGAGCGCGACCAATTTTAAAAGCCTTGTCAACAAGTTAGACGTATGACCTGGATCCCTTATTTCTTGGTGTTCTTTGATTCGATGATGTGCGTCAGTCAAAGGAAATCTGTTGAGGAAGTGTTATTTGAAGGTCTTTTCTGGCCTAAGTTCTCTTGGCGTTGCTTTTCATTTGGCGCGCAAAGGGTCCTGTTTGACAATGAGTCTTTAGCTTAGACAGAACCATAGAGTCCAAAATTTGACATTTGCCTTTCTCCATTTTTGAAATGATCTTCTGAAACATACATGCTTCCCATATCCCGCACGTGTTATTAGTTGTTTAGCAAAGAATGCGCGCAAAGCATATGTGTTACAGGGGGCCTTTGAATAGAGCAGTTTTCAAAGTAAGGGACTGTGCAAAATTTATCACATTACATGGCCAATGGAGAAGAAAAATTGTTGCAAACAGATCTGCTCGCTCCGTATGGAATCATTGAAAAAAAGCAACTGCCCAGTTAAACTGGCCTTAAAAAAATGCATCTGCCTTGTATTCATGAACAAGAGGTTTTGCTTACTACTATTGTACCACTGATTAATTAGCCAAAGGCCATAAGAAAAGCAATCCTTGTCATTACAAGTCTTGTCAATGAAGAAATTGACTTTGGAGCTGAAGAGATATGACTGATGAATCCTTCTTGCAAGAAACTGACAAGGAAATTTTACGTTGTTTGTACGCATCTTTGCAAGCATTTTCAACGTCCATGATTGACAATTTTGTCCACAAAATGAGCGGTTATTCCAATTGAGCTCATAAAGAGTTACTACACCGTTCAAGCCCGCTCATATTTACTTTATAAAAATTGTTGACACAGTTGTTTACAAGCTCAAAAAAGTAGTTGCCCCGTTAAGTTTTGCACCGGCCCTGTCATAAAATAAACTTTGCACTGTCCCTAAGTTGCATAAGTACGAATCGGTTAGTACCCCAAGGTTTTCTTACTCGCTCGGTAAACTAATTGTTCTGTCTGTTGACAGCAAACCCATTACTGATCCTGCAAGACTTCGAAGAGGCGCTAACTGGCTATAAACCCTTAGGCCTTCATGGTATAGAGCTACACAAGCCTGGAAATCTTGGTTGGCAGCATGTTGGTGGTCTGAAAGAAGCAAAGAAAGTCTTGACTGAGACTTTTGTTTGGCCTATCAAAGTAAGTTTCTTTCTGTGATTGCTCTTTTGCTTCTTTGAGTTTCTGATCTGATCTGGGCGATCCAAGAAGAATTAATATTAAGGGAACAGACATACCTATATATCGTAGCCGCTATAAATATGATAAACAGAACGCCTACAAATGCGTTGTTTCTCCTTGGCTCCTCAATAAAGCCGCAAGCAAGTGTCGAAGTCATCAAATTCAATAGATTATATTTTTAACTTGGCCCTGGCCAGCTTTTAACTAAGTCGATTCCCTTTAAAGGCTAGTTTTAACTCAATCGAATTTACCCCATGGGCAGAATTTTGCAAAATGACAGTCTTGTAACCTGTAAGATTCTATTCAAATTTAAAGCGTTGTCTTCTCCAACAGAAATAGATTTCCATTTCACTCGAAAAATTCGACTGAGTGGAAATCTGCTTTGAAAGTGATCTGAAGCAAATATTTATTTGTTGACGCAAAAGAATAACACTGTTGAATGACAAAAAATCTCGCTAAAATATTTTTCGTATCTCGTTTCGTTTTAAGGTAATACACTGATTTTAAGTATCAGCTGATGACGTCATTTTATTTGCAAATTACTACGATACAATATGGAAATACATATAGCTATATTTTATCTTTTTAAGGTTACAGTTGTGAACGACCTTTCAGCTCAGCCACAGAATTTAAAATATATAAACTGAACTGAACTGAAGAAAGAGAATGTACCGGGTGAGCCAGAAAAATGTTCCCACTTTTGAAAATTCATAGCAACAAGACTACTTCACGGATTTGAATCATTCAAATTCTAGTTAAAAGTCGAAAGATCAAAGTATTTTCATGATTTTTCTAGCTATCCTAACAGCACTAGAAGTATTGATAAATTCAACTTTATAAGAATTCCATGGAGGCAAAATGACGGAAAATGGGCCTAAAACATTGATCAATTCGTAAGGACTCTATTCACACCGAACAATAGGCAATTGGCGTTTAACCTCCCTCGAGAGTTATCAGACATCCATTTGCAAACAAATAAGGAAGATTTTCAATCCCATGGCAATTAATGTCCCAGGGATATCTCTCACCCATGAGAAGTTGCATTTCCTTCAGTATTCTGTGCGAGGAGTCATTTATGCTTTTATCGATGTTTTAGGCCATTTTTCAGCCATTTTGTAACCGTGAAATTTTTGTAAAGTTGAATTTACCCATACTTGTAGTGCTCGTAAGACAAGGAGAAAAATCACAAAAATACTTCAACCTTGTGGCTTTTAAGTAGAATAGGAATCATTCAAATCTGTGAAATACTCTTACTGTTATGAATTTTCAAAAGTGGGAACTTTTTTCTGGCTCACCCGGTAGATTATTTAGCAGATGAGTATGATTCTCAGAAAGGCATTGCAATTGAAATAGCTATTTTGATTGGATTTCCCTTATTCCACCTTGAATACATCATTGACTTTTTGCAAAAATATGGGCTGATCCAGATACTATGTTTTGATCCAAGCTTGTCAAAAAAGAAAAAATAAATGTACTATTGAGCTGCGTTTGATTTTCAAGAGCATTTCCTTCATTTAATTGACTTGATTTATTCACTCTTTTGCAGTATCCACGGCTGTTCTCAAAGTGTCCATTTCGTATGCGTTCTGGCGTTCTCTTGTATGGTCCATCTGGAAGCGGAAAAACACTGCTAGCTGGTGTCACTGCGAAGGAGTGTGGGATGAATTTCGTCAGCATTAAAGGACCAGAGCTGCTTAGCAAATATGTCGGAAGCAGTGAGCAGAATGTTCGAGACTTGTTTGCCAGGTACTTCCATGAGCAGTGGGGCACCCTTTAGAGCGAATTTATGCACACATTTGTTCAATCCAGACGGGGTACATTATATGTTGAAGGTGCGAGTATGCGGCGCCCATATGATTTGGTTTTGCCCCAAAAATTCTCTGAATAAGTGTCACTTTTCGGTATACTTTCCTAAGAAAATGTGCTTGGACTGGCTGAAATTGGAAAAAAGCCAGTTAGAAATAGGTAGTTTTCCGTCAAAATTTATCATAAAAGTGGTTATGCAGGCAGATTTTTGCAAATAGAAGAGGGTAGCTTTTTGAAAATCGGGCGGTAGACCACCATCCATTCCCAGAAAATGTACCCCCGTCCACATGGATTGCAGTGCAGTTCTTTCCTGGTTTAACATTCACAGTGCTGCGACGCTGTGATTCAAGTGTGGCTAACTTTTATCACACTCTGAAGAGAACATAAGTTTGAAAGGCCTTAGTGTGCTGATTTATTTAAAGGCCTTATGCAGCCAAATTTTGGTCCTCGATTTTTTGATGATTTTAGATAGTTTATAGTGTCATAAAAACTTTGTGAAAGTTTGAGATGGAAATTATGAGTTTAAGTTGAAGAAATTGTGTATCAAAGTTGAGTGATTTCGCTATTTCAACGCGACATTGAACTGACAAATGTGACGTCATAATTATGACCGACGATACAGCGCGCATTGGAGACACTGTGCAAACAATGGCCACTGCTTCAAAAAGTATGGGAAAAACTTCGCGTGGGAGGTCATTTGTCGCTGGAGCACCAAATGGAGAAAGCTGCAAGAATACACAATTTATAAAAGATGTATCCGTCCACACATTCCCGAATGAAAATATTCAATCTTTACATATATTTAGTGGGTTAGATTTGTTCGTCACCATCGACCATTGGGCCTAAAAGGGCATCTTTCTAAAAGGGCAAATAAACAGAATACCTTTACGGATTCGTAGCAAATGTTGACGATTTTTTTTTCGTTTTACATACATTGAATCACCGGTCGTTCGCGGAAGCTTATTCCCGTTCTCTAATCTAGAGTTTGAACAAAGTTTTGCAATTTTTGCTGTCCTCATTTCGAACTATCGGCGGGAAATTTGGTATGTTCGAGAAAATCAGCATTTGTAACGCCGAGGGCCTAATTCTTGACAACATGTAAATGTAAACAAAGTTTTTACCTCAAGTGAAAGTTAAGAGAAGCAAATCCTTGCGTTTATTGTGCTCGGAAGTGTACCCGCAAACACTGTTTTCGATTTATTCATTCAGTTTCAACATCTTCTTCATGTTTGTTTTGATGTGAGAGCCATGAAATGAATATCAATTCTTACACAGCCCGACTCGTTGAACAAAGCCCCAGTGGACCCAAATTGCTCCCACCTTGCAAAATTATCGAAATAAAATCTATTGAATCGCAAAAATCATGAAAAAACTTTGACACCTTTCCAAATGATTGAACTTGAGATCCGTAATGACTTGTTAACAAAAATAGATCGTAGCGGTGGCGTGATTGGAAGGCTTTACTACGATGTCAAATTATTGTCAAAGCTCATGCCGGGGAAAGTCTCGAAATTGAAGCACTGGAAATTATCCAATGGTTCTTCGACACCACGGATACAGCTCCTGAATGAAGGAATAGATTTCATCGTTCGATGAGCTACCGTATGAATCAAATTCCTAACTTACGACTGTTTTAACGAAAGAAGGAAAGAGACCCAAATTTGCTCTTGGACCCAAATTGCTTCCACCCTACCCTAGATGCTACAAACGCAGAAGAGAAGGCAGTGCAACTCTGATTGAGCGTTGAACAGACAAAGGTAAGAGTCGTTCTAGGTCACGGCCGCTTTCCTTCCTTTCTAAGCTTGTTGATACATATTCAAGGTTTGCGTGAATTTTCACAAAATATGCAGTTTTTTTAGTGCAGGATCGCGGAAAACATGGTTTGAAACTGACTTCACTGATCCAAATACCAAAATTGCAGGTGTAAAGGGAAAATTCATGCTCTGTAGAAGAAAGTATCTTATCATATATCTGCACTCGAGGGTGGCAATATGGGTATGCTGTCTGGATTCTCAACTTCTGCCCTGCCGTCGCCAACTTCTGTCATTCTTGGCCTATAAGCCGACTCATTGCCAATGGTCCGTCTTGGTATAGCTTCATAGCTTTAGCTCCTAGTTGGACAACTCCATGGTCGCTGTTGGATCTAGCCTCATCTTCTGAGTCTAGCTTGTCATCAGAAGACATTTGAAACTCACTGCCATCGGTATCTGACACTGTCAAGCAATCCTCGCGAGCTCCACGTGCGTTGGTTTTCATTGGTTAGAACTGCGCGTCGTGTTTGTGGTCATAACTGTGACGTCACGCGCGAAGGCCTAATGTCACGTTGAGAACCACTTTTCAAAACGGAATTTCGCACCCTTTCCGCAATGATATTGAGTAAAATTTGGTATCAATGAAATCAGTAAAGTTTGAATATTAAGAATATAGTATAAAATCAAAGTCGAAAATTTGGATGCATAAGGCCTTTAAAGTCTCGTTTCTCTGCCTCCATCTTCTTGCAAATTTTTACTGTCTCACTCACCAAATATTTCAAATGAATGAATTAATAGACGAGTTCACGGTGCATGAATGAATGAACGAGTGAATGAACGAGTGCATGAATGAGTGAATGAATGAATAAATGAATGAATGAATGAATGAATGAATGAATGAATGAATGAAGCCCATAAAGAATCCAGTTGAGATATGGTGGCTGAAACGGTGCTTGTTTATTAGGTAAAAATACATAATTTCAGGCTGTAGGTTCTTAGTGAATGAGGTCCTTATATGCGGATTTACTGTATCCCATTTTAATTCCAGGGCTCAAAGCGCAAGTCCTTGCATTCTCTTCTTCGATGAATTCGACGCTCTCGCACCAAAGCGCGGCCATGACAACACTGGTGTCACTGACAGAGTTGTCAATCAACTTCTTACTCAACTTGATGGAGTTGAAAAGCTTGACAACGTGTTTATTCTTGCTGCAACGTCGAGGCCAGATTTGATTGACTCTGCTTTGCTGAGGCCTGGACGATTGGACAAATGCGTGTACTGCCCCATGCCAAATACAGTAAGTGGCTTTCGAAGGTTTTTCACATTGATTCAACTTTTTATGCAGTTGCTTGATGATTTATTGATTTATCGATCACTTATTCATTGGTCTATCGACTCATCAATCTATTGATTCTTTGATTGTTTCGTCGAGTTATTGATTATGCTATTTATCGATTTAGTTATTCAGTTATAGCTGCATCAATTCCACTTGGTTTTTCGTTCATTCTTTTGAAATCTCTTTTATTCATTCGTCCATTTTTTCATTCTTTCATTCATGAACATAATCATTCATTCATTCATTTCATTCACTCGTTTATTTATTCATTAATTCGTTCATTCATTCGTTTATTCACTCCTTCATTGATTGATTGATTGATTCATTCATTCAGTCGTTTGTCAATTCATTCACCTATTCTTTCAGACGCTTTCTTTGAAATTTCTTGTTGAAATTTTGAACGATCAAAGTCAGTTTTATCTACGACTTGCCACCATGGATACACAACTTCATTTTTGATTTCTGAAGTTGAGGATTTTAAGCCAATAAAGACGCTCCATGATTGAAATGAGTTGATATTGGCCATTGCGCGCTATTTATGCGGACTCAGTGCTTTTAAGCATGGTTGGTCAGTTCGTCACCAGGAAGATTGACCATTTAAAAGAACCCTGTATTGTAGGTTCAGTACCTCATCATTCGTGCCTCAGTGATGCAGGCAATACAAATTTCCAATGCGTCAACTATGTAATCCACCTTAGATATAAGTGATGATAGAGTAGCAAAGCCCTCTTTCGTAGTAGGCGAGGACAATGTTTCCATAGTAGAAAATATCAAATACCTTGGGGTAATTGTTGACAAACATCTGAGCTGGGACGAACAAATCTCAGCAGTGACGAAAAAAGTTTCACTTGGATTAGGGATGTTACGTTTTTCCAAAAAGTATCTGCCCATTGTTACTGTACAAAAAATGTACAGAAGTTTGGTGGAACCATACTTCAGATACAGCTGCCCGGTATGGGGAGTTGCCGGCATCAATGCTATCAATAGGCTGCAAAAACTCCAAAATAGGGCAGCAAGAATCGTCACAAACAGTGCTTATGATGCTTCTGCCCTACCCATAATCAGAAAACTTGGTTGGCCCACCATCAATGAACTTATCGAATCAGCAACCTTAAAGATGGTGTACAAATCGGTAAACGACCAAGCTCCCATTTACCTTACAGAAATGTTTGCCAGGCTGTCCGATACATGCAAGAGAGAACTTCGCAACACTAAAACAGATTTGACCGTTCCTCGTCGCAAATCGGCTTTCGGCCAGAAATGCTTTTCATATGAGGGTGCTAAATTATGGAACGATCTTTTGGTTGAAGTCAAATCATCAAAATCTTATGAAATATTCAAAAAACGTATCAACAATGCCAACACCGAATGCTGAGTCTCTCTTTCATGTTATAGTTAGCATCATATCATTTAATTTGTTTATAAAAAGATTTTGTAAATAGGGTTTTTTTTAGTTATGTATACTTTGTAATTTTTGTATTTATTTGCACGGCCCACTGTAAATCAGTCCTTTGACTGACGTGGCCACCGTGCCTAAAGAAATTAAAGAAATTGAAATAAAATCAAATCACCCCAAGGCAGGAACAAGCCGAAGCTGAGGGTTTCTGTTATTATAATGCACCTTTGAATACTGAATATAATGAATACGCTCTATAAGAACAGTAAATTACCTTTACTTTCGCGGGAAAAAACTTTGGTATTTCTGCGCTATGGCTGAATTCCTTGAAAGTTTATTCCCGCCAAATTTCGTTAGATGTATGAGCAGATATTTAACGAGAAACTGATGTTCCTCTTCTTTAACCACAATCTTTTAATGCTAATTTCGTTAGATGTATGAGTAGATATTTAACGAGAAACTGATGTTCCTCTTCTTTAACCACAATGTTTTAATGCTTGGCATTTATGGACTATGCGGAAGGGTCATTGAAGAGGCTTGCAAGATACGAGGCATTTTAAAGACTTCATAAGAAACCTCGGTCAAGAAGCTTTATTCCCCCGAATTTTTCTGTTTTAGTCCATTGACAAAACTTCATTCTAAAGATTTCAAATTGTTTTGAACTTGCGAAAGTTTCTTCCTGTGAAAGTTTCTTCCATTGAAATACTCTACTATGGATGTATGGAAATGATTTGAAATTTAACTTTTGTTGATATTTTTCTCATTCCAGGAAGATCGACGTGAGATTTTGTTAGCTTTGAGTAACAACCTTGAGATCGCGAGCAACATAAATTTTGATTTCATCAGCAAAAACACTCAAGGGTTCACTGGTGCTGATTTGAAGGCTGTTCTGTATAATGCACAACTTTCAGTCATCCACAGGCAGTTCCCATTAATAGGGAGCAACTCAAACATGGATTTGCAGGAAATCAAGGTATTTCAATAGTTCACATTTTGATTCATTTTCTCAATATAATCAGCCTCGAAAAAGGTCTTTCAAATGAAGTCTTAAACAAATTCATTTTGTATGACAACGAAAGGTTAGACATTTTTTCTCATTCTATAAATTTACAATACAAGGTACTTATGTGACGCTATTTACAAACTACTTTACTATACCGGGTGAGTCAATAAAAACGCCCGGCGTTTGAAAACATCCTGATCCCTGAATATCACAGCAATGATGTTGAAAACTGTCTTGTTTTATCCCCGATATGTCAAATTAGGTTCAATAATTTACCCGGCGTTAATCGGTCATTCCTTCCCGTAGAAATAGGAGATTTTCTGCAGAAGGCCCCTTTCGAAAACCTGCAAAACGAGCGAAAACAGCAAGCAAAATTTTCCTTTGTTCTCCTTCCTAGCAATAATGACTCTAGGATCTGCTCGTGTATTTTGTCCTCATGGGAGAATGGAATCCCCCTAAATAAGTTCTTCACGCCAGGGGGAAGACTTTTCAACCACCCAAAATGAAAGCACGTGCTAAAGCGTGCTGAAAATCATCGCTGTGAGGTAAACATATTAGGGACTTTTGCTTGTAATTTTAGCACGTTTTCTAAGGTTTCTCAAAGGGATTCATTTTAGAAAATTGTCTACAGATCTGAACGGAGTGACCGATTTTAGCCGGGAAAGTTTCTAAAAATAATTGCAAATATTATTTTTATCAATTATAAAAAAGATATTGCAAAATATTATTGCTTATATACTCAGGGAGTGGTAGCCTTTCAAACGACGGGCGCTTTTTTGACTCACCCGGTACTACAAGGACGAAAACTACGGAGAGCTGGAGAGCAAAAATCTATGGCAACTCCGCAGCCTTAACATAGAAAATAGATTTAGAAAAAAACAACAAAATGAACTTAAAGTCTACCTCAAATTAGACGTCATAACGTTTCATACAGTGACAGCAATTAGAGGCATACAGGTTAAACATTGAAATTTATAAGAAGCTAGAAGCTACTCGAGACCATTCATTCATGCTACAAAACGCTTTTTAGATGCTACATTTCTGCAAGATTCCATTCATTAGCACCTACTTTTTGCCGGTGAACTTTGTATTTGTGATTTTATTTCAGTTTGTTGCTTCTCCTCGTATATTTGTTTGAATGACTGCAGGGTTGGTGTGTACATCCATGCTCCCTGTGGCATCGTAATCATCGTAATTGAAGTTAATCCATGTAGTTTTAATGAGAATGAATACATGTAGTGGGTGACTAAAAAAAGATAACACGATTGACGGGCTGTGAAATATGAAGTATGCGGCCAATATTCAAAACTGAACCGTTAATCTATCAGTCAAAGGCTAACTTATATGTGAACATTTTTGTTTTGTTTACGTATTTTTTACATTCAATCTAAACAGTTACAATGCATACATTTTAATTACACTACCTACAAGATATTATACTCTACTACTGGTACAATGCCATTTGGAGCAAGAAACTATGGCTACCTCATGGCAACATAAAACGGGAAAACACGAACATAGCACTACACGTAACGACGTGAAGGAGGAATTGAAGGAAATTGTAGGAAACGGAAAGTGTCTTGGGATACTGGGATACTATGAAAAATCTTTAATCAAGACGTTCTGTCTTGAGGATACACGTAGTAGTCAAAGTTAGAATTGATCTATTTACGTCATAAGACAGACTCTCATCACCGTACAAAAGAAGTTGCAAAAAGCTGTTGCTCCAGACAGAATGCCCACTATTTTGAAGTACAACATTAACGTCAGTGAGAAGATTGCATCTGTGTTCTTTAAAAGAGTCGCAAAGTAGCAAGAAGTGTTCCATATCCTCTATGCCATCACTGATTGGACACATTGGATTTATTGTGTCTCTAAAATTGTGTCTAAATTTGTGGAAATGGAATTTGCTCAGTCCGACCCTGAGTTGAGTTAAATATGCAACCCCTTTTGGATCATGAATACCATATACGGAGTTCGCAGGAGGTCTTATTTGTGCGGATAGTTTCTTCTTAAAAATGCCAACGGTGGGTGATGTTCTGATCTCAGGATCAAGTTTGTTTCATTCCAATAAACAGTGAGGATAAATACTGGATTTGAATTTTTCCGTTCTTGCACTTATTTGCCCCACGACGGGCTGACTTCTAAAAGGATTGGTAGTTTCATTGAGAGGTGGAATAGGGTCTCTCGTATAATCAGGTGTTAACTCGTTGACAAATTTATAGAAAAGAATAAGCCGTCTTCTCCATCTTCTTAAACATTAGGGTTCCCATCCTAATTCATGTTACAATTTTTTCCCGAGAAGTGCCTCTCCACGTTCATGTTACTGCCAGTGCAGCAGCGTACTGCACTGATTCCAGTTTCTCCATCAAATGATTTCCCACGCTACTTGTATTGTCCTCTTTTTGCGGTATATGATAAATGACGTCACCGTAATCCAGGTGGGGCCTAACATATAGCTTATACAATTCATTCAATGTATTTCTGGCTAATCACTTAGACCCGGAAATTTAAAAATACTTGTAAGGGATTTGTATGCAAGAATTTCATGTTCGTTTCTGATCCGTGATTTACATGCCATTGAAATGTAAATTCGATACAATTTTACAATTTTTGGTTTGAGAAACAGAAATTATATTTCGACAGAATGTTATCACGGACCAGGATTGAATGTGGTATTTCGTTTTCATTCAAACCCACTACCAGCACTTTTCTGATTTCTGGGTGTAAGAGATTAGTGACTTTACCAAGCAAAGTTTCACATGGCAGTCTGCCTTCGACCGATAGAATAACATTGAATTTGCAGCTTACTTGTTATACCAGAGCTCACCAAACGTGTTAACCTCTCTTTTGGTGCATTCTGTACACTTGACAGTAAACATGATATAACGCAGATCAGACAGAAATAAATGAAAGAACGCTAACTCTTGAAATCATCTGTTGTTGTTCATCTTGCCACAAGGTAGAAGGTTTGATAAAATCAAGAAGAGATGAAGTCTTATTCCAACTTTTTGAGTTGTCTTGTTTGTGAGTATAATTTTTGAAATATTCCTTTCTTGTCTGCAGATAACGGAAGCCGAAAATGGTTTGACAATAACTGAAGATGATATCTTGGATGCTTTGAAAGACACAAGCCCTTCTGTAACTTCTTCTGATAGACAAATTTACGAAAGAACGTGAGTGTCGTGTGTTTTTTTTCGAGTTGTGGTACTCTATCGATTTAAGATTTCGCATCTTCGATAGACTTGTTTCACGATTAAATTCGATTCAGAGGTAAGAGATGTGATCCCTGTACAGCAAGAAATCTACATCACATTATGTTGCAAAGATGCGTACAAAACTATTTCACGCGTTGCTAAGAGCAATGCACGCTTTTGAGATTTAGATCCACATCTTATCGAGGCAAGTGATGTTCATGGAATTATTTCAAAAGAATTTACGTCATTGTCAAAGTGGTCTATTACAGTTTCGCTCTTTCATCATCGAGTGAAGATATGATAACATACCAAACTATATACTGTTCTAGAAATACCTGGTTACTAAATAAGTTACGCATTTGGTGGGCGATGGAATCGCAGATGTGGCTGATATCCAAAAACTGAATTTCAATCCATCAGTCCAAGGCTAACTTAGATGTCAAAATTTGGTTTGTAAAAGAAGTCATATTTTAGGCTAAGAAATGAGTATAGACTTTGTAAACAGTTTGTATGAGAACGAGAATTCCACATACCATTCTGGTCTATGATTTACGTAATATTGATATCTAAACTCTATTTCTGAAGCAGACAATGGCATTGAATATATTTTTCAATGGCAAGTAATTCATGGACCCATGAGCGACAGGGCACCCAGTGTGTAGTAGTTTGAAATTTATATCAGAAACGACCCACCTTAACTTATTGTTTTTTTATACTTTGAACTTAGTTTTACTTGGTATACTAGAAGTAACTAAGGCCCTGTTTATATGCGGTAAACACCTCACCTGCCAGACCCGGGGCTGAGAGGCGAGGTAGATTTCAGTCACTGTTTATATGAGATTTCTCACCTCACCT
The DNA here is from genome assembly GCA_964020215.1 of Aurelia sp. 3 sensu Dawson et al. (2005). Classification (NCBI taxonomy): domain Eukaryota; kingdom Metazoa; phylum Cnidaria; class Scyphozoa; order Semaeostomeae; family Ulmaridae; genus Aurelia; species Aurelia sp. 3 sensu Dawson et al. (2005). Next base: position 7,477,455 of record OZ026587.1, read on the forward strand.
GTCAGCCCCGGGGCTGAGAGGTGAGGTGGTGTAGAGTCTCTCTTCCGTGAAATCAGGATGAACTGACCAATGAGAATCAACGAATAGATTCAATTCACCTCACCATACCGGTGGTGTTTCGTTTATATGGAAAAATTTCACCTCACCAAGGTGAGATTCCACCTCTAGTGAGGTGGGACTTCACTATACCGGTGGTGTTGCGTTCCTCATGTAAACGCGAAATGAAAGAACAAAGGATTTTATTGGAAGGTGGAATCTCACCTCTCAGCACCGGGCCTGGCAAGTGAGGTGTTTTTCCTCATATAAACAGGCCCTAAAAGTTATCAACTGCGCCACGCCCGACAACACCAAGCCTGTTTTCTGACGTCACTTCCGGCCTCTGTTGCATGAAAGCTGTGGCGCGAAAGTAAGATTTTGTAATAAATGGCGTCAGCAGGCGTCCCAAGTGTCGCAAAGTGAAATATCGAGATATAACGCAATAGCTGTATCTTTGCTCTTTCAAGTTCGTTAAGAGTTTTGGACTCAAAGTTTCTTGGTTTATCAAACTTTTCAAAGGCCGTGGACAACTCTGTTTACAAACTTGGAATGCAGCACAGCAGGTGAGCAGACTTTTTCGTAAATTTAACGTTTGTCGTTGGTTTCATAGAAATTTCGTTTAAAATTCTGGATTCCTCGATATTTTTTTGACTGACCTACTTAGTCGCTTTTTACGAACTGTTGACCAAATAAAGTTATATTTTTCTCGTCTGAAACTCGGTCTCGATGTTTCAAGAAAATCAACTTTTCTTGGCCTAAATTTACCAAAATTTTTTTCAAAGTGCAATATTTTCTAAACTAAGGCAGAAATTCTCAATTTGGAGATATAACGCAATAGCTGTACGCATCTAGTTTCTAAAAATGTTTGCGGTTTTTCTGTAGCCTTTGCCAATTTCCTACAGTTTTCAAAGGCAATTTTCGCTGCAGAGCCATGACCGTTTATTCCTCGTTAACTTTTCGTGCTTCTTTTCACAAACGTGTTTGCCTTTTAGTCGGAAAATAGATGTTGACCCCTACTAAATTTACTACATTCGAAGTTTATTTGAAGTTTATGGAAACGGGGATGTTTTTTAGTACTTTTCTAGCCGTTTCGGCTCATAGGCAAGAAGAATAATAACAAAACTTTGACTTGCGCGTTCTGAGAACTTTCATTGGGTTCGGCCTAATGTAAACAATCATAAAGCATCATAAAGTTTCTCCGTTGCTGATGAACTTCGCACCAAAAGGGGAAGTTCTGGCTTTGAAATAGGAGGTTACATGTGGAATAATATTTATCAAGACTGTCTTGTACAAAAAATTCATCAGCCTTAATCATGTTGCCTATGAATGCGAAGCCTTTCTGTCACTAGATTTATGTTATTTTCCTTGATCAGTTTCTTTTGCACATGAATTTCCATGTGAGACTGGATGAGATTTATTATGCAGTGCAGACATTTGCTGGACATTTTCTGTTTGTTCCACTTTAGGTTTCTCAAAAAGAGCAAGTTTATCGTTATGAAGCACGACCGTGATGTAGCATAAATGACAACAACGAAGGCAGGAATGCTTTTGTTACAATGCCTGAAGACCGATGCAAAACCGATGGAACATCATTGTTGCAAATGAATCATTGAATGAAGAAACCATTGCAAAGTATAAGAAACTTTTTTCTATGCTGTGATAATTGATACTTATGATTTTGTTCATGTGATGTGAAGATGGTAACATAGTAGCAATTGAATCATCACAAAATTGACATTTTTAATGCTTTCAAATTCTGAGACAGCCTGAATCTTCTTCTGAATTTAATCCGGAAAGGTTGGAGGTTTGGAAACGTTGATGATGCATGAAAAATCGACAAGAATAACTACATGTCTAGCCACCAAAATTTTTCTTTGGTCAAAGCTGATTGACATCTCTTTCTAGTAATTTCAAAGTTTGATATCCCTTCTCCCCTCCAGACCAAAGCCATGAGTCAAAATTTTTTGAGTTACCATGATTACTGTTTGGCATTTTAAAAGTCACTATGGAAGGAAAAGTAACAGGAATCACTAGAAATAACAGACCTTTCATACCTAACTTCTTGCTGCACATTAACGATTGGCATTTGAAGCTGCCAGAACAGGAAGGATAACTTCATAAGAATGATCGAATTCCAAATAATGCCATTTCAAGTGATATCAAAGAATAAAAGTCAAAGAAAACATGGCAAAGACTTCTCTTTCCAACAGCTGCATCTCATGAAGAATATGCTTAGATCACTAAAGTTTGTGCCTTCCAACTCAGCAGAAATGAAAACTGATAATACATCGTGTTGCACTGCAGCGGAGGTAAAATGGGCAAGCAAAGGTTAAATCTGTCACCTAGAAAACATTGAATTTTTACCATTTCAAAGAAAAGTGTGAATCAACATTTTTGGTTATCCCATTATACTTCGTGCGTGCCCATTTTACCTTGTGGATCCTATTGCTATGCCTGTTTATGAGTTTCTGAAAATCATCAAAATAGCAGTCATTGCACTTGTCCATCGGAAGTAATCATTTTAATTCCAATAGACAGCATCCCCCTTGTATCTTGTCTGTCATTTTTGGAGCCAATGTTATCCAGAACTGTCTGCCATTTTTGGAGCCAATATTATCCAGAACTGTCTGTCATTTTTGGAGCCACTATTATCCACAACAAGAGGAAGTTTCCAGAAAAGTTTCAAAAGTTTACAAACTCTCTTCATTGAGCAGTTAACCAATATGTCCAGCAAGTGGAACTCACTGTCCAGTACAAATAAGATATTCTTTATCATGTGCTCTCCATCTGTCCATTAAAGACATCTGTTGTCATAAACGAAATTTAGTTCTTGGATCCATAAACATGCAAAATTTCTTCTTTCAAAGATGTGGCCTAAACAAGCGGATGTTCTTCTTCTGTCGTGCTTTCTTTCTGGCCAGTTTGTTGCAAAAACACGAACGCACCTTGAACAAGAAACTCAGATAATGCCCTTCACTAGTGGTAAAATGGATAACTGGTGCTCTTCGTAATGATCTATTGCTTCGTTCAGAATTAAAAAGTTTCTTGAAGCAAGCAGCACAAAGCAAAGACCACTCCGTTTTCAAAACAACTTCTACGCTCTACTGTATTTTCCAAATGTCATGGCCTTGGAGGCGCTACCAGTGACGTCAAAGACAATGAGTTCGAATGATTGTACCGAAAGACAATGGAAATTCTCTCAAAATAAGACCACCCCCCTCGTCCAAACTGGTGGAGCTTGCCAAGGAGTTTAAATCAAAACAAATTTAGTTTTAAACGTTTCTTAGATAAATCCACTACATTTTAGAATTGAATTGAAAAGGAAAAGTAACACCTCATTCCCGTAAGAAACATTCAAAGTCGTCAAACATATTCACTTCCGGTCATTTTCCTATACATTTGTATAGGGGCATCAAAACGAGGCAAAACTCCTCTAGAAAGGTGTTGTCGGGCATGTGCGCGCACTCTCTAAGATATTTCTGAACTCAAATAAAGCCACACTAAATTCGTAAATGACTTTTTTGCTGTTCCCTTGAACTGGATTTAATTGTTCCATTATTTCCTATTCCATGTTTTATGACTAGAAGGAGGGTGATGAAAGCAGGGTCAACAGATGATTGTGTTAAGTTAATCCTATTGACGAGCATTTATTTGCTCGATTTGCTGCATCGTCGCCAATCAATGCATGTGATCAGGAAAGTTGTAGGTATGCGAACGTTTTCAACAGCGGCAATGAAGCAATAGACAGAAGAAATATGCGTGGCCAGCAAACGAAAATTCACTACCTCGCGATCAGTAAGCACGCTCCTTCGTCGCGCGCAACAACCATCTTTCATTGTTTCGTAATTTTGAATTTTTTCGGTAGTGAGCCACCTTAAGTGCAGAGCCGCCTTGATCGTGTGGTTCACTACCGAAAATTTCAAAATTACGAAACAGTGAAAGGTGGTTGTATACCAAGTAAAAATAGGTTCAAAACACAAAAGACAATGAGTTAAGGTGGCTCGTTTCTGATATGAATTTCAAACTGCTACACACTGGGTGTCCTATTGCTCATGATGGACCATGATAGAAGGCGAAACTCTCATTCTCATACAAATTCTCATACACTGTTGCATTTTTCTAAACCATCAAGGTTAGCCTTTCACTAATAGATTAACATTCTAATTTTGAACGTCGTCCACGTCATTTCAATGCCACTGCCAACCAAATGTGCTAAATGTTTTTAGCCTCACCTAGTATATGCATTACTGGATGTACAAAAAGAATTCCTGTTTGAAAATCACCAAAATTTAGCCACAAGACCGATCTTCATATGTCTTTTCTTGCAAGTAAATAAAAGAAAAACTTGTTTCCCATGGTATTGCTGACCTTGTGATTTTTGTTTACATAAACAAATTTAGAGCCCTTTTTGGGGCTACCTGGTTTCAAAGCATACTGCAGAAAGCACTGATTATACCAGATTAATTTCCTTTTGTATATTAAGCTTCTAGCGGGCGACTCGAAAAATAAAATGCCCCCCCCCCTCTCCTGTTCAAAAAATCATCGCAGAAAACTTATCTGCACTATAATCATCAAAGTTGATTTTTCTAGTAGCTACATAATTGAAGTATTTCTTGTAGTTTTTTTGTAATTTTCAACGTTGTATTCCTGTGGTAAATTCGAAAGATTAACGAATTTAGTCTTGTACAACATCCAGAAAATGGCTTAAAAATGCATCATCAAAAGCATCAGGAAATAACTGAAATATAACTTGTCAGTTTTTAGTATTTTCGATTATTCTTTTTCAGGGCAATAAGTAATTATATCAATTTCAGTTTCTGTCTCTGCTTCAGGTTATCAGTTTATTTGCCATGCTAATTCGCAAAATGATTTTGAATTTGAATATATTTCAAAAGTTTGGAAAGATTTGATCACAGGTGGCGGAGAAGGGTTCAATAATACTTGCACGATTCAGTAATACATACAAATGTACTAAAATTTAATCATGCCTGCCAGTTAACTGTGTTAAATTTCTCTTGAATCCTCTACCAATTACATAAACTCCCATTTCCTCATCTCTGTTTTCGTTAGCAGTACAACTGCAACGACACAACAATGTTTGGCCAACGAAAACAGTGATGTGGAGATGGGAGTCTATGTAATTGGTAGAGGACACAAGAGAAATTTAACACAGTTCTGGCAGGTACAATAAAATTTTAGTACATTTGTATGTATTACTGAAGCGTGCAAGTATTACTGAACCATTCTCCGCCACCTGTGAGTTGATAATTCTTTTTGCGCCATTTTCCGGCTGCTCTGAAAGACTGATTTCCTAAGTTTTCTGGATTTGCAAAGAGACTACTGCTTTGAAAATTACCAAAAAATGTTAAACATACTTCATTGTTTTAGCTATAAGAAGAAAGAAATCAATATTATTATCTTGGGACTCCTTTCGCGGCAATGAGTTTTCAAACATGGGGAGAGGGCGTTTTCTGAGTGACCCGGCAATTTGGTCACAGATGTCAGAGAGAAGCACAAACTATCATTGTACTCTTGAAGGACAATGAAATATTTTAGCATCATGGTTCTTTGACAAAATTCACGAAGTTGCTTTAGGATTATACTCGAGGAGAAGTTTTTCCAGTGTGCCTTTCAAGTTGCAAAGACAGACAGATTTTTATGGCCATTTTGATTATTGACCATTAAGATTTTAAAAGATATATGACGAAAGAAAATTTATTATCGTCGTAGGTTTGAAGACTTCGTTAGTTCAAGAAAAGGCATTATTCAAACGCAGCAAGCTGTTCAAAGAGTTACTCTTGCATGATTGTACTGTTTGAAGACAAACGATTTAAAGGGAATGCGATGACAAGCATGCTTTGCTCGAAGTCAGTGGCCTTCTTGGCACCGCTTTCAGAATAACTGACGAATTTCACAAAGACAACGACAAACGATGGCAAAGACTGATGGTGTTTGTACTCTCTTTAAAATCTCACGATTTGGGGGTACTTTATAGTAACAATCAGTAGACCTGCATTTGAACTTTGGCAAAGGAATCCATTTGTAAGGGCTTATTTGTACTAGAATGTTCCGCACAAAATTTCTATTAAACTGATACCGGTACATTCTCAAAAAACAATTTCTGATTCTCCGGTAGGGCCCCACTATCTGGGCGTCATAACGAGGGGTTGGAGACTCGATCAGGGCTACTTTATTCTGCAATCTTAGCGCTTGGCGCAACAACTGCAGCTACACATTCACTTGCATTTTTCCATGGAAAACACCCGGTTTTCTCTGAAAGTTAGAGCACGTTTACACCGCACCAGTGAAATTTTGGATCCGTAGCAGAAGTGTGAAAGCTGCTCTCCATATCCAGCGTTTTGAGCGCGCGGGCGCTTTGACCAAGATTAATTCCTTCGGTAGCGATCGTAAGCGCTTGGATGGGAGTTGAACTTGTTCCTACTCCCAAAGTGCCTAAAAATTTGTCGGTAGAATCAGATTGATTGCTAAAGTTTATCATTTGCTCGTGCTCCTATTTGGCCGTAGGGCCCGCGCGCTCAGAACATAGAGAGCAGCCTCAACGTTCCGTTTATCCTGTTGATCTGTAAAACTTAGGTTTTTTTATCGACCGAAAAAGTTTGTTCTGGAGCAACTCTGGAACATTAGCAATTTTGTAACAATGCACAACTGTACCGGTAAAGGGTAAATACGGTCTGAATTCCTTTCAAGTTTACACAAAACTTTCCGCTCTCATCAAACTGTGCCATTGTACAGAACTTTGAAGAATTTCGAGCCCTTTTGCTTGAATTTCAGGATTCTAAGCCATTTGTTTGAATTTGATCGATTTGGAACGCAGGGGGGGGGGGGGGGGGTAACTTAACTTGTCCATGGTACAGGGTTGTGCCATTTTTTAGGGTACCTTTTTCATGATAGATTCCGGATTTATTGGTATGGTTTTCAACAATTTTTGCATTTTCCGGATTTATGGGTATAGTTTTCTGTAAGAATTCATTTATTGGTGAGCTGTTTTGGCATTTCCAGATTTATGGGTATGATTTTCCTCCAGATTTATGGGTATACTTTGGAGAAATTTCTCCGGATTTATGGGTGTTACTTTTACGATTTGAATGGCACCACCCTGTATCTTGGAAACTCAAGTTACCCTCCCCTCCCCCCGGGTTTGGAACCCATGAGTCCTTGCTTGTCAAGAAAAAGTCTTATCAAATTTGTTTTGCTTGGATTACCAAGACTCTGCTGCTGCTTTTGTTTTCAGAGCAAGTCGTTGCGCCTTATATCGTTTTATAAGCAAAAAGCAAAGGGATTTGCAACCTTTTCATTTTTAATGGTATAAATCAGTTGGTAACAAATATCTACTTCCGACAGTTGAGTGTACATGTAACATCGATGGAAAATTTTCCTTACAAGTAATGAATCTATTTTCACAACTTTTCGACAGGAATCATTCTTATGATGATATGGTCTGGTTCTGTTACGTACTTCCTGACAATGTTACGTATATGTGGTAACAATAACACTTGATTGTATTAACATAAGAACTTGAAATTTTATAATTAGAGAAATTGTCATCATATTTTAAACTATGGAACTGTCTCTCTTGAAGGTATCGCCCTTGTTAAAGAGTAATTGGCTTGGTATTATTAAAGGTAGAGCGGAGTTGGAAACTCTCATTGAGCTATTGATTCTTGAGTAGTTCTTTTTGGTCACAACTCTGATGAGAACGTAGTTTCGAAAGGCCTCACTGTGTGCCAAAAATGTCTCTTTCTTTGCGTCATAGAACAGAATATAAGTTTTAGTAACCTCTTGCAGTATCAAATTTTTTCTTGTTGGTATGTCTGCGAAAGAGCCCTCTGTTTGCAATGCATTTATTTTCCAACTACACGTTTTTTTATAAGAAACTAGGATCAGGCCATAGTACTAAAAGTTTCTTAATTGGTTTCTTATTTTTTGAATGCATGAATTGTCAATGTGGTCGCTAACACTGCTGCAGATATGTTTCTTGATTTTTAAAACATCATATAGGAATAAGCAGTGCTCTGTTATGTTGAAAACACAAATGGTTAGATAATATTGCCCAATGATAAAGGTTCAACGATCTATTTGCTATAAAATTCATGCTTTTAAGTTTGAAAAGTTTCTTAGTACTTCTCAGACATAGTACTAGAGTTTCTTAAAATTTTGGCCATCTTAGTACTACTTTCTTATAAACCAGTTTCTTATAAAAAGAAAACGTGTAGTTGATTCAACGCAAACCTTGTTCCCTAATTCGCGAATCCAGATCCACGATCTACAAATCCACCAGGCCCAGAGCGAGACCTGTTGTTGCTGTTGGATTTTCCCGCCAAATCAGCAAACCTCAATTTGCTGTTTTGGCCTAAAGAGGAAGGAAAGTGGATTTGAATTCCAAAAGTGACGATGGCAAAGCAAGCGACAAATGGAGGACAGATATCCCTCGGTATTTATCAAAGTGTTAATTGATCTCGCATCATCGATCTTTCGCTGTTGTTTTGATCGTCGACACGATGAAAAAGTGCACCAAAAGGGAGAGGTGATATTTGATGGGCTGCTGCTGCTGCCACACCACTACCTACGCAAAAGTGTCGACTACGAGGACAAAAACAAGATAAGATGGCTGTTCATAACGGGTTATAGATAATGATTTGACTCAAAGTGGTGCTACAAAGCGACAACTTTAGGCTGATCAGGAGGGTGCCCGCGCCCCGGCCAGTGGCTACTGGCCGGGGCATTTCCAGAACTTTTCCATTTATTTTGCCAACCCCGGCCAGCCCTGGCCATCTTCAAGTGTATTTATGATCTAATTTGCCACAGTTGCTTAATTCAGCATATCTCTGAGAGGTAAACAGCTTACGTATTCTGTAAGGCAGAAAGAATAAGGGATTTGGATCAACTGCTCCCTCCCAGTGTGATCAAAGTTGGAAAATCAACCAAACAAGAAAAAGGAAGTGCCCGCACCCCGGCCAGTGGCCGGGGCTACTGGCCGGGGCATTTCCAGAACTTTTCCGCTTATTTTGCCAGCCCCGGCCATCTACAATTGGGCCCCAGCCATCAGAACTTTTCCATTTATTTTGACAGTCCCGGCCGGCCCCGGCCAGCCCCGGCCAGCCCCGGCCAGTGGCCGGGGCGCGGGCACCCTCCTGGCTGATCTCTGCTGATCTTCTCAGCCATTCACAGCCAAATGCCGTTAAAAAGGTACCAAATCGAGAGTCGACAAGCCTAGACTGCAAAAGGGCCCCAACCAAAAGAAACATGCACTTTAACAGGATTGATGCTTGTGGAATGGTAAAGATGGTCTATTATAAGTATCAGATTAGAAAGTTTGACAAGTGCACACACCACAGGGGATTTTCAAGAGTTCCACAGAACAGCATCAGCAAATAGGTGCTTTATCAGTTCAAAGCTTGCGCCAGGGAGAATCTTTTTGCTGCTCTACGCCAGGGACACTGAATTGCCCATTGTTTTATAGCCCCTTTCTGAGCCAAAATGTGCGCCAAAAACTAGATACTAGTTCTTTCTCTGCTCCAAAGATCTTCTGGAAGTAGGCACTCAGATTCACCCTGGGCATGCTGTAGATTAGACCCAGACTGGAAAGTTTGTACCTTGTGTGTGCAAGTTGAGATGGCCCAAACAAGAATGCATGAAATATTGTGTGCACAATAGATTAAAGCAATAGATCCTTTGTTTATTGCCAGCTGCATGGCTCGGGTTGAAAACCGTGTACATTCCAACCATTGAACCATAAATGAAAGTCTTGAACGATAACCCCATTGTTCTCTCTGCTCGGCATGCGTAACCAATCATGGCGGCAATGGGCGCAGCCATTGTACGTACGTACATGCAGAATCAATGAATGGATGTACGGGAAGCAGCAGAAATGTCTTTCGTACTTATTCAAATATGAGTGAATTCAGACACGATTTTTGTGGCCAGAATTCAGAAATAAACTTTGTATCATGTGGCAGAGTATATTTTATTCATTTTAGAAATCTTTTATAGGGCAAAAACATCTTTTTATGGAAGCGAGTTAGCGTGTTGCAACCGTTGACCCCTATGAAGTTTTGGTAGCTTTTCAAATGAATATTGATGATTTTATCCAGAAACATATTATCAAGGCTTTTTCTGAGCAAATCTTGAAATTTTTGCCAAAAATATATCCTCACAACCCTGTGCATTCCGACAGCATTCCGACACACAGCGAGCATTCCAACACACTCCTTGGGATCCAGGATAGTCTGTCAGATGTTAGACCCCTCTGAATATACCCTTCCAGGTTTGAAACTTACATTTATGAATAAATAGTATTTAAATGATCAATTTTTCTCAGAAATAAGTCTTTTTTACCTTTGAAATGCGACATCTTTTTCTCCTGTTCGTTGGCTTTCGTATCTGTCCTGTTTTCATTTTGAGGCTCCAGTACGTAGGTTCTTGTTTGCTCCATATTGTGATGCAAGTACACATGGTATATGTGTTGTGGATAAGAAACTAAGAAGTTTGGCCAGTACTGAAAGTCTCTTAAGATAATCAAGTTTTGAGTACTCAGAGTTTCTTATGAGTTTCTTAAAGGTTTAATAACAATCTCCATTTTCACTATACCCCTACCTTCGTAAAAGCAAAGTTTTTGGAGACAAGTGAAAGTGAATATGAGGCAAAACTATGTAAAGGATTTCCTTTAGCAACATAAGTAGTTTCTTAAATCAGTTTCTTATAAAAAAGATTCGTTTATTACCTATAAAACTTTTTTTCAGTTGTCAGCATGCCTTTCTTGCAAGGAATTTGAACTTTAACTTCAATGTTTTTGAACAACTTCATAAATTTTGTTGCGAAAATCACCCGGCGGGTGCACTTTCATCCCCCTAAATGAAACTTGTATATATAACTGTAAAGTTTAACAGGCTTTTCCCCCAAATCCTTACAGATATGTATAAAAATCGACCAAAAACCCTTAAACACGGGCTGTGTCGTCAGTTTGCAACCTGATATGCAAACGATGTTTACAACTATGGGGAAAGCCCACGGGCAACAACCAACATCAAAGTCAAAATGAACACGATGTGAAATTTGGCTTTTAGTTTAAGGATTTTGGAAGTGTCGAATGTAGTATTTCAAATTTGTATATTTCTTCACAATCATTGCTTTACTGTCTTGAATTTTATATGTGTGCATGTCTGAAATTTATTCAATGTTGACTTTGATGATAACTGTGGCCTCCGAACGCTGCTGCTTCTGGATACTTCACCGCTAAACTTTTGTATGAAGATGGCAGTTCCCTATTTTTGATGCACTACAACTGTAAACATGGTCTGCAATTGCCTAAATTATGTTTCCCCAACTATTTAAAACTGTTTGCCATGCGAAAAGCCGTAAAAACTTCATGCCATTTCCATCTTTTCGTATGCGTTGCAATGGGATGTTGAGAATTCAATACGTGCAGGAATTTCCCCATGCAGTCATTATTGGTTAAGCAAACTGAACAATGGGTTATCGTTTCAGACTTTTATTTATAGTTCAATGGTTCCAACGTATTGTGCACGCAGGACAAACTTTCCAGTCTGAAGCAATATGATCTTTAAGATTTATTAAGTTAATAAATGTGCCAGTCAGAGGTGGCGCCAGGGAAGAATTGCTGGGGGACAAAAATTTTCAAATTGCCAACAGTGAGCGAAGCAAGCAAAATTTTTATGGACCACACCTTTCTGATTGGCTCAAATATGACAAGCAAGTTACAGAAGTGCCAACAGTGCATAGCAATTTTCAAAAATGCAAGTGCCAACCGGGTGGGGGACTCAGGGAATTGGCCACGCCATCCTTGGTGCCAGTCAGTTGTTGGTAAAAGTGTGCAGATGATAGATAATGTGGATGACATTTAAATGCTGGGGAGTTATTCCCCTCTCCTGTCAATGTTTCCCTTCTGGCATAAATAAAGCACAACAAGTCCTGCAATAGTGGTTTCTGGTGTCAATATCAGAAAGTTTGCAGAACTTAGGGGATCTCTCCTTCATCCATATTGTTTGTGTGGCTGTATTTGTGTCATAAGAAGTAGACATTTTTGTTTTCGTGTTGTTTCATGAAAAGTTTGTATCTGGAACTGTGGCTAAAATTTTATGTGAAGTGAAATGCTGATGTCTATTGGCTGTGCAAGGCAAACTTTCCAATCTGGTCCGATGCCATGTAAAAGCATTACATGATCAATTAATCTCACAAAAGTAGTTTCTGATGCCCAGATCGGAAGTTTGCGAAGCATAGAGGGATCTCTCCTTCATCTAAATTGTTTGCACAGCTGTATTTGTGTCACTAAGCAATGAATTCATCGTTTCATTTTGTTGTTTTATGCAAATTTTGTGGCTGTAACTGTTGCTGAAATTTTAATTGTGTGGCAGAGAAATCAGCCGCAAAAGGGAAACTGTCCAGCCTGGTCTAGTGCTATGTAAAAAGGTTCTGATTAGGGTGATGTGGCTACATGAGTTAGAATGATTACAAAATTCTTGTAAAAAGCAGAATAGAATTAGATGGTTAGGTGTAAACTTTCTCCAGGATAAGATGCATTAAAAAGTACTTGCATTTATCAAATGCTAAAAATATGTTATCCTTTTGCAGATAGTGTATCAGATCAAGGATTCTTTGCATTTTATGAGTCACTTGGAGAGGTATGTTTTAGCTATTTTATTTTGATGCATTTACCAGAAATACTGTACCTGTCACCTTTCAAAAATGTTAATTTCATTGTGTTCCATCTTCTGGCCTTCTTCACTGTAAAAAGAATCTTTCATAAATGTCTCTAAAACTGGTTGAATCAGGAAAATGGATAGATGTATTTGCAGCCAGCATGTCAGCTTAGCAATAGTTTGTCAAAACTGGTCATATCATCATCTAGTTACTTGAGATTGTAGGAAGTAGTTCATTTCTCTTTTCCATGTCTCAACAATAGATATCATTTGGATGTATTTTTATTTTCTAGAAACCAGAAACAACAATTCGTATATTTGACAGATCTGTAAGTACTTTGCTGGACTGCATAGTTAGTTGGTTAGTTTGACTTCTTAATTCAATTGAAATTCATAGCTTAGATTATTTGGTTAATGGTTTGACTTGATATGCAATTGTGTTATTTTCCCAATTTGTTTTTGCTATTTACTCCAGGGTTGCTGGAGCATTAAGTCTGTGCAGTTAGTCATTAAGTCAAACAGGCCCTGTGGGAGTTATTCAACCAAAATGTTAAATTGCATAAGTTTATATACACTATTTGTTTGATGTCGAGTTGATCTTTATATATTGATGTCACAGACAGTTGTTGATATCATATTCCTTGAATTCTAGTTCAAATTTGAGAATTTTTTAAACAGTTCTCAATACTTTTATGGTTATCCTGCCTTAGAATGTTTTCAATGCTTTGTTTGTATGTTTACTTTCTCTGTACAAGGACTCATTACCAAAACAGATTCTAAACTAATTCAAGAACTTCTGGTATTGTTTATTTGATGAAAAATATTTAGTATGTAAAGTAGGTTTTGGAGGTCATTATGAATCATTCTCGATACTTTTGTTTTACAGGATTACTACACAGTTCATGGTTCTGATGCAACGTTTGCAGCTAAGGAACTATTTAAATCAACCAATGTCATTAAATATTATGGAACTGGTAAGAAAACTTTTTGCCACAAATGAAATGCTAGATGATGCCTCAGAGTTTTGCTTAAGAGCTAACAGCATTCTTTGATTGTGGGGGGGGGGGGTAGAACTTGTTTGGCATACCCCAGTAGAGAATATGGTTTAGAAGGAGATAAAAAATTTTCCACCTATAGGTTATGTTTTAATTGTGTATAGGAGGGTGTTTCCATCCAAAGGAATTTTCTTACAAGTTGATAGGAGGTTGTGATCTATGATAAAAAGGGCTGTTGGTCCAAAAATTCTTCCTGCCTTTGGCAAATTTGGGCCAAAGGGCCCCTTCTGTTCCTTGACTCTTGAGCCCTGGGATGCCTGCCCTGGTATCGACATCATAGGGAATGGGAGCATTCTAGATAGCATTATCAATAGCCTTCTAGATTAATTTCACTCTATAAAAACCACTGAAGATGGAATCTTTTTTGTGCTAATTAAGACTGTTTGCAAACTTTTTCTCCTCTTCACAGGGTCAAAAAAACTTCCTTATGCAGTGCTGAGCAAGAACAACTTTGAAACTTTTGTCAGGGATCTCTTACTTGTCAGACAATACAGAGTTGAGCTATACAGAAGCAAAGCTGGAAGAAGTAATGCCTGGGAGCTTTCTGGAAAGGTTTGTCATCCCACTACTCTCAGAAGAAGCACCATGAGCAGTAGGAAAAATTTGGATTGCTTGCTCCTTAGAAATGCTGCGATCTTTCTCACAACATTCAAGATTTGATGTTTGCACCATTGCTTTCTGGTATTCACAATTGGCCAGGTAGAAAACGCAGAAACCGCAGAAATCGCGGAATGTATAATCTTCACTCAAAACAAGATAAAAAGGGATTAATAGGCAAAGACATCTTTTATTTTTCGGAATAAAGGATGCACCAGGCAAACGACTTTTAAATGAAGAATTTCCGCGTTTTCTTTTCCGCGCTTTCGAGTAGAGACCAATGAAAACTCGAAAACGCGGAAAGAAAAACGCGGAAATCACATTTTTTATTTCTTTGCACAATGTTCCCAAATAAAGCGAGAAGGCTCTGTTGCACTTCTTGATTCGTATCTAAATGAATGAAATTAGGGTCTAATTTCCCCTTGTCCAAAAGTTTAACACAGTTACGAGATACGCCTCTTTCCAAGTTAAATTGATTTCATAGAACCAGATGCTACATCATATGCTACCATATGCGACAGAGTGTTATAAGGAAATCAAAAATATTTTAGAGCATAAAATTTCTGCGTTTTTTTCCGCGCTTTTGAGTAGAGACCAATGAAAACTCGAAAACGCAGAAAGAAAAACACTGAAATCAAATTTTTTGTTTGTTTGCAAAACGTTCCTTGATAAAGTGAGAAGGCACTTCTTGATTTGTCTCTAAATGAATGAAATTAGGGCCTAATTTCCCCTTTTCCGAAAGTTTAACACAGTTACGAGATACGCCTCTTTCCAAGTTAAATTGAGTTCATAGAACCAGATGCTACATCATATGCTACCATATGCGACAGAATGTTATAAGGAAATCAAAAATATATTAAAGAGCATGAAATTTCCGCGTTTTCTTTTCCGCGCCTTCGAGTAGAGACCAATGAAAACTCGAAAACGCGGAAAGAAAAACGCAGAAATCAAATTTTTCATTTCTTTGCACAATGTTCCTAAATAAAGCGAGAAGGCTCTGCCGCACTTCTTGATTCGTATCTAAATGAATGAAATTAGGGCTAATTTCCCCTTGTCCAAAAGTTTAACACAGGGGTTTCCGCCAACCAGCTTTGATTCATTGCAAAGCTGGTTGGCATGTATCACACTTGTAGGCCCTCTGCCATATGCTATTAGATGAAATGATTTTCAAACATTTCCTTGAAACCAGTGAAAAAAAGACTTGGAAAACTGCATCTGTGTTTTTGAGTCAGTCTGGGATTTCAAAATGTTAAGAATGTTTTGTACATGTTTTGGAAAATTTGGAATATATTATTATGTATTTTCCATGTTTTCCAACTTTTGAAAATATTGTTGATGTTTCTGAAAATTCAGAAAATGTTTCCCATGTTTTGAAAATTTGGAATATTTTGTCCATGTTTTCAAAAATTTAGAAAATATTTCCATGTATTCAAAGCTTAAGAAAAATTTGTCTGTGTTATCAAGATTTTTGAAAGTATTTTCCATGTTTTTGGAGCTTTGTAAAATTTTGCCTGTGTCTCTTAAAAATTGGAAAGTGTTCTCTGTGTTTTCAAAACTTCAAAAAATATTTTCCATGTTTTCAAAAAATCCTTAAGTTGTGTGTACGTGTTTTTGAAATGCGGAATGCTTCGTCCATAAACAGTTGCAAAGTTTGTCTGTGTTTTCAAAAATTTGGAAAGTCTTTTTGATGTTTTTGAATTTGGCAAAGGGGAATGTGAAAAGTCGGATGAGTAAAAGTTGGACAATATTTTCCGCACTTTTTGAGACATCAGAGATCTCACCCTGGCTGTAGCCACTTGACAGTTGACCCTGTAGACACAGATCCACCTTACTGATATTTTTACCGTAAGCCTTTTATCAACTTTTAGGCTTCTCCCGGTAATCTGCAGCAATTTGAAGAAGTCCTGTTTGGCAATAATGACATGTCCGCATCAGCAGTTGTTATGGCTGTCAAGTTAGGATCTGATTCAGCTGGTCAGAAGGTAATTTTAAGTGTGATAGATTTCTGTCAAATAGTTATTACTATTTTTAGATAAAGATCCAGCAAGATTTCAGATAAAGTCTTTCAAAGTTTTTTTCTGGCACCTCTCGTTCTTTGTACATGAAAAGTAAAACTGAATATTTTTCAAATTCACTCTTATTTGGCTGTTGATCCTGAATTCTACACAAAATCTCCCCCCCCCCCTGTTTGAAAATAATTGCAGTAAAAGTGGCCGCGCAGTGATTATTGGGATTAAACCAGGGAGCGCCGGGCGCTCCCTGGATTAAACTTTCTAATAGCCAATAGATTGAAATGTTTTTGTATTTTTTGGAACACTCTTAAGTAGTCTCTTGGAAAAGTTTCAGAGACTTAAATTGTCAATCTGTCAGAACAGAAGGAAAGGGTCTGAAACCCCTGAAATCAAATCTTCCAGGTCTTTGGGAACTATTTGAAATCCATTTAAAAGTTAGCATGACTAAAGCCCCGTCCACACGTATTCGGATATTTTTGAAAACGCATCTTTTTTTATCCGTTTTGGGTTAGCGTCCACACGGAGACGGCGTTTTCGGTCACCAAAAACGAAGCTTTTCGAAAACGCTCTCCAGAGTGGATCTTTTTTGAAAACGCCGTTTTCATGTTGTCGTGTGGACGGGTGAAAACGGAGCTTTTCGAAAACGCTGACGTCACAGCATCAATTTACGACGTACCAGAGCATGTGCACGGATCTTTGGGGATCACGCAAGGGCATTTTGTTTTTTTGTTGTTTTTTGGTCAAAATTCGAACAGAGGAATCTGAAAGCAGCAGCGTCTTCGTGTGGATGGGGATATTTTCGAAAACGCTTCTCGTGTGGACGCGGATATTCTTTTATACGGATAAAAAAGATGCGTTTTCAAAAATATCCGGATAGGTGTGGACGAGGCCTAACAATCCGATGAAGTGAAACTGAAACTGAACCAAACTTGATATCTTATTTATAGCTGTGAAAAGAGGAGCATTTCATTTATCACATAATGCCTCTGATCGTGCGTTTTCAGGCCATTTTCCGGATGTGCTTCGAAACTAATTTTTGAATCTTTCTAATTTACATGAAGACTAATATCTTTACTAATTATTAGAAGGTTACCAAAGAACAAGAAAAGTAGGTCCTTCTTTTGGTTATTAAGAAAATTAACATCAATGATTGCTGTGTGACTACTTTTGCTGCAATGAGTCTGGAACAGGCAGACACATTTTTTAGCAATCCAGTATTTTAAGGGTATCGTTTCCCAATTGCTGGGAGAAGTCTGCAGAAGGTCTTGCCAAATAGTTCAACTGTTAGGCATTGGATATTTGCAGGCAGATGCAGTCGGTTCCAAAAGTTTAAGTCCATTTCACAAACTTGTTTTGTTATCATCAATCATAGACGCAGCGAGCTAAGGCCCCGTTCACACTACTCCGTTTTTGTACAAAAATGGAGACAAAAACCTCCTTTTTTGTGAAAGTATTCACACTGATCCGCACAAAAACGCAACAAAAACGGAGGTTTTCGAAAACGCTGTCAAATGTGGATATCCGCAAAAACGGAGGTTTTTGAAAACGCATTTGATCAATGTGAACGCACAAAAACGGAGGTTTTTGAAAACGCTCCAATATCCAACAATGAGCTTCACAAAAACGGAGTAATGTGAACGTACAAAAACGGATGTTTTTCGCTACGTTTTTGTTATCGGGCAGATCAGCATGAACGCACAAAAGTGGAGGTTTTTCTCTCCGTTTTTCTACAGAAACGGAGCAGTGTGAACGGTAGCTTCGATGCAACGAAAACGGATATTAACATAGACGGAGTAGTGTGAACGGGGCCTAAGTCTGTACTTTTAAGACCTCGGTCTTTATATTTACTGTACAACACAAAGCCCGCTAGTTTGTGCATATTGATCTTCGGTTAAGATTCAATTTGATGTTTTTGTATACCTGCATTGGTTACAAGAATTAAATCATTTTTGAAGTTCTGTTTGGTTCGCTCTGATATCAACGAAAGGTAGGACGTTGAATGACATTCTGTGCATCAACTTGAAGAAGCTTTTGTAAAATAAGTTATTTTTGGTGTCCCTAGTCTCAGCTGCTGCACAAGCATGACATTTAAAAGCTCGTAGCTCAGTGGTAAATTTTCAGCAGATTTGCAAGAATGCAAATTCTAAATTTAACCGAACTTCTTGCGTACTGTGTAATCTTACCTTGGAGCCCATTCATTTTATCGCTATTTGTAGCATACAGTCAAATATTGAACTATTTTTCGTGGCACACTGTATGTTATGCAGTGTCAGCTGAGAAATCTGGCGAAAATTCTCTTAGTTCAAGTCCCCAATCAGAAATAAAAAAATAAGCAATGTGAGCAACTTTGACAACTTGGATAGTAACGAGAATCTGTTGCATGATAGTGCAGCTGGTAGAGTATTAGTTAATAACGAATGGCAGTCCTGCTGTTGTCACTTTTATTGCTCGAATTTTTCCTGATTTTAGTTTTCAAGTTTGACAGCTTGGACAATGGCAGGGACCTGTTGCATGATAGCTCAGTTGGCTTAATTGCTCGAGATTTACTTGATCTTAGTGTTCAGCTTTGACAGCTTAGAAAATGGCAAGGATCTGTTGCAAGATAGCTCAGTTGGTTTAATGGCTCCAATTTTTCCTGAACATAGTTTTCTGAAAGAAAAGTCAAATATGTGAAGCATGATATCTTTCGATCGTTTACAGGCCAGAAGCATAGCAAGTAATTTTGTAATTACTTTAATTATTGTAATTATAATATTAATTATTTGATTAAGTAATTTTGTATTATTACTTTCAGAATATTGGTGTTGCATACTCAGACGCCGAAGCTAGGAAGTTTGGAGTTTGTGAGTTTGCTGACAATGATCAATTTTCAAACTTAGAGGTAAGAAAGCCAATTTTTCTCCAGTTTAAGCAACGTTTTCAGTCTGTACAGTCTTCTGTTCAGACTGTTCCCAGGCTTACCTGGTCTCGGTCAACGCAAAATGACACAACTAGATTTTTGCATAAATTATTCTGAATAGACAGATTCACTGCTTGCAGTAGAATTAAGAAAATCTAAACAAAATCAAGGAATAACAGAGTCTAGCAAATTATTCACCCTTTTTCCAGACAATATGTTTTTTTGGTAGAAAAGGGCATGGGACCGTAGTGAGTCAGAAAATGTACAACTCTTTGAAACATCTTGATACTAAAACTATGACACCAAGTTGAAAAATCGAAGCCCTGTGGTCTTCGATTCAAGTCTTTCTATAATATTCATGAAATTGAAGGCGTTAGATGTTAAACAAAGCTTCGTTTGAATTTCAGTGCATTAAACGAGCGCAGATTTCGGCATAACTGGGACTGCCTGAGCCCAATTTGCAATTGTGGTACTAGAATTGAGGACAACCAACACTTTTTCCTGCACTGCCCACAGTTTGACTTAATACGTGCCGATCTCTTTGGTCAGCTCTCAGAACTCCCTTCCCTGGATCTTAATGATATGAATACGAAAGCCTTGTGTAGTCTACTTTTATATGGCAGTCGTTATTTGAATATCATTACCAACAGAATGATCATGGATGCCACAATATTATACATCAAAGCAACCCAACATTTCCAGTAAATTTAAAGTATAAACTGTAGCAGCCCACCCTTTTTTGTTTTAATTTCGATATATTTGTAATGGTTAGTTTATTGTAAGTGTCTCTTGTAGTGGGAACTCGATGACCTCGAGTCTTTTTCTGCTACGAGGGGCACAATCTAATATAAGTGGAAGTCATCATCATCATCATCATCATCATTACTTTATTTTTAGTAGGCTAAGTTGAAAATAGCTACTTTACAGCTAATTAAGGCCTACTTTAAAAATTAATACAAATATCTAAAAAAGAAAGAATATATATATATATAAAGAAATTTACAATGCGTATATATACAAAAAGATTACATGATAAAAACATCTATCTTGCCAGGAACCCCACTTTAGGAATATATGTCTTGCAGAGCCTACAGTTGCATTTATCACCTTTCCAGCATCTAATTCGTTTTTGAAAATAGGACAACTTTCTCTCTCTAAGGTTCTAATTCGTTCTAATTTCAACAACTCTAAGGTTCTAATTCGTAGTTGTGTTTAGTTTTACCTGTTGATAAGAAAAAATGTTAGCTGACTTTCCTTTCAATGTAAGATCAACAGTTGAAGACAACAAACTTCGATTTGTAGGCTTGCAAAATGAAACCCTTGCACTATTTTATGTGCAACTATGGCACCACACATTAGCTAAAACAATGAACACAACAGCCAGTAATAAGGCCAGGAGGCAAATGAAGCTTCCCTGTGTATAAGCTAAATCATTCTTAATTCGCTTTGAGTAAAATCATCGTTGACTAACTCTCTGAAAGTGTTCTGAGATCGCAAGGAAGTCCATGCCACAGCTAGCAGTGTTTTTTAGGAGAACAGGGGTCGTGCTTTTGTTTTCCCCCAAGATTTTGCCAGATTTGGACCCTCGATCTAAGCCTCTCTTCTTGCAAGTAAAAAGGTCTATACTGGGCATGAAAAAGGAAACATCTACGTGATAATGAACAGGCAATTTTTTGCTGTTTCGGATCATATCGAGAAAAAGGACTGCTAGCTAATCCCTAATTCATAGAGACATGGTGCACGTCGAATTGTGAGAAAAAGATCTTGAAGATAAATGAAGCTTCCGTAAGATGATGCATTTAAAATTTCACGAACTGGCTGCACAGTTTATAGACTTATGCCTTTTCGCCCCTTGTTTCTTGCGTTCTTTGATTTGGTGACATCAGTTGGCCAATAGGGACTCATGATATTACTTTTAACATGTGAGCCAACTTTAGGCCCACGCACAGTGATTCCTTATTCACGAATCAAATTGCTGGAAGTTAGTTTTCAACCAATCAGGAGGCGCTATTTAGGCAGTTGTTGTTGTTGCATACAAAACATCGGTTGATGAGGCCTAGAGTTCTCGCAGCTGCGATGGATCTATGTTGCTTCTACAGAGGAAGATCACCGCCTGAAAGGTAAGCAGTTTGCATTTTATTGGTAAAGAAAACATTATCCTTTGTGCTGAAAGTTTTCTTTCTAATTTTAAAGCTCTTTAAACTAGACTTTGAAGCGATCTTGTTAAGTGTAACAGAGCTCTGGCTAGTATAGGCCATTTGAAGAGTTGGCCCACTCTTTAAGAGTAATCATGAGTGCCTATTGATCAAATGATGTCAGCAAATCAAATAACGCTGGGAAACAAGGAACGAAGGAGGGTCATACGTCTATGCATAGCTTATCCCCTGCGATTTTTCAAACAATTGACAGATTTTTTCTGATACTACACCCAATGTACTATAAACCCAATGTGCCTCTCAAACGATGGTATTGAGGATACGGAACACTTTTTGTTGCTCTGTCCATCTTTTGACACCCAACGACGAGATCTTCTCGCTGGAGTTCTTGCATTAGTTCGACCGTTTGGACTCACTAACCCTTCAAACGAGGTATTAACACAACTGTTAATGTATGGTAATAAGGACTTCCCAGATGAAATCAATAGAAATATCCTTGAGTTAACTCTACAGTTTATCCATGAAACTGGTCGATTTGATTGAATTCGTCCAAATTCTTGCCATCCGTCGAGCAGCCACCAAGTCCCCTTTTTTTAGTGAATTTCCTTTTTGAGTATTGTTCTATGTAGTCTTGCCTTTTCCCTTTTTTTTTCTTCTTTCTAAAGCCACGGGGTAGACATGATATCTTGCTCCTCGTGGTATTGTATTTGTAGTATCGTAGAGTATTTTGTAAGTAGTGTAGTGAGTATCTTGTATTTTGTAAATTTTTAATTGATGATATAAAAAAAAAAGATTTTTTCTGTAAGCAAATACCAAAATGATTACAGCATCAGAGAAGAAGGGTGAATTTTGTGAAAGAAAGGATACTTTTTATTCAAGACAAAGCAATTTTACAGCCTCAAGAATAGATTTCCCACCATCAGCGCAGCCGACCGTGATTTTCTGTTTTTCTGTTTATTCTAATTTTGATTACACAAACTCAGATGTGAAATCTACATATTGCTTTGTCTTTTCGGAAACCTGAATCTTTTGTTTACAAAATTTATCCTTGCTGCCATATGATTATTGGTATTGCCAGATCAGTATTTTTGAAAAGAGATCTTGAATCAACATCGTTAAATTTTGAAGAAAAAATGCCTAGTTTTGACGCAATGCGCTCACAGGCTTAGGCTCAGTCATCATTGACAGACCCAATCGGCTAAGGTTTATTTTAACATTTCAAGTCATTTGACCGTACTCTTTGGAAGTTTTAGTGTTATGCTACTTTTTGCACTCCTGGCACTACTTTGCATGGCACGAAATATATTAGAGAAATCAAAAGACCATTTGTCAAGAGACTGATCACTAGATGTGAAATGGGTGTAAACAAACCCTAACTGATTTTGTTTTGTTTTTTGTTTTTGTCATTGATGGACTGAATGACTGATGATTGATCGCCTGACTGATTGATTGTTACTTTATAGGCGTTGCTCGTTCAAATTGGGCCTAAGGAATGTTTGGTAGCCGGACCAGACGCAAGTTCCGAAACTGCGAAGTTAAAGCAAGTTCTCGAAAGGAGTAACGTACTAGTTACTGACAGGAAACGAGGTAATTTTAATTACCATTTGAAATATTGGCTGCGGTCACACTAGAATCTAGTCCCGTTATACTCTGAATTGTTTCACTTTCTTGAAATTCATCTTCGATATAAAAGTACGGCATTGTAACGATACAACGACACCCGGTCAAACTCGAGCCCGTCACGTCTTTTGCAAAGTTGCCTCTGCTATGGCCAATCATTTTGGCGCGAAAGTAATCGTCACGTGATTACGTTGGTAAATCATGATTGCTTAAGTTTGCTTAAACAACGCTGTAATGTAGGTCGGCCCCTTGTTTATCCCGTTGTTTTGGATACTATGGTTTTTTAAAGACACTTGCCCCAAGAACGAAACGTTATAATAGTGTTGTATGTGAACAAGAAGAGCGGTCACATACAACAGCGTTATAATCCCGTAGTTTCGAAAGGAAACAACGGGATGAACCGCCTAGTGTGACCGCAGCCATTGTTTTTCGTTGCAAAGATTATGCGGTTTATTAAACGATTGCAGGGCTAAAGCTGAAAATATCTAGACCGCAGCTTGACATAGGGTCTGTATGCCCTGGGATCAGCAAATATCTCGGGTATCCATTCTTGCTGCTTATGCCCAAACGATGTAGCCTTCCTTTGCTGTTGGTTTCCAAGGCGACGCTAGTCCAGTATGGCTTCAAAATACGGCTTCTGCGGACCGATCATACACCAATGAAATTAGCTAGCATTGATTAGCTTTAACGTAGCTATCATAGTTGTACGCCAACCTTATGAAAACCTTTTTTTCATTATCCTAATAATTATTGTTAATTCTTTCATTTAAAGTTGGCTAAATACTATAGCTACAATACCTAATTAAGGCCAACTATTTACAAAAAAGTACATTAAAATTAAGATATAATTTACAATAAAACACCTAAATGAGGATAACAGTTTTTACATAATCTGCAGTTGCAGGCATGGCATTTATGGGCTTTGATAAACTTTTTGAAAGCATGAAGGGAATGCATTTTTTTCAGCTCTGCTGGTAGTGTCTTCCTAATGTATATATTGCTCCATTGCCTCTCCGGTAAGCTGCATTTTCAAACGCCATATAATGAGAGTTATATGTAGACTCGCGACATGATCTCAGTTGTTGCAACAGTAACAGCCGACAACAATAAAAACAATGACAACAAGAAAAACATTTTTTATTTCTGCTCAAGGTGGGGCTAATGGATTTTCATATAAAATATTGAGGCGGAAATGCACGGATTTATCTCGTGCCTATGGCATAGTCTTAGAAGCGAGGTAAGCAACTATCGGCAGCAGTAGGAAATTTTCTTTGCTGCGGTGAAGTTTGTGGAAGCTAATTAGCCGTAAAAATGAGGAACTCCTGGTTCAGAGTGAAAGGTTTCTTGATTCTTTGCATGAGTAAACTTTCATCTGGATACTTGCGGCTGTTGTTTATGGCTAGCATAACCAAAAACTTGGATTTAAATGTGTTTTTGCATCGGAAGTTCGAATTGGCAACTTAGGCCCATCTG
Source organism: Aurelia sp. 3 sensu Dawson et al. (2005) (assembly GCA_964020215.1). Classification (NCBI taxonomy): domain Eukaryota; kingdom Metazoa; phylum Cnidaria; class Scyphozoa; order Semaeostomeae; family Ulmaridae; genus Aurelia; species Aurelia sp. 3 sensu Dawson et al. (2005). The sequence continues at coordinate 7,501,980 of OZ026587.1, forward strand.
CCATTGCCTGGAGCACTCAGCTTTTTGGGCAGTGTTGCTACGATTTCCATATGCAGATATGAAATCGAGGGGGGGGGGGACTTCGTCCCAATATTCAATGTGGAAATTCACTAGTCGTAGTTTAAGCACCCATCAGTCTATTAATGGATTAATAGCGATAACTACGAACATGCAGTCAGTCTAAGTTGGATACCTAATCAAATAACAAGAGGAGATGCTGTAACTCCTCTACATAACATGCTTTTGCTTGACTTGCCTCTTCAAGTTGATCAACGATCAGAAACAGGGAAATTCTCTCGTGCAACGAACCAAACTAAAACAAACTAGGCCGAAAATGATGACTTAAGACTGGTATTTGCAACTGTCATGCTGGTTGTTCAAGCGAAAAAGGATTGTTTGGTGGAAGTGACGAGCATACATCGAAACAAATATCTAAACATCGGCTCAGCTGATTTTAGTTTCTACTTCAGAAGCTTAAAAGTAGCTTCTAGATTGCTCTCAGTTTTCGTTTACTTAGATTTTGATACTTAGCTTCTGAACTAAACATGTAGAACTGTGACAAAGACAGAGCAAGACAAATAGTTTCTATGACCAGGGCTTTGGGGCAATGGTTTTTTTCATAAAGGGCGTGTTTGATTGGTAATTCCAAACCTACCAAATTCTGAAAACGGTAGACTTCACAGAGACGGAAACACAGTGCCCAATCAAACACAAATTCTTCCAAACAGCAGGTTTCAGATTAATCTAGGCGAAAACGATGTTTCCAGTCAAAAAACACGAAGACGAGTCCGGTGCTTGGCAACAAAGATTGAGCTGACTCAATTACCATAGCAGGACAAGCAAATTCACCTCGTTTTGAGAGTTTCGCAAATGAAACGAGGATCTCTCCAAACATGCCAAACCTACCGTTTTCGGAATTTGTTGGTCAATCAAAGATAATTCCGAGTGTTCAAAGTCTACCCTTTTCAGAGCTAGCACCTACCAAACAAGCCCAAAGATTGCAACTTTTAGGAAATTTTGAGTCAGATCATAAGCTAACTTTAGGGTGCATTTGACTGGCACCTGTATTGTGGAGTCAGTAGACCTGGTAGACTCAGAATTAGTCTTTTTCTATACTCTGATGGTCTAAACACTGTCGATTTGGTTGGTTTAGTAGGGCTCTGAACCTTCTGCTCAAAAAGCAGAAGGCTTGCTTTGCATACTTTGGAGAGATTCTCGTTTTCTTTTGCAAGTTGCCATGGTAATCGGAAACTTGCTGTTTAGGGACTTGCGTGTATTTCCTTCTCTGCAAAGTCAGCTGCTTTCAGATGATGTATTCACTGGTTGTTATAGCCGCACATACAAACAAACATATCTGATGCTTTCAGGTAGGTTTGGCATTTCCAATTAGGCATGCCCTTGATTTCTGTATAATTATGAGTTGAAAAAGAAAACAACATAGCTCGTAAACTTGTCCTAAGTTTCTCAGTTAACGAGGGCTCAGCTTACTATTCTCCGAACTGCACATGAAATGATTATTATTACCTTAAGAATTACGTAAGCAATTCTTAAACATACTAAGAGTCCTGTCACAGCACAAATGGCAACTGGAAGCAACAGTACGATAGCAATTTCAATCCAGGCAAAAATGTCTTGCAAGTTAACTGATTTACTTGCCCGTTCGAAATCTTGAATGTCATCTTTGCAGAGTAAATTCATGCTAGATATTAGTACTAATGCCGTTAACGATATCGTCTCCAGGATGTTGAGAAAACGGTTGTTGAAAGGCTGCAAATGAACATGATGTAACAAAAAGGATATTTGAACGAAGAGCATTGTGTACAGTTTGATGTTATGATCTTGAGTGAATGTTAAGATGGTTATTAGTACCAAACGTCGTGCAATGTAAACTCCTTCCCAGTGAAGATACTCGGGTTCGTCTGATGTCTTCTTGAAAGGGCTGGTCAAGCTTTCATGAATTAACTTCGGCACTGTATTAAGAGCCTCTGCTTGGGTACCATGCTGGGTTGCGCTTTCAAATTTCCATCTGTACAGCTGGTAGACTAAGTATGGGAGTGGGAACAAGCAACCAACGAAAATACCTGTCAGCTCAGTTTGCTTAGAGAACAAAAATCCTGACAATAAGAATATAAATAGACAGAAAGGTGCTACCCAGATCACTGCGACGATTATCAAGGCGTATTGCCACGTTTGGAAGCAGCCAATATTTCCTTGTATATACAGATACTTCTGGTTATTTATTTCAATGCAATAGCTTAGTTTGAAGACAGTTTGAACGACAACTGAATATGTCAGAAGACATACTTCAAACATAGAAACGAGAACTTTGTCACTTAAAGGTACGCCATCATTATTTTGGTCGTTGTTGTTGCTGTTGGCGTTGTTGTCATTGCTGTTGCTACGGTTGTTGTGTGACTTCTTTTGCGTCTCTAGGAAGAATATTTTCGTTGCCTTCCCAATGATATGAATAAGTAGCAACATTAGCAAAAGACAAGCTACAAATCCTACACGAATTAAACGTTTTGAAATCGGAGTTGCATCTAACAATGCACATGAAATTGAGCTGCCACCAGGCACAATATTGAAATTGAAGAATGCTTTCACACTGTTCTCCATTCTGCTGATGATGCTGTCAAGCTCGTCGTTTTCATTGCTCTTCAAAAGGGATTCTGCTTGATAGAAGTAAAACAAGATCTTGAGAAAGCCTGTTCCCATGCCACAGCTGCCATTATCATTTGGCCTCGTTTCGATTGCACCGTGGCTGTCGTTCTCATTGCTTTCATCGTTTCCATTGTCTACAATGTCATCCATGTTAACAACCGCCTCACCCTGGATTCTTTGGAGGAGAGGTATTTCAAGGTTGCTAGGCCTCGTGTTTCGGAACCAGAGTAGTTGGTTGACTAACTGTGAAAAGACTTTAGTCCTGTAAATGAACAATATGAGATAAATGGCCCGTGCAATCATTACTATAGGCCAAAATTTCATTCGCTTACAGTCAGCATTTTTGATGCATTTGGTCGATAACATGCTCTCGGTGAACCCTTGCCTGCATTTTGCACATAACCATCCTCTTCGATTAGTGTCACATGAATTGTAGTTCAAGCAATTTCTACCTTCGCAGCCATAGCCATCGGGCAGACGAACAAAGGCAATATCGCCTTTTTGTTTCTTCTGGTAGCCCCAGTGGTTTGCTTTCGGACTGATGATACCCGATTTACAAGTGCTTCCAATAGGGCATATTTTGCATCTGGTGTTTTTAAGGGAAAGTTTCTTGAAGCTGCTTTGAAATAAGTTGTAATGGTTGTACGGGCATTTGACACAGGTTTGAACAAACGAACGGAATTTGGCGTTTCTTGGCTCATTGCGTGATACAGACACGCCAGATAGTTCCATGTTGAAACCTTTTGGACAGCTAAAGGTCGAAAAGTTATCAACAACAACTACACTCTCACTAAAATGCAGCACAATTTTGCCAGCTAATGGTTCATTCACCCTCGTTGTAACATTTGTTATATTCAGGCCCGCAGAAGTGAACATAATGTCCCCATCTACTGCTCGTGTCACTTGTTGTGAAGGACTTTTCAATATTGAATTTTGAATTGCTAAATGGAAAGGGGAGGTATCAGGGACGCCAGTTTTTGCAGCATGGAGAGCCTTTGCGTAGATAGTTCCTCCCATAGACGCTGCAGTGTTATTGTTGAAACTGCATTCCTTGATAGATACCGTAATATCATATTTATTCATTGAGTCTATTGATAATGCTCCTCCGGCGCCCCTTCCCGACTTGAAAAGGATTCCCTGCTCGGAACTGCAATTATTATCGTTGAATTTGCTTTGAGATATGTTTACATTGAGTTTCCCACGTAAAGACACTGCACCACCAAATGAAATCGCCTTGTTGTTGACAAAAGTACAATTGCAGATCACTCCTCTTGTGGTTTGGAGACTCATTATATCCAATGCGCCTCCGCTGTCAGCAGAATTATTTACAAATACGGAATTGTTAACATTGATATTCATCAGGTTTTGTCCGCGACCATTGTGTATACTTACAGCTCCGAGTGACTGTCCCATAAACACGCTTTGGTCCATTTTCAAATCGAATACTTTGATATTAGCATTCGCAAGAACAACTCCTTGTCTGAAGTGCTTAACCAGTGCTGTATTGATTGATACTGCTATGTGAGTGTATGGATAGGGATACTGGTGGACAATATTTGAGAACTGAAAGGCTGTCTGTGATATCGTAGACTTTCCAATAAACTGTGTATTTGTGATTTGTATACTGGCGAAGCCAAAAGCATTTTGAGCTATAACACCATATCTGACATGATAGAATTTGCTATTTTTTATGTTCAGTTGACATAGATTTGACCATTGAAACCTAACAGCATTCGCATTCCCCGTGAAATGACATGTTTCACATACAAGAGAGGCATCACGTATCGATAGGATCTCACCGTATTGACTGCCGATTGCTTCCTTCACAAACGAAATATTCTTCATGGTAACTGTGAAAGTTCCAGTACCTGCATATTGGCCCGCTATTTGAAACATTGTCTTACAACCCATGCAAGATAACAGTGGTTGTCCATGTAGCCCATAAAATGAGAGTTCTTTATTGATGTAAACTGTATTCTCTTCATACTTTGCATTTACGGTTCCGTTTATGCCATTGATTAAAATGACGTCACTTTCAACAGTTCTTACCCGTACTGCGTATGTGATGCTCCTGCACGGAGTCAATGTTCCGCCGCATGTATCGTTATTGTGTCCATCAAAAGAGACGTAGATGTCCTTTGTCATAGCACCTAAAATGAATGAGGTTTGAGATCCGTCAACAAAATGGATCTTGTTCAGATTTTATTACATGGTGATAACAATTCCCCCAACAAATATAGAAAATAGTCAAATATAGAAAATAGAAATAGACAAAGGGGGTTGCATATTTAACTCAGTTAAGGATGGGGCTAAGCAAACTCAATTTTCACAAATTTAAACATAATTTTAAAGATACAATCAATGTGCCCAGTTAACGATGGCATAGAAGATACGGAACACTTTTTGCTGCTCTGCAATTCTTTCAGACAGCAGAGATGCAGTCTTCTCGCTGGTGTCAACAATGTACTCGAAGCTTGTGGACATTCTGAGAGTGCAGATATCAATATGTTGCAACTTCTTCTGTACGGAAACAAAAATTTGCCCTTGGAAGCCAACAAGATGATCTTAAATCTAACTATTAAGTACATTTCTGAGACCGAACGCTTAGGTTGAAGGTTATTGGAATCCCTGAAAAGAGCACCCAAATCCCTTCTGTATGTGTCTGTTTTCAGTAATTATGTAATGTCTTAAGGAAGCTTGCAACCAAATAATAGATTTTTTCACACTACCTTTCATGGTTTCCAAACTTTTCAAATCTTTACTCGCAATTATTTGGTTGCAAGAATCCTTAACTTGTTGTTGTAACTCTGTGTGTCTTTTTATTATCTCTTTTTCTTGTTATGACCCCTGGGTAGACAAAATGTTTTGCTCCTTTAGCGTTAAGTAAAGGTATAGTAAGTAATCATGTATTGTAAATTTTTAATGGAATAGAAAAAATATATAGAAAAATTTTTTCAGCGCAAACCCAACTGATTTTGTGTCATGTTTCTTTGGCAATTTTTGCTCGGGGGGGGGGGCGGGGAAACATAACATAACATTAATTTAGGGTTTTTATATATTTTGTTATATTGTATATTGTGTAGATAGTCGGTGTAAATTAGCTGTTGTTAGCTATAAGTAAACTTTAAATAAGTTTTTATGGTTATGATTATGATTAAACATCTTAAGGGTATGGTTATCAGGGGCTCCCCAAGGATCCGTCTTAGGCCCTATTCTTTTCAACTTCTATATTAATGATTTATTTCATTTCATCAAAGAAGCATCCCTCGTCAACTACGCACATGATAATGCCCTTACATATTTTTCAAATAGTCTCCCACAACTAATTGATGTGCTAGAAAAGGAGGCATGCGTTCCTCTCACATGGTTCGATCGAAATGAAACGATCGCCAACCCAGAAAAATTCCACGCACTTCTCGTAAAGAAAGATCGAACGGACACCACTGGGCATAGTATTTCTGTTCAAGGGAAAACTATTAAATCTAAAGCTTCGGTTAAGTTGCTTGGTGTAAATCTCGACCATCAACTAAACTTTGACCTCCACATATCTGATCTTTGCAAAAAAGCAGCAACCCAACTAAATGTACTAAAACGACTAAAGCCTTTTCCTGGTTTCGCACAGAAAGAGGTACTCGTTCAAAGCTTTGTCTTTTCTAGCTTTAACTATTGCCCTTTAGTATGGTTCTTCTCGTCAGCTAGATCTATGGATAGGATCGAAAAAATACCGGAGAGAGCATTACGTTTTCTTTACGACGACCATGGTTCTTCTTATGAAGAATTAATATGCAAAATATTTTCGAAACAAGAGCCTCAAATCGACCTACACGTCGTCCAAATGATTTACAGCATTACAGGCCAAACCAGACAACGTTCGGTTCAAATAGTCTAAGGTCCCTTGGGCCGCAAATTTGGAATCGTTTGCCAGATGACATCAAGTCAGCCGAAAATCTAGTCCAATTCAAAAGGCTAATCAAGAGCTGGGATGGGGGCCACCTTCAGGTGCAACGTATGCCTTCGAAATTAGTCTTGTACATCTTGTATATTTTAAATAATCGAATTATAGATTAGCTATTTTTTTAGCTAAATAATATTTCGATTTAAAAATAAGATGACAACAACAACAGCAACAACCTGACACTCATGAAGAAACGTTAGAAGAAGAATCGTTGATTTGCTGTTGTAGAATTTTAGAAAATAAATGAAGTTCCATTTTACCAACGACAACAATTAGACCGAAAGATTTGGCCCAATGAAAGTAAAGAATGTGCCTTTAAAAGTGGACCTGTTGTTGATGATAAACAAAACATGTTCAAATGTTCCTTTCAACAATGCCAAACATGGGATCCAAAAGAGGTATTCTAAGCCAAAGTAAAGGGCATGACCTTGTCAAATTCTTTCGTGTGGTTTCGCCCCCGGATCCCCGTTCTGTCAGTCAAAATTGAAAATAATTATTTAAAGACAAATGATGTAGACATAAGGCATCGTAAGTCAGGGGCTTGGGCAATCTGAATATAATCTTTTCTATTACACTGTATTTGATGATCGTTAGAAATTATCAAAACAATTGGACAAATTACGGTGTACCCATCATGTGTTCTGTTTTTAAACTAGATGCCATGCCTAAGTGTTGATATTAAGTTGTTGAAAACCATACAACCTTAAGCTCAGAATCTATCATTGCTGTAAGCTCCCATGAACTTCATATATTCTCGCTGTGAGACATTTGTTGGGAAAAATTAGAAAGCTGTGCATTATTTTGAGGTCTGTGTTTCTTGCAAGAGTTTGGTTCAAAGGCTTCCAAGTAACAAATGTCCTTTTGTCTATGAAGATCACTTTTTCTGCTCTGTTCCCCTTTGGCCAATTGCCCGATTGACCTCAGCGTGAAGGGACCCCTTACGGAAGATGTACGGCCTTTTGCTTAAGAGCTAGTCCGTGCCTGTATATTTGAAGCTACAGTTTTGAGTAGAATTAAAATAAATTTACAACAACAAAATACATTGAAGATGATCAAATCGACCAGATCCAGATGGGCTAGGCGCAAGGCCAGGCAGCATCTCATAACCCGCAATAAACATATTAGACATTAAGTCTAACCTTACCTTTGAAGAAAGTCATGAAGATGAGGACGAAGCATGAATCTCTCAAAGCCATTTTGCTTGAAGGACGATGGGAAGGAACTGATGCTGACAGCGAGAACTCAGAACACAACTGATATAAAGGGTTTCTTTTTATACACAGTTGTTTATTCTTACTGCTTAAAGATGACTGCCTCGTGACGAAACTCGATATGATGTCTCTATGAGTTATTTCGTGGAAAAGTTATTTCCTTGATTGTAATCTCATTTGATTCGTTGTCGTGGTGCTGTAGCACGTCGCGTCCTCAAAAGCGGGCTGTCTGAGGAGAAAATAACAAAAACTGATGTGATCTATTGGAAGAAATTCATTGAAAATCTCGCTGTTATAACATTCACAGTTGACTGTTAGGAATTTACGACAAAGCGATTAGAAACTGAAAACATCTTTCGAAACAACTGTCACAAGTATTGTGGAACCCGGCGGGTAATCTCTAAGGGTCCATGCTTGTCTGGCAACTTTTGAAGTCGACCATTTTCTCTAAATTTTGTTGCAAAGATCGACCCCTTTTATGAGCTTTTCTCTGACAAATGTGGAAAAGAATACCCCCTTTTCAAGGCATTCTCTGACAAGCATATAAGATGGAGCAAGTTGGGCGAGACTGTAAATGTAGTGCTTGTAAATACGTTTCTCCAAGTTAGTTTTATTGTATTTAGTTTGTAAAAATATTTTATTTATATTCATCGATTTAGATTAGTCTACTTGTACATTTGTATATAGTAGGGTAGCTTTTTCAATCGATGTAAAATAAGTTGACAAAGAATGATTTTGATTTTGATTTGATTTGATTTGATTTTATAATATTTATACAGAGTAAAACATTCAGTTACACTGTTTTACAATGTGCCCTGTTAAAATAACTTACAAAAGAAAACATCTAATTTTACACGTAAATCGAAAAAGAAATAAGATCTATACAGCTATTAACAAAGTGTGTAAAAATTTAGGTATGATCATGCATCTAGTAGATATGATGTAAGAGAGAATTAGTTAAATGCATGGTTTGCTATGCTTTTTTTGAAAGTTTTCAATGTCGGGGACAATTTTGATTCTTGGCTTAGCCTATTCCACATTGTCGCACCTTTATATGAGAAGCATTTTTGGCCATTTGCAGATTTTCGCATGGGAATTTCTAAATCAGATCTAGTATTGCCTAATTCTCTCTTACTTGAATCCGAGAGTCTTGAGAACATTTCTTGAGAAACAAACAAACGGGAGATACCTGGGTGAAGATATCGAGACAAAGATATATTCACTTGTAATTCTACTTCTTCAGAATTTATGAGGACGACTCTTTGAAGTTTGAAAGCAGAAATCATTACCATTTTTCTTGGCCTCTCTGTCCTAGATTTAGTGGAAGTTCTACTCCCTTCTTCTCAGAGATTTCATAGACATGCATGGTTATGCTTGGGCCCCTTGAGTTACGGGGAATGGAATCAAGTCAAAGGTTTTCGGGATTAAAATTGCATGTCGAAATACTACAAGGACTATGCTATGAGGATCATAAGACTATGACTACTCCAACGATTTCCGTGCACCACTGCAATCGGTTTCACATTGGTTGTCCGACAGCCATACACGATAAAGCGACAGAGCAGAAACTGCGCACGCATGCGCGAAAATTCGTAAGTTTGAGCCACCCTAGCTCCCTGCAACAGATCCCAAAATTAGGCAACACTTGATATTTTCTTCCTAGGACCTAAAACTCTTGATTTATCATTTCAGAAAGCTTATCTATCCAAACACTTCCTTATCTCAGATTGGTCAAGGACGTCATTTTACGCAGTTTTTGCTCTGTCTGATAAAGCTGAACAACAGGGCCCCACAGCCGAGAGAACAACAACAAAGGCAACTGCTGACGTCATCGCTCCCCGCCCATAGTCGCTATCGTTCAAAGAACCCCTCCCATGAGCAGGTCGGGTCACTTTTTACAACATCGAAAACTTGAACGTAAATGTGAATAGGTCATTTCAGCGATCAGACGAAGAGACTCGCGAGCTATATTGTGGCAATGTTGAAAAAAAAATCTGGTCTCCAAATTAGAATGGCTTCAAACTCTGTTTAGTATCGACCATTTTCAGACCTTAAGTTAGCATGTAAGTGAATGGCTTTTAAGTGTATCATTTTTTCTACAGGAGAATTTGCGGCAAAGGATATTGTTCAAGACTTAGATCGCTTATTGAAAACTCAAGGAAGCTCCTCCAGCGCAGCTCTGGGTAGGTAGACCATGTTCAGTTCAGTTCAGCTCATTTTTCATGATTTAAAATTCCACTACATATAACATCAATTAAAACTACATCGTACCTATAGAAAGAATACAGAAAATAAAATATACAAAATATAGATCCCGGGAAAAACTAAACGGAACAAGAAGTGTATGTTGGGGAATTTCTTAAGAAAGAGCTCTCTCAGTAAATAGCCTAATCGAGAAGAGAGTGCCTCCTTTTTGCAATAATGTATAATTACCAATCAGTTTCATTTATTGTTTCATGGCTATTTCTAGTTAAAATCAATTATTGTAACTTTGTCAGATAAGTATGGTTTCAGGTTTTTAAGAATAGAAATCACGAATTATGAATCGGGTTTTTAACAGATATGGATTTCTTTATTTCAATCGGGATGGCTTCCACATCTTTGCACCACAGTGACGCACTGACCTAATTCCATATAGCATACGTACTGCTTTTTGAGTTAAGAAAATATCATTCTTGGTAACTTGCTGAGTACCATACTGATGAACAGATTCAAGTAAATAGATCTTATTTACACATTCATACACACAGGTGAACAATTTTGAGATGAAACGATCATGCAGCTTAAAATCTTGAGATTATTGAATATAGGAGTAGAAGAAGTAAAGTACTCAAATAAAATTTCCCTCACAACCCTCTTCAGAAATAAAACACTGGTTTGATATGAAGGCAACCTTTTTGTACACAATTTTTTTAAGAAACTGCTCATGAGGAGCTCAACTCTCTGATCACCGAAAATGATTGAAATTTGGCTTGAGAAACAATTTGATTGACAAGAAGATTTTTAATTTATTTTTTTCACTTGTTTCTTATGCGCATACTAAACCGGTTTTGTCTTGTACAGGAAAATATAACGCCCGAGGTCTTCATAGTACAGGCCGAGCTTACGACGTCTGTGCATGAATATCGAGAGCATTATATTTTCCTGTACAGTGACGAAGCCGGTTAGTATGAGGTTTATTACCTGACAGCTCCATATTTTGACTTGTATCCTTCAGTCAAACATATTTTGTTACTGTCATGACGTCGTCTAGGTTATTTGTAGATCTTAGAGGCCTAAAGAAATTGCTGTGACGACAAAATACCGTCCTTGTATCGTTTTATATAAGGCTAAGGGAACTCGCAGGATATATGCGATTAACTAATAGGAGTTGCGGGATTCTGTGTTGCCTCGTTTTTTGAAACTTCAGTCAGGTAATGGTGTATTATATTACTCAAAAGGTACTTGAGTAGCGTCTAAGCATAGGAATTGCTTCAAAAAACCTCGTTTTGAAATGGTTACAGGTAGTGAACATGATGGTCGTTATGTAATCTTCAAGAAACTCGTAAGAAACTCTGAGAATTCAAGTCTGATTATTTTAAGAAACTTTTATTACTTGACCAGTTCCTTAGTTTCCTATGAAGAAAATCGTTGTGTTGAGTTAGGAATTTGAAAGATAAGTCACTAATTATGCTACCAAAAAACTTGTCTAAGGTCTCCAAAACTAAGGTGATGATACCAATGAATGCAATAGACTATGAATACCTAAGCATATGTTCTTTAAATCAACGTAAAAAGGTGAATGTAGATTCTATGACCCATTTCATCTAACTTAATAGCTTAAAAGAAACTTTAGCAACCTATCCATAATTCTACCGTTGGACTTTTCGGAAATTGTGAATATTTTGAAATTACAGCTTGTTTTAAATTTCAGCACATTTTTAGGTGTGACGACATCAAATTTCTAAATGATAAACTACAAAAGTGACAGACTTTTGCTTGATACCATTTTGTAGACATCCATAAACTATGGTTTTCTTGGAAGTTATTTCACGTTGAATAGAAAAGCTAGGAAATTATGATGGTTTTAGGTTTTTTTTTATTTTTCTTGCATTCTCGAAAGGGAGGAAAAACGCTCTTAACCCTTTCATGCCTGGAAGGGCCATGTGGCCCAGACAACTTGTTAAGTCCGCCAAACTTGCGTTTTTAGGGAGAACCACTAATGCCCGCAGGGTTCATATGGCCCATCTAAGTACTTCATGTATGCAGTCCTGCTAAGGCACTGTGGTAAAGCCTTTCGAGCCATGACATATAATTTGGTTGGTTGTCTGGCATGCAAAAACTGGCCAAGTTGGAGAGCGCAATAGTCCTTTCCTTCCAGTGAAAGATATTCTAATACAGTCTCAAAGCATCGAATAATAGATTATTTGTCCATCCAGCGGTTTATGTTAGGTATTTTTGGTCTGCGTAAAGTTAAATCTTCATGGGCCATATGGCCCTTCTAGGAACTTGAGATATGTGGGCCTAAGTTGTTTTGGCTTTCAGGTCCATAGCAACAGGGTAGCAACCATAGAAAAAATGCTTTTTCTGCCTATACCTTACATTTATTGTCCCATGCACATGGTAGACATATCAAAATACTCTCATTTTGATGGAGAGAAAACTGAAGTTTTTTGGAGATAGTACAAGAGGGAACTCTCCGTACAGAAAAGAAGAAATCGCACTTAGCATTTTTATAGATAATGAAATATCGTCAATGTGGACTGCCATTGGACGTTATTCTGCAAGGGATGTTATCTTTACGATTTCTGGTTGCTTTTCTACCCTTTTTGTGGACGAAAGGTGATCCGACGGTCTAAAACCATTATTTCAGAATCCGCTGTTTGAATAGAAATTGTATCTTGACTTCCAGGAAGGGCCATATGGCCCAGCCCCCAAATTTACCCCAAATGGGTCTTGGTATCAAATAATTTTCTAAAACCTGAAAACTACCCCATAATGAGCTTCAAATTTCGTGAGTTAGATTTTCTAACTCCTCTTCTTCCTAATTCAGGCATGAAAGGGTTAATTCTGAAGATAAAGATTTCAGAAAGCCTAACAACAGAATCATAACAAAATAGATAAGGCTTCTTTGAAGCCATTCAGTTCAAAGAGATAGATCACCTTTTTAACCCTTTCACGCCCGGCTAAAATTAAGCTTAACAGGAAAACCTAATGTAGATCGTCGTTTTCCAGGGGGTATCATAATCTGTGATTCAACAAGCAATAGATAAATGCAATGTCCATAACCTTTCAAATCAATCAAAACTCTGAAAGCTTTACCCCCTGAAAAATTCTCAGTTCTCAGTGAATACTGTTGGGCTATATGGCCCTTCCGGGGGTGAAAGGGTTAAAGATTTGGAACCTATTTTGAATACCTACTTACCAGCATATTCCTAATTTCTTAGTCTAAAAGATGAGTGATTTTACCAATTGAATTTTATCAGCTATGATTGCCTTTGACTGATGGACTAACCTTTTGAGTTTTGAACATCAGCTGCATACTTTTCATCTCGCAACCGGTCAAACGAGATATTTTTTTAAGCTCACTTTATATAAACTTTCAATTTTCATGATACAACTTCCAAATTTTACGTTCCCTCACTCACTATTTCAATCTTGAAATTTCTGTTTTTGTACAGCGGAATTAGATTTATCACAAGCTATGTGCTGTTTGACATCCATCATCAAATACCTTGAGGTAAGTATTTTCAATTGTGCAAGCTTCATAATTCGAAGCAGGACCCTTCAGTGCATCTTCAATGCGTTGTGGCATTGTTGTGGGACAATTTTGTTGAGTTGAGTTGAGTTGTGTTGTATTGTTTCGTTGTTGTGCTTGTATAGTGACGCATTGGTGTTGCTGTGTCGTGTTGTATTATGTCTTGTTTTAGATTTTCAGTAAATTGCCACTGAAAATCAAGATCGGAGTGTAACAACTTGGCCCGTGCCTGGGACAAATTGTAACAGAATGAAATATTCAGTGAATGAAGTTTGTTTGCTGTTATTATCCTACCTTTTACATCAAATAAACTCAAATTCAGGTAAGGTATGATAAAATATACCCTAAACAAGATAAAATACATTTCATTCAATATACGTATTATTTCATTAAAATTTATATAGGGAGGTTGGGCGACAAAAAATACTAAGATTTAACTCACTGAGGCCTTTCGGACTCGTGTCCGCAACAGAGTGTGATTCCCATTCAAAGTGTGATTCATTCAGAGTGTGATTTATTTCACTATTTGCACATGTCTTAACTGCTTTTGCTAATCATAAAATCTTGAAATCACCTACTGAATGTACAAGTTTTCTCGATTTCATTCTCAGAAAACTCTAATTCTATATCATTCATAACGAACAATTGCTTACGTATAGAGAAAATTTGGCTGAATTGCTCCTTGCTTGTTTTCTATTTGTTACTAAGTTAGGCTGATGGAGCTAAGAATGACATGGGGAGGGGACACTGTTGTTTACTTTTGATGATTCAACTAACGCGCTTTTGTTGCTATAATAAAAGAAATTGTTGCTTCTATGATGGCTCCCAAAGCGTAGTTTGTAGCTGCATTTAAATTTTAGCTCCCAAACAGAAACTGTTACAAAATACATTGGAGAATCCCCATTGTTTATTTTTGCACCAGAGACTGTAAGCAAATAAAAGAGATCTCTGCACATCCAGTGAAACCGTTTGCAATAGAAGAGAAAATATTTATTATCCTGTGACCATCCCACAGTTATTGCAGTCACAGCTATTACGGCTATTGCAGTCAACGTAGTGTGAGATCCGTGCTCTTTCAGTTCGCTGAAGTTTGCACAGCCTTGTCTACTTTTTGATACAGCTCATATTAAAGACGTCATGAAAAGAGCTTTTAGTGGGTCTTGTTGTATTGATGGTGACTTTTTGATATCACGATCTTGCAGATTCAATTCATGAACGACGTTTTGGAAATAGGGATTGTTCATCTTAAATTTTTCTAATTGCTTATCCATTCTCCAACAGCTCCTGTCCGACGAGAGCAATTTCAACCAGTTCACAATTTCTACATTCGATTTAAGTCAATTTATGAAACTCGATGCTGCTGCTGTGAGGGCGCTCAACTTGTTTCCTTCACCCATGGATGGTATGTTCATATTTGTTGTTGATCTTGGAATGGTTGAAGCAGATTGTTTACTCCTATGTACTTGTGATTAGGCAATGTATTCTCAGATTAGAACCTCTTTGCCTGCCATGGAGTTCTGCGAGGAATCGTGGCATTTCAGGGTGAACGGGGAGTTTGATTTGTCCTGGTTCGGTCTGATTACGTCCTGCTACCTTTTGTATGACCATTATGAGTTCATTTTCATTATGTTTTATTTTTGTAATTAGATTATTTATTTCCTTTTAAAGATATTAATTTCTAAATCGTAAATTTCGGCACGGCTCCCTGAAAGGCAGCCTTAGCTGACAGGGTTACCTTTTTGTTTAAAGAATATCGAATAACAGAATGAATAAAATGAACTTCGAGGGTAGAAACTTTTTGCAGGAAGAAACTTTCACGTCTTTTGCGTCTTTAATCGAAATTTGTGACAGTTTATTCGGCAAAATGTCCTGAGATATTGAACTCGTGAAGTTTTGTTCCTGCAAAATTTTCCAAAATCTGAAATTCGCGAATTTTTTTCCCGCAAGTCACATTACAATATTCTTGCAAAACGCGAAAATTTATTCCCGCGAGCTTTCTCATTTTAGCCGAATCGTGAAAGTTAATTCCAAAATTTTCCCGTCTTTTCCGACTAGCCAAAGTTTCTTCTCGCAAAAGTAACAATAAATCCGATATTTGTCTCAAAATTAGATTTCACAAGAAGAGGATAAGTTAAAAATGGCAAACAAGTGGTGTTACAAAAATTTTAGCTTGTGTTCACAAGACACAGCCATAACCGGTATAAGACTTGACAGCAGCAAACCCACCTCGTCTTTCCAACATCAATTATCGAATTTGGCGCCACAGAAATCTATCTACGTATCCAGTATTGTTCAGCCTTGTTCCGAAAGCGTTGGAAACTGTTCAGTTTCGTCGTTTTCGATGTTCCCACGATTTTGTTTTCCTATTGTCCCAGCTAGAGTTTCGTTTTGAAATCTGTCGTTTCCAAGTTGTGCCGACGGAAGTGTACCGTTTTAACGTGAGCGAAAGGCTTATCAGTAACTTTTTCTAGCACAGGTAGCACAGGGCTAGAATATTTACAAAGTTTTCAAATTAGATGTGTAAAATGTTGTTTCCTACTTTCAACTGACTTCTTTCAAATGAAAAGATCGAAGGAAACGTTAGTTCGTTTGTTTTATTCTAGGGAGAGAATTTTCAATATCATCATTATTTTTCGAATGGCAATATTTTTAAGGTTGTAAGTGAGAAGGTCAATCAATCAATCAATCAATCAATCAATCAATCAATCATTCATTCATTCATTCATTCACTCATTCATTCATTTATTTATTTACAGTAGGCTTCTAACTGAACTTAAAACAGCAAGATTACTGCAAATTTAGGTTACTAAGGAGGTATCGGAAGCTTTGACAGTGAGGCACCATAAATTGTAAACTGATTGAGGATAGTAAAAATGTCCAGTACAACAAAGTAATCAGTTTGAAGACTTACACAATTGTAGCAATCAGAATTTGGTAGATTTTATGGTTAGTGATTTAGCATTTTGATGACGCCACAACTTGGCAACTAGCAGAATTTTATTAAAGTGCTGTAACGCTGACAATAATGTTGATATCAAAATTGCTCTTTCTGGAATTATGGCAAATGATCTCACACTCCCTTCTATCTATTCAGTTGAAAAATTTAGGTAATAACGTTTTACACTTTAATTTAAAAGTTTTACGAAGATGCGAGCCCTATGCAAAAAATTTTACACTGTCTTCAAATTTTTGCCGGTATCGTGTGAACGTGGTCTGATTTGAGCCCTGAAGATCATGCTCCGTAATTTGGGACGCCATTAATTTTTTGGAGATTTTTAGTCATCAGCTTGTTTCTCATTTTCAGGTGGCAATAAATCCAAATGCTTGACTGGTTTATTAAACTCTTGTAAAACACCACAAGGACAAAGGTTGCTGACACAGTGGGTAAAACAACCATTAATGGACAAGAATAGGATAGGTAAGATGAAGTGTGTGTCATCATCACCAGGAGGAATGAGTACTGTAAAACAAAAAATTCAAGGCTCTGACACCATAAAACGATTTACTGTGCTAAAGAAGAGATTCAACATCGTTGACGCAGCGTACCATAGTGTTGCTTTCCCTGTTTATTTTGTTAAGATTAGGCTCATTCACAGATGTGAACTCTATCCTTTAAAGCAGTAAATCGCTTTGTCACATTGCAACACTGAGTCGTTTGTTTTACAAGACTTGTACGTACTCTCATGGCCAAAATGCCATGATTTCTGGCTGCGTTTCAGGCCGGTAAGGTGTAGAGTGCAGGGGGCAGGGATTGCTTGAATTTATAATTATTTTCTTGAATGATGTGAAAGAGGATTTTTTGGGTGTGTTTGATTGATAGTTCCAAGCCTACCAATTGCCGAAAACAGTAGATCTCGTTCAGATGTGGGGTTTTCTGGACAAACAAAAATCTGTAGAACAGCAGATTTCGGATTCTTCATGGTGGAAATGAAAATTCGCTGATGAAAATTATAATGTCTTCAAAGTATGCCAAACTTTCTACCTTCGGAGTGAAAACTTCTGCCAAGTTCAATCATGGATATGTGTTGATCTATGCGGAACTTGTGGAATTGATGACTTAACTTACCGTTTTGAGAGATTCAGAGCCATTCAAACACAAATTCCAACTCTGCCTTGTCTTCCGTTTACAGAACTTGCATCAATAAGACACATGCATGTTGGATTAATTTATCACTATTTTATACCAAAATAATTCATTTCTGCAATCGGAGCTGCATCTCTTCATTGCAACAATCAGGAATAAAGGGAATCGCATTACAGATTGTCAACCCCAGCAGCTCTAACGGATTTTTCTCCGTTTTTGGGTAGCTCCTTACATACGTCAGCTATTCGAGAAGTAAGAAAAAAATAGCGAAGCCAAGTATGACAAACAAAAAAACTTAGTAATAGTTATAACTAGAAAATTTATATAGAGAGGTTGGAGGAAAAAAACTAAGATTTAACACACTGAAGCTTTTCGGACTCCTGGCCTCATCAGAATCGGAATCACACTTTGATGAGGAAACGAGTCTGAAAGGCTTCAGTGTGTCAGATCTTATTATTTTTTTATCGTCCAACCTCCCTATGTAAATTTATGACAAACAAGAGGAACGTTTTCAAATAGAATGGTTGTGAGCTTAAATAGTGTTAATATTTTCGAATGCATAAGTCTAAAAATATTAAGGCGCAATGGTGTTGTGACCTCCTTTCTTAGCAGCCAGCATAGTCAGGCTGACAGGTCTCAATCCCAGGTGGGGCCCTACCATTTGAGCATCATGACAAGAGATTGCAGATTCGAATAGATTTCTCTCTACTTCTGCGATTGTAGCGTTTGATGCTAAAACCATAACTTCCCCCTTCATGCTCATTCCATCACCTTTACCAAAAGACTTTATTGTAAAAGTATGGGTAGGTGACCGAAGTGTCAGCAAAACAATTACTGCTAAGCAATCAGAAGCTCCTTATGTTCTTGTTATCTTGAAATTTTCTGATTTCAGATTGGTAAATTGTGTCCTGCTTTTTCTGTTCTAGAAGAGAGACTTGACATCGTTGAAATATTCATTAACAATACAGAATTGAGACAAACATTACAGGTGAGACAGTTTTCCCATGGAATGATTCATCCATCCATCCATCCATCCATCCATCCATCCATCCATCCATCCATCCATCCATCCATCCATCCATCCATCCATCCATCCATTCATTCATTCATTCATTCATTCATTCATTCATTCATTCATTGGTTCATTTATTCACTCATTCATTTATTCATTCATTTATTCATTCATTTATTCATTCATTTATTCATTCATTTATTCATTCATTATTCATTCATTCATTCATTCACTCACTCACTCACTCACTCATTAATTTATTCATTTTAACTCCTTTAACCACAGTTACCCCGTCAGCTAAGAATGACTGCATTTAAGGGGCCCTTGCATAAAATCTTACGAATGAATTGACATATGGTAAAACCCAAATTTGATAACAGAAATAAATGATGAAGGAGTAACAACAAAATTGTTTCAAAGTGTCCTTAAGTACGTTGAAAGAGGATGCATCAAACAGGATTCCTGCTTGATTTCATTGTCTAAGAGGTTCCAAACTCCATCACCACGATATTAAAGTACTTTTTGACCATTACATGTTTTTATTGGTGAGACTTAGAAATCAGTTTCAGTGTTCCTAAAATTTTTCATACTACATAAGGCAAAAGGGTTGTTGTTTAGTAGTTTGTGAACTTGTAAATTAGTCGAAAGCAGTCTACTTATTTAGGTTTGATTTTTTACTTTGTGGTTAAAATGCAAAGCTAGATCTGCTAGTTTAGATTGTCAAACTCGGATTTTGCGCTTCAGATTTAGAGGAAATTGCAGATTAGCAATACGAGTAGTTACTAGGAGAATGCATAAAACATCTCTTTAAAAGTTTTGCAAACCTTCATCGAAATACAGTCCTGGAGAGTTGTGCAATACAACGATTCTAGGGATTCAAAGAAAACTACTTTTAGCAGCATATAGATGTAAATGAAAAACATGAATCAAAATTTCACTTTCTTTCTAGTCCGTCCGACAGACGAAGAAAATATAGATTCCTGCAGAACAGAAAGGGTCAAGCGCAGATTCGTGTGGCCTATTTTTTACACTACCATTTTTTTTAAATAAGTTCATAACCGAGGCAGCCATACGCGTCAAGTTTTGGCAAGCAGAGGCTCTAAAGTATCAAAAGTCCATCCGACAGATTTTTGTAAAATACCTATTAGAATGAATTTGACTCATTCCGATTGCCATAATTGTTAAGTCGAAGTTTTAGCAAATTCATTCAATCAACATGTTTGAGATTTATGTTCAAGGTTGTATTTTGACCAACTCACCAGACTAGTCAAGCAAATTCCTTGATAAATTTTAACCGTTCTTTGCTTGTTACCTCAGGAAGAGCATCTAAAAAAGATTCCAGACCTTTCCCGCCTTTCAAAAAGAATCCTTAGGCAGAGAGCTGGCCTGCAGGTGAGTGATTTTTCAAACTTATATTTCAAGATTCGTCAAAATTGTAAATTAGATCACTTCAAATCTTCGTCATAACTGAGTTTCGTGCAAGGTATTCCAAAATGTTATTGACGTTAAACTAATTGTAGGAAAATTACGTTAAAATGAACGGGCTCCATGGTTAGATAAATCTGTCCCTTAGATCTAAAATTGCTGGTAGAAACCAGACTTTAATCAGTTGCAAAATTGTTGAGCCATTGACAAAAAATAAGGTTTTGTTTCCTCCCTCCCCCCGTTGCAGTGTTGATTGTAAACAAACGTGACTTTTCAGTTGGCAACCAACGAATTACAACTTTTTCGACTGATTTCAACATTGCAAATGGGGGACGGGGGGGGGGCACATTGCTTAACAACCCTTATCTTCTAGAATGACTCAACAATTTTGCAGCTGATTTTAGAGTCTTGGAAACCCGCTGAATAGTAAGAGAGTTTCAAGCTGTTGAACTTCAAGTTTGTAGGAAAGTGGACAACAGAGGCTTTTCAAAAGCTTCTTAGTGAATATAGCATGGCATTATTACTGGTTGCGGAGCAAACAAAATGAAATTTGGAAAGGATTTGTCTAACCAACCTATCTCTAACCAACTTCAGATTGTTATGAAATCACATGGCCAGGATTGAATTCAATACTCCATACTGAAACTTCAATATTTTCGGAAAAATCATTTCTATTAAAAGTGGCGTATATGCCTCCTATCTGCCTATGTAGGATTGTTAAAGTTTCTCATGATTCTTTGATCCCCTGATTTGAGCATCGTCGACCAACACAAGAGTGTCTTCCCTTGTTCTGGCCCGGGCCGAGTGTGAAGAAAAGCAATATGTGCATTGTCGTTTTTCCGCCTATTTATAGAAGGCTACGAGTAGACTCAAAAGCAGAAAAGATCTACAAAGCAAAGAACAGTAGGCCTTTTAGCTACTCTGACGAGAATCAGAATCGAACGAAATTTTGCTACATTCTGTAGAATTTTCGAATGTGCACAATTGTGATAGAAGCTCTAACGCCAATCGATCGAACCTCATATATAAAAATGTATGAAAATAACGCTAAAAGGTCTATTCTACTAATTTGGGAAACTCGTTGAAGCAAAGGCTGCATGATTAAGCTTCCAGATATCTGGAAACCGCAGTAGCAAGCATTCCCTTTTTGTTTCGTCGGCCGTTTCTTCTTTTGGAACAGTCTACGCGAAGGCTAAATTATAGCTGCCCTATGTCGATTCCCTGTAGCATCGAATAACAGCCCTGATCAAGTTTCTGTTGCCTATTTTTCTTTGTTCGATATTTTTGTTAAACGTTTTACTTTATTTTGGACAGTTAGCATCCTTTTTTAAAGTCATTTGAGTGTCATTGTCTTTTCCAGGATTGTGTGCGAATATATCAGGCTATTCGAAGGCTACCATATTTGGTGAACACACTTGAAAAGTACAGTGGAAAAAATGAAAAGATGATAAAGGAAGTCTTCGCGATTTCTTTTCAGGTTTGATATCAGGAATTCAGGAATTATGAGCACCTTAAATTCCAGGGAGGTTCACAAACAGTAGAGTTCGAGAGAGGATTGCAAAGACTACAGCAATTTTGAAATCAAATGAGAATTTGACACGTCGAGTTATAGTCTTTCTCAAATGTGCTGCCATATTTGTTTTTGCTGTTATATAAATGGAAGTTGTGCATTGACCTCCGGCCAGCGTTTAATATAAGCCCACAGGACTCGATATTATTGAAATCTTGAGATTCCTTACAAACAAAACCGATACCTTTCCCATGAGAATTTTTCTACTTATTATAGACATATCACTGGTGATGAACTTCTTCACTTCAAATCAGAAGAAAATTGTCTTGAAACAAAACTCAAATCAAGTGATACATACATTGAAACAGAAATTGGCAGCGATGCTTGAAATTATTGCCTTTCCAGTTGAATTACAGTATTACCCCGCCAATTAGAAACTCATTTTTTAAAACCAGGCTGCTTAATTTCTAAAAGATGGAGAAAAAAAGATAAAGCAGGCTGAATAATTTCTTATGATTACAGCAAGAAACTCACCAAATGTGCATGAAAAGAAACCATGAAATTTGTTTTTATGTGGGTTACATTTAACCAAACGTTGGACAATGACTATTCAAATTTAGTTTCTGTAACCTTAAATTGACAATGCCCACCTATGTAAAATAAAACAGCAGAAACATTGATTACATTAGTTACTAGCCATGTGATATTTTTTTAGTTTCAAAAGCAAATTGTCAGATTGTTTTGTTTTGTTTGGCAAATAATAAGTTTTGTATTATGAAGTGCTTGAAAAATACCATTTTTCCAATCAAAATCATTTTTAAGAAACCAAATTTAGAATTTCAGGCTGATTGGTTTCTTATATCAGGGTAGATGTTGGGCCATCTAGCAGGCTGCAGTTTCTTATAAGTCAGTTTCTAAGTGGCGGGGTAATACTGTATAATGATCCGAGTATGATGGCATCGCAAACAAATATCATTCTCATGTCAAATGCTCGCAGAATGCATAGTCTCCATAGTGACCATGCAGAATGATAACTGCCTAGAAGTAAGGATGAAAGAAAGGTACTTGATCAAATGCATTTGAGTTTCAGATACGCTCTGGATTTCAAAACTTAGCTGCTCTAAATTTGTTAATGCGCCAGAATCTGTGTTGAAGGCCAAACGATACCTCTACATCTAAAACCATCAGAGATTATTTTTTTAGCATCCAAGGTGCCAAAACCTCCTGATTTCAGATCTTAATTGTGTTTTTTGTGAAACCTGTTTTTATGTTGTCGCTTTCTAGGACTACATTAATGATTTTTCAAAATACATGGACCTCATCGAAACAACAGTAGATTTAGAAGCAGTGGACAGCAACGACTTTCTGATCAAAGCTGAATTTGATGAAGGCCTCAAAGAATGTAAAGACCAAATGGATGAAATATTCTCGAAATTCCCTAAGGAACTGAAGAAGGTAAGCATAGGTTTCAAATCTTTAAAATAATGGGTGTGAAAGTCTATGACCTATTTCTTTGAACTGAACAGCTTCAATGAAACTTTGATCGTTTTACAGTAAATCTGCCGTTGGACTTTCTGGAATCTTCAACGTTTTCAGAATTGCAGTGTTTTTTCTACTTTTTTGAGGATTCAAGAAAATTTTCGAAAAAATTTTAACTATCATAATTTCTAAACCGGTTGACAAAAAAATTTAATAATTTTCAAGAAAGCCATAGTTTATGAATGTCTACAATACGGTATCGAGCAAAACTCTTTCACTCTTCTCAGTTGTGATTGAGAAATTTGATGACGTCGCATGACAAAATGATCTGAAGTATGAAATATGCTCTAATTTCGACAAATATTCAAGATTTCTCAAAAGTCCAACGATAGAATCATAGAACAGTGGCTAAAGTTTCTTTCAAGTCATTCAGTTTATAGAACTAGGCCATTGAATTTTACACCGGCCTTTTTACATCGATTTAAAGGTTTGAAACCTACGCTTAGAAGATACTGATTGTTGTTTTTTTATTTTCTTTATCACTGATGCAACCAGCGAATTATGTTTTGTTTCATCCATCTATCCATCAATCCATCAATCCATCCATCCACCCATCCAGCCATCCAGCCATTCGCCCAGTCCATGCATCCATCCATCTAGCCATCCAGCTATCCAGCCAGCCATCCATCCATCCAGCCAGCCAGCCATCCATCCATCCATCCATCCATCCAGCCATCCAGCCATCCAGCCATCCAGCCATCCAGCCATCCAGCCATCCAGCCATCCAGCCATTCGCCCAGTTCATCCTTCCATCTATCCATCTATCCATCTATTCATCTATCCATCCATCCATCCATCCCATCCATCCATCCATCCATCCATCCATCAATCCATCTATCCATCAATCCATCAATCCATCAATCCATCAATCCATCAATCCATCAATCCATCAATCCATCCATCCATCCATCCATCCATCCACCCATCCACCCATACAGCCATCCAGCCATCCATCCATTCATCCATTCATTGGTCTATTCATTCATCCATTCATTCCCTCGTCTATTCATTCCTTCATTCATGGTTTCATTCAATCACTGGTTGGTTTCTTGCTTCCTTCATTTATTGTTGATCTTATTGATTAAGCTCTTACCTTCGTCGGTTCTTGGTCCTTGTCTGCAGGCTGCATTATATAATAAAGGAAGGAAAGAGGAATTTTAAGAGAAATTTATGTTTCTGATCAAAGCACATCGCCGCGATCAAATGTAATGAAGTTCTTGAAAAGGGGCATGTTATTATTGAAGCAACCACGTAGTTTGACTTTCTCATGCCATTAATCAGCAGATTCGTGTGAAAATGACTCTAAAAAGGTCCCAAACTCCACACACAAACTTATCTTGTGCTGATGTATGAAAATGAGACGATTAAAGTTTTAAGTTTCCACAGCAGAGACACAAAACGAAGAACCATCTTTTGGAACTCCCTGTACTGTATCCAAAGTACAATGTACATCTTTTACAAAGTACAATGTAAAACTCTTTGGTTTCGCAGGACTGGATATAGCCAGTATCAACGATATGGTATATATTACCAGTATAAATAACGTAGATGCATTCAACTTTTAGAACCATTAAAAATAGAGAAAATAGATCTCATTCCTCAAAAATTCTGGCCGATTTCATTAATACTTCAGTGTCACATTAGCAGCCACAGTTTCCTAGCAGTTTTGTTTTGTGTTCTTTTCTTCATGTTGTTGAGATAGATTTCTGGGAGAAAACCAAAGCATTGTAAAAAGTTTTCCTCGTTTTGCTCCTACGAATGTGAAAAGCTCAAATTATCGACCAGTAATCTGCATTAGCTTCTTTCGTTTCGTTGTCAGTTTTGTGCAATATATTTAATTTTGTCGTTTCGTTGTTTATTCCGTGTACTGAAAATTGAAACGACTTTTTAAGTGCCAGCCATAGTGAAGCCCGTCGACTTGATTCTTTTTTCACTAATGATGATATGTGTAACGTAATGTGACTGAAAATATTAAAATTTTTTGATCTTCAAAGAAAAAGTGCATATTTGTTTCTTGTTATTTTCATTTTCAGTTGATTTACATGAAAGCAATAGAATGACAATGATTGTCTCACTGAGTTCTCTTCACAGGCTGCACAAGAACTTAGCCTCGAAGAAGGAAAGACAATCAAGCTGGAATCAGCATCACATATTGGTTACTTCTTTCGGATAACATTGAAGGTAAATATCAATTTAGTAGACGCTCGGAAGTTGAACAGTAAAAGTGCCAATGCACTTGTCGAACTGGTCAATATGCTGTCTCTTAATATAATAATTTGTAATACCGTATTTTATAAAGAAATTTCAAAACATTACTGGGAAACTGATCCTATCAATATTTTCTGATTAATGTATCTAAAACTTATTTTTCATGTTTAAAATATTCTGTTCGCATTTGCTTTTTTATCCTACTACTCGTGCATATGGCCTGGACAGTTTCCCGTGAGTTCTTTTTCTGTCTTAAGTAGCTAAATTTATGAAATTGTATTTCCGTCTTTTTCAGACTTATCCTAATCAGCTGTTAGTATCTGTAATACAATGTCCTAGGTATTGCTATGAATTTGATTTAGAGGTAGATTGCACTGAATTAACTGCATGGATGCAACTCGTCACACAACATTCTAATGTGGTGTGCTGCACGGAAAAGCTTTGAAAATCGTGCACTTACTATGAGTAACAATGATAATGATTATAAATACTTCATTTATTTGTAATTCGATAATGGTGTAGTTTGTGCTAAAAAGTGCGAAATAATAGATATCAACTAACTTAAGCTTAAATTGCAGCAATACTATTTACAAATGCAACAATTGCAACCCTTCTCAGTCAAATTCTGTATGTTTTTGCCAAAATGGGAGACCGTCTTGCTGTTCTTAATTACATCAGGTGTACCGTTCCAAAGTATGCTATCTCTGAACGCTATCGAGTTCTTACCGAATGACGCAGTGGATGCCTTGGGAAGTATGAGAATGTCTTTAATTCTCAGATTGTAATTAATTTCTTTCCTTGTGAATAAACCTCATAAGAAAGAAGAGTTTTCATCATTGAGTGATCCATGTACTTCATTCAGAGTTTTTGAAGGTTCTGAACATGAAGAGTGTTTCATTGTTTCCAATGAGCAGTTCACCAAAGAAACGATTGTGATCTTTCAGGTGAAGTGCTCGCCTATGAATCCTATTAATTTCTTTATTGGCAGTTGTGACTGTACTACAGCGTTTGGGTTGGAAAAATTTGATATTCCATTCCATCTATTTCTCTTTCATCAGGAAGAAAAAGTTTTAAGACAGAATAAGAAATTTCAAACAATCGAAACCAGAAAAGATGGAGTACGGTTTACGAATTCATCACTGCGAGAAATGAGCTCAGAATATTTAGCACTGAAGGCGACGTACACATCCGTTCAGAGCCAACTGGCCTCAGAAGTGATCAAAATTGCAGGTAATTACTTGAGATCGTTTGAAAAATTGGGTTCGATTTAACTTGCTTCCAAAGAACGAGGAAAACTACTGGACTCAACTCGACCACACTTCACTGCACTTCACTGCACGGCACTGCACTGCACTCCACACCACTGTACTCCACTCCACTGAAGTACCGCTGATTGTTCAAATTCACTGTGAGAGCCATTCATAGCGGGGACTAGATGACCATGTGTCGTTCCCCGCTATGATTGGCTCAGATTATTGTATTGTAGTTTTTTTCAATGTTTTATTTATAAAAAAAGGTACCGCTGATCCCATGGAAGTACCGCAAAAATTAAAAGTTGGGGTCCCACAAGGATCTTTTCTTTCTCCTTTGGTCTTTGAAATATTTATCAATGTCTAATGAGAAAAGACTCTGAGATCTGTAATTTTGCAGATGTTTGCACACTGTACTCTAGTGGACTAACCTACAAGAAATTGTTAGCAATTTGGAAGATGATCTCAGTAGATTGTTTGAATGGTTTACAAACACAGGAATTGCGAATCCAAAAGAACTCCGCCTAATGTTCCTTGGCTTGAAAGGGAAGAGAAAACTTCAACTTAACATCGATGAGAAAACATTATCTTCAACAGATCATTTTAATTGCTAGGGATTGAAATTGACCGCAAATTAGAATTTTATTAAACGCGTTAAAACGTGGCGTTCAAAATCAGCAAGAAAATCAGTGCCTGTTCTGGGCGACAGAGCAGAAACTGTGCACACATGCGCAAAAACTCATAACTTTGAGCCCTCTTAGCTCCCTGCAACAAATCCCAAAATTAGGCAACACTTGATATTTTCCTCCTTGGGCCTTGAACTCTTGATTCATCATTTCTAAAGGCTTATCTGTGCAAGCATTTTCATTCTGGGCTAAATACTTATGTTTCTAAAGAGCATTCATTAACAAATTGCAACGCTGTTATTTGATCGAACTTCAATTATTGCCCTTTGATCTGGAAATTTTGGAAACATTTCTCACTTGAAGTGGCAGCATTTGTATACACGTTAGACACTTGCAGGAATTGATGACAGAAACCTACAAGTCAATGAATCATCTTAGCCCATCGCTTGTACGTGAATTTCAGCAAAAGAAACATGTAGCTTTTAATCTATGGATACAAAATATTTGCAGATTTCCACGAATAAAGGCACAGTGCTCTGGGCAAGAATCGCTGTACTTTAGAGAGAGTTTCCTCTGGAAGACTCTGGATTGGACTATAGTGTCAAAATGAGCAAACACTTTCGGCTTTTATCAAGAGGATCAAAAACTGGGCTGGAGATGAGCTCACCTGCAAAATATGCCGCTAATTTTTGTTAATGGTTTGTTTGAATTAGTATGTCTTTAATTACTATTGTAAAAACCAACTTTCAATTTGAATAAAAGAAGGATTCCTAGACTTTGTATTATATTATACTTTCAATTAGGCATTGTAATTTATTTTGTTCTAGTTCAATGCCTTTCTATGACTTTTGTTTGAAAAGGTTGGTTTGAAAAGCATGTTATATGAAACAATTAACCTGTATAAATATTTCAGAATGAGAAGATTACACCATTGCAACACAACACCGTCACCTTTTATCTGGTTTTACCTTGCTCACCGTCTCAGACTCAGCCTTTTTTGTCCTTTTTTCAGCTGGTTATGCAGAGCCTTTGCAGTCATTGAGTGACAACATTGCACACCTGGACGCTTTAGTAAGGTATTAGTTAAATTGTATATTGATTTAATGAGAGGGATAAATCTGAACATCCACCTACCGAATTTTATTTATTCATTTTAGGGACCGCATAGCAGGCGTTAAGATTTTCATATATTTAGTGTGTGAATAAACCGGTGAATGCTCAGCTTCTAATAGGTGAGTCAAAAAATAAAGTTTACGCGTTTGGCAAGTTATGGAATTAAAAAAAGTAAGTGGCCGATATTTAAAACTAATATGTTAATCTATCAGTCAAAGGCTAAGTTTACTACTGCTTCAAGTCTCGGGGAACCCCTTGTGATTTCGTTTGTTTGATTTGTTGCTTGATAGAATAGAGAATTGATTTTGTCTGCTATCTCTAATCGCTTTGAAATTGAATGTCAAGCGAAAGCAACTAAAGCCATTGTCACAGAATCGGTCCTTGTTCGCCCATCTTTCCCGGCGAACAGCTTGTTTACTACCTTCTTAGTCTGTCTTTAACCTGTTTTCGAATATCTGTGTAGTATAATCGGAACATTGTTTGGAAACCTCAGCTTGATGAGAAATCTTAGGGCAAGTACGACGACAAAACGGCCTATTTTGAAATTGGTCACAGGTTTTCTGTAAATTACAAAGTAATTCAAGAGTTTTCGGTATTCGCAGATGGTAGAATGTGACTCATTTTACCATAATTTTCATGAACAAATCGTAAGATGCAAAATCTGCTGCGTAAAAACTCATTTTTGATGAAAGCGTGCCATTTTTAACTTGTTTTCGTAGTGCTGAATGGAAACGAAATTTTTTTCTGGAATGTTGCTGAGAACAAAATCTTACATAGAATTATGCTGAATTTTACTTGAAGTAGCGCAATGGGAAAATTTTGTCCATCCGACAGTGTCCGTCTAACAGACGGACTGCATGCATTTAATGTATGCTCATGCTATGTGAATAATCATTTTAAGCAAAGAGATGGATCGAAATGCAATCCTGAAGAGTTGAGCTATACATAGATACCAAAACTTCAAAGGGAAATACCTGTTAGCAGCAAAGATATGCAACTAAAAAACAAAAACTAAAAATTCACTCTCTATCTAGTCCGTACGACAGACGAGGAAAACCGAATTATCAAGGGACAGGGGGAGTAGAATACAGATCCATAAGGTTTATTATGTAGACCAACAGATGCCTTAAACAGAATTACAGGCTAGGCAGCTATGCGCATTAACGTTTGGGAAGTCCGCAGCTGCAAAGTATCAACTGTCCATCCGGCAGAGTTTGGAATTGAAAAATAGGCTCAAAAACCTCCAGTTGATTGGTTCATGTTTCAATCAGTTTCATAGTTAAATTAAGTTAACAAATGCATGATATGTCGTATTAGTAACTATAAATTTGAAAGTTGACAAGTCCATCTTTTAATAGCGACATGAATCGAGTAACATTAATCGAGTGGCTAAGGCATATTAAATTACTACGTGTCGAACCTTCCATCCTCATCAAGTTGTCAGGGTGGAATTACGATTAAATACAAGATGAAGATACACGCTGGTGAGAATTGGGAATAATCCTAAAAAGGGCAAAATAATCGGTTTATAAAAGTTGTTTCAGGTTATCTTTATAGGGGCTTTTATGTCTTAGATTTTTCCCTTTTTACACCAGCTTGGCAGTTGCAGCTACATTGGCTCCAATTCCATATGTTCGTCCAATTATCAAAGAAAAAGGTACGTGTCATTTTCCCAATGTATGAAGCGACGTTGATTACCATCATTTGCTGCAAATTCAATATCTTCATCCTTTGATATTGTAATACTATCGGATCATTCGAAAAAAAGTTTACGCGTTTGGAGAGTTATGGAATTAAGAGTATGTGACCGATATTCAAAACTAAAATTTTAATCTTTTAGTCAAAAGCTAACTTACATTAGAAAATTTTCTTTGGTAAAATCACACATTGTTAAGACCCAACAGTTAAGAAAATGCCTATGAAGGTTTAATATGGGAATCTAGAAATCCACGTTCCATTCTGGTCAATGATTTATGTTACATTGAAGTTTGAATTCGATGCCATCGTCAGTTTCCGAGATAGAATTTTAATTCAATAGCAAGTCAATCATAGACCAGATTGGAATGTGGAATTCTCGTTCTGAAACATGCCTCTTACCAGAATTTTCCTAATTTCTGGGTCTAAAGGATGATTGATTTTACAAAAACATTTTGTCATTTAACTTAGCCTTGGACTGAAATATTAATATTTTAGAGATGAATATTTCTCGCATACTTTTTATTCCACAGCCTGCCAATTGCATAAACTGTTAATTGACTCACCCGCTACTAGAAATAACATCAGTCTGTCAGTGCTGCGTTCGGGAATTGAAAACGACCTAAAGCCTAAACCAACACATGGGATAAAGTTGATAACAGGTCGTTTTCGCTCTGTTTGCATTACAAGATCCGCAGATTGATGCCTTTCTTGCAACCGCTCCTTCTTCCAGCCAGTTTGTTGACATCACAAGATAAGTGCCTGCCCCCCCCCCCCGCCTCAAGATTTATTCAGCTTCTACTTTCATGGTTGTTCTTTTTGAATGGACAACCTAATTTACACATCAAAGCCTTTTTTGATGACAATTGAAATCAGACAAATCAACATTCCACAAAACAAGAGGTAGATTAAGAACGCATTGTTGTTCACAAACAATTTTGCTTCACTTTGCAATCTCCTTGCAGCAGAAAGACTTGTTTCGAGACAGAGCTGAGGCCGATATATCAGTATCGACAGATAGCTATCGCAATTTTTAATTCAAAAGTCTAACTTTTGCTGCTTTGCCGCAAGGAAGGTTAAAGATGATTGACTGAGTTGCTGAAGTAAGCTTTTCCTCTTTGTGTCCTACACTCTTTCTTCTTTTGGATGATGACTACAGTAAATCCCCGCGTATAAGAACCTATTTTTTTTAGATCCAGGCTGAAATTGGTTCTTATTTCAAAGGTACTAAGACTAATATCAGGTTATAGAGGTTCTTATTTAAAGGGTGCCTCATGCAATCCCTTTAAGAGTCTCACAAGGATATTCAGTCCTATTATTTGTTTTAGAAAGGTTCTTTTGGACCTAATAAGTAATTGGGGAGGAGAATGAAGCTTTCAAAGCCAATACGGACCACAAAGACCTTAATAATAGCAATCAAAAATCAACTTTGCAACCCCTGCAATAAGAACCTATGTTTCATCAAACTGAAACAGGCTCATAATTGCAAGGTATATAATTTAGGAAAAACAGCCTCTAGGTTCTTATTTTGGTAGGTCCTTATACGCGGGAATTTAGTGTATACAAATAAGGTACCATTCCTACTATGAGTGTTAAATTTTTCTCTTCAGGGGACGGAGATTTGGTCCTGATTGGATCACGACATCCATGCCTTGAGGTGCAAGATGATGTTGCCTTTATACCAAATGACGTAAAACTACATCGTGGTAAGTGCATAGTGTTGATAGATGTATCCTTTGTATCGTTATTAGAATAGCAATAAAGATTGTGCAAAACGGGTTGCAGTAAAATCCCGCCTATAAGAATGTACAATTTGGCAAATCAGCCTGGGTTCTTGAGCGGTGAATACGATGGGTAGGTTTTGTATAAAACGGTAGCCTACTTGTGCAATTTGAGCTTGTAGGTTCTTAATCAACTTGGTTCTTATACGCGGATTTTACTACAGTTAATGTATCTCACACCAGATTCACACTTCACACGGGGCGTCATCATTCTGTTCCATCTTCTTTCCAGCAGAATGAGACCGGTCACACGAGATCGAAACGATTGTATGTTGCTTTTCGTTGCTGCTGTTCAGACGGGAGTGCAATCATTCCGTTCCGAAATTGTTCCTGCGGTTCTTTCTATTTTTTCCAGCAGCAAAAACGCTCACCTTTGCTAGAACAACTAAAGTCTTATTAGGTCCAGTTTTTGATTAGTTCTACACTTGATCGCCTGTTCACACGGTACCGGAACGAAAGGAGCAATTACGAATCGTTCTACTTTTAGAACCCTTTTTTATCTTTCTACCGTTTGAAACGAAACGATATTATTCGAAGCATTCCCTTCTGAACACAAAACTTGAGCATCCCTCTTTTCGAAACGAAGCGATTTGGAATAAAGTGATAGCATTCCTGTTTGAACGGAGCCTTTGTTTGGCTTAAAGTTTGTCCCAAATTTGATGTGACGTGATATTGGCGATTGCGCGAAATTCGCTATGAAGAAGCTGTTCAATTAGTTATTGATTAATTGATTTGCATTTTTCATGTAACATCTACGTTTGAAAACTTCCATAACTTTTTTCGATTTACTCATTTAAGAATGCAACTTGGCATAGTCTGAAATTCCAAGTTTAGATTGCTGTCACACTTCTTATACTGTGAGCAGAACTATTTGAGAACACACGGGAATGCCATCATTCAGATACAAAAGCATGTCGAAATTATTTTGTCCAAAATGTATTCGTCCAAAATCTTTAGCTTTTAGTTTACTTTGTACACACATGCCTATGAACAGATGCCCTAATTTGGCGAGGGATTGTAAAGAAAGAAGTTAACTGTTTTTTTGGCCCTTGTTCGAGTATGTTGTCAATGACATCATTGAACTTCCGTTAATAAAACCTTTCACAATAAATTGCAAATATTACCTAAAAAGTTATGTTACTAAAGCTCATGTCAAACATCGTTTTTTGCCGTGTTGGGTTGAAAATGGAATTATTAAAATAGTAGCTTTTTCAAATGGCCAGCACAGTGGCTGATCACACGCTAAAGACCTTGCACTATGGCGAAGAACTGGTTACTGAAAGCGGCAGGAATTCAATGTTTAAGTCAGTTAATTTTTGTGCCGTTACATACGACAGAGCTGGTTAACTCCTGTCGTTCTATCTATTTTAAATGGCAGATGATTTAAGCGTCGTTTTCCTTTCAAGTTTACTTGACACTTTGAAGTTTTTAGTAGCATCCAGTAAATTCGACATGGCAAGGATTTGATGCTCTAACTTGGTCTAAGTTTAATTGTATATAATGCTATTTTTAATGAGATAATTGGAGAGCCATAGTCCCTTCACTGGCCTGTGCCATGAGTCAATCACAACATCTCGATGCGGAAGCGGGTGAAAGCTTTATCCCTTTGCAGAAAAGAGCGTATTTCAAATAATAACTGGCCCTAACATGGGTGGAAAGTCAACATATATTAGGCAGGTGAGCAGTGTTGAAATGTTTCCGTTTGTTACTTTGCCAAATCTAGATCACAATTTTACAATGTCAGAATTTTCATTAGGCCTACATGAATTTATATCCTGGTAGCTGGCATATCAATTTATACCTCAAGGATCGTTTTGATGAGCGATAGACGATTACGCTAAAGTTACGCTAAACTTTTACCAAGATGCATTGTGTTCTAGCTACGAATCCTTAACGGTTCTATAGGAATTCGATTAAAGAACGCAGTGCATCTTGGTAAAAAGTTCCTCGCCGCCATCTTTAGCGTAATCGTCTATTACTGGGGCTCATCGTAATCAATCGAGCGAGTCCCATTCAAAATATTGAATATAAATAAATGGATTTTCGATTCGATCTCCTTCGTTCACATTCCAATGTTTGATTTTAACATGCTCTTAAGTTGAATTTTCCCTTCTACATAGACATTTCAGTTACCTCAGCCAGTGCTGAAATTCAACATGGGTTGAGGTGCTGAGTTGAGTTGAGCCCGTGTTGAGTTTCAACTCGTCCTCCCTGATGTAAACGCAATGAAGGCTTACACTGTCTACCAAGATGAAACTCAGCACGACGAGCTGGAATTTCTCATATAAAGGACCTCTTAGACCATAGGGGATCCACTACTAAGAATGCTTTCTTAAAGCAAAATTCGTTTCTTTCTTAAATGATTGTTTAAAATTCGTTACTTGGTTGCTCACGAAAGGTTTCTTTGCTTTTCCTCCGCGATGGCACTGTAAAGAGGAGCAGTAAGTGCGGAAGGGCAAGAACAGAGGTTTGTTAAAAAGAAGAAAGCGAAGAAAATTTCAAGAGCCATCAAGAAACGAATTTTGACCAATCATTTAGAAAGAAACGAATTACACTCTCAGAAAGAAATTTTTGGGAATGGATTCCCTGGACACCCCATGTTGTTGTTGCTTGAGCAGTTTAAGCTAAGTCAACGATAGTCGTAACCAATAATTTTAAGCAAGTGATCATCTTTGATTTTCAGATCGGTGTCATTGTTCTAATGGCACAGATCGGATCTTTCGTTCCATGCACTTCAGCCGAAATCACAATTATTAATAGCATCTTAGCAAGAGTTGGTGCTGGAGACAGCCAGTTAAAAGGAGTCTCAACTTTCATGTCAGAAATGCTGGAAACAGCCTCCATTCTAAGGGTTGGTTATTTTTTATATCATTTCTCATTCATGTGTGTATTGCAAAAATACTTTCTTGAATTTTGTATTTTAGTCAAAAGATATTGTATTTTTAGCCACGGATTAATGGCTTTACTGTTTACGAGCTTACGGCTTACAGTCTACTGGTGAAGAGCTTTTGCGGCTTACTGGTCGAGCTGTAGATGCAAGTGAATTGAATCTAATGGTATGCTTTGAAACGATACTGCGTAACTGTCCATCAGGTTCCAGATTGATGAAGACAAAAGAATATTTTATACAGAAGCTTACGAAATTAGTGAACAGACTCATTCAAGTTTATCCAACCTTGCTGCCTTTCAGGAACTATAGTTTCTCTCTAACTAAATGTCTTGCAAAAGTGCATTCAAAAATGATAAAGGGTTTTGCAGGAGTAATTTTGCCTTGTCGGAAATCGCACAAAACAGCTTACTTGAGGCGGACTTTAAAGAGAATCGAACTGGTTAAAAGGTGCCCCAGGCCAAAATGTATGTATTTGATAACTTTGACATGTGCCGTTTCTTCATGTAGCTAAAGAAATAATGGGTGCTTAGGCGTTTTCTTTAGCCTACTAAAAGCCGCCACTCATTGTAGCCCTACACTCATTGTGATACATAATTCTTTCAGTCAGCAACTAGAGATTCACTCATCATAATTGATGAACTTGGACGTGGAACATCAACTTACGATGGTTTTGGACTGGCATGGGCCATCTCTGAGTAAGTACAAGCAAGCAAAGAAGCAAACAAATGAGCAAGCAAGCAAACAAGCAGGCAAGCAAACATGCAAGCAAGTGAACATGCAAGCGAGCAAGCAAACGAGCAAGCGAGCAAACGAGCAAGCGAGCAAGCAAGCAAGCAAGGAGCAAGCAAACAAGCAAGCAAGCGAGCAAGCAAGTGAACATGCAAGCAAGCGAGCAAGCAAACAAGCAAACGAGCACGCAAGCAATGTTAATTTGTTAAAGCAAGATGGGTATATTAGCAGCTTCACAGCTGCTGTGGGCCTGCAGCGCAACGGCTTTTGCCGTCAGAGTTACCTCTGACTACTCATCAGAGTACACATCATAGTTTTTCCCTGGTCCTATTTTGATTTTGTTACCCAATCTATCTGCTCGGGGCTGAGGCCTCGTGTCCCCTGTGCGGAGGAAATGTAACCAAACTGTGACCAATTCTTATTCCCAAACATGTACTGGAAAGGGAGGGAAGTCTAAGAAATGAATGAGTTACGATACTTTTGAAACTTGTTTTCCCTCAACATGCTGATACCTTGTTTGTGTTCATACCGCTTGCTTCAGGAAGCCTTAATGCAACATTTTTCGTGAAGTTTTTTTTGTCACCCAGTGCAATCATGGATTCTGATCAAACTTCAAGATATGCCAGTCACTATATCTTTGTCTATGTCACTGTGAAGCAGAAAGTCTAGTTTGCTTGTGGGTGATTTTACTTCGAAGATGTCTTCAATAAGACGTGCTGCCTGCAGGTCACTACCGAGTGCCCAAAAAGTACTCCCGTTTTAGCCTCACTCGCACTCCAGTAAGGCACTCAACTTACGCTCATCTTTATTGAATTGAATTTTTGTTGTCGTTGTTTCTTCAGTGAGGAAAGCTTCAGCGTAGTTAGAGCGTCCATCAGTCCATCAACATAGCGATAACTACGTATATGCAATCAGTCTACTCCCGTTTGAAAAATTGCTGAAAGTCTGTTATGAAAGCTGTCATAAAATATTCTTTCAGATCTTTTTCGCCAATGATCCAAATAGATTTAAAGATGATAAAGTGTTTGTTTTATTACTTAAATGGTATGAAATAACGCATTGGAAAACCTCATTCTGAGCTACGCTGTTTAAGGAACATTGTAAATCTTGCCTCTAAGAGCCATGTTATTGAAATTTTACTTTATCCATCAAGTCTACAATGATAGTTTGCCTTCGTTCTGACATTTATGATCAATCTAGAAACTTGATATATGAAAAGAAATTGCTCTGGCAATTATCAGTGCTTCTTGCAGTATGCTTCAAAACCAGGCAGCACAAAAAGAGCTTTATTAACTAATTCAAAAACAAATCAAAGATCAGCCATGTCTGGGGAAAATAATTTGGTGTTTGATTTACTAGCCGAAGAAGAAATTTGAAGATGGGCCTTATGCTGAAATTTTGGTGATTTTTTAAACAAGAGCACCTTCTTTTGGGCATCCGGTATATACAATTTTAAGCAATGGTGGGCTAGAGTAAGTACATAAGTCTGCTGTATCCTATCCTGTGGAGAACCGTGTTAGACAGGGGCTCGTAATAAAACAATGAAAAGATACCTTGATTAAGCCCCTTTCTCAGCCATCACCCCGTAGGCAATGAAATACGGCAAAAAAATCGACTAAGCGGACAGTCGGTGATGAAAACCAGGGAGCGCCAAAACTGAATATGCGGAAGTAGTTTTAAAAGCATATGTTCTAAAATGAGATGACGTTGCGTTTTTACCTGCGGCAGATATTTTGCCCATTAGTTGATAACTTGGATTTTGGATGAAGGGACAAATGAGAAAATGAGATTTAACTGTTGTGTTTTTTTTTCAGACACATTGCAACAGAACTGAAGAGTTTTTGTTTATTTGCAACACACTTTCACGAGCTGACCGGTTTAGCTGACTGTGTTCCTAGTGTTTCAAACCAGCACGTAACCGCAATGACCGTTGATGGAAGCCTGACCTTGCTGTATAAAGTGAAACCAGGTATATAATAACTGCAAAAAGCAAAGGATATTCACAATCTAGGCTGCATATACAATGATTTGAGGCAATTTTAAGCCATTGACAGCAGTGTTCTGTTTGTGAGTCCCCTCCCCTGCTCCGTTGCAGTGTTGAAGTTTACAGTAAATTCCCGCATATAAGAACCTACTTTTTTGAGAGAGAGGCTGAAATAGGTTCTTATTTCAGGAGCATTAACACTAATTTCAAGGTATAGAGGTTCTTATTTGAAGGGTCCCTTGTGCAGACCTTTTAGAGTCTTACAAAAGATGTTCAGTCCCATTATTTTTTGGAAGGGTTTTTATGGATCTAATAACTAATTGGGGAAGAGAATCAAACTTTAAAGCCATTGGGGCCAAAATGAACTTCACAACAACAAACAAAAATCAACTTTTCTACTCCTGCAATAAGAACCATCAAATTTCATCAAATTGAAACAGGTTCTTAATTACAAGGTGCATAATTTAGGAAAAACAGCCTCTAGGTTCTTGTTTGGCAGGTTCTTATATGCGGGGATTTACTGTATTCCGTTCATCATTATCGATGTCATTATTCAAACTTGGATTTTTTTAGAACAGAGTAGTAATTTGTCCCAGCTACAAAAATAAATAGATAAAAAACAGGTTTAATGTGCTACTGTGACTGGGTATGTGTCTGGAAACACTACGAAGATAGTTTCCAGGTGCATTTCTCATCAGTTCACGATTTTTTTGGAAGCTGCAAGGGATGAATTTTGCTTAATTCTGTCAATTAATTCTGTAGCTGCAAGAGTGCAATGTTCTTTGCTCCGTTTTCGTTTTTTTCTCATGTCTTGTTGTTTTCCTTTCATTATCACCATGGAAGTCGTCTTTGTTTCTTGTGATGCCACGCATTGCACCCAGTGGCATCATCCTCATAGTGTCGCTAAGTCTTCTGTAAGTAGCGTAACTGTAAAATTAGTATTGTAAATTTTTATTGGAAAGTAAAAGAGGGATTCTGTCAAGAGACTATAGAAGAATTTATCTGGAAGATAAGAGATTACTCTCTTCGCAACCAAGCATTCATTGGGCAAATACAGAGAAATTTGAATTTAGAAAAGGCTTGACCAGAAAAATTTGAATCTAGCCTCTGTCCACATTATTCATCTGAATTGAATGAACTTGATCCTGAGATTAGGCTTGTACCGGCTTTTGCTATTTTTAAGAAGAAATTGTTATCAATAGTTAGACCCCCTTATGAGTCTATATTTGGCATTCATGACCCAACACGTTTATCCTATCTCACTCAACTCAAGGTTGGTCTCATAAACTTTTGAAAATTGAAGCACAGTTTTAGGGATTCCATAAAACCAATGTGCCCCTCGAACGATAGTGTCGATGATACAAAACACTCTTTGTTGCTTTACCTTTCCCTTACAGTACCACGCAGACATCTTCTTGCTGAATGAACTTGATCCTGAGATTAGGCTTGTGCCGGCTTTTGCTATTTTTAAGAAGAAATTGTTGTCAATAGTTAGACCCCCTTATGAGTCTATATTTGGCATTCATGACCCAACACGTTTATCCTATCTCACTCAACTCAAGGTTGGTCTCATAAACTTTTGAAAATTGAAGCACAGTTTTAGGGATACCATAAAACCAATGTGCCCCTCGAACGATAGTGTCGATGATACAAAACACTCTTTGTTGCTTTACCCTTCCCTTACAGTACCACGCAGATATCTTCTTGCTACAGTTTTTGCTTTATTACGGCCATATAAGAGGGGATTCCCTAAGTTCTTACTGTTGCTAAGGCTGTCAGAATGGACCGCGCTCACCTCAGTCACTTTCTCCAAGTTGCGAAAAGATCTATTATCCATCGCAAGCACTTAAGTTGGAGACATTCCTCGTGTCATTTCTCCCGATGTGGCCAATTAGGCTCAATAATTTACCTGGCTTTATTGACTGTTGCTTCCCGTTTAAATGGGAGATTGGGAGATCTTCTGCAGAAGACCCCTTTCGAAAAACCGGCAAAAGCGACTGAAATCGACGAGCCAAATCCCCCTTTGTTTTCCTACCTAGCTATAATGGTACTTGCATCCATTTATGCATTTTGTCCTCTTGGGAGAATGAAATCCCCCAGAGTAAGTTATTCATAATAGGAGGAAGAGTTTTTCTTGCTCACAAGAGGATAGCACATCCTAAAGCGATCTCAAGTCATTGCTGAGAGGTGAACATAGAAGTGGACTTGCTACAAGTCTCTCTCGCGGCAAAAACGGGAGAAGGAATGAAAGCGAGAGAGACTTGTAATACTTGGTAGCCTGGGTCGCTAGCTGGACAGGATTTTGTCCAGTCGGCATCCTTTTACAAGGAACCAATATCCAATCATATGCTTAGAAAGGACAATGATACAACAGAGCGAGGCTCCGCGATGTTCTTTGACAATGGCCGACTCAACCTTCGATGAAACCGTTGACAACAACCCCGTCATTTTGAAAATGGAAGCAAGGCTCGATAGCTCATGAATATTAATGAGCATGCAAAGTATTACAAGTCTCTCTAGCATTTTTTCCTTCTCCCGTTTTGCCGCGAGAGAGACTTGTTGCAAGTCCAACATAGCAGGGAAACTTGCTCATGGTATTAGCACGTTTATTTAAGGTTTTTAGAAAGGGCTTTTTTGGAAAATCCGTGTGAAATCTGCGGCAAATTGATAAATACATGCATTATATTAGATTGTATGACTGCATTATGCGCAGTTTCTGTTCTGTCTCAGAAATATGCAATCGCCATCGTTTTCCCAACCTAACATGTGAGATTTAGGAAAAGCCTGAATTTGAAGTTGACTTTGGAAACGAAATTTATTGAAGAAGCATATTTTTGTCTTGGATGATAGCAAGTAGTTTTACTTCTGACCCAGTGAACCTATTGAAATATTGTTGTTATTATATAATATTGTTGTTATATAATATTATGCAAGCGGTGTGTTTCCTTTCATATTCAGGAGCCTGGCTGATTACGGTTAAAATTCTTGTTTTTCTTTTTTCCAGGCGTCTGTGATCAGAGCTTTGGAATTCATGTTGCCGAGCTTGCACATTTTCCCTCTCATGTGATTGAGGTTGGTTTTGACTGGAAGGATTTCAAAAGTTTACCTTCATTCATCTGAATTTCAGCATCAGTTTTATGTTCTAAATTTTCCAGTGCTTAGCTGTGCCAACGAGATGTCTAATCCCAGCAACAAAAATCGCAATATGTAATGCAAATACTAATTCGTTCATTCGTTCGTTCATTCATTCATTCATTCATTCATTCTTTCAGTCGTTCGTTTATTCTTTCATTCTTTCACTGACTTATTGATTCGTTCATTCATTCATAGGCCAAATTGATCTATCAACTAACCAAAGTTTTGCCTGGGTAACTAGGTACCCAGGTACCCAGTTCTGCACTTACTTTACGCTTATTTTTGATGACATGTAGAAACTCATCAAGTTATGAGTCATGCAAATTCTACAAAATACCCAAGTCGAGAACGGGCATGAAAAAATGTTTTCCTTCATGCGACTGGGCATAACTCATATTTAAATCTACTGCGTTAAGATCCTTGATCTATGCTCCTACCATGGGAATCTGGCTCCGCCCCGCACTCCTTACCTTCCAAAGCATAACCATTAATACACTTATATGCAGACCTACTGATGCTTGTTGGCATACTATTAGTGATTTTTTGGAGCTATAGCTTTTGAACACCCATTGTATCCATCAGATGCCTAATATTAGATGCGGATGAAGTTGAAACTCGATACAAGAAACAATGTGAGTCTGCCATGAAGCCAACAAGGATTATCAATTCATTTAGTGATCCAATGATTTGTTTCATCATAGAAAGTATATTTTACATGAACTGCACATAGATCTGGCACTTCTGCTTGACTTAGAGATATTATAAAATTTCCTGCAGGATGTGATGAAGAGGGATTTTTGGAGACTGCCCGGTCACATGAACCGGCGGGTTTTCATGCTCCGCTGGAAAGGTGAAATTGTGGATTTCAAGGCCAAACACTGGGATCGCAGAAGTAGAGAAGACCTAATTGAGTATGCGACTCCTTACGTCTACTCGATTTTCAAGTGATGCGGGTCGATTCCTCTCCGCCTGACTGTTGTGTCTGCAAAGCCAGAGGTTGCTCAAATACGTCTCAATAAGTTCAATTGTATTAAAGAAGAATGATTTTTCATTGTAGTTTGCGAGAAAAAGGGCAAGAGAGCTGGAAGACTTTCAAGGGACCTCTGCAACATTTGATGACATAACAGGTTTGCCACGTATACTTTCATCATGTTCGTGAATACCGTTTGTTACGTCATTCATACTTAATGCTATCTCTTTGCAGTTTATACCTGGTGAGTCAAAAAAGGTCTGTCTGAAAGGCCACTGGTCTCTGAATACCAATGCAATGATATAGAAAACGGTCCTGTTTTACTCCCAACATGTTCAATTAGGCTCAGTAATTTACCCAGCTTTAATCGGCCATTCCTTCTCGTGGATATGGGGAACTTTCTGCAGAAAGCCCCTTCCAAAAACCTGCAGAAACGAATGAAAATGTAGAGCAAACTTACTTGATTTCCTTCCTTATACTGATGACACTCATATGTGCTCATGTGTTTTGTCCTCTCGGGAGAACGGAATCCCCCCAAATGGGTTATTCATACCAGGGGGGACGCTTCTTCGTCCTCCCAAGAGGATAGCACATGCTAAAGCATGTAGAAGTCATCGATGTAAAGCCCGTGTACTGCAGAAATGTTAGGAAAATTTGTTGACGATTTTTGGCACGTTTTGAAAGTTCCTTGAAGAGGCTTTCTCACGAAAATCTCTCATAATTTTCAGAACGGAGTGGCTCATTTTAGTCAGGAAAACTTTAATATGGATTAGAACATGCCCACCTTTAAACTTTGCACCTGCCGATATCACCGTCTTGGTATCCAAGGAGCCGTGGCCTTCCAAACGAGGACTCATTTTATTGAAACACCCGGGAGAATTCAACTCTGTCTTCTTGGCCAACAAGGAAAAGTTACAACAGAGCAGTTTTGGACAAAAATTATTGCCATTTGGAACTGACTGAAATTTATAGAGAGCTTAGGGTACAGTAAATCCTCGCATATAAGAATCTATTTTTTCGAGAGAGAGAGAGAGGCTGAAATAGTTTTTTATTTCAAGGGCACTAACATTATAGTACTAATTTCAAGGTATAGAGGTTCTTATTTGAAGGGTGCTTTGTGTAGGCCTTTTAGAGCCGTACAAAAGATGTTTATTCCCATTATTTTTTGGAAGGGTTTTTATGGATCTAATAACTAATTGGGGAATATAGAATCAAACTTTACCAGCCATTGGGGCCAAAATGAACTTCATAACAACAAGCAAAAATCAAGTTTGCTACCCCTGCAATAAGAACCTATTTTTCATCAAACTGAACAGGTTCTTAATTACCAGGTGCATAATTTAGGAAAAACAGCCTCTAGGTTCTTATTTTGGTAGGTTCTTGTATGCACGAATTTACTGTACAACTTTCCAAATCAAATACGAATTCTTTCTAATTCGATGGAAACCAGACGAAGCTATTCATTTTGAATGCCAGCATAATAAATATGGATTTGATCGATGAATTTGAAAAATCTTTTCCTTTGATGCCAAACTGCACATCGTTTGCCAAAATACGCATCGTAGTAGCCGACATTTTCCAATTGGTTTTAAAGTTTACATCGTATGCTCATGAATCAGTTGTTTGTGTCTGAACTTATGTGACGAAAACTTAAGAGGATAAGATTTTTATGGCTTGTCGCGTTTTATATGCTTTATCATTGGAACTTTATGTTGCATGGAAATATCCCAAGTGGCGCGTTTGATTAACTGCTGGTTTTGTTTACTTCAGTTAAGTGATGCATTAACTAAAAAGACGTATATATCGAAGTCCAGTAAAGGTCGTCGATTGCCTTTAATAATAATAATAATAATAATAATGATAATAATAATGATAATAACAACTAATATTTTGACAGGTTGACTTGTTCAGACGTAAAACTATCTGTTATCATTCAAGGACCTGTAATCCTACCTATTGACAATCGTGGTTAAAATCAAGATAAAAATAGAATAAAATGAAGATAGTTTAATGTACAATTGAGGATAAGAATATATAAGGGTCGAAAACAGTTTTCTTGGACTTCTACAGAGACTTTCGATAGTTCTAGTTTCTCTTTGAACAGCAAGAGGGATATTTCGTCACGGGTTGTTTTTTCGAGTCGGTTGAAAACGCGAGCTCCCTAGTAAGCAAACGACTTTTTTCCAGTGTC
Source organism: Aurelia sp. 3 sensu Dawson et al. (2005) (assembly GCA_964020215.1). Taxonomy (NCBI): domain Eukaryota; kingdom Metazoa; phylum Cnidaria; class Scyphozoa; order Semaeostomeae; family Ulmaridae; genus Aurelia; species Aurelia sp. 3 sensu Dawson et al. (2005). Next base: position 7,545,686 of record OZ026587.1, read on the forward strand.
AGTGCGCATTTTCGGTAAAACAAACTGAACTACTCATCTGTAAGACCATGGGGGTATCGGGTCACGTGGAAGTTGTTATTAGATTATTTATCATTGTAAAGAATCAGAACTTCCAATGTGTCCATTGAAGGAGATTCACTGACCGAAGTGAGACCGGACAACAAACAACGAATTCATTGAAAACAAGATGGCCGGCTGAAACGTGGTTAGAAAACCGACTGTGAGCAGACTAAAATTGCTAAACTGACAGGACAACGGGAACAGAAAGAAAACACACAGAGGTTGGCCTGACAGTTCTAATTCTTTACAACGATAAATGATCTAATGATAGCTTCCACGTTTCCCAATACCCATGGTAGGACAAAAATTGCCAGCGCTCAGTTTCTTTTTAGGTAAAGAGAATTACGACACTGCCACAAAGAAAAGGAGACTGGCAAAACAGGTATGTGTTCTGGCTAGGCAAATAAAGGGAGAGGATATAGCGTTGATGGTGATGTTGATATTCCCTGAGATTCAGACCTCATTATATGGGTTTTATGACGTAGAGTGATAACAACATAGTGGTCATCGCTGGCATAGGGCTCAAATCTTCAAAATGTTGGGTGTACGATTCTTTTACCCTTTTCTTTTAACTAAAGTTCTTGAAAGGAACTTTTGGTAATTTTCTGTAAATCCGCCGCGGCAGTTTTTTAATATCTTGGTTAGTTTCAAAATGGTGGTATTAATTAATTAATGTGACGTCATCAAATCTTTATATCTTTGACCAGAAGGGCTACAGATTTCTGCTTGCCATCATATTGCAGACGTTCATAAACTATGGTTTTCTTGTAAATCTTATCAGTTTTCCTCAGTTAATTAAAACTTACGATGATTCTAATTTTCGAAATTTTGGTGAGTTTCCAGAAAAAAGCTTGTTGTCAATTTCATTTCCAAGAAGTTTAACATGTTCAGTAGACGATATTTTTACACCCTCTATATTCAAGCATAACTTGCGTTTTTCATTTAGTCCCAAGAACATCAATTGGAACTTATCAGGGTTTGCTACCATACCATTAGCATAAAACCAATTTAGGAGTGTACTTAGGTCGTTTTCTAAATTTGTCGTAATTTCGTTAATACGAGTGCCACATGAATACACAGTGTTATCGTGGGGCAAAACTACATATCTCTGAATTTAGTTCCATATAGAATAAATCATTTAGGAAGATGTTGAATACAAAAGATGTTTGTTCTAGCCGGCATTGTTGGGGGGGGGGGGCGATCGCACCCCCTCGCCCCCAAGTGTTCGCCGCTGAATGGCTCTTTATCAGTCTTCTTAACGTTATTTTGATTCCATTTCATTTCTTAGGACGGACAGTTAAAAATGGCTCAGGCAGTGGTAGTACGACTATGATTCGACCTATGAATACACAAAATAGGGTCCTTTTTCTCATTTTTTTTTACGATTTCGTGCAAGATTGACCATTGAGATACAGGGGACTAAAGTAGTCTGTTTTGGTCATGGCCTAACTCAACTATGTTCTCAACAGGAAGGAACCCAGTTGATTGATGACTTCCTACGAAAGATTGCAGAAATGCCGGTTGACAAGCTTTCTGATGAAGACATTCAAGCAAAAATGAAAGACTTAAAAAGTGAGATGGCCGCCAATGACAATTTATATATCAAGGAATTATTAGTTAAATAAAGAATAAAAGCACTTTACACTAACTATAGAATTAAATCAAAATATACTACTGTCACGTAATCGTTCAGTTTCTTTGCAGTTGCAAGTTTATTTGCTTTGATGAAACAATTGTTGGTTCCTTCGTTCTCAAAGGTAAACAGACGCATGAAACTCTCAAGTGCAGAAGATGGAATCGGACTTTCTTGCTCACGGTGTAACTTGAAAGCAAACCTAGTATCGTGCAAAATAGAATCATCTTCAAGGGGCAGTACGAATCAAAGGACAGTTTTTGAAGAAAAACTTGTGAATTCAATGTTAACGGAAATGCGAGAATTTTCCTTTTTCACGAAACTAAGAATTTCAGTGAACACCGAAAGTTTCATAAAATCATCAGATTTCATACTCATGTTTCTTACGAGTTTTTTACGACTATCATAACAATCTTCCTTTTTACTTCCTGTGCACTTACCTCACGAACATTCTAAAGGAATAAAAGAAGTTTTCTTTAAAGCCTTACCACTGTTTAGACATTAATCACGTAAGGTAATACCGGAAGTAAGTGAAAATAAAGTAAAAAGATGCTAAAGGTATCCAAGAGGTATCTTTGACAAAAATGAATAATTGGTTAAATAATTTCCGGCGGATGCTAGAGTCTCTTCATTATTTAGTAAGAGGGGGGTGACAGGGTAGTGGTACCATGGTACCAGAGGGGTGGTACCTGGTACAACATTGTGCAAATGTGGTGGAACCTGGTACCAAAGGTAGGGGTACCGGTACCAAGCTTATATGAGTCGGTAACAATAGAAATTTCATCCTTGGATGATTTTGGAATTTCTAGAATAAATTTTTAGCTTTTACAGTGCAGACAGTGACACAGATACCACGGTGACGTGCTCAGGAGTGGTTTGGTCTTGCCCATTGGTTTCATGAGGAACTGACGTAGACCTCATTTCAGAATTCGTCATATTCATGATAGCTCCTTTCCCCAAAATTGGTGGTACCAATACCTTCAATTTGGGTGGAACCTGGTACCTTATGAGTTGGTACCGGTACCAAAGACTCCCCCTGTCACCCCCTCCCTCTAGTAATCTCTGAGTTGAGATTCTATTCAGCAGTTTCTTTTTAATTCGTGTATTGCAGTTCATGTACCGTTTGATTGCCAGGAATATTTATATTGACATCACTTTGCAGCTTTTTGATAGGCCATACGATATCAACAATGATGTGATTTCTGAGCAGGTTGGTTTGGCAAAACCAGAGCGAGTTTACCTGAAAAATTTAAGGATTTAACCGTCGTGGAGATGACTGCACCTAAAGACCCTTAATGAAATTGACAGAACCTAAAAAGTGAATAGCTTGATGCCATATTGAACTCATAATATTTTTCCAGGCAACATCTGACCTCCCACCGGGGCAACGTACGGCCTTTTTCTATAGCGTAAAAATGCTTTACTTTGTCTATGGTGGGAGTAAATTCTTACTCTTAATAGTTTGATGATTATAGCTTCGTTTGTTGAAATGTTCCATTTCAAAATTGAAGCGTCAGAAACTTTATGAAATTCAATGCATGTTCCTTCCCAACAGAAATTTCAAAAGTTATACTCCTTGAAAGTACATAATGTTGTCTAATGTCATGAAAGTAGGTACAGAAAGTGCATCTTTGTACCATGCTTTGGGTAACCAGGTGAAGTCCAAACTTTCGTCAGCAGCTATCAAAATTTTGACCACTCCCTAACGAGGCACGCTTGACCAGAAAAGGCAACTTCTGCTGGTGTTCTAAACTTTCAAGAAGTTTCTTCGTGCGAAATGACACATTTCTTCAACTTGGAGAATTCTTTCTTTATACCTTTGCGAACATCAGCCATTCCAAAGCCATAGACAAACGGATCTGCAAAAGTGTTTAAAATCGCAAGGGCCAAGAGATAAGCTCTGATTCCTCCTACTTCTTTTCCATGATGTACTAGCGTATAAGCAAACAAACACGCTATCGGAAACATGCAGGCTATATACATGACGACAACAACACTTGCAGCAATGCCTAGGTTTATCTGACGCCTTGTGAGATCTTGACCTTCTTTCTGAGCACCGTGCGTGATGTGGTGTGGGGTGACTCTAAGCTTCGATCGACTAATTCTGTATAAATGAAACTGAATTATTGTTAGGATAACAGAGCTGAGATAAACAGTGATGATGAATACCAACAAAATGCGCTTTCCATTGCTTATTACTTCCGTGGAGTAGTTAGGCGTCTGAGGATGGATTACCAGTAAACCTAGTACAATACTGATCACAACGATGCTTATAAGTGCACGTGTAACTCTTTCACTTGTAACCAGGGCATGTAGTCGGAGACTATACACGCATGCAATGTAGCGCTCAACTGATAGAGCAATAATGCAACCACTTGAAGCACAATGACCCATCACTCCTAAAACTTCCACCATGTGTCGCAAGACTTGACATGTTAATGAAATTATCGACGGATTGATTGCCTGCCCTGCAGCAAAATGGAGTGTTGCAGAAAGTATTTGGAAATTATCGGATATAGACAACCACAACAGAATTGTGTGCCTTGGCATCGACAGACGAAATCTTTGGATGAGTACCTTCATTATCAAGATATGGAATGGTGTTGCGGTAATAGACAAGACGAGCAGAAAAGGCATCATTGGTGCAAATGGGAAGCATTGCTCGTTCATTGATTTCGTTTGATTTGCCATCCTCATCAGAAGATATACAACGTACTTCGTCTGTTACTTTTCATAAAAAATCTTGGCTTGCTCTTTTTACCTGCGGTTTACCTTTTGGTTGCTACGAATTTGTTACAGTTCAAGGGAATCTACTCTGCTCAAGAACAAAATTTCTCTTTTATGGACAAGTCAGAATGCTTTAAAGAGGGAAAGCCTCGCCCCCCCCCCGGACAAAGATCATGACTTGCAATGACCGTGTTGTAGCTGTGAACAGTTATGTTCGTATTTCCTTTTTAATGTTTACATCTGCCTTTCCATCACTTCCTAGCTCTTCCAAATTTGTAGAAGCTGTAGTAACGATCCTATAAGATGTTGTAAGTCTAATAAATTGGTTGCACCGGTCACACTTTGAATTGCCTCCGCGCGCAGTCTACTTGTTAATGGCAACTTTAACTCTTTCTTTTCTGTTGTTTTGCATTCGTCTTGCATCAGAAGAGATGTTTGTGGTTGCACCTGTCACACTTCGAATTGCCTGCGCCCGCAGCCTACTTGTTAATGGCAACTTTAACTCTATCTTTTCTGTTGTTTTGCATTCGTCTTGCATAAGAAGAGATGTTTGTGGTTGCACCTGTCACACTTTGAATTGCCTCTCCTCCGCACTCCGCCTACTCATTTATGGTAGGCTGAAGTTTTGTTTCATCAAAAGGTGTTTTTCGTCTAAAGATAATGTCAAGTTAAAAGGCTTTCTTTTGCTTATGAGTTGCGTTATAAATTGTTTTGCCTCAGTCTAAGACTGCGTTCATACGATGCCGGCACATTTTGAAAACGGTGAAAATGTGACGGTTGCAAAATTTGAGCTAGAGTTCACACGATACCGGAACAATTTGAAAACGGTAGGAACTTAGGCGGCAAAAACTCGTTGCAACACTTTGATGCCAAAGAAGCTTACCTACACCCTAAGAGTCGATCAGTTTCGTTCCAAAAGTGTCTGTAAATTTTCTGTTTCATCATTTTCAGGTGTTCACGATGCCATTTCCAAAATGTGTCGGTTAGAGTTCCGATTTCAAAATCTGCCGTTTTCAAAATCTGCCGGCAAAAAATGTGCCGTTTTCGTATGAACGGGAGGCCCATCCGTCGAATTTTCCTCTGTTTTCAAAATGTCCCGGCATCGTGTGAACGCAGTAGACTGCGTTCACCCGATGCCGGAACAATTTGAAAACGTTAGGAAATTTGACTGTAAAACTCGTTGCAAGACTTTGATGCCAAAGAAATGTACCTACACCCTAAGAATTGACCAGTCTCCTACCGAAAGTGTGTAAAAATGTTCTGTTTTTATCATATTCAGGTGTTTACACGATGCTGTTTCCAAAATGTGTCGGCTAGAGTTCCGATTTCAAAATCTACCGTTTTCAAAATCTATCGTTTTCAAAGCCGGCAAAAAATGTGCCGTTTTTGTGTGAACGGGAGGACCATCTGTCGAATTTTCCTCTTTTTTTCAAAATGTGCCGGCATCGTGTGAACGCAGTCTAAGTCTAAGGCCCGTTTTATAAGTCGTGCCGCGCCGCGCCGAACCCAGTTAATTTCGATCAATTTTGCCTGGTTCGGCACGGCGCGACGCTTATAAAACCAACCTGACACTTGGTTCGACTAATTCGAACAATACGCCAAAGGCCTCTCGACTGGGTCGACCCGGTGCGACTTATCAAACCAATTTCAGTCGCGCCGTGCCGCACCATACTCACACGCGCATAAAAGCACTGTAATTATTTCAATAATGTCAATAGCATATGAAATTAAAATGAAAATTTTCTTAAGTCAGTATTGTGCGCATTCGTCATTATGGTTCGGCACAGCACAGCACGGCAAAAGTTTTGTTCTTATAAAACAGAATAGTCGCTCCAAGTCGAACCTCAGTCGAACTCAAATTTCTATGGTTCGGCGCGGCGCGGCACGACTTATAAAACGGGCCTAACTTCCAGTCTAACTATGTAAAATATCTTGATGCTCTTTTGGACGAAACTGTCAGCTGGAAATACCTTTTATCTGAACTTTCAAAATATTGTGGCTAGAACATGTGGCATGTTTTTCAAGACAAGCCACTTTCTTCCTGTTGCTGTTTTGATCTGTTTTTACGATTGAATATTTTCTTCCTTTCTCAGGTATTATAAATTTGGGGATTTACATATGATGTTCATATCAAGCCTATATATTTGTTGCAAAAATGGTGGTAAAAAGCTACAGTAAAGTCCTGCCTTCAAGAGATTCATTTCACAAAACAGCCTGATTGGTTTCTTATGTTAGAATATACTTCCTCAAAACAGGGTGTGTATACCATGGTATAAGAAACACTTTTGTATTCCAAACAGCTGTCAAAATTGTTAAGAAAACGTTTTTTAAATATGCGCAGTTGAACAAGAAGCTGATAGTTTGGGTCAGCACTTCTTGAAATTATAATAATTTGGGCTTAAAACTTTCATTCTTATTTCTAGAGAACTGAGACATATTGGAGCCATATTCAAATATATGCCATAAAATATTACTATGTACCATTATAAAAGAAACTGAACATGAATCAGCCTGGATAGTTTCTTGTAGACAGGTATTTTATTTACCAAAATCAGGCCTGAGTTTCTTATAATGCAGTTTCTTAAAGGCGGGACTTTACTGTATTGCATTTGAACATTTCACTTCATCCTCCACTCCAATCGTTTCTACCTTAAAGATCTTCTTCAGTTGAAATTGCTTTGCTTTGTTTAAGCTCTTAGCTAATTGATTGCACAACTTTTTCGAGTCTGTGGCGAATGTTCATCAGTTAAGCCACAAAACATGAAATTTTTCTTAACTCGAAAATATACTTATTGCAAATGGCATCGGATCTGTGCCTGTCTCTGATCAGGGGCGGCATCAACCCAGAAAAATTGGGTGGAAAAATGATAGAATTGATGGCCAGAAAGTATACCTAACAATTTTTATGTTGTTTTAGCTTGGGAATAGATACCGATCTGAGGAAAGTGGGGTGGACATGGGGTGGACATGTCCACCCCAGTCCACCCCGTGGCACCGCCCTTGTCTCTGATGCTAAATCTCAGCACAATATTCCCGGTTGATATAAACAGATTGTCATCTGCTTTCAGTTTTCGTCAAGGCTTAAGACCACTTTGTTTACAAAGAAGGAAGAATAAGATTGATTCTGAGGTGATTGTTCTTGTAACTAGATGAATAACTTTCAATAAAACTTAAAACCATTTTAGGAAAGGCCTGCGCTGTCCTCCATTACTTTATGCATTTTGAGAGCTCCTCCTAAATAAATTCCCTTTCATTTACCATCTTATGTGATCATTCATCGTACATTGTCAAGTAAATACCGGGTGTCCCAAAAAAGTGTGCAAATTTGGTCGACCCTAGCCTACGTGTAGACCTGTTATTCAAAAGAAGAAAGAGTCTACGAAACAATGGCCAAAAGCTTTGCTACAATGAATTCCAGATTTCTAGAACTTAATTTATGCAGCCTTTGTTGAGACGTGTTTCACCATGGGCGTTAGGAGACGTTTGGATTGACTTTGAAAACATTGCGGTTTGAGGTTGCGGTTTCAAGAAAGATAATGGCCGCGATGTCTTTGTAGCGGCTTTGCTTTCTACTAGCCACTTGACCGCTGACCCGGCGGACGCTAATCTGCTTATTGACTAATCTGCTTATTGAATATTCAGATGGGTAGGAAAACAAGGGACTGGGGACAATAAAAACTATTGTTTTTCAAAGCGCGATCTTTCTCTCACGGCTCGTAACATTCCATTGCAAATTCACAGGGATTCAAAATCAAAATTCTGAACAAAAAACGGGGGTTTCAATAACAAGCAAAGGTAAACAACTGTTGCAAGCAAAAGAAGGATCTGCGCGATGCTGGTTGAAGTTGTTGAGGTGTGGATTTTCATTCCCCTGACGAATAAAAAGCGAATTCCCCTCAAAAAGAAAGGTTCCCTCTGACGAATTCCCGAATCGATGAATTGATCGAATTGACGAATTTCCTTTCTTTTGCAGTCCCACGATATTTTTTTGATTGGAATGTTTGAACGTCAATTGGGAGCGGAGAAATGACGAATTCACCAAAATCCAGTGAAATGGTTATTTGCGATTTTCCCACAGGGAAGCAATCTCTGCTTGGCTATGTCTCACAAGTTTCTAACGTACAAAGCTGAAATTATTCACTGACGAGTCTGAGTTTGGATTTGATGGCACCGCATATCCTCTGTGAGTAGAGAAATAAAAAACAAAATCTTCCATATCAACTTTGTTATTGCTTGGTCTCACATTCGCCCAGCCTTTTTAGCAAAGCATAGTATCAGCTCATTATTCTCCCAGAGAAACTACTCATAAGAAACTCAACTCTCAGAAGCCAAAAATTCTGATAATAGTTCTCCATAGTTCCTGAATGGAAACTGAACAGACATCAAGTAAATTGAAAGCAAGCGAACATTTCCATTTCCCGCTTGGAAACTTATGAGGGCAGTGTCCGTTTCCCGCGAAGTTTCCTCAACTAAAAACTGGGTGAAATTTCGTCATTTTAAAATCCCAAAATATCTCGTACACCTTTATTCTATTTCTGAGAAATCCACCAAAAGTCCGTAAGATCGTTTTTTCTAGAAAAATTTCTTGCTTTTTCAAAAGAACGAAATGCCCCTCGGTAGGAACTACAAAATATACATCATTTTCTTCCAAGGCAGCATGTTCAGTTTTCCATTAAAACTCGTAAAAGTTTCCTGTATGAGGGTTTACATTCCTCAAAAAATCAGCATGGGTTTCTTCAAAAGTTGTTCTCGTTTGAAGGGTTCTTACCATAATTTGTAAACATCGGAAAAGCTTGAAAAACCATATTTTTAAATGTTCATTGGGGCACAGGCTGTAAACATGAAGGCTGATATCCTTCATTGCAGTATTCTAGTTGTTGTTTGTTGTGTTGATACATTTCCTGGTGATGCTCTTGCGGGGGGGGGGGGGGTACTTCACTTTGGGTAAGACGGGGATGTGCGCCAGTTTTGGGTAGTTTTTGGCCTGAAAATTCTGGGATTGGGGTATCCTTTTACTGGAAAATTTCTGTGATTGGGGTATACTTTCACTCGGAATTTTCTGGGATTGGGGATTACTCAAAATTCTCTAATGGGTGATAAATTTTCAAATTACACGTTGTCAGTTTCAAGTGAACTGATTTCAAGTATTTTTGTGTTGAAAAACGTCCTCAGATCAGAACCTCGTTCCAATGGCCACTTGGAACCAAAATAATCATTCCCAGCCCTCTATCCCTTATCCTTTTGACGTCGAATTGCTTTTGTTACGTCTTCGGTTGGGTATCAATATCTGACATATATTCTGGGATTGGGTATCAATATCGGACCAAATTTCTGGGATTGGGTCGTAACAGAAATCCTTGCAGCGCACACCCCCGTATGAATTTATAGTGAAGTACCCCCCCCCCCGGGTGCTCTTGCTGTTTGAAAAGCGCGCCCTTCTACCGCACACACCCGAACACTAGCGAGGCGAGCAAGGAGCGATCGCGAATTTTGTGCAACAAAAAATTCTCGGTTGCGAGTGGACAACGCGATTTGCCTTCGAGAAGAACAGATTTCACACCTCTGAGCGCACTCAATCAAATCAAACAAAACAGAGAAAGCAAACCATTATGGTCCACTTTGTTGAAAGTGTGAAATCTATTCTTGAGGTGGCCAACTCGCTTTGTCTCATTCAAATCTGTATCCTTTGTCTTCCCTTTGTCTTGCAGCCCTTGCTCAATCGAGATCAAAATTCAAATATTTCTCTCAAGCTCCCCCTAATTCTGCAAGCGAAGGAATTTGAGACGTCCAAACGCTGACGTCACCGTTTGGACGCAGCCATTGTTCTAGAACTCTGGAATGTTACGAGCCGTGGGAGAAAAGCTCTTTAAGGATTTTACTTGATTTCCTACCCATCTCAATTTAAGGATTTAAGTCGATCGGCAAATGAGCGTCTGTCGGGTAAACAGTCAAGTGGCTAGCAAATGAAACGAAGCCGCATTGAATGTATCACGGCTGCTTGGGTATTAAAAGCCGCAACAGTAGCGTAACGGAGCAGCTGGGGGCCCTTAGTAATTTAGTTACGCAGGGGCCCCCCTGAGGCGGCAGATAGTTTGCCAAAGTTTGCCAAATTTCCAACATCAAATAGTTGTTTTATTGGCAAAATCAAGTTGAGTCCAGCACATCAAAACCTTCATAGCCGGCGTCTATGGAAGTTTTTTTTATGACGGCACGTTTGCACAAGAAAAATATTAGGGATGGTGGCTGCAAGTGAATACCAGTTACGCGAGCTACATTTGGAGTATGCCTGTAGGTCCAATGTCGGGAAAATTTTTTGAACCATGCTCTTTAGAATATCGGAAAACGCATCCTTCGTAGCACCTCACCATCGAATTCAGAAAAAAGAATTGTGGTTGACGAGATGATTCCCAAGGAAACATTCAAAAGTTAAGCTTAGGTATCGTACAGAAATGGATTTTTGGACAAGTCATCTTCTAAAACGTTCATATTCGCTAGAAGATAGCAAGGAATCTTTGAAAAGTTTCAATACGATGTTCAATTCACTAGAAGTCTTTCGGTCTCTTTGACGGGGCCCGAAGGCCTTCAGTGGAAATCAACAACACGCTGTTTCTCCAAAACCTGAAAGTCTGAAAATTGCGTAAGAGGCCCTTGGGGGCCTTAGGAGTTGCTCTAATCAGTGGCGTAGCCGACGGTGGTTACCTTTAGGGCGTACCACTAAGGGCCCCCACTGATTAGGGGCTCCGGAGGGGCCCCCAGCCTTCAAATTACGTCATAGACATAGGTACAAGAGGCCCCAGCCCCCCTTCTTCACTAAGGGCCCCATGCACCTCCGCTACGCCACTGGCTCTAATCCCAACCACCGTGCGTTACGCCACTGAGCCGCAACCTTCGACCGCTCAATTTTGAAAAGCCCAATGCAAATGAAAACCGCAACCTGTAACCGCAACATTTTCAAAGTACAATCCAGACGTTTCCTAACGCCCATGGTTTCACACATTATTTGAATAGCAGATTAGGATACAGGCGCACAACTAGGAATTTTAAGGGGCAGGGATCCAAATCAGAAATAGGGCATACTATCATTTCAAGGTAGCTTGCAACCAAATAATCTATTTGAAAGATAGACTTAGTTTGACCACACCAAATTGTTGGTATGAGTCAATGATAAAATGAAAATAATTTTTGAATTGAAAATTTTCAAAAATTTGCATAATTATGACGTCATCAGCACAAAAATGTGTCCAAAAGGTGCATGTTTTCAAAAAAGCACAGCTCTTAACTCAAGTGTTTGATCTTCATGAAATTTTCTGTAGACCTACATCAAGCCATACTCTAGGGCACAGACCAACAATTTTTTGCAAAATTTCTCTCTAACAAAGAAATTTAAGGTGTACATCAAAATTTCTAAAAATTGATTTGTTCATCTCAGTTCTAAAGGTTTCATGTTGTCAAGATTTCTATGCTAGCCCATATTTTTTTGGTCCTTGCCCTTGATGAGAGACTAAGGTACATGTATTCCAAATTTCAATTCAATAGCACATCTGGTTCTTGTGATATCCTTTTTCAAAATTACGCAATTACCGCAAAAAACACATTTCGGCAAAATCAATTTAAAGTCTCTATGCAAGGGATTCTCCTCCTTAAGACTCTTATCTGTCTGAGTGGGCCTTCTGTACATATCCTCTATTGTCTCTCTTTCACCTTGTCTGGCATATGCAAGTTTTTTTCCATGTTCTCCATTCTCCATGCTGTTATTTTCTTTGGCGGTTTTAAAGTGAGGCAACATGGGGCTAATACGAAAGCGATCCTATACTTTTTGGATATGATAGTCCATTATTGAACTCAGTTACTGCATAACTCAGCCCCACTTCACAACCAAATTGATATGCGTACAAAGTTTGCACGGAAGATGCAACGTAGCTATTGTTCTGAAAACAATAACCCTATTGTTCTTCCTTTGTTCTACTTGATCTTCATATCATGTGGTCCAAATTCAGTTACCATATAATTTAGTCCCCATATCAAGCCAGGATTGATAAGTTTGCAAAGTGCACGGAAGATGCACACCTGACCATTGTTTTAAAAACAATAATTCTATTGTTCCTCCTTTGTTGTACTTGATCATCCCTCCACAAAGCATAAGAAGCAGTCCAGCGTCAAGTATCTTCATTTCTCCTTATTAGGATGCATAGTGCTAACTACAGCCTCAAATCTGAAAACTGAACTAGAATTAATCAAATATCCCGAGCAATCATTAGGCCTAGTTGTTCAAAGTTCTCCATTTCACTGGATCTTTATTTTCATTCTTCATCACGAGTTTGTTGATTGTTTTGTTTGAAGCTTTTTTAGTGGCCAAGGAGTACCAAGTGAAAGAGTTTCCATGCTGGCATTGTACTGTCCTATTTATTTGAGTTAACTTCAGATGTGATAACTATTGTAGGTTTTGTACAATAACTGACGGATGAACTTTCCTATGTGAGCTTCTTTCTGTGCTGTTTCAATTTTCAGGATGATAGGCCTAAGGCCTAATTTCGAACACAACTGGCTCACTTGACTGCTTGAATGAAGCATCTTTTTATGCACTGTTTTCTTTTTAAATTATCAACAGTTTGATTTCCATAGGGTATATGTTTCTTTCTGCTCCTTTAACTCATTTTTGAAACCATTTCACAAAGCTTTCATAAAAGGCGACATCTCCAGGCAGGCCGGCCTAGACTTTCAGCCTTGGTTGGCACTAGATCATAGTATGCTAACGTACATGACGTCACATAATTTTTGAAAGAGAGACTGGAATGAAAGGATGTCTAGATTTTGCAAATTCTACACATTCGTAAAAAAATGATTTAAAGGATTTCAAAATAAAGTGAGCAGAAATGGTTCATGTAAACAAGCATGGGAGAGACTTTACAACTTTGGAAAATTTCTCTGGCAGCAAGAGCTTTCAATTGAGGTAACATTCACATCAATATTGTTTGTTCCACCTAACTGAATCTGAACAATCAAAACACTGCAATTGCTCAATATTTCAAAATGTTCCTTTACTTTCGTTTGTGATGCATACCAGAGAAGAAAAAACACTTTTGTTTCTATGAATCGTTTGCATGAACAGCAATCGTCTGAAATGAATCCTGCCAATTGTTTTCATTTCTATCAATTTCTATGGTGTCAAAAGACAGGCCTGAGAAGTCTCAGGAAAATTTTAAAGTCCAGCTTTATGACTCTGCGCATGGCACACACACCTTTGTTTGGAATTGTGCTGCGCAGTATCCCACAGTATCCCGCAGCAAGTTTCACATGTGTTAATGATGAGGATTTGATGCAGTTTCAAGGATGAACAACTGTCTTTCAGTTTATGAAAAGAATGTACTGGCACTCCAAAATTCCCACACGGTTTTATATTCCTTCCAGTCAGGGGCAGAAGTGAAGAGACTGATAGGAAGCTTTTGTCATGTAAACAGGTAGACAATGTCTTGCCCTTTGTTCTTTTATCAAATATGTGGACTTGCCCAAGTCGTCCTGGAGGAAAGAAAGAGACGACTTGTCGCGAACAGTGAACAGCTGGATAACACAGCTGGATGGCCGGACGGTTTTTGGTACGGCAGACGGCACCTTTGATCATAATGTTTGACCAATAGCAGACAGGATACTGCTGTTCCGTCAAGGAAAGTGACGGGGGCAAACCAACATTGAAACAAAAATGGCTGTATGTCAAAACGAACAGATGTTTATATATTGGCGCCACCATTTCCCTAACAGCATTCATGTGTAGACAGATACAATTGACCCCCTGGTTTTCAAATTTCTTGCGGTTAGATCCTATTACAAACATCTTATAAATAATTAATGAGGAGCTGTTCGCGACAAGTCGTCTCTTTCTTTCTTATGTGACGACTTGGGCAAGTCCATCAAATATGATGCATGAATATCATATTCCCATAATAGAATATGATTATTCTACCATTTTTTCGCACAACAAAGAGGTGAAACATCCACAGTGCGTGGATAAGGAAAACCATGGAAAACAAAGCGGCAACATCCCAGTTTATTCAGACAAAAGAGAAAACAAGAATCGTCTGAATGGCAGTAATATCAAATCTTGTGAAGGAAATAGAAGCTTTCTGTTGTTACAATTGTTACTAGCAAATTAAACGTTTTGTCAACATCAAAGTTTTCAACATCAAAGTTATCCTTAGTTCCGTAGAAACTCCTGGCATTTATCTTGAGATACACTTGTTGACTCTTTTGTTCAGTTTACTTCTTCATTTATTTATTTTATCCTATTTTTTATCCTTAGAATTGTAACAAGTTGAAAATTGTAAGTACCATTCATAGCCAGAACTCGGTGACCATGTGTCTTTTTTGGCTATGGATGGTACATTAAGGTGTATTCCAATTGTTGAGTTAGGTTTTAAGATGGATATATAAAAAAAAAAAGTTTTTGACTGATCTCAAGTATGGACAGCTATTCGAAGGCTCGAAGCCTCTATTTGATCTCTAATCAATCTCAATTTCAAAAATTTCGGTGATGTAATATATTACGTCATGTACGTTAGCGTACTATGATCTAGTGCCGACCTTCAGCCTTTCTTCCACTGTGAAAATAAATGTTGTAGAGACAGTTCCCGTATGTAACACAGGGAGTCAATAAGTCTTGATATCAAACACAGGGATATGAAAAGCAGAAAATGTTTCTCTGGAGCCGCTCTGGAGGAAATAGGGGCGTTCTTGGGTGCAAACTCCTTATGCTTTTTTGGTTGTCATGCGGTTGCTAAGGGCCAAATGTGGGAGTGGCACTCAAATACCTTCAAAAAGCAGCGAAATAAGCAATGGAATGAAACTGAAACATTTACAATCTGATTCTACGGAGAATTTTACAACAGAAAAGATCAAATCAAAATTTTTGAAAAATTTCTCAAAATTCCGTATTATTTGGTTGCGAGCTACCTCAAAGTGGTGATGTCGTATGGGATGTCGGTTTATGAAGTCAATGAAGTCAGAGGGCGAGGGCAGAAATCAAGGATCTTTTCAGATGATCTCATCTGTAAATGTTATCTATCAATACAGTAACAGAAAATTGGGGGGGGGGGCTCAGGGGCTAGCCCCGGGAAATTTTCTTAGATCACACTCCCTAGGTCGTCGGAGAATGGCCATCGTAAGAAGTGATTAAAACTTAAAGAGATAGTAAAAATCCGCCAAGGAGAGACAAGTAACAGTGGAAAGGGGAAAGGCGGCTCATGCACACACTTTTTATAAAAAAAACTGTCCTCTGAACCAACTCTGTAACGGTTGGGCTAATCAATATACCGGTTGAGAAAAGAAAAGTAATGTCCAGTGAAAGGTCACTGCTTCCTGAGCTAGAGGACGACATTATTGGCAGAAAGATCATTAAATGGTAGACATGTTCAAATCCTGAATGCAATCGACCAATTCGGTATAAGTATAAGTTTTTGGGACACCCGCTCTGTGTATGAATTCGAAGTAATTGTATGTAATTTGTGTTTTTAGTAAGCTATCGCATCATTTTTGTGATTTTCGACTTTAAAAGTGGTGGATTCTCCTGATTTTCTGCCAGTCAAGAAGAAACATGTCTGAATGAATGAAAGGAAACGTGCTATCGACAAGCTATCGACAAGAGAGTTTCAGGGGAATGGCACCATGACCTTTGCTGCGAGGAGCCCTCAATTCCTTTTGGTTGGAAAAGGAGGCGCATACATGGCGGGAAATTCAGGCGTTGCGGTCTCGGCGTTTCGGCGTGCGTGAAGAAGAGCGAAAAATGTATTTGCCATGCGCGAAGCGCGCACAGGGGATCAATGATACCAAGTATGATTTCTGATTTCACGCGAGCAGAGCTGTGGTGGTGTGGCCTAAAAGTTATTTCATGCGATGTGAACTGAGATGTCTTTATGCGAGCACAACTTCTTCTGAAAAAAGTTTTGGGGATCACTGTTCTGTTTACTGTCTCATCAATTGTTGAAACCAGGCTATGGATGCAAGCTGACATACATACAGATTGATTTTTTCGTCGTTTAAATGGAGCTCAACGTATGGTTTCTTTGGCTGCTGCACAGTAAAGTAAAAGAACACTCCTCTACTTTCGGAAGATCTCACGCAAGAACTTGTAATTAAATGTGAATACCTACTAGCAAAAATTACTCGATATACGAAAACTGTTGTACGATATGGATGAAAAGTTGGCAATGAAACATGCATATCTAAATGGTTTATTTTGGCTCTTTTGTACCATTGTTTGAAGCCTGGCCCAAGCAACCAAGCAAACTGAATCTGTTAGATTTAATCTTATTTTGACAACATGAACTGCAGGAAGAAGATGGTTCAGTTTTCAAGTGCCTGAAAGATTCATGACATTT
The DNA here is from genome assembly GCA_964020215.1 of Aurelia sp. 3 sensu Dawson et al. (2005). NCBI lineage: Eukaryota > Metazoa > Cnidaria > Scyphozoa > Semaeostomeae > Ulmaridae > Aurelia > Aurelia sp. 3 sensu Dawson et al. (2005). Next base: position 7,562,474 of record OZ026587.1, read on the forward strand.
TTTAAGAAGTTGTATGAAGTACAGAAGAGGAAAAACTGGTTGTTATGTCAAAATTAGAAACAATGATTTGATGATGAACCTAGAGATGTCAAACAGTCTTCGCAGGGGGGCATGACTTATAGATGGGGGTCTGCCACCCAACTTTCATAGCAGTACCCTTTTCTAATTACTGAAACTTGCTTTCAGGGCCACTTTTATGATTATTAGCCATTTCAAACCATTTTTTGACGAGTTTCACCCAAACCCATCAATGTTTAAGGAACATCTGTCTAAGGATGTATCAAAATTATTTTCATGAGTCTTCATCATACATGTTTGGGCTGAATAAAAAACTTATTTTGGTCATAATGGGTTGGGCCATCAACAGCTCATTCTTCCACTTGAAAAAACCACTAGATTTTTAGCGGATTTTCTTTTGCCATATGCCTACCACCAAAAATTCTTCTTTCAGCTCATTATGTCTCTTGGGTCAGACAGACATACTGTATGCCCATGGTAACTTTATCATCCGCATAGCAACATGAAAATTTGTAGTTCACAGCTGAAAAATTACCTCCTCAAAGTTGATCACGAAATTCCCTATTTTAATTTGATTTTAATTTTCAACAACACACTGAACTCCCCACTTGCCTATTAAGAAACCAATTATGTAAATTGTGATGGAAATTATGCCACTAAACCCATCTTACTCATTTGGACTACCATCTTACATACAGTACAGAGCTACTGTATGGTAAAGGCATTGAATCATGATAAATAGACCTGCTTTACCACATATGATGTGACCCTGGTGTTAAATATCAATTATCACTTCCAACAAAGAAAAGGACTTAGTGTTGCACAATCCATTACATCTGATCAGTGTGATCAGCCAATGAGATGTGCGATCAAGAAACATGAGTCAGCAGATTCTTGAAGTTTGGGTACACACAGTCCACTTAACATGAATCAATGCCATTAGCCATCAAAACTTTTGTTTACACTGTTAAAACTTTTTACAGCCCCTCTTGCTTGTATTTAACAAAAAAGTAGGCCACATGAAGTTGAAGTGATTGATGTGACTGCTAGAGACTGCTTCATTTCATCTTTCTTGTTGCAATTCATATGTGATATTACTTCAATATTAGTAGCTAGAGTGCAAAATGTCCACAAGAGCAGAGAGAATTCCAGGAAAAAAGATATCAGTTTGATATCATTTCAATTGATAGATTTCAGAGCTATCAAATAACAGTAAACACAGAGTGAAAAGTTTTGGATGGCTGGACTAAAGATGCATACCAGGTGACCCAAAAAAACTGGCTTAGCTATCTTTTGAGATGCCGCATGGTCATTTTAAGAAATGATCACCATCCGAAAAACCAGATTAAAGGAAAATTTTGAATCCAGGATTCCTCATTTTGAGTGAAATAATTGCCATCACTTCCCAGTCAATATTTTGTGAAAACTCAACATAGCGATGAATTAGAAATCACCGGGGGAAATTTTTTGTTTTCAAAATGATTGACTTCTGTTCCTCATTCACATTTCATGCTCCAAAGCACAGTTGGAATTCAGCGTTTTTCGCATTTTCTAAGAAATGGACTGGAAAGCGAAGGGATGGTCCAAGAAATGGATGAATTGCCATATTTTTTAATTGTTTTTTCGGACAGTAGGCATATCTTAAACTGACCAAGCAATGTATCAAAAGATAGAGGAGCCTTTCAGCTACATGCTGATACGCTATTTGTCTCCATAACATTTTTCTTCAAGGAAATATCTGCAATCTAGCTAGTGAAGTTTTTTTGGGTCACCCGGTACTCTAGAGAACATGAAATTCTTTTGTTCTATCAAAAACCTGATTACAAAGACATGCATTTTCTTTCACAAAAATTCACCCTTACTGATCACAAAGTTACAGTTGTGACATCCCCACCAAAAAAATGAACATCTGCTAAACCCACTCACAAACTTATGAGAAACTTCAATGCTCAGAATAAGAATATTTCTGTGCTAGATAAATTTCTTAGTTTCTTTCAACATAATGTTTTTTAAATGTATGATAAGTACTGTGTGTATAAAGAAACATTTCAATTTTTGTCCTTCAAACAAATCTTCAATGAACAAACTACAAACAGTTGATAACTGCTTAAGAGCTACTTTCATTCAGAGATATTTTATGCAAGAGAGCAATATACTGTAGTTTTTCTGGAACTGGCATACTGCAAGTCCTTGTTTATGTAGTTCAACTTCAATTGCTAGGAGTACCAGACTTTGCCCTAACAGCCATCATATGAAGCCACTGCAGTCTGTATGGTGTGAATCCCTTGCTCCATCAAATTTGAAAGTTTACTTATTCTATGATGAAAATACGACAATTATCAGTGATATAAAGTGACTTGAGGATTCTGTCTGTTCTAGACATGTCTGTTCTCTTACTTTTCAGGAGACACAAAAATTTCACTATATCCGACATGCATAAACATCCTTCTAGAAGCATGTACTTTGTAGTTTTGAATAATTTGTTTGGTAAAATTAACTACTTTTTTAAAAATTCCCCCTAAATTATGCGGTATTTCTAGCTAGGCCAATAAGGGGCTTTTATTGGGTGTCTGTGTTGGGCATTTCTGTTCCACTATTTTTGTGAGACGCAGTAATTTCACCATATCAGATATGCATAAATATCCTTCTAGAAGCATCTATTTTGCAGTTTTGAATAATTTGTTTTGTAACATTAACTACTTTTTTAAAAATTCCCCCTAAATTATGCGGTATTTCTAGCTAGGCCAATAAGGGGCTTTTATTGGGTGTCTGTGTTGGGCATTTCTGTTCCACTATTTTTGTGAGACGCAGTAATTTCACCATATCAGACATGCATAAATATCCTTCTAGAAGCATGTATTTTGAAGTTTTGAATAATTTGTTTTGTAACATTAACTACTTTTTTAACAATTCCCCCTAAATTATGCAGTATTTCTAGCTTGGCCAATAAGGGGCTTTTATTGGGTGTCTGTGTTGGGCATTTCTGTTCCACTATTTTCGTGAGACGCAGTAATTTCACCATATCAGACATGCATAAATATCCTTCTAGAAGCATCTATTTTGCAGTTTTGAATAATTTGTTTTGTAACATTAACTAGTTTTTTAACAGTTTCCCCTAGATTATGCAGTATTTCTAGCTAGGCCAATAAGGGGCTTTTATTGGGTGTCTGTGTTGGGCATTTCTGTTCCACTATTTTCGTGAGACGCAGTAATTTCACCATATCAGACATGCATAAATATCCTTCTAGAAGCATCTATTTTGCAGTTTTGAATAATTTGTTTTGTAACATTAACTACTTTTTTAACAATTCCCCCTAAATTATGCAGTATTTCTAGCTTGGCCAATAAGGGGCTTTTATTGGGTGTCTGTGTTGGGCATTTCTGTTCCACTATTTTCGTGAGACGCAGTAATTTCACCATATCAGACATGCATAAATATCCTCCTAGAAGCATGTATTTTGCAGTTTTGAATAATTTGTTTTGTAACATTAACTACTTTTTTAACAATTCCCCCTAAATTATGCAGTATTTCTAGCTTGGCCAATAAGGGGCTTTTATTGCGTGTCTGTGTTGGGCATTTCTGTTCCATTACTTTCGTGAGACGCAGTAATTTCACCATATCAGACATGCATAAATATCCTCCTAGAAGCATGTATTTTGCAGTTTTGAATAATTTGTTTTGTAACATTAACTACTTTTTTAAAAATTCCCCCTAAATTATGCAGTATTTCTAGCTAGGCCAATAAGGGGCTTTTATTGGGTGTCTGTGTTGGGCATTTCTGTTCCATTATTTTCGTGAGACGCAGTAATTTCATCATATCAGACATGCATAAATATCCTCCTAGAAGCATGTATTTTGCAGTTTTGAATAATTTGTTTTGTAACATTAACTACTTTTTTAAAAATTCCCCCTAAATTATGCAGTATTTCTAGCTAGGCCAATAAGGGGCTTTTATCGGGTGTCTGTGTTGGGCATTTCTGTTCCACTATTTTCGTGAGACGCAGTAATTTCACCATATCAGACATGCATAAATATCCTCCTAGAAGCATGTATTTTGCAGTTTTGAATAATTTGTTTTGTAACATTAACTACTTTTTTAAAAATTCCCCCTAAATTATGCAGTATTTCTAGCTAGGCCAATAAGGGGCTTTTATCGGGTGTCTGTATTGGGCATTTCTGTTCCACTATTTTCGTGAGACGCAGTAATTTCATCATATCAGACATGCATAAATATCCTCCTAGAAGCATGTATTTTGCAGTTTTGAATAATTTGTTTTGTAACATTAACTACTTTTTTAAAAATTCCCCCTAAATTATGCAGTATTTCTAGCTAGGCCAATAAGGGGCTTTTATTGGGTGTCTGTGTTGGGCATTTCTGTTCCACTATTTTCATGAGACGCAGTAATTTCATCATATCAGACATGCATAAATATCCTCCTAGAAGCATGTATTTTGCAGTTTTGAATAATTTGTTTTGTAACATTAACTACTTTTTTAAAAATTCCCCCTAAATTATGCAGTATTTCTAACTAGGCCAATAAGGGGCTTTTATTGGGTGTCTGTGTTGGGCATTTCTGTTCCATTATTTTCGTGAGACGCAGTAATTTCACCATATCAGACATGCATAAATATCCTTCTAGAAGCATGTATTTTGTAGTTTTGAATAATTTGTTTTGTAACATTAACTACTTTTTTAACAATTCCCCCTAAATTATGCAGTATTTCTAGCTAGGCCAATAAGGGGCTTTTATTGGGTGTCTGTGTAGGGCATTTCTGTTCCATTATTTTCGTGAGACGCAGTAATTTCACGATATCAGACATGCATAAATATCCTTGTAGAAGCATCTATTTTGCAGGTTTGAATAGTTTGTTTTGTAACATTAACTAGTTTTTTAACAGTTTCCCCTAGATTATGTAGTACTTGCTGTTATTGCAGTTGGAATTAGGCCTAAACATACAGCCTGACTTTGACCCGAAATCTTAGTGTTGGAAGTCTGTTTTCATCTATTTTTTTAAAGAATTATTGCATTATAACTTTTCAAATAAAATTCAATGTATACTTAGCTTCTACTTGAGTTGATCGGGTCCAGTAGCGTTTTACTTCGTTGAATACTTCCATCACGTGCGTACCAACCATTTCTGTAACTTTGAGATTTCCTCGAAGTTGCGGCGCGGCGCGTGTGGTGCCCGCGTTGCGAATCGGCCATGACCAGCGGCATACAATTTTCGCTCTTCTTTTGCGTGCGTGAGCCAGTTAACATGCAAACGAGACTGTCAACATAACATGGTTCAGGAGGGAGGCCTGGCCTGAGCAGAGCAGACCAGCAGGAAGCACGGGACAGGTTGTTTTTAAATGCAGAGTTTCCGAGAAGTAATTCGGAGGATAATGAATAAAGAACAGAGACAGATAAAACACAGGATTGTACACCTAGATTTGAAAGGTGCTCCTCCAAAGATTCAATATCTTCTTCGTATTGTTCCTTTAATGAGGCAATGGGGAGCAACGGGCCTACTTGTTGAGTATGAAGATATGTTTCCCTTCAAGGGTGACCTCAGTTGCATTGCCAGAAAGCAAGCTTACAGTACAGAAGACATCAAGGCTCTGCAAGATGTGGTTAAAACGGAAGGAATGGAATTCATACCTCTAGTGCAGACTTTTGGACACCTAGAATTTGTTTTGAAACACAAACTGTTTGCACATCTGAGAGAACTGAAAGAGAACCCCATGGCATTATGCCCTTCTAATGAAGAGTCGGTTCCATTAGTTCGATCTTTGATTGAACAAATTGTCACTGAGCATGATGATTTAAAATATCTTCATTTAGGTGGAGATGAGGTGAGGTAATGTCTCATTCAATCCTTACACTGACGCCAGACTGGAAAGTTTGCCATGTCCAGCTGATTTCTTTGGAGGGTGTAGAGAGGGGTTTTGACTAGCTACAGGCCGTTTTCCCCACTGACTAACAGCTAGAGAAACTCGCCCGAACGGGAGACCCGTCTCCTGAACGGGAGACCGTCTCCTGAACGGGAGACAATTCTTTGAAAATTGTCGATTTTAGGTCTCCTAAACGGGAGACAAATGCAAAAAATCAAGTTTTGACAATGAAGGAGTCTCCGGGGCGGTTTCACGTGTCAATTTTTGAAATCTACGCCTCAAAATACGGGGGTTTGCGAAAAAAAAACTTGATGTCACCGTGTTCTATTTCCTCAAAATGAAAGTTCATCTTCTATGACATCATCTCCATTGTCTTCCATTGTTTTCCTTCTTTCCGCATTGTTTCCATGTTGAGCAAAGCGTTTTGATGTAGGGAAAAAAGGGGGTATATCCAATTTTATTAAAACGTTTCAGAGAGAATGAAAAGACACATGAAAGATTCTCAATAAAGACTTAATCGTTTCATGATTCGTAACTAATCTATGCATCATTCTTTTAAAAAAGAACCTTTTCAAGTTCTGTTTCTGTGAGTCTGTCCTTGAAAATTTGTTTTGCCATATCTAACATTGCAACTTTGACTCTTATTTGGTAGCTGCAGTCTAGTTCTGCTTCACCACCAGGATTGTCATGGCCAAATCTTGCACGTGATCTTTTGAATGAATGATGAACTGGAGGATCCTTTGAGTTGCCAACTATCCCACCATAGTGGCACATAATGTCACCGAAGAAGGAAAACAATGGAAGACAATGGAGATGATTGTCATAGAAGATGAACTTTCATTTTGAGGAAATAGAACACGGTGACATCAAGTTTTTTTTTCGTAAACCCCCGTATTTTGAGGCGTAGATTTCAAAAATTGACACGTGAAACCGCCCCGGAGACTCCTTCATTGTCAAAACTTGATTTTTTGCATTTGTCTCCCGTTTAGGAGACCTAAAATTGACAATTTTCAAAGATTTGTCTCCCGTTCAGGAGACGGTCTCCCGTTCAGGAGACGGGTCTCCCGTTCGGGCGAGTTTCTCTAGCTGACTAAAGACTAACTTTACTCAAAAGCCAAGACTAATGACTAACTGAATTCTACAGTTGACTACTGACTAAAGCCTATTTTCACTGCCTTAGGTAAAAAAAAATACATTCGTACAGAAGCCAAAGTGACACAACCATACTTTTTTGGACTAACATAAAACTTCTAAGCCACTCATATCAACGGGAATAGGAGAAGATAAGTTTTTATTGCACAAGAGCAATATTCATTTCATTGATTTAATTTTCTCATCCTTATTCTTCTATTAATATCTTGAGAATGGAGTCAGAAAATATTTTTTAACAGAAAATCAATTTTTTCCTCTTAATCTTCCACTCGGGAAATCTCTTTACTGGTTCTACTTTTATTGGTTCTACTTTACTGGTTCTACTTTTATTGACGTTTTTGGCATTGGAAACATATGTTTTATTACATGCAATTAAAATACAATTGTGTATTTCATGATGAAAACTAACTGGCATCAGGCCAGTTGATGAAAAGTTTTGAGAGAATAACAGGCTTTCCTGACAAATAAATGATCATCCCAAGTTTGAAGTGTATGTCACTGGTTATATGTAATGTTACTTTCTATGCTGTACCCAACTGCTATTCTACTGTTTCAGACGTAAATGCTTTGTGCCATTCATGGAATAATTTGCATAAAGGAGCTCATATTTCAGAAACTTTACCTTAAAAGGAAGTTTTGACTAATTGAAGCAAAATGTCTTGACTAGTGACTAACTGGGAGCTTTTTTGCTTGACTAGTGACTAGCAGTACCCCCCTTTCTACACCCTCTCTTTGCCACACATTTTAAATTGCCGCTGCTTTTCCAGCCGTGAAATTTTCATGAACAACAAAAAGGAAACAACAGAACTATTGTTTAGTGACACAAAGGCAGCCATGCAAGCGATTAAGATGTAGGGGAGATCCCCAGGCATTCTGCAAACTTTCCAATCTGGCCCTGGCCATCCCCTGAGACACCCTTAGGAATTTGCATCTAACACATTCCCTGCTTCCTTGCATTTGACTACCTATGTTCCAACAGTGGCCTTTTATGTGGCAAATTCTTCTAAATAAAATTTTCTTATCTTAGTTATTGAATGATAGATTGATTTTGAGTCTTCAATACCTATTGTATACTTTTATTCCACAGCCATCCGAACATGTTAACTTTGTTTTGACTCATTTGGTATTTGTGAAAATTCTGAAATCTTTGGGAAAAGTTGGGGACATTAGCTCCTGCTACCTAGACTTATGACAATGCATCCCTTGTATCCCTGAAGTAAACCTTGCTCAACAGGGAATCATAATAAAACAGTGAAAAGCTGACCCTAGCTATCTCTGTAATCATCAATGGAGTTATGATGGAACCACAGCTTAAAATCTTGAATCCCATAGGAATGTTAGCAGTTCTTCAGTTGAATCCAAAATTCTATCACTTTTGCAGTAACCAGTAATTCACAAAATCCTGCAATCTAATTAGTGCTCTTGGAAGCTCTGAGTTTGGGCTTAAATATGGTCAGGTTTTTCAAAGTAGTGTTACAAGTCTCTGTTGACCAAAGCGCCATCATCAAGGCAGAGAGCACAGGAAAGCAAAGGGCTCCAAATCTAAGTCTCTGTTACCTCTAATGCATGTGCGGTCCATGTTTCCATGTGGTGGAGTTACCCTTGTTGGATATTTTTATCTGTTCAAGTATAGTTTTGATTGCTACAAATTTGGTACAATTTAAGAGCATTTACTCTGCTCAAGAACAAAATGTTCCTATAGCTTGAAGAAGCAAAGTGTTTGGATTATCGAGAACAATCCAAACAGGAGGCTGATCTGATACGCTTGTGTTACGGATCCAAAGTTGTAATGGTACATTGTAACTGGAATCCAAGGCAGTATGGGGGTGGAGCTCTAGGAGTAGGGCTAACTTTAAGTTAGTAATGATTGTTACTTGCCTTACAAGACACATGAATTAGTCATATTTCCACCTAAAAGTAAGACTGACAACATGATTCCTTGTCTTTGTTTGACATGTCGATCTGATGTTTCTATTATCACTCATACAACACGCTAGCGAACCTATACGCACTACTGTGGTGGATACGCCATACAGAGGCGGGGTATTATGCTTGATGTGGTGGATACGCCATACAGAGGTGCATTTTGCTCCGCCTCTGTATGGCGTATCCACCACATCAAGCATAATACCCTGCCTCTGTATGGCGTATGCACCACAGTAGTGCGTATAGGTCGCTAGCGTGTACAAGGACTCGCAACCAAATGCATCCTAAACAGAGACAAATCTCATGAAAATTGTGAAGAAACATCGAACATCTTTTGTCCTTTGAACGTTGAAAGAAAAGTCAAACGTCTCATTGAACCTCACTTCAAATGTCGCTTCACTTCAAAAGGTTGAACCTTGTACTAATCAGCCAATCAAGCGCTAAGAATAGGCACTTGAGTTGACCATGTTAAGAAAGTAGCAATCTAATTGGTCACGCTGTAAACGCCGTGGACTGGCCAAAATTAGTCCCTGTTTTGAAGCAGTCTGGTCATGAGTCTCAGTTTGAAGCCATAAACATCATCCAATTCAATGTGAAAACTGAGACTCGTGTTAAAACTGAGACTCAATTCTACCTAACAATGAGTTTTTCATCAAGCAACTTGACCCAGGCATCTACGTCCTCATACTGTCTAGCTGCACCGATGAGCCCTGATATTGGGCAAAACCATGTGTAGCAATTACTTGATAATTTCTCTCTTAATATTTAAAGCAGTAACTTTCTTCCATTCACAGGTATTTTGCTTTTGTCAATGCAAATCATGCATCGAAACTTGCAAAACCATGTCCAAAGAAAAGTTGTACCTAACCCATATGGTTAGATTAATGAACTACATAAATTGCAAATGGCCTACCCTAAGGCTACTCCTTTGGGATGATATGTTCAGAGAATTCTCCACCTGTGACTTAGAGGAATTAGCTTCAAGTGCGGATTGTGTCATTCCAGTGGTCTGGTCGTATGTGGACAACTTAAGTGATGTGTTCCCAAGTGGCATGTTTGAAAGATTTGGTGATGTGTTTGATGAGATATGGATCGCAAGTTCTTTCAAAGGATCTGCTGGTATGTTCAACTTTATTCACTCAATTCAACTTTCATCTTAGATCATCAATATTTGGATCTTAAAGGCAATTTCCTTGGCACTCCCATAGTTGACTTGATGGGATGTGCCACTCAACAGGGTGTTCTTTTGTTGTAAACATTCTGCAACAAAGTGCCCTTTTATGACAAAATTATAGGACAGGAGAAGAAAGGGAAATCTTGCTTGGTGTTTTCACTCATTTTTACTGATTTTCGAAAGGGGCTTTCTGCAGAAAATCTCCTATTTCGACATGAAGGAACGACCGATTAAAGCCAACTAACTTACAAACCTAATTTGACATATCGGAGATAAAAGGGACGGTTTTCAATATCATTGCTTTGATATTCAGGGAGGAGGATTTTTTCAAACGCCGGGCCTTTTTATTGAGTCGCCCGGTATGACATAAATTTACTCAACTGAAATCTGCCACTCCGTTATGAAAAGGGAAACCTCCAAAAGCCGCATAATATTACAACCAAATTTCTTGCATGTCTATGCCTCATCGCAATGGCTTGTACATGCTTTTGCATGTTGTATTTCTTTGGATGGATGAGAACGTCATTTCTAGGGGCAAATCAACATATTCCAGACAATTTCATCTTCCCAAGGTTGATAGAACGTGCTGCACTCAGTAAAGCCGGGCTGTTGTTTCTAAAACAATGGACGCCTAAAGAAAAAGATCCTCAGCTTCCACTGGAGTAAAAATGCGCCAAGACGCACATAACGATAGGCCTAGACACTCTTTGAAAGTGGACAAAACGTCGAAGGCTGCTCCGGTTGAAGACGCTATTACTCTTGGAAACCCAAAAGGCGAATAAAAGTACAAGGAACGCTTTTTCGTTCGTCAGCTATATTAAGCAAGAAAAGAAAAGGAATAATTTACTCTGCTGGTTTTTCAATCGCCGTGGCTTTCCCCTCGCGTGGAATACTGAAGTCATGTGTCGGAGCTTTCGAGCTATTTGATTGGTTGGCGCCATAGGACGCGGCGGAAAAGTGGAAGTCAATCCGACTTTCAAATACGCGCGTAGCGGAGCGACTAGAAGTGACCATTGTTAGAAATAAACAATGCAAATACAACAGCCGCTCCGCTGCGCACGGAAAAATCCGCCTAGTCGAAAACCGGCTTAAGGCAGAAAGTGCAGGAAATCTTGTTTTGATCCTGTTTTGATGATTTCTTGAAAGGGGAGGGGGATCACTGGGGAGTATGCAATTCCGCATCTCCATAATTTTTTTGCCCTATTTCCGCAAATCCAAACACAGAAATGTACTATTTCTGCTGTTCGTTAGACCTGAGAGCAAAGTCTTCCTGTTTCATCTTAAAACACAACACGATCAACGAAAACCATCTTCTTTCTATTTTACATGTGCCGATTACATCCAAGCAGTTTTGCTGTCGTCATGGGTGTTCTTTTTGCGTGAAAAGTTTGTTTTAGTAGTTGTTGTTGTCTTCTTCGTAATATGTAGTGTTTTCGTTTGTTTTAGTGCTTTTGAGTCTATATTACACAATATTTCATGGAACAAGCATCAAAACTGCTATGTCGTAACAAATAACAATAATTTTGCAGAAATATCCGCATCCCGCAAAAATGCAGCCAATGTCCGCATTCCGCAGAACTAATGATTGATTTCCGCATTTCCGCACCCAGAGCAGCCCGATATCCGCTATCCGCAAAACCCCAGTGACCCCCCCCCCCTTGAAAGGCCTTTCTAGAGAATAGAAAGGAGTGACCAATTTCAGTCAAGTAAATTTTGAGGACTATTTGAAAGTGTCTGCTGCAAAATGGTATGTTTTCCAGTATCATCATCTTCATATTGAGAGAACATTGATTTTTCAAACTGGGATTCCTTTACTGACTCACTCATTTTCATAAAGAAATGAAATCTTTTTAGGGTTCTCTTGGAACAATTATCATGTGTACTTTTGGCAGATTTTTTACGTGACTGAATATACCCTTGGAACATTTTGTATGCTACAGGGCTAAGAGTGTGGAGAGGCTCTCCGCTTACTCCTATCATTTTCTTAATAAAGTACCTCGTAGGGTAATCTTTTGTAAAACATCTCTGCTGACGACTTGAAAGATAGAGGTGAAATTTGCATTTTCCATCATAATGATCTGCTTGGGGCATCTTAGCTCCTGTTTGTTGCAATCATCGCAAGCACGTTTCTGAATTTGTTGCAACTGATTTATTTCAGTTTGGCATGTGCAGCTTTAAACAGAACAACGATACTGAAAGTAGGGGTCCACAGTACCGACGTAGAGGGTTTTCCAAGATTCTCCTGGTAGGAATGATTTGGCACGCTTAGGAAGGGGACTCCTTATTAGTGGGTAACAGGGGTCAGACTATTTTTGGGGCTGGGAAAAGCTGTCTAGCATACCTTTGGGTACGCTATCTGTGGCAAAATCATTATATTGTTAGGGTTGCTGATCAAAAAAATTTGATAAGGTTACTGCTAAGCTAAGATTTTCACCAAAATATTGCAATGCAGTTGTGAAAAAGTTATAAAAGTCCTAGTTTTTATTTACTACGATGCAATGGGTATATTTTTAGGGTCTAAAAATCTCCCAAGTTTAGTATACTTTTAGATTTTCCAAAAATATGCTGCTGTGCCTAACCCCTCCGTCACCTACGTATTGGGAGGCCCCCTCAGGTTGACATGCTTGAAGAGTCCCACTGCCAGCGAGACCTTGGCTGTTCTTTCCAGTCCACATTGCAGTCAACAGAAAGTTCCCTTTTAACCAGACAATTCAAAGGACGATTTATTGCGTAGAAAGCGCCACACTAGCGTTTTTATGAAGTTTTCAGACAATTTCTTGTTTTTTCCTCACAGGACCAACCTGCGACTGGACGCCGATTCCGCATTACATAAACAACCATTTATCATGGCTCTCATTCGTTGAGCAATTACCAGTAGAAACGAGGGTAAAAGTAAAAGGAATTACAGTCACTGGTTGGTCAAGATATGATCATTACGCTACATTATGTGAACTCTTACCTGCTGCTTTGCCATGTCTTGCTATGTGCCTTGCAGTACTACAAGAGGGAAGCTTTACTAGAGAACTCCATCAAAATGTCTCGAAGAATCTTGGATACCTAAAATGTATTCATTTGGAATACAAAGCATTCATGCAACTGGACGATAACTGTGGAAATTTTCCAGGTAACATGCTGAGTTAGGTTGTCTTTCTACCAGCCCGGGTAAAAGGCCGTCTATCGTGCATCTGATTGGCTGTAATAAAATCAGAGCTTAACACAAGGGATGTCTTTGTGAATCTGTGTAATAAGAATAAAGATGGGCTAAACTTTATCACTTTCTACGGTCATTGATATTCAGTAGAAGCGGCAGCCATTCAGTTCTCCTATTCTTAATCCTATTTATTACCCTATGGTCAAACAGCAACAATGAGATTTTTTTGTCAAGACTGTACCGGCTTTTTGGGGATTGTGCTCTTTTAAACCCAGCCTTACGAAGGGCAAATATTTTTTCAGTGAATGGTTATGAGGACACCTTCCCAAAGAGGATTTGACTGTTTGCGCAACTACAAACTGCTGCCATGTGTAAAGTCTGCGGAATTATGTGAGAGGGATCGATCGGAAGGACTTCAGGAAATAGACATGGGGAAAGTCCACAGTTTTCAATTTCAGTTTCATTAACAATACCTAAATACATTTCAATACAATTACTAACATTACCTAAATTAAATTTAAAAAGACAATAATACATACTACACAAAAAAGATACATAAACAGACACTAAATAAATTAACGAAATAGGAAAACATTACAAGACATTATGTATTTAGATATATTAGTCTAAGGAGGAGCTCTCTAGTAGATAAACTAATCGAGAGAGGGCCCCCCATTTAAAACTAAAAAAAGAAAACAGAAATTTGTGCTTAGAAATAGGAAAAACACCAGAATAGCCCTAAAGAACAATTTACTTTCATTGAGTTAGGAATTAGAGGTCATAGCCATTAATGAGGAATTCTTTTAAGTCTGCCCCATAAGTGAAAGGGGAGGTAAAATTTGAAGGGCTGTCGGATGAAAATCCATTGTTTAGGGAAATTTTGTCTGACTTTATACTGATAAGCAATTATCACCCGATTATAAAAAATTTTTGCAAATTTTTCTAAAGTTTCGGGGGAGGGGGGGGGGTCTGTCAGTCTCATGCCTCCTAAGCATTTGGTCTATTTGACAGTAATGATAAGATCAGTTCATGCAAGAAGGGTGTGAAGTGAATGAACGGAGCTAAGTGGAGCAATCCACGAAGAGGACTTTTTGATTCCTACAAATGCAATTCTTTCTTTAGCTAAGCAATTTTCACATACTCTCGAGTACCGAATAAACGGGGGGAGGTGAGAATAATCAGGGGGTTGGAAATGGTTCAATATAACAATAATCGGGAGGGTTGGAATAATCGGGGGGGGGCGTGTTGGAGAAAAAGAAAATAGTCGTTTTCTTAGTGAACACGTATCTTTTACATATTTATGTGAACAGTGATGTTACTGATACATTTATTTTTGAACCCTGGTTCTGTTGGGTGCACTTTTTAAGACATTTTCTTGTGTTTATTCAGAAATTATGTTTACTATCATTTCATTTTTCCAAAAATTAATAAAAGGGGGGTTGGAATAAGAGCGGGGGAGGGGTTGGAAAATTTTTGCAAAAATTAATAAGCGGGGGGGGGGACGATTATTCGGTACTCGAGAGTACTTGCCGACCTCGTGAAATACAATTGGAAATTACTTGCTCCACGAATGAAAACAAGTAATGGCCAAAAAGCATTTTCGTTCCATGGAGCAAAGGTTTGGAATGAATTAAAACATGAGGTCAAGCTAGCCCCCTCTCTGCCTACTTTTAAATGTAGACTGAAATGTAAATAGATTTTAATTTTTCATTTATTCTAATTGAACATTGTAAATATTCTTTTTTATTTTAGTAGCATTGTAATTAGGTTTTTTCCACGGCCCCCTGAAACGCAGCCACTCTTGGTTGATGGGGCCAGCGTGTATAAAAAATTTAAAATGAAATGAAATGAATGATGATTTTAGACCTCCACCTTTGAACATACAGCTCAAGTCTTGAATAGAGTGGGTGTAAAGTTCTATTAATTTTTTTTGAATAAAGTGCTTGGAAGGAACTTTAGGTAATTTACTGTAAGTCTGCCGTGGCAATTTTTTGATATTTCGATTTGTTTCAAAATGGCAGCATTTATTGATTGAGAGGCTGTTATGTCATCAAGATTCTAAATCCTAAACCAGAAGACCTACAGATCTCTGCTTGTCACCATATTGTATTGGGTGTCTCAAAAAAATTGTTTGACGTTTGATTAAATACTAAAAAATGACGATACGCTGAATGGACCTTTGGTCAAGTCACCCTTGTCTTGAGATCTTAAATTAATTTTTGACACAAGAATCTTGCAAATCCGATAAAAATTCATGGAGTTACAAGCTTTTGAAGTTCAAGTTTATGCGAAAGCTGAAACCAGAGGCCTCAAAATGGCATTTTTGGTAAAAGTCCCATAGGCCGTCGTTTCTGTGATTTCTCAATTGTTTCAGGGCGAACCAAGTGGGATTCAAACAGGTATTATAACCTAACTGTCAAGCATATGGATGCTTAGAGGAAACAGATTCAGCCTCTCGCCGATTTTGTTTTGAACCACTGTTTTTGGACTTATGAAATGTTAAGGAAATTTTGAGAACGCTCGCTAGAAATTATTTACTTTAGAAGTCGTATTTGGTTTACTCTGATATCAACGGGAGGTATGACATTGGATAAGCTTCTCTTACCTCCGTCTTCGAGTTTTTTGCAACACAAGTAATCTGGGGGGTCTCTGGTTTCAGCTATCGCATATTCCCGACCTTCGAGAGCTCGTAACTCAGTGAATTTACAACCGATTTGCACGATTTTAGTCTCTAAAATTATTTCATAATCCTAGGAACAGGGTTATCTTTCCATGAGCCTGTTCATGTTGTCCTTATTTTTTCATATTTAATCAAACGTCGAACAATGTTTTTGAGACACCCTGTATGATTATCTGAAATCCGATGTGCAACCCACGCCAGTATTTATCAGTAGGAATTGTTTATGCGTCCTTCTTCGGGGTTATGCGTAGCTTCTCTTAATTTTATTTATTGTATAGGTTTGATTTAGTTGCATGTCTGTGTATCATGGCCATGGGGTAGTCATTTTCTTCCGTTCTTCTGTACGGCATTGCCCCTGTAGTGTAGTAAAGTAGTACGTACGTATTGTAAGTTCATGAATAATAAAATTGGTTTTGCGTGTAGTACGTCGTTAGTTTATTGCAATCAATTAATTCTGTTAGAGGATGCGACTTTGCACCTGATGAAGAGTAATGCTCGAAACGTTGTGTATTATCATTTCTCAAGTATTATGAGTTCGTTTTTGTAAAATTTTATGTTTGATTCTTTAGAATTAAAAAAGTCAGTGTTTCTTGTCTCATTTTCTTATAATGGTAGAGCAACGGAAACATCCGTCAACTAAAAAGTTACGTTTTTACTCATTTTTTTATTTTTAATAACAAAAGATAGTTTTGTGTTCCTTTTATAGGTTCTGAAATAATTACATATCTGACGCATTTGGAAAATGCTAAACAACATTTGAAGATGGCTGAAGAAAGGAAAGAAGCATGGATGGACACATGGCACACAGAGGTAAAGAAAGAAGCGAATCTTTGTCATGCAGAATTTGCTTGTTCTATGTTGAACTCATCATTGCAGATTTATGAAGGAGTGCGGAGCCCTTTGCAAGAATGTTTGTCGTTCCATTTTGATTCAGAAACTGTAGAGGAATTCATAGTGGTTAAAGTGAACTCACAAATCAAGAAGATTCTGGACATGATCACTCATATTAGTTCAATTAAAGCATTATGTTCTACGAATTCTGTAGTGGAAGAAGGATAACGCAGTTTCTTAAATAGCCTTACTTTAAATCCGTGTTGAATAGCGGGCCTCACAATTCATGTTACTGATACACATACCTACAAACTCTGGTTCTGTTGAATGCACTTCTTGAGAACTTTTCTTGCGTTTATTCAGAAATTATTTTTACCATCATTTCATTTTTTCAAAAATTAATGACAGGGGGTCTGGAATAAAAGCGAGGGGGTTGGAAAGTTTTTCAAAAATTAATAAGCGGGGAGACGATTATTCTGTACTCGAGAGTACATCCACTAACCTAAAACGGTAATAATGAACAATTGATAAACATGTGCTACACAACTACAAAAATGCACTTTATACATGCAGAAACGAATTAAATAAAGGATACATTACACAATAGGGGCACAGATATCAAATCTCTCTCGTGGAAAGGGATGTCTATTTTTTTCCAGAGCAACTAATTGATAGGCATCCTCGTAATTACTTTACCTGAATTAGATTCAATAGAGCGATAAGCATCTTTGGCACCAAGGCAATGTGCGTCTTTGTCACCTAAATTATAATTCAGGTGCCACAGCTGATACGAACAACTACAGGCCATTTGCAGTCCTGTCAGTGCTATCTAAGTTATATGAAGACTGCTCATGGCCAACTTGCTGACTTCCTCCATTCTAACAAAAAACTAACAGAGAATCAGTTTGCTTTCCGCAAGCTTCATTCAAATATTACCTCACTGATTGATGTCTCAGATCATTGGTAATCAAATATCGACAACAAAAAAGCTAAAATTGCTCTTTTTCTCGACCTGAAAAAGGCATTTGATACCGTAGATGATGAAATACTGTTCAGTAAATTAGAAAAATATGTAATAAAAGGTAATGACAACAACTGGTTTAAATCCTCTTTAACTCATAGAAGCCAGTACTGTTCCATTAATGATCTGGTATTTGAAATTAGAATTTGATATCTGGTATTATGAAAATACAGTGTGGAATTCCCCAACGCTCATGCTTGGAACCACTGCTCTTTATCATTCATTTGAAATATTTTGAACGCTGTCTCAAACACACAGGAGCCAACATGTATGCAGATAATACAGAGATAACAATATCCTCAAATAATCAAGCAGAGCTATATTTTTGTTTCTGATGAAGCGAAAGCGAAACGTCAATCGAGTTTACTATATTTACTACATTCTATATATACAGGGTGTCTCAAAAATTGTTCGACGTTTGATTAAATGCTAAATAATAGCGGTATGCTGAAAGGGCATTTGGCCACGTAACCTTTTTCCGGAGTGTTATATTAATTTTTGACACGAGAATCCTCCAAATCCGCTAAAAATTCATTGAGTTCCCATTGAGTTACAAACCTTCGAAGCTCTTTTTCCTGCGAAAGCTGAAACCTGAGGCCTCTAAAAGGCATCATTGGTAAAAGTCCTATGCGCCATCGCTTGTGTTATTTCTCAATTGTTTCAGGGCGAATCAAAATGGGATTTGGACATATTTTCGATAACCTAACTTTAAAGCGTATAGATGCTCTGAGGGAAAAATTCAGTCTCTCATCGATTATGTTTTGAACTACTGTTTTTTGATGCATGCAGTATTAAGCAAATTTTTACAATGATTGTAAGGATGAATTTCTTTAGAAGTCATTTTGGATTTGCTCTGATATCTGTGTGACATTCTATAACCTTCTCTTATCTCCATATGCGAGGTTTTTTTGCATTACAGGTAATCTGGGGGTCTCTGGTTTCAGCTGCCGCATATTTTGTTATCTTTGAAAGCTCGCAACTCAATTAATTTTCAACCGATTTGCAAGATTCTAGTCTCTAATATTATTTCAAAATCTTAGGTACGGGGTTATTTTTCCATGAGCCTGTTCTTGTTATCGTTATTTTTCAATATTTAATTAAACGTCGAGCAATTTTTTGAGACACCCTGCATATACCGGGTGAGTCAGAAAAAAGTTCCCATTTTTGAAAACTCAAAGCAGCAGGATTACTTCACCACTTTAAAGGATTCGAATTCTAGTTAGAAGCCGAAATATTGAAGTATTTTTGTGAATTTTTTTGCTGTCTTACCAGCACTAGAAGCATCGGTGAATTTAACTTTATAAAAATTTCATGGTCGCAAAATGACTGAAAGAAGGTCTAAAACATTCACCAAATTGTAAGGACTCTTCTTGCACAGAACAATACGCAATTGACGTTTCACCTCTCTCAAGAGTTATCCGACATCAATTTTCAAACAGATACTAAAGAGTTTCAGTCCCATGGTAATAAATCTGCAGTGGATATCTCTCACTCATCAACAATTGCATTTTCTTTATTGATCTGTGCGACGAGTCCATTATGATTTGATCAATATTTTAGACAATTTTTTCAGTCATTTTGCAACCATGAAGTCCTCGTAAAGTTGAATTTACCTATATTTCTGGTGCTCTCAAGGCGGCGAGAGCAAAGTCACAAAGATGCTTCGATCTCTCGGCTTTTAACTAGAATTAGAACCATTCAAATCTGACAGAGCAGAAACTGCCTAAGATGACGTCATCAAGCAATCTGAGTTTTGAAGTGTTTGGATAGATAAGCTTTTTATAAAGATAAATCAAGGAACGAACTATCAAGTGTTGCGGGTTGTTGTTGTTGCTGTAATTTTCTTTTGATTCGATCTTATATACAGATAGCTAACAATATATACATTATTTAAATATATGCACGTTAACTAATCAAAATCGAATATACAAAGCAAAGAAACAAAATTAATATTGTCTAAATTTACAAAATGGTTGGTAAAACAAGTACAGGCACTACATTTACAGTTGGGACCGTCCCATTTTTTTATCAAAACCTTGAAACTTTTCAGATTTTCTGCTGATTTTAGTTCACTAGGTAAGCCATTCCAAATCTGTGGCCCAATGCACTTAAGACTTTTGGACCCAAAAGTAGTTTGATTAGGCCTAAAATGAGCCAAATCATTTGCATTTCTTAAAGAATAATTTGAAGAGCGTAATTCAAAAATGCTCTGCATAAATGGTGGATTCAAATGATTCAGTGTTTTGAATATTTCTATGCAAAGGAGTCTTTGGCGAGCAACATGCATCGTGCATTTACTCGATCTCAAGAGCAAATCATTATAAGAACTTGTATGATCATTATAAAGAAACCTGCAAAGATTTGGAAGATGAGAAATACCAAACCAAGGGACAATAATCGAAATTTGAATATACAAAACTCTGAACTAGGATCTTTTTCTCCTGAAACCCAATAAACGTCTTTAATCTTTTGAGGACATTTAATTGTGTTGCAGCTTTTTTGCAAAGATTCGAAATATGTGGGTCAAAATCAAGTCTATAATCCAAAGTGACTCCTAAAAGTTTCACAGTCTCTTCAGATTTGATTATTTTACCGTTAATCTTAATTTGTTCTCCACTGGCATTTGTTTGATTTTTTCTGAGCAGTAAAGCATGGAATTTTTCAGGGTTGGCAATCATTTCATTTTGTTCTATAGCCAGGTTAGAGCAACTCCGGTTTCCTTTTCCAAAATATTGACAAGATCGGGCATGCTTTTAGAGAAATAGGCAAGAGTGTTGTCATCAGCATAATTATAGAGAGTTGCCTGTTTTATGAAAAGGAACAAATCGTTTATATGAAAATTAAACAGGATTGGGCCTAGCACAGATCCTTGGGGTACACCAGATATGACCTCCAGAAAAGAACTGTATGTATTATTTATCCGAACACTTTGTTTTCGTTCCTTGAGATACGAATAGGAAAGGACAAGTGCATCTTCATCGAATCCTTATGCATGTAGTTTAGCAATAAGCAAGTCATGTGGAATGCAATCAAACGCTTTGGAGAGATCCATCAGGACTGCTCCTACGAGGTAGTCGTTGTCAAGGTTAAACCTCCAGTCTTCTATCAGCCGTATTAAGACATGCTGAGTGCTATATGCTCGTCTATAGGCCGCTATGAAAACAGAAAGTGTGTTATCTAAATGTTGATTCAGTTGTTGCTTCAGGACTTTTTCGTATATCTTAGAAAAGGTATTTAGAACACTAACTGGACGGAAATTCCTTTCCACTATGCGATTTGGTTCCCCCTTGTCTAAAGGACAAACCGCTGCCTTTTTCGCACCGTCTGGGAATCTAGAATTTCGAATGCTACAGTTTATTGCCATAGTTAATGCGCATGAGAGTTCATTAGAAGCTAGAGATACGAGCTTCGGCGGTATTTGATCGTCACCAGTAGATTTTTACTATCCAGGGATTTTAATAGTTCTTTAACTTCTTGATTGCCTATTTCATGAAACGAAAAGGTGTTCAATATTTGTTCTGGATTTTGAATGATAGCTAGGACGCCAGGGTGATTTTTCTGTGCGAAGAATGAGCACATTATGTGATGGGGGAGAGTTTGTATAGGAAGGAAGCGAGCTAGCTAGGTAGCTAGGTAGCTAGCTAGCTAGGTATCTACGGACGCTTTTCGTGCCAAAAGTGTAACAATAGGTAGGCACACCTAAAATAGTTTGACCATTGAAGTAGTCATCAGAGCCTCAATAGGCTAGACAATTTTGAACTTTTATCTGGCAACTTGACAGCGACATTTATGATGAAAATTAGCTGTTAACAAAGTTAAGTGAGTGCAGCTCAGAACACTTAGATGGAAAAGACAATCGTTTGCCAACCTGTAGTCACTACCATTCACCAGGAATTTGAATGATTCTTCTCACTTGAAATAATATACAAGTGCAATTGTTTTCCTTCCGGATTCATTAAGCGGTTTTACAAAGCAACTGTTTGAAAATTCCACCACTCCTCCCAGCCTTTACTCTTGAAAAGAGAGGAAATTTATGTGCGGGAGGAGATTGCTAATAAGTTGCTCGAGGGGGCTTTGGCCGCTTTTTGAAGCATGTCAGAGCAAAAAATTGTCTGGAACTTGTATGTTTACTAAAGCCGATATTTAGGGTAGAAGTTTAGTTCCCCATGTAAACGATGAGTAACTAGCTGAGACAGAAAAAAACAACTGATTTGTCTCACATCCTAATAGTTAACATGATCACTGGAAGTAACGAGTTCACTTTGTGTCGAAGAATTCCATTTGTATACTCCAAACACCCACTTCCAGTTCTCAGATTCATGGCTTTCACGGCTTTCACCTCGGCTTTCACATTCCAGACCTCTCCCTCGATTATCAAAAGAATATAAAATACAACAGCAACAAACAAGCAGTGTCCTCTTTGACACCACCACTCTATGGAAAACACAGAAATTCATTCTCGCCCCAATATTTTACATCTACCAGAATTCCTCGCACATCCCAATAGGGTCCCTATTTTTATATTTTGCTAGAATTAATCGAACAATTTGGCGGTCATCAGTAATTCCAGTATCATTAGCAAGGTTAACGGGCTTCTTACCGCTGGATTTCTCTACTATGTTTACATAGTGATCGTTGAAGATCTCTGTCAGCTCCTGGTCGTTCGTTATGACCGCGTCGTTTTTCATAAGAGAAATATCACTACTTATAAGTCCCCCTTTATTTGAAAGAAAAGGTTTTACGAGATCCCAAAATTCTTTATTAGAAAGTGTACCATTTTTTGTCGCTTCTTTAAAATGGTTTCTCGTAGCTTTCTTCCTTAGAGAAACACGTTTGTTACGCTGCTTTTTGAATTTACTTCTATTTTCTTCGGTAGGGTTCTTATTTAGTCTTTTTTTGAGCCTTGATCTAGTGTAAATTGCCTTTTGTAATTGTTGATTCATAAAAGGGGCAGTATTCCCTCTCTGAACCTTCGTTTTCAAAGTAGCATGTTTGTTGATAAGTTTTCGGAAAGTAGATGAAAGATTCCTATAAGACAGATCTGCATCATTCGAATCTGCTTTAAAGTCAGCATTCCTTACATCTTGCAAAAAATTGTCTGAGTCAAAGTTTTTATAGCTACGGCATTTAATAATCTTTGGTTTTAGGCGAGGTATGTGAATTTTCATTACAGTTAACCCTAATCCACATGGGGGGGGGTGTTTTCCACCCCCCCTCGAGGTTTTTCTTGCCGTGTTGGTCAAAGACATCAACTATGTCCCCCAAACCTACCTGACTTTTACTAATTATCTATTTGCCAAATTTCTACCAAGAAATTTTCAAACAATAGAACTCACAGGTCACGTGACATGCCCATATTTGGAAGCAGGTAGCAAGCAAATCATTGTTTTTGATGATTTAAATGGAAATGTTTGATCATATTATGAAGTATTATACACCAAATGAATCAGTAAGCGAAGAGCTTTAATTTGATACCGGAATTTCTGGAATTTGATGACGTCAGCATTTTTTTGATGATGACGTCATAATGGCCGCCATTTTGGGCTACTTAGCAAATTTTTGAATTTCTTCGAAATTTTTCAATTGAGGAGACTTCAATGATACGTTTGTAATGGGGTATCACTACTTTGCAGCTTCTTTTTGTCTATTTTTACCGAGAACAAATTAATTGCACAAATGACGTCATACAAATTGGCTAATTTCTGCCGAAATATCCCCCTAAAATCATTAATTTCCATGAAATTATATTTTCACATCAAATTTGTGGCTAAAGTGGACCAAAAACTGCAAAGTGTTCATGCCAAACCTTCTTTAAATTCAAATTTAACTTGGAAGCCCGATTTTCACTGATTTTGAGCTTCAAAACGTCACTGTGACGTCATAAGGCGTGGCAGCCACACCCAAAATTTTGCTACAAGCTAGAAATGACTTGATCTGTAACTGTGCCAAGTTGTATTGAATTCTGATCAGTCTAAGGCAGTTTTCATAGGGGGGTGGAAAGAACCCCCCCCCCCCATAAATGGTAGCTCGAAAAAAGCCCATATGGATTAGGGTTAAGACCATGCCATGAAAGTCACTCAGGCCATTTTAAAAAACTGACGTATTTTGAAAACATCTGGGTTTATTCGTGAGCATGACGTCAATTGACGAACAATGATTCTTCGTGAAACAGGTTTTATCCTTTACCAAATTGGATAGTCCAAAAACGTCACAGAACGAAGTCAACTTTGTATATCCTGGATGGTGAATAGCCAGGATTTTGGGATCTGTTGCAGGGAGCTATGGGGGCTCAATGTTTCGAGTTTTCGCGCATGCGTGCGCAGTTTCTGCTCTGTCTTCAAATCTGTGAAGTGCTCTTGGACCTGGAATTTTCCAAAGTGGGAAATTTGTTTTGGCTCACCCGGTATATAACCGATGAAACACCCACTCACGGTAGGATTTCATTAGTCAATCTTGTCACATACATGCCAATTGAATAAAGATATGCCTTGAATAACGGACTCATCTTCTAAACTAATTAACGCAACGAAAATACTTAACCCTATTTTGGTTGAGGGGGACTTTGCCCCCCCCCCCTAGTAGATTTTTTAAATAACTTTGCCAGGGAGCATTTTATTGCCATGAAACTTCTAGACTTTTTGCAACTACTTATTGTGCAACTTCTCAAAAAGTTTCATTGAAATATTTTGAAAAATGAGGGAGCGGGAGACAATTTTCTGGGACTGACCCAGGAAAAATCACAAATTCTCAAATTCAATTACGAAAAAAGGAGCAGAAGTGGAGTATTTTGCAAATTTCTTTTGTTATGTAGTGTCATTTGATGCATTCCATCATAAGTATCATGTTTGGATGGAAAATGTGCTCCAAATTTAATTTATCGCGATTTTCCTGATTTTGGGCAATTTTGCCGCTTTTCTTGACCACACAAAGGAAAATACTCCTTTCATAGTTGCGTTCCTAAGGAATCAATTCACCGCAACGTCACAGCTGTAGGGTGGCCTGCAACTGCCACAGCAAAATCAATTGTTCACGGTAATATATCAATTTCCACAGCTGCTAGCGAATCAATTTTCACGGCAGAAATTACAATTTTCACGAAACAAAATCACTCTTCCATGGCACAAACACTTTCTCACAACACAAAAACTTTCTCACGTTTGTTTGTGAGAAAGTGTTTGTGCCGTGAAAAAATGTTTATTCCGCGAGCAAGTGTTTGTGCCACGAGAAAGTGTTTGTGCCGTGAAAGAGTGTTTGTGCCGCGAGAAAGTGTTTGTGCCGCGAGAAAGTGTTTGTGCCGTGAGCAAGTTTTTGTGTCGTGAGCAAGTGTTTGTGCCACGAGAAAGTGTTTGTGCCGCGAGAAAGTGTTTGTGCCACGAGAAAGTGTTTGTGCCGCGAGAAAGTGTTTGTGCCGTGAGAAAGTGTTTGTGTCGTGAGAAAGTGTTTGTGTCGTGGGAAAGTGTTTGTGCCGCGAGAAAGTGTTTGTGTCGTGAGAAAGTGTTTGTGTCGTGAGAAAGTGTTTGTGCCGCGAGAAAGTGTTTGTGTCGTGAGAAAGTGTTTGTGCCATTTAGGAGTGAGTGACTTTATTTCGTGAAAATTGAAATTTCTGCTGTGAAAATTGATTTGCTGGCAGCTGTGAAACTTGAAATTTTGCCGTGAAAAATTGATTTGGACGTGGCAGTTGTTGGCCACCGTAAAAATCACTGAGAATCAAATCATTTTTAAATTTAAATTTTAGAGTAAAAACCACGCTTATGATGCTTGTAGGGGATACGAGTCGTCAATCAACTTTCACAAACATATACTCACAAACGTTGTGGGGACATCGCATACTGAAAGAATTTCTCCTATTTTAACATGTTTTAAGCAGTTTCCAGGCTTGTACGTTGTGGGGTCAGTGTGAGTGTCCCCACAACTCGAACAGTCCCCACAACGCTGGTGTGCATAGCTATGTTGGTCCCCACAACGTAGGTCATGTATGCACAAAGTAACGGTCATCCCCCAGAAAGGAAACCTGTAATCATGCGCAGAAAGCATGTTTGGTTTGTGGAAAGAATGTGGGTGGAGAATCCAACCACAATCCAAACAAGAATTAGCAAAGAGACAAAGAGATTTTCGCGCATGGTAATAGGTTTCCCGGTTGCTGATCTGCTTTGAACATTACAAGCAAAACAAAAGACTAAGACAAAAGGGGCAGTCCTCGGTATCCTCAACAATGCCATACAAAAGTCCAAATCTGCATTTTCATAAGCATGCTTTCACCAAAACTAAAACTAACTTTATCTTAGCAATCATTTCTTTCATGAAGCCTAGCTCAAGAATAATTACTGCTAAGATATCTAACTCTTCGCAAGCATACCAAACTGTAAATCAACAAAATTTATGTAAAAACATCTGAAATCTCACGAAAAACTTCCAAGAGCTGTTGACCAAAAACATTTGGTCAGAAATTTATTCGTTCGATTTCTTTGCGCTTTGTACCTCCTTTTTCAAATAGAAATTGCACCTTTTGCCAGAAAAGCCGCTTTTTGGCGGCAAAAATGAATTTTGCAGAAAAATCATTGCTTTTTCGAACGAAAGACCTAGTTTTTTCGACGAAAAACCTACTCTGTCAGTAAAAGCTTGGGTTCTTGACCGAAAAGGCGGGGCTTTCAGTTTTATTTCACTTCCTATCGATGAGCCATATGAAATGTAAGAATTGATCAATTTCAATTTTTCCGATAAAAGTGGAAAATTACCGAAATTTCCGACAAAATTTCACAGGGGGGCCATGGCCCCCTGCCCCCCGGCCACAACGCCACTGTTAAGCAATAGAAGTCAGTGATTTGAGTTAGAATAGTGATTTGAGTTGGAATAGTAGTTGAAATGATTGAAGCACTTGAAGACTTTGGAATCGACACAATGACGGAAATTATAAATGAAATTTATGACAGTGGTACGATTCCAGAAGATCTAAGCAATCCATTTTTATAGCTTTACCAAAGAAACCCAATGCAACAGAATGTGTGCTTCATAGAACGATAAGCCTCATGAGCCACGTCATCAAAATGATTTTGAGGATAATCATGTGGAGAGCAAGGAAGAATATTAAACCTGAAATAGGAAAAGAGCAGTGTGGATTTATGAAAGATACGGGAACAAGGAATGCAATTTTTACGTTAAGAATGATATGTGAAAGATCCATTGAGATGCAAAAAGATATTTATTTATGTTTCATCGATTATACCAAAGCTTTTGACAAAGTGAAACACGTGCAACTATTAGATATGCTCCAAGATTTAGACATAGATGGGAAAGACATACGACTACTAAGAAATTTGTATTGGGAACAAACAGCAGGTATAAGGATTGAAGATAAAATTAGCACCTACAAGCAAATAAAGAGAGGAGTGCGCCAAGGATGTTGATAAGTGACTCAAGAGATCAGTTGCAGGAGATTTTGGATAAGGTAGTAGAAGAGAGTGCAAAAAGGGGATTATCAATTATTTGCAAAAAGACTGAATGTATGGTGGTAAGCAAAAAATTGGATGTACCAGACTGTCAATTAACAGTTGGAGAAAGAGAGATAAAACAGGTTGAAAAGTTCAGTTACCTAGGGAGTTTAATTACATCAGATGGAAGAAGTGACAGTGAAATAAAGAAGAGGATCGGAATGTCAAAAGCTATTTTCGAGAAAATGGGGAAGATACTCAAAAATAGAAAATTATCAATGAAAACAAAATTAAGAGTATTAGATTGCTACATATTTTCTACCCTCACTTACGGCAGTGAATGCTGGACTATATCACAGACTATGGAAAAGAGATTACAATCAGTTGAAATGTGGTTTTACAGAAGAATGCTTCGAATATCTTGGACAGATCATATGTCAAATGAGGAAGTACTGGCTAAGGCAGGAACAAGAAGGAAACTTGTCGTAACGATCAGGAAGAGGCAACTGCAATTTTTAGGGCATGTTTTAAGAAAAGAAGAACTGGAAGATGTAGCAATAACTGGAAAAATTGAAGGAAAAAGAGCCAGAGGAAGACAGAGGCTCACTTTCATCTCAAGTCTCAGCCATTGGATGAAGATCAATGAAAAGGATATAATTAGAACTGCAAAAGACAGAGACTTATGGAGAACCATGGCCGCCAACGTTCTGGAAGAACAAGACACTTAGAGAGAGAGAGAGAGATTTGAGTTTACATCGTTTTTGAACGACTTATTTGGTAAGGATCATGACCCCGAATGATAGTCCTTATTCAAAATCCGTTTTCTCAGGATTTATATGCGCCCTTTCAGAAAAACCCGGGAGGAAAATTTAACAATATTAGTACAGAGTTGAAAAATACAAATTTTTCCTAAATTTACCTAATAGTCGCTTGCACGACTTGCCTTGTGTGAAGGGTACTTTCTCCCGTTGATTCTTTTGTTTGCGTGACGTCATGGTCACATCTGATTGGCTAACGTGCAAATGTAAGCATCCTGTTCGGCTCTATTGGAAGATTATTTGCCCTTGTTCCTCTGATCCCAAAGTCTGCCCTTTTTGATTGATTACAAAGGCCGACTTTGTTAGTCTGCTCAGCTGTTTTGATGAAACCACCAACTTGACTTCCTGTTTGCATTCGACTTCAACTGTGAAGCAGCGAGCAAGGAGCACGTGTTTTTGTGAAATTGGAGAAGATTTTCTTTGGATTGGAACAACGTGACTGGAGACAATGTTGATTTCATTGTTACTGTTGTTGTCCCTTGGCCAAATGCAAGCTGAGAAGTGTCTCTCTGGACCATATCATCTCAACCAGTCTTCTCCTATGGGATCAAGTTTCGTTGAATGCCTGAACTACAAGAAGAATGCATGCTGCACGGGGAAGCTCACCCAGACGATCAAAAATCATCCACAAAAGTTGTACAACTTCACCTGGCACCATTGTAACATGATATCAAAGGTATTTTATTTTCATTTCACAGTTGTTTTGTTGATGGGGGCTGCAGGACAAAAGGCTTGTCTCACGCTTTCTTGTTCTTGGGCTGTCTGGAAAAATGTTTAGACGACCACATGGGGCTATAGTATTTGATTTTCATTGCACGTTACCTTGTGTTTACTCTAGGCCTAGTATTTACATGGTGATCCATGACTCTGAGTAAATAAACAAAAAATGAGAAGTCGAATAATGTAAATTTGCCCTCCCCAGTCTGAATTGGTAGGCCTAACTAATGGACACGTGGATGCGTCTGATTCCGGAAGTAATTTTATAATCAACGTCAATAAAGCAAATATGACAGAATGTGTCAGCATTGGTCATTTGTGGCATCTTTGATTTGATGATTTGGTTATTGATTACTGAGAAATTTGCTCGAGATTAACCTTAAAACGTTGATGATTGTCTTTGTCAACGATTTATTGTTAATATCAAATAAGAACTTGCTCTGGTAATGTTGTCATGTTGATAATTAAAGGATACAGCATGGAAAGCATGTGTTCGGAAATTGAGGCAAAACTTTTGAGACTGGTTAGAGAAATGTTCAGAACATTTGAAAACATCTGGAAATAACATCATAGGACTAGGACAGTATTTAAGAAATTCGAAACAAAAGGGTAGCCATCGATGTGTTTAAATCATACATACCGAAAACCCGGGGGGAGGGGTAACTTAAAGACCCATTGCTAACCATGACCCTTTGTGCACCGAATGAAAAGCAAGACAAAAGGGAATTTAGGCCAAAAAGGACTTTCAGATAATATGAAAGTCGACTTTGTCGCCACGAAGAATCATGGTTAGCAATGGGTCTTTAGGTACGGGGTTGTGCCATTTTTAAGGTACCTTTTATGTGCGAAGAATGAGCACATTATGTGGTGGGGGAGAGTTTGTATAGGAAGGAAGCTAGGTAGGTAGCTATCTACGGACACTTTTCGTGCCAGAAATGTAACAATAGGTAGGCATACCTGAAATAGTTTGACCATTGAAACACCCCCCAGTAACGACCCCGCTGGACATTAAAAATACAGCGGGGAAGTTATGAATTCATATATTTTCAGCGGGGACTAAGAAATATTGACGGGGGAAGGAAATTTTCAAATATAGCCATGATGGAACTTGTATAATTTTTGACGGGGAAGCAAAAATTTCAACGGGGAAACAAAAGAAACATGGTGGGGAAAGCTTTTAATTTCAAACTTGGCGGGGAAACAAGCTTTCTTGGCGGGTCTTCCTTCTACCTTGGCGGGGCAGTGTTTCAACGGGGTCGTTACTGGGGATTGTATTGAAGTAGTCCTCAGAGCCTCAATTAGGCTAGAATTTTGAACTTTTTAAGCCCGCCGCACACAGAGAGGAAAATGCTCAGCAAAGTGGCATGAATTTCATTTTGCTCAGCAAGATTCTCGCTGTGTGCGGATGATTTTTGCTGAGGAAATACTCATTTGTGTAGCTGAGGAAAATATCTATCGTGTTTGATAATTTCTGCCATGCCATTCGTGCCAAAATTCTCACCGTCTGCGGTATCACTGAGAATTCTGCTCACTTCCTTGGGTGATCACGTGTCCATGTTGCCATGGGATCGACCAAAAGTCACAGGAAGATCTAATCCTGTGACCTTTGGTCGATGCCATGGCAACATGAACACGTGATCACCCAAGGCAGTAAGCAAAATTCTCAGTGATACCGCAGACGGTGAGAATTTTGGCACGAATGGCAGAAATTATCAAGCACGAAGCACGATAGATATTTTCCTCAGCTGCACAAATGAGTATTTCCTCAGCAAAAATCCTCCGCACACGGCGAGAATTTTGCTGAGCAAAATGAAATTCATGGCACTTTGCTAAGCATTTTCCTCGCCGTGTGCAGCGGGCTTTATCTGGCAACTTGACAGCGACATTTATGATGAAAATTAGCTGTTAACAAAGTTAAGTGAGTGCAGCTCAGAACAGTAAGATGGAAAAGACAATCGTTTGCCAACCTGTAGTCACTACCATTCACCATGAATTTGAATGATTCTTCTCACTTGAAATAATATGCAAGTGCAATTGTTTTCCTTCCGGATTCATTAAGAGGTTTTACAAAGCAAATGTTTGAAAATTCCACCACTCCTCCCTCCCAGCCTGTACTCTTGAAAAGAGACGAAAATTATCTGCGGGAGGAGATTGCTTATAAGTTGCTCGAGGGGGCTTACGCCGCTTTTTGAAGCATGTCGGAGCAAAGAATTGTCTGGAAATTGTATGTCTACTAAAACCGATATTTTAGGGTAGAAATTTAGTTCTCCATGTAAACGATGAGTGACTAGCTGAGACAGAAAAAAGCAACTGATTTGTCTCATAATAGTGAACATGATCACTGGAAGTAACGAGTCCACCTTGTGTCGAAGAATTCAATCTGTATACTCCAAAACACCCACCTTCAGTTCTCAGATTCATGGCTTTCACCTCGGCTTTCACATTCCAGACTTCTCCCTCGATTATCAAAAATACAGCAGAAACAAACAAGCATTGTCCTCTTTGACACCACCACTCTATGGACCACACAGAAATTCATTCTCGCCCCAATATTTTACATGCACCGGAATTTTTCGCACATCCCCATAGGGTCCCCATTTTTCATGATAGATTCCGGATTTATGGGTAAGGACTTTCAACATTTGTTTGCATTTTCCGGATTTATGGGTATAGTTTTTTTGTAAAAATTCATTTATTGGTGAGCTGTTTTGGCAATTCCGGATTTATGGGTATGATTTTCAGAAAATTTTCCGGATTTATGGGTATACTTTTGAGAAATTTCTCCGGATTTATGGGTGATACTTTTACGATTTGAACGGCACAACCCCGTACCTTGGAAACTCAAGTGACCCCTCTAGACCGAAAACCTGAATGGTTACTTCAAAAGATTTCGCTATGAAATAAAAATCAACCAACGGTTCTTACGAAATGATTAATGTGTTGTCTTACCGAAATGCGCACGGAAACTAGTAGTAAGTCAATTTGTCTAACAAGGCGCCTGCATTTTTAACAGGCGTGAAAAAGCAACTGATGATGAAGTATCCATCCTGCCATTCAGGAAGAAGTTAAAACAAAAGAGGTATCTATAGATGTCCATGAACAGCGCATTCGACTGCATTTATCCTTTAATTACATTACATACCGCTGAGCCAGAAAAACGTGGCCACTTTTGAAAATTCATAGCAGCAAGAGTACTTCCCAGATTGGAATGATTCAAGTTTAGTTAAAAGCCGAAAGATCCAAGAATTTTTGTGATCTTTCTTGTTGTCTCATTAGCACTAGGAATATATGTAAATTGAACTTTACAAAAATTTCATGGTTGCAATATGACTGAAAAATGGTATCGCCCTTATATGATAACCCCTCTCCATATGAGATAGAAAATCAAGTGAGTGCACGTGGCACAAATACAGAGAATGCAGCAAATCGTTTTCAGTCAAGCCTTCCCGTAGCAGAACAGAAAGATTTCTAGAAAATAGTCTTTTTTTCTAGAACTGTCTCCGCTACTTAAAGAACGAAGAATGCTTTTATCAATGCGACCCAACACTGATCAAGTACCAGCGCAGTGGTAAAAGACCTGATGCTGTCCGCAGCGTCCCAATCTGCTCTCATTATTGCAACAAATGGTTCGATGCATGCAAAGATGACAGCACTTGCGTAGAGAATTGGGAATCTGGTTTTGTTAAGGTTGGAGACCAGTACGCATGCCCTAATACGTCGAAATGCAGAACATTTAAAGAGGTAAGGCTTCATCAAGTGTGGACCATGTGGGACTATCAAAAACTGTTAATCCGCCAAGATCCGAACCCCCCCCCCCCCACTTCAAAATGCAGACATTTTAATGAGGCAAGGCTACATCACTTGGGAGGGGGAGCATAGGAGTATCGAAAACTGTAAATCCGTCAAAATATCTCAGAAAAACCGAAACCTCCTCCTAAATGCAATAAAATTCGTCCCCAGGGGGGCACTCACTAACTTTCAATACGGGGGGGGGGTCCATGCCACTATTTCTTTGCTGGCCCCTAAATATTAAGCCTAATGTTTTGGAGACCCCAAATATTGGGTCCTAATATTTGGAGACCCCAAATATTGTTATCTATTTCTGGGACTCCTATAATGTTTTTAATGATCTTTTGAGCTTCTTGATCCTTTTAAGTATTTAAATAATACCAAAACAATTATTTCATTATTCGCAACTTCAGGGTCACACTGCATTCCATGTGATGTCAATGCAGGCAAATTCCATGATTCTTCTTTTCTTCAGATTTGTGGACCCCAAATATGGAATTTTTGTCCATGTTGCAATTCACAGACCCCAAATATTGATTTAACGAAAATTTTTCGACCCCAAACATTGGCACGGACCCCCTGGTATTGAAAGTTAGGGAGTACCCCCCTCCTGGGGATTCGTCATGACATCTTTCCTTGCATTGCATTCCTTTGGCAATCAGAACAATCGAGATTTCATTTTGAAGTCAGCCAGATCGAGCTAAATGCCTTGAAATGAAACAATGCTAAAGTCTTAAAGTTCGTTGTCGGAGATAAATAGCCATTCAAGCTTGCCCAGACCCCTTACACATGTAGAAGGCATGGGTTAGCTAAAAATAGATCTGGTGTCTTAGTCCATGAAAATCGAGAACTCTTGCGGTGTATGGGGTGATCACCATGATCAGTTTTCTGGAGATCAAACATTTCAAAATAGCTGTTGATACCCCGTTGATACCGATATCGGAGTTGTGCTCTCCTCAAAGAAAAAAGAAGAAAATAGCAAAATCAACACGCTGAAAAGCTGTACGCATTGATTATGGATAACAAGTAAAAGAGAGATAAGTTGTATAACGAGCAACCTTCAGCAGAAACAAAGATTGGGATTTGGAAACTGTTTTATTTAGGCCAATCGTTGCCAGTTCGCTCAAGGAGAATATGAGAACTGGAAGATGGAGCTGTTCACTTGCTTGAAGATATTTGTATGGAAGAAAGATCCACGAAAAGTGGGCAAGTGTGCTTTGAGTGTGATTTATTGTGTTGTATGTGTCTGTTCGTTTTTCAGGGATTTCCCCTTTTCGTCAAGTCAGTGGCATGATGAAAGGGATGCGCTGATTGGTCAATTCAATTGTTTACTAAGTTTCCAACCTCGTTCCCAGAGTGTTCTAAGTTTCAATTGAGTTGAATTGAATCTTTTTTTAAACGAGTGCCTTTATCTCCGTCAACTAACTTTAAACAATTCTGGGTCGCAGATGAAGGCCTCGTTAAGCCGGATCTCCACTAGGCAGAAAAATGTCAAGCCGCGAAAAATAAGAACGTATTCCTACTATTTGCGGCTCGACATTTTTCCGCGGAGACAATTCGATTAGCCAATTAGATTGCCGGGAATTTTTCCGCCTCGACATTTTTCTGCCTAGTGGAGATCCGGCTTTATACACTAGATTAATGTAGCCGTAAACAAACCGAGCTGGGTCACGTAACCGCAAACAAACCCGTCAGTGCAGCGCTATCTGCATAATATTTCAAAAGAATCAGAATCATCATCATCATCATCATCATTAATTTATTTAAAGTAGGCTAAAAAGGTGAAAAACAAATAGCTAAATTACAGCTAATTAAGGCCTACTGTACATAATTTTTACAATATCTAAAATAGCTAAATTAGAAAAAAAAAATTTTTACAATGTATATATATATAAATATGTTACAAGATAAAAACGACTATCCTCTTAGGAACCCAACTTGCGGAATATATCTTTTGCAAAGTCTGCAGTTGCTTTCACCACCTTTCCAACATTTAATTCGTTTTCTGAAAATATGTATCCTAGGTTGCGATATCCTTCTTTGTATGGAAAAAAACTGTGTCGTCACACAGTCGTGAACACGTCAGAGACGGTGTCAACAAAATGCAGTTGAATACGTATTTGTTTTTCAAAAGACTATGAACTGATTTTGTTATTATTTTCTTCAGACGAGCGTGGGTAGACGACATTCATTGTAATGCCAACAGAACTGAACTGACTGCAAGAATGAGAGCTTGCGAGACAGAATGCGGGAGTGGGGGGGGGGGGGGCAAAGGCATCTTGTAATGTCAACAGAATGAAAAAGACCTATTACTTCTATTTCATTTCATATTTTGGTGGAGCTTGTTCCCATTTTCCCAAAACGCTGCACTCACTAATTAATATCATGCTAGTCTCTTTAATCTATATCGTTGCTTACACGTTGCCTTTGTGTATTGCACAGATTTTGGTGGATCGGGTGAATCCACAATGAAGTCACTTCTAAAGGCCCATTTCCCCCTCATTCGGATGTCGGATTTCGCACCCGAGTCTATTGTTCAGCATTCGGATGCAAACGTTCGGAAATCGCATCCGAACGTTCGCATCCGAATTTGACAAGTTCAGATAATGGATAATAATAATAATCGACAGAGGTTTTGATTTTCATCCGAATCCGGATTCCAAATAGAAAAGCCCCGTACAAAAGAAGCTGATCACGATAATACATCCGATAGAAGAAAGTGACCCGCTACCCATTGTTCTTTCGTGGCACGCGCCATAATAGATTCAAGTAATTCCATTGGCTAACTTAACAATGAGCGATCGTCCGAGCGTCATGGAAGTGTGGATTGAAATCAGGAGGCGATTGCTAATAAGAGATCGTCACTCGGTTGCGAAATCCGAAATCCGAATGAAGTGGGAATGGAAATGGGCCTTAATAAACATATGTGTGTTTAGTTTGTGCCTCAACCAAATTCAAGAGACTTTCTTGAAAATAACACCTTCATTTTAAGAAAACTAGTGGCAAAACCTCTGTAATATTGCCTATCAAAGATATTCCATAATCATGGTTTCGAAAGAAGTTTGCTTACATTACTTGATCCAGTTCCTTTAAAGGTTCTGTTTCATCCAGCATTCCTTGCACGTGTCGTCTCTTGGCTAACCTTTGTTTGTCTCCATTTTCATGGCCCATGAAAATGGCGACAACAACGGTAAAACCAAGAGACGACACGTGCAAGGAATGCTGGATAACGAGGACAGACTTTGTAATACAATAGAAACAGCTGCTTAAATTGACACCACAATTGAAAGCGATTAACGACTGCCGACAAAGAGAATTATCTCAACCAGTAAATCAAAACAAAGATGGCCGCAAAAGTTGCCCCGAGACGAGTAGGGCGAACTCTCGTCTTGTGCAAGCGACAGATGGTTTTTAAGAGAAGTGTTTTGCTTATAACGAAAGAAAAATGATAAATATAAAGTTTTGTCTCGCGGACTTCATTTAATCGATTCTGGAGCCCAGCGGAAGAAATTATGATTTTCAGGCATTGAGGGCTTAAATGAAACGATTACCACACACCTCCTGTATCAGATGAATAAAATCTGCGAGACAGAACTTTAGATTAATTCTTCTTCTTTTGTCATAAGCACAACACTTCTCTTAAAGGTCAGATAAAGGCAAATGCGATTTTTTTATATTCATAACTTTAAACTATGGGGAATCCGATGGCAATAATACTTTTTATCTTTGCGATGCAAAAGGATAGGTTTTGGGGTTTAGAAAAAGGGCACTCCTTCAAAAAACCGCCTGACGATAGAGGCCTGGAACTAGCTAAGTCGTGACGTGAAATGAGTCATAAGAAATTCATCACTTGAGTACTTGAGAGGCCCAAAGCACTTGAAGAATTAACCGTGAAGAACACACGCCGCGTTGCAGATACACATCGAACAGTAAACAAATAAATTTCGGATGGCGGCCAATAGCTTCTCTGATATTTCCAAAGATCGAGTATTGAGCGGCACACCTTGATAGTTTTCCCTCGATGCAGAAGCACGAACTGAACACAGTTGACCAAGCTTCCTGTGTTCTGCTCTCCTCAAGTGGGACCAACTCTACAATGGAAACATAAAAACATCAGTTGAATTATTTTGACGCAAATTAGTAACGAAATATTGATTGTCTTTAGCTGTGAATGGATGGATTAAAGCATGGTCTTGATCAAACATTTAACTATTGTGTTATTTCAAAAGACTACGAAAAAACAAGCCTTGTTCTCCCCAGGGTTTGGTTGTTACTATTAGGATTCTTTCTCCTCATTTGACCGACAAGCGCCTATCGAAGGCACATTTCCATTTGCATGGCTTCACGAATGATCTGTAAATACAAAGTATATTTTGTTAGGCAATACACTGGCCACTTAAAAAGTTCGCAAAGAACCAGAGCGTTATCGAAGAAAGGTAAACATAAATTTGGTGAAAGAACTTGCACTTACCTATTCATGATTGTGATCACATGGCCTAGTCCTGCCATGATATGGCAAAATCCGGTGTCATCATGTTCGAAGACTGAGTGAGTATCATTCGAATTCAGCTATAATTTCATGTTCAGCACGTCGAAAGTTCTCAGAAAGGTGCCCTGGAAGTCAGCTTATGCACTTGTAGCAGCCAATGAATGTTTAAGGTCGGTAGGACTGAAATATCTTGTGCAGACCCGCAATGTTTTCGTCGTTGCAAGTCTGAAGGGTTCCCTCTCCAAGTCAGTCAACAGCTCACTGCTGCGACAAGTCGGTCCGCACCAAAGTTCGGAATGATGTGCACATACATTCTTCTCTGCACAAGCTGACTATAGCCACTATGATAGAGTACCTACTTTCTCGAAGTTTTGGTTTGAGATCGTTCAAATAAGTAGTCGTTTCTAACTTTCGTGACTTGGCAATCGGTGAGTGCAAACAGTTTCCTTCATTCCCTCGCAGCTTTGCAATGACTCCTTCGACTCATTTCACGTCACGCCTCTGCTAGTTCCAGGCTCTTTCTCTTGCGCGGTTTTTTTTGGAAAATTTGACTGAAAAACGGAATTTGATAGGGATTTCGATAGGTTCAAGAGCTCATATCAACATTTCGTTTGAAATTTTGAAATCTTCAGGCCGTAAATAATCGAAATCAATAAAAATGTCTTTTGCCTTTATCTGACCTTTAAAGACCACCTATCACTTGCACAAAGCGAAAGTTTCACCTACTGGCCTCAGGGTAACTTTTGCGGCTGTGTTTGTTTCGATTTACTGGTTGAGAGAATTTCATTCGTCCGCCGTCGTTAATCGTTTTGAACTGAGGTGCCAACTTAAAGCAGCTTTTGCTATTGTGTTACAAAATCTGTCCTTGTTATGTTGCCTTCTTAAAGATGTGA
This sequence comes from Aurelia sp. 3 sensu Dawson et al. (2005), assembly GCA_964020215.1. NCBI lineage: Eukaryota > Metazoa > Cnidaria > Scyphozoa > Semaeostomeae > Ulmaridae > Aurelia > Aurelia sp. 3 sensu Dawson et al. (2005). Next base: position 7,600,437 of record OZ026587.1, read on the forward strand.
CTCCGATGCTTTCATTTAATACTGCATTCGTTTGCCAGGTGTATAAGAATGCAGCTGGCCTTTGCAACAAGATGTGGGGTGTCTCATTCTACTATAATAATGTCAATACAAGTTGTTACACAATGGACTCTTCTGAGAAGATCCCAGCTGCCGCGAGCAAAATGCCTGTCTTGCTGACGACGTTCCTGGCAATTTTCACAGCATTGGTTCTGCTGTCTGACATGAACATTGAATATTAACAATCTTTGGAGGTATTTTGCTGTTTAGGAGAGTTTAAATTATTTTTGTACAAGGGGTAAAAGGACAAATTCTGAATGACAATAGAACCAGTTTTGTTTCATTGACATGTAAATTCAATGCAATTAGCAATAGACCCCTTTCGCAATGACGTCAATTCTTTCGAAATTCCTCCAGGAACATCACTTGCCTCGATTTAATGTGGATCGAAGTCTCAAAGGCGTGCATTGCTCTCAGCAACGCATGAAATTGTTTTGTACGTGTAGTTGCAACATAATGATACGATGTAGATTTCTCGCTGCACAGGGAATCACATCTTTTGCCTCTAATTGAACGTTAGTGTGAAACGGGTCTATTGAAGACAAAGGAAGTTCTGTCAACCAGCAATTCAAACAAACAATGTGGTAAAAAGTGCTAAAGTGCTCGGAAACCAACTCGAAAACTATCCCCTGTTGTGCATGCGTAAAATGGTGTTATTGAGGGAAATCATGGGTTAATAACGAGATAGACCGTTTTTTCCATGGAGGTGCATTTTTAGACTCGAGCGGAAAGTGCTTGAGAGCATTTCTGCGAAGCATGCGCATTGAGACAAAAACACTGTTTTCGTCTTAATGCGCATGCCTCACAGAAATGCTCGCGATCATATTGTTTAAACTGAAATGAAACTTACGGCTGAGTGACCATTTATTGTGTCAAGTTCCGCTCGCTTGCAAAATGCTGCTGTATGAAAATACATCTTTAAGAAGGATGAAGGTGAAAGTTTGCGTTCTGTATTTTGCCTATTTGATTCATGAGCTGAATAATTGTTTCGACTAAAATCTGAATATGAATGTATTATTTTTGAAAAAAATCTTTACTAATTTTGCATAGTTATCGAGGAGGCTCATGATTTATCGTAACAAAAAGAAAAATTTGACAGCTATTTAGATCATCTTCTTTACAGATGCGAAGCCTTTGCTCATAATGCGTACCCCGAAACACTCCACAACAAAGGACTGCGCAACAGAATTGGCTAAGGATATAATTTGTTTGTTATTGCATCATCATCATCATCATCATCAGTTATTTAAGCATGGTAGCCCATTCAACTAAGTTGGTTTACAAGGGGCCATGCATCTAAAATACTACAAAAAGCAAAAAATTTGAAAAAAATATAATACAACAAATCTAGATAAAGAAAAAGAACATTTTATCATACTCTACTCCTCTACCCAACCATTACATTACTCTACCCTGCCTTACCCTACCTCGCCCTACTCTACCTCACCATACCATACTCTAATCTACCCTACCTACCCTACAATACCATACCCTACCCTGCCCTACAATACTCTACTCCTACCTTACCCTACCCTACCCTACCCTACCCTACCCTACCCTACCCTACCCTACCCTACCCTACCCTACCTTACCCTATCAGGTTAATTTGGATACCCTATTATATTACTTTGTCTTTTCTTTACCTTTATCTGTTTACATAAGTTTACAAGTCATATAAGATAAATTTGAAATCATAACGGAAAAGTTTAAATCAAAGATTTGAATCGATTTAAAGAGGTTGCCCGCTTAGCTTCGGTATCTAGGCTATTCCAAAGTTTAGCACCTCTAAACGAAAATGACTTCTGCCCATTACATGTCCTTTTCTTTGGCAGCTTTAAATCAGTGTTTGTATTGCGTAGCTGCCGTGTTGCATCTTGTGAATTTCTTGTGAACATATCATTCATATATGGGGGAGCTATATTGTTGATAGACTTATATACCATTGTCCTGCTTTCGTGTTTAATCATGTCATTCACTGTTTTCCAACCTAGATTCTGGATAAGTGGTTTGCTAGAGGCATCAAAGCTGCTATTAGTAATGATCCTAGCTGCTCTGTTTTGAAGCTTCTGAAGTTTCGAGATTTCAGTAGTGCCACAGCATCCCCATACAGCGCAGCAGTAGCGGAAGTGGGGTTCAACGATGCTAGTGTATAGTGTTTTCAAGGAATTCTGGGGGAGAAATCTTTTTGCATACTTTAAGAGACCAACTGCTCTAGATACCTTGGCAGAGACACTTTTTATGTGCTCTTTCCAATCAAGACTATTGTCTACCTGAACACCAAGATATTTTGTTTTCTCAACTAAAGCCAAATCGTTATCTCTTATTTTTAAACATAGACTTTCACTAGTACATTCTAGTGACCTTTGTTTATTTTTTGTGCAAATTAGCATTCCCTGTGTCTTTGCTACATTAAGAGATAATTTGTTACCACTTAACCACGAATCCAAATCCCTGAGATCGCTATTGATCGCCTCATTCAGGTCCTCAATATTCTTAGAACGAAAGAATAGAGTCGTGTCATCAGCATACATGGAAGTAGTTGAATTTTTTACTGCACAGGGGAGATCATTGATATAGACCAAGAAAAGTAGAGGCCCCAGACATGAGCCTTGTGGAACCCCAACCTCTATTCTCTCCGTTTCAGAGTCTATACCATTAACCCTACAAAACTGTTTCCTGTTAGACAAATAGGACTGAAACCAAGAGAGATTTCTATCACAAACTCCATAGTGCTCGAGTTTTTGGCATAGAATCTCATGATTGACTGTATCAAAGGCCTTTCTTAGGTCGATAAAAACTGACCCTATCATATAGCCATTGTCAAAACCATCATACCATTCATCAGTTGTTTTGAGCAGACATGTCAAAGTGGAAAATAACAATCTAAATCCCGACTGACCATTCGAAAGAAGTCGATTCGAGTCTAAATATTTGTACAACTGATTGAATACAAGCTTCTCAAACAACCTTGAAACAACAGGCAGCACAGAAATTGGTCGGTAATTTGACCGTATGGACTTGTCTCCATCTTTAAAAATTGGAGCAACTCTTGCAGTTTTCCAAGTATCAGGAAACTTGCTAGTCTCCAAAGAAGTATTAAATATCTTTAGGAGGGACTTTGCAACAAACGGCAATGCAAGTTTCAGAAAGAAACTTGAGATGTTATCATTACCAAAACTTTTTGAGTTTTTTAGTTTCCCAACTGCATCTCTGAGCTCCTGATCTTGGATAGCACGAAACTCAAATCTCTTTTCCTGAAAGTTAATTGTGTAGTCCCCGGACAAAAGGGGGTTGGGGGCATCATCAATTTCATTTGCAAGATCCTTACCCACAGAGCAGAAAAATTGATTCATGCTCTCAGCAATTTCCTTTTTGCCAACCAATTCTTTGTCTTGGTCCTTGATACAAACTATGTTAGTACTTTTAGATCTCTTATTCAAGATCTGGTTTAATGTTCTCCATGTTTCTTTGCTGTATTGTATTGCTGAGTAAATTGCTGTATTGTATTGCTGAGTAAATTTTTGTCATATTTTGTAGTAACGTAGTTTTTATAGGAAAGATTTCAATACATGAAACAATTTGAATGCCACTTTATCTGAAACTGAGGCTTCTTAAAAGCAATATACATTTGCAGTCATCTAGTCATCACTAATGTTAGGTAAACAAAAGAGCGTTTGTTTTGAAGCAAAGAAATAACCAACACGAAAAAGTGAAAAGTGCCAACACAAGACTGCACCCCACTTGAGCAAGACAGCATTAATAACTGGCTCAGCGTCTACAAAAGTATTGCATGTTTGCCGAGCGCTAGGGAAAGCTGGGCATTGCGTTATTCTGGCTGATTGCAAGAAATTCAAATTTAATGGCATTCAGTACTCAACGTGTGTCAGCAAATTCTATTGCTTACCAAATATACAAAAAGGTGAGCAAGGGAAGATAGATTATGTATTAGCTTTACAAGATGTTGCAAAGTCTGAAGACATTGATTGGTATATTCCGATTGGCTCAACTGTGCAAACAGATGCAAATACCTTGGCTGCAGAGATGATAGCTCACATCAAACCAAACGTGCCTCACAGTAAAAGATAGGGCACTAGTAAGTATGCTGGATAGCAAACTGTCTTTCTCAAAAGAATGTCAGAATCTCGGCTTACGTGTCCCAGAATTCTTTAGATCGACAATGCCGATGAATTATTCAAGCTTAGAGAAAAGGGTTTGTTCCAAAGGAAGCATTTCTTCTTGAAGCCTCTGAATCCATATTCTCCAGACAGAGAAATTCTTACGAGAATCCCACATGACATTGGTGAATTAAAAGAATATATAACGTGTAACAAAGGCAAGGATGCTGCTGATACTCCATTTTACGTTTGCGAGTTTGTGAAGGGGAAGGGGTATGCATCAAATGCAATTTGTACAAATGGCAATGTTTATGCCATTCATGTTTGTCCGTCATCACCTTTCCAAATAGATTACAGTGTCGCACAAAAGAAAGAAATCGACAAGTGGATTATCGAATTTTGTAAAGAGAAGAAAATCACCGGCTTCATCTGCTTTGATTTCATAGAAAGTCAACAAATAGGCGAGATTTACTGTCTTGAGTGCAACGACTTCATTCATGCGTTGTAAGCTACCAATACGGTAGTGAGCTAGAGAGTACTATAATGGATGCACTGGAGGCTGATGTCAACGAACATATACACACAAAGATCAAACCTATCTCGCCAAGTTGTGCTACACCCAAGATTTATTGTCTATACAATGAAGCAGCTAAAGTTCTTCAAGGCAATCAAAGTTTGTTGTCATTTCTTACAGTTGTGTCAAAGGGATGCGATGCTGTTTATGACACCGATGATCCGTTGCCTTTCTTGGTATCAAATACAATACAAATGATCAATTTATTATGGCAATATGTCAAAAGTGGAGAGCGATGGCATCTAGTTAATCAATGCCATGGACAGCCATACTGATTGATTTCTGGAAAACAAAGGGCAAAGAGAGGTCTGTAAAATTGGTCATGGACTCCACCATCATCACCTTAACGAATGCTTCCTTTGCTGCTCATATCCATAGTGTGTGTTTGGTTTCTACCGATTCTGAAAGCAGTAGAAGGTGGTGACTCGAAATAGCAAACCTAGACTTAACTTACTAGATCCTATGACTAGCTCTTTGGGCTTAAAAGTTAGGGAAATAGATTTTCAACAGAATTTAGTTCAAAGGCCTCGCAGTATTTTTAAATGCTGCATGGTCACTTTAAGCTTTGATTACAATCCAAAAACCTGATTCAAACGGTAGCGGAGCCTATTTTAACCCTATCTCACCTGGAAGGGGGTGGATTCAACCACGCAACCAATTCTATGTTTGCCAGTGCTGCTTGTAGTGCAGCAATATAGGCATATCCTTGAATTTACATTGAATTTTATCAATTAGATTGGTCGATTCGATTGAGGTCTTGTACCCCACACCCTTCCATATAAGCCACCCAACCGTAGCGTTGCTTTTGTAACAATTTCTTTTTTCAACTTTGATTTTTTCGTCTGTGTCCTAGATATTGCAGTAGTACCGTATAGGGTGCCGGCGGTGGTAATCGGACACTTAAGGAAAACTGAATTTTTAAGCAAAAAAATTGTATCGCAGACAAAAACTAAAATCATCCAGTAAAAGAACAGCCCTTTTAGCATATTTTCTCAAAGACTTTTGTTTTCGACTTTGCCTGATTCGTTTTTGGTGTTGGTATTTTCCCTGCTGAGCTCGGCGGTGGTTTTCGGACAGCGGCGGTGGTTTTCGGACAGTAAAGTGAAATAGAGGATTGTGCTAAAGATGGCGGCGAGGAATTTTTTACCGAGATGCATTGCGTTCGAATTACAAATCTTTACAGATTCTATAGGAATTCGATTAAACAACGCAGAGCATCTCGGTAAAAAATTCCTTGCCGCCATCTTTAGCGCAATCCTCTATGCCAAGAAATCGTTTCTTTTGATTTATAGTAGGGAATTATTAATTCTATAGACTTATCTGCTTAACTTGATGTACTCTGAAAAACTACAACCTTTTGTCTTTTCACTTGTTTACAACAAAACCTACAGGACACACAAAACAGCAGAATTTAACAGAGAATAACTCTTGGATTTTCCAAAATGTGACATTAGTATCACTTGCAAAGCTCTTCACTTATATTATAAAAAGCGAACTGCATTAACAAAAGGAGGTTCAAGGGAAATTCATATTCTACATGTTTTAAAGCAAAACGAAAATGGTTCTTAGTCTATTCGGATGAAATAATTGTCATCTTTTTTCAGTCAATGTTTTGTGAAAACTTAGCATTGATGAAGATTCGAAGTCTACTAGGGAAATCTGTTGCTTTAACCCTTTCACGCCCGGCTAAAATTAGGCTTAACAGGAAAACCTAATGTAGATTGTCGTTTTCCAGGGGGTATCATAATCAGTGACTCAATAAGCAATAGATAAATGCAATGTCCATAACCTTTTAAATCAATCAAATTTCTGAAAGCTTTACCCCCTGAAAAATTCGCAGTTCTCAATGAATACTCTTGGGCTATATGGCCCTTCCGGGGGTGAAAGGGTTAAAATCGATTTATCTCTGTTTCTTGTTCAACTAACCATAGCACTCCCTTCCATATGATGAATTCAACTTTATTGACCTCTTCTAAAAACATGGACTAGAAGTGAGATGGGCGGAATGTCCAAGAAATGAATGAACAGCTTCGTCCAAAGGCTTGTGTCATGACTTAGACTGACCAAACAGCATTACAAAAGGTACCTAAATCCATCAGCAACATGTTTCGTGGCGGCTTCATTTATACAACTAGCTTAGGTCTAGACTTGCCATGCCGTATCAACTCGAACGGATCTACCTCGTGCTGAAGGCTCGAGAACTCTACAGTTGCAACAACTGAAAGAATGCGCCTATCATTTCATTGGTTGTTTTCCAAATAGCTGGAAAATAGCCAGAGTAGCCCCAATTTTTAAAAGTGGTCAAACTAGCGATCGATCTAACTACCGACCTATATCTGTCCTGCCTGTTTTAGCCAGGGTTTTCGAAAAGCTTATCTTTAACCAGCTGTACGATTATTTGGACAAAAACAAACATCTATTTTCAAACCAATCTGGCTTCAGAGCCCTTCATTCTGTTGTCACTTGCCTTCTTAACAACACAGATGATTGGTATGTGAACACGGACAATGGCAGATACACCGCAAATATTTTTGTTGATCTAAAGAAAGCATTTGACACTGTCGACCATGACATTTTACTTGCAAAGTTGAGAAAGTATGGTGTTGAAAATGTAGAAATTACTTGGTTTACGTCATATCTAACCTCTCGAAAGCAATTCTGCAAAGTTAATGGGATATGTTCTAAACCCGAAGATATTCGCTGTGGTGTGCCCCAGGGTTCTTGTCTTGGCCCTCTATTGTTCTGATTTATATTAATGATCTTCCATTCTCTCTGAACAAAGGTAGAGTGACCATGTACGCCGACGACACCAGTATTTCTTATTCTTCTTCGAGCTTAGCAGATATAAACCAAACTTTAAACAGTGAGCTAAACGAGTTGAAGCAATGGTTGCAAGGTAATAAACTTTCTTTGAATGTTCTAAAAACACAACCTCTGATTGTAGGTTTGCAGCCCAAAAATAAGAAAATCAGTGATAAAACCGTTGATCATCCACAGTTTTTTATTGGTGACTCTCAAGATGAAAATGTTGACCGAACAACAAAGTATCTGGGTGTAATGATCGATGGGAGCTTAAATTGGGATGAACACATTAACAGTCTACGTACCAAGGTTTCTCGTGCAATCGGATTTTTGAAATATTCCAGAAAATTTTTACCTCAAAACATGTTGAGTGAAATGTATCGGGGTATCGTCGAGCCCCATTTTCGGTTCTGCTGTTCAGTATGGGGGTGCTGTGGGGTGACTAAACTGCATGCGTTGCAAAAGTTGCAAAATTGAGCAGCTAGAATTGTGGTTAAAAGCAGTTTTGATGCGCTTGCTATGCCAACAATTCCCAGTTTGAATTGGCCAACTGTAGATGATATTATTAGGAGCGAAATAGCTACAACTATGTACAAATCGTTATATGGCCTCGTCCCAGAGTACCTTTCCAACCTGTTTAGAAAAAATTCGACTCGATATGTTAGAAAACTGAGAAATACTGATACTGATCTTTCGCTTCCATTACGAACAACAAACAATGGGCAGAGGGCTATTTCTTTTCGTGGACCTAAGCTTTGGAATCAACTTGAACTCGATGCCAAACAGGCACCTTCCCTTGCCACCTTTAAGAGAAGAATCAAAAACAAACTATGATGACCATATTCCTATTTTGTAGTATCTATCTTCCTATTTGTAAATGTTTTTGCCACGGCCTCCTGAAAAGCAGTTCCCATGGACTGACGGGGCTACCGTGCCTAAATAAGTAAAAATGAAATGAATGAAATGAAATGAAATCAACTAAAATGTCTATGTGTCAATGTCAATCAAAAGATTCTAAAAATGTCAATCAACATAATGGGAAGTACCCAACAAAACAGAACGTCAAGAGTCACGATTATTGCTCAAGACATTTTCTTTCGGGAAAATATAATGTGGATTTTTTGGGTGAACCGGCAGACACTGCAGGCTCTAGTGACATCTGGTTTTATTGACATTGATCATTTTAAGACGGCAATTGAAATTTGGTAAGCTTGGAAGAGCGTCTCAAGGTCCTTCTAAAGGGCTAGGGCAGAAGGATGATGTCTTAGCCAACCATAGTCGGATAAGAGATGCCCTATGAAAACAGCTGCTAATGGTCTTTACTGTTTTCAATTTTGTATTTGCTGCCTTTGGCCTTAGAGAGATTTTCATTTCCTGTGACATCATCAATATTAGTTGTGTTTTGAATGACCGTTTAAATGCTTCTTCTCAATGTGCAAAGTTTACCAGACAGAAGCAAAGAAAGGGCAAAACGTAGAGAGCTAGCTCTTAAAAGTTCAAATTTAACGTGGGAACATATTTCCACAGCGTTTCCCTTATGACGTCATTATGAAGTAACAGAGCGCGAAAACTACGCCCTATGGTGGCTTTAAATTTTGATAACTGAGGCCCCGTTCACACGGGAACGCAATCGTTCCGTTCCATATCGTTCCGTTCCGAAAAGTGGAACGCTCAGGGGTTGCGTTCACACGGGAACGCTTGAAATAACATCGTTCCGTTCCAAAAAGTGGAACGATAAAATAAATGATACGAAAAGTGGAACGATACGCAATCGTTCCGTTCCGTTCCCGTGTGAACAGGCAATGAGGTGCAAGACTGATCCAAAAAAAACGGAACGATAAGATTTTTGCCCTAAGCGAATATGTGGATAAAGTTTTTTGGGAGAATTTATTTTATATATATTCATTTCATTTTATTTTATATTCTTTATACACGGTAACCCCGTCGGCAAAGGCCGCTTTTCAGGGGGCCGTGACAAAAACTTAAAGTCTAAAATTTACAAGTAAAATATATGAACAAACGAAACTAAACAATCTAATTACAAAGTTATAGTAAAATTAAAGTCAATATTTACATAATTTTCATATCGTGAGTGGCATGACACAATCAGACCGGACCAGAGCAAACAGGACCCCATGCCCACCCTGAAATAAGACACCATTTACAGCACCTCAAGACAGGCAAACAATCCGATCGACCCCAGTCCAATCCAACCGCATCCCGCCACCCATGATCAAATTAAAGACGATGTTTAAAAGCATATAAAGAGGGTGCTTGCTTAACCTCAGGTTCAAGGCTGTTCCACAGATGTACGCCACGATATGAGAATGATTTTTGCCCATTACTGGTTTTATAAAGCGGAATGCGTAAGTCAGTCTCCGAGTTTCTCAACTTGACAGTGCGCCGTGAAGAGTTCTTTGAAAAGATATTTGAGAGATATGTCGGTGCAAGACCATTTAAAGATTTGTAAACGATCGTCGCTGTCTCTCGTTTTATGATTTCAGCGATATTTGGCCACTTTAACTGTTGTATAAGGGCATCAGCAGGTGCATCATAGCTACTGTTTGTTACAATTCTGGCAGCCCGATTTTTTAACTTCTGCAATGTAAGCATTCTGGATTCCCCACAGCTCCCCCACACAGAGCAACAATAGCGGAAATGCGGTTCTACGATTCCTCTATATATTTGACTAAGAGTTTCTTGGGGTAGTATTATCTTGGCATACTTTAAAAACCCTATGGCACGGGAGACCTTAGCATGCAATAATCTAGTGTGCTCGTCCCAAACAAGGTGTTGATCTAGCTGAATTCTCAGATACTTAGTTTTCTCAACAATCTCAATCTGCGAGTCACCTATAGCAAAGGAGGGGGACTGAACATTTCCTTCAGAGATCTGTTTAAGATTAGGTCGAGATCCTGCAACCATGGCTTGAGTCTTAATAACATTTAAAGACCGTTTATTTCCTTGAAGCCACTGCTTCAGGCAATTCAAGTCTCTATTTAGGTTATCGTTGATATCATTGATATTATTGGACGAATATGATATGGTGGTATCGTCTGCATACATGGTAACCTGACTGTTTTGAAGAGAAAATGGAAGATCATTGATATATATCAAGAACAAAAGAGGACCAAGACAAGAGCCTTGTGGCACCCCACAATTTATATTGTTAACGTTTGAGGGAACCCCATTAACTTTGCAGAATTGCATTCTGTTTCCCAGATAAGAAGCAAACCAGGTATTCTCAAGACCTATGATACCATACTTCGGCAGCTTTTTAAGAAGAATTTCATGATCAACAGTGTCAAAAGCTTTTTTGAGGTCTATGAACACCATCGCTGTATACTGGCCCTTATCCATAATATACCAGTCGTTCGTACAGTTAAGCAGACAGGTGACAACAGAGTGCAGCGATCTAAACCCCGACTGTTTTGAAAAAAGAAGCCTGTTTTTGTCAAGGTAGTCGTAAAGTTGGTTGTAAATCAACTTTTCGAAAACCCTGGACAGAAACGGCAGCACTGAGATCGGTCTGTAATTAGAACGATCATTTGATAGACCACTTTTAAAAATAGGGGCCACTCTTGCAATTTTCCAGCTATCTGGGAATACACCAGTTGCGATTGAAAGATTAAAAATGTCACAAAGTGATTCAGCGATAACGGATAGGCCTATCTTACAAGGCAAGGACTAAAGAGAAAAAATGGCAAGGACTAAAGAGCAAAATGTGGAACGGAACGATTGCGTTCCCGTGTGAACAGAAACAAAAACCGATACGCAATCGTTCCGTTCCCGTCTGAACAGTCCCTTTTTGAGTTCCAGAAACTGGAACAAAGATGGAACGGAACGATTGCGTTCCCGTGTGAACGGGGCCTGAATCAGGTTTCGTTCCGATTTTTTCCCTCTACAGTACAACCAAGAACTATAAAGAGTAGGATGGATTTTGATCATAGAACTACCATATTTTATATGCAAAATGCCATATTCTTAGGCTACCTTCACCTTCACATTTCACAATAATTTGCAAGCGCTTGAACGCTCGTTCAGAAGTGCGCCATACTACACTCACAGAAAAAAGGTGGTTTTCAGGGGTACTACATAGTACCCTAGGGTACTTCAGCACCTAGAGTACCCTTAGGTAATCTAGAGTACCATGTAAGGTACTTTGAGGGTACTCTGGAATACCCTAGGGTACTTTGAGGGTATTCTGGAATACCCTAGGGTACTTCAGGCCAGAAAGGTACTCCAGAGTTCCCCTACGACTGAAAATATCACGTGACTTACGCAAAGTGTTCGAAAATGGAATGTATTTGCGTTATCTTCTTCTCTTGATCACGGTTGAATGTTGAATTGGTTGAATATGAATTTTGAAGTTTCGTTGCTGCGGCGAAGGTTTGAAGGAAAGAAAGGAAAGAATATCGCGGAGAAGGTAAGGTTTAATGAATTTATTTCATCCGAATTGACAAAATATGATTGATAAGAAGGATGATGCATTGTACTGGCATACAATTGTTTCATTAACTTTATCCCGAGAAAGTTAGCTAGCTACGCGTTGTAGGTTTATTGACTTGCCAAAATGCGTCTCCCACTGAATTGAGAGCAAATTCAGCCTGGCTGTGTTTAGTTATTTCACCTTACTGAAATTTTACCCACAAAGAAGCATTGGGTTTTGTTCATATCGCCTCTTTCAAAAGATTATCTGGCCTACGAATCGGTTGACTACCTACCGTTGTTATGACATACATGACCTACATGGAATAGGCCTAAAGGCAGCAAGAACTGCAAGAAATACTTCTTGCCCTTCTGCTTGTTTAGGAAATAGTATTCTCGACCTGAACCCCAACTTGCTTGCATTTTGTAGTAGTACCTAGGTCAGTTTCTTGACCAAAATTTTACGCAAGCCTGCTGCCTTAGCATTTTCAACATGGTACCTACAGTTTCTTCGAATTTTTCGAGACTTTTTTAATATCTTTTATTCACATCTAATCCATGTTTTGATGGTGATTAGGTCTTTTAGTTCCAAGAATTCTCAAGTCTTCCAAAGACTGTACCTATAACAAAGTTTATTTCTGAGAACCCTATTTTCCTGAACTTTCTTGTCAGGTCTGGCACCTGTGGTGATGCTATGGAATTGAATTTATCTTTGCTGTTTTCAAGAAACTGACAATCTAGACTTGGTAAAGACAGAAATCAAAGTAGGTCAAGGCAAGCAAAAGATGCGACACAAAAATTACATGAAAATGGAGAAATGTTGGAATGACTGTCAAAGCTGTGAAACGTTCTGTGTTTTGAAGGTTGGAACGAAACAATCGTAATCTTAGGCATAAGGGTAGCGGAAAATAAAATTTAGGGTGGGGGCTGCCCAATAAAAGATGCATTGTTTACGAAAATTTTGCCCGACTTTAGGCTGATTTTCTGCCCGATTATGGCTGATTTTTGCAAATTTTTCCAAAGCTTGGAGGGCTGCAGCCCCCTAGCTCCATGTCTCCTAAGCCTATGATCTTAGGGATGAATGACTGCCTGAAACTTAAAATGAAGACAAGACTGTTAAATCAAGATGGTAAAAACGTAGGACTTGTGGCCAGAGAGGTGTAATAGGATGGACTGATGATATGAAATTGAAGAATGTAGTGATTAGGGTGAAATGAAGGGATGAAACTGTAAGACAGAAGGATGAAATTGAATGATGAATGGAGTGCTCAATGGAAAGAGGAATATGAATGATCGAGAAGAATGGATAAGATTTACAGTTTTTCAAGGAGCTCAACATTGCAGAAACAGTTTTGTCTTCATTAAGATAATTTTCTTCTTTTTCATGTGCAGTAAAATGCCACCGTTAACCCTTTCTCACCTATTAGTTAATACCTGAAGGGGTGGCTTTGAATGCCAAGAAAAATATTTGCACCAGTAGTGTTATACTGTAGACAACATTGATAATTTGTGCATTCAAAGAATAAGAAACTAACTAGCTGTTAACGAAGTTAAGTAAGTGCTGCTCAAGCCGTAGTGTAAAACACACTATTTCTGCGAATTTGTCAACAATAAATGTTGGAGAGGTGTTTTGGAGGATTTGTGACTTGCTAGACTTGTGAGGCAAAATTGCCCCAAGCAAAAAAGAACTGTTTGTAACTTTCAAGTCTGTTTAGTGTTACTACAGCATCTATTACATTCTAATACAAGATTAGTCTCATTTGAAGTGTTAAATTGTAACTTTAAGGCAGAGTTATTTGATGTTGGTATGTTATGTGTTAGACGGTATGACTTTCTTTAACCCTTTTTGGTACCACACATGGCATTATTTTCTTCCTTGTCCACAGATCATTTTACGTGTAGCAATATCTTTCATAATTCCTATTTAACTGTACAAAGTAACTGTCCATTATCTGCTTCTGTTAGCAATATGGCAACAAACTCAGGACTCAATAATCAATGATATCTAAATATGAACAGTTTTTTAAGTCTGAAGGACAGTCCTGAGAGCTCATGATGCACATGAGTTGGCCACCACAATCTTTCAAGTGTAACGTTCATCAAAGTAAGGTCACAAGGCGTAACAGACTGTGACATCTTCCCTGGTTTCTTGGTCTCGTCTTTGAAATACTGCCCCCTGTGATTCCTTGGTCAGGTCTTTGCAAGAATGACACACGTAAATATCGTAATGGTGTGCCAATGCAGTGTTGGTCATTGAATGTTCGAAGTTGGATTGACACTCACAAGTGGTGATGCATAAATAATGATCCAATGCTGCTTTGATCTTTGCATGAATCTCACAAGTGAATCCTTTTACTCCTACAACAATAAACAGTGAAATGAGCTTGCTTGTATGTGTAAATGTATTGCAAAGGATATATGGTTGGTTGGCAGCATAAAATGAATTTGACGTCTTGCTCTTGGTAGACAATTGAATTGCAGTTCATTGTCCATGGAATGTTATGGAATCACAAGTGACTTTTACATATCCTTTGCATTGTAGGAATATTTATCAATGAAAGTAATATATCGGAACTCTATCAGATCCAAATGATCATGGTCAAGGATCCTTATCACTCACTTTTGTGCAATTTTCTGCATGATAATTTCCTTGTTTTTGGAAGGGAAATTATCGCCTATTCTGTTCTACAAACGATTCATTCGCATTCCTGAATACATTCCCTGCTTGACTGGGTTTGATATAGGGGATATGATGAAACCTTCAACCACTATTTGTTAGCAAAACTTGAAACATTATGCACGTATTACTTGACGGAAGCCCGAATTCCCGAGGGGCATTTCACTCATGCGAATCGGCGTACGAGATTTTATCAGAACAAAAGGATTTTTTAAGGATTTTTGATGTTTTTTCTTGAAACAAAAGGATTTTTGCCAAAGGTGTACGAGATTTTTTGGGAGTGAACCGCCTCTCGCGAATTCCTCGCGCCCTATGTGCTGTTTGTTCATTACAGCAGGTTTAGGCCGCTGCCTTCCCATGCCTTTTCGTCTTCGAAGCTCGATCTCTTCTGAAACCATATGGGCGATTCTAACACATGAAGAATGTTGCAGAATTGTCTATGTTACTTCTCAATTAAATTAAAATGATTACCTTCCTGTTTTTGTTGAAATTTCCTTGGTGTCGAGCTACGATGCGAGTTTGTTCATCGGCAAAGCACTATGGAATAAGGTCTGCTTCGTTGCTGTTTTGCTTGTCCTCATTTGCATATACTCTATCCATCCATCCCAACAAACAAACAGACACGGAAATTTCTTATCAAACTCGTATAACGAATTCCGATTTGGCTCTCCCTCGCAGTGGAAAGTAAAGTCTGCACGCAGGCTAGTTCCTCATTTGCATATACTCCATCCATCCATCCATCCATCCATCCATCCATCCAAACAAACCGACACGGGAATTCCTTATCAATCTCGAAATAAATAGCTGCTCGCGCATGCGCACTCGCAGCAATTAAGAAACTATTAGTATTAAAATGAACAAAATTTCATGTTCAAGCAAGAAACTTTTGGTATGCCTGAGCTAAGTTTCTTATTATAAAAAAGTGCAATATCTGAAACAATTGAAAAAATCTATAAAATGTTTGCTGACTAAAAAGTATGTTGACAACAATATGAATTGAATGACAACAATTGAATGACAACAATAGCAGATAAGAAATCTGAAATCAAATCTCAAGCATTTTACGAAAGATTATTGTAAGGGGACCAGTCTTAATTAATGTCGGGTAGGGGGCCGGAAGATATTTTTAGGAGTAATAAACATTTTTCATAACCCCTTCAAATTCTTATTAAGATTTTCAAGGGCCCCTGATTATTTAAGCTGTAATTTGTGGTGGCCCCTCTCTGTATCAAATTTGATGAAATATTTCCAAGCATGTTTTCTGATGGCAAGTGAATCAAAAATTTTATAGCAAGCTGAAGTTTTAGCGTTCTGTGTAGCCTGAGATCCCAAAATTTCCATCAACAAAAGGCCTGTTAACAGGCTACGTTCTGTACAGCATTCGTATATCAATTAGCTAACGTTGAACAACGCGAAATATTTTTGTTATAAAATTTCATGTGAAGCCAGTCAAGGTCATGATAGCAAGACAATGATTATGTTTTTCTCTTTGTTACTGACTCCCGTTGATTCTTTCCCAAGGAAATAATAAATTAGACTGCGTTCACACGATGCCGACACATTTTGAAAACGGTGAAAAATGTGACGGGCCTCCCATTCTCACGAAAACGGCTCATTTTTTGCCGGCACATTTTGAAAAGGGTAGATTTTGAAAATTGAACCCTAACCGGCACATTTTGGAAACGGCATCGTGTAAACATCTAAAATTGATGAAAACAGAAAATCTTTAGACACTTTTGGAACGAAACTAATCGACTCTTAGGGTGTAGGCGAGCTTCTTTGGCATCAAAGTGTTGCAACGAATTTTTGTCGTCTAAGTTGCTACCGTTTTCAAATTATTCCAGTATCGTGAGAACCCTAGCTTAAACTTTGCAGCCGTCACATTTTTCACCGTTTTCAAAATGTGCCGGCATCGTGTCAACGCAGTCTTAGATACATTCTGAACTACCCTTAAGGGTCTTTCTGAAGCGCCTTTAAGTGTACTCTAGAGTACCTTTAGGGGTACTCTGGAGTACCTTTACGGGTACTCTAGAGTACCTTTACGGGTACTCTGAAGTACCTTTAGAGGCACTCTGGAGTACCTTTAGCGATACCCTCGAGTACCTTTAGGGATACACTGTACTCCCTTTAGGTATACTCTGGAGTACCTTTAGGGGTACTCTGGAGTACCTTTAGGGGTACTCTGGAGTACCTTTAGGGGTACTCTGGAGTACCTTTAGAGGTACTCTGGAGTACCATTAGGGGAACTCTGAAGTACCATTAAGGAACTCTGAAGTACCATTAAAGGAACTCTGAAGTACCATTACAGGAACTCTGAAGTACCATTACAGGAACTCTGAAGTACCATTAGAGGAACTCTGAGGTACCATTAGGGGAACTCTGAAGTACCATTAAGGAACTCTGAAGTACCATTAAAGGAACTATGAAGTACCATTACAGGAACTCTGAAGTACCATTACAGGAACTCTGAAGTACCATTAGAGGAACTCTGAGGTACCATTAGGGGAACTCTGAAGTACCATTAAAGGAACTCTGGAGTACCATTAGGGGAAAAGTCGAGTACCATTAGGGGAACTCTCGAGTAACATTAGGGGAACTCTCGAGTACCATTAGGGGTACTCTAGAGTACCTTTAGGGGAACTCTGGAGTACCATTAGGGGTACTCTGGAGTACTTTTGGGGGAACTCTGGAGTACTATTAGGGGTACTCTGGAGTACCTTTAGGGGTACTCTGGAGTACCATTAGGGGTTCTCTGGAGTACCATTAGGGGAACTCTGAAGTACCATTAGGGGTACTCTGGAGTACCATTAGGGAAACTCTGGAGTACCATTAGGGGAACTCTGGAGTACCATTAGAGGAACTCTGAAGTACCATTAAAGGAACTCTGAAGTACCATTACAGGAACTCTGAAGTACCATTAGGGGAATTATGGAGTACCATTCGGGGAACTCTGAAGTACCACTAGAGGAACTCTGAAGTACCATTAGGGGAACTATGGAGTACCATTAGGGGAACTCTGAAGTACCATTAGAGGAACTCTGAAGTACCATTAAAGGAACTCTGAAGTACCATTACAGGAACTCTGAAGTACCATTACAGGAGCTCTGAGGTACCATTAGAGGAACTCTGAAGTACCATTAGAGGAACTCTGAAGTACCATTACAGGAACTCTGAAGTACCATTAAAGGAACTCTGAAGTACCATTACAGGAACTCTGAAGTACCATTAGAGGAACTCTGAGGTACCATTAGGGGAACTCTGAAGTACCATTAAAGGAACTCTGGAGTACCATTAGGGGAACTCTCGAGTACCATTAGGGGAACTCTCGAGTACCATTAGGGGTACTCTAGAGTACCTTTAGGGGAACTCTGGAGTACCATTAGGGGTACTCTGGAGTACCTTTCGGGGAAATCTGGAGTACCAATAGGGGTACTCTGGAGTACCTTTAGGGGTACTCTGGAGTACCATTAGGGGTACTCTGGAGTACCATTAGGGGTACTCTGGAGTACCATTAGGGGAACTCTGAAGTACCATTAGGGGTACTCTGGAGTACCATTAGGGAAACTCTGGAGTACCATTAGGGGAACTCTGGAGTACCATTAGAGGAACTCTGAAGTACCATTAAAGGAACTCTGAAGTACCATTACAGGAAATCTGAAGTACCATTAGGGGAATTATGGAGTACCATTGGGGGAACTCTGAAGTACCACTAGAGGAACTCTGAAGTACCATTAGGGGAACTATGGAGTTCCATTAGGGGAACTCTGAAGTACCATTAGAGGAACTCTGAAGTACCATTAGAGGAACTCTGAAGTACCATTACAGGAACTCCGAAGTACCATTACAGGAACTCTGAGGTACCATTAGAGGAACTCTGAAGTACCATTAGAGGAACTCTGAAGTACCATTACAGGAACTCTGAAGTACCATTAAAGGAACTCTGAAGTACCATTACAGGAACTCTGAAGTACCATTAAAGGAACTCTGAAGTACCATTACAGGAACTCTGAAGTACCATTACAGGAACTCTGAAGTACCATTAGAGGAACTCTGAGGTACCATTAGGGGAACTCTGAAGTACCATTAAAGGAACTCTCGAGTACCATTAGGGGAACTCTCGAGTACCATTAGGGGAACTCTCAAGTACCATTAGGGGTACTCCAGAGTACCCTTAGGGGAACTCTGGAGTACCATTAGGGGTACTCTGGAGTACCATTAGGGGAACTCTGAAGTACCATTAAGGAACTCTGAAGTACCATTAAAGGAACTCTGAAGTACCATTACAGGAACTCTGAAGTACCATTACAGGAACTCTGAAGTACCATTAGAGGAACTCTGAGGTACCATTAGGGGAACTCTGAAGTACCATTAAGGAACTCTGAAGTACCATTAAAGGAACTCTGAAGTACCATTACAGGAACTCTGAAGTACCATTACAGGAACTCTGAAGTACCATTAGAGGAACTCTGAGGTACCATTAGGGGAACTCTGAAGTACCATTAAAGGAACTCTGGAGTACCATTAGGGGAACTCTCGAGTACCATTAGGGGAACTCTCGAGTACCATTAGGGGAACTCTCGAGTACCATTAGGGGTACTCTAGAGTACCTTTAGGGGAACTCTGGAGTACCATTAGGGGTACTCTGGAGTACCTTTGGGGGAACTCTGGAGTACTATTAGGGGTACTCTGGAGTACCTTTAGGGGTACTCTGGAGTACCATTAGGGGTTCTCTGGAGTACCATTAGGGGAACTCTGAAGTACCATTAGGGGTACTCTGGAGTACCATTAGGGAAACTCTGGAGTACCATTAGGGGAACTCTGGAGTACCATTAGAGGAACTCTGAAGTACCATTAAAGGAACTCTGAAGTACCATTACAGGAACTCTGAAGTACCATTAGGGGAATTATGGAGTACCATTGGGGGAACTCTGAAGTACCACTAGAGGAACTCTGAAGTACCATTAGGGGAACCATGGAGTACCATTAGGGGAACTCTGAAGTAC
Organism: Aurelia sp. 3 sensu Dawson et al. (2005); assembly: GCA_964020215.1. NCBI lineage: Eukaryota > Metazoa > Cnidaria > Scyphozoa > Semaeostomeae > Ulmaridae > Aurelia > Aurelia sp. 3 sensu Dawson et al. (2005). Next base: position 7,620,093 of record OZ026587.1, read on the forward strand.
CATTAGAGGAACTCTGAAGTACCATTAGAGGAACTCTGAAGTACCATTACAGGAACTCTGAAGTACCATTACAGGAGCTCTGAGGTACCATTAGAGGAACTCTGAAGTACCATTAGAGGATCTCTGAAGTACCATTACAGGAACTCTGAAGTACCATTAAAGGAACTCTGAAGTACCATTACAGGAACTCTGAACTACCATTAGAGGAACTCTGAGGTACCATTAGGGGAACTCTGAAGTACCATTAAAGGAACTCTGGAGTACCATTAGGGGAACTCTCGAGTACCATTAGGGGAACTCTCGAGTACCATTAGGGGTACTCTAGAGTACCTTTAGGGGAACTCTGGAGTACCATTAGGGGTACTCTGGAGTACCTTTCGGGCAACTCTGGAGTACCAATAGGGGTACTCTGGAGTACCTTTAGGGGTACTCTGGAGTACCATTAGGGGTACTCTGGAGTACCATTAGGGGTACTCTGGAGTACCATTAGGGGAACTCTGAAGTACCATTAGGGGTACTCTGGAGTACCATTAGGGAAACTCTGGAGTACCATTAGGGGAACTCTGGAGTACCATTAGTGGAACTCTGAAGTACCATTAAAGGAACTCTGAAGTACCATTACAGGAACTCTGAAGTACCATTAGGTGAATTATGGAGTACCATTGGGGGAACTCTGAAGTACCACTAGAGGAACTCTGAAGTACCATTAGGGGAACTATGGAGTACCATTAGGGGAACTCTGAAGTACCATTAGAGGAACTCTGAAGTACCATTAGAGGAACTCTGAAGTACCATTACAGGAACTCTGAAGTACCATTACAGGAACTCTGAGGTACCATTAGAGGAACTCTGAAGTACCATTAGAGGAACTCTGAAGTACCATTACAGGAACTCTGAAGTACCATTAAAGGAACTCTGAAGTACCATTACAGGAACTCTGAAGTACCATTAAAGGAACTCTGAAGTACCATTACAGGAACTCTGAAGTACCATTACAGGAACTCTGAAGTACCATTAGAGGAACACTGAGGTACCATTAGGGGAACTCTGAAGTACCATTAAAGGAACTCTCGAGTACCATTAGGGGAACTCTCGAGTACCATTAGGGGAACTCTCAAGTACCATTAGGGGTACTCCAGAGTACCCTTAGGGGAACTCTGGAGTACCATTAGGGGTACTCTGGAGTACCTTTGGGGGAACTCTGGAGTACCATTAGGGGTACTCTAGAGTACCTTTAGGGGAACTCTGGAGTACCATTAGGGGTACTCTGGAGTACCTTTCGGGGAACTCTGGAGTACCATTAGTGGTACTCTGGAGTACCTTTAGGGGTACTCTGGAGTACCATTAGGGGTACTCTGGAGTACCATTAGGGGAACTCTGAAGTACCATTAGGGGTACTCTGGAGTACCATTAGGGAAACTCTGGAGTACCATTAGGGGAACTCTGGAGTACCATTAGAGGAACTCTGAAGTACCATTAAAGGAACTCTGAAGTACCATTACAGGAACTCTGAAGTACCATTAGGGGAATTATGGAGTACCATTGGGGGAACTCTGAAGTACCACTAGAGGAACTCTGAAGTACCATTAGGGGAACTATGGAGTACCATTAGGGGAACTCTGAAGTACCATTAGAGGAACTCTGAAGTACCATTAGAGGAACTCTGAAGTACCATTACAGGAACTCTGAAGTACCATTACAGGAACTCTGAGGTACCATTAGGGGAACTATGGAGTACCATTAGGGGAACTATGGAGTACCATTAGGGGAACTCTGAAGTACCATTAGAGGAACTCTGAAGTACCATTACAGGAATTCTGAAGTACCATTACAGGAACTCTGAGGTACCATTAGAGGAACTCTGAAGTACCATTAGAGGAACTCTGAAGTACCTTTAGGTATGGTCTGGAGTACCTTTAGGGGAACTCTGGAGTACCTTTAGGGGAACTCTGAAGTACCATACCTAGGGTACTCTAGAGTACCCTCACTAAGGGGTACTCCAGAGTACCCTAAAGGGTACCATATTTGTACCCGGCTGGAAGGGTACTCCAGAAACCACCTTTTTTGAGTGTATTCCATTACATTGTTCAGAAAGCGAAATATTTGCTTGCAGAAGGAATAGCTTGCTCATACAAAAAAGCTTGTTGATTAGCAAGCAGATTACTTACACGCGCGTGCCAGCGAGATGTTGAAAAACAACCTGTTCTATGGGATTCAAGAGGCATATCAATCTGAACGTGAAAAAAGTAAATAACAGCGCGCTTACAAAGCAAAAGCATGCAGCAAAACCAAGCCTTTAATGTGAATGTAGCCCTACGCTATGTTTAGCATTTCGCATTTGGTTACAATCTCGTCAGGGATGGGCGTTACATCGAATTTCATTCATTGAACATTGACCTATGTTCAAGGAGCTCTCAGAACATTACAACAAAACATAGCAATAAAATTCTTTTGGACTGACTTTGTTGCTTTGTTGCACTTTTGAACACCCTTTGGAACGAGGCTGCTTGCAAATTTGATTAATTGATGTCGACCAACGGAAACACGGAGCTCAAAGTAGAGTTTCAAGGAACTTGACAGATTAAGACCCGGATTAAGAATACCTGGAAAACCATTGCTAAAATATCAAACCTTGTACGTATGTATTATTTTGTTGCTTTTGCTAAGCATTAATTGACTTATTGTGAAGTTTTCAATCAAATCAATGTGTTTCACTTGAAAAACACGAGTATTTGTGTTGGTGTTTTTTGCCTAGTCCCTTATCGAAACGAGGCAGATATCATCATTTCAAAATGATGGCCTTTGACTATGAGTCGTAGTTAGGAGCGTCCGACAGCCTTTCAATTGCTATAACAACGTCCTTATAATCAGTCTAAGTCAAAGTGAAGCTGTCTTGTTTTTGTTTTGGTTTGTTCTGTAAAGTTTCATTTGAGTTATGCATCGGTTATGCATATGTGCCCTTTTAGGGAGCTGTCATGTTTAATTCTGGGTATAGGGGTGGAAGAATTTTTTATACAAATAGCTAACAAAACTATCTTACCCCATTCACGAATTTCAATTAAATTTGACACTCTATTTCAAGATAGCAAAATATTTCATACCCCATATCAAATTGGAACAATTGGAAGTGTCATCAAACAAAGAATTATCACTAACTATTTCAAATAACTTCTTCCTTGCCTAAATGAACATAGCAGAAACAGATGAAAGTTTTGTTGTAAAAGAATACATAATTTCTACTTATGTCCGAAATATGTCCCAAAAATTTCACAGCCCATCAGATATTTTACAATTTTTTTCCAAAATATTTGATACCCCTATATAACAAGACCTAAAAATTTGGTACCCCTCCAAAAATTCTTCCACCCCTGTACCCAGCTTTAAAAATGACAGCTCCCTTACTTCTGCTCGTTGTTGTTGCTGTCAAGGTTTTAGGAGTAACCACCTCCAGAGCTGAGACAAGGAATGTTTGTAATGTTTCATATTTCACTATCGTCTCGGTTTTTGTAGGATATCTGCGCGCGCATAAAATTATTTTGCAGCCTTGCTGGGAAGGTGTTTAAGCCTAAAATCAGCTGGAAAACACATTTTCCTGGCAGGTAATCCCTTTCCTTGTCAGGCAGTCTCTCAGCAGGGCGTTACTGGCGGTGAATTTATCTCCTTGGCAGAGGGACTCAACCTTCACAGCATCAATTCAATGAATTTACGGAAGGATGGACACTTCTTTGCATCACTGAAGGCAATTTCGCATTTCTCTCAAGATAGACTCATTGCTCTTGCAGTAGATTACAGTCATTCGATTACATCTCAGGTCTTAAAGAAAATTTGGTCTTCAATGTCTCCAAAAGAAAAATAATAGGTAACTTGCTTTAGAGCTCCAAGTACTGGAAACATAGGAACAATTCCTAGAATCTAATTCAGACTTTTTGCTGAAGATTAATGTTACATATCTTCAAAATTGGTCCATCGTACGCTTCATCGTGGATAGCCAAAAGTGGGTAGTTGGTTTTAGCGCTCCAGGTAGAAATCACTTACACGTATATTTTCATTTGGAACTAAGTATTAGGGCCAGTAGTGAAAATTTCGTTAGGTTATCAGATTTTAAGTAAACGGAATCTCTTCCGAGTTCCTTGATCAGAGACGTAGGAAGCATCTTGAACTTGGGGGGGGGGGGCATGACGCTTATTAGAGGACACTTCTCCTTAAGAAAAAAGGGATATTTTCTGAAAAAGGGCACTTACTTGTTTATTGCAAAATCTTGAGGGGTACGCGCCTCAAGTGCCCCCCCGGCTCCTACGTTTATGTTCTTAATAGTTCCATATGAGTCTTACAGGTAGTGTGCAATTAGACTAATGACGATGAGTCTCTTGTTTCCCTGTGCTCTTTGACTTGATGATGGTGCTTCAATCAACAGAGACTCATAATGTTACTCTGTGGCCCTATTTAGGCCCAAACTTCACCATTCTTACAGTACCAATCAGATTGCGAGATTTGTGAATTACTATTGTGATAGATATTTCGATTCGATTGAAGAATTGAAAACACTCCCACAGGATTGAGATTCGAAGCTGTGATTCCATCATACAGTAAACCCCGCAAACAAGAACATACTCTTCTAAAAAAGAGACTGGCTAGCTTCTTATAAATGAGGTACTTATGACATTTTCAGGGTGTTGTTCTTATGGCAAGGACACTTCAGACTATGATGAATACATAGCTACAGTATATAGTATTTGTTAAGTAAACCTGTGGGTATAATGACTGCATTTAAATATTGGAGAGTATGGTATTTTTGTTGTTGACAAAGCAATTTATATCACACGGCTTCATAAAACAATTTGCATATCCCTGAAAACTGATAGAGGTGTTCAGTTATCAATAGTTGGGAGCTTGTTTACGCTGATATGATGAAATTTCTTAATTAAGTGTACCATCTCATAAGAACATTGAAGTAAATCAGTCTGTTTTTGGTTCTTATCTTTGAGTGTCTTTTTCCATAAAATCAGTGTGCAAGTTCTTATTTTGCTATGTTCTTGTTTGCGGGATTTTACTGTAATTCCATTGATGATTGGAGAAAATAGGGCCAAAGTTTTCAGTGTTTCATTATGAGTTCCTCTTGAGCAAGGTTTACCGCAGGGATACAAAATACAATGGACTCATCGTCATAAGTCTACTGTGCAATGGTCTATTGACTTCTCCATGAATTGAACAAAGAAACCACTAAAGACACAGCATCGTTGCTTTAGCTATCGATATCGTTGATAAGTTTGAGCATGGAGCACCGCGGACACCTTAAATTTGAACGAAATGTTTATTCGATACTACTACCTTAACTGCAGGCGAGGCGAGCAGCCTCTCCGGAGGAGTGCTGCGAGCGAAGCGAGCTACCCCTCCGGAGGAGCGAGCGAAGGTAGAAGTATTGAATAAACATTTCGTTCAAATTTAAGGTGTCCGCAGCGCTCCATGGTTTGAGTACGCTATTTTGAGATCTTTGCTCTATGCAAATAAAAAGTTATAACTTAAAAAAACCCGTTAATATTTGTGCTCTCAGGACCTCATGAAAATTTCAAAACAATGTCTCTTTGTCTTTTCAATGTTTAAATGTTTCTCAAGTTCCTTCCTGGAAATAATACAGGAAACAAGTGAAAATAGAGTGAAAATGTGTTAGTGATTTCCTTAATCAATGAGAACAGTCACATGTTCCCAGTACTGGAGTTTCTTAATTTATTGGTGACCAAAGAGTTGAGGTTCTTATACGCTGTTTCACATGGTAAAAATATGTGTAAGGTATTTAGGTATTTGTGTAGTTTGATTTAGCAATATTCTTGCTTATAATTTTGCTTCTACTTCTTCATTCTCCTTTACCTTTCCACATTTCGCAGCCTTAAAATGCAATCCAGAACTTCAGAAACGCACAACATTACTGAAGGTGAAGGTGAATTGCCGTTTTCAGCGCCAAGCACTGGATCACAGAAATAGCTAAGCGCTAATCGATTCCACGACCCCTCGTCATGACGCTCAAGAAGAGGTGCTATTGGGATTTGAACCCCGTCCCCCTGATTGTTCTGGCTGCATTGTCAGTGGATTACAACACGGTGCCACAACACCATTCCACATTTCTAGCGAAGGGAATGACTTGAGCAGAACTGCACAGGGTGTCTCAAAAAATTGTTAGACGTTTGATTAAATATTGAAAAATAATGAAATCATGAACAGACTCATGGGAAGATAACCCTGTCCCTAAGATTATGAAATAATTTTAGAGACCAGAATCTTGCAAATCGGTTGAAAATTCACTGAGTTGTGAGCTTTCAAAGATAAAAGATATGCGATAGATCAGATACCTCCAGATTTCATGTAATGCAGAAAGTTCACAGAACGAGGTTAAAAGAAGCTTATCTAATGTCATACCTCTCGTTGATATTAGAGCAAACCAAATTTGACTTCCAATCCAAAGTACTTTAATCCTTGCTATCATGTTCAAAATTTGCTTCACATTACATTTGTGCAAAAACAGTGGTTCAAAAGATAATCGAAGAGAGACTGAATCTGTTTCTTAAAAGGATCCATATGCTTGAAAATAAAAAACCTGTTCAAATCCCATTTGCTTCGCCTTGAAACAATAGCCTATGGGATTTTTACCAAAAATGCCATTTCAAGGCCTCTGGTCTCAGCTTTCGCACAAAATTTAATTCCAAAGGCTTGTAGCTTCATTAATTTTTTAGCGGATTTGCAAGATTTGTATGTCGAAAATTAATTTAAAATCTCAGGAAAACGGTTATTTGGCAAAGTATCCATTCGGCGTACCGTTATGCTTTAGTGAATCAAACGCCGAGCAATTTTTTTGAGACACCCTGTAGGTTTTAATGATAGGAGATTTTGAAAAGAAACGTACTGGTAAAGCTGATTAATGCAAACAAATCTTGTTGAAATATGACCTGAGGAAATGTTGTTGCTGCCTGGTTGTTAAGCCGGATCTCCACTAGGAGGAAAAATATTGAGGCGTACCGGGTGAGTCAAAAAAAAAACGCCCGGCGTTTGAAAGGCTACTGCATCCTAAATATAAAGCAATGATATTCTGCAATATCTGATTAAATAGCTAAATGTTCAATTATTTTTAGAAATTTTCCTGGCTAAAATCGATCACTCCATTCAGATTCTGTACGCAAATAAAATGAATCCCTTTGAGAAACCTTAAAAAACGTGCTAAACTTAATTTTTTTTTTCATTTATTTTTATTTATCCACGACATCCACTCAGTAAACTTTAAAATTACTTATTTCCAGATGAAAGTAATAGATATTTCTAACAAACCTAATAAACCTATATTAAAAGCCAGTACTGTTCTTCCATGGATTCGTGCGTAAATATATATATATATATTTATAACCTGCACACATATATATACACATATAAAAATATATATGTACACCCATACACATATATACATATATATACATATATATATAATTTGTTGTTTTTTTCAGCTTAGAAAATGATTCTTTAGCCCATTTTTAAACTGGGTGAGTGTATTAGACTCTCTTAATTGTGTTGGGATAGCGTTCCATGTTTTTAGACCGGTGTAGTGAAAACTCTTTCTACTGTAGTCTAAATTTAGTCTTGGAATTTGGAGATCAGTCTTATTTCTCGTATTATACTTGCTTGTCGAGGATCTTTCAGCAAATTTACCGTGCAGACTCTCAGGACATATCTTGTTAATTATCTTAAACATCTGAACCGACCGATCAAATTGGAATATCTGATCGATGCTAAATGTTGGTCTAATCCAAGAGTCCTTTATCTTTGAAGCTTGAATAATTTCAAATGCACGATTTTGCAGTCTCTGAAGGGCTGTTATTTTAGTGTTCGATAAGCTCCCCCACACTACGTCAGCATAACGAAAATGACTCTCAACAAGGGCTTTGTACACTTGAAAAAGCATTGATTGTGGGAGGATGTCCTTAAGTTTTTTCATTGCCACGAGGCCCCCAGCAACCTTTTTCTTCACTGATTCATACTGTTCTTCTCAACCTAAAGTATCGTCAACTATTACCCCGAGATATTTTGTTTTGTGAACCTGTTTAATTATTTCTCGGTTTATAAATAATTGCGGTAATGATTCTCCTATTTTTTCTTCTACGAGGATGGTCTATTATCATGTATTCTGTTTTGGTGGGATTGAGACTGAGTTTGTTAACCTCATCCATTCCGCGATATTTAGTAGCTCAGCTTGTGCTGTCTCTATAAGCTCTGCTTGGTTGTTTGAGGATATTGTTATCTCAGTATCATCCGCATACATGTTGGCTCTTGAGTGTTCGAGACAGTGCTCAAAATCATTCAAGTAAATGATGAAGAGCAGCGGTCCCAAGCATGACCAATGTGTTTACCTCACAGCGATGACTTTCAGCATGCTTCAGCACATGCTTTCGTTTGGAGGGTTGAAAAGTCTGTCCCCCTTGTGCGAATAACTTATTCAGGGGGATTCCATTCTCCTATGAGGACAAATACATGAGCACACCCTAGAGTCATTATTGCTAGGAAGGAGAACAAAGGGAAATTTTGCTTGCTGTTTTCGCTCGTTTTCGCAGGTTTTTGAAAGGGGCTTTCAGCAGAAAGACGGGAAAGAATGACCGATCAAAGCCGGGTAAATTACTGAACCTAATTTGACATATCGAAGATAAAACAAGACAGTTTTCAACATCATTGCTTTGATCTTCAGGGAGCAGAAGTTTTTCAAACGCCGGGCGCTTTTATTGACTCACGCGGTATAAGTTTTTGGCAATTTGATTGGCTAATCGAATTGTCGCCGCAGAAAAATATCGAGTTGCGAAAAGTAGGAATACGTTCTAGTTCTCGCGGCTCGACATTTTTCCGCCTGGTGGAGATCCGGCTTTACAATACGAAAACATTCCTCTCACAGCTCTGCTAAGATTGACGAAAGGATGTCCTGTCTAAAAGATGACCAACTGGACCTTTGCGCTATGGAGTTTCTATCTGGTTTGGAAAAAGCTGATAGAAGCAGTGATGGAGTTTAACCAAGTACTTTGTCTGTGTACTGTTTGATGGAGTTTAATGCATATTTCCAGCCAGCTTAAATTGCTGGTAATTTGATGCTTTGTAATCTGTTATCTCAGTGAGCTTTCTTGTTGCTCAACTAATAGGCGTATTTCATAGATACAAATAAGAAAAACTGCAACAGCAACAAAAGTTACAACTAAAGCAATATTACATCAACGAAACCATTTTTCTTGTACAGACTTATAGATCGTTTCTTTCCGGTTGTGTTCTGTCTGTTTTGGTAAAAGGTAAAAGCAGTAAGAACTCCTACAAATAGAATTAATCTACATCAACGAAACATGATTTAATAGAATTAATCTACATCAACGAAACATGATTTAATAGAATTAATCTACATCAACGAAACATGATTTAATAGAATTATTCTACATCAACGAAACATGATTTAATAGAATTAATCTACATCAACGAAACATGATTTAATAGAATTATTCTACATCAACGAAACATGATTTAATAGAATTAATCTACATCAACGAAACATGATTTAATAGAATTAATCTACATCAACGAAACATGATTTAATAGAATTATTCTACATCAACGAAACATGATTTAATAGAATTAATCTACATCAACGAAACATGATTTAATAGAATTAATCTACATCAACGAAACATGATTTAATAGAATTATTCTACATCAACGAAGTGTGAATGATTCACAGAAAGAGCCTCCTCTGCAGAACAATATGAATATTCCTTCGTAAAGCATATGTACTGACGCATAACTGAGGCCATGACCACCAATGATGACATGTGAGACCTTTAATTTTTAAAGTTCCTACTGTATGTTTTTACTCCTTGAGACTGCATTCAGAAATTAGACACTTGCTCTAATCAAATCAATTTGAAGGGAAGAAAACATTTTCGATCAATAAAAATCAGTAAATTAGTTCTGTTGCTTTTCCATCCAAGCAATAAATGGACGATAACATCTTCTTAGGATACAAGCTAGCAATTGCCTGTAATTTTTCCATTTATCAATGTGGCCATCCAAGGCACGGATCAACTGCTTGCCAATGCTCTCCACTTTTGAATACTTGCCACAATAAATTGATCATCTGTATTGTATTTGATACTAAGAAAGGCAAGGGATCATCGGTGTCATAAACAGCATCATATCCCTTCGAAACAACTGTAAGAAATGACAACAAACTTTGATTGCCTTGAAGAACTTTAGCTGCTTCATTATATAGCCAATAAATCTTGGGTGCAGCACAACCTGGCGAGATAGGTTTGATCTTTGTGTGTATATTTTCGTTGATATCAGCCTCAAGTGCATCCCTTATAGCACTCTCTAGCTTACTACTATATTGGTAGCTTACAACGCATGAATGAAGTCGTGGGTTGCATTCGAGACAGTAAATCTCACCGCTTTGTTGGCATTCTATGAAATCAAAGCAGATAACACCTGTTATTTGTTTCTTTTTGCAAAATTCGATAGTCCAGTTACAGATTTCTTTCTTTTCTACGACACTGTAGTCTATTTGGATAGGTGATGATGGGCACACTTGAATGGCATGAACAGTGCCATTTCTACAAATGGCATTTGATGCATACTCCTTCCCTTTTACAAACTCGCAAACGCAATACGGGGTATCAGGGGCAATTTTTCCCTTCTTATGTTTCATATATTCTTCGAACTCTTCAATGTCATGTGGGATTCTGTCGAAGTTTTCTCGGTCTGGAGAATATTGATTCAGAGGCTTCAAGAAGAAATGCCTCCTTCTGAACAAACCCTTTTCTCTAAGCTTGACCAACTGATCGGCATTGTTGATTTTAAAGAATTGTGGGACACGTAAGCCGAGATTCTGACATTCTTTTGCGAAAGACATTTTGTTATCCAGCATACTTACTAGTGCCCGATCCTTTACTGTGAGGCATTGCACGTTTGGTTTCAAGCTACCTATCATCTCTGCAGCCAAGGTATTTGCATCTGTTTGCACAGCCGAGCCAATTGGAATATACCAGTCAATGTCTTCTGACTTAGCTACGTCTGTTAAAGCTAATACGTAATCAAGCTTCCCTTGCTCACCTTTTTGTATATTTGGTAAGCAATAGAATTTGCTGACATACTTTGAGTATTGCGAGGCATCATATTTGTATTTCTTGCAATTAGCTAGGATAACACGATGCCCAGCTTTCCCAAGCGCACGGCAAACATGCAATACTTTTGTACAAGCTGCACCAGCGATCAGAACGGTCTTTCTCAAATGAGGTGCAATCTTGTGTTGGGACTTTTCACCTCTCATAAGTTTCACAATGCTGCAAAATATCCACAGTGAAATCGTGATCACCAGGCAGATTGGTGTGGCAATAAGATATAACATCATGCAAATCATTGCCTTCCTTTGGTAATTGTTGAATACCATTTTGATTGCGAAACTGATCTTGGCAGTATAATTTGTTTTGGTTGCACAGATGAATACAGAGTCCACACTGAAAGAATGATAATGATAGATGTTTTTGATACTGTCAAGACATAAAATTAATACTTAGAATTACAATGGGAGAATACCATCCTTTCATGTCATTAGCAACTTGAAAAAAACCATAACGGCCCACCTGTACAGCAATTCGATGCTGTACATTACATTACACATTACACTTTGCAAGTATACATAGAAAGGCAATTTTTTTGCATATGCTGCATTGTGAAATTACAGTCCGAGAACCACCGCCTCGCCTGACAGGAGAAACGTCCACTGCAAAAGCAAAACAGGCAAAGTCAAATCAGAAAGCTTTGAAAAAATATGACTGCTTCACTCTGAAAGCGATTTTAGCTTTGTTTGCGATTAATTTTTCTTAGGAAAAATCTGTTTCTCTGAGCCAAAGACAGTTTCGTTGACTTTAAGTTTATCCTGAAGTTGCCAGATTATGAAAAATCCTGTTACAAAATGGCAAAAATGCTTCCTTAGGACCGGCGAACATGGGATCAGGAAAGGTGTTCTAAGCCAAAGTAGAGGGCGTGTCTTCACACATTTTCCTGGGGGCTTCATTTTCCTGGGAGCCCCCTCATTTTAGCACCCTCAGTTAATCCGCACTGCCTGTATCAAAGTTCCTAATGAGTACGAACACCCACAACGCCCTGTCGGTCCAAAAAATTCTAGTCTGTCCAACACGTGCTGGCACCCCCCTAACAAAATTTGTATGTGCGCCCCTGCTTTCAATGTTTCTTAATTTTGAAATTTTCGGTAGTGAGCCACCTTAAGTGAAGATCCACCTTAGCCAGAGCTTTGCGAGTTAAGGTAGATCTTTACTTAAGGTGTCTCACTACTGAAAATTTCAAAGTTATGAAACATTGAAAGGTGGTTGTGTACGAAGTAAAAACAACTTAAAGACAAGAAAACAATAAGTTAAGGTGGCTCGCTACTGATATAAATTTAAACTGCTACACATGGCTTACTACTGAAAATTTCAAAATTACGAAACATTGAAAAGGTGGTTGTGTACGAAGTAAAAGCAAGTTCAGGACACAAAAAAATAACACAATAAGTTAAGGTGACTCGCTACTGATATAAATTTAAACTGCTACACATGGCCCCCAAAACCCAGGGGTCCTTGTGAGTTCCACTAAGCTCAACTTTGGCATATGTTGACATCTGTACGTAAAATAAAATAAAAATCTTATGAAGGGCCCGCATTTTAAGATTCTTGAATGGCCCGGGTGGCGATTGCCTCTCAGCAATCAGGGCCACTCCATCCCTGGTTTTAACGACATTTCCAAATCATTGCTTCATTCACTTCTATTTGCTATTGTTATGTAATAGCTACAGCTTTCCCCGGCATGCCTGTCCTTCCTTCGACCAATGAAAGTCAATTTTAAGACCAATAAAGACATTGACTTTAGGAATTGTTTGGATGATGTTAGTTGCCAGAAGTCAGATTACAGAAAGTATACAAACCTTGTATGTTTCTCTTCCAGTCACGTTCCTTCCTTCCCAATACACTAAGCTCCTGTGCTGTTTAAACTCCTAAACCATTACTCGTCCTGGTTCAATGGTTTGAACTAAGTTGTTGCATAACCAAGCTCTTCATTTGAAATCTGAGAAATATCCTCTATTTTTTGTAAAGAACAATTGGCATTGTGTTTTTGGGAGTCAAACCACCAGTAATCCACAAGAGCTGTGTAACTGTTACATAATTGCTATGTTTATACCGTTAAATGGAATAACTCCGTAACTGTTACATAGACTTGTCCTTATTGATAATTATAGTAATAACGATAGAAGAAATAAGACTGTTCTTGAACATAACGTTTCGATTTAAAATCTTCATCAGACTCCTGTCTGATCTTGTACAAGGTTTTTGGTTGAAGAAATTTAGTAATTTACACCAAAGAATCGCTAACCAGCTTAATGACTGCCTAAGTAAAGCAAGTGTACCATTCATTTTTCATTTCATTTCATTTAACAATAAAGACTTGCTACACAATACTGGAGCGTCGTCCTAACAAAAATAAAATACCAACTATCTGAATAATTACACAAAAAATTACAACGAGAATACTAACTAACATCTTTTTAACAAAACGAATATGTGATAATAAAGAGAACAGATAAGTAAGTTTAGATTAATGGCAATAATGCAGAAAGATGGCTGTTACGGTCATGGTCTATTATGTAAAAGTTATTTCGAGATTCAAAAGTTATTTCGAGATCCATTGTACCACAATGGATGACGAAAGGGGGACAGTTCGAATAGTAAAGGATCCCCAGAGGGGTAATGCCCCCAGTAATTATCGACCAATTACCTGCTTGCCAGGACAGAGCAGAAACTACGTAAAATGACGTCATCGAGCAATCTGAGATAGGAAGTGTTTGGATAGATAAGCTTTTTGAAATGATAAATCAAGAGTTTAGGGCCCAACCCGGGGGGGATGGGGTAACTACCATATATGAAGGTACGGGGTGTGCCATTTTTTGGGGTGCCTTTTTTCGGGCAGAAAATAAATTTTGGGGTATCATTTTTGGTAAAATCACAAGTAGTCATAAATTTTGGGGTGTCGTTTTAGAAAACTAACTCTTTAGGGTATTGATTTTGATCAAATGTCACTTACTTTGTTAAAATTTTGGAGGGCTGTCACAATTTTAGGATATACATTTTCAATGGCCCGTAAATTTTGGGGTATCGTTTTCGCGAAAATTTATGAATTTCAGGGTGCGATTTCAGCCGTCAAATGGCACACCCCCGTCATCCGCCCATTGAAGTAACCCCCCCCGGGGGCCCAAGGAACAAAAATATCAAGTGTTGCTGAATTTTGAAATCTGTTGCAAGGAGCTAGGGCTGGGGACTCAAAGTTACGAGTTTTCGCGCATGCGTGCGCAGTTTCTGCTCTGTCGCTTGCCAGTCATTTGGAATTTATGGACAGGAATAACAGAGGAAATGTATTCTTTCATGGAAGAACAGCAAATGTTACCGGAAGAGCAGAAAAGATGTAAAGGAGTGAGCAGAGGAACAAATGGTTTGCTGTATATTTACAAGAAAGTACTGAAAGAAGTCAATAACGAAGGAAAAACATTGCGATGGCATGGCTAGACTACAGGAAAGCATACGATTTGATCCCGTATTCGTGGCTTAAGGAATGTCTAAATATGTTTGGATTTGCAGAAAACCTGAAGAAATTTCTTACTAACAATATGAAGCAATGGTGTACTGAACTTACAGCTGGTGGTGAAGTAATAGGAAATGTCAAAGTCTCCAGAGGTATTTTTCAAGAAAGTGTCTGCTTCTCCAAATTGAGTTGCGGAGAGAGCTTGAAATGTTGTGGAAAGTCAAAGCAAAAGTTGTTCCCATCATTGTGGGCGCATTTGGAACAGTTACAACAGTTACAAGAAAGTTGAACAGTTATCTGAAAGAAATTGGAGTAAATTTAACGATTCAATTAATGCAGAAGTCTGCTCTTCTTGGTATTGCAAGAATTTTGCGAAAAATACTCGCTGACTGAGGTCACAGGCTGTGACCTGATGTTGGCTTGAAAAACCAGTCAAAGAAGAACGTTAGGACTGTGACAATCAACAAAACAATATTCAGATAAATGGACAGAATCAGATAAATGAAACAGACATGAGTGATGAGCCTCTGGAATTAGCAGCAGCAATAAGGGCAAAGCCATTAGAAGAGAATAAGTTACCACCACAAAATCTTAGAGCTGTAAAGAGAAAGAAACTGAAAGAAGCAACGCAAGCAGTGAACAATGTACTAAAGAAACTTGATACCAAAAGCATTAGCGAAACAAATAGATTGACATTGGCAGGAGCGCATGTTGTGGCAGACCTGCAAGTAAAGCGTAAACAAAGACCAAGAAAAGAGCAGAACAAAGAACCATGATGGAAGCGAAGAATAATGAAACAGATAAAAGAACTGAGAAGAGATTTAAGTAGATTAGAGCAGTGGTCGCAGATCTGGGATTTCATGTCTACAGAGATGAGGACTTCGACAATCTTTTAGAGCTGGTGAGGAACAGCGCTGCTTATCAAGCTGTTCGTGAAGATGATGGGGAGGTAATGAGACTCATCATGAGACTGCAGCGGCAGCTTCTCGATTTCCGATGAGTGACATCCAAGTTCCTCCAAAAGACAAACGGTTTTTTAAAAACCACCAAAATTGCCTCGTTGCTAGACCGATGCGATGTTTCTCTCACAACTTTTATTGTTCTCCTTTCTATGGTTCCTACCAAGACATACAAAGTTTATGGTATATGGACGTAAACACTAAGGAGAAAGCGGATAAATAGCAAGGAAAATTTTTCCGTAGAGATTCCTCAACTAAACACTTGATGAAATTTCGTCACGTTTTGCAGGCTGGGAAAACATTTTTTAGTGCTGTATCATATTTCTTGAAAGAACGTGGAGATTTCAGTAAGAACCTATGCCACTACCCTGGGTACCAGAGCCTCAAAATTTAGATGAAAGGATGGCTCTGGTACCCAGGGTACTATGCCACGAGAGAGGGGGGGGGGCAATTCACTCACAAAAATCGCAAAATATCTCTATCTCTATCTATACACCTTTATTTTATTTCAGAGAAATCCACCAAAAGTCCGTATTGATTTTGTTCTTGAAAAATTCCTTGCTTTTTCGAAAGAACGAAATGCCCCCTTAAGGAAACCACAAAATATACATCATTTTCTTCCAAGACAGCCTGTTCAGTTTTCCATCAAAACTCATATAAGTTTCTTATATGAGGGTCCATTCCTCACTAAATCAGCCTGGGTTTCTTCAAAGGTTTGTTTCATTCTAATGGTTCTTACCATAATGTCAAAACATCGGATAAGCTTCCAAAACCATATTTTTAAATGATCACTGGGGCCATGCTGGGGCGCAGGCTGTAAGCACATATCCTTTTCTTTCAAAAAAGAGTTTTCAAAAGTTTTTGAAAAGTTTTCAAAAAAGAGTTTTCTTTACTCTGGTGCTAAACTGTGGAATGATATACCTCTTGATATAAGGAATAGCCCCACAGTTCTCACATTTAAAAAGAAACTGAAGGACTACTTGCTACACTAGCATTTAACCCAAAGCACGATCCCTAGGAAGAGCAGCACTTACCACGGTTACATTCCATATCATTCTTTGTAGATATAATATAGTGCGTTGTTCTTTTTTTATTTATTTTTCTTATATTTTTCAAACTATTATCTTGTTGTTGTATAAGCTGATAGGGATTTGTGGGTAAATATGATTAAATGAAAGGTGGAATGAAAATAAAAAATCCTTCATTGCATCCTTCTTTTGATTGCTGATATCCTTCATTGTAGTATTCTAGTTGTTGTTTATTGTGTAGGTACATTTCCTAGTGATGCTCTTGCCGTTTGAAAAGCGCGCCCTTCTACCGCACACCAGCGAGGAGCAATTGCGTTTGTTGTGAAACAGAAGATTAACGGTTGCGAGGACAATGCGATTTGCTTTTGAGAAGAACAGATTTCACACTTCTGAGCGCACTCAATCAAATCAACCAAAACAGAGAAAGCAAACCATTATGGTCCGCGTTGTTGAAAGTGTGAAATCCATTCTTGAGATTGCCAACTCGCTTTGTCTTATTCAAATCTGTATCCTTTGTCTTACAGCCCTTGCTCAAGCGAGACTAATATTCAAATACTGCTCTCGGGCTCCCCCCAAAACCCACAAGCGAAGGAAAATAAGACGTCCAAACGGTGACGTCACCGTTTGGACGCAGCCATTGTTCTAGGAGCTCTGGAATGTTTGTCGAATTGTCGGTTTTTTTAGTCCCGCTCGCATTTCATGTTAAAATCGATCTTTTAAGGTCTTCCGAATCAAAATTTAATGCAGAATCCAAAAATCAATGTTTCCAAAAAATTTTGCACCGTTTTCATGTGCCGTCATTATTCTGATGACGTTCCATGACGTCATATTCCCACATCCTATATCATAAATTTCTAGCTAATAAAACATTTACCAGTCATTGCTCGTCTTCTAAATATATTTTTTAACGATATTACATCATTGCAGATACAGATTTCATTAACTTGGCCAAATCTGTCAAGAAATACGTAAAAATGACGTCATAGATTTAATGCAATGTTCTTTGTGAAACGTGGCTCTCATCAAAACTGCTAAGGAAACTTTCTAAAAGGTGTATATATAACGGTTGGGCTCAACTGACATTAATATACTTATGGAAACTACTATTGAGCCCATAATAGCTGATTATCCAATCAAAAGGTATTAAAAGATTATTTCAATGAAAACAATAAAGTTCTACTATCAGTCCTGCTGAATAGAGTAGAGAATTATGCGAAAAATCGTCGCTTTTTCGTAAAAAGCGTGAAACTCAGCAGAAACATGTGATGAGCCTTGCTGATAGCTATTTCTGATGCATTGAGCCAACCAATTCAAGGTGTTTATGGCGTCATCATGATGTCATCATGACGTCACTACTCTCCTCCCTTTTTGTCAAAATGATGATCAAGACTTTGACTCTAATCAGAGTTTTCAGTTGCAATATATTCAAATTCATTCAAAATTTGCAATTAACATCTGTTTTCAACAAATTAAGAATTTCGTTGTAAGTTTAACTTCACAGTGACGTCAAAATGACGTCATTATGACTTTATGATGAAATAAGTTTATTGGTTTATTTAGCAAATGGGCGGCACATACTCGTACCCTCAACATGTTATGTTACCCCCCCCCCCCCCCCCCCGGGGTCTTTCCTCTTTCAGCGAAGAAACATGCTTTTCGGGGCCGATTGCGGTGTGGGCGTTGTTTAATGGTAAGTAGCAAAAAATTATGCCTGTTCCAAATGCAATCCACAATTCTCATGCGTTCATCTTGGCAAAGGAATGCACAGCGATGATTACTGAATCTGTATCGACAGTTCTTTCTTACAATCATCCTGTCAATCGCATAGTAAACTGCTTCTGCAGTATGAATGAGCAGTCGAGCGTCAGCTTCTTCGTGTAAATGTGCGTGGTGATTATACTCATTACATAAGTCTCAATAGTATCGCTATCTTTTTTATTTATCAGATTGAAAATAATGAACGAATACAAGGAATCACGTCGTCAGTCAACGTGGTGATATTCTTGAGTGATCTCTTGTGATTAGAAGTTACGGCCGTGTGATTTGTAGTAGATACGATTATCTTATCCGCGAGATCTAATTTGGTAGCCTCCTTTGCCAGGTACGCAAAATGCTCTTACTTTCATTAACTGGAAGAAACGCCTCAGAATTACCAGGGGTCGTGAAATCAGGAAGAACGCGCCCTGGAACGTCCTTTCCCCATTTGCTCCTTGTAACTGCTTTCAAACAAAGTTGATATATCTTTCCCAGACAACATCAATCTTCAGTGCATTCTGCAGCTGCAGTTTGATGTATGGAATGAAAATTCGATGTGAATATTGCAAAAAAGGTGCAATCTTGGCTTCAGCGTTCATGATTGAGGCTCCGTCAATAGCTATTGCATCTACAATACAATGCGATGATCTTCTTGAGGTGAAGTGATTTGCACTGTTATATCTTATTCTTTTCCATTGCAAATCTGGCCAAGCTGTGATAGAGATAGTGGACAATAACAGTTTTCATGTTTGAAAAATTCTTCAAAATTTTCACCTTGCGCCTGACAGGCAATAAAACGTTGCGATAATAACTGACAGTCCTCGTTCAACGAGCTAAGCTGACATTTCTCTGGAGATATTCAATTGCGTCGGGCAAATGAACATATGCAATTGGTTCATTTCTTTTTGCTCGAATATAGACGTGGTTCTTTTCATCAAGCAATCCTTTAAGAATTCCTCAAATTGCCGTCTACCCATGTACATGTTTTTCGTTTGAACGTCGTTAAAAGTTGAGATGACATGTTCACCAACGATATTTTTGCAGTCCAAATCCAAGAAATCTTGGCTCGTTACCTCAAAGCGGTTCCCTCTTTTCAGTAGATACCTAGCAACTTTCTTAACAAATCTTTCTTGCATCCCCTTGTTCTACTAGTGGTGGCGGTATATAAATGATTTGTCCTTTATTATACATCGTAGATCCTGGTTGTCTCGCTCAAATTCCTGGGTGACCCTTACTATCCTGGGGCCTGCAATCATCCAGCGGCAAAATTATCCAATGCATTTGGTCAAGCCAATGATGCATCAGACTTGTTGTTTTCTTCTTGATTGCCAAAGAGAGATTATTTTACATTCCAGCCTTGAATTTATCATCCTGAAACTCAAATTCAACCAGCACAATTCTGCTTTTCATCCGCAATATGCCTCGAGGGCTCTTTTTCTTGGCCATATGCGGACAGGCAAGGATGCCTGGCTGCAAATGCAACCCGGGCCCTCAAAATCTAGTACAATCCGGGCTCCTTGCCTTAGAAATTTTGAGATTTGTATCGAAATATTTCTGTGAGCAAGAAAATAACAGGCAACCAAATATTAGTATGGGTGTCAGAATAGAGATTTGTTAGGATTCTATGATCAATTGCCAGATCTGGCTGCATCAGGCTCTGTTATTCTGCGATCGCTGTTTCTCCGATAAAAAGCAGCAGGCTGACGCAACGGGATACTGGGAAATTTCCCGGCGCAGTGTTTGCCTAGTGTCTGTAAAGCCTTGAAATTTTACAAAGTATAAACAGTTTGTTACAAACCCAAAAATTCTAAGTCGTGTATACCGGATATTCATTCTAAGCAAACGTAGGTTGGCATCCTTAAACATTTTCCCAGATAAAACTATCACAGAATTTGCAAGGCTTTCATTCTACAGTTTTGAAAGGGCTGATTAGAAAACCGTTAAAGGTGATCTGAAGCGAAAATCTTTATTGATGCAGATGAGTAGCACTGTTGAACGATGAAGAATGTCATTAAAGTTTTTTTGATACTTCGTTTCATCTTCGAGTTATCTACTAATTTGTACGATTGGCTGATGACGTCATTTTGTTTGCAAAAAGTACAAGAATGTATTCAAGGTTGACCACGTTTCCAAAGAGAAATAAAGTCAACGACCTTTCCTTCCAATGAGATGCCTTTCTAAAGGTCAAATCAGTCGATGAAACAATGTTTATTGCATTTATTCTGCTCAGCCGAGGTGTCTCCAAAAACTGTAACCTTCCAAAGATCAGATACAGCTTCGGATGTTAAAGATCCCTGAAAATCTCATTTTGTGACGTCATCGTTGCCAGATATTTTGAAAATATATCCTTATTCTCTATTTTTAAGGATCGGGATCGATTTTATGCCATAGCTGGTCGTGTTTGACCCTGATAAACAACGAAGAAGTATCGAATTAGTGAAAAATTCATATATCCGAGTATGGAAAGGTGACGTCACTACACGTCATCGAAATGATGAAGTCACGCGTAAACGGTAATGAATATTCTTTGGAAACATTAATTTTTGGATTCTACATGAAATTTTGAATCTATTGGTACGAAAATATCGATTTTAACACGACATGCGAGCGGGATTACAATTTAAGTCGATTGGCAAATGAGCGTCTGTCGGGTCAGCGGTCTAGTGGCTAACAAATGAAACGAAGCCGCATAGAATATAACGCGGCTGCTTGCAGTTTTAAAAACCGCATCCTTCGACCGCACAATTTTCAAAAGTCCAATCCAAATGTTTCCTGACGCTCATGGTGACAGTCCATGAGTCGTAGTGTGAGAGTCCATAAGTCTTTCCAAAGCGATAACTACGACTATGCAATCAGGCCATACCCGCTGCAGTAGAAACCCGCCTTCAAGAACCTAGGTTTTCCTTGGGCAGCCTGAATAGGTTCTTAATTAAGTGGCTGTTATTCAAAATTTCAGCCTGCAAGGTTCTTAAAGAGGTTCTTATATACCGGGTGTCTCAAAAAAAGTACCCCCTTTTGACTGGAAATAGGAACGAAACGATAAGATACCATTACTGTCCGAGTAGACAGCTCAATTTATCAATCTTCAACTTAGATCCACATACCTTGCATTTAAAAATTGGCCACCAAACAATGGAGATACGAGCTTGCAAAGTGCATGTTGCACAGGAATTTCGAGTTTGACTTTTAGCTTTCTCCTTTGAAAATAATTATACCTTGAAATGCTTCAATTGTTCTACAAATAGTTATTCCTTTGAGGAATCAATCCGTGCATTGCATTCCACTCCAAGTGTCAAAGAAAAAGAAAAGGAACACATGCATGCTCATTTGGGAGATGTTGCACGACTTCATCATTCTTACCACATTTTGTTATATTTGTTTAATCAGGGCGATTTCCACGATTCTTGTTTATTCTTTTCAAAAGCGAAAAACTGAAAGTTAAAGTTTACAGGTGCTTTGGAAAAGATCCATAATACAAATCATGGCTAGGCCCTTTTACGAAACCTCTGGTTTTGGGTGCACTGTAAATTTTGTCTTTGCAAGCTTGTATCTCTGGTGTTTGGTGGACGATTCTTAAATGCAAGGTATGTGAATCTAACTTGAAGATTGATAAATTTAGCTAACTACTCGGAGAGTAATGATATCTTATCGCTTCGTTCCTATGTCCAGTTAAAAGGGGGTACTTTTTTTGAGACACCCGGTACAATACTCACCTTGCACGCATTAATACTGTTTTCAGCACAAGAAATCTGAAGACTTTTTAAGAAGTCCTTGAGAATTCTTGAAAACATTTGTAGGTTAGAATTATTGTTAAAAATCTCATAGTCTTTTGTACCACTGAAGAATTCTGATCAGAATGTTAAGAATTCTTGAAAGTTCTGAGGAATTCTGAAGACATGAAACCTGTTGTATAAGAACCTTCCCGCTCTTTTCAAATGATCCAAAAGCTCTTAAGGGAATAATGAGGGAGGTAAAAAGATTTTGTAAATAGTGTTGATATATGTTAGGTTCAGTTGTTTAGTACTTGTTAGTTTAATTTTCTTTAGTTTTTGTTGTTTTCTTTTGCACGTTCTTTTTTATAAGAAACTGCTTTATAAGAAACTAGTACTAAGATGGCCAAAAATTTTAAGAAACTCTAGTACTATGTCTGAGAAGTACTAAGAAGCTTTTCAAACTTAAAAGCATGAATTTTATAGCAAATAGATCGTTGAACCTTTATCATTGGGCAATATTATCTAACCATTTGTGTTTTCAATATAACAGAACACTGTTTATTCCTATATGATGTTTTGAATGTCAAGATTCATATCAGCAGCAGTGTTAGCGACCACATTGACGATTCATGCATTCAAAAAATAAGAAACCAATTAAGAAACTTTCAGTACTAAAATGGACAAAATTTCATGTTAAATTAAGAAACTTTTAGTACTATGGCCTGATTCTAGTTTCTTATAAAAAAAAACGTGTACTAGTGTTACTAGTTAGCTAAAACTTCATAACTGCTCCGAAATGGAGATTTGATAGTTGATATTATTATCATTATTGTTAGCCTCTGAGAGGTTCTTATTTAGGGGGTTTAAAATATTACCAAGTTGGTGGTAACTCGTTGCTGAGCAAGAATATGACTTCCATGTGCTTTGAAATGGTAGAGGTGTAGAACTAAAGGTAGGTTTGGGATCGGAGAAACGTCTCCCAGTGTGATCATATGACCCCGGGGGGAGGGGGGTACTTGGTCTACGAACATATGGGTAGGTGCCACTGGAAAATCTTAAAAGTTACCCTGTCAATTCCTGAAAATGATACCCTGTCAAGGAGTAAAATTTTCTTAAACAATACCCTGTCCTTTTTGTTTCTTCAAACGAAATTGTGCTCTGCAATGAAATTTGAACGAAATCTATCGAAAAAAGTGGAAGTATTGCCGAGCAAGCAAGCAATTTGCCGAGTGCAAATGGCCTAAAGTGACCTTTCGGAGTCAAAAAAAGCCAATGTTGACCCTGTCATGGAGCCGATTTTTACAAAAATGATACCCTGTCCCGGAGTTGGAATCCTGAAAATGATACCCTGTTCAGCGGCACGTCCCCGTACAGAAAAAATATATGAGTACCCCCCCCCCCCCCGGGCATATGACACTATGGTCAATGGTCGATCATTGATCAGAAATTAATTGCAATCGTTTCGATAGGCTTGCGTAACGTGAGGAGGCTGAATAACATGTTGATTTCTGTCGTAACAGAATCTTACTACTAACAACAATCAGTTCATCAAACTTTCTTACCCTCTTAAATCTCCGCAAATGAATCATATCAGTTTTCACAACCCTAAGCGGTAGAAAATTTGGAATTTTTTTACCCTAAGAGCTAGTAAATTGCTGAAATTGAGACCCTAAAATTTACAACGGTTACGTCACCTTGAACTACCAAGTCCCCCCATGGGCCCCCAAGTAACGACCCTGGTGAAACGGAGCCCTACCAAGGTAAAAGAATAACCCTCCAGGAAAACGGGTTTCGCCGCCAAGTTTGAGTTTCAGCACTCTGCCCGCTTTTGTTTCTGTTGCTTCCCCGTTGAAATGTTTGTTTCCCCGTCAAAAATTATACAAGTTCCATCATAGATAGCCAAAACGATATATTTCCCGGTCACGATGTTCTAATCCCCGCTAAGGATGTATAGTTTCATAATTCCCCCGCTGTACTTTTAAGGTCCGTTGTTGCTAATGGGGGTGTCCTGGAGTGCCCGCCACCTTTTGTATTAGTCTTGGAAAAAATGCATGGACGTCTAAAAGCGATAGATTGTCTATAGATTAACTATAGTGGCATTTCACTCAATCGAGAAAGAATGTTATTTGAACCAAAGAACTTTTACGGGTTTGATGGATTCTTCTTGAAAAAAGCAAACGAATCTTGCTCAAAAGGTGCACGAAGAGGGACATTTCGCTTCAAAATAGCATCGTATACCTTTTTCAAAAGCCGTTTGCCTTCAAGAAAAATCGAACAAAAACCTGGAAAAATTCTTTTGCTCTGAAAGAATCTCTAGTGCCATCTTTTTCAGTGAGTGAAATGACCGCCAATGTACGCGCCCTTCCTAGAAAGTCCAACTGTTCAACAGTTGAAGAATTCATTTCAATGCAAAAAAACATGCCTCAAAGCTTGCTATCAAGTTTCGATAAATCATATACAGATAAACCTCCATTAACGGACACCTCTGCACAACGGACATCTCCGAACAACGGACAAATATTTTCGTCCCAAAGTACAGTAAAACAAAGGATGACACCTACATACAGCGGACACCTCTCTACAACGGACATCAAAATTGGTCCCAAAGATGTCCGCTATATGGAGGTTCCACTGTAAAACAATATTAGAGAGCAGAGCGTCAGAAAATTTTTTATTTCCTGCGGACGAAAACTTTTTGCTATAAAATTTCCTGTCAGTTCTCCATCACAACAACTGAATCGATCAAAATGAAAAACGATCAGACATTGGATCAAAAGCCTGGATGAAAATTTTTAGAGGAATTTTTTCAGTTATACCGGGTGAGCCAGAAAAAGTTCCCACTTTTGAAAATTCATAGAACGAAGATTACTTCATCGATTTGAATCATTAAAATTCTAGTTAAAAGCCGAAAGATCGAAGTATCTTTGCGATTTTTCTTGCTGCCTTATCAGCACTAGAAGTATAGGTAAATTCAAGTTTATAAGAATTTCATGTTTGCAAAATGACTGAAAAGGGGCCTAAAACATCGATCAAATCATAAAGGACTCATCGCACAGAACAACAAAGAAAATGCCATTTCCCAAGGATGAGAGCTATCCTTGGTTGAAAGAAATCACTTCATATTTTTTCAACCTGTCAAAAATTCGAGGGAAAAGCTCATTGTTGCACCCCCTTTGTAAATTTAGTTACTTTCAACAGTATTTAATTAGTTTAATGTATTCTTGTTTTGTTTTGTTACCCTTCTTAAACTTTGCTGTTTGTAGGTTTTTACCTTTATATACATGTATGTTTAAGAAGATTGAAACAAAAATTATTGCCATAGGATTGAAAAAATCTTCAGTATTTGCTTGAAAATAAATGTCTTATAACTCTCGAGAAAGGTGACAAGGCCATTTCTTATTGTTCTGTGTGAGGAGAGTCCTTTTGATTTTATAATGTTTTAGGCCCTATTTTAACCATTTTTCAACCATAAAACTTTTGCAAAGTTGATTTTTGTCTTATTTCTAGTCCTGGTAAGAAGGCGAGAAAATTCACAAAAATGCTTCAGTCTTTAAAAGCTTTTAACTGGAATTTGAATCATTCAAATCCCTAGCTATGAATTTTCATGATGCTATGAATTTTCTTGATGCTCTGAATGTTCAAAAGTGGGAACATTTTTCTGGCTCACCCAGTTTATTTTGACAAAACAGAGAAATGTCCCATCCTCTCACTTGGCAACTCCGCTGGTCAAAGCTTCTGTTGACGGAAAAGAGCGTAAATCTGCAATAAAAGTGACGCTTTCCATTCATTTAGAGTGAGAAGTCATGCAGGCACGGGACCCCTTGGTCATTTTATCATAGCAACAGCACCAGCTTTACAGTAAAACGACAAAGTAATTTTCGTTGCTGGGGGCCCCTTCGGGGCCTTTAGAGGTCGGGGGCCCTTAGTTTTTTACCTAAAGGTAACTTTATTCAGTTACGCCACTGCTATCAGTACGCAATCTTCAAAACTTTCCAGGGTAATCACCACAAAGGTAAAAATATGTAAGTTACAGGTAATGAATTTCCTGTGACTTTGTCGAAATCCAAAATTTCCTGCGGTCATTGTCCGAGCGTCCGAAGGCATTCTGACGCTCTGTTAGAGAGTTCCAACCAAGATGCTTAGCCACATTTCCAAACTATTTTTCGGATTTTGCCAGTCATTTCTATTTGCCGTTGTTATGCAGTAAAGCTTTCCTTTGGCACGCCCTAAGGGCATTCCAATCATTCGAAAAAAGCGCAAGAGAATCGTTCTGTACAGCAAAATTTTTACAGACTTTTTTGACACATTTTTCTTGAAAATAAAGGATTTTTGCCAAAGGTGAACGAGGTTTTTTGGATGTGAAATGCCCCTCAGATACGCCTGCTCCACCTTACTAATCATAGCCTCTGTTCTTCGATTCTTAGACCAATGAAGATATTAATTAAAGAAACTGTTTATAAAATGTAGAACAAGCCAAATAACAACGAGAAATAGCTTCCTTGTACAAACCTTAGATTTTCTTCTTCCAGTCGTGCTCCTTCTATCACAAGTGAGCGGTTTAACCCAATATGCGCTCTGGTTTAGTTGTTTGAATGTAATTATTGCATAACCGTCCTTTTCAACAAACAAAATCGACCAATGGTTGTTTACTCCAACTTCAAATCATGTGCTCAATCTCTTGATATAGATGTGCAAGATCTGTTGATTTCTCTGAAACACAGCCACCAAATCTTTTCTTTTGCCCAAAGCTCTCTTGGGGTTCTGTTATACTCATTATATAAGTCTCAAT
Source organism: Aurelia sp. 3 sensu Dawson et al. (2005) (assembly GCA_964020215.1). Taxonomy (NCBI): domain Eukaryota; kingdom Metazoa; phylum Cnidaria; class Scyphozoa; order Semaeostomeae; family Ulmaridae; genus Aurelia; species Aurelia sp. 3 sensu Dawson et al. (2005). The sequence goes on from OZ026587.1 coordinate 7,646,971, forward strand.
GGTACCGCTATTATTTATTTTCTTTTTATTTTTCGCTCATTTTTTCTATTTTTTCGCTCATTTCGCTTTGAAGATAATGAACGAATACAAGGAATCACGTCGTCAGTCTAGGGTTCTCAATGAGCCCCTCAACGATCTCATAATGCTGCCTCTCCATTAAATGTGTTGCTATTGTAGCCTGGAATCATAGCAACAGTAATTAGATGCGTAGCAACTTGAGCCCTGTTTACACTACGACTTTGAACCTTTGTTCTTGTGTAAATGCAAGTTACTTTTTGGTTCCGTGGGAATCTTTGGGAGAATTCCTTATGTTGTTGTCAAGTAATGTCTTGTTCAATTCCTTCCGTGACCATCCCCCCAGGACACCCCCGGGCATTTGCACAGAAAAAATTCCCGGCCCCCGGGCATTTGACAGTCAATTTTTTCCCGGCCCCGGGGCATTTGACAACCCCCGGGATAAAAAATGGCGGCAAAGATGTCCTATGGCCTATGAGCCTCGTAACAAAAGGGAGATTTTCTCTCCAACCCAGACCTCAATTTAAACTCTTATGGCGGGAAAATATTCGCCATCTCGTCTTCTGTTTATCAGACAGACAAAGGCAAATTTTAGAAAAACTTTTCACGAATTTTGAGACGAAAACTTCGAAGTAGTGTTGTTGTTTTGAGCTGCAAGAAATGGAGAGATATGAAACTGAAAAGTTGTCAAAACATCCGTTTGCTTCAATGAAGAGTTGGCTGGAATTGCTTCATTTTATGCTGTTTACACTGGACATTTTGATTTTGAATCAAACTTTTGGGAATAATCGAGAAATTTTCAGAATTTTGGCTGTAACTCAAGGAAAGCTGCTAACAGGTAAGCTTGTAACTTCGATTTCCCTTGTGACCGTTGCAGTCATTGCCTTGTAATGGCTCGATGGCTCAGTCAACACGAATAAACCAGAAATAAACAAAATAACATTTCGTTTTCAGGTTTCAGCTTTTTAAGGTACTTTCATAAAGATTTGCCTTGCTCGAAAAGAAAAGTATCGCCTGAAAAAATAATGTCACTTACCAGCTCACAACTTGCCTTGAGTTTACAGCCAAAGTTTTGAAAATTCCTAGATTATTCCCAAAAGTTTGTTTCAAAATCAAAATGTCCAGTATAAACAGCATAAAATGAAGCCATTCAACCAACTCTTCATTGAAGCAAACTAATATTTTGACAACTTTTCAATTTTAAATCTCCTCCATTTCTTGCAGCGCAAAACAGCAACACTACTTCGAAGTTTTCTTCTCAAAATTCATAAATTGTTTTTCTAAAATTTGTCCTTGTCGGTCTGATGAACAGAAGACGAGATGGCGAATATTTTCCCGCCATAAGGGTTTAAATTGAGGTCTGGGTTGCAGAGAAAATCTCCCTTTTGTTACGAGGCTGATAGGCCATAGGACGTCTTTCGCGTGAATGCAAGCAAAATAGGGAAGGGCAAGGCTATTCTTTTGCAGATCTAGGAGCCTTTAATGTTTGTTGAACGATATCCCAGACTTCAGTTTGCGTCTAGGGTAGTATTTTGAATGTCAATTTTGAATGACATCGTCTTCTAGACGTTGAGGAAGAGCCTTAAAGTTGCAAGAAAATTCTTTTGAATTACCTAGTAGTATTAAACAAGAAGTTCAGCTTTGTTCTGTTGGAAATTTCGTTATTTGTTACAGTCCTGTTCCAATTGTTGTAGCCTTCAGTCTTCTCTGAAACATTGTTGACAAAATCATTATTCCTTTATATTTCTGAGTGTGGATCTTCTCTTGCGTCGATGGAATCAGCAATATTTGAGAAAGTGTTTAAAGTATCAGAAATCCTTTGTGTTCCTTCAGAATATCAAATATTAAAACAATTAACAACATCGCTGACTATGTTATACTTTGATGGCAAGGCTGAAAGCAAAATTCCCGGCCCTCGGGCATTTGTCCAGTATTTTTTCCCGGCCCCCGGGCATTCGTCAGGAAAAATTTTCCCGGCCCCCGGGCATTTGTGCACAAAAATTTTTTTGACCCCCGGGATGCCCGGGAGGGGATGGTCAGGGTAGGAATTGAACGAGACATAATATCCATCAAAATCCCTGGGTGGGTCACGTGATTTGTACATTGATGTAGTGGATTGGTAAAGTGCGAGTTGCGAGTTACGAGTTGCGAGTTGCGAGGGGCAAATTACTTCTCAAAATAGCGTACGTGATTTTTGTGATTTTGAAATCACATGGTTTTTTTTCTGTGATTTTTTGTGATTTTTAGTGATTTTTTCGTGGATATTTCAGTAATTTTTCAGTGATTTGTGATTTTTAGTGCTTTCTCGATGTGATTTTATTGTGATTTTGTGACTTTTTGTATGTGATTTTTTTGTGATTTCAAGGGAGGTGTACGAAAAAAAGTCAGTGATGTGCCCCTCGGCGAGTTGCTCCTGTTTTGCGAGTTGCGAGTTGCGAGTTACACGTTTTTTTTATAAGAAACTGGTTTATAAAAAACTAGTACTAAGATGGCCAAAATTTTAAGGAACTCTAGTCCTATGTCTGAGAAGTACTAAGAAACTTTTCAAATTTAAGAGCATGAATTTTATAGCAAATAGATCGTTGAACCTTTATTATTGGGCAATATATATCTAACCATTTGTGTTTTCAACATAGTAGAACATTGTTTATTCCTATATGATGTTTTAAATATCAAGAAACATATCTGCAGCAGTAGCGACCACGATTCATGCATCCAAAAAATAAGAAACCAATTAAGAAACTTTTAGTACTGAAATGGACCAAATTTCATGTTAAATTAAGAAACTTTTAGTACTATGGCCTGATCCTAGTTTCTTATAAAAAAAGCGTGTAGTAGTGAAAAGTGCGAGTTGGTACATTTAAAACGCGAGTTGCGAGTTCCTTAAAAAAAACTTCAAATTTTCATCTTTTGCAGTTAAAAACCTGCGATGTTTGGACAGCCTTTATAAAATCAGGGATCTACAGAAAATTTTTTTAATGTTGATCATATCGAATTTCAGAATTTAGCAAAATTCCCAAAGGGATGAAATCATATAAGCAAATTATTGTCTTTGATATTATATGAGCTGGTTACATGCTTTATGTCAAAAACAATTTGCAACACATAACCAAGACCAGAGCGTAATTCTTTCAATGAATTAAATGCAACAAGTCAGGCTGAAACTACATCGGACAGGATGGCAACAATACCTCAAACTTTGGAAAGCGAAAGGGTCATACATAATTCACTGCAGGTTTTGAGCTCAACAATTAACATGGACTTCCACAAGTCGTCCTGATAACGAATTCCCCTTTGATTTTCTTTCAAGACACCTTTTAAGCAAGTTCCCAGTTTACAGTATTACAGTAATGTCTTTGAACGACCGGGGGAGTAAAGGCTGCAAATTGTAGAAGTTTCTTGACGCTTGAGGAATAGGCCTTAGTATTTTATAAGTGGCTTCTGATAGGGAATGTTACGATGGCATGAAAATGCTTTTCATCGTCGAAAACCGAAAAAAGGTTGCAAATTGAAATGCGACTTTAGAATACCTTTTTGACGAACGGAAGTTCTGTCTATGGGAGAGGGAGCACTTTCCTGTAACCTTTTCCTTTTTTGTCATGGACTGTAGGGAGTTGTTCAGCCAATGAGAAGCCTTACAGGGAAACGAGGTCAAAGTTTGTTATGGATCTGGAGATCTCGAGATGTGTGACAATTTAGAGATTAGCGCTGCAGCGGTTTAAGCACTCGCGGGTGCTGCGATAAATTTTATCGCAATGCCCGCGCGATAAGCTGTATCGGATAAAACAGGTTCACTTGGGGACGCTTGAGATCGCTTCCCAAAGAAGCAATTATTGTCTCAGCGCTCGCACGCTCAAAACGCCGCGCGCTCGTTGGAAATCTTAGCCAATACGTACGACACAGGAAGACTCCACATCGCAAAAAGACACAAACAACTTCGAGTCTCTCGTCATTGATCAATAAATTTATAAAGAAACTTATTCGTAGCCGCTTGAAATAATTTTATTTTTTGCTTTGACATATCGTTTTCAATTCAAGCCTAGCATTTTTAATTTTCTCACCGTTTTATTCATATCACAGCCGATTTTTGCTTCAAAGGTAGCTTAGGCCAACGGGTAAGCCATGCCCAGCCTGATATATTTTTGTCTTGCGAGCTTTAGTATTCAGTTTCTTTTTGTAGTGTTTTGCACAATATTTCGCTGTAGTTGCTTGATTTTTAATTATCTATCCACGCAATTATGTTTTCATATTTTTCAGAGCTGCATGCAGAATAATTATATCATGGCATGATTACAGAGGGTCGATGTTTGTTGTGAATGGAGATGAATGGTGGTTTTAACACTCTGCTGAAGAGACACACAATTAATCCTCTTTGGAATTTACAGTCTTGATTGCAGATGATGTTGTGAAGAGCTCGCTGATAAACACACAGGATACCAGTGGCTACCAATTTTTCCAAACTATTTAAAAAATTCCATAGCACAATTGCAATTAATGGAGAAAATGACCATTGATAAATGTATTTATTATCCATGGCAAATGACATCTACAATACAAACCAATAACAAGAACTCAATGAACTTGAATTCCAGAGTACCAGAGACTGAATACCGGCTCCATTATATTTCTAAAGAGTGCCATTCGGCATTCTACAAACATGTGATTGTGTGATTGTGTAAAGCATTCCATTGTGTAAAGATACAACTTGTCATGTTTTGTAAAGGAATGCTAGCAAATAGAAGAGAAATACTGGAGTAAAGAGGGCTTATTAACTTTATTTCTGAAAGAATTGCATGGACCAGGCAGCTGTGCTCTGCAATCACATGAAAACCAAAAGCTGATATTTAAAAACGACAAGTTACTATACTACACTGATATATTTGTACACATAGAGTGGACAGCAAGTTACAAGTTTCCAAAGCCAACAATGTCACAGAAATGAAAAAAAGAAAAATATTCTGTGGGCAGTGGCGTAACGCACGGTATGCACCTTTAAGCACAAGACTAAGGGTCCCCAAACATTTGGGCCCCGAAGGGGCCCCCGAGTAATTTGGCAAAAAACGAGTTTTTGGATGAAAGCATATGTTTTAGCATTCACAACATTATCAAATTGAGTGGAAGGCTGGATATGATTATGAGTAAGCACAGACAGCACATAATAATGATTTTAAGTGACAGTTTTAACTCACTTGATTCTCACCTCAGAAAAGAAAGAGGAAAGAGATGATGCAAAAATTCTTGAGAAAAGTTTCAAATTTGAAGTATTAGGGAAGGAGGCGAATTATTTCAATTCATGTGCCACTGATCATTAAAGATATCTTAGGCAGCAGGCTTATGGTATATAAGATAAGGCTCAAATCCTTACTGGTTCTCAGAACATGCGAAAATCATCCAACCTTACGAAAATCAGCCAATGGCATCGCTGCTTCTAGCCCCTTGAGACAAAATCAGTCGTTTGAGGTGAAGTTTCTAGTACCCTCACAAAAACTGAAATGGATGCTAAAATATTGCAGTTATTTGAAATATTTTTTGATAAATCAGTTGCAGAGATATCCATCCAGAGTTGTTTACATGTTTAGGCAAATATCTTATTTGGGGCCGGAGCTACGAGCGTTTTCCGGTCAAGAAAACTTGACCTTTCTTCGAAAATTCATATAAAAGGTTAGAATATAGATATATCGTTGAAAATTTCACAGAATATGTACATTAACCTGGGCAATAACCCAGATGCATTTGGCTTCCTACGATCTCAAAATATTTGACAAATTTCAGTGATTTCCAACAGGCAAGGCAAATGGGCCTACGCTCATCCTGGGTAGAAAGCCATTCTTGGGCCTGGAATCGGCCAATTATACAATCCTTAGAAAGGTAATTCACTCACCGTTGACTCCAGCACCAATTTGAGCTCATTTATCCATTATATTGGGGCTAACATCGACAGAAAGCAAGCAGTTTTGTGCGAATTTGAAGAAACTTCCACGTTCCATGTTATGTCCAAAAACGCAACAACTCTCCTCCACTGTTGACAAACACTCGAGGCAGTGGTGTTGCAACTCAAGAGATTTATGATGTCATTGCCCTGCCCTCCTGGGAATGTATGTCATTGCCCTGCCCTCCTGGGAACGTCATGAGTCTATCTATGTATGTTGTTCTTTCACTCCCCCTGTCTCTTTTACCTTCAATTTTTCATGTCAATAGCTAGCTGATGTTCCAAACCTTTCTTTCTACACAAATGTCCTTGTTTCTTTTTCTAATTGTTCCCATCAATATTCTTTTACTTTTTACTCTGATCAGTACATCTTTATTGCAGACCTTATTCGCCCAGGATATCTTCAGAATTCTTCTCCAGAACCACATTTTTGCAGCCTCAAAGTTTGCTCTGCAGTTCTTTTGTAATTGTCCAGCATTCCAATCCATATAAAAGTGTTGACCATACATAGCACCTTAAAACACGTGACTTTGTCTCTCAGCTAATACTGTTAAGGCCAATTTCCAGTCAGTGAAATTTTCCGAGCGGGCGGAAATTCCATTGTTTGCAGGAGAAAATGTTGCTCTGAAATTGAATAGATAGTTACGGCTGAGCAATGTTTTATTGTCTAAAATTCCGCCCGCTAGGAGAATCTCACTGACTGGAAATTGGCCTTTATTTGTAAGTAGTGGAGACATCGATCTGAAGGTATTTTTTCTGACGTTATACGTTTGATGATCTCAGTATGCCATCTACCATCCGGTGTTATTTCACATCCTAGATATCTAAACTTATGGACTTGTTTGATGCTCATTCCTTTGTTCTGAAGATCAATAACGGTGTTGTTGCTTTTTTTGTAATTGGCATGCAATCAGTTTTTTTAAACGCTTAACAAAATACCTCTCTTTTCACTTTCTATTCCTAAGGCTCTGTTTATATGGAGAAAATAGCCTCGGCTACCCAAGGTTATTTTCCAAGCCGAAATATCGGCATCCTATACAAACAAATGTAATTCTTAGTTTGCGTTTATATGAGTATTGCAAATAGTATCACCCAGGTGAGGTTATTTTTGATTGCCGATATCTCACCTGAGCGAGCCGATATATCGGCTTGGTGAGGCTATTTTTTCTCATATAAACACAAGCAAGAATAGCCTCACTTAACTGACACAAAAACTGGCAGATACTGCGCAAGCGTAGACCATCATTTTCATTGTCATAATGTCAAATTTGATGCCAAAATAAAATAGCCCCAGCAAGCCGAGGCTATTTTTCTCCCATATAAACAGAAACTGAAAATAGCCTCACCAAGAAATGGCCTCGGGTAGCCGAGGCTATTTTCTCCATATAAACAGAGCCTAACTCTGTCGATCAGGGCATGGAGCCCGAGAGTCACCTATCAAAACTGTATCGTCTCAAGTCATTCATGTCGTAGCCCCTTACTTGGATATCTTCCATGTCATTTATTCCCCTCAAGATCATTTCTTCGTAGATATTGAATAAGCTCTTGCATGCCCGCTATTTTCAGCTGTAATTGTTACAACACAAAGCTAGAGAGAATTTCCCGCGTACGATGTAAATCATCTCGAACTCGCTTTGAGTAAAGTAAAGGTGAATAAGTTTCTGGAAAGTGTTCTGAAAACCGAAGAGGCAGGCAGGCCTGTAAAAACGGCAACAGGAAACTCTATAGCAACTCAGCACAGCAGCTTTGTATATCAACCTTATACAAAATAGGTCTAATTCATCGTAGTTGTGACCTAGCTATCATGAATTCCATCTCTTCTCTTTTACTTCTTCGTTCAGAGGTTTAGCATGTGCGAGAAGTTTGCCCCATGACTTGGATCAAGCCAAAGAGCGGGGGGCGGAGCGGATGATTATGAATTATATGATACTTTATGTCTGTGCGATCCCTGAGCAGCGCTTGCACTAAAATCCAGTGAACAACTGCAACTTCATCTTCACCATAGGCAAACAGTACGGCCCAACAGATGGTTGCCATTGATCAAATTGCTTGTCGTCTAAATTCAACTTCTCTTCCTCTATGAAGAGCTTTAAAGTTATGGGACCTTGTTAAGTGGGTGCTCTCTTCTCTTGGATGAACCAGAAATTAGGCCCTAATCCTGTCCTGTGTTACCGCTGAAGAATTCAAGGAAGTTAAGACCTTGCGATCCACTGCAATTGTTTCATTGGGGCCTAACCCAAGCAACCGAGCTCTCGGGGCAACCGTCATAAAGAGGAAAAAGCAGTATAAACTGGTTTACCGTTTGTACAAAATCAAGCTTCAACATAGCTTTTGGGCTACAAGTCAGACTTACCGAATGACCCTCTCTCTTTTCTTGCGACTATGTTTAGGTGTTTCTCAATCTTCGCACTTCAGAACCACAAAATAGGCCTACATTCCACTAGAACACATGTGCCTTGTAACTGGTAGTCCATTTGCATTTGGTTTCCAGGTTTCCTAATTCTTTGACCTTCTTCTAAGTAACGACCAAGAATTACAGAGACCATCGCCGTAATAGCTTTGAACTTTGATAAAACAGCAACGTTAGATGAAGACCAACTCAAACATTCTTGTGGCTCAACCGTCAAGTTGAAATAACAACAATTTCATCCGCTACCGCCAAATTTCAAATCCAGCCAATGAAATCCTGTTTCTTAGCGCATTGGGAGAACTCTTTTTCTTATGTAAAACATAAAATGATATTCCTTTCACTCTCTTTAATGAAAGGGACCAACATCTAACATCACTCCTGCGAGAATATTTCCAGCCTTTCCAGGCTATGTCAGGTACCCTTTGACTCTATTTCCAGCCTTTCCAGCCCTTCCCAGCCTGGTATCGTTGCGAAATCTCATTACACATTACACCTCGCTTTCCATACTAGCCTGGAATCAATGTCCAGGCTTTCATGGCTAGTCAGGAAAGTGTCCAGACAATCCTGGCTTTTCCAGGGTCACAAAACAGGCACTAGTTTTTCCACCCGACTTTCCAGCCTATTCCAGCCCTGGCAGGCTGGCGAGCCCGGAGCTTCCAGGGATTTCCTGCCTTTCCAGGCTTTTTGCCAGGCTTCACTTGTTCGTGTTGGTGCTTCAGCTAGTAGGTCAATTAACCCTATCTGACCTGGGTGACTTGAAACACTCAATGCCTGGGGGGGGGCGGATTCCGCCCCCCTGTTTATCTTTGTTGTTGCTTGAGATATGGCAACCAAACTTGGCACAAAGGTTGTTCATCATATAAACAATGTATTTTTGAAACAATAGTTTAATTAGCGTTGTTGTTGTTGTTGCTAGAGCATAATTAAGATTATGATGTCATATGACGTCATAAAAATGAAAGTGTGTTAAAAGGTCGTAAAACTTTACTTTTCGTAAAGAAAAGAAATGTATAGATCAAAATAGATGTAAATTCATAGTTTAGACTTAATTGGACCAATTAAAAAGGATTAAGAGAGATACAATGTATATTTTTCACAGAGTGTGGCATGAAAACTTGGTTACCATGGATACAAGGCTAAAGATAGAACACCAAAATTGTTACAGTTTGACTGCTGTATGATAGAAAGTTAAACTTGCTAAATCTCAGAGGCATTCAGCAAACACGGAAAAACGTATGAATGAAAATGTACGAGGGGGGGCGGAATCCGCCCCCCCCCAGGTCAGATAGGGTTAAAGGTTTCGCGAATATGCCGATTTGGCCTAAATTTGAGTGCGGTCAGTGGATATTTTCCACATTGTAGTGCGGTTAACGGTTACAGAATTTTGCGGAATTACAACGGTTACGGTTATGGCCGACAAAATTGCCCGGTCAATGGATATCAGAGCTAAAAACGCGTGGTTGTGTGAGATATATAACACCCTATAATGGACCCATCAGCTAGTATATCGATATACCGAGAACGGGGGTAATGTTTTAGCCCAATAATGGACCCATCCGAGGAAAGCGGAAATTTCCAATCACCCTTAGGGGGATTATGGAAAATGTGTCCGTTTCCTCATAATTTCACCGACAAAAAGTGAGATTTGATCATTTCTTTCATAAGGGTCTATTGTATAATGATAGGTAAACATTTTTCACATTTTGAATTAATGTCTGATGGCATCCTTTCCCAAAGTTACGGCATGGATTTCTTCGAATGGGGAGTGCAGGCCGACAATTCTGATGTTGTAAAGAAAATCTAAGTTCACAGAAGAATTACACATAAGTCGTTAAGGCGGCATCACACTATCATATTCACGTAAAAGTTGCTCCACATCTTTTCTGTGATCGTAAATATGATAGTGTAAAGCGCCTTAAAAGTTGCTCGAAGTTGCATGATAACGTGGTTAATCCGATAATTTGACACCTTTATAATTGGCCATCAAAGAAAAAAAATTTGATCAGAGATCAATTTTTTTCCTGCGCTACAAGTTTTTCAAAGGAGCCGACAAACGACCTGATATGATTGCCTACATGAAGTACTACATTGTTGGAGTGAAATCTCTTGGCGCGCTAGATTTCTTCCTGTTCTTCTCTTGAAAGGAGATATCAAGACTAAGGGTATGTACACATTGACTGCCATATCACATCATCATCGGTGTTTGATTTCGATGGTATAGCTAAACGTAAAGTTTATTCATTTCGCATTGCTCAGCTTTAGGCCGTCATATATGGTCTACAGCGGTCTTCACGTTTTTTTATAAGAAACTTGGATCAAGCCATAGTACTAAAATTTTCTTAATTTGACATGAAAATTTTGTCCATTTTAGTGCTAAAAGTCTCTTAATTGGTTTCTTATTTCTTTGAATGCAGAATTATCAATGTGGTCACTAATACTGCTGCAGATATGTTCCTTGACATTTAAAACATCAAAAAGGAATAAACAGTGTTCTATTATGTTGAAAACACAAATGGTTAAAGGTTCAACGATACATTTGCTATAATATCCATGCTTTTAACTTTTAAAATATTTTGAATACTTCTCAGAAATACTACTAGAGTTTCTTAAAATTTTGGCCATCTTAGTACTAGTTTCTTATAAGCCAGTTTCTTATAAAAAAATGTTTAGGCCTAATAGGATCCAAATGAATATATTCGGATCCATCTCGATTAGGTTCATGGCATAAACACAAAGAATGGCTCTAATGTTGCAATCAATGAGTACTGACCCTCGTTCTTTATATCTCCTTTCAAGATGTTGTTGAAAGTGTCTGTGAAGGTATTGATTCGCCACGAGAACGGAGTAGAACAGGAAGAAACCTAGCGCGCCAAAAGATTTCCCTCCAACATTGTAGTACTTCACGTAGGCCATCGTGTTAGGTCATTTGTCGGCTCCTTTGAAAAACTTGTAGCGCAGAAAAAAAAATTGATCTCTGATCAAATTTTTTTTCTGCGATGGCCAATTATAAAGGTGTGAAATTATCGGATTAACGACGTTATCGTGCAACTACGAGCAACTTTTAAGGCGCTTTACACTATCATATTTTACGATCACAGAAAAAATGTGGAGCACTTTTACGTGAATATGATAGTGTAATGCCGCCTTTATAGTTGCTTTCGTGAATTCATAAAAGAATGGCTGTTATCACCTTTGGATTTGAAGTATTTATTTCAGGTTTGGATAGTATCAAAAACACCTGTCTTTATTCTTCTTTCAGTGTGGGTTCTGTAGTTTTTGCATAATCGATGCAATCTAAATCAAAGAGTTATTTCTTGCAATCCAAATGGCCTTCAACAAGTACCAAAGGAAGGCATTGATTTGCATGATATTATACGTAATTGCCACACCAATCTGCCTAGTTATCACAATTTCTTTGTGGATGTGTTGCAGCGTTGCCAAACTCATTACAGGTGAAAAGCCCCAAATCAAGATTGCACCTCATTTGAGAAAGACAGCACTGATCACTGGTGCAGCTTCTACAAAAGTATTGCATGTTTGCCGAGCGCTTGGGAAAGCTGGACATCGTGATTTGCAAGAAATACAAATACGATGGCACTCAATATTCGAAGTATGTTAGCAAATTTTATTGTTTACCAAATATACAAAAAAGTGAGTAAGAGAACATTGATTATGTATCAGCTTTACTCGATGTAGCAAAGTCTCTGAAGATGTTGATTGGTATATTCCAATTGGCTCAACTGTGCAAACGGATGCAAATACCTTGGCTGCAGAGATGATAGCTCAAATCAAACCAGACGTGCAATGCCTAACGGTCAGAAGTCGGGTGCTGGCTAGTATGCTCGATAACAAAATAGCTTTCGCAATAGAATGTCAAAATCTTGGCTTACGTGTCCCAGAATTCTTTAGAATCAACAATGCCGATGAGTTGTTTAGGCTTAGAGAAAGAGGGTTATTGTCTCCAGACCGAGGAAACTTCGATCGAATCCCACATGAAATTGAAGAGCTTAAAGAATACATGAAGCGTAACAGGCAAAGAGTTGCTCCTCACACTTTATACTACGTCTGCGAGTTTATCAAGGGCAAGGAGTATACATCAAATGCTATCTGTAGAAATGGCACTATTTATGCCATTCAAGTGTGCCCAGCATCACCTATCCAAATAGACTACAGTGTCGTAGAAAGAAAGAAATTTGTAACTGGACTATCGAATTTTGCAAAAAAAAAGCAAATAACAGGTTTTATCTGCTTTGATTTCCTAGAATGCCAACAAAGCGGTGAGATTTACTGCATCGAATGCAACCCGAGGCTGCATTCAAGCGTTGTAAGCTACCAATACAGTAGTGAGCTAGAGAGTGCTATAAGGGATGCACTTGAGGCTGATATCAACGAAAATATACACACAAAGATAAAACCTGTAGAAATGGCACTATTTATGCCAGTCAAGTGTGCCCATCATCACCTAACCAAATAGACTACAGTGTCGTAGAAAAGAAAGAAATCCGTAACTGGACTTTCATGGCTAGTCAGAAAAAGTTCCAGACAATCCTGGCTTTTCCAGGGTCGCAAAACAGGCACTAGTTTTTCCTCCCGACTTTCCAGCCTATTCCAGCCCTGGCAGGCTGGCGAGCCTTGAGCTTCCAGGGATTTCCTGCCTTTCCAGGCATTTTACCAGGCTTCATTTGTACGGGAAGGAAAAACGCGAAAAAAACTAATTTATTGATGTGAATTGTTTTTATCGATTTCATTTTGTGGAGTATGTATCTAATGCTAGACTGAAAGAATGAACACATGGGAGCTTTAGAAACATTGATATTTCCACACATTATTTCGAGTTAAAAGGTAAATCGTAGCCTGCGTGCAGGCTTTGGCTACTGGGGAGGAGAGAAAAGAAAGAAACTATAAAGTCTGCGCAACGGCGTGAGTTTTCTTGTTTTAGATCACATGACCGCTATGTCCTATTTGCCAAAATATTGCGTAATTTTGAGAGAGCGTCGCCAAAGAAACTGTATACAAAATTGTCTTGAACGAAACGATACGATCTTGAGACAACTGAACATCAAGGCTGATAGGAATCTCGTAGATGACCTTGGCTCATCGAGTCGTAAAGTCGTGATAAAAATATTTTTTCGCTGTTGCAAAGATTTGTTCAAGAAGCGAAGAAAGCCCGGGGGGGGTACATGACTTGCGGGTGGACGGGGGTCTGCCGCCCGGTTTTCAGAAAGGTACCCTCTTCTAATTACCAAAGCTTGTGGTCATACCCACTTTTATGATGAATTTTGGCGGAAAACGACCCATTTTTGACTATTTTTCGCCAATTTCTGAATAACCCACCCTTGTTTAAGAAAAATCTGCTGAAAAAGGGACCCTTGTTTAGAGAATTTGGGGCCCGAAAACCCACCCATATGGGCGGCACATACCCGTACCCTCAACATGTTATGTATCCCCCCCCCCCGGGGAAGAAAGTTACTCGATTCATTGCACAACGTAAACAGTGACTTGTCATTCTTGCTGTGTAGACCAAATCAACAACCCACAGGAAGGACCAAGGTTCAATAGCTGTCAAAAAGGGAGTGGATTGTGCGAATTCAGTAGAAAACATTGTGGCTGAAAAGAATTCGATCAGAACAAACCTTGTCAGGACCAGTCAGGACCTGTTTCTTGCTCAACACCAAGAAAAATCGGTCGGAGCACTGCAGTACATGTAGTTTCATTGAAAAGGTTCTTCATCACAGTTTTGTGCTCATCAAGGATCCTGTTTACGTTGAAAATGAGTTGGGCGTGATATAGGCCTCCCTGAAAATTCTTTTTCATCACATATTTACTCGACAATCTTCGAAGCTTCCCCTTCATAATCCGCTAATTTGTTCAACGACTGAGCACTTCGACTACAATCAACCATTTGTCTCGCTTTTTAAAAAGACAACATCGATTGTAATCCTCTAAATCTATTGGGTCCTGGGTTTTGAGGACTCGATATTGATTGGCTTTCATAACAAAAGAAAACAAAAGGATTCTCGCTTGCGCAATCACATTGAAAGTTTCTAAACAAGAAAACTCACGCCGTTGCGCAGACATTGTAGTTTCTTTCTTTCCTCTCCTCCCCAGTAACCAAAGTCTGCGCGCAGGCTAGTAAATCGCTAATTGGTGTTTTTTGGACGCTGATGATTTTGGGTAGAATAACTTCCTGAGACTGCGTAGGATGCAATTCAGCTAAATGAATAAATTTTGAGCTTGAAGCTTTACTCGATAGATTGATACATCTCCAGCCAGTTGTTTCTACAGTAATATTGGTTTGTCTTTACTGGTGTTAAGACGAGAAGCGAGTTATCTTGCCAGCAGATATATCTATTCAATGAAGTGAGACATCTCCCAGACGATCTACCACCACAAGTGTCGAGTATATTTGTTCGGAATACTGTGAATTTCCCCTTTTGTGAATCACAAAGGAAAAGACGTTAACCCTGATTTGCCCGCTGATCAATGGGACAAGCGAAGCGTTTTGGGGCATGCGCAAATTAACAAAGGAAGGATGAAGGGCGATGACCATGAGATGAATTCTGCGCAGACTGCAAAGCGCTTCGAAAGGCGTCTGGCTCTGCACGAGAAAATCCAAAAAAGGCTTCATTTCATTTCATTTCATTTCATTTCATTTCATTTCACTTCATTTCATTTCATTTCATTTCATCTCATCTCATTTCATTTCATTTCATTTCATTTTCATTTTCTATTTATTAAGAAGGGAGGCCTTTCCCCCTTGTGGCTGATTTTCAAGGGGCCATCCATAGACTTATGCCTTTTCGTCCCTTGTTTCCCTGCGTTCTTTGATTTGCTGATATCACTTGGTCTATAGTAACTCATAATATTACGCTTATATAATGGGCCCACTTTGCCAAAATGGCCTAAACAGGTGGGAGTTCTCGTACACTCAACAAAATCGCTTCAAAATCTGGTTTAAAGAGCTCGAACATTGAAAAGGAAACTTTTAGTACAAAGAATGATGTTGTCTTGACCTACAACACGCAAAATGCATACCTTTCAGACAGTAATCTTCCTCTGTAGAAGCAAAATAGATCCATCGAAGCTGCAAGAACTCCAAGCTTCTTCAACCGCTCTTGAGGAGCAACAACAACAGCATTCTGAATAGCGGCCCCTGATTGGTTAAAAACTGAATTCTAGCGATTTGATTGGTGAATACGGAACCACACCCTACGCGGGCCTAAAGTGGGCCCACTATTTAAGAGTAATGTTATTAGTCCCTCTTGACCAAGGAACGCAGGGAAACAAGGGACGAAAAGGCATCAGTCTAGGCCATCCACATAAAAACTTAGAACTAGCTGTTAACGAAGTTAAGTAAGTGCTGCTCAAGCATTGGTGTAAAACATACTATTTCTGCAAATTTGTCGGAGCAGAGTTTTGGAAGATGCTTGACTTGCTAAGCATCACTGCAGCCTTTTGAGGTAAAGATTGTCCCAAGCAATGAAAGAACTGTTTGTAACTTTCACGTCTGTTTAGTATTATTAGCTACAACATCTAACACATTTTGATACACAAAACTTTTTCTCATTTCAAATATTCAATTGTAACTTTAAGGCACAGTTAATTGATGTTGGTACGTTATGTGTTGAACAGTATGACTTTCTTTTACCCTTTTTGGTACCTCACATGGCGTGGTTTTCTTCGTTGTCCACAGATCATCTTATGTGTAGCAATACCATAAAAGCTCTATCACGCCCCTCTCTCTAATAGGTCCCTCCCCTCTTGGTCAAAATTTCACAAAATTCTTATGCAAAGTTCTAGAATTTACCAAATATTCCATTTACTTAGCGACACAACCTTGCATGTTAATTTTGATATTGTTTGGGATAAAAACTGTGTCGAATTTACGTATTTGAGTCGTAAAAGTGCATGTTGATTCCGCGAAGTATGGGATAAAAGAACTGAAAAGCTAAAAACTGCATCCTTGTCACCAGATTTATGAATAAGCCCCCACTCTATTAATTAAGCCCCCCTCTGGAAGGTCCGCAATTAAATAAGCCTCCTGGGGGCTTAATAGAGCTTTTACGGTATCTTTCATCCATTATCTGCTTTTGTCAGCAATACACATATCTTTTCAAATACCCTAATGGTGTTCCAATGCAGTGTTGGTCTTTGAATGTTCCAAGTTGGAAAGTGATCCAATGCTGCCTTGATCTCACAAGTGAATATATTGCCTTTCACTCCTGCAACAATAAACAATGAAATGAGCTTGTATGTGTGAAAAGTATTGCATAGGATGTGGCTATTATGGGTCACCGTTGGCAACATACAAAGAATGTGACTTCTTAGCAGACCCTAGCAGTTTATTGTCAATGGAATGTAAGATGGAATCACAAGTGACTTTTACACATCCTTTGCATTGTAGGAATATTTATGAAAGAAAGCTTTTTATTGAAACTCCATCAGATGCAAATGATCATGGTCAAAGATTGTTATCACTGACTTCTGTGCAACTTTCTGTTTGATGATTTCCTATTTTTTGTTGAAAGGGAAATTATCGTCCATTCTGTTCTAAAAACGATTCATTCACATCTCTGAAGGAATTTCCAGTTTGATTGGTGTGACTATAGTTTGAGATAGTGTTGGTCCAGGGTTCGATTCAACATCTCCTGCCAACAGCAAAAGAAAAGCAGGGAAAAGCTTGAAACACTAATAGAGTTATCATTAGGCCTAATACCACATCTCCTTCCAATTCGCCATCTTAACTTTGAACAATGGCTCTTTATCCACCTTCTCCCGGTGACAAGCAGTGCTTCCTGCCGCGTGTTGGTGAAAGCGTGAGCAGCACCTAGTAGGCCCTCTTTGATGACATCTTCCTGCCATTTTTGGAAACATGTTCGCCGTATAACAACAAACGGTCAAAACAACAGAGAGGATAAAAAGAAATCCTCGCACATTTGCTGTTAAAACAAGATTTAAAAACGAGTCGATACGTGCCTGAATCCTTGAACTCCTTCTTCTCGCAAATGACAGTGTTCTAGCAGTCGTAGTGTGGGCGTTCTCAGGCAGACGATACCACAGAAGTGACGAGCCTTTACAACCTGTTGTTGTTGTTGTTGACACTCCACTGTCCGCCCACCCTCGATCGTTTGTCATAAATGGCTGCTCGCGCATGCTCGCAGCAATAAACTAAATAACAACATCTAAAATCTACTTACAATAAATATACAAAGCTAAAGAGTGAACCTGATTTACAAAAGTAAGAGAATTGTACATTAAAAACCAATAGACTGGGAAACTTCTCCAACAACAAAGCAACCGGAGCAGCCCGACCCCGCAAATCCGACAACGGAGGTCCCAAAACAGATCTCCATCGCCGGTTCAGCAGCAGTCAAGCACAGAGACCGCGGGCCGCGGCCAGTCACCCGACCGCAAGAAAAGTCCCTTAGTCCATTGAATATTCTGGTTTGCGCTGATAGTATCTCGAACAAATTTTTTTCCTTGAATAATGGCAGACTTTCACTTGCAATTAGCTTTGGTACACAACGAGCATGTTTTATGAAGGTCTCAAGTTTTATCAAGGACTCTTGCTCTGTCGGTAGAGAACATGCGCAATAGACAAACAAACCGGTCGCAGAAGAAAACTATCTCGCGTAGCAAATGCATTAGTTACCTGATCAGCAAATAATGCAGACCAGAAATTAGAGAATCATCAATGTACAGGAGCGTCCTATGGGAGAGGGGCTGCAAGGGGTAAAAGTTTATCGGATCTAGGCTCTGAAGAGGTCTGTAAAGCTTTTGTTCATCACAGAACATGATAGAGCAACATATTTTGCAAAGGTATCGCCACCTAAAGACCTTATTTCATTACATTAAAAAATATTTTTACGGGTTAATATAGGTTCATAGATACATATGTTTCTCAACCCGACCTGTTTAAAAGATTGAAGTAAGCACCAAGACTAAGAAAAAATAAGAAATGTACTAACCTAAAATAATGTAGAATATTATACACAATTAAGACTATGAAAAGATGACGTGAAAGTGAAGTAATGGTTTTCCTCGACTACAGCTGTTATTTGAAAGTTTTCAGGGAGGGGGCCAATTCAGTCGTTCTTTCTAGACCGTTCCACATTTTTGTTCTTCAATACGATAAAAGTCTTTTGGCTTTGATCATTTTTAGGAGCGGTATCTTGAGATCAGCTTCTGATGAGCGCAGAATTTCTGACAGCGGCGTGGCCAGGGTAAATAAAGTGGGATGGCAAAGGAGGGAGGGGGTCTGGGAGCGAAGCCCCCAGGAAAATTTTTGGGGCCACGCCCTTTACTTTGGCGTAGAACGCATCTCCTAATATCATATTCACCATTAGCGATAAGGAAACTTTTCATAATTTTGTGGCAGTTGCTCTATGAATTAAAGCACGAGGAAAATTTTTGAAGGAAAGTCCTTTGATTTGGCGCAGAATGCATCCTCTGATTCCATATTTACCAATGCTAAATTGGAAGGTTTGACAATTTGGTATAAAGTATCTTATATATCAGCTAATATATGCTTCCCAACTATTTTTTCTCTTTCTTTTCTAATGAAGACAATTATATAAATGCAGTTAGAGAGAAAAAAATTTACAATTCCATCTATGTCGTACATTTCCTGATAACCAGTATTTTATACAAACTAGATATTAGAGTACCTTTGGTTGAGCCAAAAAGTTCCTATTCTTGAAAATTCAAAGCACGAAGAGAAGAGTACTGAGTGGTTTGGAATGAATCAATCTGCTTGATAGTTGAGAGATTGAAGTATTTTATGAACACTGAAAGTATATAGGTCAATTTGACTTTGACAAATTTCATGGCTTCGATTGCCCGGCGAAAAAAGGTGAAAAAACTTGATCAAATGAACGAAGTACGATTTTCACTGATGAGAGATGTTGTATGCATGTTTGTTGCCATGGGACTGAAAATCTTCAGTATTTGTCTTACAACCTATTTCTTTTATAACAAGTCTTGAGGGAGAGCGCCTTTGCGCATTGCTCTATGTGAGGAGATTGCTTATGATTTGATCAAGTGTTTTAGGCCCATTTTCCGGCATTTCGCAAACAAGAAATGTCGTGAAGTCGAGCTTACCTTTATTTTAGTCCTCTTGAAAAAGCGGGAAAAATCACAAAAATCACATTCAAATCAAAAGGAGACTTACAAATTTCCATCATGTAGTTCAATTACGTAATCTCATCCGGCCATTTCTTGGAAAGAACTTTACCAAACCTATACCCCACCATTTTCTCATCGATTTTGAAGGAATCTCGAGGACCATCTTTTGGCAAAAGTGGGGGGCAATTGCCCCCCCCCCCATACCACCCCGTGGCCACGCCACTGCACAGAAACCGCTCTCTATCATCCGAACAGTTAGCTAATAATCTTCTCAAGTAGTCTGGTGCAAGCAAATTTAAAGACTTGAAAGTGAGCTTGGATGTCTCCTTTCTTACAAGATGTTACAAGATATTCTTACAGCCTTGTTACTGTGAATTATTGACAAGGAAGTTAGAGCCATTCTCCAAAGCGATTATTTGTTATAAGCGCGTTTCCCTCATTTTCCACGAGTCTAAGGTCGTCGAGGAACCGAAAGTTGCGTTCCTAACAAGTAAGACTTTCAAAGACCCAGTGCTCCCCATGATCCTTTCTGGTCTGACAATGAATTTCATGCTGTATGAAAAAGATCGTGGCCTAGCAATCGCAAGGCTTTATTGCCGTTTCAACCTTCCATTGAAAGTTGTGAAGTTATCGCTTTTAACTCAAACAAAAGACCTTCCCAAAAGTAATTGAAGGGTTAAGGAAGCTTTTCTCCTTAGAGCTATCTATTCCCCATATTCTGTGGTCAAGGTGCGTTGTTTACAGTAACTGTTTGTGCGCATACAAAGGATCATGGGGAGCACAGGGTCTTTCACTTTGATTAGTCTTGTAATATATATGAAGGTGTTGGTGAAGGTGTTGTGGCGCCGTGGTGTAATCCTCTGACATTGCAGCCAGAACAGTCAGGCGGAGTGGGTTCGAATTCCGGTAGGGCTCCACCACTTGAGCGTCATGACAAGGGGTCGCGGACTCGATTAGATCTGCTCTATTTCTGCGATCCCAGCGCTTGGCGCTGAAAATCGCAACTTCACCTTCACTTCATTTCACTTCACTTCACTTCACTTCACTTAACTTCACTTCACTTCACTTCACTATATAAATGGATTTACATTAAATCATTTATATCGTAAGTAGTAGGTAAGTAGTAGGCATGTAGCTATTTTATTTCTTAGCCTACTTTGAAAAGATATATGATAATAATAATAATATTTAGGTCGCGAACAACTTTCCTCAATGTTTTCGTCGAGCGTAACAACAATTTTTTCGAACATGCCATAGAAAATTCCAGCTCAGTTTTTATAGGATTTGAAAGATCACCAACTTTGGAGTAGTGCCGCTGTGAAGGTGAAGTTGCGCTTTCAAAGTGCCAAGAACCGGGATCACAGAAGTAGCTAAGCGCTAATCAAGTCCACGATTCTATGTCATGAAGTGGTGGGACCTTACCAGGTATCGAATCCATTCCACCAGACTGTTCTGGCAGCAAAGTCATAGGATTACCCCCACTGCGCCGTAATACATTCAAAATTATTGACGCTACACCTTCAAAAAATGATGCCACTTAAAATGATTAATGGCTGATGAAACTTTCTTTTCCAGGTCTGACATCTTTTCTCGTCGTAATGAAATAATAGGCTGTTTTAGTGAGAAGACGCGAGTCAAGAAGACGCCAGCATAATTCCTTTGTTCGAGGTTGTAAATTACAAAGTGAAATCAACTTCAAAACTTTTGTGAGTCTCGAGAGACTTATTGTACGTTCTATTCTGAAACTGACAACCTGAAAAGTATACTTTTGAAGGCCGCACTGCAAAAATAGGACGTCGAGAAGGGAAGCAAAATGGAATGTGAGCATATTCGCAAATGATTGAGATACGAGAATGCAAACTGTTCTTAGGGAATTTGTCTGTCTGTAAGCAGCTTTCTGGGAGGGAAAAGGTTGAAAAATTAGAATGCTCCAAAAACATGAAAAAGTAGCTGCGTTTGCAAAGACGTCCGCGTCTTGCTGCTAAAACAGCCTAATCTCTTAGCAATGAGAACTTTGTCGATTTCATTGCTGTCATAGCTCCATGAATTATGCATCAAAATCTGAAAGCCTTTTGTGAACTTTTTGAGGATTGTGGTTTAGTTGCTTTACATTGTTAAATTTCTGGGAGGTATTTGCTGCCTTTATCTTTAACCAAAATATACACAAGCACTTTTGTGAGCGATCTCCAAACGTTTCTTTGCATCAAAGTCTTGCAACGAGCTTTTTACCGGCAAATTTCGCACCGTTTTGAAATTGTTCCGGCATCGTGTGAACGCTAGCTCAAAGTTTGCTACCGTCACATTTTCACCGTTTTCAAAATGTGCCGGCATCGCGGAAAACGGCACATTTTTTGCCGGCAAATTTTGAAAACGGTAGATTTTGAAAACGGAACCCTAACCAGCACATTTTGAAAATGGCTTCGTGTGAGCACTGGAAAATGATGAAAACGGAACATATTTCGACACTTTCAAAACTATGTTGATCAATTCTTAAGGTGTAGGTACATTTCATTGACATCAAATTCCTGAGGAGCTTGCAATGGGTTTATTGCTGTCAAATTTCCTACCGTTTTCAAATTTTGCCGGTATCGTGTGAACACTAGAACACTACCTCAAATTTTGCTACCGTCACATTTTTCACCGTTTTCAAAATGTGCCGGCATCGTGTGAACGCAGTCTAAATTTCTTCTAATTTTCGTAAAATTTTAGTCCCTGTTTAGAATCCGTTTGTTCGTGAGTCCTTTGTATGAGCGAAATTAAAATATCAGATTATAAATGTTAAACGAATACAAGGAATCACGTCGTCAGTCTAGGCAATAAAAGCTTGCATGTGGCCCAATTCCTGTGTTATTCACTCTCTTGGGGGGTAACGTGAGGAGGAGCTTTCTACCTAAATTTTAGCAATACAAGCAATGGATTCCCTGCTAGAACACATCTGGTTTTCATGTTCTCAGGTAGAGGCAATTTTGAGTTTTCAATCGCTTTCAAGAATAATATTTCTTCACTTCACTTCTTTGTATTATGAAGAAGTACCGATGATTTCCAGCTTTAAGTACTTTCGTTTCAAGCTTCTATTTTTGTTATAGTGTCAGAAGGAAACGCGAACTTTTCATTGTTGACTTAAAGGATAACTAAAAAATGATAAATAATTTTAAATCTATGGTCATTTGGACAGGGCCTTAGTCTTTTCGAAAACACCAAAGTGCAGATATCAAGGCGTTTGCTTGATCAGAAACTGGAAACCTACCAAATTCTAAGCAGCAGTCTCGATAAAGAGGTAAATACTTTTCCAAGTCAAGCACAAAATTCTTTACAACAGAAGGCGTTGTATCCAGCTTTGCGATTCGGCAATGAAAATGAAAATCTCTCCGGAGTCTGCTAGACTATCTTTATTTGGCGTAGAAGGTTTAGAAGGCTTTCTAAGCCAGCCATATCTACCGTTTTAGGAACGTCGGAGTCAATCAAACACAACTTTTGAATATGCTAAGTTAACAGGTTTCAGGATAGGTAGCAACGAAAACATATACCATTCAAAGCAGTTAAAAACTGTTTACAAAACATTTGAAAGTTTCTTGCCAAGGAAAAGTATTTACCCGAAAGGCAAAACGCAACCTTTAAATGTTAAAAATTTGTTGCTTGTGGCAAGAAGACATGATGTCAGCTTTTAAAAATATTACACACCAAAGTCTTCTTGTCAAGCTTAGTTCTAAATTGACCCAAGCCAGAAAAATTGCTTTGGAAGCAGATCTCTTTTCTTCGCAATGTTAGCTCATTTGGTCTGGACTTTAGAAAAAAACATCTGTTTTGTTTACTGTGGCCTCGTTTCTATTGCTTTGTTTTCGTTTTGGGCTTGCGCTTCCATTTAGAATAATCGAAAATGAAAACAGAGACCTTTGAAAACGCTGATCCTCAGGGGGTCTATCTAATTTTTCAAATGGATACAGCAATATACCTAGGTGCACGGATGGCCAAATTTAACATGCTGTTGAATCAACGAGAACTAAATTGAGGGTATAACATACCAACAGTTAACAAAGGAACAAGAACATTAACAGATAATGAAATTTGTAGGTGGCTACGTGTGTATGATGTTACTTCCGCCATTTCTGTTCTCTTTTACTAGCCTCGCTTATTTATTCGCGCTAGCACTGTAACGTCATCCTGGGGGGGGGGGGTACATGACTTGCGGATGGATGGGGGTCTGCCGCCAGGAAAGCTACCCTCTTCTAATTGCCAACAGTTGCCATCTGTCACACATTTATGTTCAGTCGAGTATTGTGTTGTTTGTTCCTGTCTTTTGTTTGTTGTATCGCATTGTCTCATTGCATTGTTATTTGTTGTAAGCCTATTATGTTATGGCTATTGTAGTGAACGCTTTCACTGACTATTGAGTAAAGGCCCCAAGAGGTCTGGACGCATATTGTTTTTTGATAGCAGGTGTGACTTGGAACGCAACGTGAGATAATTAGGTTGTTGATCGTTTTTAAAGTTGGAGTTGGTTAACGTGTTGAAAAACATGTCGTTCGTTTAGTTTTATCCATAGTTCGGTTTCTTAGTTGCAAATCGCTTTAGGCCATTCATTCTTATTCGTGACACCATCACACCCACTTTTATGATTAATTTTGGCGGAAAACTATCCATTTTTTACAATATGTTGCCAATTTCTGGAAAACCCACCAATGTTTAAGGAAAATCTGCCGAGAAAGGGACCCTTGTTTAGAAAATTTTGGACCCAAAAATCCACCCATATGAGCAGCACATCCCCGTACCCTCAACATGCTATATTACGCCCCCCCCCGGGAATGCCATCTTCCTCATCCATACCAAGAATTTGACCGAATAATTTATTCTCTTCTATATCTGAGCTAACACTATTTTGGTTAGGGAGGGGTAGTAGATTTCTTTAAATACCATGTCAGGAGAAATTTTACGGCCAGGAAGCTTCTTGACTCTTTGAAGCTACTTATTGTGCAAGCTCTCAAAAAGTTTCATTGAAATATGTTAACAAATGAGGGGGAGAGGCAATTTTCTGGGACCAACCCTTGGAAAATCGCAAATTATCAAATCTCAATTATCGCGAAAAAGTGGAAAAATTTTGAATAATCTGCAACTTTCTTTTGTAGTATAGTGTTATTTGAAGTGTTGTATCGTAATTATCACGTTTGGATTGAAATTGTGCTCTAAATTTAATTTCATCGCGATTTTCCTAATTTTAGCCAATTTTACCACTTTCCATGACCACACAAAGGAAAATACTGATGTGAGCAAACATGATGGCCAATTTAATGTTATCAAATACATTTTCAGAAAGAGTTAAGAAGGGGGGCTTTTGCTTGTCGTGGTCTGAAGGACTGTAGAGTTTTGAGGTAAGTCCCCATTTGGAAACTTTTAAGGAATAGTTTGCTAGTAGTATCTTAGCTTACTGTACTTTGCACTTTTTGCACCAGCTCGGCCTATCTGTTTCTTCCTTTTGGACTGCAGTTTGTATTTAGTTTTCTTCTAACCTGAATGGCACTAGAAGGTTACGGGAGATCAAAAAGGCTTTGTAGTCCTAGGAGTTTCAGGCTCGGGGGGGGGGGGTACCTTAGTACTGTTCGTGGTACGGGGACGTGCCATTTTTTAGGGGTACTTTTTTAAAACCATTACGGAATTATGGGTATCATTTTCACAATTTTTTGACATTTCACGGAATTATGGGTGTCCTTTTCAGGGGATTTTTCATAATTTTCGGAATTATGGCCCAGATATCCATTCGATTTGTGGAATTATGGCCCTAAAATCCACCAGAATTTACGGAATTATGGGTACAAATTTTTCAGGCAAAATGGCACGTCCCCGTCTCAAAATAGGTTGAGTTACCCCCCCCCCCCCGAGGTTTCAGGATGTACTTCCAATCAGATAACTCATCTGGTAGAGTTATGATCAATAGGTCATCATTCTGTTGATAAAATCTAATGTTACCGAGAAACTTCCCAAGTCTCCCAAGGTAGCCAGGAATGGACTGTTGTGCTTAACCCCAATAATATTTTTGCAAAATCTAGGGTGCAAACTTTTGAGGTCATGTTTAACGACACATTCAAATAACTTAGAAGTGGGTCTTGGGGTATTACTTTAAGATACCTAGTACATTGTGCACGCTTGTATATTTTGTGTAAGATCTATTCATTGGTGAACCAAACAGCCAAAATTTTTTATCCGTTTTGTTTCCATTTGAATGAAACGGGCAAAATCAGGTATGCCATATCTTAAGGAGTGTATGAATTGTATCGAATCGCATTATCTGTTGCACAAAGCCTATCAATGCGTAGTTTTTGAGGAAATTCCTGGCGCTTGCAGAGAAAATACGGAACGAAACACACTTGCAAGAAGTTGCTTAAGACTGGATATTCTAAACGAAATTTGGAGATGCGTAAATGGTAAATGAAGTCAAAGTGATCCTTGAGTCCTTGGTAAGTGAATCATTTAGCTCAAGAATACAAACTAAGTCTCTTTTGGGTCAACGAATGAGTTTTAATCGGTAAGAAGTTTAGGCCCAGATCACTTTTCTAGCAGAAATCGCTAAGAACCACCAGCGATTTTGAGATGTAATTGAAGGGACAGTGCTTGGGTTATTGCTTAGGGCTGAGATTTTTATCCTTAACATCTTATCTGCAGCGACTTTTATCGATGTTTGAACGAACGTCAATATCCTTCGACCGGAAATTGAATGTAATTTCAGCTCCGAATGAGATATTTTTCCAAGCACGCTACAAACTTTAGGCCCGGGTCATACGTCGCATTTTGGCCGCGCCGAATCAAATAGTTGTATTCGGCGCGACCAAAATGCGACGTTTGACTCAATTGGGTACGGCAGTTGTGATTTGGGTCGACCTAAATAATAAGATTCGACTGGTTCAGTCGCATAATGCGACGCGAGAGCGTCTTGGAGTCAGACGTCGAATTTGACATGTGCCGAATCAAATGCATAAATTACTGAGAATAATAAATGTCTGTGACTGTGTTGAATCAGTTTCATCAAAATAATTTTCTTCCTTACCGGAGCCATTTTGTTCCGGAATTTTATCTTTCGTGCCAAACTTTCTAGAAAGACTTGTTGTTGTTGCTGTGATGCACATTTGTAGGAATAACTTCATATTAAATGCGACCTATTATATTCGACGTCTGACCCAAAGCCGCACCAGAGTCGCTCTCACGTCGAATCCAAATCAATTTAATTCGGCGCGACCAAAATGCGACGTTCGACCCTAGCCTTAGTGTAATCTTTGTAACTTAGTAGCCATTTCAATGTTTGTGAAGGTACTCAAGAATTCACTTCGAACGGCCAATTTGCTATCAGGTGGTTGGAAAGTGGCTATTTGATTGGCGGAATACCGTGAAATTTGATTATTTCCTCGTGCTTCAGCAACCAATAAGGATTTGAGCTATATGCTAGGTAGGCCCCCAATCCGCGTGCTGTTCAAAGTGATGGGATTTGAGTACGGAGGTATTTGGAAACACGCCGTTGGCAATGGAAGGACCTAAAAGGATGGTCATTCGAAAGCGCTTCAGCAGAACAACACTAGACTTGGCACCAATAGCAAATACAAAGACATTTCCAAACAAAGAAATGAAGACAATGAAAACAGAGCAATGGAAAAACCCTCGGCTTTAGGTCATGCCATCTATTGGCTGAAACAGAATAATGAAAATAGTTCATCTCAAACTGGCGTGGCTTGAAAGCGGGAGCATTTGAAAACGCATTGTTGCAAGCATAGCCTAGATTTTCGATTTCAAGGAGCAAATATTGAAATCCATTACAAATTGATTGAGTTAAATCCCCCTGAATAAAGCAAAACCTAGCAGGAGACCAAAGTTCAGCTTTGCTGTTGTGGGTTTGAATATCAAGCATTTTGTTCAAATTCGGTTTATTTGCAAATGACAATGCGCGAGTTTTCTAAGACCAATGAATTCATTATTTATGCGAACAGCAAAACAAGCAGCCCTTTCTCGCGTATTTTAGTAATTATGGATTTATATTTTGTATCTTTTGGTTATAAAATATATGATTTGTCAGTAAGAGATTAACTATTTCACGTGCTTTTTTCAAGAGTTTGGTCAGATTTGATGTAATCGGAAATGTAAAGAAAGTAACAGTCTCAGTCTCATAACTGTCTTGCAAGCCTAATAAGAAGACTTACGCAGATAAGGAACCAACCAAGAAAACTTTGAGCTTGCTATCGAGAATTGATGAAAAAGAAGTATGGCAGTAGCCTCGTCAATTGGAATTCTGATGCTGCTTGCTTTCCAACTTGGTAAGAACATTTGTTCTACTATGCTGTCGAAACTATCAGGTGGAAACCGTACGACACGTCATCTAAGGCGCTTGTCGCTTCAAATGAAAGCATCACCGTCTTGGGATCTCTTCGTCACAAAGTTTAGCATAGATTTCAAATATTCAAAAAGTTGGGTGTAAAATTCTATTACCTATTTCTTTGAACTGAACGGCTCAAAGAAACTTGAACTATTTTACAGTAAATCTGCCGTTGGACTTTTCTGAAATCTTCAGTATTTTCAGAATTACAGTATTCTTCTTCTTTTTAAGAATTCAAGAGAATTTTCGAGAAAAAAAACTTAAAACTATCGTAATTTCTAAACCTTTTGACGACACATCAAATAATTTTAAAGAAAACCATAGTTTATGGATGCCTACAATATGGTATCAAGCAAAACTCTTTCACTCTTCTGGTTTATGATTTAGAAATTTGATGATGTCACATCATGAAATGAGATTAAATGTAAAATAGGCTGTAATTTCAACAAACATTCAAGGTTTCTGAAGAGTCCAATGGTAGAATCCTAGAAAAGTGGCTAAAGTATCTTTCAAATCATTCAGTTTAAAGAAATAGGTCATTGAATCTTACACCCGCCTTTATTCGTAGATTTACAGATTTGGAGCCTATGCTACAAAGTTTATACCTTAAAATCTCCTCACTAAAGAGCTATGCAAGCTTCAATCAGCACAGTCACATCGATATGGAATAAGTTTTCTTCATTTCATTCTACAAGTATTCATCGTTTTGGAAAGGGTGATCACAAAATGTGATGGCAAAAGACGAGGGGCAAATTGTTGATTTTTGTTTCGTATACCTTAATTGAAGTCACAAAGAAATCACATACAAAAATCACAAAATCAAAAGTACATCAAATGCAAAGACCACAAAAACTACAAATCACTAAGGAACTATTGAAAAATCACACAAAAAATCATTAAAAAATCATTGAAATAAGGAAGAGTCACATACAAAAATCATGTGATGTTAATATCACAAAAGTCACGTACGCTAATTTGAGAAGTTATTTCCCCTTGCTAAAAGATGTGAATGTTCAGATGAGGATAGCTCTGTTACATAATTTCAATTATGTTTATCAACGAAGTATCTACAAACTAATAATGCTTTGATAATGATGACCATGAAGTCATATTTGAAGAGCAATTGAATTTCATCTGAAAGTATACCGACTTATGGAAATGCGACATAGTTCGATCAAAGCTAAATTAACACTTGACGCATCATACCGTATGGAAATAATGAAAGAGGAAGGTGACATAGAGAAAAAGGAAGATGACATATATGTCTTCTACAAAAGGACCATTTTTTGAATTTCTCTGTTTTGCAGACAAAACCATTTTTTTGGATCACATTTCTTTGATTATTATTGAAACAAGGTCGCATTGACCTTTTTAACGATATCCCTGCCATGTTTAACCTGGGGCACTTTTAGATTATTCATTTAGCTTTTTGCCTGTAAATTGCTATTAGATGCAAATTGATTCACTTTCCTTTTCTTGTTTTCTCTTTTATCATACATATATTGTAATTTTAATTTTATGGCAAAATATACCTACCTACCTACCTAATGATAGTAACAATGATATAGACACAATCATAGCGCCATATACCACCAGGGCTCATAGGCACATAAAAAATAACTACTTAACATAAAATTATAGTCAATAATCTCGCCGACTCCTATTTGCTTCTTTGGCTACAATCTTGTCTGTTATCTTATGTTCATCTGGAAAAACTCCGTATTTTAAGATAGTAGATAGTCAAATCTTGGTTACTTTTCCATTGTTTTTGGTTGCTAAGCAACAAACCACTCGACTAATGAAGCTATATTGCTAAAATTGAGAAGCCTAGTGTCCAAAACATAAATGAAATAATTTTTATTGTCATATCTTTTGTAGTTTTGGAAAAAGAGGGGGGGGGGCAAAAATACCACCTCCCAGTCAGAAATACACAAATTTCATATTGGTCCTAAAAGGTTTAACTTGTCGGTCATCAGTCTTATCAATTATGATATACTAATTTACTCATATCTTCTTTATAGGAATAAATGCAGTAGTATCGGTAAGTCATCTTGTTTTGTTTTCCTTTTACTCTGCAGCATCTCCACAGGAATTAGCGATTCATTTTGGATGATTGAACGATTTGCCGACGATCTTGGCCTAAGAGTCCAGAAAAATACTCCATGAAAGTCGGCCTTGATGAAGCATTCCTCATTTTTGACAGAAGATGGGTGTGTTTAACGTGTGACATGATCGTGACTCGTAGCTATAGTTGCTGTTCAGCTTTTGTTAGTACTTTCCGTTTTTGTTGATTGACGGTTTTCTTCCCTTAATAGACGATTACGGAAAAGATGGCGGACCTCATTTCACGTAATTCATGATAGGAATATGTCCCCTAGCATAACTACCAAAACTTACAACTGCAGTATAAAATCCAGACCGAAGCTACGATATATTTAGGCCGTCGCAACTTCATCGTGAAGTCGACACTCTTCTAACTTCTAAGCCGTCGCTCGCAATAAAGTACAGTACAGTTTCCCTACAATATCAAGATGTAGTGGCCTGCTGTTTTCGTTGTCTCATCAAGATTATAAGAAGATTTTTGGCCTTGTTTACATAACTGATTGGAGGAGAGGGGTGAACAAGAAGAGAGATGAATATAAAGTTCTAAAAACATTCGAGAAAAAAATGAAACGTTGCAAATCACCTTCTCTTTTGAGATTTGCACCACAAAAGTATTGCAATGGCGTCGGTTAACTTAGCCCACGGGGGGGGGGGGTTCTTCCATAGTAAAGGTACCTGGGGATGTGCCGCCCGCGAGGGTATACTTTTTCGGCCTTCTAGTCTAGCCAAGGGTGTACTTTTTGGCAATTTTAATCGAGTTAAGTCTAGGCAAGGGTATGCTTTTTGGGAATTTTGGTCAAAGAGATGTTAAAATTCGGTAATTTTGGTAAAAAACCCAACTTTTTTGGAATTTTGGTCGAGAATATGCGAAAATTTGGCAAGTTTTGCCTAGAAAATGCCAATTCAGAGCACTTCTGAAGGAAAAATTAGTCTAGCCAAGGGTGTCATTTTCACAAAAATTGGTCTAGCCAACGGTTACATTTTGAAACTGTGGGCGGCACCCCCTAACCGAAATTTAGCCGAGAACCCCCCCCCCCCCGTGACTTAGCCTGCGCGTAGACCCAGTTCTCTTAGCCTACGCCAACATCCGATCAAGTTTTTAGAAATCTTAAAGGCAGTCTGTCACGTCTCTGATTGGCCACGACAAAGTCAGAGCTCAACATAACAGATTTCTTTGTGAATCTGTGTATTTGAAAGAAAGGAGGGCTAATCGTCTTGCCTTTAATTGCCGTAGAAAGTCAGAGGATTAGCAGCCATCCAAGTTTCCTATTCGACGTATTTTCCATCACCCAATCAAATGCGTGACAGACTTCCTTCAAAGGGAGTATGCAATGGCAAATAGGCTTCTCTATAAAAAGAACAAAGAAAATGCGCAAACACAGCATTGTTTCTTTAGCTATCGATTATTAACAACACGTGTGGACCATCAATTTCAATGGGCTATATTTAGATTTTTCTGCTCTGTGCAAATGCAGGCTTATATCCTTGCACAAACCCTTTAACTTCCATTTGGATTGGTCGAGGAACAGATCACTTATTGTTTCATGGGGTTGCATTGTAAATATCATCGGAACAAATTTTTGCCGTTTTGCAGTGAAGGGACAGCAAGAAAGGTCAATTCAGTTCAGTGAGATGAGCGTAATTTGAGGATATAACAACAGTGAGGCTACTATTATAAGGTCTAGCATTTGACCAACTTGCATTACGTTGTGTAATGGGATCAATGGTAGTAGAAGTTGCATTTTGAGCAAATGTCCAATGCCGACGTTCACTCCATAATTTCATTTCATTTTCATTTGCATTTTAACTTGTTTATCCATGGTAATCCACTCAGTTAAACTGCTTCACAGGGAGCCATGCAAAAACAAAACCCGATAATAAAAATATACAACCCTATTTACAATAATCTAGGACAAAAGAAAAGAAAGGAAAACGAGATGAGTCATAGTTTGGTTTTATAATTTCTTCGAAAGGAGCTGAATGATGCGGACTCTTTTACAACACTATCTAGATCACTCCAGACCCTAGCCCCTCTGCAAGTAAACGATTTCTGATCAGCTGATGTTCTCAATAGGCCAAGATTTATTTCATTATTGATGTGAACAAACTTGGAGTCTGTGATGACAAAGAACCTGGGGGATTATTTTGATTCTGACAGCGGTGACATGGAAAATGATGACTTGGATCTTGGCCTCGTTAATCATCCATTGACTAACGGTTCTTGGCCTGTTCTGAAAATTTTTAGACAACCTAAACAATGAGCTCTGATATCTTGATATCAGATATCATCGACTCTTCTTCCAACCTGAGAATGATGTGTACAGTGGATTAATGAAGCAGAATTCAAATGTCTCAGTTGCTTAAAGACAAAAGACGGATATATATCGTCTGTTTAAAAACAACAACAAATGATCAGCGTTTGCCATCATTTGTCCAATTGTTTTGATAATCTCTCAAGATCATCAAATACAATATAATTTACAATAGACTATATTCAGATTGCCCAGGCCCCTGATTCAAGTTACCTTATATCTTCCGTCATTTGTCTTTAATATGCATGAAATATAATCATAATGATTATGAACCGTATGCAAAATAAGAAAGCTGCCGGCTAACAAAGCCATTCCAGTATCAAAAACGTTCTTACTTACTTTCCTCCAGGTTCCAAAGCTCGACATTGCAACATCACACGAGAGCAAGCAGGAACTTAGACCTGGGTAAGTTCTGAAAAAATGGTCCTACCCCATTGCGCTCTTTGACTTGGATTATTCTCACGTGCTGTTACTTCAGTCAAACATTGGCGCTATTCAAGCTTTCTCTGTAATAGTACGGCAGTCAACTCGCAGGGTAAACATACCATAAACATGCCGTGCCGTGCCGTGCCGTGCCGTGCCGTGCCGTGCCGTGCCGTGCCGTGCCGTGCCGTGCCGTGCCGTGCCGTGCCGTGCGGTGACGTGCTGTGAAGTGCCGAGCAGCACCATGCTGCACATGAAACTGCCTTAGGCCCGTTTTAAAAGTCGCACCGCGCTGTGCCGAACCGTGAATTTCGATCAATTTTACCTGGTTCGGCACGGCGCGACTCTTATAAAACCAACCTGATACTTGGTTCGACCCTCTCGACTGGGTCGACCTGGTGCGACTTATAAAACCAGTTTCAGTAGCGCCGTGCCGCACCATACTCACACCTGCATGAAAGAACTATAATTATTTCAATAATGATAATGGCTTATGGAGTGACGACTAAGTAAACGTTTATCCTCACATGGAATTTCTCATTTAATGAACAAATGTATTCAAATGCTTGAAATTAAAAAGAACATTTTCCAAATTCACTATTGTGCGCATTCATCATTATAGTTCGGCACGGCACAGCAGGGCAGAAGTTTTGTTCTTATGAAACAGAAGAGGCGCTCCAAGTCGTACCTCAGTCGAGCTCAAATTTGTACGGCTCGGTGCGGCGCCGCACGACTTATAAAACTGTCCTATGCATCCCAAATTTCAATTTCTCCACCAAAATATGTTTAAGGCAAGAAGTCTTTCCGAGATTAAAAGTTTGCAGCTTCCCTTTCAAACAGTGCAGGCACGTGGCTCGAAGAAATCATTGGATTTGTCAGCGGGGACAAGGTGTGGCATGGTTACACAGCTTGGCACAACTGCGATCCAGCGTATGAGTTAAGACGCCCTTTATGTTTAAATGCTTCTTCTGTTTTCCTTCAGAGAAAATTATTGGTATTCATTCAATATCAGCCATAATATTGCAAGTACAGGAGATGCCAAAGATATCAAAGTCACATGGTATATTCCATATTATATCAGATTTGGTCAGCTTTCTGCATCGAGTAATGACATCGAAGTGATCATGAAGGGGGATGTGGTGATTTTCAAGGTAATCACTTCGGAAAAGATATAAAATTTCTAGTTAATCTGGACCTCTCATATGATTAAGTTTTATTTCACCCTACTCCTCTTTGATGCAAATTTTTTTTGCAGATTTTTAACTCGTTTGGAATACCCTACTCGAGATTCACTTAGCAGCTGAGAAACACGCCAGACCCTCAAGGAATAGACCTTTTAGCTATTCTGAAAAAGAATGTGGAGCGAACGATATTTCATTACATTTTGTAGAATTTTCGAATTTGCACAATTGCGATCTTTATATATATAAATTTATATAAATATATAATTTATATATATATATTCTCAAAAGCTCATTCTCAAAGATGCTTTAAACATAAAAAAGATATTCAAAGAAAAACACTTCTGGTAAACGTTTCGGCCAAAGCCTTCATCAGTATAACTTTTCAAAATCAGATGGAGCATACATATAGATAATGAATTACAAAAACAATACAAAACAATAGCCTAAGCGGATCCTACCTATTACAATGCGTAATTAAAATGTGTAAAAGCAGCTGGTAATACAAAAGTGGCGGGAGAAAGATCAAAGAAAGCGCAGAGTTAAGAACTGCTGAAGTCGGTGGCTGTGCCTATCTCGCCGAAGCTGAAAAAGATCGCATGCTACAACAAAACAAACAATAGAAAGATCCGAGAGCGGATTGGCAGAACAGAAAACCCTAAAAAAACAGCGTGTGTCCCTTACGAAAAGCTCAGTGCTAAAATCAAAACAACACAACAACCAAAATTATAACAAAAATGAAATCTATGTATCAACCTGCCTAGTGTTTAAACCCTTAGGGGCAAAGCAATCCAGCCGATATTGCCAGAAGCTTTCCCGCAACCTAGTTCCCCCCGTTAGCCTATCGATTATCTTTACGCTAATATCCTTCAGAAACCCGTGGTGGCCTTCTTCAGTAAAATGTCTGAAGAATTCCACCTGGGGTACTGAGGCCCCCGAATTAAACTTACGACTACACGCCTTGTAATTATTAAACCTAAGCCTAAAAGGCGTGCAGGTGCTACCGACATATTGTACACCACAAACAGTACATTCCAACAAATACACAACATTTGACGAGTCACAATTAAACGAATAATTTATCCTATATTCCCGGCTATCTATGTTCGAATGAAAATGCTCACTATTGCTCATGACATTACACACTTGACAACGAGATTTACCACAACGAGAACATCCCTTCTTATCAGTCCCCCCATTTCCCTCATTATTCAGCCTAGCCCTAACGAGTATGTCCTTAACCCTATTCAGCCCGGGGGGGCCATTATGGCCCCCCCCTATGAAACGCTTTTAGATAGCAGTTCTGCCATGAAAAATGTAACTTTGAAGCTCCTTGACTTTTAATGAAATTTAATAGGCTACATAATTATCCATACTTCATTGTTAATTGTTGTGTCACGTGACCTCCAGATGCCTTTTGTTGGGGACTAGTCACAAAGAAAATCGTAAATCCTCTGTTATTTTCTTTCCAGTAGCATTAAATGTATTGATATATATATACCATTGGCTTTGTCTTGAAGAGAGCTTTCATTTCATATATAGTTTATTATTATTTGCTTACATCAGCAAATTTTATTTTCAATGACGTCATACAACTTTATGACGTCATATATTGAATGAATTAGTGAATCATTCATGAAAATTTGATCGAAATGGCGTGATAATGAACTGAGGTGTCTAATTTCGTTGATTAAAGGTCAAAATATATAATAAATAACTGTAACAATAGTTTTCATTGTTTGAAGTGTCCGTTAATTGGACTTAATCTGCAATAATTAACAAAGACAATTTTCAAAATTCAAATAATCAATAAAAGTATCTTTGGAGACTCCTAACCATCACTTTTGCAGCATAGTTAGCTACTCATCTTAAACAAATCAGTAAATATCTGGCATTTAAGAATAGTCACTACTTTTTGCTTGATTTTACCATTGTTTTTGGTTGCCTAGCAACAAATCACGTGACAAATTACTAATTACTGCTAGTTTTGGATTCTTTCCAGGTCCCTAATTGAATGTGCGAAGTTTCACCTACGAACAGTTTCTCGCTTCTGAAAAAAAGAGGGGGGGCCAAAATCGCCCCCCGGCGGACCAAAATACCAAAAATTTAACCCGGGCTGAATAGGGTTAAGGTTCTTACATCTCCTAAATGCTATTAAAGGTGGCTCAGGAAACACCTTCCCATGCTCCTCCGAATTTGTGAGCATAGGATGGAGTCTCCCGGCCACCTTCCCCAAACCATTGAGTGCTGGATGGTATGTCGCAACAAGTGGTACCCTTTCCCCCCTCCCTTGGGTATTGGTCCTATTTCCCGAATTTGCTAGAAGAGTCGTCCTATCCAACCTACGCACCCTATCTATTTGCTCATTAACTAAAGACTCTTCGTAGCCCCTATCCTTAAGCCATCCAGCTAACTCGCCTACTCTCTCCTGAAACTGGCGATCCTCCGAACATATCCTACGAAACCTAAGTGCCTGACCATAGGGGATCGCCTTCTTGGTGTGCCAGGGGTGACAAGACTTCTTATGCAAGTACTGATGTGTATCAGTTGGCTTGCAGAACAAGTCTGTCGAAAGGACTCCCCCCTCCCCCACGCTAACCTGAACATCTAAGAAACTAATACTATCCCGTGATTGCTCGCTAGTAAACTTAATGGTTTCATGGCTACTGTTGAGATGATTGATGAAAGACTTCAACTTTTCTTCCCCATGAGGCCAGATGAATCTCATCCAGACCAGGGGCTTGTCAGTTGAAGCCTCCAACAACCTCTCTTGATGACGAATCTGTCTCTGAGCGAGATGAAGTGAACACAACATTGAAAAATATCCGACTGAAAAATAGAAATGGTCTTCTCATTGCATATTTAAATATCAATTCAATTAGGAATAAAATCGACTTTTTGAGACCCATGGTATCGGAAACCACCGATATTCTGGTAATAGCAGAGACTAAGATCGACAGTACTTTTCCAACAAGCCAGTTCATGATTGAGGGATTTATGAAGCCATTTAGATACGATCGAAATCGAAATGGGGGTGGTTTGTTGATTTATGTTAGGGAACGTGCACCAGTCAAGGAGCTCACAAAATATAAAACTCCAAACGATATTGAATGTGGAATGATAGAGATAAATCTCAAAAAGCAAAAATGGCTTCTTGTGGCCATTTACCGCCCTCCTTCTCAGCCACAACAGTATTTCTTTAATGAAATTGGAAAAATGCTCGATCATTATTGTCGCCATTACGAAAGTCTCATTTTAATAGGAGACTTTAACTGCGAAATAGACGGAGACGTCATCAGTAGTTTTGTCGACAATTATAACCTAAATAGTCTTGTTAGGAGCCCAACTTGCTTCAAATCCGACAGTCCCCGATGTATTGATTTAATTCTGACAAATAGGAACAGAGGCTTCCAAAGTACTGTTGTCATAGAAACGGGATTGTCGGATTTTCACGCCATGATTGTCACCGTTTTAAAGGGTGGATATGTCAAAAGGGGGCCTAAGATAATCACCTATAGAGACTACAGCCGATTTAGTGCCGTGGACTTCAGAGCTCATCTCTCTAATGTGTTATCACAGGAGCTGGTTGGGAATGGGGACTATGGTGCTTTCGAGGCTGTGGTCATGGGCGTGCTGAATGAACATGCTCCTGTTAAGAAAAAATCTATCCGTGCAAATGATGCGCCTTTCATGACTAAAGTCTTGCGTAAAGAAAACATGCATAGAACCAAGCTTCGTAACAAGTATAACGACGATAGAACTGAGGAAAACCTCAAAGCTTTTAAAAAGCAGAGGAACAAGTGCGTAAAATTGTTACGCAATGCCAAATTTGATTACTATAGGAACATTGATCTCGGCAACCTTACCGATAATCATAAATTTTGGAAAACTGTAAAACCACTATTCTCAGACAAGGTGCAAGTAAATTCAGCTATTACTTTGATTGAAGATGGAAAAGTGGTAAGTCGGGACTCTGAAATTGCAGAGATTTTCAACAATTTTTTCGCCAATATTACAGAAAGTTTAGGGATCTCTGCAAATGAAGCATTACTGCTACCAACAAATGACATAATAGATCCAATCGATAAAGCTGTAAGGAAATTTGAATCACATCCAAGTATATGCAAAATCAAAGAGAACATTTCTTTATCCGAAAGATTTGAATTTAGAGAGGTTGCTGTTGAAGATGTTGCTATTCAAATCAGAAAACTTAACTCGAATAAGGCGTCTCCGGTCAACTGCATTCCTTCAAGAATTCTAAAGGAAAATCCTGAAGTATTTTCTGTTACCATCCAAAATCTGTTCAACTCTGGTCTATCCCAGGGTACTTTTCCCAAAGAATTGAAAGCTGGAGATATAAGTTCACTCTTCAAAAAAGAGGATGCCTTTACGAAAAAGAACTACCGACCCATCACAGTCTTGCCATCCGTATCAAAAATTTATGAAAGAATGATGCAGGATCAAATGTTACCTTTTGTTCAAAGTTTCCTGTCCTCACTCCTTTGTGGGTTTCGGGAAGGCTACGGTACACAGCATGCACTTCTACGTTTAGTGGAAGCCTGCAAAAAGACAATGGACAATGGGGGTGTCGCAGGGGCTGTCTTGACGG
This sequence comes from Aurelia sp. 3 sensu Dawson et al. (2005), assembly GCA_964020215.1. NCBI lineage: Eukaryota > Metazoa > Cnidaria > Scyphozoa > Semaeostomeae > Ulmaridae > Aurelia > Aurelia sp. 3 sensu Dawson et al. (2005). Next base: position 7,685,427 of record OZ026587.1, read on the forward strand.
ACCTGTCGAAGGCCTTCGATTGCCTGAATCATGAATTGCTAATTGCAAAATTAAATGCATATGGTTTCAGTAGATCTGCATTGCTGTTTATTCATAGCTATCTCACCGACAGGAAGCAGAGGGTAAAGGTTAACGGTTCATTCAGCACATGGACAGAAACCGTCCGAGGAGTACCGCAAGGTTCAGTCCTAGGACCCCTTTTGTTTAATATATACCTGAATGACCTTTTCATGTCCCTGGAGGAGACCGAAATCTGTAATTACGCTGACGACACAACTATTTATGCGTGTGGTCCTAATATTGAAAATGTCATTATGCATTTAGAGAATGATGCCCTCAAAATAACTGAATGGTTTCCAAACAACTTCATGAAACTAAATGAAGACAAATGCCACTTAATGATTTTTGGTGCAAAAGGAAGTAATGAAATATCAATTACAATAGGCGAGACCTGTGTGAAAGAAAGTACAGAGGAAAACCTTCTCGGCATAACTTTCGATCAATCACTTTCTTTCAAACAACATGTCAGGGCTCTTTGCAAAAAGACTGGCCAAAAACTCCACGCTCTTGCCAGAATATCACGTTACATGGACACTGAAAAACTACAGCAGTTAATGAGGGCGTTTATCTTATCTCAATTTAGTTACTGTCCACTTGTTTGGATGTTTTATGATAGAACGTTGGACCATAGAATAAATCGTACTCAAGAAAGGGCATTACGCATAGCATATAAAGATTACGGGAATGATTTTGGCTTTCTCTTGGAGCAGACCAAATCGGTACCAATCCATGTAAGAAACCTGCAGTTGTTAATGACAGAAATGTATAAAACCAAATCCGATCTAAACCCACCTTTCATGAAGGATATTTTCAAGGAACGAAATATTAGCTACAATCTAAGGCGTGGCAATGATGCTCAACTTCCAAAGGTACGAACTACGTCATTTGGAATTGAGAGCATAGCCTACCTTGGAAATAAACTGTGGCAGCTATTACCGCTAGAAATAAAACAATCAAATACCCTTCCTATTTTCAAAAAACGAATTAGATGCTGGAAAGGTGATAAATGCAACTGTAGGCTCTGCAAGACATATATTCCTAAAGTGGGGTTCCTGGCAAGATAGATGTTTTTATCATGTAATCTTTTTGTATATATACGCATTGTAAATTTCTTTATATATATATATTCTTTCTTTTTTAGATATTTGTATTAATTTTTAAAGTAGGCCTTAATTAGCTGTAAAGTAGCTATTTTCAACTTAGCCTACAAAAAAATAAAGTAATGATGATGATGATGATGATGATGATCTTCCAACCGGGTCATGAAGAGATTAGCATAGGCCGGAGCGAACTTCGTGCCTATAGCCGTGCCCAATTTCTGCCTATAAATCCTATCATTAAATTCAAAATAATTACTCTCCAAGACCAAGGACGCCAATCCCACTAGGGTATCAGTAGCCACGCCCGGGTTTTCCCTTCCATCCAGCGCCTCCCTGATGGCCTCTAAACCCTCCCCGTGTGGAATGCTGGGATAGAGTCCCACAACATCAACCGTACACAACATAGCCCCCTCTGGTATCTTTCCTAACTTACTTAGCCTAGATAGAAAGTGGTTAGTGTCCTTAACATACGACCTACTTTGGCTAACCAACGGGTTAAGGTGGTGGTCTAAATATTCTGAAATATGTTCTGTTATTGTACCGCAATTGGAAATGACTGGTCTCCCCTTAACACTACTAAGACCCTTGTGGATCTTAGGCAACAAGTAAAATCTACCTAACTTAGAATCCTTAACCTCCAAATACTCAGTCACTTCCTCTAATCCCGGGTCCTCCTCCCTCAACTCATTCAACCTAGAATTAATGGTCTTACCCAAGTCTACCGTGGGGTCCACCTCTATTTCTTCATAAACCTGCCTATCGTCTAATTGTCGGTTAGCCTCACTTATGTAGTCCCCCCTATCCCATACTACAACCGCTGATCCCTTGTCCGCTTCCTTGATCACTATGTTCCTATCAGATTTAAGTTGCTTTAAAGAAAGTTGTTCAGAAGAAGAAAGATTACTAAAGTTCTTACCCTCCGGCGAGACAGACATTACCTCCTTCTCCAGCAGCGAAAGGTGGCAGCCCCCTAAGGACGACCCTGTTCTTGAAAACTACCTTTCGCTGCTGGAGAAGGAGGTAATGTCTGTCTAGCCGGAGGGTAAGAACTTTAGTAATCTTTCTTCTTCTGAACAACTTTCTTTAAAGCAACTTAAATCTGATAGGAACATAGTGATCAAGGAAGCGGACAAGGGATCAGCGGTTGTAGTATGGGATAGGGGGGACTACATAAGTGAGGCTAACCGACAATTAGACGATAGGCAGGTTTATGAAGAAATAGAGGTGGACCCCACGGTAGACTTGGGTAAGACCATTAATTCTAGGTTGAATGAGTTGAGGGAGGAGGACCCGGGATTAGAGGAAGTGACTGAGTATTTGGAGGTTAAGGATTCTAAGTTAGGTAGATTTTACTTGTTGCCTAAGATCCACAAGGGTCTTAGTAGTGTTAAGGGGAGACCAGTCATTTCCAATTGCGGTACAATAACAGAACATATTTCAGAATATTTAGACCACCACCTTAACCCGTTGGTTAGCCAAAGTAGGTCGTATGTTAAGGACACTAACCACTTTCTATCTAGGCTAAGTAAGTTAGGAAAGATACCAGAGGGGGCTATGTTGTGTACGGTTGATGTTGTGGGACTCTATCCCAGCATTCCACACGGGGAGGGTTTAGAGGCCATCAGGGAGGCGCTGGATAGAAGGGAAAACCAGGGCGTGGCTACTGATACCCTAGTGGGATTGGCGTCCTTGGTCTTGGAGAGTAATTATTTTGAATTTAATGATAGGATTTATAGGCAGAAATTGGGCACGGCTATAGGCACGAAGTTCGCTCCGGCCTATGCTAATCTCTTCATGACCCGGTTGGAAGAGAGGTTGTTGGAGGCTTCAACTGACAAGCCCCTGGTCTGGATGAGATTCATCGATGATGTATTCTTTATCTGGCCTCATGGGGAAGAAAAGTTGAAGTCTTTCATCAATCATCTCAACAGTAGCCATGAAACCATTAAGTTTACTAGCGAGCAATCACGGGATAGTATTAGTTTCTTAGATGTTCAGGTTAGCGTGGGGGAGGGGGGAGTCCTTTCGACAGACTTGTTCTGCAAGCCAACTGATACACATCAGTACTTGCATAAGAAGTCTTGTCGCCCCTGGCACACCAAGAGGGCGATCCCCTATGGTCAGGCACTTAGGTTTCGTAGGATATGTTCGGAGGATCGCCAGTTTCAGGAGAGAGTAGGCGAGTTAGCTGGATGGCTTAAGGATAGGGGCTACGAAGAGTCTTTAGTTAATGAGCAAATAGATAGGGTACGTAGGTTGGATAGGACGACTCTTCTAGCAAATTCGGGAAATAGGACCAATACCCAAGGGAGGGGGGAAAGGGTACCACTTGTTGCGACATACCATCCAGCACTCAATGGTTTGGGGAAGGTGGCCGGGAGACTCCATCCTATGCTCACAAATTCGGAGGAGCATGGGAAGGTGTTTCCTGAGCCACTTTTAATAGCATTTAGGAGATGTAAGAACCTTAAGGACATACTCGTTAGGGCTAGGCTGAATAATGAGGGAAATGGGGGGACTGATAAGAAGGGATGTTCTCGTTGTGGTAGATCTCGTTGTCAAGTGTGTAATGTCATGAGCAATAGTGAGCATTTTCATTCGAACATAGATAGCCGGGAATATAGGATAAATTATTCGTTTAATTGTGACTCGTCAAATGTTGTGTATTTGTTGGAATGTACTGTTTGTGGTGTACAATATGTCGGTAGCACCTGCACGCCTTTTAGGCTTAGGTTTAATAATTACAAGGCGTGTAGTCGTAAGTTTAATTCGGGGGCCTCAGTACCCCAGGTGGAATTCTTCAGACATTTTACTGAAGAAGGCCACCACGGGTTTCTGAAGGATATTAGCGTAAAGATAATCGATAGGCTAACGGGGGGAACTAGGTTGCGGGAAAGCTTCTGGCAATATCGGCTGGATTGCTTTGCCCCTAAGGGTTTAAACACTAGGCAGGTTGATACATAGATTTCATTTTTGTTATAATTTTGGTTGTTGTGTTGTTTTGATTTTAGCACTGAGCTTTTCGTAAGGGACACACGCTGTTTTTTTAGGGTTTTCTGTTCTGCCAATCCGCTCTTGGATCTTTCTATTGTTTGTTTTGTTGTAGCATGCGATCTTTTTCAGCTTCGGCGAGATAGACACAGCCACCGACTTCAGCAGTTCTTAACTCTGCGCTTTCTTTGATCTTTCTCCCGCCACTTTTGTATTACCAGCTGCTTTTACACATTTTAATTACGCATTGTAATAGGTAGGATCCGCTTAGGCTATTGTTTTGTATTGTTTTTGTAATTCATTATCTATATGTATGCTCCATCTGATTTTGAAAAGTTATACTGATGAAGGCTTTGGCCGAAACGTTTACCAGAAGTGTTTTTCTTTGAATATCTATATAAATATATATATAGCTAGCTGTTGAATATTTATATATATATTCTTTTCTCGTTTTAACATATATATATATATATATATATATATATATATATATATACCGGGTGTCTCAAAAAAAAGTACCCCCTTTTGACTGGAAATAGGAACGGAACGATAAGATATCATTACTATCCGAGTGGACAGCTAAATTTATCAATCTTCAACTTAGATCCACATACCTTGCATTTAAGAATTGGGCACCAAACACTGGAGATACAAGCTTGCAAAGTCAAAATTTACAGTGCACCCGAAACCAGAGGTTTTGTAAAAGGGCCTAGCCACGATTTGCTATCACAGGCATGTTGCACAGGAATTTCGACTTTGACCTTTAGCTTTCTCCATTGAAAAGAATTATACCTTGAAATGCTTCAATTGTTCTACAAATAGTTATTCCTTTGAGGAATCAATCTGTGCATTGCATTCCACTCCAAGTGTCAAAGAAGAAGAAAAGGAACACATGCATGCTCATTTGGGAGATGTTGCACGACTTCATCATTCTTACCACATTTTTGTTATATTTGTTTAATCAGGGCGATTTCCACGAGTCTTTTTTATTCTCTTCAAACGTGAAAAACTGAAAGTTAAAGTTTACAGGTGCTTTGGAAAAGATCCATAATACAAATCATGGCTAGGCCCTTTTACAAAGCCTCTGGTTTTGGGTGCATTGTAAATTTTGTCTATGCAAGCTTGTATCTCTGGTGTTTGCTGGACGATTCTTAAATGCAAGGTATGTGAATCTAAGTTGAAGATTGAAAAATTTAGCTTGCTACTCGGAGAGTAATGATATCTTATCGCTTCGTTCTTATTTCCAGTCAAAAGGGGGTACTTTATTTTGAGACACCCGGTATATATATATATAATCAATTAAAAGTATAAAACACAAACAAATACAACTACTGTGCCAATCATGGCGGGAATAGACGCTGGGTCATCGAAGTTCCCACCATGAAAGGCACTTACAACTCAGTATTTACGATTCATCAGAAGAAAAAACTACAAAGAAATTTAATGTCTGTCTCACATCCGATGCCAGGCAACAATATTAGCGAGTATCAAGAAATTTGAAAGGACACAGGTGCTAGGTAATGAAGAGGGGGCCCCAAGCCACCCATCCACACAGCAGGAACCCCATCTCACCACTATCCCGCACCCGCACCGAAATAGCGATCTAACGCCATTTAATCGAACCTCGCGTATAAAAATTCATAAAAATGTCGCTCGATCCAGGCTCTTTCGTAGAATAGCTAAAAAGTCTATTAGCCAGCATTCATTTCCTGTAGCCCTCGATAGAGAATCAACACAGCCTGCAGTACTGAACTATTTTGATTGAAATAGACCTTTTAGCTACTCTACAAAAGAGCCTGGATAGAGCGTTATTTTTATACATTTTTATACACGAGGTTCGATTGAGTGGCGTTAGACCTTCTATCAGTATTGTGCACATTCGAAAATTCTACAGATTGTGATGAGATATCGTTCGATCCACATTCTTTTTTAGAATAGCTAAAAGGTCTATTGAAAATTTAGGGGAGGGTGTGGCTGATGCGGGCTTTAACCCTATTGTAGCAAAGGGCAAAAAATGCCCCCACACCAAACTTTTGATTATAAAACAGAGACTAAATGAGAAAGAGAGCTGAAATATCCTTGAATTCTCCCATTTATTAATTGGCAATCATTTTAGGCCCAATCGGAAGAATTGACTGTGTGGAAATCTGCCTTACCAGGTGAGTCAGAGATGTATATCTTTGACGCACCTGGTACACACAAATGTTTGTAATGTATGTTTCTTTTGTTATACTAGATTTGCCGTTATATTAAATTGTTGTAATATGTCGCTCGTATTGGAAACTGGATAACCTTGTGTCCCTTCTCGCTACGAACGACATAATTTTCCTTTGTGTATTCTAGTTTAACGGTTGTTGTTTTTGAAAGTGTATATTTTTAGTATTTTAGGATGATAAAAAAAAGCGACGTTTCTACTTCTCTGGTGTCAAATAATGGAATGATATCCCTGACAACGTCCGAGAAAGAGATTCTATCGCAGGTCTTAGAGATTATCTTTTGAAACTTTCACAGCACCCAAACACCGACCCCTTGGTAGAGCAGCAATGAATATTACTATTTTTTTCTTTTTCTCATATTATCTTTGAAAAAATATTGTCAGTAGGTTATGAATTTGCTGAAAGGATCTCGTGTGTAAATATTGATAAAGTGAAATTAAAAATGCCGGACCTTTTTTGAGCCACAAGGTACTTCAAAATGCATCATTACATCTAGCAACATTTAGGCCGTGTGTTGCCGGACATGATCGATACGAATGGCATCAAAACTACCCATGATCCAACATAGAAAGCGAGACTTATCCTGTTTTCAATTATTTTTACAGAAATCAAACTTGGCAAAGGGAGCAGTTGCAAATGTGAAGTTCCAGGTCTTTTTAGCTAATGGTACTGATATGGATAAAGGACACCATTATGCCGTCACTACAATTACCATGAGTTGGTATTCAACATCATCTGTCAAATACACATCACCAACTACTTCTTACAGCATGGAATTTGTTGTTCCAGGTATGATATAAAAGTAACAATATGCCGAACGGCTTGAACACGGTAGCAACTATTTGAAAGCTTTGAAAATTGCCAAAAATCCACAATGGTATCAAATGTGGAGACCTATCAACGATGGCATTGAGGATACGGAGTAATTTTTTGTTGCTCTGCCCTTCTCTGGAAGTAACACGTAGAGATCTTCTCTCTGAAGTCTCCACTTTATTACGACCACTCGGACATATCGATCTTTCAATCGCAATACTTCAAGAGCCCATTCACCTAAGCATATAAAATTTTAAAGGATAATTCAGAAGTATACTACGACTTTGTAAACGTTTCGACTTTCATCTTCTTCAGTAACTGTTCTTACAAGACTTGGGGACCTACCTAAAAACCTACCGTAGATTACAATAGGGTAACAACAGAAACGACCTAACAAAGGGACCCGCCTAATACACATTTGTTATAACTGAAATAGAAAAGGTCGGGCCGGAAGCATAAAGAGAAGTAAAGCAATGGCCGACAGAGAGAAAGGTAAACTTGAAGTGGGAGCCAGAAGTGCCGCCGTCTCATGGGAAATAAAAGTCATAAACATACTCTAAACAAACAAAATAAGGAATTCCTTGAGTTCACCAATGCTGCTAGTGCTGATGGCTGATAAGAAAGCGAGAATAATCACAAAAATACTTCAATCTTTCCGCTTCTAACTAGAATTCGAATCATTTAAAGTGGTTAAGCACTCTTGCTATGGATTTTCAAAAGTGGAAACTTTTTCTGGCTCACCCGGTATAAGTGATGAGGCAAACCTAGAGAACAATAACTAATACCTAAAACCCAAAGGAATAGAAGATTGCTGAGAGTTGAGTGATGTTAAAGTGTCTCCCAGGGGGACACACTCGGCACATGCACATACAGGGAGGTAAGTCCGATATTTTTGGTCAGAATGTTGCCAAAGATGATATTTTTGGGTCCAAATAAAACTGAAACTATGTTGATGATATTTTTTGATACCAAACATCGTTATATTGATATTTTTGGGTTCGATGGAGGCAATCCTGACTTTTATTTGCATTGTTTGGGGATATTTTATGTTCATGTACAGGTTTATATATATAAAATGAGCTGATATTTATTGGTTGCATTGAAGCTGAAGTGATATTTTTGGGTTGCCTTAAAATTTCTTGGTATGCGTATGTGCTGAGTGCCTCCCTCCTGGGAAGTGTCTAAGGTATCTTGGTTAAAGTTTCAATGCAATGCCCCCTGCAAATCATCTATTTGCAGGAAGCATACAGGTGTTAGCACATCTCTTTGTCTTGCCGCCATTTTGTTATCCACGTAACACTGTTAATGCTTGAACAATTTTTTATAACACCATTAAAGTATGAAGACATCATTTCTGTTTGTAACTTTGTAATATTATTCCGCCAAGTGTTATCTAATCTTGAATTCGCCAAATCATGAATTTTCTTCATCACATGTTTATGACTCTTTTAAGGCGACAACATGTTTTTGAAAAATATGGTATAACTATGATTATTGTTGTCAATGTTTATTGTTGATAAGATTGTTCGGAAAAAACCATACTTCCTTTTGCTAAATTGATGGATGATAAAAAATTATCAATGATTGTATGGAAACAGTGACTTTTTGGTTTGTGTTACATATGCAGTTCTCAATATATCACCAGGAGGAACAAGCAAAAATAAGTTATTCTAAGTAATCAAATTTGTTTTTCATTTTTAGTAAAACATTTACGAACAGAACTCATTTCAATTTCTTGATTAAGCCCTGACCAGGATAATTTTCTTGGGTTGAGTTCCGCTAGCTGTCGAGTAGCAGTAGCAATCTATCACTTTGCACAGAAATTCAAGGACGTTGGAAGCATCTCAAACTAGAGGGAACGACACTACGAGGACACTTTTTTCTTAAGAAAAGGGGTCATTTGGTAAAAATGAAAATAGCACTTCTTTGTTTATTGCAAAATCTTGGATTGGACACGTTTCCCCAATGCCCCCAGTTCCTACGTCTATGCAGAAATTCTTTATTTCCAAGTTAATGTCTGAATTCATCAATGAATCGTATTTTCTTCAAGAAATCGTCACCCGTTATGAACATGTTTTTTTGAGTGGCAGAAAACTGCAATTTTTGACTATCAAAACTAAATTTGATACGAGAAATCGTCGCTCCTTTTTCAGGTGTCAGCAGGAGTGCTGTTCAAAGGAGAAAACATTGAATTTCTAGTTCCTTTTTTCTCCATGATTCTATGACGCTTTGTTCTTGAGTTATAAACGGTCAAAGTTAGGAGTAGTTGGTGAGCCACGGAATCCTTGGATCGAATGAGCTAAGAAGTTTTTAATCAATAAATGAATCTTAACTTGGTATGTTGTCTGCGAAACATTGCAGGTTGATTGAAGACTGTATTGTTGGTGCTATTGCTTTGTGAGATGTTAAAAAAGAGCACTAAGTGAGCACAATAGTGCTTGATATGTAAAATTATCAGACCTCTTGCTGGCTTGATCATAACATGCTCATGAATGTTATGAACAGTAAATCAGTGTTAGGACTATCTTCGGACTTCAAAGAACCTTGAGAGCTCATTTTGGATGCGCAAGAGTACTGCAGGAGCAAAGAGTCCTTCTATCAAAACAAGGATTTTTCACTAACATAAAACATAGAACTTAAGTAACAGAATTAATCAACGTTCCCATGAAAAGAGCTTTTACTAAGCTATTTGCGGTGGATATGGATCTAGAGAATGGATTTTGAGAGCAGATTTAATCAATGAGCAGTTCCAGAGCAAAGGATCCTTATGACCGAAAGGATATTCCAATTTTGATCAAAGCACAGGGAGTGCGCGATAACTTTTCGCTCATTTTCTAACCTAATTGATTTGAAAGTGTCCTTCTTACCTGACAGTTTCATGACCACTTGTAACTGCTAGAAACCTTTGAAGGACAGCTTGCTAGGCCACTTTTAAGCTCTCTACCAATTTTGAGCTACGAGCTACTTAACGTTATTAAGGACTTTTAGCTCTTTACCTACTCTTAATTTTGGTATATCAGTGGGTTGCATTATTTCTCAAAGGAGCACGAAAAGTTTCTGCAGCACAACTGAAGGTTATAAAGGATTTTGAGGACATTGGTAGGTCCTTGTGTTTTTGGGACTATTTGCTCTCGAGCTACTCCCTTTTTGTCAATTGGACAAATGAGAAACAATTGACAAATTGTTGTGGGTACAGGAATGCTGCAAACGTGAGCGGGAAAGTGGCGTTACTTTCAAAAACTATTCTAGAACCTTCTTGGCAACTAAGATGCTCATAGACTTCTCATTTCTAACTAAAAACTGCTCTTCAGGGTCTTCAGAGTTAACGAAGGTATCATGTTAAGTATTGAATTAGGTTTTACTTATCCTTGCTCCAGAAGGAGTGCCTTGTGAGCAAAGTCCTTAAATGACTCATATCTCACAAAGTACCCTAAAATCACATTTTTGTCTTCTTTTATCTGGTTAGTTCTTTCAAAATACATACTTGACCAAAGTTTCATGTAATTTCATTACGTTTTGCTCCTCTGGTGCTCATTTTTGTGATTTTTCGACTTTCAAAATGGCGGATTTTCCGCCAGTCAAAAGAAACATGTCCTTATAAGATAGTAATGCTCCCCATGAGTGAAAATCACAACCTGATTAAGAATCATACTCTTACATGCTAAAGACGTTCCAATGTGATTGAGTGAGCACCTTTTCTTTTCAGGCTGCTCCAGCTCTCTTGGAATGGGATCTGGTTTGATAAAATCTCATCAGTTGATTGCTTCAAGCTCCCTTCCTGCATCAAGACCAGATATGGCAAGATACAGCAGCGATGCGTGGTGTGCCAAGACTCAAGACGCTAATCAATATCTACAGGTAGGGAAAGAAACTATATTGCACGTGTAATTCTCCATTTCTTTGTGTATCCTATCTTTGACAAGGGAACCTACCAGATGACCCAGACAGAGCAGAAACTGCGCACACATGGGCAAAAATCGTAACTTAGTCCGCCTAGCTCCCTACAACAGATCCCAATATCCAGCAACTCTTGACATTTTGTTCCTTGGGCCGTAAGCTTTTGATTTATCATTTCAAAAAGTTTATGTATCTAAACACTTCTTTATCTCAGATTGCTCAATGACGTCATTTTACGCAGTTTCTGCTCTGTAGATCACCCAAAGATCTGTTCACATAAATGATTTTTCCGGTGAAAAAGGCAAATCATCTCTCAAGATGTTTCTTGGTCTGCTTAGACGCTATTTACACCGTACGGGTATAACTCTCCTTTATCTGTATCAAAAGTTTAATGGAACAGCCTCCTGCTTACACCGTTTCTGCTTATCCAGTTCTTGTCCTTTCTAACTTGCAAAAAAGTTTTCTGTGGCAGTGTAATTCTCTTGACCAGTAACAAATTTTATCTTATAAGACTGTGCCCGTTCCGTGAAAATATGGTGTTTTGGGTGACTCTGATTTCCGCTCCAGCAACCAGTGAACTGCTGGTTTGCAAGGCTACCATCCTCGGAAATCTGTCAATTTCTTCAATTCTTTTTGGCCTATCGAAGAGCAACGAGAAGGATATTGTTCTGTGCAAGGGTGGCGCCACGGGGGGTGGACTGGGGTGGACATGCCCATCCCACTTTCCTCAGGTCAGTATTCATTCCTAAGCAAACATGATATAAAAATCGTTAGGTATACCTTCTGACAATCAATTCTACCTCTTGTCCACCCCACTTTTTCAAGGCTAGCGCCGCCCCTGGTTCTGTGTCTTGTTTGCAGTCGAAAGATGTACTGAATAAATCGCAGTGTTTCTGTCAACGCTGGCCTCGGAATATCTTTTACAACACTCTTTACTGATTTCAGAATATCGGAGTTTTCTCCAAAACTATCTCATCAAAAGTTTTCAATTTTCTTTCTCATTATCATTCACTGGATTTTTCGCTTTTTCAACTGTGCAAGGCTGATTGAATAAGGTAGGCCATATTTCCGGTAATGGAATGTTAATAAAATCTGGTTACCTTTCTTGCAGGTACTGTTTACAAAACAAACAAGAGTTACAAAGATTGTAACTTGGGGAAGAAGCTTGAAGCCTCATTGGATTAAAGAATTTGCCATTCAATTCAGTGATGATAACTTCAATTGGGTGTCTTACAAAGAAAATGGATTTGAAAAGGTAAGACATCCTTTCCACTTGCCTGGGTTAAAACAAAAACATGCTAAAAGTTATCCTTTTTGTGTAGGATTTTCAATTATCCTGTGCAGAAACAGATAAGTTTAAAACTGGTTTCAGAGTGAATCAGTTTTAATGTAAGAGTCTTTTAATCCACCAGTTGGTTTATGCTGGGACGTAGAAAGCACTTCAAACTTGGGGGCCACGACACTTCGATAGCATTTTTCCAGGAAACGTTCTTAGCACTACCGTAAAACTGTTGTTGACTTTGTCCAGATGTCATTCACTACTCACATCTCGCGTAATCTTTCATTTCAATTCGTTTTCAACTTTTTAAGGATGCTAGCCTTTAAGCAATGCTGAATTTCGAGGGGACCTTCAACAAAAAACCTAAAAAATAAACTTGAAAGCACAATTTTTCAGTTCATGAAATCCCATCAAGAATCTATATAATCTACTATGAAAATGTACAAAAAGGAAACTCCAAATAGATCTGCTAAGCAAATGACTACCTTCATTACAATACAGCTCAAGGATAGCTTAAAATCCCGAATTAGGCAGATTCATACTTTAAAATTGAGATAAAGCAAGGGACGAGACCGCGGAGTGGTGTAAACCTCTGAGTTTGCAGCCAGAACAGTCAGGCAGAGTGGGTTCAGAACCCGGTAGGCCCCCACCATTTGAGCGTCACAACATGGGGTCGCCGACTCGATTAGCGCTTGGCTACTTCTGCAATCACAGCGCTTGGCGCTAAATACGGAACTTCACCTTTACCTTCACCTTTACCTTTCTCCTAGTTATATTTGATTCTCAAATCTCATAGTTGCCTTGAGAATGATTCTTTTATGGATGGTGTATTAAAAGATTAAGGCCAGGTTCACACTAATCCGTTTTTGCATGAAAACGAATATGTTTAGCTCCGTTTTTGGTCTTGTGTTCACATTAATCCACTTCAAAAACGGAACTAAATGAATACGCTGACAAAAACGGAGGGAGTTGAATGAAAACGGACTTTAACAAAATCGCATATCTGTAATGTGAACACCAAAAACGGAGAAATTTGAATGCACTAACACCAACAAGCCTTGCTAGTCTTGTTTTCCAAAAGAGACAATCAGGTGTCTTTCTGAGAACAACTGTGAACACTCATTGAAAGATATGCATTTTTATCTGAAAACGGATCAGTGTGAACGGGGAGGAAAAAAAGCTCCGTCCTTAGGAGTAAAAACACATCTATATGACAACGGATTAGTTTGAACGGGGGCCTACGTCGCAGTTTTCAGCATTAGAAGATAGTCGTGTGAATCCTTACAGTTTCGGGGGAATTGTCAGAACCAGAGTTATTTTAAGTTGCGAATGAACTGAATACCATTTCTACAACCAATTTGTGATATCATTACTATGAACAGGAATGCGTCAACTTTCTCGTTGTGCTTTATATCTCAATAGAGTCAGTCATCTTTAGAAATTTTCGTTTTGAAACCTTCAAATAGAATGTCCTGAAGATTAAATACACTTTGCATCATAGATCTTCAAAGGAAATACTGATCACACAACTGCAGTCAGTCATTGGTTGATGTACCCAATCTCTGCCAACTACATTCGCATACTTCCAAAATCTTGGAATACTCAAATGTGCTTGAGATTTGAGCTTTATGGCTGTCAGGTGAGCCATACAGGTAGGTCTGTTTATTGCAGCACTAGCCGCAAAGTATTTCAAAAGAATTAAAGAGTTGTGATATCTCTTTCTTTCCTTCTTTCGGTTTGTGGAATTATGGCAATCCTGCAGTTCACTTTGCCGTAAATAACCTTTTGTCGTCACACAATAGCAAAACAAAACGATAACAATAACAATAAGAATAACAATAACAATAACAATGACAATAACAATAACAATAACAATAACAATAACAATAACAATAACAATAACAATAACAATAACAATAACAATAACAATAACAATAACAATAACAATAACAATAACAATAACAAAACGTTAGAGGCAGTGTCATCAAAGCCTTCTTAAAGACAAATGACGGAGATATAAGGCGACTTAAATCAGGGGCCTGGGCAATCTAAAAATAGCCTATTATATTCCTATATATTTTATGATCTCAAAAGATTGTCAAAACAATAGGACAAATGATGGCAGGCGGCCATCTTTTGCTCTTTTCGTAAGCTAGGCGTTATAAGACATAATATAAGACAACTTAAATCAGGGCCCTGGGAAATCTAGATATAGTCTATTGTAATCCACAATAGTATTTGATGATGTCCAGAGATTATATCAAAACAATTGGACAAATGATGGCAGGCGCCCAAGTTTTGTTCTATTTTTAAACTTGCCGCTATATATCCGTCATTTGTCTTTAATTGTCTCTTATTCTATTGAATGAGTGCATCCCTGTCTGACTTTGTTATGTTCTTGAGACAGTGGGCGGAGAGACGGCAGTGATTTTGTGATGTAATGCCAACAGAACTTAACTGACTGCAAGAATGAGGGGTTGCGAGCCAGAAAGGGGGGGGGCACAGGCATATTGTAATGGCAACAGAATGAAAATGGCCTATGACTTTTATTCCATTCCATGTGTTGGTGCAGTTTGTTCCCATTTCCAAAAACGCTGCACTCACTAGCTGTTATTGCTAGTCATATGAATTAGATCAGATTGTCTGGGTGCTTCAAAGTGCTCTTTGATTGTAGGTAAGATATGTTAGGCCATGCAACAACATGTTACGAAGGCTATTATAAACACCTTCTTAACTGGTTGCTTAGTTTCTCTATCTGCATCTTTTTTTGATAAATTCGGGAAGGATTATCAGCGAATGAAGCAAATATTGTGCGTCATTGGCAGATCCTATCGAAAAAGGTACCCTACCTTACCCTAGACTTATGACGATGAGTCTCTTGTTTCCCTGTGCTCTTTGACTTGATGATGGCGCTTCGGTCAATAGAGACTCATAGTATTACTATGAAAAACCTGGCCCTATTTAGGCCCAAACTGAGCAATTTCTTCAGTAACAATCAGATTGCGAGATTTGGCAAGAACAATGCTGTCGAATTTTCAATTCGAATGATGCAGTTGACTAGATTTTGAACGAAGTTGCTGCGGCAGGCTGTTGTAAATTGCTCTGGTTTGTTTTGGTCGTAAAGACATGGAAAATGTAGCGTTGAAAGACTTATTTTGCACTCACCAGGTGAAGTGAACTTCCTTCTTCAGATTTATACCAAGTTTCGTTCATTAAATATCTGTTTAACGTGGTTTTTATAGCATTTTCTTTCCGAGGAGTGACTGTTGAACAGAGCTACGGCAGTCGTTCGATCATGACTCGATCGATCGAATGCCTAAGATAGGGCCAGGTTTATTACTGTTTTATGATGAGTCCCTCTTGAGCAAGGTTTACCGCAGGGATGCAAGGGATTCATCGTCATCAGTCTAGGTTTATTACTGTTTCATGATGAGTCCCTCTTGAGCAAGGTTTACCGCAGGGATACAAGGGACTCATCGTCATAAGTCTAACCCTACCCTGCGGTATACCCTAACAGCGCTACTATTAGTTGTCCACCTTCTACTCTCCAGTGCAAAACAAGATGGACTCTTTCAGTTGATTGAACTTTGAAGATTTTTACACCTCAAGCCTCAATGGGAAAGTCTCAAATCAACTTCATTAAAACAATGAGAACAAATATTTCTTAATTGTTGTCATTTCCAAAGAAGCAAAAAGTCGTTTCTTTTATCAAGACATGTTTTTAATATTTGGCACAGCATTTGCGATGCCAAAAAATCAGGTTTACAACGATGGTACTGGTTGAAAGTTAGCCACGGTTCTACGGCAAAATTGATTAATTGCTCCCAGAAATGATACTTTCAGTTTGAAGTACTTTTGTACCATGCATTCTTAGTTTTTTCAGTTGTTCTCCATCTCTCAAATTATCATTGCTCCTCATTTTTTGGCACAAGAGAGTATTTGAGCCGTAATTGTCTTCTTCGTTTGTGAAGTCTGTTACATATTAGATGGCACGTGGCATTCTTTATGTATAAAGAAGTTTTAAGAGAAGTCTTTCAACTGTTTGCTTTCCTTCTTCACTATTTTGATTTGACATCTAAAGATGTAAATAGACTTTAGTATTGCATCGATTTTAATTATTTCGTGAGGTCTTGCGCTTTATCTATGTGTTTTAAGTAATTTTGTTATCTCTCTATTGGTAGACATAACCTTTTGCTCCCAGGGTATGGTCTTAGTGGTTAACTAGGGTATGTTTTTTAAGCAGCGTTGCAGCGTTTTTAGGTCTTGATCTGTATTTTAATATCTTACGGGGTTATTTATGCAAAAAAGAATAACTAAATTGTTTCATAGACAACTGCGTAAATCCAATTGGCATGGAAACTGGTTTTATTCCTGACGCTGCACTGTCGCATAGCATCACTGATGCATCTTCGCTAAGCTACCCTGTAAATGCACGCTTGAACAAAAAGGTAGACAACTACCCATTTGGATGGGCAACTTCACTGGATCCAGCTAAAAAGGACTGGCTACAAGCTGACTTGGGTTCTGTTCATAAGGTAAAGTGGCAAGTTTGATAACATTTTGATCAGTTATTGATCAATCAGTGACGAAGTGACTTTGCACATGAGGGATGATGCAACGATTTTTTGGGAGAGGAAGACAAAATTGCAGAATTTCTTACCCATCAACTGCCTAGTTATCCAATATGCATAGCTGTTGGTCACTTTGAGTAGACATTGAAAATACCAGGATAGGATTTGTAGCATTTCCCTCACGGCTAACTATAGCAACAAGCGCATGCTCTGTTTGCTTTTCACTGTCCTCATGTGGCACGCGATCATGATCCTTGAAGCTCTCCCACAGCTTCAGGTGATCCAAAGGCGAAAAAGTGGATGTTAGAAATTCGCGTTTTTATGCCTCGAATTTTGCAAACAGATGAGTTTATTTGGTACCCTATGGTAGATGAAACAATAGCGATCTCGGATCCGCCTATCCGCCTGCACGTTTTTGATATCAAGTCCGAGGCTACAGCAACAGGGCATTTTCACATCACAACACGTGGCCTACGTACAAATCTCCTATTGCCTGGAGTCAAAGGGGAAAATTTCATCTTCAGTTTTATCACGGGGGGGGGGGTTCTCGGATAAATTTCGGGCAGGGGTGTGCCGCCCACAGTTTCAAAATGGCACCGTTGGCTAGACCAATTTTTCTGAAAATGATACCCTTGGCTAGACTGATTTCTACACCAAAAGTCCCATGAGTGGCATTTTCTGGACAAAACTTGCCAACTTTTTGCTTTCTAAGGACCAAAATTTGAAAAAATTGGGTTTCTTTACAGGAATTACCGAAGTTTGACATTTCTTTGACCAAAATTGCCAAAATGCATACCCTTGCCAAAGCTAAAATCGACTAAAATGCCAAAAACGATACCCTTGCCCAGACTAAATGGATGAAATTGGCAAAAAGTATACCCTTGGCTAGACTAGAAGGTTTGAAAAAGTATACCCATGCGGGCGGCACATCCCCAGGTACCTTTACTATGGAAGAACCCCCCCCCCGTGATTTTTATGCCTCGAATGTTGAAGAAAATCAGTTTGTTTGGGTCTCAATTTGTTAGAAGAGAGTTGAAGTATTGGAATCCACCTGTATTTTTCTGAATAATGAGATGGATTTTTGGAGAGAGATAGAAACGTACCATATTTGACCCATTTTTGAGGCAGCTTTGGCAGACCGCAGTACGCGGAAGTAAGTGCTTAAGCAAATGTTACAAACCTTTTGGTATGCGATCAGCATTCAACCCTTTTTTCTTAATTTTTTGCCCTTCGCTTCGATTTGACTCTGTCCGACTCTGTGTTGCTTAGGCCACATGGGGGTTATGCATAAATCCTGCAAAACAGAGTCGGACAGAGTCAAATCGAAGCGAAGGGCAAAAATCAAGGAAAAAAAGGTTGTGTGCTGATCGTTTCTACTCAAAGTGACCAACAGCTATGCAGATTGGACGCCTAGGCTGTTGATGGGTAAGAAATTTCTGCAATTTTTGTCTCCCTTTTCAAAAAAATCCGGGCATCATCATCCATGTGCAAAGTTGCTTTTTAAAGCATCCATTAACAATGTATTTCCTTTCAGAGGCTATTAGATTGATTTGTTGTTTCCCTTGCAGGATTCAACAGTTTTCTGCCTGGTTGCAGGTTAATTTTGTTGTTACTTTACATGAATTTGACACTTTCTTTCCACAAATCACAGAGTATAATGTTAAGATTATTACTTTATGTATTACGACGAGCCTGTTATTCAAAGCTGTTTCGATCTGTTCTGTTGTCTCGTTTATTGGGATAAAGGAGAGACAGAAAAATATTTCCAACTGAAGGAGTTTGACTTGCGGTATTTATATGAGACATTCCTCATTGTTAAAAGACTGATGGTCACTCTAAATTTGAAAAAGCTCAATTTAGCCCTTTTAAGAGCTCCATGGCAAGCATTTGCTTAAGCTTTGCCAAAGTACATAAGACACATCGCAAAAATTGCACTATTTCGGCCTTTGATTGTATCCCTCACACGCTCTCTCTTTCAATGTTGCTTGAATCAAACATCATTGGACCTTGGCTACATTGAATTAGGGGAAAGAAGACAGCACTAAAATGGACCTATATCTAACTTAGTTTTGCTAGAATCTTAGTCTGTCAGCTAATCTCAATATTCGGTCTGATACAAGGCTACCATTTACTAGACCCTTGCCAACAATTTACCAGCAAAAACTATTGGCTCTCCGTTTTTTTAACCTTATAGTGACTGGGCTATCTGTTACGTACAATGTTGGTCAGGGGAAAAACCTCCTCGCTAACTCTTGACTGGTAATAGGTAGAGCAACCAATTTGGTGCGCAAATAAGGCATGCAGTGTCTCAAAACATAAGATTGACTTCAAGCTGCCTATCACTCTTGCTCACGTCAGCATTTTCCTTTATGTTGTCAAGAAAATCGGAAAAATTTGCCAAAATCGACAAAACCACGGTGAAATTAAATTTTGAGCATGATTTCAATCAAATCATGATGATTATGATACAATAAATCAAATAATACTACACTACAAAAGAAATGTACAAAATATCAAAATTTTGGTATTTTTGCCCCAAAAATTGAGACTTAAAAATTTGCTATTTTCCGGGGTCTGTCTCAGACAATTGTTTTCTTCCCCCTTTTGTTAAAATTTTTCAATGAAACTTCTTGAGATGTTGCAAAACAGGTAGCAGCAAAAGAGGCAAGAAGTTTCATGGCCAATGGCCATAACGTTTCTCCTGACAGAGTCATTTAAAATATTCCTCTCCCCCCAAACCAAAACAGTGTTAACTAGATAGCAATATTGTCAGTCATGGATATATGATCTGATAGGTATCTCTTTTCCTGCAATCCGTTCGTTGCTGTATCCATCAGGCATTGCACAAAGCAGCGTTAACTGCAATTATTGTGTTAAAAGGGTGTGTCGAGGGGGGTGTGGGGGTGTGGCAATTTGTTTGGTCAAGTCCCTTGAGGACAGAGACTGTCTTGAATGTAAGATTCTTCATGTATCGGACAGCAATGATTATTCATTGATTGCCGAGCACCATTATCTGGCTGTATAGAGGTTGTGCAGCAAGATGCCAGAGATCAGAGATGCATGAATCTTGGTGGTCCAGCATGCTCCCCTGGAAAATTTTTGTAAATATTACATCTAAGATGGCTAGAATGCACTTGGTTCTCCTTATTCCAAGGAAGTTTAGCAGGTAGCTGATTTCCTAAAATGTGGTCGTGCCGTTTGATCCAATCTGTACTTTTTCAAGTTTGACTTCCTTCCAAGCTGATTTTGACAATATCATATTCTTACTTTTTTAGGGGCCGCAAACATATCGATTTTTTCCCCAACAGCGTTGTTTGGACGTTTTGGGGGGGGAAGGGGTTTCGCTCAAGACGTTTTTAAATTGAGACGTTATATCGAAAAAAAGGTCTGATAAAAAAATCACAACCTGTAAAATCTGAACGTTGTCTTTGTTGACTGTCTCTCATTGTCAAAATAAGCCTTCTAATATGCTCTGATCTTAAACTCTTTCATTTTAAAAGTTGGCCTACAAAAAAGACACTCAGACCAATCTTTTTAAATTCAACTCAACAATGATACGAAATCAACTTGTAATTGAACTCAGCAATAGTACGATATCAGCTGAATCCTTATCCTGGTGGCTAAGGTACGGCAACGTCGACATTTATGACTTTCACAATTATGTAAAAAGGACTTCCCGTCAATAGTATGCAGGGAACATCCCTCAAATTAGGTTCTATAGGAATTACACCAATCTATGTAGTTTCGCAAGAAATGTCAAAGGCAACGTTATATCGAAAAAAGGTCTGATAAAAAAATCACAACCTGTAAAATCTGAACGTTGTCTTTGTTGACTGTCTCTCATTGTCAAAATAAGCCTTCTAATATGCTCTGATCTTAAACTCTTTCATTTTAAAAGTTGGCCTGCAAAAAAGACACTCAGACCAATCTTTTTAAATTCAACTCAACAATGATACGAAATCAACTTGTAATTGAACTCTTCAGTTACTTTGTACGAGAAGAAAACTCTTCAGTTACTTTGTATGACAATCCTGGATGCTGTTATTCTTTGATATGCAGAAATTTAAAGTACCCTACAGAATGGTTGCGAGTAAGTGTA
This sequence comes from Aurelia sp. 3 sensu Dawson et al. (2005), assembly GCA_964020215.1. Taxonomy (NCBI): domain Eukaryota; kingdom Metazoa; phylum Cnidaria; class Scyphozoa; order Semaeostomeae; family Ulmaridae; genus Aurelia; species Aurelia sp. 3 sensu Dawson et al. (2005). The sequence continues at coordinate 7,706,453 of OZ026587.1, forward strand.
TTTCTCACCTTTTGCAGTTTATTTTGCTGTTGTTAGAATTGTTCTTAGCAATTAAATTTGATATGAGCGCAGGGTCAGTCTCCACACTAAGCACTGCAAAATCCAGGCCTATAACATGCGCAAATTTCGCTTATATCGATATTTAGGTCATGGACGTTTTGTGGGGGGGGGGTAGGGGGGTCTAAACGAAAACGTCCAAACGACGTTGTTGGGGAGAAAATCGATATGTTTGTCGCCCCTTACTAAATAACGCCTGAATTGTATATCTTTCCTGACATTCTGTTTGAAGAGACTATGAAGATGTGAATTAGTTTCAATATAAGAAGCAAAATTCCTGTTAAATTAAAGACGCTGCTAAGCAGACTTTCATTGCAAATTAGTATTCATTTGTATTTATTTAAAAAGATCAAGAACAGAAGTGTTCAAATGTTTCGGGCTAAGATGTGAAAAAATAATCACTGCACAAAATTAAATTCATCACTGCACATTTTCGATTCATCACTGCACGAATTGATCATCACTGCACGTTGAATTAACCCTTGGTATCCATGTCCTAAGTCTTTCATTCTTTATCAAGATAACTAGCACTGCTGTTCAAGGATCAAGCAACGAACCCGAATCTTTGTTCTATGTCAAGAGCTACAAATTGCAATACAGCAATAACAGTGTTGATTGGCACATAGTCAAAGAAAATGGAGCAGACAAGGTAAATCCAGTTATCCTGTCATTTAAACATAAACAACATAACTTCCCTGGGTCTCTTTATAAAATGAAGATCATCTCGTGAAACGAAGCAAAGTAATTGCAATTCTGCTTACGTACCAGTCAAATACTCCGTCTGCATGAAGCAAAATACAGGGCATCGTGATCTCACAAGGATCGCGATTCGAGCACGGGTTGTGGGAAAAGTAGAAGTTTTTATTGCATTAATTATCGTTGCAAAGAATCAGAACTGTTAGGCCTACCTTTGTGTGTTCTTTGTTTTTCCATCTTTTCCGTTGTTTTGTCGATTGAACATTTTCAATTTGTTCTCATTCACTTTCTTCGTATCGACAGCGGCCATGTTATTTTAAATGTCTTCAACAGCCTCATTTCGGCATGTGAGAGCCCCCCCCCCCAGCGGGGAGAGTGCGGAGCCACAGCAGAGCATGGCTGTTGAAGTCATTTAAAATAACATGGCTGCTGTCGAGACGAAGAAAGAGAATGAGAGCAAATTGAAAATGTTCAATCGACAAGACAACAGAGAAGATGGAAAAACAAAGAACACACAAAGGTAGGCCTAACAGTTCTGATTCTTTGCAACGATAATTAATGCAATAAAAACTTCCACTTTTCCCACAACCCGTGATTCGAGTTGCGTCTACACGGACGCTAAACAAAAACGGTTCAGGATCGCGATCCACTAGCACATGCGTGTTGTTCATAGTTACAGAACCCAGAAGCATTACAAAGACAATAGCGCTTGTATTTACTGCGCATGCTTAAATGGCTTTGATCAGGATCTCGATCGGAGAAGTGTTTACACGGCACAATTTTCAGGATCTGGATCGCGATCCGTTATTTTTTCTCCGTGTAAACGGAATAAAACTAATGCATTTCCAAGACAGCCATGCGTATTGAAAGTAGCAGATAACTTGTAATGATGGGATTATCTGTAATCTGCGTAAGAATACGCAAGTCGCGCATCCGTGCACAATTTTCTCACTTTACAACAAGAAAATGTGCAAGAATTTTTCATGCGTAAGATAATGGGTAAGCTGAAAATGTTCTCATTCAAGTCATTCATAGGCATAAGTTTGGCTGTCAAGCGTCAGTTTAGATCTTTATTTTTTACATTCATATACGTATTTGTAATTTCTAAAACAAGTTTCCTAACCTCTAGGCTCTAGGCCATTGCGGAACTAATTCTCGTAGCTTGGCGAATATTTTAGGCTCGGAATCTGACTATGTTCTACTGCAAAGTTGTTGTATTTCAGCACTGCAAAAGTATCTGCAATGACATTAAAGATGAAACCAAGCAAGAGAGGACTAGGATTCCATTTACTCTCTTCTTTTATTCACCTCTTCTGCTCTCGATGCAATGACGTTACATAAATTGAGACCTTAACTGAAATCTGAAACAAGGAAGTCAAAGTTACCAACAGATTATTCAGTCTAAAATGCCATTTGTTTCTCTTCCTAGATCAGGCGTTATATATCGATCATTTGTTAAGTCTTTAAGAAACTAAGGCTTTTGGAATTCGACGATTCTAAAATTACGATCATGCATACCTATGGTAATTAGGTACATATTCTGCTCATTTTGTCCCAAGTGCCTTTTGTATGTAACAAATTATCTAAATCTAAAGGATGGGTCATTATTTCTTGTCAGGGAGGGGGTGGAAGAAATTTGGAAGGGGACACCAAAGTTTTGCCCGCTAAAAGGGAAGGTGGCGAAATAATTATGCATGTTTCAGGGAAGTGTTGTAAAAATAGTTTGAGATAAGTCCCCACTTTTTATAAAAAGCTACTTCGTCAGCAGGTGAGTCTTTGGCATTTTTAAAGGCAATTCTCGAATGCAACTGTTTACTTTTTCTTGTCATCTTTGAAATGGTAATTTTCCCTCAAGTACTATTGTGACGATTTAAATCTTCATGCACTTGGAGTCGTGACAGAATAGTGACACTGTTACCATAGATACATAAACTAAGAGGACGGCAGATAATATTTTCTGTCACGTTAGAGGGGGGACCAACATGTTTAGGGGAATCAGGGAGGCAAGGACCGAGATACAATTTTTTACTTGAGGGGGCCATGGGCAAACCGGGTGACGAGCTAAGCGATCCAGAACCTTGGAGGGGTCTAGGAGTACTCTCCTGGAAAAAAATTTGAGACCAAACTCTTCAAATTGGCTTAACGGTACACTAATTTTTGTTTCTCAATACAGATTGACTTTACAGGTAAATCTACGTTTTGAATGTTTACCACTGTAGAGTTATGGTGGGAGTTATGTTTGTTAGCTTGTAAATACCCCCAAAGAGCTTCCTAGATTAATAAAAGGTAGAAAGTGAACGAGATATACTCGACATAAGAAGATTGAGTACCTATCTGATATTCTGAAATACCAGAATAATAAAGAATAAAGATTTACTGTAGCAACTGCTGAAATATTTTAGGGGGGCCATGACCCCCTGGACCCCCTGTATCTCGGTCCTTGCAGGGAGGGGCTACGAAAATTTTATCGAAATATCTTTAAATGTCTTCCGCCCCATCCTCAGCAAGGGTTAATGACACGTGCGGAATACAAACAAGACGAGTTTACCTTCCGTCTCAGAACAAGGACCCACTATTGACTGAAAACAAGAGGAACTCAAAGATAAGATAACGGGACTTTCCGAAAGCAAAACTAAGTTCTTTAATCTTCAACTTAAATGGTTTTACCTTGCATTAAAAAATCATCGACCAAAATACTGGAGGTATGAATTCGCAAAGGCAACATTTATAGTGCACTTCAAACCAGAGGATCTGATAAATGGCCTAGGCACGATATGATGTCATAGGAATTTTGCAAACGACTTTTGAAATTTATTCTTTTATTTTTTACTTTTTGAACAGAATCACATAAATATTGCGATGATCCCAATTAAATAAGTAGAAGAACACTGTGATAAGAATGATAAACTGCTGTCTTATCTCCTAAATAATTGTGCATGAGCTTTTGTCACCTTTCATACGTAACTTTTTCAATTGAATGTAACGTAAGGGCCGATTCCTCGAGGTAAAGGTCGTTACAAAGAAAGTCAAGCATCTCAAAGTATCATTTCTATCGAAATAAAGAATTAAGAATCAAAGTTGAACTTTCATTTGCATAATGCAGGTATCATCAATTCTTGGGTGGGCTCTTTTCAAAATCTCATATTTTTGCTGCACTCTAAGCTTTAACCCTACATCCTCCGGTGCTCGGTGAACAATATTAAATGCAAAAGGCATGTACATTCAGGTTGTCAATTGAAAATGCAGCTGTGCTCTCGGAAAGTCCTAATATGTTTTCATTTTGTTCCAGTATCCAGTCAAACAAGCTTAATTTTTTAGGCACCACCGGCAGATAACTGGAGGTGGTTACAATACTTTGTACTCTCTTACGAAGCAAATTCCTCTTCATCTGTCCTCTTCATCTGATAGCTCTTCAAAGGTCCAGAATCAGGTGAAGCTGCAAAATTCGCCACTCCTGCATTCTTTACAATTCCAATATATGCCAGATATTTACGCTTGATTCCTGAAGAGTTCTGGAGCATGAAAGTTCTTCGTATGGAAATTTATGGCTGTGTCTCAGAAGAAAAGCCTGTATTGTCAAATCGAGGTTGGCATGTCTTTCTATCATTTCTGCCTTTCCAGTAACATCTCCTGATTTGAAAGTCTTATCACAGAGTAAAGGTTGTGCAAAACGGAATAATTTCAAAGTCAAAGGTTGCTAACTTGTGAAAATTTGTGCCTCCTTAGCTCCTTGGAGTATTTCTGGAAAACTTGCATTACACGATATTCGATGTAATTTATTTTCTTACGATGCAGTATGTAGCTATAGTTGACTTTAATTAGAAATCATACCGAGTGAGTCAGACGAAACAATCCCCCTTTGAAGGCGACGGCTCCATTGGTATCTAGACGATTATCTCAACAAAAATTTAAGTTAATGCTCAAGTCTATTTCTTATTAGTCAAATTTAAGTTAATGCTCAAGTCTAGTCTATTTTCAAGTCTCATGACTAGAAAATGTTCAAGTCTATTTCATAATTTACCTTAATGAAATCGGCCACCCTGTTCTGAAATTAGGAAGAATTTTCTTGAGTAAGCCTCTTCAAGAAAGCCTCAAAACGTGCCCAGAATGACGAGCAAATTTCCCTAACACCTTTGCCTAACACTAGTCTTACAGCAATGAGTTCTGAAGATTCTCTTGGAGAATGAGCAAGTCTTCCCCTGGCATTAATAATCTATTTTTTAGTGCAATTCCATTCCCCAAAAGGACATAAATACATGAACATATGTGAGTGTCATCATTCTCAGGAAGACAATAGATAAAATCTTACCCATTTTTCACTCACTTTGCCAGTTTTTTTGAAGGGCACTTTCTGAAGAAGATTCTCTATATCCACAGGGTGGAATGAACGATTAAAGCCGGGTATATTGATAAACCTAATTAAGCATTTCGGCAATAACATAAGAATTTTTCAACATTATTACTTTCATTTTCAGGGACCAGTGACCCTCCAAACAGGGGTAGTTATCTGACTCAAACGTTAGCTACAATTCTATATTCAATTTTCATGATGGAACACCTCAAAAAAGATGCTCCTTCGCATCAGGTTACTTGATTGCGGGTGATTACTCTATTCAGGAATCGTCTCTTCTCTACTAAGATGGAAGTTCTTGATCCTTACATTGAGTAATTATGTTTCACTTTGTCATAATTCGTCTTTTCAGCTTTACCAGCAGAGTTCAGCAGACGCAGCACTCTTCTAGATTCAAACACCAACACACTTTACGTTTGCATTTTTCGTGGCAAAGTGTAAGATTCTTACTTTGTTTATCATCAATTTTCAGGATGTTTCAGAGTTTCTTTTTCAACAAACTCTGTAAAATTGTCACAATGGAAGACTTGTTGTTGTTGTCATCGATTGATTACTCTAGTCAGCTATATACAAATGTAGCGGCAAACTAATCAAAATTTATGGATACTGTTAATAAAAACAAAGCTAATAATTATTTTCAATGCTGTTTATACAATATCTACAATAAAACGGCAGGCATGTTGGACCATTCCATTGGGTTATTAAGCTTTTGAATATATTGAGTCTGTTCGCCGATTTTAGCTCTTCTAGTAAGCAGTTCTAAATATTAAATCTTAGGTTTTAAGGACTCAAGAAAATTCGTGCCGAAAGTAACCTGATTTGGCCTATAATGAATCAGTCTTAGCAACTTGATACCTTGACCTGTTTCTGACTAAACCCAAAGAAGAGTCAACTAATGTCAAACCTTTCTATCAATGTAGTTACTGCAATGTGGATTCATTTCTTCCGCTTGGGCCAAATTCGATTTTCAGATAGTTTCAAATTTGATTCTCTTTAAGAGCTTCTTTCAATGAAAGTATGATGCAGATGACCGTATCAAAAAATGAACGAATGTTTCCCAAGTGTTCAGGGTGTCCCAAAGAAATTGTGCCCCGTTGGTGTGGCCAATGTTGAGGAGCTGTAAATTCCATTATCTCGGTTTTTACACAGTTGCACAGGCCAAGCTATTTTCGAATCAATCTGACACGTGGTTTCTGATTTATGCCAGAGAAAAGGCAAAATTAGTGGTTGCTTCAAAAAAAGCACTTCTGTTGTTCTCCCAGGGGGGGGGGGGCACTTCGATGTTTTCGGTACCGGGTATGTGCCGCTGGACAGGGTATAGTTTTCACCTATCTTGCTCCCGAGCCGGGTATCGTTTTCTGCAAAAATGCTCCCAAAAGGGTATACTCTTTTCAAATTTTTGCTCCCAGACAGTACTACAGCGTATTTTCTTGATCCTTTGCTCCCACACAGGGTGTGGTTTTTTGCCATTTTGCTCCCAGACGGGGGTATTTAAATTGAGGAAAATGCTCCCAGACAGGGTGAAAATCACAGCACATCAAAGGCACACACCCGTACATATTAGGACCAAGTGCCCCCCCCCCCCCGGGGTTGTTCTCCAACAATGTCATAATAAAGTAAGTTTTTCAAAGAAAGGGTTCTGTCATCATCTTAATATTTTCACTACAATTTTAAAAGGTAAAAAGTGCTCTCTTATGGATAGACAACACTGCTAACCCTTTAAAGATTTACGGAAAGTTTAAAGGGAGTACAAAGACCAGCAAACTTTGCAATCGTTTGTTGTTGTTTTTGTGAATTTCGTACAGTCAGATATTCCGGAAGCTGTGGAGAGCAAGTCGTTGACTTCACGCAAAGCATGCTGGTCTTTGTACTTCCTTTAATACGACGCTAGAACCGTTTCTTTGAAAACTTTCTTTACTTTGACATTGCTGGAGAACAGTGAAAAACGTGTTTTTTGAAGCAACCACTTATTTTGCTTTTTCTCTGCCATAAATCACCAACTACACGTCAGATTGCCTCATAAATTGTCTCAAACTCTAGGTTAAAGCATGACCTATGTCACTGTATAAAAACAAGATTATTGAATCTACATCTCCTCCACAGCAACAACACAAAGGGGGCACAAGCTTTTTGGGACTACCTGTATCTTATAACAGCGTTAGCTGAATCAATCAATAGATTGTTTGCAACGATTGGTAAGAACATATTTTCTGCTAATCATGACAGGGACAAAACAAGCTGCAGATCGACCAAAGATGGCAAAATCTGGAATGGTATGCTTTTATCATTCATAACTCAGTTACAAGCAATTTAGTAGCAAATATCATCTCAGAACTACGAAACTTTGGATTGCGAAATGGTTTTTTTCTTCAACCAGCATAGATTTTCTAAATCATACATTTTTAAATCATGGATATCTAAATCAAAGCGTGCTTCTTAATTAGAAGATCAACATCTTCTGGACACGGGTCAATTTAAATGCAGGGATTAGCATACTGTGTAGCATAACTACTGCGAGGGAGCTAACCTTTTCGAAAATTCTAACCTGTCAATAATTCTTAATGTTTGATCAAATTGTCTCAATGATTGCAGTTACACTAGAATCTAATCCCTTTATAATCTGAATTGTTTCACTTTCTTGAAATTTATTTTTAACGTCCGAAAGTACGACATTATAACGATACAAAGACACCTGCTCACATTGTGCACGTTTGGTCTTTTGCAAAGCTGCCTGCTTTCTCAAACAATGCTGTAAGTCAGCACCTTGTTTACCCCGCCGTTTTTGATCAGAGGCGCCGTTCGAAGACGAAGAGGAGGGAGCAGCCAATCGAAAAGTGCCCTGCAAAATTGTTAAACTGACATGCAACGCTACTTGTCACTTTTCAGTATTTCTCGGGAAAATTCTTATCCTGCCAACATGCCGTATGCTCATCGACTCTCCCTACTTGCTTATGAAAGAACCCCAAACAACATCTTTTGACAGTGGTGGAGGGCACTTGCAGTAGCTCAATAGGTCAATAGTATCCAATGTAGCGGATATGCTAGAAAGGCTTTTTAAAAAGGGCACTTCCTGCCCCCGTGCTGCCCCCGTACCATCTGGGCAATGGGGGCAGCTACCCCAACTGCCCTCGTGGCTTCGGCACCATTGTTTTTGATGCTGAAATTGCTTAAAGGGGCAGCGTAACGTAATGTAAACAAACTTCTTTCGAAACGATGATTTTTCAGGATTTTTGATAGTCCATATCACAGAGATTTTCCACAACTTTTCTCGAAATATAGGTGTTAATTTGAAGATGGACTCTTGAATTTTCTGGAGAAATAAACCAAACACTCATACGTTGTAGGATTGCAGAGATATTGGTGGATTTTTAGAAGTAACTTTATCGTGGATTCACCCCATCCACCAAAATCTGAGCAGAACATAATGGCCACGTGTGGGAAACAACATAGATCATAGAGATAACAGGTTTGTTTACGGTTACGTGACCCCGCGCCTTTAAAGACTCTTTCCAAAGAGTGAAACGTTGTAACAGTGTTGTATATGAAGAAGAAGAGCGGTCACATGCAACAGAATTGTAAGTCCCATGTTTCGAAAGATACAACGGGATAAAGGACGTAGTGTGACCTCAGCCAATATGTTCCTTGAGATCAGAATTTCTAACTGAATTCAAATTAACCGAATTAAAATTCACTGCTAAGCTTTAACAATTACTGTATTGTTCTTAGTGCATCTTCACAACCCGGTTCAAATATTGGAGCTTGGTTTGCATCGTGGTAAACTTTTTAAGGCAATTGTTGGGGAGATGCATTAGGCTTTGTCCTTGGAAACTTACGTTTCCCCCGTGCAATGGGTTAAAGCTCATGCACATTAGCGTTTTGGGGCTGCAGTGCTCAGAGCTGCAACCCCAAGACGCTACTGCGCATGAACGTTAACTCGCTGCATGGGAGGCACATAAATTTCTTCCGACATAACCTTTCTCGTCTCCCCAACAAGCAATCGATTTTGGTGGTCATTGTCCTTTTTCAGACATTAACAGCCGTGTGGTCAATATCATTGGCTATGAAAATGCATCAAATATTCTGTATGGCCTCGATCGCTTCATGAGTTATATGTACACAAAAGACTATGGTCAAAATTGGGTGTTCATTTCCAACGAAGAATGGAATCGCCGTCAAAGTGAAACTAACATCTTACTTTCCACGAAGCTCAATGATATCCTCGTTGGTTCATCTCCAAGTATGAACTGGACAGCTGTCGCTGGTCACCATTGGGGTGGTGAGTAGATCAAATTTTTTTAACTGCTTTGTTCTTTGTCAGATCATAATGACAGCTAATGACAGCTTTGAAGTTTTTTTAGGATAACTGTTAAAATTCCAGTGTTTATTGTACAGAACGATTTTTCCTGTTCTGAATGAAAACGTCTGTCAGTAGAAAAGGACATCAAAATATGAAAGACGCAATATTCTGGACCTTTGGGAAGAAAAGACAGAATGCAAAATTCATGGTTAGAAAGAACAGTATGAGCAAAAAAACCTAGGGGAATTTCCTTTAAGGTGGATGTAGACAGTAAACTAAGAAAATGATCACTTGGGGATATTAGTGCATAACTAGCAAACAGGACTTGCTATCCTGCTGAAATTTTCCACATTTGATGAAAAATTGATGGTGATACAAATTATAATGCTACTTTGAACAAAATATGGTTTTGGTATATTTTACAGACCGGAACAGAATACTGCCTTCATATGTATGAGAAAGGTTTTAAGTCCACAGGGGTCATGAATGGACACTATTTGATGATTAGGTGGCTACACGTGAAAAGTTGTCAAGGATGAGTAGAGGAAAAGTTCCCATAGCAACTGTTGCTATGGCAACTAAGCAAAAACTGTTTTTCCAAGATATCGGTCTGCAGATTACACATATGAGAAAATTGTCTACTCATCCTCTTGCCTACACTTGTGTTTGCAGTTTGACCAAGTTTCACCATTACTGGCCAAAGCAGTGTTGAGAAATAAATTCTTAAAGTTCAAATTCTGCATTTTGAGAAAAACACGATTAAAGTTTCTGAACAATGAAGATGCGCTTCTGATGAAGGTTCTTTTGGTAAGACTGCAGAATTTCAAGAATTTTGTTTCAGTTATAAACATTTAAGGTTTGGAATTGAAATGAAGTGTCAAATACCTCACAGTTTAAGATTTAATCATCTTAGCTGTCTATTCTTGTACCTTGGACACATACTTGTATTTGATTTTCGTCAACAAACTGAATGTCAATGTCAAGATTTTCCAATTCCTTGTCTCCTCTTATTGTTTCATCACAGCTTGACTTTTTCTTCTTGCCAAAGTTTCTGCCTCTATTCCTATTTGCACCCTTCTTCTCAACCTCTGGTTCTTTTCCAGTTCCAAAGCCACCTGGTAGATAATGTGTGCCAGTGCTTGCTTTTTGTTTCCTCATGTGTCGCAATTGCCTTCTTCTCCGTCGATACTTGCTCAAAACCTTGTATGCCATATTTTGAACTCTTGTCTTGTTCTCCTCCCTGAAGCCAGCCATAGTATTGGATCCTAGATCATCAATTCCTGCCCTTTCCAAAATCAATCCCATACTGCCTGCACCCTGATTCCATGTCAGAACTGAAGAAGCCGCAGCAGTTTCAATCTTTGAACTTCCAACGAATACTCGTTTTGGACACTTTGCCCAGAGGATGTTGTTAATAGCCTCATTTTGGTTCTGAGTAAAACCTTGTTGACATCTTTGAAGCAGATTTAAGTCACTCAGCCTTTCAAAAATATGTTTCAATTCATCTCTAAATACAGATGGCAGGCATTTTGATCTTGAATATGTATTTGTGTTTGCTGCTATATCTTGTTGATATTTGCACCATGAATCTGGGCCAGGAGGACACAGCCTATGCTGCCTCTCTACTGGCTCATTTTCACCTAAAATACAATGATGGAATATTGCCCAGACTGCATCTTGCATTCCTTTGACATTGTTGTTGTTGTTTCTAATAGCGTACCCATAGTAATTCTGAAAAGAGTCAATCACAGAATCTGTAAGTCTTCCTCTTCCACCAACTGAGCCTCCATCTGCAAGCTTCATACCTTTATTCTTGTTTTTATAGCTCCTGAGGCCTGTCCCCATCCGTTTTTGTATGTGCCCCACACAATCCTCCTTGATAATAAGATATTCCTCACCATATTCTTGGAACAAAGCATCAGAGACCTCACCAAAAGAGGACGAATCTCCATCCCCGACATAGGTTGTATACTTTAGGTTATGCTTGCTAAGTGACCTCTTAAAAATAGTCACTGCAGCCTCCTTCTCCATTGCTTCTGAAGAAAAAGAGTGGTTAATGGAACATGATGCCTTATGAATTGCAAACCAGTTCTTGTACCTTTCAGAATTTCTGTCCCAAAGGCTTCGATACCTGCATTCAAAACAAACTTTACTCTTTACTTCATAATCAAGCACCTCTCCGGTGTCCATGGCAATTACAAAGATAACCCCATGCAAAGATGAATAGCCGTAGCGCTTCTGCCAAGTTCCATCAACAGAGACAGCAACGGAGAACTCATCTTTCTCAATATCAGCATTTGCAAAATTGTGATCAGTCTCGACGACAAACTTCTTCAGATTTTTTGCAGCCATTTGCAGTGATAAATCACCAACTTCCTTTGTTATGCTTTCGATTTCTTTCAAAGACTCATTGTAGGCTCTGGAAGTCACCGGGGGTGGTAAATTCATTATAGAACATATCTTCTGCAAGCTAGCAAGGCCATTGCCAGTCATCAATCCGCCTTGAACCATTCTTAGATTGACTTCAGCACTGCCACCACCACGTTTGATTCCTGACTTGTTTCCTGACTCAAATGAGACTTCATGTTTACAATTAGTGCACTTAAGCAGAAAAAACTCATGAAGACCTTTCCTCCTTGAATTATCTTGCCTCAGCTGTAATTTTCCATTAGCATTTCTGCAAATACTGCAAATAGCTGCAGTTGTCAAGGCCTGCTGAAGCTTATGGCTGTCAATAATGTGATTGCCATGACTCTGAATTACCTTGTTTGAGCTCATCATCCCTAGGTCAAAGGCTCTTTTCCTTGTTAATCTTCTTTCTGAACTATTGGGCAGTTCCTATTGATTTTCTCCTCAGATCTGTTCTTCTTTGGTGGAGAGCAAATGGTCAATGACAATGGCCTAACAACGGTAGGAGTGCCAACTGCAGCTGTTTCAGCCATTTCCTCATGTTTCCTCTTGCCAAAAAATCTTCCCTTTCTCGATCTACGATACATACTTGTCTTTTTCGTCCCAGGCATTGTCGTTTGATGATATCTCCCTCAATCAAAACAATATTTTTGGTCATTCGATATTATTTACGTGGTGAATTTTAGTGAACGCGTTTGCTGGTGAAGAATCATAGTTGGCAGAACCACCTTAACGTATAGGAATGTACTTCATGTAACGTGGCACAAAAGAAGGAGGGAAGTGAAAGGGTATGGGCTGCAAGTGGGGGCTCAAAAAAGTTATAGGGTGGAGAATTCGCCCATAGCAACCGTTGCTATGAAGGTAAATAATTACTTCCCATTTTCAATCATTAATTTCGGATAAATGAAATATTCTTTTGAGCTTTAGGGTGAGTCCATTTGAAAGACAAAGGGTTAAAGTATACAGTACCTCTGTGGCAAAAACACAACATTGACCAAAAATCATTTTCACCTCAAAATTTGCTATCAACATCCACCTTAAATCCTGGATGAAGAACAGTGTGGAATGAGATCGTCACTACTGGAGAGGAGTAACGACAAATCTTTTATTTGAAGCAGTCAGCGAGTGATGATGATGATGATGATGATGATGATGATGATGATGATGATGATGATGATGATGATGATGATGACGATGATGATGATGATGATGATGATGATGATGATGATGATGATGATGATGATGATGATGATGATGATGATGATGATGATGATGATGATGATGATGATGATGATGATGATGATGATGATGATGATGATGATGATGATGATGATGATGACGATGATGATGATGATGATGATGATGATGATGATGATGATGATGATGATTTTCAAGTTAATTACATGGGAATTTTGTCACTCAAAATTGAAATTAGGTGAACAGATTTGCAGTGGCACTTTTAGTTTCATTTCAAATTCTTTTCATACAAAATCCATTCAGCTTGGAAAGTCAGTGCTAAGCAGCAGAGTGAGCATCATAGTTCTTTTAAATAGATTCTATGCAATTAAAGGTAAATGTTGTGCAGTAATCTATCTGCAGTGTTTCTTCCAGGGTGTTGAGGTTGGATTTAATTTCAGCTGTTTGACTTACTTTGAAACCATTATTTTTCGCAATACAATCAGTGAACGTCTTTCGGACTTTCTCCAGAAGAGCTGGACTCCATCTATGATATTTGATTCTAGAATCGATTCTAGCACTCTCAATTATGGTTCGGGCTCGGTCCTGTAGATTCTGTGAGGTCTCTTTTTGGAACTAGGAATACTGCCCAAATTACATTTGCATACCGCAAATGACGTTCTATAAGGGCTCGATATACATTATCTAGTTGTTTTTAAGGTACAAGGTTTTTCAGTTTTTTAAGAGACGAGAGACCTCCACGAATTTTCCTTTTAACAACTTTGAAATGTTGTTCCCAGTTCAACTCTTCATCTACGATCACCCCAAGTGATTTTGTCTTCTTTGCGCGTTTTATTTCCGAGTTATTTAGCATTAGTGGTTCGGAGACATCCAATTTGTTAACTTTACAGGGTTGGCCAATCAACATGTACTCAGTTTTCTTAGGATCGGCATCAGTTTTTTTTTTTGGATTGGCAGTCAGCTAATTAATTCTTATCCATTCTGAAATGTTGCGAAGTTCCCAGTGAGCATTATCAAGTAGATTTTCAAGTTTGTTGGATGTTATGGTAACATGTGTATCATCTGCATACATGCTGGCTTTCGATAATTCTAAGCACGTTTCAAAATCATTCGGATAGGTTATGAATAGGAGTGGACTGAGGCAAGAACCCTATGGAATTCCACACGTTACCATTTCAGCAGATGACCTGTGCCATCCACTGTGCAAAACTGTTTCCTATTTTGCAAATATGAAGTAAACCAGTCGCCTGCTATCCCTCATATGCCGTATTTCTCTATTTTTGCTAGCAAGATGACGTGGTCGACGGTATCAATTGCTTTTACTTTTCAAATGCCTGTATCAAGTGCTTTTATAACTACTGTATCAAATAAGGTATTGTTATTGTCACGTGCCTATAGCTATTACACAGAAACATTTGAAATTTCATAGGATATTGAATTTCAGGAAAGGTAACTTTAGTTTCAGCATCTAAGAGCCTATGTTAGATACTCAGAGTTAGCAGCTCGAATGATTGCAACAAAAGATTAAACACGTGATATAATTATTTAAACATAAAAAAGATGAAAATTTGACATCGATAAACAGACTTTGAAAACCTATCCTATGTATGATGGCACAGATTCCATGTGATACATAGAACCTTTTCTTTGCAGTGTCAGGGGATGGCATTCACATGAAGACTCCAAGCACTCAATGGTCTCTCATTGCTTCTTGGAAATGCTGTGGATACTAACTGAGTCAACGCCAAAGGACATTGCAACAGTGTGATATTAATTTGAATAAGTACACCGACGAGTAAAACGCTAGTCGTTTCGAAATGTTTGAATCATCTTTTTTGAATCATCTCTGACTGATACCAGTTGTGTCACGAGAAAGATTTTAGGGTGTCAAAATCACCAAGAGTTAGAATCTCAACTGGTTTGAATTTTTATTGCTTGAGTTACTGCATCAAAAAACTCTGAGTGGACTTTGGAAAATCAGTCATTCTTTCAACATAGCCTTCAATCATCGACATTCTTTGAGTTACGCGAAGGATTTAAAGGAGTCTTAAGGATCTGCTGTCTGTAGAAATATTGAAATCGAATCTAGTCCCCTCTAATGGAGCAAAAGACAACAGGTACCTGTGACTATTTTGTTACTCGATTTAGCCCACTTCACTTAAAATTTTTGGCTTGTCAGTTTTAGAAAAATTAGCAACGTAATCCTGAGGCTTGCTATGAAACTTAGTTCAAAACATCTATTTTGCCTGTTCGAATTCTTTAACGGAGCAGTTAGAGGCAAAACGTGAATAACAGATTCTGCTTGGCGCAAACCCATTCCTATAGGCCTACATGCAAAAAAGTTCTCATATAACCTCTGTTTGCTGTAATTCCGAAGAAATTGAAGAAAACAGTGAATCCCGTCGTCTTCGAGAAGGTTCTATTTACCATCAGGCTTCACTGAGCATCATAAATTGGACTCAAACCGTTGCTTTTGGTGGACTTTTCTCTTAACACATTGAAAGTTGCTCCAGCAAGATCGTCGTTTACAACCTTCAGGAATTTGTGATAACAAAAGTAAATTGGCAGATGCATACAATCGACATAGATAACAAAGTATTTCAATTCAATTTGTGAGATTGTCAACAGCAACTTCGATGGAAACAAATGAAGATATGTAACGATCCTATATAAAGTGTCATTGACGAATAAATGCTTGGCCTAAGCACTTTGCATAGAAATCTGGTCTAAATGTCCCACGCACCATCGCATGCAACTGCTACTTAAACATGATTCACTTGTGCTGGAAACTGATCTTGTGATGATAAACGAATTCAAAGTTACGGTGAGATCGTAAAGTTAACGACATCTCCAATGTCTCCTTAAATTTATAGTTCAAAGACAATGGGTTTGCACGTGATCATTTCAAAATCTTCAAATGACTTAGCATGATCTTTAGCAACGCTAAGAATAGCCTGAAATATGGTTTAAATCCTTAAAAAAGGGGTTTAAGATTAGTGGTATATTTTGAAGATTTTTCAAATATCGAGACTCGTTTTCAACTCCATTGTCAGTAGAAAGGTTTACGAATTAAGCGTTGGACCCATGTGACCAAGAATTTCTTCGTAGAGGATTGCTGAATCCTGAGAACTACCATTGTGAAAGGTGATTTTGCTTACAGTCAATGCTGAAGAAGCGTACCACCTATGTCTTCAATATTCAGAATAAGGTCGTAGCCAAAGATTTAAGACCACAATTTGATTAACAGCGTTTCTTGGCGTAACGATATTGAGCTCTATTGTCTAGGTCAGATTTCCATGCAAACTCCGAGTTTTAATGTATTGCCTTTTGAATTTCTGCACCATTTTGCTATGATGCACAATTCATTTCCATGACTTTTTTGGAAAATATCGAAACTCCACGAAAAATATCGCTTCAGGGAAGTAAGCAGTGGAGAGCATTCAGTCAACAGCTATGACCAAAAGTTAAGAACCAACCTTGGAAAAACGTGAAAACATTTCTGTCTATGGCTGGTCACAGCTGTGAACTGAAGGCCTTCTACTACCTTTCTCCCTGCAGCAGTATTCTTCATCGAGTTTCGATATTTTGCAAACAATTCATAGAGATGAAGTTTGCGCAGATTGATATAAAATCCGGCATAGTAACTGGGTCACACTCTTTTTGAGCAGACCCACTATGACTTGCTAGAATTTATACAGATTAAAAAAAAAACAGCATCGAAATTCGGAATCTGCAAGGAAAGAGCTCCAAGGGATTACGAAAGGCAAAGCGACATGATTCAATATCGTTACGCAAAGAAACGTTATTGACAAAGATGTGGTCATAAATTTTGGGCCACGAATGCAGAATTGTGTTTCTTAATTTTTACTTTATAAAGTTTGTGATTAGGGCCAAATTTATTTCAGATTTGTTTTATGTCAGTTCCAAGGCGAAAATATGATGAATTCGTAGCTTGAAAAAGCAAATTTTTTGACGTAGTATTCTACAAAGCATCATAGTTCTAGTATCATGCAAAATATTAGTTGCATAAAACTAAATGTTCAAAATAAGGATTACAAGGATATAACATTTCTGTATTTCAGATCACACCTGTATGTTTGATCAATTTGTGGATGCAATACCACAACGTTCATGTAGTATAATATCTAATTTAGCAAAAATCGCTGACGTTAGCACTCAACAATGTGGAAGAAACAAAATCGAATGATGTCATCTATTTTCCCCGTCATTTTTCTTACACGTGTCAACTTTCAAGCCTTTATCACTCATGGTTTGAAGAATAAAGATGGGAAAGCATAATGTGCCCCCCAGTGCCCCCCCAGTATATCCAAAGTTTCAAAAGCCTAACCTAAATAGGATCAACAAGTCTCTCAAATCAACTTTGTCCTTCACCTAATCGTTCAGAATGATAATGCAACATCAGCAACATAATCAAATATGTTGATTTTGAAGCATCTCAGTCTTTTTATCA
This sequence comes from Aurelia sp. 3 sensu Dawson et al. (2005), assembly GCA_964020215.1. Classification (NCBI taxonomy): domain Eukaryota; kingdom Metazoa; phylum Cnidaria; class Scyphozoa; order Semaeostomeae; family Ulmaridae; genus Aurelia; species Aurelia sp. 3 sensu Dawson et al. (2005). Next base: position 7,723,931 of record OZ026587.1, read on the forward strand.
CCAGAAGTGCTTCACCAAAGTACAATTAAAAGCAGAAATGAAGTCATCTTTGCGTCTATTATCTTGCAGCGAAACTTCCTTTACAGTGCAGCTCAACATTTATGAAGATAAATCGGGCAGTGCATGCTTCAACTTGAATCTAAATTTGATATTTCAAGGGTGGTTAAAGGCTGCAGTTGGGCATGATTGCATCGGTTTACGCTTTTGAAAAGAAAAAATGCATGTACTGCTACGGAGGAGGTAGCAAACCAAATCTCTGCAGAAAGACTTTCCTCTTTCAAAGCATGCAGCTTCCAGGGGAGGTTAGATCACGAACCTTTCGTTCGTGATTAATTGACTAATCAAGCAGGAGAAATCTTTTGAGAAAGAAAGCATAATGGAAAAAAGTTCTTGACGCTACCTAAGCGCAATCATCCACTTCCATATCCTCCAACTTTTGTTTCCACTGTTTAGATATAAGTTCCAACTCGCTAAGACGCTTCAAATGATGATAAAATCTGATACAGGTCTATCGATTTGCTTAAATACTATTTCTTACTCGGTGATACCATCAAAAGGTGTCACTAATTTGAATTGGATTCTGACGATAATCCCAGGGGGGGCATTCAGCACATGTACTCACGGGGAGGTAAGTCCGATATTTTTGGCTCAGAATATTGCCGAAAGTGATATTTTTGGGTCCAAAGAAGACTGAAACTATGTTCATGATATCTTTTTATATCAAGCACCGTTTAACTGATATTACTGGGTTTTTTTTGAAGCAATCCTGACTTCTATTTACATTGTTTTGGGGTATTTTATGTTCATGTACAGGTTTCTAAGTATAAAATGAGCTGATATTTTTGGGTTGCAGTGAGGCTGAAGTGATATTTTTGGGCTGTCTAAAAATTTCTTGGACTGACACCCCCGTATGTGTATGTGCTGAGTGCCCCCCCCCCCTGGGACGATAATCAAGTATTAAGCTATGAAAGTTTGACTTTAAGTCTTGCGTTCTCTAACATAAACAAATGCCACCAACACTTTTTATACCCACTTTAAGTCAAGTGATCACAATTTAGGGAAGCAAACTCTTTATGCATTTCCTTTCTTATACATCAGCTTGGAGGCCCTTTGCACGAGGCCCGACATGAAACTCATGTCGGCATGAAAATCTCATGTAAACAAATTTTTCTCAGATCGGAGCGAAGTGAAACCTAATTCCCCTTTTTCCTTCTCAACAATCCGTTACGTCACGTAAAAGATATATGAGATAGGTGGAAATTTTACACGTAGAGTCAATGTCAGGTCTAATACAAAGAGGAGTGAATTTTCTCAAATTTTCAGCCGACATGAGTTCATGTTGCCCTAGGTTTCATGTCGGGTCTCATGTAAAGGGCCTCTTAAAATTTGTTGATAGTGCTCAGAGTTGCAAACAGTCCTTGACCTTCCTCCAAACCTGGATTTCAAGGTCCAATTTTCCTCATTTGAAAGTTTTTTGTGAAAATAATGAAAAAATGGAGGCCATTGCCTGCAGTCTATTGAAAGAAATACACAAAATGGCTCCCACACCCAGTTAAAGCTTTAACTTGAACGACTTTTGAATTGTTTTATGAATAATTTCAGATAGTCATACAATGGCGAAGCAAAATTTACTGGAGAAATTTAAATGATGGGGTGTTCGATGTTTGGGCAATTTTTGAGGACACACGTTCTCCTTTAGCTTAGAACGGCCCTTTTGATCTAATGTTTCCCAGTGCCAAAAATTTGAAGAGGCTGTAAAAGTTACATATGAACTGCCACAATCTTCAGGAAAATTTTTAAGTAACCACTCCTAAGTTTGGTTCGTGATCCAATGTTAGCCAATGCGAAAATGGAGCCTATTACAATTTCGTGACAGTTCTTCTATAAATGAACATTAGTGAGAAAATTTTTGAGGAAATCAACCTTTCACGTTGGTTTAGAATGACTCTTCCAGCCTTTTAGATTCAATTTCTCCATATAAAGACATAGGATAACTATGGATTCCTATCACTTCACATAACCTTCCTCAATTTTATGCTCGAAACTACCTCCAAACCAGGTTTGTAGGTGTGCGGTGTTTGGCATCTCTGATAGTGCCACCATTTACATCTCAGTGTGATCTTTGCAATGGGAAAAGACAGAAGATCATGGTGTTCCTACAACCAGAGACAAACAATTAAACAGTTACCACGCACACCAATTTTTCCTGAGCGTTCCTGAAGAGGCCAATCACGTGATCTGAGTCTGAGATTGATGTAAACAATATTAGGTGAATGTTATAATCGGGTATCATTGAAGACAAGCTAAACCAAACACAACTTTCGATTCATAATACAGGCAATTAGCAGCTGATATATTGCAAATAATGATGTACTCCATATGCGTGAATTTGAAGATTTTGATATATGTTCGATGTTTTTTGCTGTTTACAAAAAATTTGTAGAATCTTAATGAAATCCTTAGACTTATGCCTTTTCGTCCCTTGTTTCCCTGCGTTCTTTGATTTGCTGATATCACTTGGTCAATAGGGACTCATAATATTACACTTATATAATGGGCCCACTTTTTCAAAATGGCCTAAATAGGCGGGAGTTCTCGTACACTCAACAAAATTGCTTCAAAATCTGGTTTAAAGAGCTCGAAAATTGAAAGGGAAACTTTTAGTACAAAGAATGATGTTGTCTTGACCTACAACACGCAAAATGCATACCTTTCAGACAGTAATCTTCCTCTGTAGAAGCAAAATAGATCCATCGAAGCTGCGAGAACTCCAAGCTTCTTCAACCCTTCTTGAGGAGCAACAACAACAGCATTCTGAATAGCGGCCCCTGATTGGTTAAAAACTGAATTCTAGCGATTTGATTCGTGAATACGGAACCACCCTACGCGGGCCTAAAGTAGGCCCACTATTTAAGAGTAATGTTATTAGTCTCTCTTGACCAAGGAACGCAGGGAAACAAGGGACGAAAAGGCATCAGTCTATGATATCCTTACGTTTACATCTTATAAATTCGCTCTAAAGCAAGGCAAAGTGACGATGTACGCAGACGATACGAGTATTTCTTATTCCTTTTCGAGTTTAGTAGACATTGACCAAACTCTATATAGTGAGCTGAATGATTTGAAGCTATGGTTGCAAGGTAATAAACCCTCTTTGAATGTCCTACAAGCTCAAGCCATGGTTGTAGGCTCCCAGGCCAAAATTAAGAAAATTGCTGACAACATTGTTGATCATTCACAGTTTTTTATTGAGGGCTCTCCAGTTGAAAATGTAGACCGGACAAAATACCTGGGTGTAATAATCGATAAGAACTTAGATTGGGAAGAGCACATCAGCCATGTCGGCACCAAGGTTTCTCGTGCAATTGGGTTTCTGAAATATTCCAGGAAATTTTTACCTCAAACACACTGCGTAAAATTTATCGGGGTATTGTAGAGCCACATTTTCGGTTCTGTTGTTCAGTATGGGAGTGCTGTGGGGTGACCAAGCTGCAAACCTTACAAAAGTTGCAGAATCGAACGGCTAGAATCGTTACGAAAAGCTGTTTCGATACTCCTTCTATAGGTTTGATACAAAGGTTAAATTGGCCTACTGTAAGCGACATCATTAAAAGCGAAACCGCAACTACCATGTACAAATCGCTAAACGGTCTAGTCCCGGAGTACCTTTCCAGCTTGTTTGAAGAAAGTCAACTCGAAATGCCAGGGAACTGAGAAATACTGAAACCGATCTTTCGATACCTTTACGAAAAATTAACAATGGGCAAAGGGCTATATCTTTTCGTGGACCGAAGCTTTGGAATAACCTCGAACTTGATGTTAAACAGGCACCAACTCTTGCTGAGAAGAATCAAGTGGTTATAATCCCAAACGTTTATGCCACGGCCCCCTGAAAAGCAGTTCTCATGGACTGATGGGGCTACCGTGCCTAAATAAGTAAAAATGAAATTGAAAAAAAATTAAAATGAAAATAAAGCAATCTTTAGACGATAATGAGAAATTTAGTTTAAGACAAATTTTCATGATTATTATACATGACTACAGAACTTTGTAAGTAGAACACATTTCTACACTGATTATGTCCAAGATTGAGAATTCAATTGCTATAGGATTTTGACTCTGATTGAATATCTTTAAGGGCAAGGGCAGCAGAACAGAATTTTGTCCTAGAATTTGTCAAAAATTACCTGAAGTCCCTGTCATTCACTAATTTGCAACTTTCACTGCGTCAATGTAACCTCATAACTTATTAAGTAACTGTTGCGGCATTCTTGACCATACCTAGATTCATACCAGACCATACCAAGATACCCTTTTCGGAAGTGTGGAAAGATATAATCTCCATAAGTTCCAACAGACTAAGCTCAAGCAGTGGAAGAGAATAAGGGACCAGAGATCGAGTTCAATAAACTGCTTCTTCCATGAATCCATTCTTAGCTAGCCTATGAGTAAACCTATCATTCAAAATATGAAAGGGTCTGTGAAACAGAGACAGGAATCTTGCCACTGACATTTCATGATTTCTGGTACCCAGTTTATGCTTGATTTGTTGAGGGGTTGAAACTCGCTTCACTGCAGACTGTCATTTGCACGGGAATTATGAAAATTGCCATCTGTTTGTTTAACTGAAAACCGTCCTGGAATATAGTTAGTCTTTGACACAGAAGCACCGGATGTCCCACGTAAGATCCATCTGCTTCTAAGATAGGCAAAGTTTTGAATCTTAGGTAAGGACCGAAATGGGAGATCATTCATTGTACAGTAGTCCAACGTTGGTGTGCGATTATTTCTGACATTTTTCATCAAGTTAGAATATCAGAGGTGGGTGCACCTCAGAAAAAGTTTGTCTGGCATTCATCTGTGCCTATTCCAATATCCTTCAAAAACAGATATGAATAGTAAGAACTACATATTTAATAGTTTTGAATCAACCAAAAGCTAAGCCATTCCAAAGAACTAATTTGGGCTGTGATCTACAGGTCCAAAAAGAAATTCTTAACATTACCCTAGTTTGGTACCATTATCAAAGTAGAGACTATTTGTTGGGACACCCGCAAAAGAAAGAAATTTTCAAGGTCATTAACATAATCAATTGATTTAAAAGAGTTTCATTTGGCAGGGTGGCCTTTGTATGAGCCACCATACTTTATCGAATGAGAAGCATTCCGAAGGCAGTTAAGGACTTATCTCCATTATCAGGACCGCAAAGTGCAAGGTTTCCACACGAAACCCCAACGAGGTCCGGCAAGCAAGTGTTAGAATGGCTCCAAATAGTGCCTAGTCCAATATAGGAATTTGGGGTGCTACAGGAATTACCAAAGTTATCATTGTTACCAATTATTCCGACTCTTGCAAATATGGTAGCTGGTGCCTTGTAAGCATTGAAACCTTCCATATTGCATTTTAGTTGTAGAGATGAATCTTCCATTAGACCCTTCCATTTCGTTCTACCAATATTGGTTTGCTTGTAAACATCATGTTTGAAGATGTCAAAAAGTGAAGAGCCTGCTTGTGGGATAAGCAACCATCTTTGAATATTGTTGTATTTCATACCGATGCAGACTGAGGTGAAACCAACATTGCCAAAGGCTGGGTACTTCGCCTCTTCTGATCTCGGGCTCTTTAATCCATTTTCAACATTGTATACAATGTCATTCTTCCAGTAAGAACTACTTGCCTCGAATGTTTGCTGTGAAAGAAGAGACATGTCTTTTAGATGGTTGTAAAGAGCTAAACTCCAAAAGAACGGTGATTTTCTTTCCCTGAGGCAAATGATGGCAGATGAAATGTAAACGGGGAAAGGGGGACCAACTTTTTTTGGCTTCACATCCATCGAATTTGCCATCGTTATTAGATATTTATGCAATCAGCGATTTTGCAGATGCAGGTGGACCTTGAGCTACGCTTTTTCGATGTGTTCAGCCTAAATATACGAACGGCCAAGTAATGCTGAAGAATTTATATGTCACCCGCCACGGGTATCTCTAGTTTCATTTGTGGAGTTGGCTGGCTGATTTTCATTTTAACTTACTAAAATATTTCAAATTTCCTTTAAGCTAGTGGTTTGATTGACCATAGCCTCCATCAGAGGACATTTGTCTGCCCTCGTGATTGGCCCTGCTGCAAGGTCAGAGATGACACCACTGCGTTATAGCCCTTACCTTAGAGCCGTTAATTGCCATTGCTATGGTCCACCCTCTGCCACATTCACCAATGCTACTCATCATGCAATAATGCTTTCCTGACTTCAAATTGTATATTCCATCAATAGCAGCATTGTCGTCGTCGTAAATCGCTTTGCAGCTTTCGTACACTAAAGAGAAACAATCTTTAGCTATCCTACAAAAGAGCCTGGATCGAGTGTCATGTCTCGTTCAATTCCTACCCTGACCATCCCCCCGTGCATCCCAAAATTTTTGTGCACAAATGCCCGGGGGCCGGGAAAAAGCTACTGAACAAATGCCCGGGGGCCGGGAATTTTGCTTTCAGTCTTGCCATCGAAGTATAAAATTTATAAGTTTGAAGACAGGAACACCGCAATGCGACGAAAAACAACAGCAAATATGTGCGAAATTAAGAATATATATTAAATACCAATATTTCGTCCTGCCATGCAGAACTTCTTCAGGGCTGCTTCTCTAACAGCCTTGAAGAAGTTCTGCATGGCAGGACGCAATATTGGTATTTAATATATATTCTTAATTTCGCACATAGTTGCTGTTGCTTTTCGTCGCATTGCGATGTTCCTGTCTTCAAACTTATTCACGTATTATCACTGCAAGCATACTCGGATCCGACGAGCGACATTGGTATCGCGTCCTTTTCTATTTTCAACTCATAAAATTTATAGTCAGCGATGTTGTTAATTGTTTTAATATTTGGTATTCTGAAGGAACACAAAGAATTTCTGATACTTTTAACACTTTCTAAAATATTGCTGACTCCATCGACGCAATAGAAGATCCACAATCAGAAATATAAAGGAATATAATTTTATCAACAATGTGTTTCAGAGAAGACTGAAGGGTATAACAATTGGAACAGAACTGTAACAAATAACGAAATTTCCAACAGAACAAAGCTGAACTTCTTGTTTAATACTACTAGGTAATTCAAAAGAATTTTCTTGCAACTTTAAGGCTCTTCCTCAACGTCCAGAAGACGATGTCATTCAAAATTGACATTCAAAATACTACCCTAGACGCAAACTGAAGTCTGGGATATCGTTCAACAAACATTAAAGGCTCCTAGATCTGCGAAAGAATAGCCTTGCCCTTCACTATTTTGCGTGCATTCACGCGAAGACAAGATGTGCCTTTTTTAAACAATTGCAGCAAATTCTTGTATCCCGGATTCTTGAACAACAGACGCAACCATGGGATTGAACCTAAAGCTGAAACCACTGTAATGCAACGTTCTTGCTCCTATACAGTACATACTGTACACATTTTAAATATCCCGGGGGTTGTCAAATGCCCTGGGGCCGGGAAACAATTGACAGTCAAATGCCCGGGGGCCGGGAACTTTTTCCGTGCAAATGCCCGGGGGTGTCCCGGGGGGAAGGTCAGGACAGGAATTGAACGAGACATTATCTCAATGCATTTTGATACGCAAGCTTCAAGCGAATCGCTTTAGAGATTAAGGAAAGGTTTATCTTGTCTAAACTGGCTTGGAGAGGATAGATATGAGGGTAGATTTGATTTCCTCCTTAAATTTACTTTGCGTATCATATTCATTGCCATTACTGTCCAACAAAAGAGAATGGTAAACTAGAGAAGATCGATTACTAAGGGTGGTGCTCTCATAAAGTGAGAAATATATCTGCAAAATAATAGATTCTCAAGAAAATCACATTTGTTAAACGTTTCAACGTAATCCGTCATCAGTAATTACTTTTCAAGATTAGAAAGACCACAAACATAGATTTCGAAATTCAAAAGCAATAGAGAATAATAGCCCAAGCGGGTTCTTACAATTTACAGTGTGTCATAAAAATGTCTTGAAGTAGCGGGTAATAATAATGGTGGTAGGAGGAAGATTAAGTAAAGTGCAGAGTTATCAATTGCTGCAAAAGGGTATTTACCCCAAAATATGTTTTCTCCATACTGTTCATTTTGTTACGAATCTATTTTCTTTGGGTATGTCAGGAGTTCATGATATCGGGAATCATATTTTGAGCAGGTATCCAAGGTTGATTAATCTCTGGGTAGTTACAAAGCAATTCAGCTGCATCGTTACCATGCCTGATGCAGAATACATATGATTTTTACAACAACCTACCAATTCTGTCTGAGACCGCGCTTATGGCGTAACCGTACAGCTTTGATCCCGTTGCAATGTTATTACAGTTGAAGAGCGTTTAGGCCCCCCGTTTGCGCTGCTCCAGGATATCATTACTTTCAAGTGTAAAAGCATGGGCGATTCTGACATGCGAATGATGTTTCATACTTGCTAATTCTATGTTTGAATCAAATAGAATGCGTACCTTAGACTGCGTTCACACGATGCCGCTACATTTTGAAAACGGTAAAAAATTGATCGGATAGGCCTCCCGTTCACACGAAAACGGCACATTTTTTGCCGGCAGATTTTGAAAACGGTAGATTTTGAAAACAGAACTCTAACCGACACATTTTTGAAACGGCATCGTGTAAACGCCTGAAAATGATGAAAACAGAGCATTTTTAGACACTTTTGGAACAAGACTGATCGACACTTAGGGTTTAGGTACCTTTCTATGGCATCAAAGTCTTGCAAAGAGTTTCTTACTGTCAAATTTCATACCGTTTTCAAATTGTTCCGGTATCGTGTGAACGCTAGCTCAAATTTTGCAGCCGTCACATTTTTCACCGTTTTCAAAATGTGCCGGTATCGTGTGAACGCAGTCTTAGTGTCTTTTCTTGTGTTTTGACTTCTTCTCAAATCAACGTGTCCTCTTCGCCATTTTCTAACATTTTCAAACGGTTTTGTATGAATTGTTATTGTAGTCGTTGATCCATACAGTCGTGCCTCTCAAGTAAATTTTCTTACAAGCAAACGAAAAGCAAACGCCTGGACAATTGTAAGAAAACCTGCTTGAGAAACATGACTTTCTGAATCAGCAACTACAACAACAATTCATGCTGAACTGTTAGAGTTAGAAAAAATTAGAAGATGGCGATGAAGACACGTTGCTTTGAGAAGAACTCAAAACACAAAAAAGACACCAAGGGACGCATTTTAATTGACTAATTGATTCAAAACATTGAATTGGCAAGTATGAAAACATTCTTCACATGTCAGAATCGCCAACGGCAAACGAACAGTGTAAAAAAGAGGCTGATCCGTCGCATTTTTTACGAATCCAAAGTTGTGCAAAGGACAATATATTAGAGCTTACAAGAGCAATGTGTTCCATTTCCTTTGAATCCTGTTTTGCATGTACAAGTAAACGATTCTTTTGTATTCGAACATGAGGCATTTGTATGACAGGTATGCGTTCCTAATGAGCACTCGTCTGTATCTAGAAGAGAAATGACTCTAATTGGAGGCTGATTTGCACTTACTGAAAGAATGTTCCGATCGAAAGGACTTTAAAAAATCAAAAGTCACATTGAACAGCAATTTCTATTCAAGTTTAAAGTTACATTTTCGTTTGTAAACAATAACAACAGGGCTATTGCGAGGGAAGTCAAGGAGAGGGGGTGTAAACCTAAAACTTGCGAACAAGGGGCGCGGTCATGCAGGCTGTCGTGGTTTGACAGTCACCTGTTGAAGCTTGAATGCATTAGTTTTTTATTTACTTTCTGCAGGAAATATAAGTATTTATTTGGAGTAATTTGGGGTAATTTGGGACAATTTTATCATTTTTGAGGTATGACTGCTTCGTTGCATATTTAAATAAGACTAATTCAGCTTTTTATAGACATTTGAGTGGTAAATAATTGATATTGAGTAAAAGATTCTCTTAATTCATGTTGTTGCTGATATATTAGCGTGTAAATGATGCTGTCCCAAATTACCCATAGATGGGGTAATTTGGGACAGCACTGAGTTCCACCTGCAAATGATACATATTCAAACATAATGGCAAATTCGGATAAGAAAATAATGTATCTGCCACAGTTCACTCAAATTTCATCAAAAATAGCCGCTTTCATAAGTGTACAGTAAGTAGCCATAATCAAATCAATGCTTCAAAATATCAAAAAAGTACTCAACATCAATGCAAATGTTGAAAAATTTGCTTAAAAGAATAAATGATTGCAATAAGTGATAGAACTATGCAATTTCAATCAATGTCTCAAATTACCCCAGGGGGGGTCCCAAATTTCCCTTGTCCCAAATTACCCCGGTTTACCCTATGTTATTTAACTAATCGATTTCCTGCCAGCTTGCCAATTTCTGCAAGTTAACGTATCATGAATTAAGAGTCATCCAACGCCTTATTGGCAGTTCTATCAATTTTTAACTTCTCTGCAGAGTTGATAGAGAAGAGTCGCATCTTCGACAATCAAAAGTCCACTTTCACAATGACGTCAATTGTTTTGAAATACTTCGAAGAACATCACTTGCCTCGATATCATGTGGATCTAAATCTCAAAAGCGAAAAATCGTGCATTGCTCTCAGCAACGCATGAAAGAGTTTTGTCCGTTTAATTGCACACAATGATTTTATATGGATTTCTTGCTGAACAGGGAATCACATCTCTTACCTCGAATTGAATTTAATTGTAAAATGGGTCTATTTAGATACGAGTGCTAGCGGAGAGAGGAAAAAATTGAATATGTTATACGGTCAGACTAACCAACATGTAACAAGTATCATAATTTTTTACTGAAATTCAAGTAGCAGCAACATTCTGAAGAGTAGAATAGCTAAATTGGGCTTCCCACCTTTTGATAGGAATTTTCCGACAAATGCTAGGATGCATGCAGAATTTGCTTTCCACTGCTAAAGAAAGTAAAATTTTCACGCAGGGTAACAAATACTGGCTCAAGCTTGACTTTCCAACAGCCAATACAATTTAAAGGAAATAGACATAGGTATATCCCATAGTCGCTATAAATAGGCCAGAGAAACGCCCACAAATCCATTTTTTCTTCAGCTAAACAATGAAACCGGATGCGTCTAAGCTGTCGAGTACGATAGACTATATTTTTGACCTGGCCCGGGCCAGCTTTTAACCATGTCGATTCCCGTTAAACTTGATTTTTTCGACCTTTTTTTATTACACAAAGCTCAACATTGTTTTTGGTGATGAAATTCCAGAAAAAAATGGTTAGTCTGGTCTTTTGCATAAACAGACATCATTGGATATCTACAGGGTGTCTCAAAAAAATTGTTCGACGTTTGATTAAATACTAAAAAATAACGATACGCTGAATGGACCTTTGGTCAAGTCACCCTTGTCCTGAGATTTTAAATTAATTTTTGACACAAGAATCTTGCAAATCCGATAAAAATTCATGGGGTTACAAGCCTTTGAAGTTCAAGTTTGTGCGAATGCTGAAACCAGAGGCCTCAAAATGGCATTTTTGGTAAAAGTCTCATAGGCCGTCGTTTCTGTTATTTCTCAATTGTTTCAGGGTGAACCAAGTGGGATTCAAACAGGTATTCGATAACCTAACTGTCAAGCATATGGATGTTTTGAGGAAACAGATTCAGTCTCTCGCCGATTTTGTTTTGAACCACTGTTTTTGGGCCTATGCAATGTTGAGGAATTTTGAAAATGATCGCACGAAATAATTTACTTTAGAAGTCGTATTTGGTTTGCTCTGATATTAACGAGATGTGTGACATTGGATAAGCTTCTCTTACTTCCGTCTTCGAGCTTTTTGCAATACAAGTAATCTGGGGGGTCTCTGGTTTCAGCTATCGCATATTTTTGATCTTCCAGAGCTCGTAACTCAGTGAATTTTCAACCGATTTGCACGATTTTATTCTCTAAAATTATTTCATAATCTGAGGAACAGGGTTATCTTTCCATGAGCCTGTTCATGTTGTCCTTATTTTTCAATATTTAATCAAACGTCGAACAATTTTTTTGAGACACCCTGTGTATCTCTTAACTTTTTTGGTAGGTAAGATAATTCTTTTCTTCTGCAAAAGTATTGCTTTCTGTAACCAAGAAGGATGTTCACAGGAGACCTTTGTGCAACAAGAAAGACTTTCTGTCAAATACTGTTTCTGAGTCAAAGAACAATTTTAGCACTTTTCTCCGCAATTTGAGTTCTCCGTTATTTGGGGATGTGTTCTATGACATAGCAAACAACTTTGAAGCGAATAAGAACAAGGAAACCATTGGATGAATTAAGGGAAATTCCATTAAAACGAATGAATTTGAATTATTACGAGTTTGTTCATAAATTCGCAGCTTGATTTTCAACCATCAACGTACATAAATTTCCAGGTCATCTGTTACATGCATGCAATATGATTGTCTGGATTGCTTTTAGGTAAAATTTGGATCTGCAGGCATCTTTCCAGCAAAACAGCATAGCTGTTCGGTTATCTGTAAATCTTGCTTGAATCGTTTGACAGTTATACTCTCGGCCATATTAAAATAAATTATTAGTTACCTGACACACTTGGTTCATCTACCACTCGCTGAAAACAAACATATTCTTATTCAAAAATATTGTTCACATGATTGGAAGAAAATGATACACCAGATGAATAGAAAGAAGCCCCGGCGTTTGGAAAGATACTGCTGCTGTGTTGTTGTTGTCGTTGTTGATGTTTTTGTTGTTCTCGTTGTCATCTTATTTCGTTTCGAACGGAATAAATAGCTTCTAATTATAGTGCACAAAAAAACTAATCAAATTCGAAGAAAAACTAGAACTGCTCCCTGAATATGAAAAGAAATACATTAGAGCTTGTCTTATTTCATTGCCCATATGTACATTTACATTAACTAACTTAACTGGCTATAATTAGTCATTTATTCCTGTGGATATGGGAGATTTTCTGCGTAAATCCGCTCTCAAGACACCCAAAAAAGAATGAAAATGACGAGCCAAATTTCTATGGTTTCCCTTCCTAACAATAATGACACTTCTATGTGTTAATAGACATCTGCCTTATTGGGAGATCTCCTCGAGTAAGGTTTAAAAATTTGGGGGAGGGGGAGGCTTACTATTAATGTTAATAATAATAATATAATAATAACAACCTATTTCTCCATTTCGGAGCAGTTACCAGTTAAACGTAACGGTAACACAGGCGTTTGTTTGTTTGTTTTTTTAGTTGGGAGAAAGTATGTGTTTTCTTTTTTCCTATTTATGACAAAAATGTCTTCACTTTTTCGAAGATCTTCCCGAGTTTTGCTGGGTCAGTTTTCAGTAAATTTTTTGAGTTCAAAGGTTTTTCTTTAAAATTTTGGCAATGAAATAAATGTTCAATGTTTTCTTCTTGAGCTCCACACCTTCTGCACAGGGTATCTTCATGTTTTCCTTTATAGTTAGCTTTTAAGTCAGTCATGTTTAGTTTTAACAATAATAGGTTTGCTGCGTCTTTATGAGTAATGTATTCTTTTTTGCCAAAGCAGTTATCTTTTATTAATCTTAATTTCGTTTTGTTGCATTCTTTCATATCTCTTTGTATCAATGAAGTTATTCTATTTATTATCATATTTTTCCATTCTTTGCTTGTCAGCTTCCCTATTTGTTTTTCTGAGATATTTATGTTTAGTTCTTTTAAATCATTTTTTATTTCTGAGTTCCAGCAGTTATTTAAATTTAGACGTTTCTGTTCTTTGTAAACCTTTTTTGTTAGTCGACTGTCTTTCATTTTTATCATCTTTCTAAGGTATACAAGTCTTTTCATTTTTATCCTATATGTAATTGGCATAAGACCACATTCATATGTTATACCTTGATATGGTGTTGTACTTGGTATGGAATTAGTTTTTGTTACTGCATCTTTTTGCATTTTCTCTAATGTTTTTAATTGTTGCTTTGATATATTTGTCCATGTTTCACATCCATATAATATTTTGGGGATTAGTATAGTTTCAATAAGCTTCAGAGTGATCTCCATTTTTTGTTTTTTGAAAGCTGGCTGATCAACAAGAAATTTAATTTCATTAGTGATAGCCATTGCTGCTTTCTTTTTGTTTGATATATTATCACCTAATGTTCCTGTGCTATTTTTCATGTCTCCAAGATATTTGTAACTTTCTACTTCTTTAACTATGGAGTTATTTAATTTCAGTTCACTTGATTGATTATATCTTTTGAGCTTATTGAATTTCATTGTCAAACATTCACTTTTATCCATGTTAAAATTAAGTAAGTTTTGTTTCTGATATGTTTCAAGAATATTTAACATTTCTTGCATTTTGTTAGTTGAAATTGAAGCAATCATGATATCATCTTGATATAGTAATGGTGGAATCAAGATGTTTCCATACCTTATTCCTAAGTTTTCGTCATATATTGGCTTTACTCCTTTATCAATGTGGTTGGCACATATCGGTGCAGCTAGAATTGTACCCTGTTTTAGATTTTCTCCTATTCCTATATGTTTTGTTGTTCCATTTGGGGAATCAATTCTTATGGAGTTTTCTTTGTTAAGTTCATATATACTTTTTAAGCATTTTCCTTTTACTCCACTTCTGTATAGGTCTATCAAACATGATTTTAAATGTAGTTTATCAAACGCTTTTTCCAAATCAAGAAACATGAATTTAATATTACATTTTATATATTTGTGATAATCAATGATAGCCTGAACAACGAATAAGTGGTCAAGTGTTGATCTATCTTTTCTTCCACCAGCAGCTGCTTCAGAAAAACTATTATCTATGTTAGTACTCTGTCTATTTAAAATCATTTTTTCAAATATCTTACTGATACTAGATGTGAGAAATATTCCACGCCAATTCTTTAGTAGTCTTCTGTTTCCTTTCTTTTTGTAAAGTGTTTTAACAATTATTTTCTTCCATTTTTTTGGAATTATCCCATTCTCAAATGAAATGTTAAATATTTTTAGCATGAAATCTAAACCCTTTTTCCTATATTCATATATATCTCATTAGAGATGTTATCATCTCCAGGTGCTTTCTTTGTTTTTAGTTGCCGAATTGCCTCTAGTAGCTCCCATTTTTTGAAAGGCTTGTCAGTGGAAAACCAAGTGTTTTCATGTTTTTTCATAATGCCTAAAAATAATTTGTTCTTAAGTTTTATGTGCCTTCTATATTGTTTTCCTGGTTCCCTGTTTGTTAATAGTTTTTTGAAGTATTCCTCATGTTCTTTTAGAATTTCACCAACATCGGTCAGTTCTTCCCCTTGGTCATTTATTAATGAGGTTGGGTATTCATGTTTCTTGCCAAGTATGTTTGCTCTAATATTGTAGAATTCTGTGCTGTTCACTTTCACTCTTTTAACTTGATTAATATTCTTTTCCAAATTTATCTTTTTTAAATCATTTTTTATTCTCAGAATTCTTTTATTAATTAATTTAATCCTAATTTTGTTAATTTGTATCTTTATCAAGTCACCTTTGTTTATGTAGTTTGTGAGTTTCCTTTTTAAGTGTCTCTTTCTTTCTCTTAATTCTTTTTCATTTTTTGTCACAGCTTGCTTTGCTCCTTTCCTTTTATGGTATTTTCTAAAGCATTCCTTACTTACATTATTAACCTCTTCTTCCCATTTTTCATAAATGCTATCTATATCACTGTTATTTTTGCCAACATTTACTTGACAGTCTTCTGTTCTTTTCTTAAATTCTACAAGGGATTTCTTTGTTAGGATCCATTTACTTGATTTAGGATTTGTTGTGAAAGGATTATTTGCTTTAAGATTTAAATTTATGATTATTGCATTGTGATCTGATTCTTTAACCCTATCTTTAGAGTATTTTTGCATGACAAAATTTCTATCTTCATCTATATGCATTTGTTCCACCTTATGGTAGCATTTTTGATTGGTTAGGACATAGTCTAAAACTGACTTTCTTTCATCATTTTCACTGTCAGTTGTTACAATCCTTGTCCATAACCCTGAGCATTTTGAACTGCTATTAATTAGCTCAAGTTTTCTCTTATTCATGAGTTTTAGTAACATTCTACCACCTTTGCTAATTTGATCCTGGTTTCCTTTAATTGTTTCCCCTACCTTCATATTAAAGTCTCCAACCACAAGCAATGATTTTCCTTCATTTTTTGCTTTTACTGCATAGTAATCAATTCTATCTAGGAAATTTTTAATACTATTTATGTCTACTCTTGATTCTTGTTTCCCATATACCACTCCTAATATTGTATCTTCTTGTCCTGTTTTGATATTAAGCCAAATTTGTTCAATTTCATCATCTCCTAAATCCAGAACTGCTATGTTATTCTTTAAATGTTCCTTATAGGCTATCCATATGCCACCTCCATTTTTGTTTTCCCTTCTTAATTCAATTGGTTTACAATATCCATTTAATACTATTGTGTTTTCATATCTTTTTATCTTAGACTCATTTAGGCATATTATTGATGGATTTATTTCATCAACAATTTCATTTAGACTGTTTAACTTTGACTTTAGGCCATTTGCATTGGTGTAATATAATTTTAAGCAATATTTTCCATACCTTTTCTTCCTTTTGTGTCTTGTTTTTGTTGTTACACAAGGTCTGGAGCCCAAGATACCTGAGGGGGGCACTGTGTCACTTGTGACCTACTTTCTCTAGACCAATTTTTAATTGCTTCATGAACTTGTTGTTTGACAATAAGTTCTATGTCCATAATGTCCTGCAGTTTTTGATCTTGCTTGTTTTCTTCTTCTCTTTCTGTACTTTTCTCTCTTGAGTATTGATATGGGCTTACTTTCTGTGGCCTATTCCATTCTACAGTCCCTCTCCTCGCATATCCTCTATTTCCTGGATGGGTGTATCTACAATTTTGGCTTTTGCAATTCCCCCTCATGAATGAAAAGCAGTATCCCATGCTTTGCCAGTACTCTCTTTCCTCATCAGTTTCTCTGTTCCCTTGCCATTGCCCTTGCCACTGCATATCACTCATTTCATCTTTTCCTCTGCTTCTTATTTCATGTGAAAACCAACATTCCTTTCCTCTTCTACAATTTCCTGGGCTCACTAACTCATATCTACACAGGCGTTGGTACTTTTTGTTTGGATTGCTGACTTTTGTTGTCAAAGGGGTTACTAATTTGCTTCTCAAATTTTCTTTATGTTTCCTCAGATTTAGTAGTTCTGCTTCTTGTTCTAGTTCCCTGACAGCTTGTCTTTCCAGGTTAATCTGATCTGCAAAGCTTCTGTCTTCCCTGTTGCCTCTCTCTGTTTCCTCATCATATGATTGATCTCTTACATTCCTTTTATTTTCTTTTTTTTGTTGTTCCATTTCATCTTTTTCATCTTCCATTTTTTCTATGATTTCTTCATAATATTCTTTGTCTCTTTTTTGTTCCTTGTAGGCTTTTCTGAACATTTCTTTGTCCTCCTCAAGCTTCTTCACTTTTTCTTCAAGACTTTCTACTTTTAATTCCATTTCCAACACCCTTTTTTTCAGAGTGTCTCTTTCTTTCTTCAACTCTTTGTTGATGTCTGTTATTTCCTCTTTGTTTTCATTCTCATTTTTTTGACTTTTTCCTGTTTTCTTTGATTTATTTGTACTTTCTTTGGTTTCCTTCTCATCTCCTGATGTTTCATCATTCTTTTCCTTTCCTTTTTCATTGACTTCATCTTCATTTATATCTATTGTTAGAATCTTTCCTTTACCTCTAGGGTCTTGAGTTAATTTCAATGTAAATGGCTCTTTTTTAGATTTTTCAAGCAATTTTTTATACCCCTTGTCTTTCATCTTTATCATCTTTTCAATGACTGGATATTCAAAATCTATCCAGTCATGGGCAGCCATGCCTGCCAATACAACGGAGTGCTTTTTCCCAGTTAGATGGAAGTTGATTGCTAGAACTTTGGCATATTTGTTACCCTCTTTGTGATAATAAATTTCTAGTTTCAGCATTTTCATATTCTCGATATCCATATGTCCATTCTCTAACTCTTTAGGGGTATTGCCTTTTTCATCTTCCCACAAAACTAAGGTTGACTCATCGTGTTCCAATGCCAAATGCTCATAATATCGGATGTTTGCCATTTCAATCCAATTGGCCATTTCCTCTAAGGATTCCAATCCGATACATCCACCACTTTGGTAGGTTTTGAATTTGCTTGTCTCTTGCTTGCTTTGTTTTTTGGGTGAAGGACCCATCTTTACAAGCTCTGAATTTGAAGCCGCTCAAGTACTTAGGCCTATTTTATCAGATTGGCCTAGCCACCTTCTTCTTACTTTTCTCCTTCCTCTCCGCTAGAGTACTCGTTCTTCTGTCGATAAAAACTTTCACTATTTCTTAAACAACGATTAGAAAATCTTTTCCTAAAGCTATGATTCTTGTCGAATAAGGTTTTCTATCGTTTCTCCATTTTCTTTAAAGAACACGTGCAGCACACGAAACTGCAAAATTCGTTCTGTTTCAAAATTCGTTCTGTTAACTCGAATGCCGGGAAACACATGTGACTATTCATCCCGCAGGGAGTGCATATTCATACCACGGGAAATAGCATGCAAGATATTTCTCAAGGGATGAATATGCCCTCCCAATACATGAACATTCACCTATTTTCCCTGCGTCATATTTAATATTGTGTTGATCCCAACCAAGGCCTAAGTCCTCATTCCGAGAAATAACAGGATATTTTACAGAAGATAGGGAAATACAGGCTGATATTAATCCTCGTAGGAAAGATATTCCCTGTTGAAAATGTAGGGTTTCCTTCTTTGAATGCACAAACATTATTGCTTGCAGTTACATATGAAGGGAGCAGCAGTAGCCTAACGTTGGGTGCCCTTTCTGACTTACCATATATACTTACCAGGCGAAGCTAATCGAAATCGCATAATCGAAAAATCTTAACAACGATTTGAAAAATTACAAGTACATTCCATAACTTAAAGTATAGCTAATTCAAAAACAGCCTCCAGTAGAATAATGAATAATTCCTAAAACGTAATCTAAAACGAACTTAACGTATTAAAGTATTTGCAGGGGTCGTATCAAATGTGAAACAGACATTAATATTTTTCATTGTAGTTTGTTTTCTTTAGAAAGTTGTACGTTTTTGAATTGTGTCTATCATGGTGGGTACTCCACCAAACCATGAGGTATTTCAGCCAACATCCAAACCTGGATAAAGTAGAATACAATACAAAGTACTTCTGTTAACTTTTAAATGTTTAAAAGATCTAGCACCAAAATATCTTAAGGAATTGTTGAAACTGCGTAAGGCTTTTCGTTGCACTAGATCTGCATGTGATGATCTGCTATTAGAAGTAGGGAAAACCAGATTAGTTACTGCTGGTGATCGTGCCTTCGTAAATGTTGCCCCTTTCCTGTGGAACAGACTCCCCTATTCGATTAGAGCTTGTACAACAGTTGAAACTTTTAAATCTCGTTTGAAGACCCATTTATTTGAATAGTATTTTTATTGAATGGATTGTTTAAGTTAGATTTTGAGTGAAACATTGTAAACTTTTGTATTTTTAATCATATTTTTAATTAGTCTTAGTGTTTGTAATTGTAATGCGCCTATGAGCCCTGTGGATATATGGCGCAATATAAGTGCTTTTATTATTATTATCATTATCATTATTATTTGGATACTCAAACATCTGGCGAGTAGATTTCTTCAAAATTTCGGAAATTTCAGGTTTTGTTTTGTCCTGGTCGCATTTTATGAAGGTCGGTAAAATTTAGAAAAATTCTCACACATTTCTTCTGTCTGCCTCACTTATTCGAGATCTGAGTGGTCCGTGAAAATGAGGCTTTGAAGGTTTCCGGCCATGGGAAATGAGCTAAAATCGGCTAAAAGATTTGATTCCTATCTTTATGTAACGCAGATCATGGGACCTCGATTCTGAAAAGAGACATTGCAATGCTTGCTGCCAAGTAACGGGATTACAGTAAATAGGGATCCTTTTGAGAGATGATTTACTACTATTTCAAATAGCCAATAGAATTTTTGAGCGGCCTCTGATATCCAAGAGTAGAGGGGGAGCAACAAGGATCTTAGTATTTTAACAGAGCATGGACAAATTATATTTTCTCTTAGAGGGGTCTTGGAGAGGAGTTGATATAAATGTAATCAAAATGTTTCAATTTCTTGTTTAAATTTCCTTTCGATATGGGTTAGCAAGCTTTAGGTTGCACCTTACTTGAAATTTGATTGCATGCCAGTCTTCAGTTGCAGTTGTTAAGTTGCAGTTAGCTTCTTTGTTTTTCTGCGTGAAGATCTACGAGAGAAAATGTTATTAGCGAGTCTTCTTTTTGACATCTCAAGACTCCGAAATCCTCAAAAAAAATCGCAGATTTATAATGATAAAATTGACAGAAGTATTTCTTTGAGCGTCCTAAGGGGAGGTTCATCCTTTTTTTCAATATTCTGTTGAAGATCAAATTAGACTGGCTACACACTTCCTCAATTTCGTTGCTTAGGGCATTGTTAAAGCCTGGCTCACACTATGGGTCGTTTGGGTCGTAAAGGTCGTGCAGAAAGACCCAAAGACAAAGGCTCCGACAAAGGGAGCTGAGACCACCTTTATTATTGACATATAACTTTGAGGAAGATACAGAAGTTGCTTAGCCAGTCTATGATCGTATCTCATTCCCATTCTAGTTTTGATTTTCATCTTTTCAGTGTCCTTTCATCAAAATTCATGTCCTAGTATAAAAACATCGTTTCCTGAGTCCTTGATCTCAGATCCCAATTTAATGATTGAGGAGCATCATCTTCCTGAAATTCAAGGAGAACAAAGATTTGAAACAAACTGAATCATCATCCTGGAAAAAGTACTCGAATATTTTTGTCAGATCCTTTATGCAAGTGCGTGAAACGAGAAGGCTTCAAACTAAGCAATGTAATTTCAAATACAATAGAGCAGGCGTCTCTATTTGTCTTTCTGAGAATAACATTTGAATATTATCCTCTAATGAATCCAAAGAAAATGCATTTTAACACTGGTTTCTGGCGGCTGTTAGAAAAATTCAAATTGTATTTGGAAACAATTAAAGCAAAGCATTAGAGTGAGGTTTAAACAGCTGCATGAAAAGGATTAATTGATCAAAAGGTAAGCTGAAAAATGATTATATTTTTCATCAAACATTGATTTTAAAAAGAAAATGTACAGCCAGTTTTCCGAAACATCAATCAACGCTTCAATAATGGCTGCGGAGGAGCCTCATTTCAAAAGTTTCATTTAAACTTTGTAAGATGGGATCTCCGTGCAGCTGTCACTTTGCATCTTCAAATCGGCTGTATTTTTACGGAGCAATTCGTTTAAACCTGCAAAATTTCTCATGCAGCCATGAGCTAATTTTTTCAAATATGAATTTTGCTGTCTTAAGACACTTTACTTTCTTATCCTGTCTTTTATCATCATTGTTCAGTGTGGCGTCGCGAGGGGAACAACAATAAAAACACGTAAATTTGGTTTTCCTTTTCTCACGTTTCTTCGATCCTCCAAAAATCTCCATCAACTTATCACAACCATAACAAATTCAAAACAACTCTTGCCGTGCAAATCTTCCTCTCCTTCAAATCACATCAACACAATTGTCCTTAATTGCTCCATTCCGCATTCTTTATTTCTCCTCCGCAACACTCTCACATCAGTTATCCATGGACAATAGTGAGGAATTAAATTGAGTTCACCAGCCGCTTCTCTCACACCCCAATTTACAATGGCAAGTTAAAGCAGCTTTAAACAAGGGTATGTGATGGGTCAGTCAAACAAATCGAATGCATTTGATTGGTCGAAATTAGACCGCGTTTTATTGGTTGTAGGAGAAATCTTAGGCCACCCGCGTGAACTAAATTGGTATGTTATAAAGAATATATATCACCTTGTCTTCTTCTTATGTTTGTCTTTGTCTTTACTTTCTGAACAGCAAATAAAGCTTCTTTTAAGTCTAACACACTCCAAAGCGGTTGGGTAAGTCGTTTCAACTTTCAACTTCAACCCACCAAAGTCTCCACAAAGTCTCTTTCTTGCTTGCTCCTTCGTAGCTTTTCCGTCTTCTCCCTTCATTAGCATTATGGCTACGAAGGAATTGTGACTTGAGACTTTGGAGGGTTGAAACTGAAAGATGAAACGACAAGACTAAATGCCGCAACTGACGCTTGCAGTGTGTTAGACATGAAACAAGCTTATTTGCTGCTCCAGAAGTTGAATGACAAACGCCACAAGGATATAAGGTGATTCTTATTCTCTATGTCATACCAATTTACTTCACTCATAGGTGGCCTAAGACTTCTCCTACAACCCATGCTTGTTTGAATAGAGCTTGATTAACTTGTTAACTGAACATTGCTGAGCTAAGACACTGCTGATTTGAATATGCGAGGTCCTAAATGACAATCTAAAGGTCTTATCTATATTACGAAGCTACTTCAAATAAATAATTTGAAACTGATGCTTCCACAGGAGCTGCTCAAATACTGCAGTTGTTTTGGGACTGCCAGAAGAATATTAATTATCCTTCTGCAAGCCTCTTCTGATCAAAGTGCCAGCATGCAAAACATCAAGGGAAGGAAATTCATACTACACTATTTGTAAATTTTGTCTAAATAATGCCTTAGAGTCAACAGTTCTTGCTAGAATTTATCCTCCTGTGCAAATGAATCAATCTTCAATGCATCATTTCTCTGACCAAAATGCTTTCAGAAGTGGATCTGTAAATCTTGAAAAATGCAACAGATGAAGCACAATTTTCAACGAATGGTCTTGTCCCTTCGAGCATAGCCTGCGTGCAGACTCTTGATAAAAAATTGAAAAGATGGAAAAAAGTAGAGTCTGCGCAACTGAGCCACTATTCTTATTCAAGGGTTCCTCGAAATCAGGGAACCAAATTTGAATGGTCTAGCAAAATTCTGTTGTCTCCCTGAATTTTAAGAATTATCCTTTAAATAAACAACGTTTTATTTCTATTGTTCAACTAAGGAAACGTCTGACAACGCTTTGACAAAATGAGTACAATGCATTTTATAGAGGAGATTTAATCTGTTGTTCAAGCTTTTATTTTGCTATACAAAGGGCGCCCTCAGTTGTGTGATTTATTGTGATTTCTGCATAGGAAGGTCATGGGGATAAGCACCATTTCATTAGTGTCCAATTTTGCCTAATAAGGAAAACAAAGGGATTTGATAACCGTCTCTCATGACATGAAAGCTTCAAAATAGAATGCCGACGTCAGCGAACAAAAAGAGTGGCTCGGTTGCGCAGATTCTACTTTCTCTATCTTTTCAATTTTATTATCAAGAGTCTGCACGCAGGCTTCGAGCATGGCGCTCTGTTCTCTTGCCGCCAATTTACTTCTGCCCTCGTGATCTTGCCTAACTTGCAAACCTAATGAACAGACAACCGACCATGAATGGGATTAGGGACGAGGTGAGATCTCAGCAAAAATCTTTGACCCAATAAGAGGGCTAGTTGGCCTCAATATGAACAGACTCTCACATAACTGAAATACCATGTCCTTGTCCAATTTATCATATTATCCGTACTTTTAAGACCATCACTGCAAAAAATGGTGAAATTTCCCCATGTTTTTTGGTTGGAAATTTTGGGGAAACGGACACTTTCCTAACAGTTTCCTACGAGGGAAATGGAAATTTCCGTTTCCCTTCAATTTCCCAGAGAAAACTGTCCGTTTCCCCCAAATTTCCATTGAGACACTATAGGGAAATTTAGGTATTTCTTGCTGTGCATAGCTCGAAGAAGTGAGCAATAATTTTGGGTAATTACAGTAGTAAATATTGATTACTCAAATGTTCTTTTCACAGAAAAGCACTAAGTTAGAATCTGTGTACTCTGGGCTCTTTTAGCCGTGAAAAGAATCATGCTATGTTTTATCAAATTACTAACTTTGCAAATTCGTTTAAACTCTGAATTCGAATTCTTATTTTAAAGGTGCAGGGTCACGTAATGTAAAAAAAGTTCTTTCGAAATGACGATTTTGCAGTATTTTGATAGGACATATCACAGAGATTTTCAACTAGTTTTCTCAAAATGAAGGTTTATTTTGAAGATGGAATTTTGAGCTTCGAAGAGAAACAAACGAAACACTCATATGTTGTGCGATTGCAGAGATATAGGTGGATTGTTGGAGGTAAATTTCTAGTGGATTCACCCCATCCACCAAAATCTGTGCAGAAGACTATGGCCACGTGTGGGCAGCAATATAGATTATAGAGATAACAGTTTTGTTTACGGCCACGTGACCCTGCCCCTTTAAACATGTGGAAAAGTCTTTACTCAGAAGTCATGTAAATAGACATTCCTCCCATCCTTTTCGACCTACTGCTGATCATTCCATAATTTCATATAATTACAAGAATAGTAGTTGAAATAGATGAGCAGATGCCATTTCAATTCTGGTTATATTTACAAACATGCAGCGCAATTCATGACTTTTCTCCTAATCAATGTGCTATTTTAAGTTCTTTCAGCCAGACAGAAGCTGCTGTCGGGATCTTTTTATTATTTCAGAAGAATTAGAAGTGAAATTAACTCTTTATGTACACTCATTTGCTTTTGAAAGAAACAGCTGAGAAGAAACGACAGGCTTATTTTTTGCGAGACTTAAGAAATTTGAAATCCAAACAATGCTTTCAGAGTTCTTATTCTAGGCAGCATGGATTATATAATTTTGGCGATCTTTGTCCCCAAAAGTGGGTTTCTTTGTGCCTATAGCTGAACTATGCAATCATCGTCATTGAAGCTGGACTTTTCTCACGTATCTGATGGGCAAAGCATGTGTCTGCCTGAGTTACTCCATAGCAAAAATTTCATGGGCAAACACATTATGGTTTCTTTTACTCACATGCTCCGGGTATTACTTCATGTAATAACATCAGTTGTAGTTGCTATTAGTGTCCTCTACTGCTTTGACATTTAAGGGTGGGAACTAATATATAACCCTCGACACGTCGAAAAATATAGACATTTCTAACCATCCGTTGCATTTAATCATTTGACATACGCGGGCACAAGATGTGAATAAGACACTTATTACAATTTTCTTTAAAAATGTGCATCAGATTTAAAAAATCTGAGTATTTTTCATTATGTTTACTGTCACAATTTGAAGCTCCACAAAAGTCAACTGAGACCAGCCCTGTGTCTAAGAATGTTCTCAAATTTTAAACGCAAGTTGTAAACTTCCATAACAAGTAGCAGGAAAGTTATTATACTTGAACCAATCTGCTTTGATAACAATATATCTTGGATAAAGAAATTTCCTTATTTCGTGCTCAAAAACTAAGTTTGGAATGTCAGAAGGCCTGAGATGCTAGAAACGTTCTTCAAGGAAAATCGAAAACAAAGAAAATTACATACTTCATTTTTCATCGTCCTAAAGGCCCGTCGCCTCCTGGTCACTACTTTGTCGAGTCTGGCCCACTTCTCGACAGTCCTGGCTGACAATAATCAATTATATTGCCAACTGCGAAGATATATTAAGATTAGCTTCAATTGAGAAATTCTTGATAGCATGACTGTTCTGTATTAAATAAAAAGCACATGGAACATAACCTAAAGCTGGAAGAGAATGCGGTACACGATCTGATTCTTCATCTCCGTAGGAGTCAGAAGAATATGCACAAACAATCTACTTGCATGCGTGTTACACGATGCTTCATCGAAAATAAATAAATGAAGTATAACTAATTGCACTATGAGCAGAGCTTTGATTCAAAGATGAGTCGGGCGTAAAACCATCCTCAAGTCAAGTTGATAACATCTTTATTGATAACATCAAGCCCGAAACGTCTTTGAAATTGATAAAATTATTAAGCCCGAAACGTCTTTGAAACAGATCTCTGTTCATAGCACAATTATTTATTCTTGATTTGTATATTTTAGAAGAATATGCACATCGTTTGAAATTCAGCTGCTCCCTAAATATCAAAGAATTAATATCTTCGATATTTGATTGAATAGTCAGCATGTGAATAACATTCAAAGCAGACTGCATTTCCTCGAGTAAGTCGCTCCAAGAGTCCTAAAACACATCTCAAAAACTGCGACAAAGTCTCAGTAATATGTCTACCTTGCAAACTGACTTGAAAATTTCTCAGCATGTCAGACAGTAGTGTCCCGTATATATGAAACAACATTTCAATTTCAGGTCTGATATGTTTCTTATAAAATGAGATATAAGCTTCAAATGAGGGTTAAGTTTCTTAGGCTTCTTACTGGAGAAATCCTGAACTATCAATTAACTACTCAGACATAAGCTCTATGATGGTGATGCACAGCACACTATTTGTATAACGTAAATTTTCAATTCCAAGAAAAGCTACGATTATTCCTATTCCTTAAAGGTGCTTTTTGCTTCATTTGCATGCAAAACTCTTGTTTTCATCTTGACTAGATACAGTTTGATTCGATTGGGAAGCTGAACATATAAACCATTCTTATGTCGTAATATTTAAATAAGAAACAAGCGTTTTTCATACCTGAGCCTGTTTCTTATCGAATGGAGTATTATTTTGAAAGTCAGGGCTGGTGTTTCTTATATGCGGGACACTATTGTATCTTAACAGGAGCACGATGAAGTCTTTCCAGTAGTAGGAGATACTTATTCAGGGGATTTCATTCACCCTTGAAGGGCTATCTACAAAATATTCCCTATGATTTGCGAGAAGAAATAACGATTCAGCCCTTATGAATTACTGAATCTAATGTAGAAGGTTGTCAATAGAGTAAGAAAAAGACAGTTAAAAATATCATTGATTTGATATTCAGATAGCACTCTTTCAAAATCCGTGCATTTTCATTTTTACTAACCACCTGGCACTAGGAAGAAAAGAAGGCACTAAATGATTATTCCCTAGTTGCAAAACTCATACCACATAATTTTCAAATCTGGACGAGAGTATGGCTCAGGAGAAATTGCTCCCTAGTTGCAAAACTCATACCACATAATTTTCAAATCTGCACGAGAGTATGGCTCAGGAGAAATTGCTAATCAGCCATAAAGACACGAACTCACCTCACAATTGTGCTTCGGTGAAGACTGACCAATAGCTTCTTTGTAATTCATCAAATTGCAACTTTCCTGCATCGAACATCTTGAAACGCATTGAATTTGGCTTTCCACGGAGTAAGTCAATTTCTTACTGGAATTGCACAAATATTTTCTTTCCACTACAATATCCTCAACAAAACCTTTTTGCGTTGCTACAAAAAGTGCATTGGTCAGCAGATACAAAACTGGTGTTTGCAGACGCATCTTGTCTTAACCTTCAGTCCAAGTAAGACTGAATGCACATGTAATACCTTACTTTCTATCTCAAAGATAACGAGCCTTGTTTAATTTGGCAGTGTATGTGCAGAAAGTGTCAGATCTTCAGACAGCCTCGAGAATTGCAAGCAACAACGCGTAAAGACATTTTTAATGTAGAACGACATAACGGTTGAACAATCTAAATGCCGATAATGAGTATCCAAGCACTTTCAGATTTCACCGCAAAACTTATTCAGGGGGTAAGATATCATAGTTTCATTTCTTATGTGATTTATCTCAAATAACAGCAGGTGGCTAGACTTCTATTTTAGGTTGTAAATCTCAGCTTTTAATTGGTTGCTTTGACAGGACTAATTCCTTGTGCATTTCAGGTCGAGTTAATAATTCTGGTGTTACAAGCGCTAGTCTTTGTTGGTTATCTCATGGGAATTTCATTTGCTCACACTCAGGAATAAAAGCTGCTTACTATGTACATTTTATATGAAGTTTATGAATAGGGCATCTTAAAGGTATATTCTTTCAGAAATAGCAATACACAGCATTTTTTGTAAGAATTTTTTTATTAAAAAACTTTGCTCTTAGAACAATTAAACATTGGGAAACCAACTTTCTCGTTGAGGACTTCGATAGCAGATATGCAGTCTATTTTCACTTGCTTGCTGCCTTGTGCCAGGTGAGTCTATAAAGGCCTGGCCTTTGAAAATCTGCTGCTTCATGAATAGCAAGGCAAAAGTATTAAACAGGATTTATTTCATTGCTGATATGTTCAATTACCATCAGTGATTTACTCGACCTTAATTGGCCATTCCTTCCTGCGGATGTGGTACAATTTCTGCTAAAAAAAAGCAGCGGAAACCTTAGCAAATGCAAATGAAATGGAGAGAATATTTTCCATGGTTATATTTTCTAAAAATGATGACTTTTCCATGTATAAAATACATACCGTGGTATAGTCCAATATAACATAGTTTAAAATGCATATAGTTTCTCCTCTTGGGGGAATGGCTACCTAATCAATCAGATATTCAAAAACAGCATTGCTTATTTGTTTCAGGAGCAGTAGCTTTTCGAAGACAAGCATCATTTGACTTACCCAGTATTTCTCAGGAGGAATTTATGTTTAGATGGTGGCGAAGCTTAAAAAAATTTGTTGTAGTATGGTCGAGAGAGCACTTGATGTAAACATTAAATATGCAATGAAGCTTCTTGAGAAGCATCAAGAGACGTCGAATATTAAAAATTACGGGAATCTGAAGCAACTTGCTGGACTGGATCACACTAGTACGTAGTTTCTTAGATAACGATACTTGTTTCTAAAATTCAAATACCCCTTGCAATCAACTGTATACTTATTCAAGCTTGGTAGCCATTTGCATGAGAATCTTCGGACTGGCTCGAAACACACACTTGTTTCGGTTCACATTGGCATCTTGAAAGGACAATACTAGACTGATTATATGGCGTAGTTATCGCTACTGAAAGACTGCCGGAGTAGTCCTGTTTTGGACAGTGATTCTTGGGACTCATCGTAATCACTCTAGGACAATACCATACATAATGTCTGTCATGTTAGGCATGGGAACAACCTCGTTCCCAGGGTGTTCTTACGTCATACGCTGATCACGAAGCCGAATGAACACCCTGGTAAACTTGATGAAATGCGCCCAGAATCTGGGTGCATTTAGAAGCCATTATGGATTTCACAGTTGGCTAGGCAACGCCAGGCTACGGAAAATGGCCGTTGCGCTGGCACTAATTCTGCAGAAGATGAATGGAGAAATTGAAAAAAAACACTTTGAGGACCTTATTTGAACCATTTTGCCGGTATTTAGACAATAATCTGGGGTTGACAAGTGTGAAAACTCGGGAAACTTTCACCGCAGCTTCAAAAATGAAATGGCTCGAAAATCTTCGAATTTTGGAAATAAGTTGCAAATGATGGTCGGTATAGGTAAAGAATATGGTTTTACGTTGAATTTTGACATGCTGAGGTCGTTTACCCCGCGCAAATCGGAGTTACGACCCAAAATGGCGAACAGCCAATCAGATTGCCAAACGGCCTCATGTATCCCAGAGTAGAGGTAGAGCAACGAACTCACTCTGGGGACGAGATTGGCCTGGGAACACATTCAGCAATGCCAGTTTTTGTATCTATATATATATACCGGGTGTCCCAGAGAAAGGTAACAGATTTGATCATGGCCAGGGTGAAGAATTTAGCTCGAATCAATCGAAAATAATCTTTAAACCAATCCTTGATAGTTAAATTGAACATAAATATCCTTTTTGTTGATATTGGACCATGGAGAGTACACATCTATATCTTGAAAGTCTAGATTTGCCTCCACCTCAAAACCAGAGCTTTTAGGTTTTGGCCTAAACTACAAACGCAGTGTTTAGAGAGATCTCCTCAAAGATGACCATATCGTAGAAATCTGAATGCAGACCCATGTGCTAAGGTATACATTTGAATAGAATTTTGAAACCTGAAAACTGACCAACATGTCAATGAATATAGTCAAAGAAGAATATCTATCTTCATTCAAAATGAATTGATAAAACGGAAACAATTTAAACTCGAGCAAGCATTTTTAACGAGCTTATCATTGTGGATTTATCATCCTTTTTTGGTCATATGCAAGTGTGTGCTTCGTCGTGATTTCAATGATAATAAGTGCATTTTATTCAAACAAGGAAGATCTTTTCACACCCAAGTGAATTGTTTCGTTAAAGCATGATTCACACTACGTCGTTATGGTCGTTTGGGTCGTGCAAAAAGGCTCAAAAGACAAAGACTCGGAGTCTGATTCAGTTGTATTTTAGGTCTTTTTGCACGACCTTAACGACCTAAATGACCTAGTGTTAATCAGGCCTAATGAATTACTATTATTCGGCAGAAGTAATCCGAAGGGTGCGTTTGATTAGCACCAATTCTGAAAACAGTAGACTTGGTAGACTTAGAATTCGTGTTTGATTGACTCCCTGATCCGGGAAACGGCAGGTTTGGCAGGCTTGGAAGGCCTTCTAAGCCTTCTGCTCCAAAGGCATGAAGTTTTTGCAGACTTAGGAGAGATTCTCGTTTTCACATGCGAAACTTTGAAAATTAGACAAATTTTTTTTATACTCAATACAAAAGCTACAATAACAAAATTACACAACACTACCTACGAACTACTATACAACACTACAAAACGGTGCCAGGAGGAGCAATAGATCATGACTACCCCTGGTATTTAACATGGACATAAAAAAATACGTCTAAATATTAAATACCAAGTGCTAAATATAAAGAAAAACAAAATACTTTATTACGAATAAATACTTTAGCCGGTTTCACACTGGATGTCAGGCTAACATGGGTGATGATAGTGACGAAATTTGCTCACATTGTTACGGTAAATCGGTAACTTTACTTTCGTTGGCAAGCACCAGACTCGCCTTTGTGTTTTTCAACCAGAAACATCGTTTTCGCCAAGAAGAATCTGAAACCTGCTGTTTTGCAGGATTTTGTGTTTGATTGGGAAATGAGTTTCCGTCTCTGTGAAGACTACCGCTTTTAGAATTACGAAGGTTTGAAACTACCAATCAAAGACACCCATAGCTTTTGTAGAATAAACAGAGATGTATCTTCGGAAAAAAATTCATGAATTCAATTGTTAAGATCGATTTTGATTTCTATCAAGAATTTTTCCAAAGCACGAGGCTTCTTGCATGTACTTTGCCATGATTCAGGAGATTCCGCAACAAGCGCATTAATTTGTTAGGCCAAAATACAAAAGCTCTGGTTTGGATTTGGAAGCAAATCTAGACTTTCAAGATAAAAATTGCTACTCTCAATGCTCCAATATCAACAAATTAGGTAACTTTCTTCAAGTTAACTATCGAGGATAAGTTTCAACGTTATTTGCGATTGATTCGCGCTAAATTTTCTTAGCGCTGGTCTTGATCAAATCTGTTACCTTTTTTCTGGGACAACAGGTACGTATATTTATATATACAATCCATAGAATTTACAAGGTAGATTACTGAATACACTACTTAAGAGCCTTCACAATACTATGACGACGACCATATCAAGAGGAGGAGAATACTATGACAACCATGAAGCCTTAAAAAAGAACAATTTAAAAGTAAACGTTCAGACCAACCAGACATAACTGTCATGAAAAATATAAATAACAAATACAAACAAAGAAAAAATGAACAAAACAAAAAAATGCTGCGAAAAAAGGCTACTTACGTATTAAACAGTTTTTATATCCCACAGTTTGAAGCATGCAACCGACATTTGCAATCTCATATTTTCATATATTTCATATTTAATTCTTTCATATTTAATTCTTTTAAGGAGGGTTGCCCTTCAACAAGTTGATTTTCAAGGGGCCCTCCGATAAAAAAATTAATTACAATATAATATAAAAGGAAGAAAGCTGTTAATCAAATTAAACTATAAAACCTTATTTACAATATCTAAAACCTATATACAATAATGTTCAAAATTTACAGTAAAATCAAAAGGAAAAAGTGTCTGTTTCTAAATAGTTTTTTTGAAACTATACAGAGAGGTTGCCTGCTTTGACTCGGCTGACAGGCTATTCCATAGTTTAGCACCTCTATAGGAGAAACATTTCTGGCCATTGTTTGACCTTTTCATCGGTAACCTCAAGTCGGTCCCCGTGTTGCGAAGGCTATATGATGAGCACAGCGAATTTCGGGTGAAGAGGTCACACATGTATTGTGGAGCCAGCTCATTCAGGGACTTGAAGACCATTGTCTTAGATTCGCCCGTTATTAGTTCGTCAACGGTCTTCCATCCCAGTCCTTCGCTAAGAGGTCTGCTTGGGGCATCGAAGCTGCTATTCGTTATTATCCTAGCAGCACGCTTTTGAAGTTTTTGTAACTGATTAATTTCAGTTGAACCAGCGCAGCCCCAGACAGAGCAGCAGTATCGAAAATGGGGCTCCACAATACCCCTGTAAAGAGTTTGCAAAGTTTCTTTCGGAAGGAAAGATTTGGCATGTTTTAGAAATCCAACTGCCCTTGAGACCTTGGCAGAAATTGCCTTGATGTGTTCTTTCCAATCCAAAGAACAGTCAATTTGCAAACCGAGGTATTTTGTCTTTTTGACTACTTCAAGCTCATTATCACGTATTTTCAATTTCAAGTCTTCATTTTGACCCTGGAGAATGTTGTGTTTCTGCTTGGTGGAAATAAGCATAGAATGAGTTTTCGCTACATTCAGGGAAAGCTTATTGCCTTGTAGCCAAGCATCCAATTTTCTAAGATCGCTATTAATAGCCTCATTCAGCCGAGTCATATCGTGAGACTGGTAGCACAAACTGGTATCATCAGCATACATGGACACGTTGGAATCCAGGACTGCTTGCGGGAGATCATTGATGTAGACAAGGAAGAGAAGAGGGCCAAGACATGAACCTTGTGGAACACCAACCTCAATGTCCTCAATTTCGGAATCTACCCCATTAACCCTACAAAATTGTTTCCGGTTCGTTAGATAGGATTTAAACCAAGAGAGTTCACGTTGTTGTACACCGTAGAGCTCAAGCTTTTTACAGAGAATGTCATGATCTACAGTGTCAAATGCCTTTTTAAGGTCAATGAACACTAGACCCACAAGCTTTCTAAGATCCATTCCATTATACCAGTCGTCAGTATTTTTAAGTAAGCATGTCACTGTTGAATGAAGGCGCAAAAAGCCGGATTGGCCAGATGAAAAGTGGCCGTTATCATTCATATACTGGTACAGCTGATTTGTTACTAATTTTTCAAAGAGCCTTGAGATGACAGGCAAGACTGATATTGGTCGATAGTTAGACTTTTCAGCCTTGTCTCATCTTTGAAAATCGGAGTAACTCTAGCAACTTTCCATGAGTCGGGAAAACGACTCGTTTCAATGGATGTATTGAACAAGAAAGCAAGCGAGTTTTCAATGAAAGGCAGCGCAAGCTTCAGAAAGTAGCTAGAGATGTTGTCAGTCCCAAAGCTCTTTGCTGTCTTAACCGTGGCAAATGCATCCCTGATCTCCTGCACTTTAATAGTCCTGAAGTGGAACGTTGCCTTATGCTTGTTCATTTCATAGTCACCTGCAAGAAAGGGATTTGGAGCTGGATCGACTTTGTCAGCAAGATCCTTACCTACTGAGCAAAAGAAAGTGTTCATTGCATTTGAAATATCTTTTTTATGAACAGTTTCGGAACCAGACTCTTTAAGACAATCAATGTTGCTGGACTTTTGATCTCTTATTAAGGAGTTCATTGATTGCCTTCCATGACTCTTTCATGTTACCTTGACATGCAGAGATCTTATTAGTATAGTACTGCTTCTTTAGCTGGATATTTAGGACATTGACCTTGTTACGGACCTGTCTATAAGAGTCCATAAGGAATTGAGACTTTCTTTTGGCTGCAGCCTTTTTTAGCTTATCCCTGGTCCGCATTAGTTTCTTCAGGTCCTTGTCAATCCAGGGGCAGTACTTCTCTGAAACACGCATTACAGTCATTGGGGCATGTTTCTCTATGATCAAAGAAAATAGGTTTGACCAATTGCTTACAAGAACATCTATGTCATCCGTTTCAGTAAGCATTTGCTCCCAACAAATGCCAGATACATCGGCCAGGAATGCTTCTTCGTTGAAACTTTTCATCTTCCTACTTCACTCGAACCTAAGGCTGTCACATGTTCGTGTGAGACTGCAACTGCAAATGGCCGTTGCATGCTTCTAGCTGTGGGTTATAAGCTGTTTGATATCGAGGATAACAGAGAAGAAGAAGAAGCATAGAGAACACAATCAACGTGCTAAAATAATCAAGGTAATCAACACATTAGCCATCTTGATTATTGTAATACCAGAATTAACAAAATTTAGGACGATCAAATGCTTAGGCCACTTGCATATCGTCAGTATGCCCTTGGTGCTCAATTTCATTGTGCTATTTCAAACTGAGTAGAGACTCGGTCATTAGCACATGCGGAGGGCTAGATAACCATGGCAGCATGCTTGTGCGTCATTCGTTACCCATGCAGTGGTTGGGCTATCTGATACGTCATATTTTGGTTGGGGGCAAAAAGCCCCCTTTTTTCATTTCAATTTATTCAAGGAGGGGTACCCTTCAACAGAAGTTGATTTCATGGGGGCCCTCAAATAAAATGCCCAACTGAAATGCTGATCATTGGTACCTTATTAACAATGCAGGAAGTTCTCAAACATATCCATCAATACTGGAGGCAGTGGCATTGAAGCTAATGAAAAGGTGAGGAATCTGGACGCTGTTTTTGATACAACTTTAACACTAAAATCACACGCAAACGCATTGTGCCAATCAGCTAGATATCATCTGCACAACATTAGCCTTGCTCTAAGATGCCTTCAGGCCCGTAGGAAGCGGGGGGCAGGTAGGGCTGAAGCCCCCAATACTTTTGAGAACAATGGTGCTATGTCACAAGCATTAATTAGATGTATTGTTCTCTATTGTTTTGAGAACAATTGCCCCCCCCAATCAGCAGCTGCTTCCTACGGCCCTGGATGCCTTACCAAGGAAGTTGCGGATATAGATATTCACCCCTTTGTCATGTTAAGACTTGACTGTAGTCAATTCCCTGTTATATGGATTACCATCATGTGAATTACAAAAGCTACAGAAGATCCAGACTGCTTTGGTAAGAATATTAATGGGTGAACGCAAGCGCTTTCACATAACACCGGTGTTGAAGCAACTGCATTGTTTGCCTATTACAAGTAGTTTAATACAATACGAAGTACTTATGTTAACGTTACGTTTAAATGCTTAGAAGATCTAGCACCAAGATATCTTAAAGAATTATTGAAACTGCCTAAGGCTTTTCGTTGCACTGAATTTGCATGTGATAAACTGCTATTGAAAATAGGGAAGAATAGATTAGCGAATGCTGGCTGTCGTGCTTCGTAAATGTTGTCACTTTTTCTCGGAGCAGACTCCCTTCGGTTAGAGCTTGTAGCAAGGCTGAAACTTTTAAATTTCGTTTGAAGAAAAATTAATTTGAACAGGATTTGATTGAATGAATTGTTTAACTTCCATATTTAATTAAAAATTGTAAAATTTTATATTTCTAATCATCTTTTCAATTAGTATTTATGTTTTAATTGTAGTGTCTTTTTTTATAGATCTAAAAAAAGGTAAAAATACAAAATCGATACATTTCTATGTACCAGCCACAGCGGAGAAGGACACTTGGCCATCTGGTCTCCATTGTGGCTGGCACTTACAATTCAACAATACTAGATACAATAAGGAAAAAAACAAGCAAAAGATAAACAGGTAAAGGGAAGGGGATTGAAGCTTTGTGCTGTGTTATGATATACCGGCCGAGTAAAAAATGTTCGCCGATGTGCGGTACATAAAAAATTTCGAGTAATCAAGCCATTTCAATGCGCTATGCACTCACCCCACAGCAAAAATGCCCACCAAGATGCAAGGACCCACCCCATCACATACGGTTAGGCAGAAACCTCACACCCAAAGTCATTGTAGTGTGCGGATATATGGCGCAATATAACTGCTTTAATTTTTATAATCTTTAAAAACTTAATTACAATATACAGTTTAAAAAGAAAGAAATGAATGCTAAAAAACATAGTACTACCAGGTGAGCCAGAATATAGTTCCCCCTTTTAAAGATTCATAAGAACAAGAATACTTCACAAATCTGAATGATCCAAATTTCAGTTAAAAGCAGAAATATCTAAGTATTTTTATAACTGTTATAGCTGTCTTACCGGCACTAGAAGTATCGGCAAAGTTTACTTGATAGAAATTTTATCGTCGCAAGATGGCTAAAAATGGCCTCAAATATTGGTGAAATTGTAAAAACCCTACTTGCACAGAACAGTACGCAATGGGCGTTTCGCTTCACTCAAGAGTTATACGACGTCAATTTTCAAATAAATACAAAAGATTTTCA
Organism: Aurelia sp. 3 sensu Dawson et al. (2005); assembly: GCA_964020215.1. Lineage (NCBI taxonomy): Eukaryota > Metazoa > Cnidaria > Scyphozoa > Semaeostomeae > Ulmaridae > Aurelia > Aurelia sp. 3 sensu Dawson et al. (2005). Next base: position 7,760,183 of record OZ026587.1, read on the forward strand.
GTCCCATGGCAATAAATGTACAATGGATATCTCTCATCCATGAAGAATTGCATTGTCTTTATTGATCTGTGCCAGGGGTCCTTTATGATTTGATAAACGTTTTAGGCCCCTTTTCAGTCATTTTGCAACCATAAAAGTTTTGTAAACTTCAGCTCACTATTGCTCTTGAGACAGCGAGAATCATCCCAAAAATACCTTGATCTTTTTGCTTGAACCAAAATTTGAATCATTCAAATCTGCGAAGTACTCTTGATGTTATGAATTTACAAAAGTGAGAACATTTTTCTGGCTCACCCGGTATACACCTACCTAATTACATTTTTAACAATAGTCAACATGAATACAAATTCATCGAAAAGAACAAATGAAGTCATTTTTGTAAATAGATGATTTAAAACTACTTAGGTCAATGTGTTGTTTGGACTCAGCTAAGAGGTTGTTCCAGTGCTTCAATCCTCTGAATGAAAAATAATATTTTCTACCTTTTCCCGTTTTCATAAATGACAACCTTAGGTCAGTTTAAGTATCAAGTAAGGTGTGAAGGGAGCTTTGCGAGTTTCTCGTGAAGAGATTGGTCAAGTACTGAGGAGCAAGACCATTCAATGCCTTAATGACCATAATAGTAGTCTCAAGACTAATCAATTCCTCAATCGTTTTTCTAACTCTTGACTGGTAATAGGTAGAGCAACAAAATTTGGTGTACAAATAGGCAGGCACTTTATGAAAGCATCAAGATTAACCTACACTTAGCCATCATTTTGCCTACGTCGGCAGTTTTCTATGTATGTTCAGGGAGAGGCTGCTACATCGGTTAAAGTCAGGAAAACTGCGATAAAATTAAATTTTGAAGCACAGTTTCCAGCCAAGCATGATAATTATGATAAAAAACATCAAATAACACTATTCTGCAAAAGAAATTTGCAAAATATTGCATTTTTCTACATCTTTTAAGGAAATTGAGATTTGTGAATTTACGACTTTGACGTGGTCAGTGCCGAGAAAATTGTCTGCCTCCCCCTCATTTGTAAACATACTTCAATAAATTTTATGAGTAGTTACAAAATGCGTAGTAGCGAGAAGCTTAACAGCTTCATGGCCATAATCCTTTACCTGGCTGAGTTATTTGAAACAATTTACTAGGGGGGGGGGGGACTTTGTCCCTCAACATAAATTAGTTAGTCTAATATTCAAGGTGAGCAGCAGGGAATCGAAAACTGGAATACTTTTACAGGGCACATTTTGAAATTGGTCACACAATGGATAATAGATCACTGTTCTATTATCTATGGCCATAATCAGAGAAAATGGTGTTTCTGCGAATAAAAGAAATTATGTGGGTTCCAAAGTAATTTAACTGATTTCAGTATCTGCAGGCGGAACATAGTGACTCATTTTACCATCATTTTCACGACAAAATCACGAGGTGAAAATTTCGGTGCATAAAAACTGATTTTTGACGAAAAACGTGTCATTTTTTAACTTGTCTTAATGGTTTTCATATTATATCTATATTTCATATTTTTTCATTTTATTAGGGAGGGAGACCCTTCAACCAACTGGTTGATTTACAAGGGGCCCTCCATATAAAAAACCTACAAAAATTAAACAAGTTAAAAACCGCTAAAAACTACTTACAATGAATACATCTAATAGAAAAAAAAATCCTATCTATAAAAAATGAAAGAAAAGTATCTAAATAACAAAACCGCCAGTCCATCATAAGCTATCTTTAAAAATATATATAGAGGATGCCTGTTTGGTCTCAGCTGGGAGGCTATTCCAAAGTTTAGCTCCGCGAAAAGAAAAACACTTCTGCCCATTTGCAGATGTTTTCTTTGGCAGCCTCAAGTCCGTTGCCGTATTTCGATGGCTACGAGAGTTACTAGTAGAGCTTCTAGTGAAAAGATTGCGCATGTACTGTGGAGCAAGCCCATTGAGAGACTTGTAGACCACTGATCTGGACTCTTCATTGACAAGCTCACGAATGGTCTTCCAACCAAGGCTCCTAATCAGTGGTCCACTCGGGGAATCAAAGCTGCTATTCGTTACAATTCTAGCAGCTCTATTTTGAAGCTTTTGGAGCTGATTGATATCAGTGGTGCCACAACAACCCCATACAGAACAGCAGTATCGAAAATGGGGCTCCACAATACCTGAGTACAAAGTTTTCAAAGAAGCCATTGGGAGAATATTCCTTGCGTGTTTTAGAAATCCAATGGCTCTGGATACTTTGCTAGATACAGCTTTAATATGCTCTTTCCAATCTAGACTGTTGTCAACTTGAACACCAAGGTATTTGGTCTTCTTGACAACGTCCAGTTCTCTGCCACGAATTTCTAGATTCAGTTTTTCTGCTGCATTGTTGAGCGTTCGGTGCTTTGGTTTGGTCGCGATTAACATAGATTGTGTTTTAGCAACATTTAGCGAAAGTTTGTTGCCCTTCAACCATGAGTCTAAGTGCTCAAGATCGACATTAATAGCCTCGTTCAGCTGAGAAATATCTTTTGACTTTAAGCAAAGGCTAGTGTCATCAGCATACATGGACACAGTTGAACTCTGGACAGCACTTGGGAGATCATTGATGTAGATCAAGAAGAGAAGTGGTCCAAGACATGACCCTTGGGGTACCCCTACCTCCACTTCCCCGGTTTCGGAATCGACTCCACCTACTCTGCAGTACTGTTTTCTGTGGGAAAGATAAGATTGAAACCAAGAAAGCTCCCTTTGTCGAACACCATAGTGCTCTAACTTTTTGAGGAGAAGGTCATGATCTACAGTGTCAAACGCTTTTTTAAGGTCAATGAATACTGTACCCACCATCTGTCCAGTGTCCAACCCGATATACCAATCGTCAGTGTTTTTCAGTAAACAGGTCAGTGTAGAATGGAGTTTTAAGAATCCAGATTGACCAGGATGAATAAGGTAAAACCTAACCAGATATTGGTGAAGTTGGTTAAACACTAGTTTTTCAAAGAGCCTTGAAATGACGGGAAGAACTGAAATTGGGCGGTAATTAGACTTTTCAGCCCTATCCCCATCCTTGAAAATTGGTGTAATCCGGGCATTTTTCCAAGAATCAGGAAACTGACTAGTTTCAAGAGAGGTGTTAAACATGAAAACTAAGGAGTTTTCAATGTAAGGAGTAGCTAACTTTAAGAAGTAGCTAGATATGTTGTCACTTCCAAGGCTCTTAGATGTTTTTATCTTGCCCATTGCATCTCTAATGTCCTGAACTACGATTGGCCTGAAATTAAAGCGCCTATTATCAGGGTTAAGATTATATTCACCAGTGAGCATGGGGTTGGGGGCATCTTCAATCTTGCTTGCTAGATCCTTACCTACTGAGCAGAAATAAGAGTTCATGGTATTGGAAATTTCCTGCATATCTACAATTTCTCTTCCAGAGTCTTTCAAAAGATCTATGTTTGTTGACTTAGATCTTTTGTTTATTACCTGTTTTATTATTTTCCATGATTCCTTCATGTTGCCTTTAGCTTGAACAAGTCTTTCCGAAAAATACTGCCTCTTCAACTCAGAATTTTGTTTGTTAATTTTGTTTCTTATGTGCCTATAGGAGCTCATAAGAAGCTGAGATTTGCTTTTAAGAGCAGCTTTTTTCAGTTTATCCCTGCCTCGTATTAGCTTCTTTAGGTCGTCATTCACCCATGGGCAGTACCTCTCAGAAACACGCAAAGTCTTGGTGGGAGCATGCTTGTCAATGATCAAAGAGAAAAGGGTTGACCACTGGGTGACAAGTACATTGACATCATCTGTTTCGTTAAGTCCCTGCTCCCAACAAATGTCAGCAACATCAGCAAGGAATGCATCTTTGTCAAAGTTTTTCATAGATCTTGTTGTGATCACCTTATGGTCCTTCTTTAATGCACCATGAAACTTGCGGACACAAAAGATCATATAGTGATCACTCATAGAAACCTTATGCACTCCTGCTTCAATGATATTTCTGGCAGATGTTGTAGCAACATGATCTATCATGGAGGATGTAGTTAGTGTGACCCTAGTTGGCTCCTCGATAAGCTGTTTGAGACTAAAGAGCTCATAGAGACTGCTGATGTGTTTAGCATTATTATCAGCAGGTTGGTCTGGGGCTCTTTTTGTGAGATCACAGTTTGTGTCTCCAAGAAGGATAATTTCTTTGCCTTCCCTATCTAGATAGGAAAGAACTTTTTCCATCTTATTGAAAGAATCAACAGGGTCACTTGGTGGCCTATACCAGGAAACAACGAGATAGGACTTGCATTTGGGTGGCTGAATCTCCACACAAATTAGTTCAAGATTGTCGGTGGGGACATCATCTCTAAGTTTGAACTTTACTGAGTCCCTGATGTAAAGAGAGACACCACCACCATTGCAAGTCCTATCAAGGCGCTCCTGCTGGTAACCCACTATGGTAGTGAGCTCCTTGAGGTATTGAGGATCAAGCTTAGTCTCATTCAGAGCAAGAATATGAATACCTGAGCTCTGCAAAAACAGTTGGAGCTCATCAAAATGTCCTCTAAGCCCATTAATGTTAAGAGATACAATGGTTAGGCCCTTCTTAAAACTTAGTGGATGATGACAATAGCCTCTGCCATTTTCCAGTGAGGCATCCCCTCCATTTATGATACTGGAATCAAATATCATGTAATTTATCAAGAATGTTACCTGCAAATTTAGAGATGCCTCTATTGTTCAGGTGAAGTCCACGGCGACCGAGATCTTTGGCTGTAATGTTATTGTTATCAATGATGTTTAGATCCAAGCTCTTCAACTTTCTGTTTAGTGACTCTACCATCTGACCTGCAGCTTCTTTGTCAGTTCTCATAATTGGTATGGATATCACAACTTCACATTCTGGCAGTTCTGACTCTATGTCTTTCTTTAAGTCCAGGAGAGCATCTAGGATCTTGTCAGCTGTGGTTTCTTTCTCGGTTACATCATTTGTTCCAATGTGCAGTATTATCTTTGTTGGTTTTTTACGAAGAAGGGGCTTCATGTAGTAATTTTGAAGATCAGAGATTGTTGATCCAGAAAAACTACGAACTTTCACCAATCCATTGTTACTCAGACTTCTTTCATCAACCCCATTTAGCATACTGTCACCCATGACAAGAATGGTGCCCTTTTTCCACGGATACACCCCAGGCACATCACCAGTAGTGCTTTTGTTGGGACTTTGCTTTGAAGTGCTCTTATCAGGAGTGGTGTCAATCTTTTCCTTTGGCAGAGTAGAAGAAACTTTCTTCTTTTTGTTTTTTGATACTGCTTTGTTTGCATTCTTTTCTCCAACTGACTTGTTGATGTCTTTACTACCATTATTCATATTGCTTTGTTTGTTCTTCTTGCAATCAGTGGCTTTAGATGTTATTGTCTCTTTGCTTTTGTTAAGGTTACATTCAATGTTGAATTGTCCATATTTTTTCCTTCTCTCTTCTAAACAAATTTGCCACTGAGTATTTAGGTTTTGCTGTTTCTTTTCCTCTCTTTGGTCATTGAAGTTATGGTTGCTGGCAGAATTGCAGGTTTTAATTGATTTATGGCTGCTTGCTTTTAATTGATGGTACTGAATGGAGACGAAGTTTTCATTCAACATGGGGCTGAGGACAAATTGCACGGAATTATGCTGAGTTTTACTCGAAATGGCGTCACATCACTTATGCATAGGGGCAACCAGTATGAAGTAGGCGTTGCTGAAAGGATGGGAAAATTTTGTCCATCCGACAGTGCCCGTCCGACAGACAGGCAGAATGCACTTAATGTATTCACATGCCGTGCGATTAATCATTTTAGGCAAAAAGCTGCATCGAATCGCAATCTTGAAGAGTTGAGCGAGCGATGCATAGATACCAAAAGTGTACAGAAAAGTGCTTCTTAGCAGCACTGAGATGCAATAAAAACATGCATTAATATTTCACTTTGTATCTTGTCCGTCCGACAGACGAAGAAAACCTGGATTCCTGCAGGACAGGGAGGGTCAAACGCAGACCCAGATGGTCTATTTCATAGAATTCGACACCGTACAAGAAATTTTTCATTTAGATGTGATGCATAGTAAGTGATCTCACCACAAAACAAGCTGATCAGCGCATTGACAATGACACTAGACATGTGACTAGTCTGTATGAGCTGTTCAGCTTCAATCAGCTCATCAAAGAGCCAACCAGGGTCACTTTAGACACCTCTTCCATAATCGATCATATAGCTACGACTTGTGCCAGGAACATCGTCAAATCTGGAGTGCATGAAGTCTTTATGAGTGATCATTATATGGTAAACTGCATCCGTAAGTTTAATGGAGCAGTAGAAAAAGCCATAAAATAATCAAAACTCGTAAGATGAAAAATTTTAATGAGCAGGCATTCCTGTCTGATGTTGCTGGCATAAACTGGGAACAAATGCTTAACGACACTGACAATATCAATGTGCTTGTCAACCATTGGACTAGCATATTCTCTCTCATCATTGACAAGCATGCCCAATTATGTGAAATGCGTGTCTCCGAAAAGTACTGTCCTTGGATTGATAGAGAGTTAAGGGATCTTATGCGGACAAGAGATAAACTAAAAAAATCTGCTGTCAAGAGTAAGTCTGCACTTCTGTGAGACTCATATAGGCAAGTTCGCAATAAAGTCAACTCTCTAAATACCCAGTAGAAGAAGGAGTACTACAACAATAAGATTTCTGCATGCAAGGGTAACATGAAAGAATCACGGAAACAATCAATGAACTTCTCAATAAGACGTCGAAGTCAAGTAACATTGTTAGCCTTAAGGAGTCTGGTTCAGAAACTGTTCACAGGAACGACATTCCTGATGCAATGAACAGTTACTTCTGCTCAGTAGGTAAGGATCTAGCAGATAAAATCAGTCCAGTTCCTAACCCCCTTCTATCAGGTGACTTTGAAATGAATAAAACCAAAGCAAAGTTCCACTTCAGGACTATTGAGGTGCAGGAAATCAGAGATGCGCTTGCCAAGGTTAAAACAGCAAAGAGCTTTGGAACTGACGATATTTCCAGCTACTTCTTGAAGCTTGCTTTACCTTTCATTGAAAGTTCCCTTGCTTTCGTGTTTAATACATCAATTGAAACAAGTATTTTTCCTTACTCATGGAAAATTGCTAGGGTTACTCCTATTTACAATGGAGATAGGGCTGAAAAGTCAAACTACCGCCCTATATCAGTCTTGCCTGTCATTTCAAGGCTCTTTGAAAAACTTGTAACAAATCAGGTGTACCAGCATATGGAAGATAATGGTTTGTTTTCATCTGGCCAATCTGCCTACTTACGCCTCCATTCTATTGTAACTCACTTACTTAAAAATACAGATGACTGGTACAATGGGCTGGATCTTGGTAAGCTTGTAGGCCTTGTTTTCATTGATCTTAAAAAAGCTTTTGACACTGTTGACCATGAGATTCTCTGCCAGAAATTGGTGCACTAGAATACTTCACAAATCTGAATGATCCAAATTTCAGTTAAAAGCAGAAATATCTAAGTATTTTTATAACTGTTATAGCTGTCTTACCGGCACTAGAAGTATCGGCAAAGTTTACTTGATAGAAATTTTATCGTTGCAAGATGACTAAAAATGGCCTCAAATATTGATGAAATTGTAAAAACCCTACTTGCACAGAACAGTACGCAATGGGCGTTTCGCTTCACTCAAGAGTTATACGACGTCAATTTTCAAATAAATACAAAAGATTTTCAGTCCCATGGCAATAAATGTACAATGGATATCTCTCATCCATGAAGAATTGCATTGTCTTTATTGATCTGTGCCAGGGGTCCTTTATGATTTGATAAACGTTTTAGGCCCCTTTTCAGTCATTTTGCAACCATAAAAGTTTTGTAAACTTCAGCTCACTATTGCTCTTGAGACAGCGAGAATCATCCCAAAAATACCTTGATCTTTTTGCTTGAACCAAAATTTGAATCATTCAAATCTGCGAAGTACTCTTGATGTTATGAATCTACAAAAGTGAGAACATTTTTCTGGCTCACCCGGTATACACCTACCTAATTACATTTTTAACAATAGTCAACATGAATACAAATTCATCGAAAAGAACAAATGAAGTCATTTTTGTAAATAGATGATTTAAAACTACTTAGGTCAATGTGTTGTTTGGACTCAGCTAAGAGGTTGTTCCAGTGCTTCAATCCTCTGAATGAAAAATAATATTTTCTACCTTTTCCCGTTTTCATAAATGACAACCTTAGGTCAGTTTAAGTATCAAGTAAGGTGTGAAGGGAGCTTTGCGAGTTTCTCGTGAAGAGATTGGTCAAGTACTGAGGAGCAAGACCATTCAATGCCTTAATGACCATAATAGTAGTCTCAAGACTAATCAATTCCTCAATCGTTTTTCTAACTCTTGACTGGTAATAGGTAGAGCAACAAAATTTGGTGTACAAATAGGCAGGCACTTTATGAAAGCATCAAGATTAACCTACACTCAGCCATCATTTTGCCTACGTCGGCAGTTTTCTATGTATGTTCAGGGAGAGGCTGCTACATCTGTTAAAGTCAGGAAAACTGCGATAAAATTAAATTTTGAAGCACAGTTTCCAGCCAAGCATGATAATTATGATAAAAAACATCAAATAACACTATTCTGCAAAAGAAATTTGCAAAATATTGCATTTTGCTACATTTTTTAAGGAAATTGAGATTTGTGAATTTATGACTTTGACGTGGTCAGTGCCGAGAAAATTGTCTGCCTCCCCCTCATTTGTAAACATACTTCAATAAATTTTATGAGTAGTTACAAAATGCGTAGTAGCGAGAAGCTTAACAGCTTCATGGCCATAATCCTTTACCTGGCTGAGTTATTTGAAACAATTTACTAGGGGGGGGGGGGGGACTTTGTCCCTCAACATAAATTAGTTAGTCTAATATTCAAGGTGAGCAGCAGGGAATCGAAAACTGGAATACTTTTACAGGGCATATTTTGAAATTGGTCTCACCTTGGATAATAGATCACTGTTCTATTATCTATGGCCATAATCAGAGAAAATGGTGTTTCTGCGAATAAAAGAAATTATGTGGGTTCCAAAGTAATTTAACTGATTTCAGTATCTGCAGGCGGAACATAGTGACTCATTTTACCATCATTTTCACGACAAAATCACGAGGTGAAAATTTCGGTGCATAAAAACTGATTTTTGACGAAAAACGTGTCATTTTTTAACTTGTCTTAATGGTACTGAATGGAGACGAAGTTTTCATTCAACATGGGGCTGAGGACAAATTGCACGGAATTATGCTGAGTTTTACTCGAAATGGCGTCACGTCGCTTATGCATAGGGGCTTCCAGTATGAAGTAGGCGTTGCTGAAAGGATGGGAAAATTTTGTCCATCCGACAGTGCCCGTCCGACAGACAGGCAGAATGCACTTAATGTATTCACATGCCGTGCGATTAATCATTTTAGGCAAAAAGCTGCATCGAATCGCAATCTTGAAGAGTTGAGCGAGCGATGCATAGATACCAAAAGTGTACAGAAAAGTGCTTCTTAGCAGCACTGAGATGCAATAAAAACATGCATTAATATTTCACTTTGTATCTTGTCCGTCCGACAGACGAAGAAAACCTGGATTCCTGCAGGACAGGGAGGGTCAAACGCAGACCCAGATGGTCTATTTCATAGAATTCGACACCGTACAAGAAATTTTTCATTTAGATGTGATGCATAGTAAGTGATCTCACCACAAAACAAGCTGATCAGCGCATTGACAATGACACTAGACATGTGACTAGTCTGTATGAGCTGTTCAGCTTCAATCAGCTCATCAAAGAGCCAACCAGGGTCACTTTAGACACCTCTTCCATAATCGATCATATAGCTACGACTTGTGCCAGGAACATCGTCAAATCTGGAGTGCATGAAGTCTTTATGAGTGATCATTATATGGTAAACTGCATCCGTAAGTTTAATGGAGCAGTAGAAAAAGCCATAAAATAATCAAAACTCGTAAGATGAAAAATTTTAATGAGCAGGCATTCCTGTCTGATGTTGCTGGCATAAACTGGGAACAAATGCTTAACGACACTGACAATATCAATGTGCTTGTCAACCATTGGACTAGCATATTCTCTCTCATCATTGACAAGCATGCCCAATTATGTGAAATGCGTGTCTCCGAAAAGTACTGTCCTTGGATTGATAGAGAGTTAAGGGATCTTATGCGGACAAGAGATAAACTAAAAAAATCTGCTGTCAAGAGTAAGTCTGCACTTCTGTGAGACTCATATAGGCAAGTTCGCAATAAAGTCAACTCTCTAAATACCCAGTAGAAGAAGGAGTACTACAACAATAAGATTTCTGCATGCAAGGGTAACATGAAAGAATCACGGAAACAATCAATGAACTTCTCAATAAGACGTCGAAGTCAAGTAACATTGTTAGCCTTAAGGAGTCTGGTTCAGAAACTGTTCACAGGAACGACATTCCTGATGCAATGAACAGTTACTTCTGCTCAGTAGGTAAGGATCTAGCAGATAAAATCAGTCCAGTTCCTAACCCCCTTCTATCAGGTGACTTTGAAATGAATAAAACCAAAGCAAAGTTCCACTTCAGGACTATTGAGGTGCAGGAAATCAGAGATGCGCTTGCCAAGGTTAAAACAGCAAAGAGCTTTGGAACTGACGATATTTCCAGCTACTTCTTGAAGCTTGCTTTACCTTTCATTGAAAGTTCCCTTGCTTTCGTGTTTAATACATCAATTGAAACAAGTATTTTTCCTTACTCATGGAAAATTGCTAGGGTTACTCCTATTTACAATGGAGATAGGGCTGAAAAGTCAAACTACCGCCCTATATCAGTCTTGCCTGTCATTTCAAGGCTCTTTGAAAAACTTGTAACAAATCAGGTGTACCAGCAAATGGAAGATAATGGTTTGTTTTCATCTGGCCAATCTGCCTACTTACCCTTCCATTCTACTGTAACTCACTTACTTAAAAATACAGATGACTGGTACCATGCTGGTACAATGGGCTGGATCTTGGTAAGCTTGTAGGCCTTGTTTTCATTGATCTTAAAAAAGCTTTTGACACTGTTGACCATGAGATTCTCTGCCAGAAATTGGTGCACTACGGAGTCCAACAGCGGGAACTCGCATGGTTCAGATCATACCTGTGCAATCGAAAACAATTCTGTCGGGTCAACGGTGTCAGCTCAAAAATTGAGGGTATAGATGTTGTTGTTCCCCAAGGCTCATGTCTGGGTCCCTTCTTTTCCTTATTTATATCAATGATCTGCCACAAGCTGTCAAAAATTCAGCTGTTTCCATGTATGCTGATGACACAAGTCTGTGCTACCAGTCTTCGGACATAAATGTGTTGAACGAGGCCATTAATAACGACCTCAAACAACTGGATACTTGGCTTCAAGGCAACAAGCTCTCCTTAAACGTTGCAAAAACAAATTCCATGCTTGTCTCCACCAAGCAAAGGCATAATATCCTTAAAAGTCGAAATGAAGACTTGGATTTGAAAATTCGGGACAATGAGCTCGAAATAATCCAAAAAACAAAATACCTTGGTGTGCAGATCGAAAACTCTCTTAACTGGAAGGAACACATCAAGACTGTCTCTTCCAAAGTTTCTAGAGCTATTGGCTTTTTGAAACATGCCAAGACGTTTCTACCGAAGGAAACATTGAAGACTCTTTGCACAGCTATTGTTGAGCCACACCTTCGATATTGTTGCTCTGTTTGGGGTTGTGCCGGTTCGACTGAGCTTAATCAGCTGCAAAAACTTCAAAACCGAGCTGCAAGGATTATAACCAACAGCAGCTTTGATACCCCAAGCAGACCACTTATCGACCAGCTGGGCTGGAAGACCATTGAACAACTCATCGCTAGTGAATCTAAAATAATGTTCTTCAAGTCCCTGCATGAACTGGCTCCCCAATACTTGTGTGACCTTTTCACCCGAAACTCAAAGTTCTCTTCGTATGTCCTGCGCAATGCTGATACAGATTTAAGATTACCCATGAAAAAGTCAAGTAATGGGCAAAAATGCTTTTCCTATCGTGGAGCAAAAGTGTGGAATGAACTTCCTGCCGATACCAAACAGGCATCTTCCCTGAATAGTTTTAAAAGATCTATTTAGGAATTTTTCCTTTTCCCTTTCTTTTACGTTAGATTTTGTAAATATTGTATTAGGTTTTTATATTATGGTTTTTATATTGTAATTATTCTTTTTAGTATATAATTGTATATTAATTTTTCTAAGTGGAGGGCTCCTTGTAGAACGACTCTGGTTGAAGGGCTACCCTCCTTAATAAAATGAAAATGAAAGGAAATGAAATGAAATTAATAGTAAGATTCATACCCGATACCCAAGCTTTAACCCGTTGGGCAGCAAATATTGAAAACCAAGGACAAAAAGTTAATATTTCTCTCCTCTCAGGATTAATTTGCCCCTGTCTTACAGGCCTCTATTATTTTGGCTGGTATTCTTCCCCGGGAATTAACGATTTTCTGTCTACAGATTGCGGTGTTTTTGTTGCGTTTATTGGCCTAGTATGATTTTATTCAAGGTCATTTTCAAATTATGTGCTAAAACTTTTTTTACTGATATCACATTCTTTCTATGGAATTTTGATAAACCAGAGGCAATAGCTGCTCTGGGAATCTATATATATAAGCGATGAAGAGTTTTGTTACGCACATTCCTGTTTGTGACACTTTCCCGCACGCAGCGCCTCACGCCTACTGCTTACCTCCAAAAATTTCAGAAAAATTATGAAGAATAGCTGACGATAAAAGCTTGCTTGTGGTCCAATACTTTTCTTCGTACAGTATCTTGGGGTAATGTGAGGAGGGGTTTTGTACCCAAATTTTAGCAATTCAATTCAACAATAGGCCTTGACCTTCGACCTTTCTTTGTGGATGCTGATGGCAGCCATAGAAATGTGATGGCAGCGTTCAATCTTAGCTAAAAACAAGTTTTGCAGCTGCTTTTTTCAAACACCAAGGGAGTAAAAGCTTGCAAATAGTTGATATTATGTTGGCTGCAGTATCTATTTGGCTCGTGGTAAAGTATTTCGATGCTCACGTTAGAGACAACGAAGTTATTGCCCTATTTTGCAGAGGCCCTCCTCTTGGTTTTGTCGCAGTGCTACAAGTTAAGAGTCTGCCCTTGTAGTTTTTTAGGTCTTCTGGTTATAACTTTACTGATTACAACGCATAGAACCTTTACTCAATTCTTAATGAAGATTTGGCCCTAGCTACAAAGTGATTACTCTTGAAACTGATCTTTGACGCTTTTATTAAAGGCCATACACATAGCATGAGTTTCTCTGCTTCGGCCAAAATGGCATACAGTACAACAGCACAAATCAGACCTGTGAACCTAGCGAGCCTGAACACAGAGTCGCCATTTCCAAATTTTGACGGGATGACTGGCTCAAGGCCAAATCCAAAAAAAAAATCCTGTTTATCCGTATAAAGATTGTTTGATTGCAAACTGTTCGTTAACCAAGCTTTCTTACCAGAGTATGATTAATATTTCACAGCGACGGAGAGTTCTTGGTTATTACAAAAGGGGTGACTTGGAAATAACCTCAATAACAGTTCAGCAATTCCGTCATCGCTGGGGCTAAGCTAAGTAACATAACTAAGGTATGCAGAGTCTGAATTTGGCAAAACAATTTTCTTATTTGATGACGAAATAGCTATTTCTTGGGTTCTGCTGTTGAATGAAAATAATGCAAGTTTGGTAATGAATTAAGCAAAGCTTACTTTGAGTCCAGTAACTGCCTTTACTACTCCCCTGATTCATCGCTTTTCCATGATTTCAAAATTAAGTAGATGTCCGTAAATAATGATGAAAGGTCCTAAGTCTACTTTTCAACGAGTTAGTAAATGACTTCATCAATATTTTCCTTCTATCAGTATCATCTTTTGTACTTCTTGTTTACGAACTCTGAAAGAGAATTCAGTACAAAAGGTCCAACAATGGACAGATTTTCTGCTATAAGATCATTTCTGAAGTCTTTTTACTTGTATCATGCATGCAGCCGTTAGCTTGCCAACTCGCAATACTGAAAATCTGTCCTACCACGTAATGTGTTCATTATTCGCACAAAAAACTGAGACGTTCTTTGACCGGACCCGAGGACTCTGCGACCCGGGACTTACAGCCCTAGATCATACGACAATACGACCCCAGGCCAAAGTTTTATGTATGTATGCATCACTTTGTTATGATGTATTGATACTTCCATTATTTTCAATGTCAACAGAGGTGCTCATGAGTGACTGGGGATCTGGATGAAAATAAAGAAATGTTTGCATTTAAGATATAACTTTCTTACTTCTTCGTTATTGTTCTAAAAAAAATTAGAAAGACTAGAAAGACTGGAGTAACCCTAACGGTCGAAATGCCTTATAGCCCTCCATTCTGAGTCTGTTACTTTCATTGCCTTCCAACTGAAACATGGAAGATTTGCTTTCTCTGATTTGAATCAAGCAACGAAGTGCATATTTGTGGATATTCAACTCATCCATTCTAATTGTATTCAGAGGGGCCGGTTTTGTCTACAACAACTGGCTAGCTCAGTATGAATACACAGAATACTACGTGACCAAGAAAACTTTGACACGTACTAATATCTTGCGTGTTCACTAAACCATCGGTGGTGAAAAAATTTTGTAAGCTATATATATGAAACTTTGGACCGGGGTCGTATGGTTGAATGGTCGTATGATCGTATGGTCTGGGGTCGTAGGGTCCGGGGTCGTGCGGTCGTGCGGTCGTACGGTCCGATTGAAAGGACATATCCCATGCCACTGAATCCTTTGAGGCTGAAGGTTACCTATGGGAACCAACAAGATATTCCATATTTCAATAAAATCGCAGTTTATTCATATGAAAAGCTGAATTCTAACATACCAAAGTATTTTCTCACAGAGCACCCTTATTTCCAATTCCTTACATATCAATGCACACATCTATTTTATAAGTGTAGAGATGTACACGAATGTTTCTTTCATAAAAAAACTGCTTACAAGAAACTCCATTCCTAGACCATCAAAAAATTAAGAATCTCCAGTGCAAGAAAATATAACTTAGCAGCTATTCATTTCATTCAAGAAAAGCCTTGGCATAGTTTGACTTATTTTCACCTATTTCCTGTATCATACTATACAGGAAATAAGTATTACTGCTGCCTTCGCAGCTTCCTGTATTACTGCAAAGGCACTAGGGCAATTTTAAATATTGGTAGACTTCTGTAGCAGTGGCAGAAATTGTGGGGAGTGGGGACATTGCCCCAAAATTCCGAGGGGCATTTCAAACTTCTTGCACATCTTCCGCAAAAGTCTTTTTGTTTTCACGAATGTTCCACCAAAATCCGTAAAAATTCTTCTGTTCTGAGAAAATCTCGCACGCTTTTCGAATGAGTGAAATACCACTTGTCAAATTCGAAAAGATTGGGAAACTTTATTGAAAAGTCAGAAATCCTTAGGTAAGATCGAAACTGCAATGAAAAGACGAGTCACCGTGGAGAAAAAGAAGAGCTCTGATTTGCAAAAAGCAAATAAAAAGGATATGCTCAAAGCATATTTTTCAGCTTTTATTTACACTTTCATTTCTTTTAATTTTAGAACAAAGTGGTCGCGTAAGTTAGCAACATTTCCAAGCGACGTTGGACCGTGGAAGGGAAAGGGAGAGGTTTTCTTCTCAAAATCTTGAAGCCAAATTCTTGGAAGCCAAATACCCTGGAAGCCAAATTCTTTTAGATATTTGAAACGAATCTATGCATGACATGTCTTTGTCCATAGGCTCCAGGTTTGACCTAAACTGTATGAAGGGAAACAACCATCCGATTCCCCTTTCGAATTCCTGGGTACGTCGTTGGCTCAGAGACAGATGTATCATCTATCTATAGTAGATTTAGAGCATCAATGGTCGGCAGGAATTAAAGACCCATTGTCATCCAGGGTCCTTTGCAGGCATCTTGCAATGTCAGATTATTTGAAAATCAAATTTGGGCTAAGTAAGCGGAAATATGTATTCATTTTGCAGCAGATGAACTGATGGAAAAGTCATCTAAAGTCAAATTTTCACCATCAGTTCAACTATTACCGTGGAGACTCATATCTTTTACTAGGCCAAATTTGATTTACAGACTTTCTGAAGATGCAGCCTGTATACAAAAAACGTCAGGTGACAATGGCTCCTTAGGAACTCCGAAATAAATTGATGAATTTCAAACAGTGGCCAGGGGTGAAGGGCGAAATTGTCTCATGAATCATTCTGAAGCTAAGAGACGCGAGGGAACTCTGAAGCATCTGCTACTGGATTCATGTGCTGAAAACGTAACAATTTTGTTGAGACTTATTTGGGAGTAAAGGGATGTTATAGAAAGGGGCATGTCTGATTTTCTCATTTTCTGACGTATAGCATACCACTCTTACTTAGTTATATTTGAATTCTTATGAATGACCATAACTGCTCTGATTTCATGCAAGGTTGGTACCTAACATGGCTTTTTCAGCCATTTTGGAAATTTGGCTCGTTTCTCTTATTGTTGGCTTCAAAATAAAGTTTGGCTGTTTGGCTTAATTTTGGCTTCTTTTGAGATTTTTTGTCAATTTTCATTCAATTCTCTACAAACTGGAGTACAGACGATCACAATCTAGGACATTTTTCTTTGCAAGGCAACATCAAAGATATAGGGTTTTCATCGGAGCTACACAATATAGTATGCGAAAACAATGGAATGCAAGTCTCCATTGCTTGAAATAACAATAGGACAATAGGTGGCACAACAATAGGTCATTGTTTTGAATGTTTTGGCTTTATCTGACCTTTTTCCGACCCCTGGTTTGGTTTCGGGGCGGTCCGGAGATCTACCAACCCTGATTTCATGCTGAATTTAAATGGTGGTCTCTGATGGAGTACGGTAACCATAAAAAGCACTCCGCAGGAGCTATGAATGTTAAAGCGCGAGCGAAGCGAGCGCTTTTACTTCCTAGTCAATTATAATGATGAATACTGAATTACAAAAGGATAGATTGATTGACTGTTCATTCGATTTACCTTGAGATGTTGTTTGAGGTAACTCTCTGGTTTTAAATTTGATCAAAATCTGACTGGGTTTGGTTTTTGTCGTCGTTGCAGCCTCTCCAAAAGCCGCACATGAAAATTGATACGTATTGTGTTATACATTCAAAGATTTGATTATCCATGGATTTTCCGAAACTATAGAGACATTTTTCGGACTCATTTTGCAACAATCCCACCCGCACTACCTTTGAGAAGTCGGCGTTTGCTTTAAAAAACGAAACGAAAAATCTGAAGATAAATTTTCTTGTCATATTTTTGTGGGTTTTGAAATTGTACAGGCTATTTTCTGACACCCTGCTGTCCCTTTGAACGATTAAATTGTTATTCGGCAGCTGGTAAAACTAACTTATCAATTTGTGATCGGTCTGTGTTGATTATCAGCTATTTCTATTTGACAAATGCGCAAATAAAGAGGAAATAAGACACAAAGCGATGGATACTACCTGCTGGTTTGCATCCGAAAGTCTATTGAAAAGCTTGAAGCAATACAGTTAAATGAAACAAGCAAAGGGTATTAGACTTATGGCGATGAGTCTCTTGTTTCCCTGTGCTCTTTGACTTGATGATGGCGCTTCGGTCAAGAGAGGCTCATAGTATTACTCAACCTGGTTCCGATTGCCAGTTTCCTACGTCAGTACTGACCCTCGTACCGGCCAGGTAAAATTCGCAATTTGATTGGCTATTCAATAACAAAAGGCTCAATAATTATTCCAAAGAGTTATTGCTTGGCTTTGGCGAGAAATTGGTCAACTTTGGATTGTCACGGGAAAACAGCACAAAGGATGGAGAAAAGGATTGTCGGTATACTTAAATGTTATGTCTGTGCCCCAGTTAGTGGAGCTTGAGCCCTATCCGTCTGCGCACGTAGGAGAAATTAGCTATATTTGGTCATTTTGGGGACCATTCCTATTGATTCCCATTCAAAAATGGTCCTATTTCAAATGATTGTGGAGAAAAATATGTTTTATGTGTAGGGCTGGTGAGTAGTTGAAAGGGGGTAATGGACAATGGAAAGCTCGAATTTTTGGGTTTCAAGAAAGTTGGGGGTCATTATGACGTCATAAATGGGGGTCAAAGAAAAAAATATTTTTTTCGACCTGACGTTACGTTTGGAGTCGATGCTCGATGGTTACTGAATCGATTTAAAGACGGAAAAGAGATTTCAAGAGACCGACCTTCTGGGAGTCTTTCAATATCATTTTGGGTACGATAATGCCCCTAGGGGCTTCTTGAGGGGGGTTCAAGGATGGGCTAAAGTTTTGGCCCGCGCCTTTTTGCGCGCTAACTCAGTTTTGCGCCGGGCAATTGACTTTGGGATGCCAAAAATCGACGTAAAACCCCATTCCTTACCTTTCCCAACTTTAATTTGCTATTTATTTTCAAAATTCGAAGAATGACGAGCCATCTCATTTTGGAAGCTGTGGTGAAAATTCCTTAACTTTCCAACTTAGGCCCATTTTCACTCCAAAGAAATTGTGCTCGTTTTCCTACTAAATGCACTTATAATAATATAATAATAATAATAATAACAACCTACTTCTCCATTTCGGAGCAGTTACCAGTTAAACGTAACGGTAACACAGGCGTTTGTTTGTTTGTTTTTTTAGTTGGGAGAAAGTATGTGTTTTCTTTTTTCCTATTTATGACAAAAATGTCTTCACTTTTTCAAAGATCTTCCCGAGTTTTGCTGGGTCAGTTTTCAGTAAATTTTTTGAGTTCAAAGGTTTTTCTTTAAAATTTTGGCAATGAAATAAATGTTCAATGTTTTCTTCTTGAGCTCCACACCTTCTGCACAGGGTATCTTCATGTTTTCCTTTATAGTCAGCTTTTAAGTCAGTCATGTTTAGTTTTAACAATAATAGGTTTGCTGCGTCTTTATGAGTAATGTATTCTTTTTTTCCAAAGCAGTTATCTTTTATTAATCTTAATTTCGTTTTGTTGCATTCTTTCATATCTCTTTGTATCAATGAAGTTATTCTATTTATTATCATATTTTTCCATTCTTTGCTTGTCAGCTTCCCTATTTGTTTTTCTGAGATATTTATGTTTAGTTCTTTTAAATCATTTTTTATTTCTGAGTTCCAGCAGTTATTTAAATTTAGACGTTTCTGTTCTTTGTAAACCTTTTTTGTTAGTCGACTATCTTTCATTTTTATCATCTTTCTGAGGTATACAAGTCTTTTCATTTTTATCCTATATGTAATTGGCATAAGACCACATTCATATGTTATACCTTGATATGGTGTTGTACTTGGTATGGAATTAGTTTTTGTTACTGCATCTTTTTGCATTTTCTCTAATGTTTTTAATTGTTGCTTTGATATATTTGTCCATGTTTCACATCCATATAATATTTTGGGGATTAGTATAGTTTCAATAAGCTTCAGAGTGATCTCCACTTGCTAACCTCGGATTATTGTCTAAATACCTTAACAAGGGTTAAATAATGGTCCTCAAAGAATTTGTTTTTAGTTTCTCGCATTATTTACCGCTGCATCGGTGGAAGAAGGTCGGTCATTTTTCGTCATATTTTCTTACTTCCTCCAATTTTTAATGGTTTTATTACATGGTATGTTATGCATCAAAATCTATTGACATATGGTTTATGCTGTGGAACTCTTTTCACTATAGAGTGAATAAGAGAATTTGTAGTAAGTGTGTAGCTGATAATTTATGCAAAACAAAATGGCGTCAAATATACCACGATTTCGGCAACCGGTACCATGGCCCAAGTAGGTTGGCGTAGACTCCTTTTGGGGCATGGGGACGAGGTTGAGTATTACTATGAAAAACATGGCCCTATTTAGGCCCAAACTGAGCAATTTCTTCAGTACCAATCAGATTGCGAGATTTGGCCAAGAACAATGCTGTCGAATTTTCAATTTGAATGATGCAGTTGACTAGAGTTTGAAGGAAGTGGCCGGAAGTTGCTGCAGCAGGTTGTTGTAAATTGCTCTGGTTTGTTTTGGTCTTAAAAACATGGAAAATGTAGCGTTGAAAGACTTATTTTGATCTCACCAGGTAAAGTGAAATTCCTTCTTCAGATTTATACAAAGTTTCCTTTATTAAACGTCTGCTTAACGTGGTTTTTATCGCATTTTCTTTCGGAGGAGTTACCGTTGAACAGAGCTACGGCATTCGTTCGATCATGATTCGATCGATCGAATGCCTAAGATAGGGCCAAGTTTTTTACTGTTTCATGATGAGTCCTAGACTGATGCCTTTTCGTCCCTTGCTTCCCTGCGTTCCTTGGTCAAGAGGGACTAATAACATTACTCTGAAATAGTGGGCCCACTTTAGGCCCACGTAGGGTGGTTCCGTATTCACCAATCAAATCGCTCGAATTCAGTTTTTAACCAATCAGGGGCCGCTATTCAGAATGTTGTTGTTGTTGCTCTTAAAGAACGGTTGAAGCAGCCTGGAGTTCTCGCAGCTTCGATGGATCTATTTTGCTTCTACAGAGGATGATTACTGTCTGGAAGGTAGGCATTTTGCGTTTTGTACGTCAAGACAACATCATTCTTTGTACTAAAAGTTTCCTTTTCAATGTTCGAGCTCTTTAAACCAGATTTTGAAGCGATTTTGTTGAGTGTACGAAAACTCCCACCTGTTTAGGCCATTTTGACAAAGTGGGCCCATTATATAAGCGTAATATTATGAGTCCCTATTGACCAAGTGATATCAGCAAATCAAAGAACGCAGGGAAACAAGGGACGAAAAAGCATAAGTCTAGATGAGTCCCTCTTGAGCAAAGTTTACCGCAGGGATACAAGGGACTCATCGTTATCAGTCTAAAAGGGCATCATTAAGGTCGATTTTTGGACTTGTAAAGTGCGAGTTGCGAGTTGCAGCTATTTTTAGAGTTTCGAGCTGCGAGTTTGTTGTGAAAAGTGCGAGTTGGTGCAATGAAAATACAACTTGGCAAGTTGCAAGTTCAGTAAAGAAACTACAAATTTCCATCTTTTGCCGCTACAACACTGCGATTTTTTGTACAGCCTTTATAAGATTAGGGATTTACAGAAGAGTTTCTGAAGGTCCATCAAATCAAATTTCAGAATTTAGCATAATTCCCAGAGAGGAGGGCCGTTGATATATTTCGGGGATGAAGCAAATCATGACATCATATCAACAAAATTATTGTCTTTGTATCGTAATTACTTTCTTTGGTATGATAAGCTAGTAATATGCTTTATGTCTAAACAATCTGCAACTCATAACCAAGGAATGACAAAGTTCCTTAACTTCGAATTAACCACTAATCTCTTCTTAGGGCTTCTTAATTTTCTGAAATACCACAACGGTTCCTTATGAGCACAGATCTGATTCCATGGTGGAATCGGTAAGATCGTTACGCAATCCCCGGGGAGGGGGTACTCATATATTTTTCTGTACGGGACGTGCCGCTGAACAGGGTACCATTTTCAGGATTCTGACTCCGGGAAAGGGTTCATTTTTGTAAAAATCGGCTCCATGACAGGGTCCATATTTGTCATTTGTGACTCCGAAAGGTCGTTTAGGCCGTTTGCACTCTGCGAATGTGATTCAAATCCCTTGGATGACAATATTTCCACATTTTTTCGATAGATTTCGTACAAATTTCTTTGCAGAGCACAATTCTGCCTGAAGAAACTAAAGGATAGGGTATTGTTTAAGTAAATTTGACTCCGGGACAGGGTATTATTTTCAGGAATTTGACTCCAAGACAGAGTAGCTATTTAGATTTTCCAGCAGCACCTCCCCGTATGTTCCTAGGCCAAGAACCCCTCCCCCTCCCCCCGGGGTACGCAATGCAGGTAAATGCAATACAGTAGTATTCTGCATATAAGAAACACAGATTTAAGAAACACCAGACCTGATTTCAAAATAATGCCTCCTTTGATAAGTAACAAGCTCAGGTCTGCAAAGCGCTTGTTTCTTATTTAAAGAGTATTGACATAAAAATGATTTATATTTTCAGCTTTCCAATCGAATCAAACTGTTTTTATTCAAGATGAAAACAAGAGTTTTACATGCAAATGTTGCAATAAGCACCTTTCAGGAATAAGTGTAGCTTTTCTTAGAATTGATTATTTACAAATAAAATCAATTAGTGTGTTTTTCATCACCATCATAGTGCCTGTGTCTGAGCAGTTCATTGATAGTACATGATTTTTCTCATAAGATTTAAGAAACTTAAGAAACTTCACCTTGATTTGAGGTTTATATCTCATTTTATAAGAAACACATCAGACCTGATTTCGAAAACGCTGTTTATGCGGGACACAACTGTAAATCACGCTGAAACTACTTCTGACACGATGTCAACAATACCTCGGAATTTGAAAAGCAAAAGGGTATGATTTCATCAGGCTGCTGACCGAGAAGAGCGGCGTGCTCTGGTAATGGCCACAGCAGCGCATTGAGCGCCAACTGACTTAACCCTAACCCTGTCAGGCCTAGGGTATTTGATGCTCTAGGAAGCCTAGGGGGGGGGCTGATTCGGCCCCCCCTAATTTACTTCTGTTCTGGACAACCTAGAGCCTTGAAACTTTGCATGTGTATAGAACAACTTAATGATGAACCCAAAAATGAAATCTATTTTTAGATATGTCACGTGACCTTTCCATGACGTCACATTATTCAATTTTCAAAGTCAATAGGGTTCAGTACTAAAAATTTTCAATCGTTAATTGTGAGAAAACAAAAAGCATTAAGGACATCAGTCTAATTTGATTGTATTCTATGTCCAAATAGTATTTGCTCTGTGAAGAAAAATTAACAAAAAGTGATGACGTCATCACACAGGAATGCAAAGAATGCGCGCATGCGTAGTGCCAAAATCCGCAAAACCATATGTTCAAATTAAAAATGAGCTAATTTGTTGGATAGAGCATCAAAAGTAGTATGTATTCCTATCTTTTCATCATTTTATCACTTTAGCTGTAGATTTTATTAGGAATTATTCAAAATTTTACACATACATCTCTTGAAAACTGGTCGCGTTTACCCCCTGGAATGAATTTGATTTTTTCAAAAAAGTAATTTTACATCGTAACAAAGATAAAAACTAAAAGTCAGAAAGTTTCAGTGTTGTAAATGCACTTGGTAAAAATCTACAGACAAAAAACTGCTAGGGGGGCTGATTCAGCCCCCCCCCTAGGCTTGATAGGGCTAATCCTGTTTTCCACCCCCCTCATGGTTTTTTAATCGCTATTTCTTTGTTTTATGAAAAATTATCCCTAAACTCACTGATTTTTAGTTTTTATATGTTTGCCACATATTTTTGGAAAAAAAGTTTCAAAATGGTAGCCAAGTGTCACGTCACAACACCATATTTGGAGAGTGGTCGATGGAAGTTAGGTTTACTTAGTCATTTCTTTCAGTAAAACTAACGAAAATGGGTTAATTCTTTGTGAGCTAATAGAATTTATTAATCAAATCCAAAATTTGCAGTTATTTTTACAATTTGATGACGTCAGTATCCTCTATTTTTGTGTGACGTCATTGATGACGTCATTACTGATGATGTCATCAGAAATTTTCAAAAATATTTTTTTGAATTCTCCATTCAAAACTTGATCGTTTTCTGACATTTTTGTATCTTTAACAAGCTTTAAACATGCTTTTCTGCGTTTCTGAAGTTCTTGGTTTGCCGAAAAGTTAGCATTGGTTTTGATTTTTGAAAAGTTCTGACCATTTTTTGATACTGTTTGTGATTATTGGTATGTTTATGTGATCGAAATTAATGGAGAATCATATTCAACGTATTTTGAGACCATTTGCATTAAAACAACGCTTTGTGCTTGCTTCTGATGGATTTTTATCTAAAAAAATGAGAAGAGTGTAATTTTTTCTCGAGTGTGTCTTGGTTATGACGTCATTGTGACGTCACAATGGGCGTTGGAAACACCCAAATCACCATAATTGTTAACAAAACATTTTTTAATGCCTCTGCCAAGTCTTGCAGCGATAGCTGTTTGGGAAGGCACTTTTCAACAGGGGGTGGAAAACACCCCCCCCCCCGGCTATGTTAGATCAAAAAAAGCCCGGTAGGATTACGGTTAAAGAAGAAGAAGATTTCTTTTCGTTACGAAAGGTAAAGTTTCACGACCTCTTAACATCATAATGGTGATCATGATCTAGCAACAACAACAACATCGCTAAGTAAAGCTTTCTTTCAAAATTTTTTGTTTATTTAATGAACAACCATCGTGCCAAATTAGGTTGCCACATCTCAAACAAAAAGGGAGATAAAGAGGGAGTGTGGAATCCACCCGGTGCCCACCCCCAGGCAATGAGTGTTTCAAAACGTCCAGGTCAGACAGGGTTAAGCAGAAAGCCTTCCTTGGGGCACCCAACAAGATTTCAAGTGTCTTCAAGACCAATACGTAGTTAATAGTAACCAAATGAAACGAAACACATTTAGGAAGCTGGATTGGATCCAAGTTTAGCTGCAGCCTCTGTATCGTATGATATTAAACATTGTCAAGGGCTAAACACGGCTGTCTTTTGTTAGGTTTGATCTATGTTAGCCCATCATAATCATATCTTGACCACAGAGATTAATAACTGTGCAATGCAAACTTCTGTTAGAAGCCGGATTCGACTTTGTGTTTCATCGCCAGAACTCAGTTGCTGCAGGAGAAAAGAAAGACATCCCAGAGCATAACTTATTTTCTTTTGGAAGAAACGACACAATGCTTCTTATAATACTTGTTGCAAGTATCAGCATATTTGAAGGTTCGTGTATCACTATTTGATTAAGAAAAACGTTGCCTTTCCTTGACAAATTTGTTGGAAGAGAGTTTCCATTTATTGAAATTTGATTCCTTAAGGTCTGCACAACGCTTTCTAGGGGTGACGTCTTTGTTGAGATGAATTTTTGCACCATATACTGGAGGAGCCAGAAACAAGAAGCCTTTTCTCGAAAATTCATAGCATCAAGAAAGCAAAGTGGGATTTGAACGATTTTAATCTTTCTTTTGAGCCAAAAAATTGAACTTTTTTGATTATGACTTTTGGCTTTGTTTCATGAGTATGAAAATTAAAGTAAATTTTGACTGTAAATTTCAGAGTTTAGTACTGCCTTAACTTGGGCCTTACCTAGACTGATGCCTTTTCGTCCCTTGTTTTCCTGCGTTCCTTGGTCAAGAGGGACTGATAACATTTCTCTTAAATAGTGGGCCCACTTTTGGCCCGCGTAGGGTGGTTCCGTATTCACCAAACAAATCGCTAAAATTCAGTTTTTAACCAATCAGGGGCCGCCATTCAGAATGTTGTCGCCCTTCATCCGTCCTTTGTGAAATTGCGCATGCCCCAAAACGCTTCGCTCGTCCCATTGATCAGCAAGCCAAGCAGAGTTAACATCGTTTCCTTTGTGATTTACAAAAGGGAGAATTCGCAGTATCCCAAACAAACTATGTTACAATAATTACATGGGATTTTCTTTTATAAATCAGTAGAAGGGATAACCCTCTAAAGTTTGTAAAGTTTGGAAAAATATCTCATTTGGAACCGAAATTACAATCATTTTCCTGTCGAAGAATATTGACATTCGTTCAAACATCGGTAAAAGTCGTTGCAAATGAGATATGAGGATAAGCATCTCAGTGACTATGGATATAACCCAAGCACTGAAAACTCATTCGTTGATCCCAACAGGGCTCAGTTTGTATTCTTGAGCTAAATAAGTCACTTACCAACGACTCAATGATCTATTTGACTTCATTTTCCATTTACATGTCTCCAAATTTCGTTTAAAACATCCAGTCTGGAGTAACTTGCAAATTTGCCTCGTTCCATATTTTCTCTACAAGCGCCAGTAATCTCCTCATAAGCGTTGCATCAATGGGCTTTATGCCACAGATAATGCGATTCGATGCAGTCAACAGTTCATACACTCGTAAATAAATATGGCATACCTGATTTTGCTGAATTCATTCAAATGGAAACAAAAAACGATCAAATATTTTTTGGCTGTTTGGTTCACCAATGAATAGATCTTACACAAAACAACAAAGCAACAAAAAGTTGTGGAAGAAATGTGGCAAATCTTTTGATGTGTCAATACAATTAAAAAGAAGGAAAACAGCGGTAAACTTTCAAAACAACAAAATAATTAGCTTTGCTGTTTTGTGTAAGATCTATTCATTGGTTAACCAAACAGCCAAAAAATGTTTTATCCTTTTTGTTTCCATTTGAATGAATTGAGCAAAATCAGGCATGCCATATCCATTTACGAGTGTATGAACTGTATCGAATCGCATTATCTGCAGCTCAAAGCCTATCGATGCGACGTTTTTGAGGAGATTACTGGCACTTGCAGAGAAAATATGGAACGAAACAAATTTGCAAGAAGTTGCTCAAGACTGGATGTTTTAAACGAAATTTGGAGACATTTAAAGGGAAAATTAAGTCAAATGAAGTCACTTGGGCTTTGCGGATAGCGGATATCCGCCTATTTTCGGTGCGGAAATGCGGATATAAACATCATTTTCAGCGGATTGCGGATATTTGTTGCATTTTTGCGGAATAAGGATATTTCTGCAAAATCAATATTAGTTGCTAAAAAATTGCAGATTTGATGCTCATTCCGTCAAAATATTGCGTAACATTTACTTAAAGGCACTAAAACAAGCGAAGACAATATATATCACAAAGATCTGAAGACAACAGCCATAATAGCAACAGCAACAACAAAATTTTTCGCGCGAAATAATCACCCATGATGACTGCACTGCTTGAGTCTGATCGGTCACGTGCAAAATGAAAAGAAAATGGCTTATGTTGTGTTTTATATGGAGTAGGAAGACTTTGCTCATAACCCTAAAGGATGGCGGAAATAGTTAATTTCTGTCTGCGGATTTGCGGAAACAGGGCAGAAAAATTAGGGAAATGCGGAATTGCATACCCCCCAGTGACCACCCCCCTCAAAACAAGCACTTTGCAGTTGCTAGGATTGTTAAAGCGTGAGCGAAGCGAGCGCTTTTACTTCCTAGTTCTTTATATCATCGTAATTTCCAAATGAAGACAGAGATGAATGTCAAAATTGGTTCATAAACTTTTCCATGCAGAGCAAGATTTTAGCCTCAAAAATACGAAATCTCAAAACAACAAAATACTTCCGTTTTCGCACCTCTTATCACAGGGAAACGAGATTAAATGTTAACCCTTGCATTTATTGTTTGATAATCTACATTATTGTTCATTAACTTTGTTATTTGGTAATTTCTTCTATTTTCTTTGTAACTCCATTCCTTATTCATTTTCCGCGACCTCTAATGTGCCGCGCAGCCAACTTCCTCTGGGAGGGAGCGTAAAGCGAGGGAGGAAATGCGAAAAGTTGGCTGAGCGGCACATTAGAGGTCGCGGAAATGAATAAGAAATGGAGTTACAAAGAAAATAGAAGAAATTACCAAATAACAAAGTTAATGAAAAATAAAGAAGATTACCCCAAACAATAAATGCAAGGGTTAACATTTAATCTGGTTTCCCTGTCCTCTTACCTTGGTAATATGGATTGCAATGCGTGGCGATTCAGTATATTGGCTTTCAGGTAAATAACAACAAGAGTTATTGGAAATGACGCAAATACTCTCTTGTTGACAATGGACAACAGAAACACACAAAGGACCTAGACATAATGCGGGCAGATTCATGACCACTTGATATAGTTTCCACTAAAATGATTGGCTAATTTCTACCCTGGGTACCAGAGCTCAAAATTTAAATGAAAGGAAATTGGTAAGAGGAAAAGAGAGAAGGAAGAAAGGATCTTTCCTTCCTTATTTTTTTATTTTTATTATTTTTTGGCTCTGGTACCCAGGGTAGCTAATTTCGAATATTGCCGCCGCGCAAAGCATTATGGTTGGTGGAAAGCGAGGCTAAGTTGGACCACACGAAATTTCCCCAACACGACCTCACTGATTTCAATTTGCGAATCAAAAAGAGATCTACCATTTCGCGTAAACCAAAGAAACCACCAAATGCGTCATGTGATGTAGGTGTCAAACCCAACGACAAAGGATAAGGTGATTATAAGCAAGTTAAAACAAAGTCCTGTAACAAATGAATGGCTTCTTCAAGTGTTATAGCCGCGATGTTATTGGTGCTACTTTTTTCACTTGCCTGCTGCATTTTCAACGGTAAGTTACTTTGTACACTTACAGATACCGTTCTCCAAGTCCCATTGGGATGGGCATGTTTTAATGAGAGCAATAAAGTGATGTATGTCAATGCAACCTTTTATTGTCATTTATTCTCCATGTCTCTCCTTCAAAAGAGCTTCACTTGAGAGGGTGCAGTCTCCAAATTGAAAACAAACCGGTAAATGCCATTGTTTCTGGTACGTTTCTATTGTTTTCTGCTCTTATTTGGTGGCTTCACTCAAGTCAGCAAACATCAACCATGAAAAAATATGGGTGAGCCAGAAAAAAGTTTCCACCTTTGAAAATTCATAGCACGAAGAGTACTTCACAGACTTGAATGCTATAAATTCTAGATGAAAGCCGAAAGCTCGAAGTATTTTTGTGATTTTTCTCGCTGTCTCATGAGCACCAGAAATATAGGTAAATTCAACTTTACCAAAATTTCATTGTTGCAAAATGACTGAAAATGTGCCTAAATCCTTGATCAAATCATAATGGACTCCTTTCACGGATCAAGAAAGAAAATACAATTGTTCATGGGTTGGAGATATCCACTGCACATTTATTACAATGGGACTGAAACTCTTTAGTATCTGCTTGAAAACTGATGTCGTATAATTCTTGAGAGAGGTGAAATGCCCACTGCGTATTGTTCTGTGTAAGGAGAGTCCTTCCAATTTGATCGATGGTTTAGGCCCTTTTTCAGTTATTTTGCAGCCATTAAATTTGCATCAAGTTAAATTCATCGATACTTCTAGTGCTGGTAAGACAGCAATAAAAAGCACAAAAATACTTCGATGTTTCAGCTTTTAAGTGATATTTGAATCATTCAAATCTGCAAAGTACTCTTAATTTTTAAAAGTGGGAACTTTTTTCTGGCTCACCCAATAAACTTAGATCCAAGCAAATCATGGTAAGAGATATGAGCGTTTGGTTCGTTCCTTTCTGCATACAGGCATTTATCTCCAAGATAGCCCTTTCATTTTGAAAAAGAAACTGACGATATCGTGGGTGTGAGCGCCTTCTTTCACAAAACTGCGGAGCCACGTAGTCAACAAATTTTGGAGAAGGAGCCGCTATCATAGTCAACGCAAGGGAAGCGTGGCCACCATAGTACTAAAATATTTGATTATTCTAAATCATTATTGCATTATTTATTGCATTACCATTTTAAATTATAATTCGAATAATGATATGATAGCTCCTTATAAGCCGCTCGTACAGCCAAATGTACAAATGTATTGAATGCCATGTTTTTCCGAAGCACACAAGTTCACTGAACAATTGTCCAGCTGCTACAGGGCAAGGGCGGTCAATAGGATCAAATTTTATCATTACATTTGTTTCTTCAAAATCGATATTTGAGTATTACACGATTAACATTCAAGTATTTTCTTCATAAGAAACTAAGAATTTCAGCCAGTACTGAAAGTTTCGTAAAATTATCAGATTTTGAGTATTCAGAGTTTCTTACGAGTTTCTCAGAGGTTCTATACCAGCTTTCATGTTCATTAACTGTGCCAAGGGCGGGCATGTCACTGTCTGAAAACCGGGAGTTCACGAAAAAAGTTGTTCGCCATCTTTGTCCCAAAAACTGGTCGCTTTTGATGACAAATTTAAGTTGTTATCTTTCTTTGATTTGATGGACAATTTAATCACTGGCGATGTTTGTCCCGAAAACCGGTAGTTTCGGCCGTTTCTCAAAAGAAAGTGGTATCCGAAGCCATAAAGGCACAAGAAGTATCCAAGAGCCGGTTTTCTTCCTCACCAAAATTCCATATCGTTGGAGGCGAATCCAGAGCTTACCTACTTGACTCACAGATCGCCAAAAGATACTTGGAAAGATGTAACTTTAGAAACTACTTATTTTGATAAAGGACTTCCTTCAAATATTTTTTTTTCTTATTTCCATATGTTTCCTGCATCAAAAACTTGAGTGAAGTCTACACATTGGAAACGGTACTTGAGTAAAGTCTTGATATTGGAAAGGCTTCTGAAAACTCAGGGTTTTTAATGGTCATCGTATCACAGGAACAAAATGTGAAGATTGTTATGTATGGGACCTTTAAGAAATTCGTAAGAAATGCATCTGTTGTTAGAAACTTTGTAAAAACGCATGTCTGTGATGAAGGCGAGGTAAGTAATAGGAAAGACCTATTCGGCTCGATAAGTTGCCAGGCTCTGATCTGCTATACTTTGTAAAGGATGAAAGGTGATCCGTCAGCACTGTCTGCACAGGGTATCTTTTCAACGTGAGAGGTTTCATTCCCGCTAAAGATTAACCTTTACAATAGTGGTAGCCCTCTGTTAGCCCTCTGAGTAAAATTAATACTCGTTTCAGCTTGTGCCGAATGATTGAATAAATGTGTGTAACATTTAGATTCTTTGGTTACTAATGGTAGCATTATTATGCTGGGTAGACATGTTACCTCACATGGTTAGCCCTCACCGCAAGTTGCTCTACAAAGTTCGCGAAACTTTTAGTCCACTGGGAACTTTTGAGTCTTTTTTTGAGCTTGTAATCTTTTTGGCAACTTTCAGTATTTTGGTACTTTTTAGCCTTTTGTTAGTTTCTTTATATTTTGGCAAGTTTTAATCTTTGGCACCTTTTCTAGTCTCTTGGCAACTTTTAGTCTTTTGACAGCTTTTAAACTTTTGGCCACGTAGGAAAATTTAGTTTACTTTAGTTGGAAAATTTGATGACCAGAGATTATAAAAGTTTCAAGCAGGAACTCCGGAGAGGAGTGCGCGGAGGCAAGCGCCCCTCCTGCCCTTTCCTAACAGGGGCAAGTGGGGTAAGAGTGCCCATTTAACGAAACATTATATTTCTTTAACAACGTTCAATTCTGTACTTATGTTTTTGTTTGTTTGCCATATATTTTTAAACACTAGCACTTACGTTATTTTAATTGTCGATAATACTTTATTTTAATTGTCGATAATTAAAATAAAGTAAGTGCGAGTGTTTAAAACTATATGGCAAACAAACAAAAACATAAGTACAGTCTTGGATACAACACTCGGGATCAAATCAAAGCTTTAGCAGGTTCTGCTAAAGGAAGAAGTGCAACATTCAATTCGATATTGTGAAAACCATGAATTCAACCCTTAAGTTGAATAATCATCGCAACTTGCATTGGTCATACCCTTATATGCAAGAGAGAACATCATTTACTTCAGCTAGAATATTCTTGATAGCATTTTAGGCCAATTTAAGGAGTGTGGCGCAAAACCTTTTTTTTCGAGAGACGACCACAGATCCACTCTTTCGGTTCGCTTCGCTCGTCATTGTTCTGGATCTGGAGTGCACTTGCGTTCCCCTTCGACCCCCTTTCCCTACCATCTTTCCGGTGTCCCTGTTTCAAGTATCCTAGAATTCCCGTTGAATAGCTTTTGCAGTTTTGACAACCATTTCGTCATCATGAACTCTCTATGTACATGAATAATTAACAAGAGCAATGTTCGTTTTTATCTGTGGCCAAATCATCGTGTCAATCATTTAACCCTATTGATAACGGGCCTTTTGGACACTGCCTTGTAGTACGGGGGGGGGGGGCACAAAGTGCCCTCCTCCATAAAGTCGCCAACATTACAGATATGAGAACGAAACTTGGTTCAGTGTTGTACAGTAAAAACATCTACACAATAGAGTACTTTTTCTAATTTTCATTTTATCCATGACGTCACAATGACGTAATAAGTGAGGAAAATTGCAGTATTTGCTTGCTGTTGGCAAAATTGACAATATTTAATGCTTTATTTGACTATTCACTTTTTTAAATGGACTAGAATGTACCACAAAGCATCAATAAGTAAAAGTCCGCAGTATGATATCTATCTAAATTCATTATATATACTGTATTATATATTCATTACATATATAAGCCAGTCTTTCACTGTTTAGTTTAAACCCCTAATTGCCAATATAAATACTCTGAAATGTCTTAAGATGATGTATAGTAATTAAGAGAACCAATTTTGGTCATCCAATTTTTTTAGATACATTTTTCATCATTTATCTGACGTAATAAACATTGATAACGTCACTAAGTTTAAAATTGCTGACATCATAGAAAATGAATAAAGCTATAAATCATCTGAAAGCTCTTGTCAAGATCTATTGTATGGTAGTGTTCTCAATGATCTGTGATCATTCTGAAAAAATAAGAGTCCCTTCTTTTCTTTTACTGCTGACGACATGTTGAAAAGATGTTGGTCACGTGATCAGTGTCTATCATTTTGAAAAATTTTTACATTTTTAATTAGTATATCGAATTTGAGAAAAGTCACCAAGTTTCAGCTCTGTGTCTTTCGAGCTGACCACACTGCATCATATAATAATGATATAATGTATGTATATAGCATTACAGGATAACCTTGTTACTTGTCAGTAAAGATGTTCAGGGCATTTTTTAAGGAAACTTGACAAGTGGGCCAGAATGACCATAAGGGCCCGGAGAAAAGGAGAAAGTACCCTTACAAGTATACAAACAAAGCATACAATGTGACCATGCGCTATTCAGGGGTCATCCTACAGAATTTTGGAACTGCCTATTTTTCATTTCATTTCTGAATATTTTTTAAGGCTTTACTCAAACATCTTCCATGAAAATTATCCAATACATTTGAAGCGCACTCGATAGAAAACCAAAAAACTATGTGGACATGCGAGAGAAGCGAACAGAAAAATTTTGGTTCATGCTACTCAGATGACCTTAAACTGGGTTAAAACGACTGCTGGTTTCTCAAAGGAGATTCAAGAGCGGGCATGTGTTAAATGGTACCTACAGTAACTGGCAGCAAGTAAAATCTGGTGTTCCACAGGGTTCAGTTCTTGGACCCTTACTGTTCAATCTATTTACTAATGATTTCATATACGCGGTCGAAAACTCGCAAGTTTGCAACTTTGCCGATGACAACACTATCTACTCATGCGAAGATAGTATAGATAACATTCTGAGATCCCTCAAAGGAGACATAGATAATGCCTTAAAATGGTTCAAGGACAACCGAATGGTAGCTAACCCAGACAAGTTTCAGGTTATTTTCATGGGTCTTGAAAAGGGGCAAAAAGTCAGCCTTGAAATAAATGGTCAACCTATCAAGACAACCGAGGAGGTTAAACTCCTTGGAATAACGATTGATTCAAAGCTACAGTTCCATAATCATGTTGAAGGTATTTGCAAAAAGGCAAGTCAAAAAGTTAAGGCCTTCTCTCGTATTGCTGGGTTTCTACAAAAGGACAAAGCAAACATACTATACAAGACTTTTATAAAGTCAGCCTTCAACTATTGTCCACTGATATGGATGTTTTGTGGTAAAACATCTAATAATAGAATAAACCGGTTGCATAAGCGTGCCTTGAGAGTTCTCCATGGCGATTATACATCTACATTTGAAGAACTACTGGCAAGGTCGGAAGAGATAACGATCCATTGTAGTAATCTGCAAAAGCTAATGGTTGAAATATATGAATGCTCCAATTTCGTTAGTCCTTCTATTTTGTCAGAGTTTTTCACAACGAAGGAAATCACGTATGACCTAAGAATAAAGAATCTACTCCAGGTACCAAAAGTTAAGACATCTTCATATGGACAAAGTTCCCTATCGTTCAGAGGTAGTATACTTTGGAACACTTTGTCAGACAGCATAAAATCCGCACAAAATACAAAACAGTTCAAAACAATGATCAAAAATTGGAAGGGAGAACAATGCCGATGCAACATTTGTAAATAGGATTTACGTTTAGATAGTTGGTTTTTATTAGTTTATATTGACTAGACACTTTACCAACTGTAAATAAATGAATTATTATTATTATTATTATTATTATTATTATTATTATTATTATTATCATTATTATTATTATTATTATTATTATTATTATGTCACACTGAGAACGATGGTCCTACCTTTGTCCGAAAACAGGTAGTTCATGAAATAATTTTTCTCCATCTCTGTCCCGAAAATTTGTCGTTTTTGATAACAAATTTACGTTGTTATTCTTCTTCGATTTCGATTTGATGGACAATTTAATCACTGCCAATGTTTGTCCCGAAAACTGGTAGTTTCGGCCAAATACCGTTTTTCGAAATCAAGTGGAACTCGCAGCCATGAAGCCACAAGCGTCCCAAAGCCGGTTTTTCTTGCTCACTAAAATCTCAAGTCTTTCGCAGCGAATCCAGAAGAAATTATCCTGCAGGCATCATTACCGTCGCAATCATATCTATAGAGCAGCAGAGTTCCAAAACTGGTAGTCTTCAAGCGGCAATTCCGAAGTTGTCTCCAGGTCCTAAAAAATCCGTTGACATTTCTACTGATTTGTCCCAAAACTGGTCTTCTTTCCGTAAATTTGACGGACAAAGGTAGAACCACTTTGGTGATGAAAAAGGAATTCCTGGTTTTTTTTTATTTGGTGGACAAAGGTAGAACCGCTTATGTGAAAATTTGTAATACTGATCTTGTGAGCTTAAATTTGGCGGACAAAGTTAGAACCAGCTTACAGACAAGCTTTTGGATTTTGATTAGATAGGAGGAGAGACAATTTGATTTTTGTGAGGATTGATGGATATAGAAGCCTGATTTTAAGATTTGGCATTCGTCCCAAGAACTGGTTGTTTTGAGCAGGAAAGTCATACTGTGTCACAAAAGAAATGGTTATTTTTTCCAATTGCTTCGGACAAACATGGGGTCAAATATTTTACAGTACTTGCCTGCCCCTGGAGATTCTGTGGAATTCTACGACTGGGCGATCTGAGAAGTAAAGCCCTTGCACATCCTCAAATTGCCACCACACTGTGTGAATATTCCATTATTTCTGTATTATCAGAATAGAAAAACAAATTTGGTACATTATAGGAAATTTTCTAAGCAAGCAGTTTTCCTGATAATGTTGCTTTATCACTTTCGATTTTTTTCTAAGGACAGCAACCTTCGAGTGAAATATCCCAAAACTGAGGTTTACCGCCAGTGTTTTCATTTCCAACTACCCATAGCTGAGAAGAAGGAACAGTTGAAGTTGGAGATTTTAGCGCAAGTGCTTGGAATGTAGAGGTAGAAAAGACGTAATCGAACCCACTAGCCCTTGTCAGAGGATTGGTCCACTGCACCACAACACCTTCTGCCCATGTTGGAAAATGGAAAGCCCATGGATGACTCCTGTATAAATTGTAACGTTTAAGTCCATCTAATAGGTCCAGGATGTAAAAACAGAAAGGACCATCAGGGGTCCATCTAAGGCTGAGCGTCTATCTCTCTCAATTTTACTGGCAGAACTACGTTTGGCCTGATAACGGGCTATGCTCCAATCGTCGCTTCTTTCAGCTCGCATCCTTACATTTTACGTTATTTACTATTTTATCTTAGAACTATTTGGTGTTTGACAATAAAGGAGTAAAACGATAAAGGAAATTGAATGAAAAGGGCCCAAACTACTGGGCCAAAAATGGTGATTTTTACTCCACTACTGGGCCAGATTGGGGGCCTACTGGGCCAATGGCCCACTAGTTACAATGTTAAAAAATGCCCTGAAGATGTTACTGCTATCAACAAGGGTCCTGTTGAAATCAAATAATCTCTGCCGTGGGCACTTTGTGCCCCCCCCCCCCCGGTAGTAATAGGGTTAAAACAGTGGAGTGTTATGCTATGAGACTACAGTAAATCCCCGCATATAAGAACCTACTTTTTTGAGAGCCAGGCTGAAATAGGTTCTTATTTCAAAGACGCTATGACTAATATCAGGGTAGATATGTTCTTATTTGAAGAGTGACTTGTGTAGGCCCTTTCAGAGTCATAAAAAAGATTGTCAGCACTATCGCTTGTGTTTGAAGGGTTTTTTATGGACCTATACCTAATTGGGGAGGAGCATCAACATTTAACAGGCAACTGTGGCCAAAATTAACTGAGTAACAAAAATCAAAAATCAATTTTGCTACCCCTGCAATAAGAACCTGTATTTCATCAGACTGAAACAGGTTCTTCATTGCAAGGTGCATAATTCAGGAAAAACAGCCTCTAGGTTCTTATTTTGGTAGGTTCTTATATGCGGGGATTTACTGTATCTCAGCCCTTTGTTCCAAATCGAATTTTCAGCAACAAATGCACATTTATAGAGTTCATTGTGTCCAACGGCTTATAACGTAACTGGCTGAAATCTGGCAGACAGAGAGAAAAACAATAGGGGATCAACATGCGTCTCCGTTTTGAAAGCAATTGCATGGTCGAGATTTAACATTGGAATTAACCTTGAAAGGAGGCCAAGGGACGAAGTGCAAAACTGTTTTATTAACTATGCTGAAGCTAGGACAAACAAAGAAAATTTAAGATACAGCTTGTTAAATTAATGTGTCGCGAATGGAAAAATCTCACTGAGTTTTATTGCAAACTTATCTATGGGTGTTGCGTGGTCATAGAAGGTTGGACAGTGGTGTTTTGCGTTGTATAGCGCAATTTTCGTGAATACTTGCATCCTTTTGGGCTCTAAATATTTTCCATTTAGTGACAAATCGAATGATGTACAAGTGTTATGTCGCGTTTCTGAAAAAACGAGAAAAACACCGAGAGTGGTCACTGATGGGGTACAGTAACTTTAAATGAAAATGCTTGAAGCATCCGTTACGTTGCACATATGTCAAATATTTTAAGGGTAATTCAGAAATATACTTCGATGACTCTTAAAACGTTTTGACTTTTATCTTCTTCAATAACTCTTATATTTCATCTATATTTTATCTTCTTCAGTAACTCTTAAACATTTTAATATTTGTTTAACAATTCATCCTTAATAAATGACACTAATCAGCAACTTTTGGGTAATTTTCTGAGCACAACTGCAAAACTGTGAGCAACTCTTCATGAAATATTTAGCAATTTTTGAAGGACTGTCAAAGGCAACTTGTGAACAGAGCTAAATTGTTGTGTATTGTGCGGTTTATAAATCTCAAGAGTCAAAAAATTCTTGTCCTATCTCTTTTAGTCAATTCCCAGTGCTATGACTCCAATCGAAATTGCAATTATTGGGCAAGAAGGGGATACTGTAGAAGCAATCCAAGATACATGCTGGTCTACTGCAGGAGAAGTTGCAATCAATGCAGAACTCGTCCGTCAAGCATAGGCGGAAGCAAAGGTATATGAAACATCATTATTCTTCCTGTTGTCCCAAGAAGAGTACTCCAGTTTCGGAAACGATCAAATCTCGATCATCAAACTTATCATAAACTTTTCCTTTCTTATCTCTTTTGTCAAAGATCTGAGTATTTTTAAAGGCGGCAAAATGCTTGCTTTGTTTTATTTACAAGGCATGAAGCAACGAATCGAGAAACCTGGTGTCAAAAACCGGAATGATATCCCTGACAACGTTCGAGAAAGAGATTCAATCGCCAGTGGCGTAGCGGAGGTGCACGGGGCCCTTAGTGAAGAAGGGGGACTGGAGACTGCTGCAGTTTGCCCTTTAGACAAAGGCGAACCAGTTCGTACTGTGGAGAGAAATTATCGTCCAGTCAGTATACTCAACACTTTTTCCAAAATTTTTGAAAAAATTCTAAAGGAACAGCTCAGTCCCTTCCTTGACAAGACTCTTTCAATTTTCATTGCAGCTTATAGAACAGCTTACAGTACACAGCATGTTTTGAATAAACTCATAGAAGAGTGGAAATCTAAGCTAGACAACAACTTTATTGTAGGGTCCGTTTTGATGGATCTGTCAAAAGCTTTTGATTGCATCCCGCATGACTTGATTATAGCGAAACTTCATGCATATGGTCTTGATGAAAATGCCCTGGTTCTCGTTTATTCCTATCTTAAAAACGGAAGCAGAGTGTCCGAATAAATAACGTCTACAGTTCTTTTCAAGAAATTCTATCAGGAGTGCCACAGGGATCAGTTTTAGGTCCTATACTTTTCAATTTCTACATAATTGATCTTTTCTCTTTTATAAAGCAAGCAACCATGTATAATTATGCTGATGACAACACGCTGGCTTTCTTTTCCAAATCCTTGCCAGATCTTGTCAACGTTTTGGAAAATGAAGCAGACAGCGCTTTGTCATGGCTGGAACAAAATGAAATGATTGCGAACCCGAACAAATTCCATGCACTTTTTGTTAAAAAAGACCAGACAAATACTTGCGGCATAAATCTTGACTTTCAAGGACATTCTATAAAATCTGAAGAGACTGTTAAACTCCTAGGTGTTACACTAGATTACAAATTGAACTTTGACCCACATATATCACACCTTTGTAAAAAAGCTGCGGCACAACTGAACGTTCTTAAGCGACTTAAGTCATTTATTGGTTTTGCTGAAAAAGAAGTTTTGGTTCAAAGTTTTCGTGTATTCGCATTTTAACTATTGTCCTTTAGTTTGGTATTTTTCGTCTTCAAAATCGCTTCAAAAAATTGAAAGGATACAGGAACGCGCGCTAAGATTTTTGTACAATGATCATAAAAGTTCCTATGATGATCTTCTTATTAGGTCAAAGAAGTGCACAATGCAAGTTGCTCGTCAGAGAACCCTCTGTATCGAAATATTCAAGACAATCAAAAATTTAAATCCATCTTTTATGCAAAGTATCTTTAGTTCAAGAACTTCAAAGCATCCTTCACGGAATCCGAACAATTTAAATCATTATCGATCAAATCAAGTGACTTTCGGTTCCAAGAGCCTTAAAGCCATGGGACCTCAGATCTGGAACTGTTTGCCAAATGAATTAAAATCAGCTGACAACCTCAACAGCTTCAAATATATGATAAAACAATGGGATGGTCCTTCCTGTAAATGCAACGTTTGTAAATATAATGATATCCTATAAATTATGTCCATTCACATCCATCCAAGTTGTTTTAATATTTAGCTTTGTGCGCATTTATTTCCTTAGTTATTTCCTTTTCATTTGCTGTGTAGTGTATTCGATTTAGATTAGTTATGTGTATATATGTATATATGTATAGCTAGAAATAGAATCGAATCAAAATAAGGTTACAAACAAACAAACAAACAAACAAAAAGCCTCTTGTACCTATGTCTATGACGTAATTTGACGGTTGGGGGCCCCTTCGGAGCCCCTAAGCAGTGGGGGCCCTTAGTGGTACGCCCTAAAGGTAACCACCGTCGGCTACGCCACTGTCAATCGCTCGTTTTTGAACAGGTCTTAGAGATTATCTTTTGAACCTTTCACAGGACGCAAACACGACCCCTTGGTAGAGCAGCATTGTTACCCTTTTTTTCTCATATTATCTTTGAAGAAATATTGTCAGTACGTTATTAATTTGCTGAAAGGAACTCGTGCGTAAATGTTGATATAATGAAAAATGAACGAAGTTGTTTGTACACAGTTCAAAACGCTTGTGTCCCAAAGGCCCATGAGGGATGAAAGCGTGAGCATAGTGAAAACTTTTACATCCAAGATGTTCGTAAAATATATTTTCTCAGTCCTTAGCGATCCATCGAGAATTCAAAGATGTGCGGACAAACACTGGAGTTGTGGCAGTTGGGCAAAAAGGGATGAATGCAGGCGAAACCCTCGATATATGTTGGTTAACTGCAAGAAAAGCTGTGGAAAGTGTCCTGGTAAGTAAGGATGGATAGGTTGCTTCAAACAAAGTGCCAGTACTACCGGGTGAGCCAGTAAAAAGTTCCCACGTAACACCAAGACTAATTCATGGATCTGAATCATTCAAATTCTAGTTAAAAGCCGAAAGATCAAAGTATTTTTGTGATTTTTCTCGCTGTTCTACCATCACTACAAATATAGGTTAATTCAACTTTACAAAAATTTCATGGTTGCAATTGACTGAAAAATGGCCTAAAACATCGATCAATGCATAAATGACTTCTCGCACAGAATAATGAAGAAAATGCAACTTCTCATGGGTGGGAGATATCCTCTAGGCATCAATTGCCTTTGGGATTGAAAATCTTTCATATTTGTTTGAAAATCAATGTCTTATAACTCTTGAGGGAGGTGAAACGTCCACGGCCTATTGTTCGATTTGAATAAATTCCTTATGATTTGATCAATGTTTTAGGTCCTTTTTTCGTCATTTTGCAACCATGGAATTTTTATAAAGTTGAATTTACCAATACTTCTAGTGCTGGTAGGACAGCGAGAAAAATCACAAAAATACTTTGATCTTTCGGCTTTTAACTAAAATTTGAATGATTCAGATCCGTGAATTTGTCTTCGTGTTATGAATTGTCAAAAGTGGAAACTTCTTTCTGGCTCACCCGGTATAGAGAGCTAATCTGAATATACCTAGCCAGACATTCTCGCGTACATCGATATCATCATTACAGCCCCGTCCACACGTATCCAGATAACTTTGAAAACTCATATTCTTTATCTCTATGAAAATATTCCCATTCACACGAGGAGCGTTTTCGAAATCCGACAACACATACATATAAACAAAATGCCCTCGCGTGATCCCAAGAGATTCGAACGTATGCTCTGATGGCTTATAAATCGACATTGTGACGTCTGCGTTTTTGAAAAGCTCCATTTTCACCAAGCCACTAGCCTGCTTGTGTAGACTTTACTTTGCAGTGCGAGGGAGAGCCAGGACGGAAATTGTAAAGTCTGCGAATTAGCGTCCAAGTAAGTAAGTATAAATTTGCCACAAATAAAAGAAAAATTACAATGGTTAAAAGGAAAGGAAAGAGCAAATAAAAGAATAAATACATAAATATTTACAATATATTACATAAGCAAGTTTAAAGACAAGTTAAAAACACCCCTAATTAAAGTGGCAGGGATAGCAGAAAAAGATCGAGTTGACCTTATTTCCATAATGGTCCCCTTAGAGGTGATTGCAAAGGAAAAAAAATATTTATATATATCTATATAAACATTTTGATATTGATATTTTGATATTTGACTTTATTAAGGAGGGTTCACGGCCGACAACCCATCATTCGACTTCCGTAGCCTCGTTCTGATGGTAATAGTGTTTCTGTAGGAGCATAATTTTTCTCGAACTTTGGCCTGATTTTTGCAAAAGAAATATATGACCTGTATCAACCGACCTGAGCAAAACTTGTAGCAAATTTATCAGAGATTTTGTTCACCCCAAATTTGTTTTCATTCCAAAAGTTTAAATGACCGGGTATCAATTGTTTTTGAAGACAGGTCATAAATTCTTCTGGTAAACCCCATATATGGTATTGGTTCACCCTTATTTGGCACAACTTTTCCAACATCAAACAGGTCCACGAGCCGCTTCGGGAAGTAAAATTTCTTGTCACGGGACTGAATTTTACAAAATATGACACTACAACTTACACAATCTAGGAGTTTGATATTGTATATTCAGCTGTAAGATGATGGATGATATATACATGAATGGTAGACTAAGAGAACACTTCTGAGCCATGAGAGAGCATAAAATGTTGGAGCGGAGACTGACTGGCCTAACCAAAATGAAGGGAACAAGAGATGAACCTGGCCAGCACCTAGTTGATAGGCTCAAAAACTCCAATAATAAGCAAGTTATATTTTACATCACGAAAAAGGCAGATAATTTTTACGTGGCTTAGGACGTTTCTTTATTCTATAACTTATCATTTCTGCAAGAAAATACACTCCTAATGAATCAGATCAATTTCTGTAAAATTTGACGAAGCGATAAGCAAATGAATGGCGTGCAAGTTGAAAGAAACCCTAGAAACAAGATAAAACCAAAATTTCTTGGGAGAAGTGATTTTTGCATGGAAATATGGATATAATGAGATAAAATCGAAAAAAATTGGATACCAAGGCGGCAGAAAGCCGCAAAAACGTTGAAAAATGGAGATGGAGACAGACTGGCCTAACCAAAATAATGGGTACAAAATTCATAGTTAGTCCACGCCTTTTTTATAGGTTTCATAACAACAACAAAAAATATACCAAACTTTAGCTCAAAAGAAAGAGAAATGAATTCTGCATGGCATAGGAAGGGTTTCTCTCTCATAGGACGTAGCATTTGGAAGAAAATTGGCCTTGAATGAAAAAGTTAAATTTTGGTAAAATTCGACGAGCGGAATTGCAGCAATTCAACATGCTGGTGGAATGCAACTCTGAGTTCAGAAAAAGCTACAGAATCACAATCTAATTGGTTTTTGGAAGAAAGCATGAATGTCGTTCCCTGAAAATGCCAACTTATCGATCAAATAGAGAGCTTATGACTGAGAAAGAGACAAAAAGTCTAGGTGGAGTCTTCTTGGCCTAACAAAAATAATGGAATTGCAAAGCGAAGTTGATCCGCGCCTAATTCAAAGGATCTGAAACGGAAACCAAAAAGATGCAAAATGCTATATCAAATGAAAGAAAAATAAATTTTGCATGGTATAGGATAGTTCGCTTTTCAAATAAACTCGTCACTTCTCGAGAAAACAACCCAGAATGAAAATCATGAATTTTCGTTTTACGAAGCGAAAGAAAAATCTAAAGGGAGTCTTACGATTAAACGCTTCTCGAAAATGGGTAATTTCATTTCAAATTATCCCAAACAAAAGAAACTAAGTTTGTGAAGCCTGTGCTTCCAAATAAAATCAAACTTCTTTGGAATATCACAGCAGATGGATAAGAAATTCAAAGATTAATGTTGAGTTGCAATTCCTGGCCTACGAGATTTTCGTGAAATCGAAGAGGATCTGCTTACCTGCTAGCATCCATAGCGTTTGTTTCTCTGCTTCCAAATCATCAAAATCTTCAATTTATGCACAGTTTTTATTACTAAACACGCTCAATATCAGATCTTACAAAAATGAAATGTTTGTTAGTGTGTACGCGTGATGAAATCAGGAAAAGGGCGCGCAAAAATCACATGACCTCCACTTGCCTCCACAGCTTCGAGGATTCAATGTGACGTCACACGTCAGCAGGGGTTGTCGGGCGTGGGGTTGCCCTTCAACAGAGTTGGTTTACAAGGGGCCCTCCACTTAAAATCATTACTAACAATATACAATCTAAAATTACCGAATAAAAAGAAAAAATACAATATAAAAACCCTAATATAAAAGCCTATTACAAATTTACAGTCTAATTTAAAAGAAAAAAAAAGAAAGTCCAAAATAGATTCTTTAAAACTATTCAGGGAAGATGCCTTTTTGGAATGCGCCATTATATTGGAATGCACTTTTGGATACAGCATAATTATGGTAAGGCCGAGACATAAATGTGAGAGAGGATGCGTGGTTTCAGTAATACACATTATGTCCCCTTCCTCTCTCTGTATAAGGAAGGGGACAGTCCATTATTGAGTTCTGAACGACAGGTCCCTCCTGTGAAGAGGAGCTCAATCTTGCGCAATAAATTTACTCCGCAAACAGGAAGAAGCAATCCCGTCATGTCACAGGTCATCTGAACAGAATCCCATCCACACAATTTGTGCGCCTACAATTTACAAACTGGGCAATAAAGATAAAATACTCACCAGTAATTCAAGAACCCATTTGCTGATAAATATCTAAGAAGCTAGGGTTACTAGCAACACATCATTCCACTTCTGACGATCACAGGCCTAAGCCTGAAGTAAACGAGTTGAGTAAACGTTCTCTCCTCGGAGAAACTTGCGAAGAATTGCCTCTTGATCGTTGTAAACTTCCCTAACCGTGAAAATATGCTTGTCTGTTTATGATTCCTTTCAAAACATAGTTTCCTTCCAAGTTATCAAGTCCCGAAGACAGACAAACTGGGCAAACTTTGTCGGCGAATTTGTTTACCGCAGCACGTTCCTCAATCTTCACATTATTACGATGATGGTTTGTTGTTGTCTCTAAAACAATGATCACAAAAGGTCGAGAAACACAAGACGATTCTGTCAACTTTTGATTGGGTCCTTAGAATGTCAAATCAGATGCTAATTGGCTAAAAGACAATAGCTGGACAAAAGGCAAGAATTATTAGGCAAGGTGTCAAAACTCAATAATGGACGCTAATTCGCAGACTTTACAATACTCATTCACAGTGGCACGTAAAGTCTGCACGCAGGCTACCAATCCACACAACCACAGGAAAACATCGTTTTCAAAGAGATCCACTTTGGAGTGCGTTTTCAAACGCCGTCTCCGTGTGGGTGCTATAGACTGACGACGTGATTCCTTGTATTCGTTCAACATTTATAATCTGATGTTTTAATTTCACTCATACGAAGGACTCACGACCAAACAGATTCTAAACAGGGACTAAAATCTTACGAAAAATCGAACGCCTCCTTTCCAAATTGCGCCTCGTAAACAAGTTAAAGTTCTAAAGACGGGGGGGAGGTAACATCGACTCTGATTTGTTATGTTGGCAGGACATCTCCTGGGACTGGGCAACATGGTGCAATCACGAAGGTAGAACATGGGGTTGATTCCAAAG
Source organism: Aurelia sp. 3 sensu Dawson et al. (2005) (assembly GCA_964020215.1). Classification (NCBI taxonomy): domain Eukaryota; kingdom Metazoa; phylum Cnidaria; class Scyphozoa; order Semaeostomeae; family Ulmaridae; genus Aurelia; species Aurelia sp. 3 sensu Dawson et al. (2005). The sequence goes on from OZ026587.1 coordinate 7,804,727, forward strand.
CGACTGTTCTCTCCTTTTCTGTCACACATTGTTTTGCAAACCTCTTTCTTTTCCGTCGCCTTGGGACTCAAAGAAGATATTCCATAGCTCGTGCAAGCACAAAAGATTTGTATGAAGAAAGATTGATTTGCACTGTCAGTCTCGAAAGACTGCCGACTTGTTTTCACACAAGGTGCTTTCAAGCACTTCATTGAATCTTTCCAATCGTATCGACTGACCAACTTTTTTTGCGTTTGTTGTCGAGTACACGTTTTTTTTGTAAGAAACTGGTTTATAAGAAACTAGTACTAGAATTTCAAGAAACTCTAGTACTATGTCTTATAAGTACTAAGAAACTTTTCAAAGTTGAAAGCATGGATATTATAGCAAATAGATCGCCGAGCCTTTATTCTTGAGCAATATTATCTAATCATTTGTGTTTTCAACATGAAAGAACACTGTTTATTCCTTTATGATGTTTTAAATGTCAAGAAACATATTTACCGCAGTGCTAGCGACTACATTGATAATTCATGCATTCAAAAGTAAGAAACCAATTAAGAAACTTTTAGTACTAAAATGGACAAAATTTCTTGTGAAATGAAGAAACTTTTAGTACTATGGCCTGATCCAAGTTTCTTATAAAAAAACGTGTAGGCTACCAAACTTTAGAATTTTATTGTGGAAAAACTGGCCAAGCTTTTGACTTAAAATTTGGTATGTGTGTCCGTGAGCATGTTCTGTGTTTGGTGAAAAGTTTGATTCTGAAGCTAGTAAAATATTTTGAAATGAGCTTTCGCAAAAACCGTAAAAGGCAAACCCTTTTGTTAAATATGTCTTTCGATTGCCAAGAGTATGAGCAATCCCATACTTTTTACAGAATTTCGATAGCCCGATTGGTTGCAGAGCAATTAAAAAGTTTCTAGAGAGGATCATTTCTGAAAACCGACTTTCGGTGCTCATCAGAGCAGTGTGTTGCAGAGTCATCTTAAATCAAGCCTCCACGGCTTCGATGGCACGATCCTTCATTTTGCAAACAAAGCCCACGAAAGCAGTGAGAATATTTACAAACGATGCTGACTAAATCAATGTTATTTCTTTGCTGAACCCCCCGACACATTCAACTCAGGACCAGTTTTCTTTCGCTCCAAACAGTAGCATTTTCCTAATCAGCCAATCAAACACTAAGAATTGACACGTGGTCTTACCTTATTAAGAAAGTAGTGATCTGATTGGACGCGCCGTAAACACGGCGGACTTGGCCTAATTAGTCCCTATTCTGAAGCGTAAGGACATAAGTCCCTCAACTGAAGCGATAACAACAACAACAACAAGCGTAAGTTAGAGGGACTTATGTAATGCAGTCTATGGGTGCTATCCCAAAATGGATAAAACAGACGGGTTTTCAAAAATATCTGGATACGTGTGGACGGAGCCTAAGACGAAGCGCTGGTCAGATCAATAATGCTAAACGTATGTAAATGATCTAAAAATTCTAAACGTATGTAAATGATCTGATTTCATTATTGTCGAATTTCTGCGTCTCTAGCAATTCTCTTTTGTTACTATTATGCGCTTGAAAATAGCCTCCAATAGTGGACTGATCGTAGTGAACCCACAAAAGCTACAAAACACTGTGATTTTAAGAACGAAAACTGTTAACTCCTGTAAAAGAACAACAACCAAAAATGAACATTTGACTAGGGGGCAACTATTGAAACCTGCGAGAGAAAATTAATTAATCTTAGACCCTAAAAGGAAAAAAATAAGTTAATAAATTCAATCTACCGGCTTTCGAATCCACTCCGTCTGACTATACCAGCTGCAAAGTCAGAGGTTTACACTATTGCGCCACGACACTTTTACCCCGTTTACACGGAGCAAAAATACGGGATCGCGATCCAGATCGCAATCCTGATCCTGAATAAAAGTTGCCGTGTAAACACTTGATCGCGATCACGATCTCCTAAAATTCGATCTCACTTCAGACGTGGATCGCGATCCGGATCGCAATCCCAATCCTGAAAAAATGTGCCGTGTAAACGCTTCTCGGATCGCGATCCCAATTGAAATCCTTTAAGCATGCGCAGTAAATACAAGCGCTATTGTCTTTGTAGTGTTTATAGGTTCCGTAACTATGCACAATACGCATGCGCGAGTGGATCGCGATCCTGATCCGTTTTCGTTTAACGCCCGTGTAAACGCAACGGGAATCGCGATCTATTTCTATTTTATTCTATTTCTAATTCTTTATACACCGAGACCCTTCAGCAACAAAATAACTTTAGCTAAAAAACATAAATCTAATTACAATCATTTTTTAAAACAAAAAAAGAAAACTACTGCTGATCTTCCAGGGGGCCGTGTTTGCATTGGTTTCAGCTCATCAAATGACTTTTTAACTGTTTTTTATATTGATACAAGGTGGGGAGCTCCCTAATATTCATAGGAATCTCGTTCCAAGCCTTCAGAGCTGTGTAAGAAAATCTCTTTTTAGAATATTCCAGATTATACTTTGGGATTTGAAGGTTCTCACAAAATCTAGTATTATAGTTAGAGTAATGAGATCTCTGTTGAAATTTATTCCAAAGGTTTTCTGGACATAGCCTGTTCATGATCTTATATGTCATGACTGATCGATCAAACGTAATGAGTTGTTTAACTTGTAAAAAATTCTTCGACCAGTCATCCTTTATCCTGGCAGTGTCAATTATCGAAATGGCCCTGTCTTGAAAACGCTGTAATGATTCCATTTTGGAGTTGGATACACTACCCCATATGACATCAGCGTATCTTATATGACTCTCTACGAGCGCACGATAGACATTGCTTAATTGAGATTGCGAAACAATGTTTTTTAGGGTTTTTAAAGAAGCAAGGCCCCCGCGTACTTTCGCTTTGATAGCTTTAAATTGGTCCTCCCAATTGAGTCCTTGATCGATAATTACCCCCAATGATTTTGTTTTCTTCACTCGTTTTATTTCTGAGCCATTTAATTTTAGTTTTTCTTGTTCGGTTATCTTATTAGTTCTATTTGGGTGGCCAATAAACATATATTCTGTTTTTTGTGGATTAGCACTTAATTTATTCAGTCGCATCCACTCAGAGATATTACTTAATTCATCTTGGGCTTTGCGAACCAACTCATCGACACTTGAAGATGCCAACGATACTTGAGTATCATCAGCATACATGCCAGCCTTAGATGCTTTCAAACATCTTTCAAAGTCATTTAGATACACTATGAACAGAAGAGGACCCAAACAGGATCCTTGGGGAATCCCGCAAGTGACAGTCTTAGCCTTAGACTCATAGCAGTTAAGCTTGCAGTATTGTTGTCTGCCTTCCAGATATGATCTGAACCAGTTACCGGCTAATTCTCGGATTCCATACGCTTCTAATTTTTCAAGCAAGATCTCATGGTCAACGGTGTCGAACGCTTTTTTCAGATCAAGGAATATTGCCAAATTAACCTTTCTGTGATCAACATTTTCATACCAAAACTCCGTACTGTCAATTAAAGATGTTACCGTTGAGCAGAGTTTCTGAAAAGCGGATTGGCTAATCGTCAAGATGCCACGTGATCTTAGGTAATCATACATCTGAAAATATGTGTTGCGTGTGGTACTACGGTAATTAAACGACAATGTTATAAATAAATGATTAAAGTACCAAGTGAAGCGTAGATGTTAAAAAACACGACGTTTCGAGCGTATACTCGTTATCAAGTGACTCGAAATCAATCGAGCCGAGCAAAGAGAAGAAGAGAAGACAAGATTCGACAGATAGGAGAGAATGTGAGATGCGACGTGACGTAGCCTGAATGAGGAGAAGGAAGCAATTAAGAACAGGTGGTGGAGGAGGGGCCTATTGCAGAAAAGTAAATTGCTTATTAAGTCCACTAGGATAGAGAGTTTTTAAGTTAAATATTAAGCGTTTCTCCAAGGTTTTGCGTTTGGTGGTGTCTTGAGGTGCATGTAACAAGCCAAGAATGGACATATCGGCAGTTGAATGATTAGCTGAATTGAAGTGTTTGGATATGTTGCTGTCAGGATCGTTTTGATGGTTTTCTTCGAGGTGAATCTTATTTCTTACATTGCGCTTGTGTTCTCCAAAACGGTTGTTGATTTGTCGGGAGGTTTCGCCGATGTAAAAGGATTGACATTTGGTGCAGATGATACAATAGATTACACAGGATGAAGAACAGGTAAAATGTGATCTGATGTTGAAGGAACGGTTTTGGTTGGTGATAGTTGTCGATTGGTTGATGTGGGTGCAGGTCTGACAGAGGCGATGTTGGCAGGGAGAAGTACCAGGCTGTTGTGTAGTAGTTAGGTTGGTTCTGACTAGGGAGTCCTTCAAATTCTTGTCTCTGCGAAAAGCCAACAGTGGAGGTGTGTCGAAGATGTTCTTTGTATGTGTGTCGTTGGTGAGGATGTTGAAGTTGCTGTATATTATGTCTTTTACGTTGTTGTTGAAAGGGTGATAGGTCAGTATGAAAGGGATGCGGTTGTTACTGGTTGCGTTGTTCGATGGAAGAAGGGCGTCATCTTGAGAAAGATCCTTAACTTTGTTCAGTGCTGTTTGAGTGATGTGTTCTGGATAGTTGTTTTGTTTAAAGAAGGAAGACATTTCCTCTGCTTTTGAATGGAAATCGTCATCATTAGAACAAATACGGCGGAGACGGCGGAGCTGGGAGTAGGGGATGGAGTCTTTGCATTTCTTCGGATGTGATGATTCATAGTTGAGGAGGCAGTGGGCATCTGTAGGTTTGTAGAAGATAGAAGTTGAGATTCGGTCGTTTGAGATGCTAAGGAGGATGTCCAGAAATGGCAAGCTTTCTTCGGTGATAGAATGGGTAAACTGCAAGGCTGGATGGAAGTTGTTTGTGTAGTTAATGAATCTTTGGAGATCAGCCAGAGGAAGAGAGGTTGCACCAACGATGTCGTCGATATACCTTCTAATGAGACAAGGTAAAGGACCATCATAGGACTCATAGATTAGCTGTTCTTGAAGGCCAACGAAGAGGCAGGCATAACTTGGGCCAAGTTTACTACCCATGGCAACACCAGATTTCTGAAGATAATATTGACTGTGAAATGAAAAGGCATTAGTTGTAAGGACCAATTCTGCAAGGCGAAGAAGAGTGGTAGTTGGAGGACTTTGATGACGTCGTTTGTCAAGGAAGAACTTTAGTGCTTGTAGACCATCGTTGTGAGGGATGCATGTGTATAGTGATTTAACATCCATTATATAAAGATTCTTGTGTATAAAGATTCATTAACTACACAAACAACTTCCATCCAGCCTTGCAGTTTACCCATTCTATCACCGAAGAAAGCTTGCCATTTCTGGACATCCTCCTTAGCATCTCAAACGACCGAATCTCAACTTCTATCTTCTACAAACCTACAGATGCCCACTGCCTCCTCAACTATGAATCATCACATCCGAAGAAATGCAAAGACTCCATCCCCTACTCCCAGCTCCGCCGTCTCCGCCGTATTTGTTCTAATGATGACGATTTCCATTCAAAAGCAGAGGAAATGTCTTCCTTCTTTAAACAAAACAACTATCCAGAACACATCACTCAAACAGCACTGAACAAAGTTAAGGATCTTTCTCAAGATGACGCCCTTCTTCCATCGAACAACGCAACCAGTAACAACCGCATCCCTTTCATACTGACCTATCACCCTTTCAACAACAACGTAAAAGACATAATATACAGCAACTTCAACATCCTCACCAACGACACACATACAAAGAACATCTTCGACACACCTCCACTGTTGGCTTTTCGCAGAGACAAGAATTTGAAGGACTCCCTAGTCAGAACCAACCTAACTACTACACAACAGCCTGGTACTTCTCCCTGCCAACATCGCCTCTGTCAGACCTGCACCCACATCAACCAATCGACAACTATCACCAACCAAAACCGTTCCTTCAACATCAGATCACATTTTACCTGTTCTTCATCCTGTGTAATCTATTGTATCATCTGCACCAAATGTCAATCCTTTTACATCGGCGAAACCTCCCGACAAATCAACAACCGTTTTGGAGAACACAAGCGCAATGTAAGAAATAAGATTCACCTCGAAGAAAACCATCAAAACGATCCTGACAGCAACATATCCAAACACTTCAATTCAGCTAATCATTCAACTGCCGATATGTCCATTCTTGGCTTGTTACATGCACCTCAAGACACCACCAAACGCAAAACCTTGGAGAAACGCTTAATATTTAACTTAAAAACTCTCTATCCTAGTGGACTTAATAAGCAGTTTACTTTTCTACAATAGGCCCCTCCTCCACCACCTGTTCTTAATTGCTTCCTTCTCCTCATTCAGGCTACGTCACGTCGCATCTCACATTCTCTCCTATCTGTCGAATCTTGTCTTCTCTTCTTCTCTTTGCTCGGCTCGATTGATTTCGAGTCACTTGATAACGAGTATACGCTCGAAACGTCGTGTTTTTTAACATCTACGCTTCACTTGGTACTTTAATCATTTATTTATAACATTGTCGTTTAATCATACATCTGGTCATGCACGATTCTTTCCAGAATTCTCGAAAAAACGGAGATGACTGAGATAGGTCTATAATTATTTGCATCACCTCTCGAGCCCGATTTGAAGATGGGAGTGACTCTCGCCAATTTCCAGATATCAGGAAAGATGCCATGCCGTAAGGAGGAGTTAAAAATCATCGCTAACGGTTCACATATAACCTCTGCAGCATCCTTTATTAGCATAGTCGGAAACTTGTCGGGTCCTGGTGCCTTCCCATTTTTTAACTGCTTGATGGAGTTAAGTATGAAGATGTCGCTAACAAGATTAAACTTCATGACACTAGATTGCTTAACTACGTATTTTAGGGGATCATCATTCGTCCATTGTTCGATTTTACCTGCAAGTTTTGGGCCAACTCGATCCTCTGTGGGATCACGATCCCTTATTTTTTGTTCCGTGTAAACAGAGTATTTGAATACCTTTCCTCGCACACTCGTCAACTCCGTTGGTGGGAAGAACAAATAAATAAAACATTTTATATGTTTGCATGAGATGTTATGAAAGCAAGTAGCCTGCCTCTTGCTCCGTTTTCCACACTTCTGCTCTCTTATCAACCCATATTCTCGATATTTTCCCATTAACCTATATTTTCCCATTTGGGCTCATTGGTGAGAGACATCCTCTTCGCATCTATTGACATGGGATTGAACATCTTTAGGACTTGCCTGAAAATCTATCTTATAACGCAGGTGAAATGCTAATTGCATATTGTTCTGTGCGAGGAGGGTATCCACAATAGACCTTTTAGCTATTCTAAAAAAGAATCTGGATCGAACAATATTATACCCTATTCACACTGCAGGTTAAACCAGCTTAAACTAAACCAGGTTATTGAATGGAGCCTTCTAATTGGGCAATCCAACAAATCCAATGCGTTTGATTGGTTGAAATTTAAACTGGTTTAGGTAAAGCTGGTTTAATTGTGTCAGTGTGAATGCGGTATTAGATTACATTTTGTAGAAGTTCGAATGTGCACAATACTGATAGGAGCTGTAATACCAATCAATCGAACTTCATGTATAAAAAGTGTAAAGATATCGCTCGATCCAGACCATTGTAGAATAGCTAAAAGGTCTATTTGACCAATGTTTTAGGCATTTGTTCAGTTATTTTACAGCTATGAAGGTTTTATAAAGTTGAGTTTACTTACAGTGTTTGCCAAAAACAAGAGCACCGTTTGAGTGGCTGTTGCGGGGCGGCTATAAATAAAATTTTTTCCATCTATAAGACTCTTATAGAAGAGACTCCAGCTCAATGATTGAAGCCAAGTTTTAGTAAATTCGATCAGTAGTTATTGATTTATAGAGCAAAGTCATTGCCCCCCTTTAAAATATGTACCTGGCCCGGTTTTCCGCAGTTCATAAGTGAAAAAACTAGATTTGATTCGATTTTGTGATGACCAAGAATATTTATCATATTTGGAGTTGCTAAAAATGGTGACTTGGAGCAGAAGTGCTGCAGGCCAGGGCCCATCAGTTACTTTGCTTCCCGCAGGTAATGAAGTCGTTTTAAAGCAGCAGCATTGTACGTAGCAGCCTGCCTGGTCAACATTCTTGAGTTATACGGTCATTAATTGCTCCAAAATGTGTCCTATGGGATAACAGCAAAGTTTAGGTTCATTTTATGTTAACCCTATTACTGTAGGGTCACACGGTAGCTCACATTCCTGTAGGGGGGGGGGTGGATTTTTTCCCCACAGTGAATAATGTATCTAATTGTTTGGATAATTGCATAGTTATTGATGAAATATGTCACATGTAATTGAAATGTTTGTACTATGTGGACTTAAACTCATTTTTAACCACATTTTTCGCATGTTTTCGATGACGTCATGATTCAGTCACACATAACAAAAATGGACTCAACTCCCGTAAAAACAGCTGCTGAGGCTAAATTTTTAGCTTATCTTAGTCCTCTTTCTATTAGCTTTCGAATGCTATACCACACAACAGAATTAAATTAAAATTTCTTTTTCTAAAAATTGGGTCACATGAGTGATGACGTCATATCTATGTCACGTGTCAAAAAATTTTTTTCTTCTAACCATAATAATGAGGACCGATAAATTTTAGTCACATATCTATGAGGATTTATCAATAAAAAATTGCCTTGTATATCAAAACTTTAAAAGTTTTGATGGTGGTGAAAAATCCCCCCCCCCCCTACAGGGAAAGGGTTAAAATTCAAACTGTAAGGTTTGTGTATGGAGATGAAGTCCCCTGGTTTTGAAACAACCACTGATTTTCACTTTCTTTTCTCTCATTAAATCAACAACTACTTGTCAAATTTGCTCAAACTCGGTGCCAAACTCTAAATTTGAATCTCTATTATTCAAAACATTTTTTCTTTTCTTTCTTTTATATATCCATCTAAAATGTTACAATACAAGGTTACATACTACTATACTTTCTAATTTACTATACGACTATACCACACTACAGGGACGATACCACAAAGAGCAATAGACAATGACTACCCTGTGGTCTTAACATAAAGAGATATTCAACGTAATTAAACTAAATATACAGTTACAGATAAATACGCATAAGGTACAAACTACAGATAGATACTGACGCCTGTTTCATGTTAGATGTCAGGCCTTTCAGGTGCACTAGAATCATAATGTAGGATTTGGTGCCTTCATCAAAATATGTATGTTTGAACATCTATATAAAATATCCTACAAAGATATTCAAAACATTGATAGACGGGAAAGTTGGTTTTATGCTACATCCAAAGAAACCATTCAAGTGGCGTACACAATTTTCAAGAAACCCTGTACACTTCCAGTGCTGGCAAGACAACGTGAAAAATCGCCAAAATATTTAAGATTTCGGCTTTTAACTAAAACTTGACTCACTCATATCAGCGCAGAAAACTTGGTTCTACGAACTTTCAAAAGTCCGAATTTTTTCTTGCTCACCCGATACACTTCATCTTCTCAAATCATATAATCTTTTAAAGATTTTAAATTATTGTTGAGTTGTGTTGCATCTGAAACACCTGTGATATATAAAAAAAGTTGCTCATATCAAAATGTTTACCCTTTAGTAAATGTATACGCAAATCATTTAGCATGTGTCTTTATCGTTGCTTCTTTCCACCTTTCCTTGCGGTCCTTTGCAGCCCTACCTTGGTTCAACTCATTGATTCAAGTTGCAGTGGCCTAGCTTGACTTTCTCTGTAAGATTGGGCCCTCCTCGTGCGCAGTTTTGTGATTCAACTGCTGGAAACCTTTTCCCCGCCGATTGCAACTTGAATCTACGAGTTGAGCTGAGATATGGCTGCGAAGGCAACCAAGGGAAGGCGGAAAGAGGCAAGGATGAAGACACATGCACAATTTGCGTATACATTTATTAGAAAAAGAAAATTTTGTTTCTTTGTCACCCCTGATATCAGTGAATGGTGGATTCAGTTCTTGGCGATCATGGGGACGATGCAGCAGGAGCTGCGGAGGAGGAGTCCAGTATCGTAGTCGATCTTGTAATAATCCTCGGCCATCAAATGGAGGAAAGAAATGTCAAGGACATACAAGTGAAAGTAGAGGTTGCAATTCTAAAGAGTGTCCAGGTGTGTATTTTTCTGCTAAATAATTTCAAACATTTACCACATGTTGTTGCGAAAAATTGTGCCTTATACCGACCATTTTGCCATTTGTTGAAAGCAACTGAGGAGAGGGTGACCCATTCTAACAGACCTGGCAACAGTAGGAAATTGGAGGAATTTGGAATTTATTTGCACTTCCTAAGAGTTACACGTTACGCGATACTTGTTTGATGTGCTAAGTATTTTTCTGGACTGTTTATGCGTCTTGTCATCTTTCCACCCATTTGTGAGTGTATTCTGAGCCATTTTTTGCAGTCATTTGTCCTCGGCTTTGAAGCAGCTAGGCTTAGGTCCAGACGATCAACACGCATGACTTAAAGACCCATTGCTAACCATGATCCTTTGTGCGCCGATTGAAAAGCAACACAAAGGGAATTTAGGCCAAAAAGGACTTTCAGATAATACGAAAGTCACCTTTGGCACCACAAAGGATCATGGTTAGCAATGGGTCTCTAAGCTGTCTCAAACTTGATTGAAACACATACAAACGAAATGGCTCGAAACACACTCACAAATGGGTGAATGAATGAAAAGTTGGCCATAGAATTTAAAGAAACTACTTACCATACTAAACAAGTATCGTGTGACCCTTGCCAGGAGCAAACAAAAATAAAAAATAGTATCTCGAGTTTGCAGGAACATGCAAACGAGATGCAAGCTGCACACTGATCACCGTAGAGGAGGGGATTCCCCTGATTTCCAAGGCTGCAGGGGTTGGCCGCGCTCTCTTCAGTCCAGTTATATAAACTGCGAAATTGTCTATTAGGCCCCGTCCACACGTATCCGGATCTTTTTGAAAACACATCTTTTTTTATCCGTTTTGGGTTCCCGTCCACACGGAGACGGCGTTTTCAGTCACCGAAAACGAAGCTTTTCGAAAACGCTCTCCAGAGTGGATCTTTTTGAAAATGCCGTTTTCCTGTTCTCGTGTGGAAACGGAGCTTTTCGAAAACGCTGACGTCACAGCATCGATTTACGACGTATCAAAGCATGCGCTCGGTTCTTTGGGGATCACGCGAGGGCATTTTGCTTGTCTGTTTTCTTTGATCGAAGTTCGAATGCCGAATATCGTTATCGAATATCGAATTGTGTGTGTCACAGCGTTTCCGTGTGGACGGGAATATTTTCGAAAATGCTCCTCGTGTGGACGCGAATCTTTATGAAAACGATAAAAAAAGATGCGTTTTCAAAAAATATCCGGATACGTGTGGACGGGGCCTTAGTGTGATTGTTGTCGGGGGGCAGGGAGGCTGTAATTTAATTTTTTTGTTTCTTACACAGCTACTTAGATTGGGCTTCAAATTGAAGTTTGAAACCTTGTTTTAGCCATTTCAACAAGTGGTGCCAATTTATGGCAGAGTAAAGGCAAAATAAGTGATTGCATCAAATATCTCTACTGTTCTCAGGCAGTGTCAAATTAAGTACATTTCGAAAGAAAGGGCTATAGAATTATTCTACGGTTTTAAATGGATGGCTAACGTTGTTTATCCTTAAGGCAACACAATTAACCCTTTTGAAAATGAGATAAATTGCTGTTTCTTCACAAAGAAGAAGCTTGTAATGGAAATTTTCCGTATTTTCTATAAGGAGCAGAAGCGAGAGTCACAACCAGCATGCCTTTACTCACAGACTAGAAGAGGACAAAGAATTTCCTTTACATTTATCAATAACTTGCTTGGCCTTTGATGCTCTGCCTGATTTGAACTACATTGACAACAGAGTCAATTTTTACTTTGATACGTTCTGAATTTACACTGAAAGTGTCATTTTTATAGCGTCAGTAATATGTAACTTTCATTTTAGAACAAAAATCACTACGGTAGAAATCTTTTAGCATGTCTTGTTGAGGATATGAATCATCAATGTTCAAAGCAGTGGTTATCCCCCAAAAACTAAACCGAACCACCATCCAAACAAGGATTAACCATATTAAGGAAAGGGTCAATCGGTAGCTCACATTCCTGTAGGGGAAGGGATTTTTCCCCACAGTAAACCATGCTGTAATTCAATAAATGTTTGGTTAATGACAAAGTTAGTGATGAAATCACGTCGCATGTAGTTGAAATATTAGTACTATGTAGACTTTATCTCATTTTTAACCACATTTTTCGCATGTATTCAATGGCCTCATAATTCAGTCGCACGTGACAAAAATGGACTTAACCCCTGTAAAAGCAGCAGCTGCTACAATGTTTAGCTTATCTTAGTCCTCTTTCTATTAGCCTTCGAATGCTATACGACACAGCGGAATCAAAAAAAATTTTTTTCAAAAATTGTGTCACTTGAGCGGTCATATTTATGTCACGTGTTCAATGATTTTTTCTTCTAGCCATAATAATGAGGACCGATAAATTTTAGTCATTTACCTGTGAGGATTTATCAACCCTATTTTATCCGGGCAAATTTTTTGGTGATTTTGCCCGGGGGGGGGCGTAACTCCTATGCTGTTGAAACTTTTCAGAATGGTACCTACAACTATTAAGAGGCCAATTAAAAAAATTCCGGTGTAAGTTGATCACGTGGCTCGTTGCTAGGCAACCCAAAGGTGTCAACTGGTGACACATGAGCTCAGTACTGAAAATGGAGAAAGTGTTAATAATTCTGGATTTTCTTGTATAAAAATTTCTGAGATAAAATGAATATAAGGAAAATGTAATTTTCTATCGATCGAAAGTAAGTTTTTGAAAATGAATCATTATTCATTATAGATATGACGTCATCAAAATGATGTAGCAAATATAGAAAATTATGTATCAAATGAAAGCTCTTGTAAAGACCAATCGATTGGTACCAATTCAGTATATTTCAACTGGAAACCAGAGAATTATTATAGTTTTTGTTATTTTCTTTAAAACCACTCTCCAAATAAGGTATTTTTATCGTCACGTCACTAAATTTATGACAATGAAACATTTGAAATTTGATAGACTATTAAATTTAAGAAAGGTCATTTTAGTTTCAGTGCTCTGGATTCCTCCATCTGAGAGCCATAGTTGATAATTCAAGTGGGGGGGGCATAATGCCCCCGGGTAAAATCGGGTTAATAAAAATTTGCCTTGTATATCAAAACTGATATAGTTTTGAGGGTTTGGCAAAAATCCCCCGCCCCCTACAGGAATAGGGTTAACAAGGATCAGCAAAGGAAAAAAGGAACTCTTGCCCTCGTAATTCGCTCCTCGGCCGTTGATCTGCTTTGGACATTAAACCAAGACACAAGGCTCACACAATGTTTGCAGTCCTCTGTGTCCAGCATCTGATTAGGTACCCCTATTGGTCTATAAATTGTTTGACTTTGATAAGATTTGAAAAATTTTCATGAAGTCATCGATGCAATGACGTCATCACTGAGCTTTCTTAGAATCATTTCATCTTGATGTTTTCCTTGCTTTTAGCTAAATCGACCATGCAGATTCCAAATGTGATCGATGAATAGTTATTATATACAAAATGGAAACTTAGGCCTTGCCATGGCCTCCATTTATAGAGCATGACCTGATTAACCAACCCTATTACTGTAGGGTCACACGGTAGCTCACATTCCTGTAGGGGGGGGGGAATTTTTTCCCCGCCGTGAATAATGCCTCTAATTCAATAAATGTTTGGATTATTACGAAGTTATTGATGAAATACGTCACATATAGTTGAAATATTAGTACTATGTGGACTTTATCTCATTTTTAACCACATTTTTCGCATGTTTTCAATGACGTCATGATTCAGTCACACATGACAAAAATGGTCTTAACTCACGTAAAAACAGCTGCTGAGGCTAAATTTTTAGCTTATCTTAGTCCTCTTTCTATTAGCTTTCGAATGCTATTGTTAGACCGCGACTCGAAAAGGTCTAACAAGAGTGTGAGTTCTTCCACAACAATCAGTCTCAACAGAAAAAAAAATATATAGAAAACATCAAACTTACGACCTCAACTATTCGGCAACGGCTTTAGGGCGGAACAGGAACGACTCGAATCTTCATTCGATTTTATGATCAACAACCGGCAATTAAGGCTGCTACCTAAACTTAACTAGCGGCGACTACTACAACTTATGTTCTTCGACAAATTCGGCGGCTTGAGGTCTGCGACAGGTCTTGCGTCTTGCGTCTATGTCTGGTCGTCTCTCTCAAAAAGTCACTGGACGCTACCTTATAGCCAAACTCAAGGCACACCTTAAGTTCCTAATATGGTCTAATCAAGTAGAAAATAACCAATAAAAGCTTGAATATACGAACAATAATAGCTAGGAACCAATCAAATCATATCTAAACAGTATCGAGTTTTGGCATTAGGCCGAACCAATAGCGTAACGTTAAAATACTGCACGAAAGTACTTTTGGCACCAAGTGCACACGTGAAATGTTCGTGCTCTCTTCACTTTGGACACTCAGCATGGGCCAAAGGCCCCCATATCGTAACATTTCTCCCCCCTTAGAATCAAACCCCCTGGTTTGATGTAACGGTGTGATTAGTGATTAGTAAAGGTTCATGTTCATCTTCTGGTCTAGTTATTTGTGGTTCATTCGGTAGCGAAACATTGTGCGCGTTATCGTCAGAAATCGCAACTTTTTCTGGTCCATGTCCGTCGATCTCGAAACTAGTGTGTGGCAAGTCACTGTCCGCTAAATCAGGGGACACATCGGCCTCTGGCGGTGGCTGTATCGGGCGATCGTTCGGATCGAAATATGGTTTCATACGATTGGCGTGAACGGGCACTGACACTGGACGATTGTCAAGCGTGCGCAATCGGAAATGTACTGGCGATAATTTGGCAACAATACGATAAGGACCGTGAAAGTTGTGCAGAAGCTTCTTCGAAAGACCTTTCTTAGTTTTTGGTGTATATACCCAAACTTTACTTCCAATCTCATACTGCACGGGTCGGCTGGTTTTATCGTAATGCTCCTTCATTTGTAACTGCGCGAGTTGTGTGTTGGAAGAAACGATCCTTTGCGCGTTTTCAAGGTTGTCAATGATTCGTGCACGATGTTCTGCAACGGAAGGCGACAGCTGCGAATCTGGCATCAGCAAAGCGGCATCGAGTGGCAATCGAGGCTCGCGCCCATATAGCAAGAAAAACGGCGACTCACCGGTGGAAGCATGAGGCGACACACGGTATGCAAACAATATCATGGGAATGTGACGGTCCCAGTCCTTTTGATGACTGCTCACATACATCGATAAACCTTCTGCAAGTGTACCGTTAAACCTTTCAACCAGACCATCTGTTTGGGGATGGTACGCCGTGGTATTAGATTTGCGCGTGTTCATGAGTTTGCACACTTCTTTCACTATCGATGCCAAAAAATTTGGACCTCTATCTGACAGCAACGTACGCGGGGCACTATGCCTAGCAAGGATCTCATCAATTAACAACTGAGCGACACGTGGGGCTTCCGTAGATGGCAAAGCAAATGCTTCAGGCCAACGAGTATAATAATCCGAGAAAACGATTATGTATCTATTTCCGTCGTCAGTGACAGGAAACGGTCCAAGAATATCCATGGCAACACGATCGAATGCACCTTCCACTGGAATAGGCAAAAGGGGGGCCTTGCGTTTACCCCGAGGAGCTTTTTTCATTGCGCAATCAACACACGAGCGACACCAATGTTCCACATCTTTATACATACCAGACCAATAATATCTGGCACGAATTTTCTCATAAGTCTTATCTGCGCCGAGATGACCAGCGGTAGGATCATCGTGACAAGCAACAAGAATTTCGTGGCGAAGTGAGGCAGGAATAACAGCTTGACTACACAGAGATTTAGCTCGACGTTTACCTGGAGTCCAGAGATGACAAAGGATTCCATTTTCATCCAAATAGAATGAGTCGATAGAAAGCAATAAAGCACGGGCTTTTGGATCGTGTTCTGGCAACTGAGAGGTTTCTAGATATTCGATAATGGCATGGAGATCACTATCCTTACGTTGTAGATCATACAATGTCTGTGCTGGGGGGCAAGGATGATCGATACTGGCTACAGGCAGAGAGATTTCAGACTGACTTTCACCCGAATCAGATTTAGACTCAGAATAGCTACGACGAGAAAGTGAATCAGCATTTCCATTAGCTGTGCCTGGACGATGAATTATCTCAAAATCATACTGCTGTAAACGAAGTGCCCAACGAGCAAGGCGACCGGTAGGATCTTTAACACGCATTAACCAAGTAAGACTACCGTGATCAGTATGAACATAGAACTTCCTTCCCGACAAATATGGCTCGTACCGTTTAATTCCATCAACAACTGCTAAAGCTTCGCGCTCAGTCGTACTGTAACGAGTTTCAGCTGAGCTTAGTTCTCGACCACCAAATGCAATCACACATTCTTTACCATCAATAACCTGTCCCAAAACGTAGCCTATAGCTGACTGGCTAGCGTCTGTAAATAAGTGAAAAGGCTGACTAAAGTCAGGGTACGCCAAAATGGGTGGCGAACACAAACGATTTTTCAATGTTTGAAAAGCTATTTCACATTCAGGGCTCCAAACAAACGACACATCTTTTCGTGTTAAACGATTCAACGGTGAGGCAATTTTCGAGAAACCTTCAACAAATCTGCGATAATAATTGCAAAGTCCCAAGAAACTACGAACTTCCTTAACTGATTTAGGGACTGGAAAAGATTTCACTGCTTCAATCTTGTTAGGATCTGGCAAAATTCCTTCAGATGACACAACAAATCCAAGGAAGTTGACCGAGGAGTTTGCAAAATAGCATTTCGAAGGTTTGAGTTTTAAATTTGCTTCGCGCAGTCGATCAAAAACTTGGCCTAAACGATTCAAATGGTCCTCAAAGTTAGATGAAAATATGATAATGTCATCGATGTAGATCAAACAGATCTTCCAGTCAAGACCATGCAAAACTCGGGTCATTAGACGTTGAAAATTCGGAGGTGCATTTGTGAGCCCGAAACTTAGGACATTAAAATTATACAATCCAGCATGCGAAATGAACGCAGTTTTGTCTTTAGAATCTGGATGCATGGCTACTTGATGATAACCAGACTGCAAATCGAGCGTTGAAAAATACTTAGAGCCTGAAAGTGCATCAAGAGCATCATCTATGCGTGGCAAAGGATAACTATCTTTGCGAGTGACAGCGTTGAGCTTACGATAGTCAATACAAAACCTGGTTGTACCGTCTTTCTTCTTCACAAGTACAACGGGAGAGCTCCAAGGGCTCGTAGAAACACTGATGATATTTTGGTCAAGCATGTTCGAAATGTGCTTATCAATTTCAGCTCGTTGCGCCTGAGAAACTCTATACGGAGCTTGTTTAATTGGTTGTGCATCACCAGTGTCAATTTGATGTTGAATCAAAGTCGTATGACCTAGGTCAAGACTTGACGAAGCAAAGATGTCAGAATAACTTTCTAAAAGATGGCTTAGTCGAGTGTTTTCAGCAGATGAGAGTGCTGGACTTGGCAATGATTTAAAACCAGAAAGAAAGTTGGCTTTTGGAATTTCTGACTGTCCCTGCGAGGGCGCATCCATCGAAGAAACGTCAGATTTAGATTCTGGCTCCAATGATACAATTTCATCCTCTGAACAAACTTCTTCAAATTTCGCAATACTAGAACCCTTATACAAAATTATGGGCGTGTCCGAGGGGTTCAAAAGTCTAAACGATACTTCACCATCCTTATTAGGACAAGACAATGTAGATGCACCAATTAAGTGATAGCGATCAGAAAGTTTTTGCACTGCTTCAATTAAGCCAACTACAGGCGAAAATGGAGAAGTCTCAAGGCGGGCTGGAATGATAACTTCACTCTGAGCGTCAATAACGAGCGTTTTTGCTACTCTAACTTCAGAAACGAGAGGAAAGGACTTTCCTACAGCAAAAGGAACTTTATTGTCTCCGAAAAATGTCACAAATTCTTCACGTACATCGATTACAGCATGATTTTCATGGAGAAAATCTCGTCCAAGAACAACGTTATAAGCAAGTCCAACTACAACTGAAGCGTTACACAAATATACACGGTTTCCGATAGATACTGAAAAAGAAACAGCGCCAGTCACAGGAACACTACTTCCATCGGCAGTTCTGACGCTATCGAGTTCTTCTTGTTTCAGCATGCCATGCGTGGCGCGTAAAATGTCATTATAAAAACGATCGCTAACAACAGTCACAGCTGCTCCCGTGTCAACTAAAAGTTTAAAGGGTTGTTTTTCGACAGTTCCCCAGACTAATACGTTTGCTGTAGTCGAAGGAGAATCAGTAAGGTTTGACGAAATCGATGGAATCTCCTGGTTGGGGGTGCAAGGTAACTCGACAGATACATTCGATTGTTTATTTTGAGAACTTTGATCAGTTTCTCTAAAAGTCTGCGTTGATTTCACCGAAACAGTCGACTTCGAATTATTCACATTATTTACAAACTGGATATCATCATGCGATTGGGCAGTCTTGGTATCTGTAGAAATCGGTTTCGAAAGTTTACGTTTTTCAGCCCACTGATTAAGTTCAATGTCGTTATCAAATCTGCAAAAATTGGGGTGTACCGGGCTACTTATTGTCTCCTGGACCTTCACTGACCCCACTGGGAAGGCCCTGCCCCGTTTAAATTTTGTTGGGGGTAACCTCCCTGACTATAATTTCCCTGGTTGTAGGCTCCCTGGTTATGAGGAAATGACTGTGGCTGCTGTGGTTGTTGTTGCTGCTGCGGGAAAAATGCGGCTGGTTGTTGTTGCTGCTGTTGTGGCACCTGTGAGCGACAATAACGAGCCACGTGACCAACTCTCTGGCAGTTGTTACAAATGGGTTGCCCATCTGTAGTACGCAAATTACGCCCACGGGCACCCGCGTAGCCCTTCCTTTGCTGCTGCGAGAATTTTCCCTTTTCAGGTTTCTGTCCCTCCCTGGCAAATTTAGCATCAATAGCAGCAAGCATTTCTTTTTTGAACCCAGAGAGTTCTTTCTGAATTGCAGAGGCATGGGGCGACAAACTTTCATACTCAAATGTGTTCGGGTTGACCGAAAAATCAGCAGAAATGCCAGATGCAATTGCTTGAATTGGCTGAACAGAAACCTTTTGACTTTTTGATTGGGATGCCATCGAAACCAATAAATTGACTTGCCCCTCTAACTCCTTGATTCGATTTTCCTGTGAAATATTACGAGCGACGGTCAGCGAGTCACGAACACTTGAATTTCTCGTGACAGCATCACGCAATCGGGCAAGATTTTCTGCTTTGGCAAATGTATCGGGCTGGTTAAGAATCACGTGATTTTTTTATTTCGTCTGTCAGCCCATTAATAAAGATATTCATCATGTCTTTGTCTCCGATACCAAGGCGTTGGCACATTTTGATAACATCGGCGGTATACACAGAGAGTGGCTCGTTTCGACCTTGCTTTCGTGAATATAACTCTTGACGAAATATAAACTCTAGGTTTTGTGCTCCGAAACGGGCTTTTAGAGCATCTGCGAGAGACTGAAAATTAGCGACTGTTTCTGCAGTCTGTGTGTGGAACCATGCAAGAGCGGGCCCATCCAAAAGTAAAGTCATTGCTCCAAGTTTTTTCGCATTTGACCAGTTATAAAACTTGGCAAATCGTTCAAATTTCATGAGCCATTCATTGATGTCTTCACTAGGGAGACCGCTAAATGGTCGGGGTTTAAAAAGACTGGCCTGTCCGGTACCCTCAAGGGCTGCTTGAACTGCTGTCATTTGTGTTTGCAACTCGTTTACCGTCGCGTTCATGTCTGGATTAACTATAACTTCTTCTATAACTTCTTCCTCCGCCATATTGGCAATAGTTCAAATGACAAGAGTAAAAAGAAAACAACACAAAAATGCCCGAGGAAAAACAGTTAAATGCAAAGTTACTCCAAAGTGATATCAAATATCCGAACTGCAACTGTTCGTGTCATAGAAATGGTTCGTGTTACTGGAAACAAAGTATCAATATTGCATAAAAGTTCCGATCAGTTTTCACAGCACGCGAAAAAGTCATGCAATGTAATAAAGCCAATAAATGCAAAAATTCACCAAAAACCGACCAGCGGTAAGGTAACAAGCAAATATCAAAGTTCTTCTAAAACTTGTGGTCGTTCCAAGTCTCCAATGAAAACAATTTTCAAAGCAAACGAAAGACTGTAAAGTTATAGATAGCGTGTTTCTATAAAATCTTCTGAAAATAGCAAAAAAACTTATCTTCTGGAATCTCTTTCTTCAAAATACGTAATGTGCTCCTCACACGGGGTACCAGTGTTAGACCGCGACTCGAAAAGGTCTAACAAGAGTGTGAGTTCTTCCACAACAATCAGTCTCAACAGAAAAAAATATATATAGAAAACATCAAACTTACGACCTCAACTATTCGGCAACGGCTTTAGGGCGGAACAGGAACGACTCGAATCTTCATTCGATTTTATGATCAACAACCGGCAATTAAGGCTGCTACCTAAACTTAACTAGCGGCGACTACTACAACTTATGTTCTTCGACAAATTCGGCGGCTTGAGGTCTGCGACAGGTCTTGCGTCTTGCGTCTATGTCTGGTCGTCTCTCTCAAAAAGTCACTGGACGCTACCTTATAGCCAAACTCAAGGCACACCTTAAGTTCCTAATATGGTCTAATCAAGTAGAAAATAACCAATAAAAGCTTGAATATACGAACAATAATAGCTAGGAACCAATCAAATCATATCTAAACAGTATCGAGTTTTGGCATTAGGCCGAACCAATAGCGTAACGTTAAAATACTGCACGAAAGTACTTTTGGCACCAAGTGCACACGTGAAATGTTCGTGCTCTCTTCACTTTGGACACTCAGCATGGGCCAAAGGCCCCCATATCGTAACACTATGCCACACAACAGAATTAAACAAAAATTTATTTTTCCAAAAATTGGGTCACATGATTGATGACGTCATAGTTATGTCACGTGTCAAAAAAATTTTTTCTTCTAACCATAATAATGAGGACCGATAAATTTTAGTCACATACCTATGAGGATTTATCAATAAAAAATTGCCTTGTATATCAAAAATTTAAAAGTTTTGAGGGTGGGGAAAAATTTCCCCCCCCCCTACAGGAATAGGGTTAACCAACGATCACGCCGCTTGGTGTAAAATTTTTAGTTTTGAAGATAGCTAACAATAACCAATTTTGGCCAATTTTGCCGCTTTTCTTGTCCACACAAAGGAAAATGCTGACGTAAGCAAAAATGGTGGCTATTTTTAGGTCAATTTTTATATTTACAGAAGTTACATAACTGAGGCATTTAGCACACCAAATTTGGTCGCTCTACCTATTACCAGTCAAGAGTTAGGTAGGGGGGGGGTTTGACCCCCCAACCAAAATAGTACTATCAAATAGCCAAACCAAGGGTTAAAGATTTTGAATTATTGTTGAGTTGTGTTGCATATGAAACACCTGTGATATATAAAAAAGCTGCTCATATCAAAATGTTTACCCTTTAATAAATGTATACGTAAATCATTTAGCATGTGTCTTTATCGTTGCTTCTTTCCACCTTTCCTTGCTGTCCTTTGCAGCCCTACCTTGGTTCAACTCATTGATTCAAGTTGCAATGGCCTAACTTGACTTTCTCTGTAAGATTGGGCCCTCCTCGTGCGCAGTTTTGTGATTCAACGGCGGGAAACCTTTTCCCCGCCGATTGCAACCTGAATCTACGAGTTGAGCTGAGATATAGCTGCGAAGGCAACCAAGGGAAGGCGGGAAGAGGCAAAGATGAAGAAACATGCACAATTTGCGCATACACTCATTAGAAAATGAAAATTTTGTTTCTTTGTCACCCCTGATATCAGTGAATGGTGGATTCAGTTCTTGGGGATCATGGGGACGATGCAGCAGGAGCTGCGGAGGAGGAGTCCAGTATCGTAGTCGATCTTGTAATAATCCTCGGCCATCAAATGGGGAAAAGAAATGTCAAGGACATACAAGTGAAAGCAGAGGTTGCAATTCTAAAGGATGTCCAGGTGCGTATTTTTCTGATAAATAATTTCAAACTTTTAGCACATCTTGTCCCGAAAAATTGTGCCTTATACCGACAATTTTGCCATTTGTTGAAAGCAACTGAGGAGAGGGTGACCCATTCTAACAGACCTGGCAACAGTAGGAAATTGGAGGAATTTGGAATTTATTTGCACTTTCTAAGAGTTACACGTTACGCGATACTTGTTTGATGTGCTAAGTATTTTTCTAGACTGTTTATGCGTCTTTTCATCTTTCCACCCATTTGTGAGTGTATTCTGAGCCATTTTTTGCAGTCATTTGTCCTCGACTTTGAAGCAGCTAGGCTTAGGCCCAGACGATCAACAGGCATAACTTAACCTGTCTCAAACTTGATTGAAACACATACAAATGAAATGGCTCGAGCACACTTTCATTAGATAGAATGCCAAAACCATTTAGAAAAACCTGTCTTATAATTTTACATTGCTGGAGAAAACTACCGGGTGTCCCAAAAAAAGGTAACATATTTGATCATGGCTAGCGCTAAGAATTTAGCTTGAATCAATAGGAAACGATCTTTAAACTATTCCTCGATAGTTAACTTGAAGATAGATACCTTGTTTGTTGATACTGGAGCATTGACAGTAGAATATTTTATCATGAAAGTCAAGATTTGCCTCCACCTCTAAACCAGAGCTTTTGGGTTGTGGCCTTAGTTGTTGACGCTCTTGTTGTGGAATCTCCTAAATCATAGCGAACTACCAGCAAGAAGCGTCATGCTTCGGAAAAATTCTTCATGGAAATCCAAATCGAACTTGGAATCAAATTCACAAATTGTTTTCCCAAAGAGACATCTCTTGTCATTCAAAAAAACCTTTGAATCACACCTGCCGACTAAAAATCATTATTCTGGGAAATACTTCCCATGGCTGTGAAAAAATCTTCCTCTTTTAACTAAAATGCATTTTTGTTATCATTGGAATTATCACGAAACAAAAAATCGCGTATACATAAGGGATGAAAATTCACAAGGATAAGATACTTTAAAGTGCTCCTCACTCGTGCTTAAATTGTTTCGATTGGTAAATTCATTTTTACTGAAGAATGATGTTCCTTTTAGGCCCCGTCCACACGTATCCGGATATTTTTGAAAACGCATCTTTTTTTATCCGTTTTGGGTTAGCGTCCACAAGGATACGGCGTTTTCGGTCACCAAAAACGAAGCTTTTCGAAAACGCTCTCCAGAGTGAATCTTTTCGAAAACGCCGTTTTCATGTTCTTGTGTGGACGGGTGAAAACGGAGCTTTTCGAAAACGCTGACTTCACAGCATCGGTTTACGACGTACCAGAGCATGCGCACGGATCTTTGGGGATCATGCAAGGGCATTTTGATTGTTTGTATTCTTTTGTCAAAGTTCGAACAGAGAAGTTTGGATGCAGCAGCATCTTCATGTGGACGGGGATATTTTCGAAAACGCTCCTCGTGTGGACGCAGATTATTTTTTTATACGGATAAAAAAAGATGCGTTTTCGCAATTATCCGGATACGTGTGGACAAGGCCTTAGTCATTGATAAGTTTGTCAGTTTTTAGTTTTTACATTTCCATTCAAATGTGTACCTAAGCACAATGGTCCTCATTCAGAATTTCTACACTGTCTGTCCTTGAGGAGATTCCCCCCCCCCCCCCATAACAACGCGTTCGTAGCTTAGGCCAAAACCTAAAAGCTCTGGTTTCGAGATAAAGACAAATCTGGACTTTCAAGATAAAAATGTCTACTCTCAATGTTCCAATATCAAGGTATCTTTCTTCAAGTTAACTATTAGGGAATAGTTTCAAGAATATTTTCCATTGATTTGAGCTCAATTCTTCGTGCTAGCCTTGATCAAATCTCTTACCTTTTTTGTGACACCCGGTAGAAGTAGTGTTTTTAAAGCTATGGTTTTTTTTCATTTTGTTGTGCCATTAATCATTAGCCACTTGCTTGATTGGCTAAAGTGAGGTCCCAAATTCTAAGCTGAAGCATTGCCACTGTGCGAGGAAGTTGCCAACAAACTTTATGCCTCCTCTACTACAAAATGTATGCCTCCTCTACATTGGGCACACGTTTTTTAGATATCATGTAGGTATTAATCTCCTGCTTGCTGTTTCTTCACAAAGAAGAAGCTTGTAATGGAAATTTTGCGTATTTTTTATAAGGAGCAGAGGTGAAGAGTCACAACGAGCATGCCTTTACTCATAGACTAGGAGTAGACAAAGAATTTCCTCTAAATTTTTCAATAACTTGCTTAGCCTTTGATGCTTTGCCTGATTTGAACTACATTGACAATTGAGAGTCAATTTTTACTTGGATACCTTCTGAATTTTCACTGAAAGTGTCATTTTAATAGCGTCAGGAACTTTCATTTTTAGAACTAAAATCACTACGGTAGAACTCTTTTAGCGTGTTTTGTTGAGGATATGAATCATCAATGTTAAAATCAGTGGTTATCCCCCAAAAACTAAACCGAACCACAATCCAAACAAGGATAAACCCTATTACTATAGGGTCAATCGGTAGCTCACATTCCTGTAGGGGTTTTTCCCCACCGTAATCCATGCTGTAATTCAATAAATGTTGGGATAATGGCAAAGTTATTGATGAAACCACGTCGCATGTAGTTGAAATATTAGTACTATGTGGACCACATTTTTCGCATGTATTCAATGGCCTCATAATTCAGTCACACGTGACAAAAATGGACTTAACTCCCGCAAAAACAGCTGCTGCGGCTAAATGTTTAGCTTATCTTAGTCCTCTTTCTATTAGCTTTCGAATTTATATCACTTGTCCCAATATTTTTTATTCTAACCATAATAATGAGGACCGATGAATTTTAGTCATTTACCTGTGAGGATTTATTAACCCTATTTTACCCGGGGAAATTTTTTGGTGATTTTGCCCGGGGGGGGGCTTTAATATTTTGATGAAGAACTCAGCAAGCACTCACGTTGTCAAATTTTCTCATCGTCTGCCTAAAAATATACTGATTATGCACGAACTAGCCTACCCAAAAGTATACTAGATAGCCCAACATGCATATGACCCCCCCCCTCCTTCCTCCGTAACCTACGAATAGGAACTGTCCCCCTGGAGTCGGAAGAATACCATTAAAATGCATAAATGGCATGTCCCATAAGGCACTTCTTAGGCATAGAAACAGTCTTGACTACGGAGGCAGAGTTCAGAAGAAGGGAAGGGGCAAACTAGCATGTCCATTTCGTTGGAAACCTCTTTTATATGCTTTTCCATTGGTTTATTCACAGTGAATGGTGGATTCAGCTCCTGGGGACCATGGGGAAAATGTAATAAGGTCTGCGGAGGAGGAATCAAATATCGTCATCGATCTTGCAATAACCCAGCACCAGCCAATGGAGGGAAAAGCTGTGTGGGATGGTGGCGTCAACAAACTTCTTGCAATACCCACAAATGTCCAGGTAATTTAAATCATCTGCATCCCAGTATTCAGTGTATAGATAAACGTTGACCATGTATGGCTAGGCGCAGCTGCCGCTGTTTTATTCTATTGTTGAGGAAAAACGTATTTACTGTCACAGAGGTTTGCTGCTTCGTCACAGAAAATATATAAATTTTCCTCCGGAGTAGTTTATATGCTGCAACAGTCAGAATTGTCAAGGAGGAAAGAAATGTCAAGGACATACAAGGGAAAGAAGAAATTGTAACGGACGTCCAGGTGCGCCTTTTTCATGCTGAATATCCAAACATTTACCACAGGGTGTCTAAAAACATTATGCCCATCCAGCCATTTTGCAATTTGGAGACAGAGACTGTGGAGAGGGTGGCCTTGACAGCCTTCGCAAAAGTAGGAAACTGGAACAATTTAGAATTTATTTGCAATTTTCAAGAGTTACACGTTACGCGATACTTGTTTGACATACAAAGTACTTTTTTCTGGATATTTAGGCGTCTGGTCATCTCTTCGCCAATTTGTGAGTGTATTCTGAGCCCTTTAATATTTTGATGAAGAACTCAGCAAGCACTCACGTTGTCAAATTTTCTCATCGTCTACCTAAAAATATACGGATTATGCACCAACTAGCGTACCCAAAAGTATGCTAGATAGCCCAACATGCATATGACCCCCCCCCCTCCTTCCTCCGTAACCTACGAATAGGAACTGTCCCCCTGGGGTCGGAAGAATACCATTAAAATGCACAAATGGCATGTCCCATCAAAAAAGGCACTTCTTAGGCATAGAAACAGTCTTGACTACAAAGGCAGAGTTCAGAAGAAGGGAGGGGGCAAACTAGCATGTCCATTTCGTTGGAAACCTCTTTTATATGCTTTTCCTTTGGTATATTCACAGTGAATGGTGGATTCAGCTCCTGGGGCCCATGGGGAAAATGTAATAAGGTCTGCGGAGGAGGAATCAAATATCGTCATCGATCTTGCAATAACCCAGCACCAGCCAATGGAGGGAAAAGTTGTGTGGGATGGTGGCGTCAACAAACTTCTTGCAATACCCACAAATGTCCAGGTAATTTAAATTATCTGCATCCGAGCATTCAGTGTATAGATAAACGTTGACCATGTATGGTTAGGTGCACCTGCCGCTGTTTTGTTCTTTCGTTGAGGAAAAATTATTTACTGTGACAGAGGAGGTTCGCAGCCTCTTCAAAGAAAATATATAAATTTTCCTCCGGAGTAGTATATATGCTGCAACAGTACAGCAGGATCAAATTAACCATGATTACGCTGGTTAGATCTATTGAATTCATCTATTGAATGCATTGAATATGTTGCCCTATACCTTGACTTAATCAGTTCTTCATGCCAATCTATGGGAAATTAATGACGGTACCGAGATATTGAAAATTTCCAATATGTAAATTACATCAAAATAGGTTGTCTAAACTGCATCAGAACTGTCTCCGAGAAGTTATTTCCAGGGGGTGGCTTTGACAGCAAAACAGCTATCCCTTTTTCGATAGCAACCTCGATCATAAGCTTTCCTCTTAATTCATTGCGTTCCTTTGGCAATCGAAACAATCAAGATTTCATTCAAAGTCAGCCAGCTGGGCCTAATTGCTTTGAAATGAAACAATGTTAAAATCTTACACAATACAATCATGATTGTTTTGATCAGCGAAGGAACGCAAGGATTGTTCAATCGCAATGGATGGCGGATTGAGCTCCTGGAGATCATGGGGAAAACGTAGTAAGAATTGTTGGGGTTGAATCAAATATCGTCATCGCAATAGCGCATCACCGGGTAATGGAGGAAAATCCGAGAATCAATTTTTGTATAAAAATTGCTCATGCAGATAAAATTGCTTCTCAAGGGAGCTACATTTTAAGAAAAAGTCTATTCCTGAGCAGTCAGTTGGAAATTTTAATTTGTAATAATATTCGGCAGTGGATGGTGGTTACAGTTCCTGGGGTTCATACGGACCATGCGATAAGTCATGTGGTGGTGGAATCAAGTATCGTAAGAGACTTTGCAATAATCCAGTGCCAGCACATGGAGGAAAGAGCTGCGTAGGAGCAGCAGGAGAGAGTGCAAGTTGCAATACACAGAAATGTCCCGGTAAGTTGCCTTTATGTTGTTCTTAGTGTATGCATGAGCTATGTCACACTTTCACATAAAACAAAGTCAATATTTTCCTACCTATAGTTTCTGCATAGGAATTTAAGGGAAACTGTCCAGATTTCCTTTCTCTCTTAAAAAATCATGGAAAAGATCCGCGTTTTTCCAAAACTCCCTAGGAAAAAGCATGGTGAAGTTTCATCAATTTTGCATAAGAACTGCTCATGCAGATAAAACTGCTTTTCTCAAGGGAGCTACATTTTAAGATTTTTCTGGAAAAATCTGCTATATGCCATGTTTGCCTAAGTTCTATAGCGGAGGGTGGAAGTAATTTGGCTCTACGTTGTAATTTTGACCTATTTGCTTCCTTCGTCAGTTCATAGTTGGTTCATGACTCAGAAAGGCAGTCAAACCTATACTTTAGGAGTTGCTTATTTGATATCGAAGGGCTATTGGACAATGTGTTTGTGGTTAATTCAATTCCTAGCAAGCAGACCCAGATTGTTCCCGTAAATCTAGCTTACCCCCATACCTTATCTAGCAAATAATTAGGTTGTAATGTCTCATCTACATTATCTTAAATGAAATGAGTATCTGACAAGTTTTTGTATTTAGAAGTAAACACTTCATTGTCATGAAGCATTTTCCCAAAAATAAAACTATTTTAGCGACTTCATACTCCAGTACTTCATTCGATGTCAAATGCCAAATTTGGAAAAGAAACCTTACAGAGTACCCTGGGTACCAGAGCCAAAAAATAATAAAAAGAAAAAATGAAGAAGGAAAGAAAGTTGGCTCTGGTCAAATGGTGACATCCATTGTAGGAACTGACCAATGAGAAGCCCATATACCCAATCGGGTATATAGATTTGGTGAGATTTGGTTGGATAGCGTGAGTCACATGACAAGACTACGATTGTGGTCAGAAAAATTGATTCAGACGGTTGTGATCACGTTTGCTTTCATAACAATGGCGAGCTGTGGAGGGCTGTGGAGTCAGTAACAGGAAAGCTTTTCAGCAAAAATAGGAACTTAACAACAGATTGAGACAATAACTTCATGATCACGGAAAAATCGTTGCTGTTTGAAGTTGAGCTTTCTTTCGCTCAGTGAACTTGGTTGAAAGTTTAGGCCCAGTTGAGGCGAGGGACAAGAAGTGGAGTGCAGTTTTGAGAATTTAGCCGCGAGCCGTGATATTGTGATTGTCATGCTATCACTGAAAATCATGGACACGAGTAATCGTTGCTGATGAGGACTGCATCCCAAGCTGGTAGGAACGTTATTGTCTTTCTTATTGTATGTGATATGATTTGTGTTTACTTGAAATATCAAGAAATATCGTGAAATATTGTCGTGAAATATCAAGGATAAGTCTCATAAGATGATCGTGGCATCGTTGACCAGATTTTGGATTTCAGATTTATTCCTGTCGAAATGTGCCATTCTCTGTCTTCAACCGGTTTCTGGTATACCCCAGTTTCTTGCGATAAACTTTTCATACTCGTATCCAAGAAATACTTCCTTTATCGGTTATTTCACAGCGAAACTTTTTGTTTGTGGCAAGGCAGCATTCTATCGGAGACTGGGAGATATCAAGGACAGCTTTGTTTTCGCATCATTCATTTCAGCAATTTTTAGTTGTTCAAAAGTTCGTTTGAGGAAAGACATTTCTCAATCATAATTTACAAATACCATACACAACACGATTTTAAGATACCTAGGGTATCCCATAAGTGACTTGACCTTGGTTTTCCCAGAAGTCAAAGGACTGGAAGCAGTTGAAATCAGTTATTGTGGTTAGACGAACTTAGCATTACGGGAAGCTTTCAGTAAACATCCAGCTGAACAACAATGAAACTTTTCTCGCCATTCGAATCAGATCATCAATCGTTCAGGAAAACAATAAAGCTCAGATAACTGCAAAATATGTGATTAATACCATGAATGACGAAGGTGTTTATTGATTACAATATTGCGCAAAAGGTGATCGAATTGATTCATAATCACTCTGATCAGGACCAAAACGAGGTTGTGTTATCATTTGACCAGAGCCTCCTTTCTTCCTTCTCTCTTTTCCTTTCATTTAAATTTTGAGGCTCTGGTACCCAGGGTACGTACAGAGCTGTTTGATTGTTCATAATACACTTTGAATGAATCGATTGATAATTGTGAAATTCAAATTATTTTGCGTTCTTGTTTTGCCCACGTCAAGACCAGCAACCTGACGTTTCTGCTTTGATTTGGAATTTGGCTCTCTAGCATCTTCTATAATTTTCACTTTTCTTTTAAAATTACTCATACACAATAGCCCCCCAGCCACCATCCAATTACACTAAATATATACATTCTTATTGATTGATATCATATGTAAACAACAGAAAAATAACAAAGGTTAATGTCATTGTCATTTCCAGGGAGTCACGTCTTAATGTATTTTGAAATGTATTCTGTATTTGAAACTAAAATGTATTTGAAACGTCTGCAGTTGAAATGTATTTCTAGTTGCCCTTTAGTTAACTGGTACAAAGTAGGTAGCTCCCTGATACCTACATGGATTTTATTCTGGTCTTTATCGAAAAAACGGGAAAATCTTCTGTTGGCATGCTGCAGACTACTTCTCAGAATATGATACCTGCAGAGCAACGTGCTATGACTGGAATAGTGTGATCTTTGTTGCAGTTTATTCCAGATATCTAATAGCTTGAGTCCGTTCATGATCTTACAGGTCATAACTTAACGGATAAACATGATAATTTGTTCAACATTGAGGAAGTTATTTTATCAATCGTCTTTTATTCTTAACAGTGCACGGTGGATACAGCTCCTGGGGTGCATACGGACCATGTGATAAGTCCTGTGGTGGCGGAGTCAAGTATCGTGAGAGATATTGCAATAATCCAGCCCCAGCAAATGGAGGAAAGAACTGCATAGGAGCTGCAGGAGAGAGTGCAAGTTGCAATACGCAAAAATGTCCAGGTAACCATCTTCATCGAAGGATAAGTGTACTGTACCTGTTTGGAGCACCAAAGAAACTGTCGTCGTAGTTCACATTAGTTATGTGCAAATGAATTGTCCCTTGTAAACCTTTTCCCTTTCCATTCACTTACTGTCTGAATTTCTATTCTATTGATTGACAGCAGACAATACGACCTCTCAGCGACAGTATTGACTTACAAGATCTATACTGGACAGTTTCCTCCCTATGTACTTAGAAGCAAATGATCTGCTACAGATTTTGCAGCTCAAAACAAAGAGACGTAGGAAACAGGAAGGATTGAGACATCTGCCCCAAAGATTTTCGAAAAAGCAAGAAGTGCTCTCATTGTGTCTTCTCTATACTTTTTGGAATATGATACCTGCAGAGCAACATGCTGTGACTGGAATAGTGTGATCTTTGTTGCAGTTTATTCGAGATATCTAATAGCTTGAGTCCGTTCATGATCTTACAGGTCATAACTGCACGGGTAAACATGACAATTTATTCAACATCAAGGAAGTTACTTTACCGATCGTCTTTCATTCTTAACAGTGCACGGTGGATACAGCTCCTGGGGTGCATACGGACCATGTGATAAGTCCTGTGATGGCGGATTCAAGTATCGTGAGAGATATTGCAATAATCCAGCCCCAGCAAATGGAGGAAAGAGCTGCATAGGAGCTGCAGGAGAGAGTACAAGTTGCAATACGCAAAAGTGTCCAGGTAACCATCTTCATCGAAGGATAAGTGTACTGTACCTGTTTGGAGCAGCAAAGAAACTGTCGTCGTAGTTCACATTAGTTATGTGCAAATGAATCGTCCCTTGTAAACCTTTTCCCTTTCCATTCACTCATTGTCTGATTTTCTATTCTATTGATTGACAACAGATAATACGACTTCTCAGCAACAGTTTTGACTTAGAAGATCTATGCTAGACAGTTTCTCCCCATGTGCTTTGAAGCAAATGATTAACCATAGATTTTGCAGCTCAAAACAAAGAGACGTAGGAAACAGGAGGGACTGAGGCATTTGCCCGCAAAGATTTTCGAAAAAATCAAGAAGTTCTCTGATTGTGTATCGATGAGCCCCTTTTATAGAGCGACGAGGACATAATTTTATATTTTTTTGTTATTATCTACTTTGTGAATATGATACGCTTACTTCTCCTTTTGTTTTGTTGTGAAAGGAATCGGATATTTTTGGGGATAAAGAGTGAAAGAGATATTTGCGCTTAAAACTAAGAAGCTTTTTATGAGACACTCTGCATATACTGTAGCTTCTTTACGTTTGTTTATCACTTCTAACAGTGTTTCATTTCATTTCATTTCATTTCATTTCAATTCATGTCATTTCATTTCATTTCATTTCATTTCATTTCATTTCATTTCATTTCATTTCATTTCATTTCATTTTCATTTATTTCGACAGGGTAAATACATTCAGTTACTATAGATATCTACTGATTTACAATGTGCCCTGCTTTAAAACTTAACTTACTCAATTGCATGAATTATTGTCGGAATTAAGATCCAATATATAAGAAAGAAAATAGCAACAAAAAGATTTAGTTAGGGTGGCTCTGCTTTCTGCTGTTGTGGGTGCGGGGAGTCGTTTTCCGGGGGTGATTACTGGGGAGTTGGTTCCTCTGGCGGCTTTGCGCTCGAAACGCAATATAACACTTAATGTGTTGTGTCGCTTTTCGGGTGCGTGGTCGTATTCTTTAGGGGGCTAATTCCTCACGATCCGAATCAAGCTCTACTTATAAAGACTTTCTATGATCCCTTGGGGTGGCTTTCCGTGCTCATCGGGGTGGACGGCAGAGTCGCCTTAAATTATTGGAGTAAATCGCAGCACCTACTCTTTCCGTCCTTAGTATTGTAGTGTTTTTTGTGGTAAAGTTTTGTTGATAAACTATTCTAGTTATTGTATATCTATTTTAAGTGCTATTCACAGTGGGAGCTCGATGACCATGTGTCCATTTCCGCTGTGAATAGCACAATGTATCTTATGTTTAGTTTATCTGTTTAATGTATTTTAATTTTTATTGATTATAAAAAAAAAAGAAAGAAAATAGAATGTATGAAAAGAAAAGGGAATCTGACGTCAAAAATATGTGGCTAACGTTGATTGAATCATCAACCTCTTTGATCTTTCAAAAAAGATTTTAAATTCAGTTTGAAAGCAGCTAGCGAAGGAGCAGTTTTGCTTTCAAAGCTTAATAGGTTCTAAACAATAACTCCTTGATATGAAAAGCTCCGCTGCCCATTTGAGGTTTTACACAAAGGAATCCTGAGGTCAGTGCTGGTATTACGTAAAGTCCGATTACAAAACGCGGATAATTTATGAAACATCGACTTCATATAAGGAGGTGCAAGCCCATGCAAGGCTTTATATACCATGCGGGCTGTCTCGAAGTCAATCATATCTTTAACTGTTAACCATCCTAGTTTTGATATTAATGGCAGCGATTTATGGTCGAAGGGACTGTTTGTCACCACACAAGCTGCCCGATTTGGCAGCTGTTGCAATTTTCTTAGAGTGGTATCACCAGCACAACCCCAGACAGAGCAGCAGTATCTAAAGTGCGATTCTACTATGCTGAAGTACATCCTTTGTATGGTTTGCAGCGAAAGATATCTCTTAGAATACTTGAGCATTCCTATTCTTCGTTAAATCTTACCGATAGCAACGTTGATTTGCTCTTTTTAGTTTAGTGACGGATCGATTTGAGCCTCAAGATACTTTATATTACCCGTGGAATCGATCTCATCGATTCATCATGAAGGAGAGAGAGCAAAGATGACAATTGATATTGAACAAGGAAATATCTTACAAAACAGAAGCATTTGCTACTTTGATTGACATCGCAATTCAATGCTATTAGCGAGATTTCTCAGACAGTTTGCAGAGAAAGGATCTCTCAGCCAGTGAGTCAAACAAACAACGCCGCAAAAGTACCCCTGAAGCCAGTTGTGTAAAGTATCGCTTTGTTCAAGCGATGAATAGTCTTCAAAAGAAGTCATGAGATTATATTGAAAGAAGAAGGATCAGTCGAAAGATCTGTCTGGATGATTTGTTTATCTGATTCAGGAGCTGAGGTAGTAACTATTTCCTAACAGTAATGAATATGCGAGAATTGCAATGTCTTCTGCTCTGCTTCTGGATCAAATAAACCAAATCCGCAAAGCAGATCTTTAGATTTGCCTTTCTTCTTTCGCTACAACCGCATGGCCTCCCTTGAAAACTACATATCACGTGCACAAGACGACGGCACTTTTGCAGCCTTGTTTGTTTTGAATTACTGGTTGATGCAGTCTCCAATCGCTTTGAATGGCGATGTCATTCAAAAGCAAATGATGCTATTGCGTCACCAATTCCATCCTTGTTTATTACTTTGCATTTTGTTACCTCTTTAACTTTCTTCCAAAGAATCTCACAGTTTTGTTTTAAAGAACCGATTCCTTCCTAGTGGATGGCGGATTCAGCCAATGGGGACCGTTTGGAAATTGCAGCAAGCCATGTGGAATAGGTTTAAAGACTCGATTCCGATTTTGTGATTCGCCATCACCTAAAAACGGAGGGAAACCATGCGAAGGAGCTTCAAATCAAAGTATACCTTGTAACTTCAAGAACTGCTCAGGTAGGCAGTGTTCGAATCTTTCCTTGTCGCTGGAGCAAGCAGAAATCAGCAAGTGAGTTTCACAGTAATCAGCGATTGAAATTGTCCAACTCTAGCTTTTTTATATCAAACCCGTCTTCAGAACAGTTGCTTGCATGTTAAGACAAATATCTCATTTGGAGCCGACTTTGCATTAATTCTCCGGTCAAAGAATTTTGACTTTCCGTCAACAAATCGATAAAAGTCTCTACAGACATGGCATAATAAAAAATCCTAGCGATTGTGCATATTGACAAAAGGAATGAATCAACTTCTTTCTCTTCAGTTATCTCAAAATCGCAGATGGGTGATTTCTGAAATTTGGGATTTCTGGCAGAAATATCATATAGGCCTAAAATTCTTACCGATTAGAACTTATTCGTTGGCCACGAAAAGGCTTCGTTTCTACTCTTGGGCTGAAATGTTCACATACCAATGACTAAAGCATCAATGTGACTTCGTTTTTCGTTTAAATGTCTCAAAATTTTGCTTAAAAATAACAAGTCTTAGTATCTTTACTACAAATCTATTCGTTGCATATTCTCAATGTATGCGCAAGCAACCTCCCCAATCAAACTTCACATTGATACGCTTTCTGATGCAAAATTAAAGGCATAATGTGTCCATGTAAATACAGCGCCTTTTTTACCTCCATTTATCGTTCGAAAATGCACCCTACTTGAATAAGCGCCCTCTTGGAAACTCAAAAATTAAGCGCTCAGAGATTAATCAATTAAGCGCTCGGGGCCTTTTTTGAGATTTTATGGTACTTT
The DNA here is from genome assembly GCA_964020215.1 of Aurelia sp. 3 sensu Dawson et al. (2005). Lineage (NCBI taxonomy): Eukaryota > Metazoa > Cnidaria > Scyphozoa > Semaeostomeae > Ulmaridae > Aurelia > Aurelia sp. 3 sensu Dawson et al. (2005). The sequence continues at coordinate 7,839,824 of OZ026587.1, forward strand.
GATAAGTGAGCTCAAGAGAAAGCCAGGTCTAACATGCACAGACAAATGATCGTCTTCCGGTTGAACTGTCAGAGCTAAACCACAGCAGGCAGCCTTGCTTAGAAATTTGGATTTGAGTTTGCACGTAATCACTTGAGCTCTACCAGTAAAATGGCGCTCTTTGAGACTCTTCATCAGCATCGTGTCAGCATATTTTGACAGAGTGTATACTAGAGTTATGAAGATGAGTCCCTGATGTACCTGCGGTAAACCTTGCTCAGTAGGGACTCATAAATGAAACAGTGAAAAAGCTGGCCCTGTTTGTCGCCTTCCTCAAACTAATCATGATGGAATCTCGATTTCAAATTTCGAATCACGCGAGACTGTTATCTGTTCTTCAATCGAATCGAAAATCCTATCACATCTGACGTCACCTCAGTAATTCTGAAATCTCGCAGTGTAATAGACCTTTTAGCTATTCTACAATTGAGCCTGGATCGAGCGATATTTTTATACAATTTTATACTCCAGGTTCGATAGAATGGCGTTAAAGCTTCGATCGCAATTGTCCACATTCGAAAATTCTACAAATTGTAATGAAATATCGTTCGATCCACATTCGTTTTCAGAATAGCTAAAAGGTCTATTGGTACTCTAAGGAGGCTCAGAGTTTGGGTCAAAAGAGCACAGGGAAACAAGGGACTCGAAGTCATGAATCTAAGTGTATACGTGGCAGCACTTTCATGGAGATATTAAAGGTATTGAGTCCATATAAATAGCACGCTCATGACCAATATCTACTTCTATTCAATTATAAAACAAAAGTTGTCATTTAGGCCCCGTTCACACTGCTACGTTTTCATATGAAAACGGAGTAAAACTTCTCCGTTTTTGCCTTGTGTTGCTCAACTGTGAAAAGTGAACTTTTTGAAAACGCTAATGTAAAGGCATAAATTTGAAAACGGTGCGTTTTGAAGTTGATCTGTGTTCAGTGTGAACGCGAAAAACGGAGACGTTTGAAAACGCTGCATATTCCTTTGATTACAAGGGCATTCAAAGTCGCGATTGTTGCCTTGTTGACAGCTATTAACAAAAAGCTTTGTTTTGAAAAGGGGATTAACAACACCGTTTTGCTGGAGCAATTTGAACGTCCATCGTTTTCATAGCGTATCTATTTGAAAACGGAGCAATGTGAACGGGTAGCGTTTTCATCAACAAAAACGGATATAAATGAAAACGGAGCAGTGTGAACGTAGCCTTAATCCATTTTGGAATTAAACCAAAGAAATTCCTGCGGATAATGCAAGGATTAAGAAGTCTTTGGCCCCCACTGCTAATGACAGAACATTGTGCGATTACAAAGGGTCGTCAACGGTTTGTCAGCAAAAATTCAGGGCAGCGTTAACGCTCAAGTATCTATATGGACTCAGTTGCTAAGAACATGCACTCGAGAGCAGATCTTGGACATCTGAGTTTTGCTTAAACACAATTTTTAGCTGTATGGTGCACTTATAGATCATCAACTTTCGTTGTAGTGGACGGTGGATACAGTCCCTGGGGGCCATGGACACCATGCAGCAAAACCTGCGGCTATGGACTCAAGGTCAGATTTCGATCATGTGATAATCCTGCACCATCAGGTGGTGGAAAACCATGCACTGAGCCTTCAAACGATGCTTTTCCTTGCAAAGTAAAAGAATGTAAAGGTAATCTAAAGTACGACCAAAAACTATGTAGAGTTAAAACGTTTTTTGATGCCATTTCGTCTCTATGTGCTTAATAGTAAAAGTCAAGGTCTCTTTTGAAAGAGGAAGAGAAGCGTAATATCCTTAAGCAGCAATTTCGAAATTTAAACTTACAGAAGGGGGTTGGAAACAAGCTTCAAAAATGGCAAATCTTGGCCCACGCAGCCGTCGAGGTTGAAAAATAAATGGCTGAAAAGCTCTTCTTTAGCTGCATCCAAATCTGTGCTCCGTTTATTTGTTAACCCAATAGGTTATTTGCTACATACGAAAAATAGCCCAGGGTTTGCCGATTTTGGAAAATCTGGCTTTCTCAATAACGGGGGAAGCACTAAGTCGCTACAACAACAAAGAAACAGGGGCGTTAATCAGACAAAGACTGTATCGAGCATGAAAGATTGTCTCAAGAGAGTTTAGTCGAAATTCACTTTTTCTTTTTAAATGTTGTTGATTTCTTTCAAAAAATATTTCGTTTAGATTCTAAACAATTAAATTTGGTACGCTTACAGATTTTGAAAGAACCTTTGCAGTAGCGCAGTGTTTCTCATTTGCGAATCTAGCCACTTGAGAGATTACAATCGATACTGTGCTTTTTCAAGAAATAATTGTTGTCTAAGATGCTTGACCGAACAACTCAAAATTCAGATAGAATATTTTTTCAAGGGAAGCATCAATGATCACGTGAAAGTGACTTTCGGTTAAACTCTCTTACGATAGCCTTCCATGCTCGATACAGTTTTACTATGATAAAATCCTTTGCCGTAGTGACTTGTTGCTTTCCCCGATTTTCGGGAAATTCACTTTTCTAAATTTTTTAACCCGTGGCCATTTCTTTGCCTGTGGACAAAAGTCTACTTAGTTAACAAATAAATGGAGCACAGATTTGGATACAGCAAAAGAAGAGCTTTCCAGCCATATATTTCTCAACCTCGACGGTTGCGTGGGCCAAGAGTTGCCTTTTTGGAGGCTTGATTTCAACCCGCTCCTGTAAGTTTAAATTTTGAAAATGCAGCTTAAGGATATTACGCTTCTCTTCCTCTTTCGAAAGAGACCTTAACTTTTACTACTAAGCAAATAGAGCCGAAGTGGCATCGAAAAACGTTTTAACTCTACATAGGTTTTGGCCGTACTTTAATTGCAACTATGACTATAAAAGTCAGTGTTCTTTTTCAACTTGGCAAAAAGTGTCCATTCGAAAAATCTGAAAATCAGTTTTTTTTTTGTCCTAAAAAGATCAATTTTGACTTTAACGGACTATATCTCTGGACAAAGACAGGTTTTGTGGCACTTTAGAATATTACGTCATTGGGAGGAGCATATTTGGATTCTATATTCCAAAACACCTTAATTTACAAAATTTCGATTTTGGACCCTCTCAAAATTGTTTTATCTTCGAATACTATCTAAGATACCTGAATTTTCAAAATCTGGTCTGAGGAGCACCAAAGGATGAACGATTCCATGGGAAATCACAATGAAAGACAAAGAAATTTTAGTCAGTTGGTTATCATTAGAATATAACCTTGGATTATCTAAAAAGATAATGTATTGTTGTAATACCGTGAAAAATCCAAACAGCATATATTGAAAGCTATTGGAGCATGTAAGGATGCAAATTCCATAAAATAAAATCTCATTTCTGCAGAAGTTTCGTTTATTTTTATCATAAATAGTTAAAGAACTTTTCAAGAGAACTATGTTGCAAATATGAGATGATAAAAATGCTTGTAAACTGAACGTAAATGACTTGAGGCTTAAGAATACATTTGCGAGCCATTTTTGATAAAAGATTCCACGATTCAATTTTATCTTTTTGCCATTGATCGGATTTCAAATTCGATGAAAAAGACTAGACTGATTGCATATTCGTAGTTATCGCTATTGATAGACTGATGGACGCTCAAACTACGACTTATGGACTTTGATACTAAAATTTGGGATGAAGTTTTCCTCGATCGATTTCATAACTAGATTTGGAAACCATAGCAACACTGTACGAACACCAGGCAATGGTGGATGGGCCTAAGTTGCCGGCTCGAACCTCCAATGTTAAAACAGCTCAGAATTCAAGTTTACAGTGATATTAGCCATGAACAAACGCCACAAGTATCCATACGAATGTTTCCTCAATCCAAGAATCAACAAACCTTTCACTGTGAATCAGGAGTTCCTCAGTTTTAAGGCCAATTAGCTTCCATGAACTTCACCGCAGCATTGAGAATTTCCAACCGTCGAGGGTCACTTGCCTCGCTTCCGAGACTATACTGCAGCCTCGTTCCAAAGGGCACACGTAAACGTGTGCCTGTGTGCCTCTCCGTCTCAAAAATTTATATCAAAGTCCATAAGGCCCAGATTGAGCAAAAAACGAAATGTTGTTGTTGCTGTTATTGTTGTTGTTGTCGTTGTTGCTATTTTGCAATATCTGGGACTATGTCGTGAGGCTAGAAAAAGACAACAATTTCTAACTTTTAGAATTCATTGATTTCAACGGAATATTTCCTTCTTTGGAGCTCCTTTCTTAAACAAAAATTTTGATTTTACGAGCAAGTTATAGCCTTCTACATTAGTTTAGTACATCCTATAAGGCTCCAGAAGAGCTGATTCTTTTGGCAATTTGTTCCCAATTCATGTTATTATTGTTTTGAATTCTTTCAACGGCTCATTATGGTGTTCAAACGATAGAATACGATTTTAGATGAAAACGGCAAAACATACGATCGTTTCTTATGTGTTATTTTTGATTGGAATTACGGCATCCTTGATGGCTCTAAAGGGAATAAATCAATATTTTTCTGCTCTGATACGTCTTACTAAAACAAAATTTGCCACTCTTGTGACTTCCAATACAGATAAATCTAACGAGCTGGGTGCTTTTGGTACAGTTAAATATGATGCGTTAAGTGGAATAAGTCTTCCTTGTGTGCTCCAATCCAAAATTTTTTGCGTCAAAATGTGGGCAACTACTTCCGACACAAGTGTACAAAATTTCATGAAAAGATCACCACATGATGAAAAGTTATATCATATGGAATATTTCCATCCTTGGGACTCCTAACTTCAAACCTACATAACTTACGATCAGAAACTGCTTTTGGAATCGGGAAAAAAGCATGGAATATTTCATCTTTCATTAATATGATGGAACTTGGGTTTTATATGGCAAGTACTTGCTTTGCCACTCAAATTGCGTCCAAAAATTTGTTGAATAAAAGGACACTTTTTGCCAAGTTGATAAAAAGCACTTACATAACTCCTTGAAGCTTCCTAAAATGTGAGATTACTTATGCACGTCTTTTTAAAGCACAAGATTCGAATCTTTGAAAAGGAAATATAACATTCCATTGCCTCTTTCTTTGAACTTTAGCATCATTACCGTGATCATATCCTGCAATGTTTAGCCATCTTGATTTTTTCATTATGGTGGTAATTATTACGTTAGAAGGTCTGACGTCTTTAGAAAACCTCCAAACTTTTAAATCATAGACCAGATAGGTGACGTACTTTTGCTCAATAGACTACATTACATAAGTCCCTCTAACTTACGCTCGTTGTTGTTGTTGTTATCGCTTCAGTTGAGGGACTTATGTCCTTACGCTTCAATACAGGGACTAATTAGGCCAAGTCCACGGCGCGACCAATGAGATCGCTACTTTCTTAATATGGTCAACCCACGTGCCTATTTTTAGCATTTAATTGGTTATTAGTTTAAAGTTCGACTTCTCGAAGCGAAGCGACGTTCGAAGTGACGTTTGAAGGGACGTTCGAATTTTCTTTCAACGTTCGTAGGATGGAAGATGTTCTAAGTTTCTTCTGATTTTTCGTAAGATTTTAGTCCCTGTTTAGAATCCGTTTGGTCGTGAGTCCTTTGTATGAGTGAAATTAAAACATCAGATTATAGATGTTGAATGAATATAAGGAATCACGTCGTCAGTCTCTCAGTACTGATAGTCTATCAGTCTATCAGTTAGTCTATCGTCGTCGTCAGTGCTCAATACCATCTTGAAGACATCCTTAAACTATGGTTTTCTTGAAACTATTTCATGTTTCGTCAAAGAGTTTGGAAACCAAGATGGTTGAAGTCTCTCAAAAATTTTCTTGGATTCCTAAAAAAAAGAGAAAGGATTCAAAATTTCAAAAAACTTCAATAACAGAATGATAGGGAAGGCGCTAAATTCTCATGGATGCATTTCTTTCAAATAAATAGGCAATAGAATTATACATCCATCCTCTTTTAAAGATTTTGAACTTCTGCTTTTTTTTAAATGATAAAGTATGGTTCATATTCATCGTAACAGTGTCAAGAATCTGCAATGTTCTAGCCTGCGTGTGACTCCACTGATTTCCATCCAGGAAGGTTACTCCTCCAGTAGGAACTTTAACTGGAAGAAAAACATCTCTGAAAAGAAACCAGCAAGGAATCGGCACGAAATCAACATAGTATGTATGCAGGCTACAGTGTTCCCCATCATCAATTTCACAAGACTGCTACCATTCTTACGACGGTCATGCTCATATCTTTGATAAAATCGAATTTATCGGAATTCGTTTCCTTTTCACGTTACGTTCTTTTGTGATTCTAGCGATTTTGTTCCAGGTGTTACTGGTGTCAGGGGTTCCAATTCATCTAAAAAAAATCTGACTAACTACGTATGTCCTTGTTTCCGCTTCGTCTATTAAACTGGATGATGGTGCTCTGGAACTGAAATCAAATTATCTGAAAATTCGGGCAAACCCTACCAATTGGCGCAACCAATGAGATTGTACCCTGACATACCATAGTTGACTAAGTTTAAAGGGGCAGGATCACTTAATGTAAACAAATATCTTTCGAAACGACGATTTTGTAGTATTGTTACAGGCCACATCACAGTGGTTTTTCGCTATTTTTCTCAAAGTGAAAGTGTTATTTTGAAGATGGACTCTTGTGCTTCGTAGAGAAACAAGCGAAAGACTCATATGTTTGATCGCAGAGATATTTGTGGATTTTTGGAAGTAACTTTATTGTGGATTCACCCTATCCACTAAAATCTGTGCAGAACACAATGGCCACGTGTGGGGAATATTATAGAACAGATTTTGTGACCCTGCCCCTCTAAGCTGACCAAATAGGACCGCAATGTTTCAACCTCGCTTTCACAGTTATCCCCTTAGCCTTCCGTCACCAAAAATAAAGAAAGCTGGAGCATAGACGATGAGGGAAGAAATATTTGAATTGATCACTATAGAAAGGAAAATTAAAGCGTTCTGGTTTTGCAGGAGCAGTGTAAACGGGAGGTTGATTCATTTCATTTTATTTTCAGAACCAAAGATGTACCGGTACGGTGTAAACTCGGTCTCAGAAACACCATTTTCCTGTTAGATTTTATGACAACGGAGTATTGTATGCAATTTCTCTTGCAGTGGATGGTGGATATAGTCCCTGGGGACCATGGTCATCATGCAGCAAGACTTGTGGCTTTGGAGTCAAATCTCGATCTAGAAGTTGCAATAATCCACCACCGTCCGGTGGCGGAAAACCATGCACTGAGCGCTCAAGCAAAAAATTTCCTTGCAAAGAAAAAGAGTGTATAGGTATTTCGATTGTAGCAATGCCAACTTGAAGGCTGATTTCCAGTCAGTGGACCTTTCTAGCGAGCAGACATTCTGTTGCTCATTACGAGAGAAAATGTCGCTCTAAAGATTGAAAAGAATGCTACGATTGAGTGACCTATATTGTGTAAAATTCTACTGCTTGGAGATCAGCCTTGATTATTGAGGTGATTTCGGCTAGAGTTTTTGTGTGTTTCAGATCACATGATTGTCATCACCAATGAAATTATACTTCTAAAACTGACATTTGTTTTGTATCTAAATTTCAGTGGAAAGTAAATCATGGACCAGAATCAAAGTTTCAAGAAACTATTCTAATGTGGTGCAGTCTTGCTAAGATAGGACTCAAATGTTTTAACCTAGTTTTGCTTGTGGCCCATGGCCGGAAACCTTCAAAGCCTCACTTTCACGGACCAATCAGACGGCGAATAAGCGAACAAGATACAAGAAGTGTATTAAGATTTTTATAAATGTTACCTACCTTCTTGAAACCCAACCAGGACAAAAACTGCTTGAAATTTCCCAAATTTTTTTTGTAGAAATCTAATTGCCAGATGTTTGGGAATCCAGACTTAGATGCAAGTTTAAATATCTCATTGTTGCTCGGAGTGATGGCCTTTCCAAAACCGATAAGACACTAGCTCTTAAACAATAAAAATTATGGGCGAGAGACAGTGTAAGAACGATCCCAGAACGCCAAATATCTACGTTTCCAATTGTTCTTGCCATTGTCCGTCCACCACAGTTTCTTTGGTTCAAGATTCAATGACCTTCGATTTCTATGTGAACTGAAAAAATTGCTTAGTTTAGTTCACACATTTCAAGTCACATGGCAAGACACTTGGGAAATTTCTGTATTATACTACTTTTTGCATTCATGGTGCAAGTTTTCATAAATTAGTTCTAAAACTGAATCACCTTACTTGAAATGGCGTAAACAAGGCTTGGGAAGCCTCAGCTGATTTGCCTATCTGAAGTAGACTACATTACATAAGTCCCTCTAACTTACGCTTGTTGTTGTTGTTGTTATCGCTTCAGTTGAGGGACTTATGTCCTTACGCTTCAATAGACCTTTTCAAAGAGGTCTGGGATGGCGCGCTACTTTTCTGGAAGATGGCGGATACACGGGAATCTTCTCCGCGATACTGAAATGGAGTTGCAGTGGGAAAAGTTGTGAACAAAATATGGAATTTAACTCTAGTTATGTGGTTCATGAAAGACCAGAGGGGCTTCTGCATGAAAACAAATACTTGCTTATCACATGGTCGCTATGTTTAGCACATTTTACGAGGAGGAGACGTTTATACCTTCGAGTTGTTTCAGCGAAGTTTGGACAATGACCTCAGACTCGGTCAGATAAATTTAGATAAATTTAGATTTCTGTTTGCGGGTTGGGCTTATCCCCTGATAACTGAAGGAATGCGAGCAGGCGTATGTATCGAGAACTGTTAAGAAACAAACAATGATTCACATTTCTTCTTTCCAATGCTGAATTTACCGACCATGCCTACTAAATCAATTCAGCTAATGAAAAGTTTCTTCGATCTTTTGATTTGTTCACATGCGCCTAACAAAGTTTGAAGTGTTTTGAAATAAAGGATTTCTGTATGCCCTAGTAAAATAAGGCCACTTACCAGCTCCAGACATCTTAACTTGCACAAGATTCCCATCGTATTATTTGTAAAAACTTTTGCTCCGAATTGAAAAGTCAACACAACAAACTGCACAACTGCTCGCAACCAATATGCCACTAAGACTTTGCCTCCAAACAAAACAATATACTTATTACTTTAGCAAATCTTTGACTTAGAATCTCTTCCACATTGTACAATCAAGAAACGACTACCTTTGTTCTGTTTTCGTTCCGAAATCCACAACTGTTTTGTCGCAAACCCGTTTCTTTTTGTTTCATCCAAGAAGCAGAGAACAAAATGACGAATACAAATTTGATGAGGAATGTTTTCCCGCCAAAGTCTCTCTTTTGCTACGAGGCTCAAAGGGTCTATGAGAGGAAGGAGATGTTTGCCCCTATACGTTTGTACCAAAAGTGCTTTCGTATATCCTTAGTTGGGGAAATAGATAAGCTCAGTTTATTCGTAAATAAAAATATAGCATTGGTAACTAATTATCATACAATCCAAATTCGACGAACTCGAAGAAAAAAACTTTTCCTTGTAAAATATCACTTTAATGTGATAACTAACTCTTTAGTTTGATGTTGTAAGATTTTGCGGGCATTTCTGGTCCTTTGAGTGCACATTAGCTTGAGTTAATTTCGGTTTTTGTTGCATTACGTCGTCCACTGCAACTGCATTTTAACGTTTGCAATGCGAAGGGGATTCCCCTTCGCACCAATCAGATCACTACTTTCTTAATATGGTCAACCCACGTGCCTATTTTTAGCATTTGATTGGCTCATTAGTTCAAAAATCGACTTCTCGAAGCGAAGCAACGCTCGAAATGACCTTCGAAGGGACGTTCGACTTTTCTTTCGACGTTCGTAGGATGGAAAATGTTCTAAGTTTCTTCTGATTTTTCGTAAGATCTTAGTCCCTGTTTAGAATCCGTTTGGTCGTGAGTCCTTTGTATGAGTGAAATTAAAACATCAGATTATAAATGTTGAACGAATACAAGGAATCATGTCGTCAGTCTATATCGGAAGCGCTCCACCAAATCGTGACGTATCCAAACCAGCATCCAAACCTGGATACCAAAACATCTGGTGAGCAGATATCTTCAAAAAAGTTGGGAAAATTTCCAGCAGTTTTTGTCCTGGTTGCGTTTTATGAAAGTAGTTAAAATTTAGAAAAATCTGCACACGTTTCTTCTGTCATCTTAGCTTATTGGCCGTCTTATTGGTCCGTGAAAATGAGGCTTTGAAGGTTTCCGGACATAGGCCACGAACAAAAATCGGCTAAAACATTTTATTTCTATCCTAGTCTCACTGGGCTCACTGGCAAAACAATTAACCATTGATACTCTGGCCTAAAGGGAATCGTCTACCTACTGTAAAAATGCATAAAATCTTAGGGCTGATTTCCACTCAGTAGAATTTTCCAAGCGGACTGAATTTGACACAATAAATTGTTACTCATGCATAACATTCTATTCAAATTCAAAGCAACATTTTTACAAGTAAACAAAGGATTTCCTGTCCAATCGGAAAATTCTATAGAGTGGAAATCAGCCTTTAGACACGAACACTTGTACGAGCCAATGAAACAAAGCTCTGTTTATACCAAGTGAGTTAAAGATTTAACATATTTAGCAGGCTGAAGGGGAACAAATAGAAGTCATCCAATATTCAAAGAGAAATTTTAGATTATCACTCAAAAGCTAGGTGTTAAAATTTTGTTTTGTGAAATCGCTCATCAAAATTAAACATAGAAACCAGCAAAATGATGGTAATGAGTTTGTATGGGACAAAAATTTCATATTTGCTCCAGACAGAAGTGCTGATTATATTTGTTCACCCGGCAGTGCTTGGGTGCTACGATACGTCTTATTTTGGTTTCAGGGACAAGAATTTTCCTACCTAAGGCTTTGTTTATGTGGGGAAAACACTTCACCTGCCAGATCCGGGGCTGAGAGGCGAGGTAAATTTCAGCCACTATTTATATGAGACTTTTCACTTATGAGACTTTTCACTTCACCTGATTTTTTTTGACCAATAAGAATCAACGAATAATTTCAATTCACCTCACCGTACCGGTGGTGTTTTGTTTATATGGAAAAATTTCACATCACCAATGTGAGATTCCACCTCTAGTGAGGTGGGATTTCACTAAATCAGTGGTGTTGTGTCCGTCATGTAAACCCGAAATGAAAATACAAAGGATTCTATGGGAAGGTGGAATCTCCCCCTCTCAGCCCCGGGTCTGGCAAGTGAGATGTTTCTCCTCATATAAACAGGCCAGGCCGTAAATTGAGACAAGCAATAGGGACGGTCACGAAATATGAATTGCTAATTGCTCCAGGCATGTACTTTGTTAAAACATCAAAATCAGCTTTAAATTAGTTGTCATTGTTGCTTACATCAACACTTTCCTTTGTGTGGTCAAGAAAAGTGGCTTCCCCGGGGGGGGGGGGGTAGTTCACTTTGGGTAAGACGGGGATGTGCGCCAGTTTTGGGTAGTTTTTGGCCTGAAACTTCTGGGATTGGGGTATCCTTTTACTGGAAAATTTCCGTGATTGGGGTATACTTTCACTCGGAATTTTCTGGGATTGGGGGTTACTTAAAATTCTGTAATGGGTGTTGAATGAAAGTACAACTGGATAAATTTTCGAGCAACACGTGGTCAGTTTCAGGAGAACTGATTTCAAGTATTTTTGTGTTGAAAAACGTCCTCCGATCAGAACCTCGTTCCAATGGCCACTTGGAACCAAAATAATCGTTCCCAGCCCTCTATCCCTTATCCTTTTGACGTCGAATTACTTTTGTTACTTTTTCGATTGGGTATCAATATCTGACATATATTCTGGGATTGGGTATCAATATTGGAGCAAATTTCTGGGATTGGGTCGTAACAGAAATCCTTGCGGTGCACACCCCCATATGAATTTATAGTGAAGTACCCCCCCCCCCCGGAGTGGCAACATAACCCAATATCAAGAAAAGCTGGGCACAATCAAATTTGGAAGGTAATTTCCATCCAAACATGAGAGTCATGATATAATACACTAAATACAAATAGAAATTCCTTGCAAAGGTTATTTGCAAAGGTTATTTGCAAAACGTTACAACTTGGCAGCTTTTTGCAAAGATTGAGATTCAGCAAATTTTGTGATTTGGACAGGGTAGGTGCAGGAAAATTAATTCCACCTCCGTCATTTGTCAAAGTATGTCAATGAGACTTTGAGAGTAGATGAAGAATAGGTAGCTTCTAAGCTTCGGATTTTATTGTCGTAATCTTTCTCCTTGCAGAGTTATCAGACGAAAACTAGATAAATTTGTGCCCCCCCCCCCCTCAAGGAAAATAGAGTTAACGAATATCAGGCCGGCTGATTTAGGTGGCATGGCTGACACAACATCGGTTTCAGAAACTTTGAGATGAACGTCTCTGCAGCGCCCTCGATCCGCTTCTACTTTCTATTCTAAGGCCTGTTTACATGAGGAAAATTATCACGACTTCTAGGCTACAATATGTCAGGTTGCATGAAATCTGCATTTGCTTACATGTAGGATTTCATCGCACCTTTCATCCCAAAATCCAGTGCTTATATGACATGGAAGATTTCATCCCACCTCAGTCAGATCCCACCTCTCGTAGGGTGGGATCGCACACAAGCGGGACGGCTCGTTTTGCATTTAAAAGCAAGATCATAAGTACAAGGTATCATAGAGGATGGTGGAATCACATCTTTCAGCTCACAGCTTGGGAGGCTGGATGATTTCCCCATGTAGAAAGGCCTTAAGAAAATCATTTTGCTCCTTTTCAGCTCCTGGCTCTGTTACTGGGACCGAAAAACCTGGAAAATGTGCTGTGGTGACAGAATCTATGAAGAGCGTTTGCCCACCACCTGAGATAATGAACCTTGACGAATGCACAAGGGATGAACTTTGTGATGGTACCAAGAAGTGTTGCTCTGACGGCTGTTTCTTGAAATGTGTTGATCCACTCTAACTCAAGGTATCATTTGAACGAAATGTGATGAGTAACTATAAATCAGCTTTCAATTGAATCTATTCCTCTTTACGTAAAAGGTATTTTTTTACAGAGCATAATCTCCAGAGCTAACTTTCTAGGTTCTCTTTGGGTCCAGTCTCCAGTATTTCTGTCGAAACGGCAATCTTGCATGTTTTTTATTTTATCTTTAAAGGCTTTTTATCTTATCTTGAGAGTTTGGTTCACACTAGGTCGTTTGGGCACAGGGAGCCCCCTTAAAAAGTAGCGAAAATCAGACAAAATGTGTCCTCTTCCAGTGACATCTGCGAAGGAGAAATGAAGAATGAATGGAGAACGGAGCGCGTTAGCATTGCTCCTTCGCAGATGTCACTTGCAGAGGAAACATTTTGTTTCGCTACTTTTTAAGGGGGCTCCCTGTGGTTTCGGTCGTTAAGGTCATTCAGAAAGACCAAAAGACAGATGAGCCAAGCTGTGAGTCTTTGTCTTTTGTGTCTTTTTGCCTGACCCCTTAGAGGTGTACTTAGTGTATTTGTCCAACGGGATGTGCCGTTTTCAAAGTATGGTTTGCACCTACCTTTTCTAAGGACGGGGTGTCAGAAAAGCAATTTTACTGGAGCCGATTATCACAACATGTGAAAATGGGGAAATTTTGTCAGATCGGGCCATCATTTAGCCCGGTTTTGTCTTTGATTATACTTTTGACTCATTTTTTTCCAGAATCAAGTATCATTTTAAGACAAAAATTTTGGAGCTAGATAAAAAATTCGTGGCGTGGATACATCCCCGTACAAATTCAGAACAAGTCCCGCACCCAGCCCTCGGGGGACACGACCTTGACGGCCCATAGGACCAAGCGTGAAGCAGGCTTAAAGGTGAAAGCGGTACTTCAGTGACAAATATTTCTACTTTACGGAGGAACCCACCATATAAACTCTTGTTACTCGGATGACTACAGGGAGTCTCATAAAATGCTTCCCAGTTTTAACTTAAATATCTCTCGGCCTGCTCATCTTAGCAAAACAAATGAGACGATTCCTAAAAGCGCAATGCTAAATAAGCACTGGTTTGTTAAAATTGAATAACTGCACTGAAAATGGAGGGTTGTCAAATGGTTATCAATTTTTCGGCATTTGCAAGCAACGTAATTACACCAGCGCATGCACTCGGTGACACCGTAATGATTGACCTATGTCCTATAATTCTTGTCAACATCAATGAAATATTGGTATCTAATATATATTTCTTAGTTTCACACATATTAATCATTGTTCTTCGTCGCATTGCGGTGTTCCTGCTTTCAAACTTAGGCTTGCTTTAATTAAATCGTAATTCATTTTATCACATTTTATCACACTTTTTTGTAAATTGTATATTTTTAAGTAGTTGGCCTTAATTAGCAATTTTAGTGTTTTTACTATACTTAGCTATGTACTAGCCAACTTTAAAGAAATTGATTATTATCATCGCCGATGATCGGCAATCTCATCGGCGATGGTCGCGATGAATTACGATTTATGAGAACCAAAGTCTTTGGAGAATCGGCGATCATCGGCCACCATCGCCGATCAACTTTCGAAAAAGAAATCCCTTCAGTTTAATCAAATAACAAAAGAATCTGCATTAAAACTAGTCTAAGATGCTGTTCTTCCAAAGGGTCGTGTTTTTAATTAGATTTGGTGTTTTCAGTCAGCTCTTCAAGTACTCCTTTAGTTCATTTTTAAAGCGACAAATATTCGGGAGTTCTCTAACAGCAACTGGAATTTCGTTCCAGACTTTTATAGCAGAATACCTATAACTATTTTTTGCATGCTCTGTGCTTAATCTAGGAATCTGAAGATCTCTACAGTTCCTTGTTGCATAGTTAGACTGCAAGGATCTTTGCCGAAATTTGTCCCAGAGGCTTTCAGGGCTTAATTTGTTCCTTATCTTATATGTCATGACCGATCTATCAAATCGAATTATATTTTTAAAGTTCAGCCAGTCACATGACCAGTTATCCTTATATCTGGCGTTTTCCACTATTGATCGGACCCTGTCCTGTGAGCGTTGGAGAGTATCAAGCTTCATTTTTGGAAGACTGCCCCAAATTTCATTGGCATAACGTAGATGGCTCTCCACAATAGCGTAATAGACACTACACAGATTGTTTTGGGGAATTATATTTTTTAATTTCTTTAACGATGCAAGTCCATCACATATTTTACCCTTAACAGTATTGAAATGCTCATCCCACTTTAGGTTCTCGTCGACAGTTACACCTAGCGATTTCGTCTTTGTGACACGTTTTATAACTGAATCATTCAAAATGAGTGCATTCGAAATATTCAACGTTTTTACTTTACGAGAATGGCCTTTAATCATGCATTCTGCCTTTGGGGGGTTAGGACTTAGTTTATTCATTCTCATCCACTAAGAAAGGTTGAGCAATTCCTGTTGCGCCTCGAAGACCAGTTTTTTCGATATCGTCCGATGCGATCGTTACATTGGTATCATCGGTATAGATACTACGTTGCGAAAATTTCAAACAGTTCTCAAAGTCGTTCAGGTAAATGATAAATAGGAGAGGTCCTAGGAAGGAACCTTGAGGTATACCGCATGTAACCTCCCTTGCCATTGATCTCTGTCATGCAGCGCAAAATTGCGTCCTCTGATCTAAATAGGACTGAAACCAGTTCCCAGGTGTCCCTCATACCGTATCTGCACATTTTTTTTGACTAGAATTTTGTGATTGACCGTATCAAATGCTTTCTTAAGGTCAAGAAACTCGGTTAGGTTCAATTTCTTGTTATCAATGTTTTCATACCAGTGATCGGTACTGCATATCAAAGACGTTATCATGGAGAATAGTTCACGAAAAGCTGACTGATTCTTGGTAATTATGTTATTTTCAAGAATATCTGATTGTGTACTATCCGCTCCAGCATCCTAGAAAAAATCGAAATAACCGAAATGGGTCTACAATTGTTTACATCTTTTGTGGCACCTGATTTAAATATAGGGGTTACTTTTGCAAATATCTGGGAATACTCCTTTTTCTAATGATGAGTTAAAAATCATCGACAAAGGCTTTGAAACAAGATCACCAACGTCTTTGACAATTGTTGTTGGTACTTTGCCTGGACCAGCTGCCTTTCATTTTTTAGCTGTTTAATTGTATTTAATATGAAACTGCTGTCTACAGTTTTAGATGTCATTACTTTTTGTTCTGGCTTGATGTTCTGGAGACACATATGAAAACAGAACATCGTAGCCTACGCGTAGACCCATTATTCCAAAAGAAGAAAGAGTCTACGAAACAAAGAGCAAAAGCTTGCTACGAGGTTTCTGGATTTCTGGAAACTTAATTTATGCAGCCTTTGTTTAGACGCGCTTCACAAATAATTTGAAAAGAGGATTAGAATAATTAATTGGGCGGCCGTAGCAAGCGTTTGCTCTTAGTTTCGTAGACCCTTTCTTCTTTTGGAATAATGGGTCTACGCGTAGGCTAAGAACATCGGCGATCATGGGCGATGAAATACGATCTAATGAAAACCAGGCTTTATCTGAATTAAAAAGGACGTTTTGCAAGACAACAGCATGAGTTGCTTTTGTTGACACCTAAATTCAAAGCGATTTTCGATTGCAGACAGACGAAATTCTCTCAACCGGTAATTCAAAGCTAACAAAGCCGCAAAGCTTCTCTGAAACTCAGGTAGCTCGCTCACTTGTGTTGCGTTCCAGAAATGGTTTTTAAACGCAAACATCAGTGTCTATCAAAAGAAGGAAGATATATCTAAACACCTACCGCGGGAATTTTATTTGTTTTGTATAGAAATCAATTTGGAGGCGACTCAATCCTCTTATTTTTTGGGTGCAATCAAAGCGTTTATTGCTCAGCTTCTGAGAAACAAAATAAAATGCCTGTGATAGGTTTAGATACATCCTCCTTCTTTCGATATATTTTTACGTTTGCTCTAAAAATCATTGCTGCAATGCACAACAAGCGAGATAGCTACGTGGGTCTCAAAGAAACTTTGCAGCTTCGTTTGTTTTGAATTCCTGGTTGAGAAAATTTCCTTTGTCTGCAATCGAGAATCGCTTTGAGTTTAGGTGTCAACAAAAGCAACTGATGCTATTGTCTTATAAAATCTGTCCTTGTTTGAATTATATCCTGATCGTTTCAAACCCCATTTCTGTGAGTTGGACGGGGGTCATAGTTTCAGAACTGGTAAGCATTTCAATCTACATGTTGCTAATGGCAAGCATTCGCTAGACGCATTGGCGCGGAGAAGGCGAAAATGGAGTAGGCATCAAATGGAGCAATTCTCCTCTCCTGTGCGAAAATGGTTTAATCCCATTAAATGGTATTTTAACACATTTTCAACAGTGATTAATTCCCATGGATATCCTTTGTCATAAATCTATGGCTAACAATAGATTTATATAACTGTCTAGACGATCCAAAGGCAATATCAACATTAACGGTGCATCGACCAGGAGGTCCGGGGGGGGGGGAACTGAAGTTTGAGCACTGGTACTGGCATGGTCAGAAAAATTTTCGAGTACAATTTTCCACACTATCTTTCAGCAAGTAGCAGGCACTACCTCTAAATTACCTGAAAACCTTTTCACTCAAAATTCTTACTAAGCTCAAAAAATTTTTGAATGAATATAGAGCTTCTTCTTCCAAACGAATAAAGGGTCTTCGAAACAAAGAGCAAAGACTTGCTACGAGGTTTCTGGATTCTAAAAACTTAAAGGGTCTGTTTCATCCAGCATTCCTTGCACGTGTCGTCTCTTGGTTTCCCTTTGTTGTCGCCATTTTCATGGGCCATGAAAATGGCGGCAAACAAAGGTTAGCCAAGAGACGACACGTGCAAGGAATGCTGGATGAAACAGACCCTTTAATTTATAGAGCTTTTGTTTAGACGTTTTTCACAAATAATTTGAAAAGCAGATTAGAATAATTAATTGGGAAGCGGTAGCAAGCCTTTGCTCCTTGTTTCGTAGATGCTGTCTTCTTTTGGAAGAAGTTGTCTACGCGTTGGCTAACTAGTGCTCATTTTGTAACTGCACTGTTTCGCGTTCAGAGTATTTTGTTTGGTTTGAAACAAAAAAATTTCAAAATTGGGCAGCTTTTTATCAGAAACCATGCACAAGAAACCATAGACATGTGCCTAAAACAATAGCATTTACAGGTTTTGTTAACAATTCAGCAACGGAGCTCCATCAGTCATTGCTATGTCTAATACAGCATGTGCAATAGCTTTACTTTATTCAGTAATATAATTGATTGGATAAATTTGACAAAAATCATCAATAATTAACTCAAAATATATATCCTCTGTTGGTAATAAAGTTATTTTAAGAGCAGAAATATTTATTTTGAAAGCTCAAATCTTTATCGACCTTCCAGCCAGAGCTTTGTATGTTGGCCAACACAACTTCTTGAGCACGGCAATCTCGTCCTCAGAGTGAGTGCGCTGCTCTACCTCAGCGTATGACGTAAGAACACCCTGGAAACGAGGTTGTGAGCACGGGCAAATAAGTCAAAGACTACTTTGACAAAATTTGAAAATCGTTTGTCATTCCAAAGCTCTTTTCCTCGCATTTTCAGATCATACATTAGATTTCAAAAATCATTCAGTTTTCATGAAAGCATTCTTGCAATAAATAAACAAATACTGATGTATATTCTTAGCCCCTGCCTGCTTATGCTCAACAACACCAATATAACGTCATTGGCCTCTGTATGCTGGACAGAACAGCCAAAACGCAACTTCCGCCTAACTGTTTAAGCAACAGGCAATGGTTGACTTTGTAATAAAAATAATATTATTTGGTTTTGAGTCAAGACCTATCAGAACAACGTAGCCTTGCAAAAACACAACTCATAATGGCAATTTTATTCATACTGCTTTGTTCGTCCGCGTTAATCTTAACAGGTAAGTAGTTGTATCATTCATTTTCATTCGTTTACAACAAAGTCCCGCCTTAAAGAAACTGCATTACAAGAACCTCAGGCCTGATTTCGCAGAATAAAATGCCTCTTTACAAGAAACAATCCAGGCCGATTCATTTTCAGTTTCTTATACATGGTATATAACAATATTGTAAGGTGTATATTTGAATGTGTTTCCAATAGGTCACAATTATCAATAAACAAGAATGAAAATTTCAAGCCCAAACTTTTATAATTTCGAGAAACTTTTGGTACTGGCTCAAACCGTTAGATCCTCGCATAACAGTGCAATTTTCAAAAATTCTTTGTTAACAATTCTAACAGCTGTTTGGAGTATCAAATTGTTTCTTATACCATGGTATGAACAACCTGTTTTGAAGAAGTATATCTTGACATAAGAAACCAATCAGACTGCCTATAAGTAACGAGTTTCTTGACCCTATTTTACCGGGAGAGGGCGTTTTTCGCCCCCCTCTCCCAAAATTTTTTTTAATAGCTCCTAAACGATGTTTTTTTACTGTATATCCAGAATTTCATCAATTGAGATTAGAAATTTGCCAGATGTCCTGCAACATCATTTTTTACTGGCATTTCAAAGATTTATTATCTTTTTTTTATATTCCATTAAAAATTTTACAAGACGAATTACCTATTACAATTCCTACTAATTACTCTACGAAACACTACAAGGACGATAATACCACAGGGAGCAATAGACTATGACAACCCCGTGGCAATTAACATAGAAAGAAATAAAAACTACCGGGTGAATCAGGAAAGATGTACCGCCCGCCCGCAAAGTCGCACCCAAGGGCCACCAACCGACTCGCACAATTCATTGCGAATTTACGATGCATTAAAGAGGCTATTACAAAATTATGCCCAGGCCTCAGTTGAAGAATTTGGGATTAGAATTAGGAACGAGTCGGGTGTGTGACCCTGCATCACGACTTCCCGAGCAAGCAAAACCCCTCCCCCAACCCACCCATTACATAAAAATACACATAAATACTACAAAAGAAATAAATCTACGTCGACAAAACAGAACTTTACAGATGAGATATTTTACGATGACGTACTTGGTGGTTGTGCGAGGTTTAACAAACTTTGATGTGGTCCTAATCGAATCGACCAGTTTCATGGATGAATTCTAGAGTCAATTCGAGAATATTTTTGCTAAGGTCATTGGGAAAGTCTTTGTCACCATATAATAAAAGATACGTTAAGGGTTCGTTTGGTATATATACATATCCAAGTGGTGTCGCAGTAACGCAAAAACTGTACGAGAAGATTTCGGCGTTGAATCTCAAAGGAAGGGCAAAGCAACAAAAAGTGTTTTATTATCTCTCTATGGAGAAGATTTTTCTCTTGAGCATACGAAAAATGAGCTAAAATTCCCTTTGAGGCAAAACGTTAAAGGACGTGATGTACCAATGTCCAATTAGCGCTGTCATTGCAAGGGAAACTCTCAAACTTAAACATATTGTAAGCATCAGTAACTTGAATGAATATGGCAAACAAGTACATTTTCAGAATTGACTCATCATTTTTCATTATAGGATATCCAGTAGACTTATCACGTTGAGTCCTAAGTCTAGGTATACAGTAGACTTATGACGATGAGTCTCTTGTTTCCCTGTGCTCTTTGACTTGATGATGGCGCTTCGGTCAATAGAGACTCATAGTATTACTATGAAAAACCTGGCCCTATTTAGGCCCAAACTGAGCAATTTCTTCAGTACCAATCAGATTGCGAGATTTGTGAGTTACTATTGTTAACGTATAAATGTGATAGAATTTTCGATTCGATTGAAGAATTGAAAACACTCCCATGGGATAAAGATTCGAAGCAATGATTCTTTCCTAATTCCATTGATGATTGAAGAAAATAGGGCCAAGTTTTTTATTGTTTCATGATGAGTCCCCCTTGAGCAAGGTTTACCGCAGGGATACGAGGGACTCATCGTCATCAGTCTAGGTATCCAGTACAATTGTTCCAGGTTTAGATTAACCATATTCGATCACATTGCTAAAATCTAAAATTAATTTTAGACAGCAAAATATTGCTAATCTGTTAAAAATTCACGTTGTTACAAGCATTTGAAGCGGGGAGAAATAGATTTCTATTTCTCCCTGGTTTGAATATCAAGCTTGAGTGAATGCTGACACAGACCTCCTAAATAGCATTTGTAGTGAAAGAAGAATCTTCCTTTTTTTCAAAGCAACTCAACTGCAATTTGGAACGCGCTTTTGATGACAAAAATTTCTTTGACATTAGATGATGATTATAGTTAGAGAAATCCCTTTGAGCACTTCTAAATGCCCAAATCTCTCATTGATGAAGTTTCCATGTTTTCGGATGCTTGAATTTTTAAGTAAATTTTGGAATGGTTACAAGAATTAAATCAAATTACTTTATAAGTCCGTTTTTGTTGGCTCTCATATGGTTTGACAAAGAATAGTCTTCTTGTACATAATTTTTGGCGCGCATCTTTGCAAATGAATGGTGAATTTGAAATTCACTGTACGCGGATTAACAAGACAGCAATTGGGTGTGTAATGTGGCAGGCCCGTAGCAGCTATTGGGGCCGGTCGGGCCCGGGCCCCCCCCAATAATTTCCAAAAGTTGCATTTTTTCATTCATTATATATAACGTAGAAAAATGATTGAACCAACGACAAAGTTACTCTCCAAAAAGTGTTCCCTCGTGCCCTCCCTCTTTCAGTACTGTCAACGTCCCCTAGGTGAGATAGGAAGATAAATATAAGCCACTCTAACTGGGAATCTAGAAATGGGAGCTTCTGTCTACTTTCCTTTCCTAATTAAACAGTTCAAGCAATCACAAAGGGGCTTGTGAAGTGTGTATTGCGAGTCAAGACCTATAACAACAACAAAGAAATTCGTTGCAGACTCCAATGCAACAAAATATGATTTAGAAGCTTCAGCTCAGTTGACATCAGAAGCCTTTTGTCAAGTGGCACAAAAAGTACCAAGACCTCAAGAATCTAAATCACCCACATCTAAACTAGGAAAACTTGCGATGCTTTTGACCAAGTATTCTTGTGTCGCAGTTTAGTTTCAGCCAGCCTGTTTGAAATACAGTTGTATTTATAAATTTCCTATTTCACCTGCGGACCTCCGACCATATAAAATTACCTTTCAGCATTCACAGAAGGGCGTTTCCAAAAGAAGAAAGGGCATGACACCCGAAAATCTTGCCGGGGAGCCCTTGGTACCGGTACCAACTCATAAGGTACCAGGTTCCACCCAAATTGAGGGTATTGGTACCACCAATTTTGGGGGAAGGAGCTATCATAAATATGACGAATTCTGAAAGGTCCACGTCAGTTCCTAGTGAGACCAATGGGCAAGACTAAACCACTCCTGAGCATGTCACCATGGCATCTGTGTCACTCACTGTCTGCACTGCTAAAAGCTAAAAATTTTGTTCTAGAAATTCCAAAATCATCCAAGGATGAAATTTTTATTGGTACCGACTCATATAAGCATGGTACCGGTACCCCTACCTTTGGTACCAGGTTCCACCACATTTGCACAATGTTGTACCTGGTACCACCCCTCTGGTACCATGGTACCACTACCCTGTCATCCCCCTCCAACATCTTCATGCCTTCGCCGCGAATTGGTGCCCCTCCAATCTGAAAAACGCTCCTACGGCCCTGAATGTGGCAAGAAAACATGACTGCGAATAAACACAGATTGGCTTGCTGGGATAAAAAACGCCAGTAATGTTTGTCTGGTTTTAGGCTTATGTCAGCCAAGTTTGTCAAAAATTATCTCCCCGAAGAGTGTTCTGAATTCAGAAGCAACTTCGGTCTTGTCAAAGCTAGCAGTGTTATACAGAGAACGTTGGACGCTCGATCCAAACCTCTTTTCAAGAAGTATAAAGGTCTATTTCAGAAAATGTTTTTCCTTAATATTCATGACCTTAGTCTGAAATTTCACAAAAGTTATGGATATCATCATGCAGGTTGTTCCACGGTGCCTACCTTTCATGAATGTGCTTGTTGTTGCCTACAGTCCTGCTTTCGTTACGTAGTACACTGATCAATGATTGCTGTCCTGTCATGGTCAGGAGGTGTTAGAATAATTTTGTGTTTTCAACTTCTAGTGTCGATGAGTTTCGGTATTTTTTATACGATATGATCACAGGGAACCAGACAGTGCAATTTATGAATGGTTAACACTAACAGAAGCTAGTATTTGAAACTCACTGTACGCGGATTAACAAGACAGTAATTGGCTGTGTAATGTGGCAAGAAAACATGACTGCCAAAAAAACACAGTTCCTGCATGAAAGGCTCCCGGGAGGCTCCCTTGGTTGTTCCAGTAAGCAATTGGCTTGCTGGGATAAAAAACGCCAATTCTCAGATACCTTTTGTTATCATGGCATGTCCGTCAGAGAAGAAACAGCGTGGATGACATCATCGTGCAGTCTGACATTAAGAATGGTATTGACCATATTTGCTCTTTGAAACGAATGTGCTAAGGCTAATTCCAGTCCTTGAAATTTCCTAAGTGGGCAAAGCTCAGTTTTTTGCGTGAGAAAATGTCCTCTGTGGCCAAAATAGAAAGTTGCATCTAGGCAGGCTTAAATTTCGCCCGCTCGGAAAATTCCACTGAATGGAAATTGGTTTAAGGAAGAGACCACCAGCTGTTGGCCTATTCGACGTTAAATCGCATTCACGAAAGAGCATTACGGTTGGTATGCAAAGATAATGAATCAGAACTAGAAAAATTGAAGAAAAAATATGGAACTATCCATCAGCACAATCTGCAGCTGCTAATGATTGAAATATTCAAAACGAAGAACAATCTAAATCCAACATTTATGAAAAACATTTTAATAAATAATTAATAATAATTCGAGGGACCTTTTTTGAGATATGTAGCAGGAAGCCAAGGGTGCTCACGGTACGATATGTTGCACATGCGCATGCGATTTCCGTTTTTTCAGCATGTCCTGGTATTTGCGTCTACCCAACACTCCAAAAATTCTTTTACGTCAGTTCTTATTTACGTCATCCCTCTTTGTAGCCTGCGTGCAGGCTCCACGCGCTACCCTCTTGGTAACTATCGCGGTTTTCTATCCATGCTGACTACTTTACACCGCATTGTGCAAAGATTGACCCTTCGACACGAACTTATATCCTGAACCAATATATTTGGTGACGTGCTTCAACACGTTGTGATTACAACAATGAAAGAGCCTTTTGATCTCACAGAGATAGTGTAACTTCAGCAGAAACTCGTATACAATCCAGGTACATCTGTCATTGCACTTTGAATGATTTCTCTGTCCTTGTGGATGGAAGACCACAATGTTTCTGGTGTTATTTTTTGCAATTGTTTGCGTCTTCAGAGGTTAGTTTTCCTTTTCACTAGGTAATTTTTCTTTTTGAGGGACCACAAAAGGAAACCCGGGGCCTTGATTGCGCATATTTTATAATCCGGACTCTAGGATCCTAGGACCCCTGATACCCCTGGGACCATTAACCCTATTAGTACTGGGGGGCGTTTTTCGCCCCCCCCCTACCACACTTTTCTACATTGCACTAACACGGCCAGTGATTTAACCATCAAATTTTGTGACTTTTAGTCAACTTTAATAGGCAATTAGATTTTTGACATTTCGTTGTTCTAACTCTGATCATGTGACTACAGCAATACCATATTTGGAGAGTGGTCAACAAAAAAATTCTTAAAACGTCCATAGATTTTGTCTGGTTTGCCCGATTGATCTCAAACATGCACCATTCGATTGCATTTGATGAGCAGTTTCATTTGATATATATATATTGCATATTTGATGACATCAGCAAAATATAATATCTATGATGTCATTGACATTTATGACGTCATTGCTCTAATGAATAAGTGTAAGATATAAAAAATTGTCCTCTTTTTTGCTTCGACTTATTCATTTGATTACTTTTGAGTCCATATTTGCTAGATAAAAGGACAGGACTTAGAAATAACTGCAAAGAAAGTCTGTACATGGAACAAAAAGCTAATTAGAAGCTAATTGTGCTAAAAATAGAAACTGAAAATATCTCAAAAGTATGTATTTTAAATCTGCAATATGTTTCCTACAATTTGAGACAGATTTGGAGAAAATTAGATGAGAGGTAAATTGAATAGAATTTTTCTTGTTAAGAAGGTAAAAAATTGCCAATTTTCCTTTGTTTCTTGGTTGCCTAGCAACGAAACGCGTGACTAATTAATTGTCATTGTTATATTTTAATAGCTTATTGTCTAAAGAACAATAGGAGTAAGTCTTATTGTTAAATCCCTTGTAGTTTCGGAGAAAAGGAGGGGGGCGAAAAACGCCCCCCCTCCAGTACAAGTAAGTAAAAAATCGCCCAGTACTAATAGGGTTAAGGGTTATCACCACACACAAACAGTAGGCCAACGTCATCAATAAAGTAATAAACAGTAGGTTGTGTACAGTAAATACTCCCTCTCTTCCATCCCATGAACTTTTGCTCCTATGGTATCATTTCGGTCCTATTGTTGAGATTATATTGAAGAGCACAGCGAAACTAGCCTCTTAATTTTACAATTAATTTTTTAAGACAAAAATTTTTCTGAAAAGTACCATTGTGAAATGGTCTAAAAATGGTCACAAAAAGGCAAAATATTTTAGCATGCTATACGTTGCCTCAAAGCATACATTTAGAGGATCAGAATGAGCCTACAATGAAAGAGATCGGTGAAGTCTGAGCCTAGATACAAGGAATTTTAATTTGCTGTCAAAACAGTGGCATGCCTCTTCCGGTCATGTAAACAAAGATCTGGTTTAGGCCCAACTTCAAAAATAAATATCTTCGTCTTCGTTTGATTGATCTCAAACATTTTTGCAGCACATGAACCCCTAGGTTATGGTTTATGTCATAAGTCTAAAGTTTTATTAGGATTTTAGTAACTTTATTTTTTGGCATCAATTTGGTAAAAAGGGCCTAATGGATCACAGTGAGCAAGGTTGTTAAGAAACTCCATGCCTCACTTTGGCATCGTTATGTTTCGGTATATTGACTGTGCGTAGATAAACTAGGTTGTAAATTCTATATGATCATGAAAAGGAAAAAGTCCATGCTAAATGGCATTATTTTCTACTTATTTTTTAGTCAATTCCCAGTGTTATGACACCAACAGAAATTGCTATTTCTGGTCAACAAGAGGAGAATGTAACAGGAATCCGCGTTACATGTTGGCATATTGCAAGAGAAGCTGCAACCAGTGTAAACCTGTTCCTCGTGCTGGCACTATAGGTATTGTGGATCTTCAATAATAAATGGCATAGGCCAGCTATTCTATTAGTCTCTTCGAGCGATCCGAGCTTAATCAATACAGCAAGCTGATGGCGTAAACGTAAAGCGTCCTTCCGCAATTAAAACTATATACAACTACAGGGTGTCTCAAAAAAGTACCCCCTTTTGTCTGGAAATAGGAACGAAGCGATAAGATATCATTACTCTCCGAGTAGTTAGCTAAATTTATCAATCGTCAACTAAGATTTACATACCTTGCATTTAAGAATCGTCTACCAAACACTAGAGATACAAGCTTGCAAAGACAAAATTTACAGTGCACCGAAAACCAGAAGTTTTGTAAAAGGGCCTAGCCATGATTTGTATTATTGATCTTTTTCAAAGCACCTGTAAACTTTAACTTTCAGTTTTTTCACTTTTGAAGAGGATGAAAAACACTCGTGGAAATCGCCTTGATTAAACAAATATAACAAAAATGTGGTAAGAATGATGAAGTCGTGCAACATCTCCCAAATAAGCATGCATGTGTTCCTTTTTGATTACAAAGTCCAACTTTGTAATCTAAGGGGGGACTCGATGTCAGTAAGAAAGTAAGAAAGAAAGAAAGAAAGAAAGAAAGAAAGAAAGAAAGAAAGTCACGCTCGTTAAAGCAATTGATTAACGTTTTATCTCTGCTAATTGGCACTGAAATAAAGAAAGCGCACATAAAGCGCATACAAGACAGAAGTTTCCCACGATCCTATAGCAACATTTGACGTCGGCTTATTTCATGTTAGACAGATTTGACACCATAAGATAGCTAAATTACTAGGATGTTTACCCTGGCACAGCAACAAATTCACCCAGAATTGGCACGTTCTCGACTTCATTAGCAGCTTAATTATGTCAAAACAATCGTTTTCTAGGACGAACGAATCATTAGCCACTTATTGATAGTACTCATTATGCAAATAACTCAACTTTAGAGGATGATGTAACCGGCGGCCTGCACAGAGGCTAGCATTTGCAGCATAACCAAAGGTAGAAGGACCTCCCTCCTACACAGCAACGGATGCAATCATCGCAGGTGAAGTTGAGACGAAAGGTGCAGAATCCCAGCAAGCAATGGCGCCATGGACTGGGGGAAGGGACGTGATCACACGGAACCAAAACATCTTCATGCATATCATTCTGCACAGAGGAATCTTCGTGACTGCTTGTCTCAAATTAGATGCCCGCGAATAGCAACAACTGAAACGTTCTGTAGGGTTCTGCATGGATAATTTTGCGTTATCGTAAATCTCACATGACATCTCATTTGACACAGATGCACCAATAGTTTTGTGCACGAACTATAATCAAACTAGGGGTAATGACTTTTGATTTTTGCGTATCATTCTCGTTTGACATAAAGACCAAAATATTGCCATTGACCTTGAGGCGATTCTTGTCCTTATACTAGGAGCAACACTCATCTCTCTGACTGTAGCAAAAAACAGAATCAACGATCATTTGGGGTTATGAAGAAATCAATAATCAGATATTCTTATGCTTGTTTAGCTCAGGACGGACTTTGTAATCATCCAAAAGGATCTTATGTTCTTCTTCTTTGACACTTGGAGTGGAATGCAATGCACGGATTGATTCCTCAAAAGAATAGCTATTTGTAGAACAATTGAAGCATTTCAAGGTATAATTCTTTTCAATGGAGGAAGCTAAAGGTCAAACTCGCAATTCCTGTGCCTTTTATAACACCTCTGGTTTCGGGTACACTGTAAATTTTGACTTTGCAAGCTTGTATCTCCAGTGTTTGGTGGCCAATTTTTAAATGCAAGGTATGTGGATCTAAGTTAAAGATTGATAAATTTAGCTGTCCACTCGGAGAGTACTGATATCTTATCGTTTCGTTCCTGTTTCCAGTCAAAAGGGGGTACTTTTTTCAGAAGGGGGTATTTACAAAATCCAATGCATGTTCATTTCTCATGTCTACCAAAAACCTCACTTAAGGTAACTCTGCTTTCCGCTCTAGTGAGCAGCGAGTTGCCGTTTTGCAAAATCACTGTACTGATAAAGAGGTCAATTTCTCCAATACTATTCGGTCGATCGAAAATCGGTAAAAAGGGTGTCGTTGTACATAGTCTTGGCAATCGAAAGATATGCAAATCGCAATGGCTCCGTTAAGGCTGGCTTTGTTAATTATTTTTCAAAACTTTTTGTTTTATACAGAAAATTGGATTTATCTCCAAAACTGCTCGAAAATTTTTCGGTTTTCTTTCGCTATATCTTTAGCTAGATTGTTGATCTACAGCTTTACAAAGTCTGCTTGAAAAAGCTAGGCTAGATTTGTCGCAATCGAAATTTATATTTCTGTTTACTTTTCGACAGCGAAGGGTAGAAACCTTGTCATCAATCAAATGTCATCAATCAAAGTCTCGTGATTCAAAAACGTCTTAATAATGCTAATTATGCGGAACTATTCGACTACCAATGAACTAAAATTACGTAATTACATACGCAATCCCACAATTCATAACAATAGGTATTAATTATCCCTTTCAGCCTGTTTGAGTAATGAAACATGGCTATATTCCTTCTTGGGGGAATTTTACCAAGAGTGAAATGCAGGGGCGTCATGGGTATCAGTTGACAGGGCGGGGGGGTCACAACTTGCTGATTTTCCAACGAATAACGACGTCAAAAACCTTTGACGTCATCAGGTGCATACGCAGTTTTCTTATGAGAAAATTTTCTGATTGACGTCATCTGTTGTGAAAGCACATCATAAACTCAAAATATAAGATACAAACCAAATGTTGTTACTGGGTTTAAAAATGATTTGCAAACCGAGAAAGCAATACTATGACTTAAACATTATTCAATCGCAACTGTATCATCACGTGGCCGGTGTAAATTAAGAGAGGGTATGGAATGATGGTGCTTGGGGGGCGAAGCTCCCAGGAAAATCGTTGGGGACACGCCCTTTACTTTGTGTTGCATTGCATCTCCCAACATCATACTTGCCATTAGCGATAAGAAATTTTGATAATTTGTGAAAACTATCCTATAAATCAGAATACAACGAAAATTTTTAAAGAAACATCTTTTACTTTGGTTTTCAGTGCATCTTTCAACATCATGCTTGCCACCAGTGATAAGGGAATTTCGATAACTTTGTGACAATTATTCGGTAATTGAGAGTGCGTGGGAAACTTTTGAAGAAACGTCCTTTAGTTTGGCAATGAATGCATCTCCCAACATCATGCTTTCCGATGAGCGACAAGGATATTTGATAATTTTGTGATACTTATTCGACGAAAAGAGTGCCAGAAAAAACGGCTAGCTTAGAAGACAACCCTTGTCTCCATATTAAGATGACATTACAATTCACGAATCGAATGAACAGTATGCCATTACGTAATTCTACAGTAGTACGTAATTTCTTCTTAGCATTTCTAGGAAAAAGCAATGCACCATCAGCAATACACCACCACCACCAAAAATTCCGGAGACGACTCGAAACAAACAACTGCGGTACTTAAAAGACGGACGACAATGAATCGTCGAAATACACCATCAAGTCAGTGTGGCAGATGGAATGATTCGATTCTAATATTTATGAATGTAACGTGAACTAGTGGAGTGACAAACACCTAGTTTGTGCCAAATGCCAGACCATAATAAATTTCCGATAAATTTCTACATTCTGAATATCCGACGCCAGGGGGCACGTGTCCCCTGCCCCCAAGCCATGACGCTTCTGGTGAAATGGAAATGTCCGTTTCCTTTACTTTTTCCCTACATTTCCATGCAGAAACTATACCGGGTGAGCCAGAAAAAAGTTCCCACTTTTGAAAATTCATAACACCAGCGCTACTTCACAGATTTGAATCATTCAAATTCTAGTTAGAAGCCGAAAGATCAAAGTATTTTTGTGATTTTTCTCGCTGTCCTACCAGCACGACAAATATAGGTAAATTCAACTTTACAAAAATTTCATGGTTGATTGATTACTGAAAAATGGCTAAAAACATCGATCAATTCATAAATGACCTCTCGCACAGAATAATGAAGGAAATGCAACTTCTCGTGGGTGAGAGATATCCTCTAGGGATTGGTTTCCTTGGCATTGAAAATCTTTCGTATTTGTTTGAAAATTGATGTCTTATAACTCTTGAGGGAGGTAAAACATCCATGGCCTATTGTTCGATTTGAATAGAATCCTTAAGATTTGATCAATGTTTTAGGCCCTTTTTCCGTGATTTTGCAACCATGAAATTTTTATAAAGTTGAATTTACCAATGTTTGTAGTGCTGGTAGGACAGCGAGAAAAATCACAAAAATACTTTGATCTTTCGACTTTTAACTACAATTTGTATGATTCAAATCCGTGTAGTAGTCTTGGTGTTATGAACTTTCAAAAGTGGGAACTTTTTTCTGGCTCACCCGGTAGTGAAAGTTTAATATAATTTATGTGATATGCTTATTTGACGATGTCTCATAAAGGGTGTTAGGACACAGATGTTTTGATTGATAATATATTTACTTTGTTTTTGTCCTTGTTTCTTGCTTCCTTGTCTTGCTTTTTGCTCTACTTCGTCTTCAACTAATGTGTGCAGCTGAACGTGGGTTTAGGCCCAATCGCTCTCAAACTGTTTGAAAGTTCCTCCCTTCTAATTTCATCTCTTAGTGCGCATTCGCAAAAGAAAAGTTCTGCGGTTGGAAACTTTTCTTTTGTTGTGGCGCATAAATACAAGGGAGTTTGTAAGGGAGTTTTACTCGAACGACTTGAGAGCAGTCTGGCATATATGGCAAGCAAATGCACATGAACTTGAGAAACCTGGTTTTTCGACGAAAAACCCACTTTTTCGATCGATAAACTAGGTTTTTCACTGATAAGGTAGGTTTTTCGACCGATAAAGCGGGTTTGTCGGTGAGAAACTAGGTTTTTCGTTTCAAAAAGTAGGTTTTTGGCGAAAAAGTTTGTTTCTCACTGAAAAATTAGGTTTCTCGATCGATAAAGTGGGTTTATCACCGATAAAGTGGGTTTTTCGTTTGAAAAAGTAGGTTTCTCACTGATAAAGTAGGTTTTTCGCTCGAAAAAGTGGGTTTCCATCGATAAAGTAGGTTTTTCAATCGATAAAGTAGACTTCTCAATCGAAAAAGTAGGTTTCTCGCTCGACAGTAGTTTTTCAACTAAGTAGGTTTTTCAACAAAGAATCCAATTTATCATCGAAAACCCACTATATCGGTGAGAAACCCACTTTATTGATGAAAAACCTACTTTATCAGTCGAAAAACCTACTTTATCAGTGAGAAACCTACTTTTTAGACGAAAAACCAAATTTATCGGTGAGAAACCCACTTTATCGATTGAGAAACCTACTTTTTCGAGCGAAAAACCTACTTTAGGGAGCGGTCACTTTTAATCCCGGGTACCAGGGCGGAGGATAATTTCGCACAATTAGAGAAAATTTCATACCCCATCTTGAACATTGAAACCGTTTTCGTACCCCACCATCTTTCAGCAAAATGGTTTAGTACCCCCATCCAGAAGTCTCTGTGCAAAAAACATAGATCTATGGAAAGATACCAAGTTTTCCTAGGCAATTTTCATACCATTCAAGTGATTCATCATTTCCAAGTGTCTGTTAATTTTTCTTTAATCTTTGATCAATCTTTTAATCCAAAATTGTTTCAAACTAAATAGTTTTGTACCCCATAGGAATTGCTCTTAATGTATTTTCGCACCCCCACGAAATAGTGGGAAAAAGTTTCATACCCCTGCCAAAAATCCTCCATCCCGGTACCCAGGATTAAAAATGACCGCTCCCTTATCAGCTAGAAACCTACTTTTTCGATGAAAAACCCACTTTATCGGTGATAAACCCACTTTATCGATCGAGAAACCTACTTTATCAGTGAGAAACCCACTTTTTTGCCGAGAAACCTACTTTTTCAAATGAAAAACCTAGTTTCTCACCGAGAAACCCACTTTATCGGTCGAAAAACCTACTTTATCAGTGAAAAACCTAGTTTATCGATCGAAAAAGTGGGTTTCTCGTCGAAAAACCAGGTTTCTCGAATCCTTGTGCATTTCGCTTGCCATAGGCATAAACTCATGCTCAGTTGCACACATCAGTTGAAGACGAAACAGAGCAGAATACAATGCAAAAAAATAAGACACAAGGATCAAAACAAGATAAGAAAATAATCAACTAAAACATCCGTTTCCTAACACCCTTGGTCTCATCGAAGGATTCCACTTCACTTCACTTGCGGGATGAGTGGCCGAGTGGCTTCTACAATCTTCGTCAGGTGACTGAAGTTAAGCTCGGTCGAGTGAGGTCAAACTCCGGATGGGTGACCTCGGAGGCCTGACCTCACAACTCACTTCGTCGTCCTTTGGAAGGGACGTTAAACTAGGGGTCCCATGCCTGGATGCGGCATGCACAGTGGGCCTAAATTAGCTTTCAGTAGCTAGAAATCCTGAGAAGCCCACTCAAAACAAATTGAAAACAAACAAAAAACAAAACAAAACTTGATACATGCTATAAAAATGCATCACCAAAGTGCACAACGTTTTCTGCAGACTGTGGCTCAAAATATTCCAAGCCACCTTATTTCAAGTCTTTCCCATTATTTGGAATATGTTTTTCATAGCTTCAAGGAAGTGTGACCGTTGATACAATTGACAAAAAAATGAATAGGAGCAGCTAATTTTACGGATCCCGTAAAACGTTACAACCTTTTCCGGACTTACTGAGTGCAGACGAGAACTAATTCATCCTTTCAGCTGTGATGGCTCACCAAAATTGCAGAGACATGAATGGATATTGTAGTGGATGGGCAAAAAATGGAGAGTGCAAACGAAACCCAAGGTATATGATGACAATTTGCAAGAAGAGCTGTGGGAAATGTAAAGGTAAATGATCGTTTGAATTTTAGCAATTGTTTTCAAACAATTCCCAAAATTTTAAATCCTTATTTAGCTATACACTAATTTATCGGGGCTCGCTCTCTCAATTCCGTTTGAAACGAGAATCTTGCAGTGTTTTAAAGGTAATGCCACATATGCTGTTCATCTTGCTTTCAAAATGAAAGCGTTATTTTGGAGAAAACTTTTTGTAAGTCAAAGAGAAGCAAACCCAGCGTTCATATGTTTTATAATTGCTCCGATACAAATGAATTTTAGACGATCACTTTTGGATGGCTTTGGTGAAGCCACCAAGCAAACTGCAGAAAACATTGGCAAAACAAGAATACGTGCCAAAGTATTGGGTTTACAGTGGACTTGGTCCAAATCTCGCCCTTGATCAGCAAAGAAACCGGGAGGGGGGCAAGAGGAAGAAGAAAGAGAAAGGGAAAGGAGAGCGAGACTTGTGAATGACGTGTTGCGAAAATAAGACCAGTCAAGATCTGGACCGGCGGTTCTTTCATGATAACGGGGGAGCCAATTAAAATTGAGCAGGTGAATGCCGAGGCTTGTTTTCGGAACGCGTAGTCTACGAGTCTCGCTCTCCTTCCCCTTTCCCTTCCCTTTTTCTTGTTCATCTTCCCTCCCATTTGTTTATTGATCAAGCAAGTCCAGGTTTACAGATATGTTTACAGTTGACGACGGAGCTCCAACTTAACTCTATTCTGCCAAGGGGGTAAAGCTTCCCGAACCTCACGAAACTTTCAAAGATAGAACGGAGACGTCACAGGATGGAGAAGTTTAATACAGCTTTAACTCCGACATAGTTAAACCAGCTTTATTTACACCAGCTTAAATTATAACCAATCAAAATGCATTTGATTTATTGTTATTGAATTGGCCAATTAGAAGGCCTCATTTGATAACCTAGCTTAGTTTAAACGGTCTTAACTTGCAGTGTGAATGGGGTAGAAGTTGTCTAAGACCACATCTGCATAGTAGATGCATGGTCGTCCATGGATTTTCATTATTGGCAAAAGGCAATACAAAGCGAAAGACTTTGGAAGAGACAATTTTCCTTGAATTGGGAAATTTGTTACCGCAAGTACATAAGGAACGCTCCTCATTTATGTCATCATTACTTCTTCTCTCACGCTTTCTAGCGTTGCATTCTTGTGTCGCATTCGTTTCTCCATTTTATCAATACACTATTCTATCAATCGTTCTTTCACTCTCTGCATCTTTAGTTTAAATGTACTTTTTCATTACCACTGATAAAGGGTCAAGCCCGAAACAATTAGTATATCAAGGTCTACGCTATGTATTGTTATTAAAGTTATTTGTGCATACACCTTTTCAACTAATTGTCTCGTTTTGGAAATATTTGAAAATTTCTTGATGCGTAATTTCTGACCACGGATTCGGATTCAGCACCCCAAGTTTAGTCTAGTAGCAAATTCCTAGAGTCTGCGATTTCCATTTTATGGAAATTTGAGAATTTATATGGGTTTTGACAGTCAAAATCGCTCGGGTTACCGCAAGTACATAAGGAACGCTCCTCATTTATGTCATCATTACTTCTTCTCTCACGCTTTCTAGCGTTGCATTCTTGTGTCGCATTCGTTTCTCCATTTTATCAATACACTATTCTATCAATCGTTCTTTCACTCTCTGCATCTTTAGTTTAAATGTACTTTTTCATTACCTTACACCCTCAGTCATTATTCGCGGTCAAATCCTTCATAAATTTTCAAATTTGTTATCCTCATAAAATTAAATTTGCTAGCAGTAAGATCATGAAATTTATAATTAGACTTAAGTTGGGGCACGGGGTACTGAATGTGAATATGGGGTCAGAAGTTCATATGGCGCAAGCTAAAGAAATTTTGAAACATTCCAAAACGAGGTCGCTTACTTGAAAAGGTGTTTGATTGGTATTGTAGCTGCATGCACAAACAAACATTTCATAAATATCAGTGCATTTTCAGTTCAACACGAGTTGAGTTTGACAATTCGCTTATTCTACCTTGGACTTAACAATTCTGAACAAATGCGGAGATTTTGTGATATGAATGTGATTCAAACAAAATGACTAGTCTGGCTGCAAAGCTCCCAGAATGCAATGATCTTATATCAACTCACTGACCGCGCAGACACTAGGCTTGCAGAAGCTAAAGCTCCCCCCCCCCCTCACATTTTTCGAGGACATGTGTTGGAATTTTAGCAAATTGAGAAAATGTTGTTTGTTGAGGTTGAAGTCACCTATTTTGATGTTTTTCTGAAGGAGCTACGAAATTTATGTAATAGGAATCTCAACAGATCGAGCTCTTGGTGTACAATTGCCTTGGCATTGGTTTAAACTCAAAGAATTTTATGTTATTCTAAAGAAATACCTTGAAACGATATTCACTTACAAATTTTATGATTAGCTTCTAGTATCCAAATGTAGATAATCGACTCTTCTAACAGTAAATTGGCAGTAAGAAGGCAGTTAATCCCCCCTTCCCCGAAAGGGCATTTTCCGACGAACAGACCTTCCACTTGTTCCACTTTTAAAACGCTGCGCGGTCCCTGTATCAGCTTGTTCAAATGACTATACAAATAATGGAAGAATCTAATGGCTACTGATCCCAGTGACTTTCTATGACCATAGAAAGTGAGCATTTGAAGGGCTGTATTTGGTTATTTCAGTCTTGTAATGCGGCAATGAAACAAAGGTGTATTGATCAAACTTTGCCGCAATCGCAGCATTGAGAAGCCAAGATTATTTTACACTAGGAAGTAAAAGCGCTCGCTTCGCTCGCGCTTTAACATTCCTAGCTCCTGCGGAGTGCTTTATATGGTTACCGTACTCCTTCAGTGACCACCATTTAAATTCAGCATGAAATCAGGGTTGGTAGATCTCCGGACCGCCCCGAAAGCAAACCAGGGGTCGGAAAAAGGCCAGATAAAGCAAAGCCTTTCAAAACAATGACCCATTGCTGTACCACCTATTGTTCTATTGTTATTTCAAGCAATGGACACTTGCATTCCATTGTTTTCACATACTATATTGTGTAGCTCCGATGAAAACCCTGTATCTTTGATGTTGCCTTGCAAAGAAAAATGTCCTAGATTGTGATTGTCTGTACTCCAGTTTGAAGCGAATTGAATGAAAATTGACCAAAAATCTTAAAAGAAGCCAAAATTAAGCCAAACAGCCAAAGTTAATTTTTGAAGCTTCCAAAATTTTGCTGAAAAAAAGCCAAGTTACCAGCCTTGCAACAAATCAGATCAGTTATGGTCATTCATAAGAATTCAAGTAACTAAGTAAGAGTGGTATGCTATACTCCATAAAATGAGAAAATCAGACATGTCTCTTTCTATAACATTCCTTTACTCCCAAATAAGCCTCACATAAACCTCAGCAAAATTGTCACGTTTTCAGCACATGAATCCAGTAGCAGATGCTTCAGGGCTCCCTCGTGTCTCTTAGCTTCAGAATGATTAATGAGACAATTGCGCCCTTCGCCCCTGGCCACTGTTTGAAATTCATTCAAATGATAAAGTTGGTCCCCTCAATTTTTTTCTGAGTTCCTGAGGAGCCATTGTCACTTAGAGTTTTTTGTGTACAGGCTGCATCTTCAGAAAGTCTGTAAATCAAATTTGGCGTAGTAAAAGGTATCAGTCTCCTCAGTTCATCTGCTGCAAAGTGAATACATATTTCCGCTTACGTATGCCTTGTTTTATTTTCAAATAATCTGACATTGCAACATGCCTGCAAAGGACCCTGGGTGACAATGGCTCTTTAATTGCTGCCGACCATTGATGCTCTAAATCTACTATAGATAGATGATACATCTGTCTCTAAGCCAGCGACGTACCCAGGAATTCGAAAGGGGGGTCAGATGGTTGTTTCCATTCATACAGTTTAGGTCAAATCTGGAGCCTATTGATAAAGACATATCATGCATAGATTCGTTTCAAATATCTAAAAGAAAGTTGGCTCCTAGGGTAATTCTTTGAATGGTCAGATTTGGAGCAAAAAGCCTCTCCCTTCCACGCTCCAACGTCGCTTGGAAATGTTGCTAACTTACTCGACCATTTTCTTCTCAAATTTAAAGAAATGAAAGTGTAAATAAAAGCTGAACAGTATGCTTTTGAGCATATCCTTTTTATTTGCTTTTGCTAATAAGAGCTCTTCTTTTTCTCCACTGTGAATCGCCTTTTCATTGCAGTTTCGATCTTACTTAAGGATTTCTGACTTTTAAATAAAGTTTCCTAATCTTCTCGAATTTGACAAGTGGCATTTCACTCATTCGAAAAAGGGTGCGAGATTTTTTCAGAACAGAGGAATTTTTACGGATTTTGGTGGAACATTCGGGGAAACAAAAGGACTTTTGCAGAAGATGTACAAGAAGTTTGAAATGCCCCTCGGAATTTGAGGGCAATGTCCCCAATCCCCACAATTTCTGCCACTGTTAAAGAAGCCTACCAATATTTAGAAATTGCTCTAGTGCCTTCGCAGTAATACAGGAAACTGCGAAGGCAGTGTATAGTATGATACAGGAAATAAGTGAAAATAAGTCAAACTATGCCAAGGCTTTCCATGAATGAAATGAATAGCTGCTAAGTTATATTTTCTTGCAATGAAAATATCAATCTTTTGATGATATAAGAATGGAGTTTCTTATCAGCAGTTTTTTTGAAAGAAACATTCGTGCTCAACTGTACACTTATAAAATAGATGTGTGCATTGATATGTAAGGAATTGGAAATAAGGTGCTCTGTGAGAAAATACTATGGTATGTTAGAATTCAGCTTTTCATATGAATAAACTGCGATTTTATTGAAATATGGAATATCTTGTTGGTTCCCATAGGTAACCTTTAGCCTCAAAGGATTCAGTGGCATGGGATATGTCCTTTCAATCGGACTGTACGACCGCACGACCCCGAACCCTGTGACACTGGATCATACGACCCCAGACCATACGATTATACGACCATTCGACCATACGACCCCGGTCCAAAGTTTGATACATATAGCTTAAAAAATTTTTCACCACCGATGGTTTAGTGAACACGCAAGACATTAGTACGTGTCAAAGTTTTCTTGGTCACGTAGAATTCTGTGTATTCATACTGAGCTAGCCAGTTGTTGTGAGCTAAACCGGCCCCTCTGAATACAATTAGAATGGATGAATATCTATGTTGAATATGCACAAAATTAGTTGTCAACTTTGTATTTGTAATTAGTGGTTTACTTATCTTTCTTTCTATCTTTACTTTATGTTGTGCGTTTTTATGTATTGGCCAAGGGGTAGTCATGGTCTTTCGCTCCCCATGGTGTCGTACCCGTAGTGTTGTAAAAGTAATTAGGGGTAGTATAGTAGAATGTAAAATTTGTATTGTAATTAGTTTATATGAATAAAAAAAAATATCCACAAATATGCACTTCTTCAAATTTTCCATGTTTCAGTTAGAAGGCCATGAAAGTAACAGACTCAGAATGGAGGGCTATAAAGCATTTCGACCGTTAGGGCTACTCCAGTCTTTCTAGCCATTCTAATTTTTTAGAATAATAACAAAGAAGTAAGAAAGTTATATCTTAAATGCAAACATTTCTTTATTATCATCCAGATCCCCAGTCACTCATGTGCATATCTATTGACGTTGAAAATAATGGAAGTATCAATACATCATAACAAAGTCTTGTTAGCCAAATACATAAAACTTTGGCCTTGGGTCACATTGTCGTATGATCTGGGGTTGTAAGTCCCGGGTCGCAGAGTCCTCGGGTCCGGTCAAAAGAACGTCTGAGTTTTTTGTGCGAATGATGAACAGATAACGTGATGGGGCAGATTTTCAGTATTGCGAGTTGGCAAGCTAACGGCTGCATGCATGATATAAGTAAAAAGACTTCAGAAATGATCTTATGGCAGAAAATCTGTCCATTGTTGGACCTTTTATGCTGAATTCTCTTTCAGAGTTCGTAAACAAGTAGTACAAAAGATGATTCTGATAGAAGGAAAATAGAGTTGAAGTCATTTACTAACTCGTCGAAAAATAGACCTAGGTAGGACCTTTCATCCTTATTTACATAATTTTGAAATGATGGAAAAGCGATGAATCAGGGGAGTGGCAAAGGCAGGTACTGGACTCGAAGTAAGCTTTGCTTAATTCATTACTAAACTTGCATTATTTTCATTCAACAGCAGACAAGAAATAGCTATTTCGTCATTAAATAAGAAAATCGTTTCGCCAAATTCAGACTCTGCACACTTCAGTTATGTTACTTAGCTTAGCCCCAGCGATGAGTGAATTGCTGAACTGTGATTGAGGTTATTTCCAAGTCACCCTTTTTGTAATAACCGAGGCTCTCCCTCGCTGTGAAACTTTAACCATACTCTTCTTTGATAAAAAAACTTGGTTAAGGAACAGTTTACAATCAAACATTTCTTTATACGGGTAAACAGGATTTCTTTGGATTTGGCCTTGAGCCAGTCATCCCGTCAACATTTGGAAATGCTCTTAGGGTCACAGGTCTGATTTGTACTGTATGCCATTTTGGCCGAAGCAGAGAAACTCGTGCTTTGCGTGTATGGCCTTTAATAAAAGCGTCAAAAATCAGTTTGAAGAGTAATCACTTTGTAACTTGGGCCAAATCTTCATTAAGAATTGAGTAAAGTTTCTATGCGTTGCAACCAGTAAATTTATAAGCAAAAGACCGAAAAAACTACAAGGGCAAATTCTTAATTTGTAGCGCTGCGACAAAACCAAGAGGAGAGCCTCTGCAAAATAGAGCAATAACTTCATTGTATCCAACGTGAGCATCGAAATACCTTACCACAAGCCAGATAGATGCTGCAGCTAACATAATATCAACTATTTGCAAGCTTTTACTCCCTCGGTGTCTGGAAAAAGCAGCTACAAAACTTGTTTTTAGCTCAGGTTAAACGCTGCCATCACATTTCTATGGCTGCCATCAGCATCCACAAAGAAAGGTCGAAGGTTAAGGCCTATTGTTGAATTGAATTGCTAAAATTTGGGTACAAAACCCCTCCTCACATTACCCCAAGATACTGTACGAAGAAAAGTATTGGACCACAGGCAAGCCTTTATCGTCAGCTATTTTACATCTTTTTTCTGAAATTTTTGGAGGTAAGCAGTAGGCGTGAGGAGTTGCGTGCGGGAAAGTGTCACAAACAGGAATGTGCGTAACAAAACTCTTCATCGCTTATATACATAGATTGAATTGGGATTTATAGCCACAAATCAGAGAGCTGCAAAACTGTGCTGATGTAGTGGCTAGTAACGTTTACATTGCTAGAAATCAATAGGACAGTCTCGTTTCCTTTGAAAGTGAGACACACATTCTTTGCGCCATATGACGTCACTTCGCTCAAACTGCTTATATTTCAATACTTTGAAGTATTGTACAAAATATGTTACATCATCCATAGCAGCTTTATCTTGTATTTTATCCTGAATCATACCAACACCGGACATGTCCTTCAATTATACTCATCATCAGAAATTTCTGAAACTTCAGATCAAATCATCCATTTTGATCGATCTGTCATGACACACAAAATAATCAATAAACAATGCCCCGAGAGCCTCTGGGACAAGTATACTCAGCGGAATGAAATCTCTAGGTATAACACAAGAAACAATAGAGATCTCGACATTCCAAAGTTTAAGCTTGAGTGTACAAAAAGAGGTTTCCACCTCTCTGGGCTGAAAGCCTGGAATGAAATACCTATTGAAATAAGGGAAACCCCCTCACTCTGTCAGTTTAAAAGAAAATTAAAAACGCATTTAAAGAGCTCAGCAAACCCCTAACTAAAGCACGACTCTCAGGAAGATCAGACATCAGACTGAACTCAGTCCAACTTTTAACAGCTATTTGAATTTTTTTCCTTCTTTTCTTTTCTATTTATAAAATTATAACATGTTTTATATTATTTAAAGCTGATGAGATATCGTGTAAAAATATGAATTTAATAAAAAAAAAATGATAAATAATAAGATCCACTTTAGTCAATTGATTCATGGGTAGTAAAACACCGCCGTTATGATTCAGCATGTGTGCTACTGTGGAGGAAATTGTATATCTTTCTGTGTAACACAGAAATGTGTAGGGGATATTGGAGTTACTTGGAAGATACCACAGTAAGTTAATAATTTGAGTCTGGAAACGAACAAAGCAGTGGCAATGAATAATAATAATAATAATGGAAACTTTCATTCATATATCCTAAAATACATACAAAGTAGAATAATAAGTATAACTAAGCTATGTAGTAAACTCTCCATTACAGG
Organism: Aurelia sp. 3 sensu Dawson et al. (2005); assembly: GCA_964020215.1. NCBI lineage: Eukaryota > Metazoa > Cnidaria > Scyphozoa > Semaeostomeae > Ulmaridae > Aurelia > Aurelia sp. 3 sensu Dawson et al. (2005). Next base: position 7,881,192 of record OZ026587.1, read on the forward strand.
GCATTAACTACATACTCACACAGGCTAATAAAAAGTGATAAAAGTTCTAAAAATTATTGTTCAAAAGGATAAAAGTTCGGGTTTGGTCCATTCTTTATTTCTGCGACAAAAAATGAAATAGGAAGTACGAATACAAACGTTAATAATGCTTTTAGTTAGATATTGAATTTCTGTCTTTGGAATCTTTAGCTTTGTCATAATGTCGAGAAACTTCTTGCTGTCTTTCTCAATAAAACCGCAGGCACCCATTGAAATGTTGGCATACACAACATCGTCATATGATTTCTTTAATCTGTCAACTAGAGCCTTGTATTTTTCACGTTTCCTTGTGCTATTAAGCTCCATATTAGTTTCAAAACCTATTGTAAGCTCTAATAGCATAACGGCTTTCTGTTGGACTATGACAATATCGGGCCTCTCTTGCTCACCAGTTATGACACACGGAGAAGCAAAACTCGGTAAGTCCACAAACAAATTACTGCAGAATCTTGTCAGCGAGTTTGCTATCACTTGAAGTACTGAGTCATGCCTCCAAGTATAACGACCATCAGCAAGAGAGACATTACAACCAGCAACAACATGACCGAGTGTTTGGACTTGATGACAAAGAACGCACAGTTTATTTCCAGAGTAACCCCAAATGTGCATGTTGCTCATATTTGAAAGCGTGTTATTCAAATACCTTATGGTAAAATTGAATATATTCTTTGGCATGTATTTCTGTACCGTACACCAAATGGATTTTGTGCTTGTCAAAGTCAAATCCCATGCGTGGCGTGCTACCAGTCCCTGGGTGGTAAGATCTTTCTTGACTTTCTCCGACATATTCTGCCTTATTGATTTAAGGACATTTCTTGTTGAATTGAATGAATCGTATTGCTTACTTTTGTCATTGGAGAGATGATACAATTGGTTTATGTCTTGGTTTTCTGAGTTTTTAAGGCATTGTCTCACTACAACTTGACACTGCTTGAATTTTGTACTGATGTCATGTATATCCAAGCCAAATTGGCTTTTTGAAAGCATAATTATAGATAATGTCCCGGAGGCGGGAATTTCCAGCCATCGTCGGAGATAAGTATGGGCGAGACTATCTAATTGATTTACGACCCACGTCTGTTCTATATCAGCAATCGTCAGATGCCACGATATTTTACTCATGAAGTAGCGCGAATACAGTAAGATTTTGTTCTTAGAATGTAATGGCAAACTGTCTATTTTGTTCATAATCTCAGAAGACATTTCTAATAATAGTTCTTTGTGCTTTTGGTTGTTTGTGCATTTCTAATAATAATAATAGTAATAATAATAATAATATCATATTTATACAGGTTAAGCTTGTTCAGCTACAATGCGCTGTTATCAATCAAGGACCTGTCAAACCTAATTACAACAGAAAATAGCAATATACAATAAAAACATAAAAGCTAAAAGTCAAAGTTAAAATTTTTACAGAAAGTCTTAAGTCGCAAAATTGAAGTTTCAGTTTTCATTTCGTCTGTTAGTTTATTGAAAACTTTTGCTCCTTGAAAGGAAAAGGCCTTCTTTCCTGTTTCAGATTTGACTTTAGGCAAAATGATATTCTTTGTATTGGCACGAGTACACTGGCTGTGGTTTACTCTCGCGAAGTAATTTTGAAAGGCGTGTGGCGATACGCCATTCAAAGTTTTGAAGACTTCAAGAGCACACATCTTGTTTCGTAAACTGCTGACTTTCTCCAGATTTACACTGTGCCTGTTGCCGTTTATAACTTTCAGTGCACGTTTCTGAATGTTCTCAAAAAGGGCTTTCTTTGATGGTGGCATGTGAAGGAACACACTGTTACAATAAAGCAGAATTGGTAAAATTGTTACCTTGTAAATCGTTTCTGCTGTGTAAGGACTGATATTATGCCGTATACGCGACAATAGCTTTATTCTAGATGTGGCTTTTTTGATTGTTTTTTCGAGGTGATCAGAAAACGTCAGGTTTTTGTCCATCTTCACTCCAAGATATTCGTATACATCTGATTCCGTGATCTTTGTTTGATTGATCTTAACTTCCATAGGTTTAGATCCCGACGATCTCTGGTGTGTACCATAAAGGACACACTCAGTCTTGGTCTTTTTAAGATTTACTACGAGATTATTTTGGACAAACCAGTTGGCAATCTGTTCTAGATCACTGTTCAACTTTTCTTTGATAACATCACATGTTTTACCGCCAACGTACAAAACAGAATCATCAGCATAAAGGGTGATATCGTTTATAAGTAAGGTAAAGAGCAGTGGACCCAATATGGATCCCTGCGGTACTCCACAGGAAATAGCTTGAATTTCTGACAAAGCTCCATCATATGACACAATTTGCTTTCTACCAAACAGATAGCTCTCAAACCAGCACAGTTCCTTGTTTTTAATATAGGGAGTTTAGATAGGAGTCTCGCATGGTCCACCGTGTCAAAAGCCTTTCGCAGATCAATAAATACGGCTCCAGTCATAACACCCTTGTCCATATTGGTTCTGATGAAATCTGAGAAAAAAGTAACTGCATGTTGAGTAGATGATCTGTTTCGAAAACCAAACTGCCTCTCCGAGAGCATATTATTGGCCTCCAGATAGTCATAGAGCTGATTGTGCACAACCCGTTCAAAGACTTTCGAAATAACAGGGAGTACTGATATTGGTCTGTAGTTATCCATACTCGTTCTCTCACCTGACTTATAAACTGGTGTAATTTTGGAGCATTTTTCAGAAGATGGAAAGACTGCCATTTCGAGGCATCGATTGATCAATTTTGAGAGAGGGCCAGCTATCTCGTTTGCCCCATCGACAATCAAAGATGTGGGTATATCATCATAACCAGCGGCCTTTTTTCTCCTTAGTTTCGTTAAAATGTCTCTGATGTCTTTGATGCTTGCCATTTTGAAGTTAAAGGTGAACTTTTTTGGGTTCTGTGTATGATCCAGTGTTGAATGTTCGTGATGTTTCCAAATTTGATTCACTAGTACTGGCAAAGTATTTTGCAACTTTCTACCAATCGTCGCGAAGAACATGCAGAATTCGTTTGATATGATTTTCTTTTCAGATGTAAGTTCCCCATTTATTTCAAATACTTTGCAGCTTCCTTCTTTTGAGGATTTTGTTGGATAACATTTCTTAATTTGCTCCCAAAACTGCTTTGGTCTATTGATATTCTCTTGAAAAACAGATCTTGTGTAGGTTGCCTTGCTGTATCTAATGATTCGAGTTACTGCATTACGCAAACGACGATATGAGGACCAATCGTTTTCCTTCCCCGTTTTTCTTGCTTTCCTTAACCAGTAATCTCTTTCATTCATTTTAGATCTAATTTCATTTGTTAGCCAGGGACAGTCACGCCCTTGTACCTTTTTCTTTGTTAGGGGTACATGCTTATCTATTACTGACTTCAAGAGCCCTTTGAAAATTGACCATGCATTTTCAACATTTTGCTCTTTTTCTACATTTTGCCATGGCTGACTTTGGAGATCTTTTCTGAAACTACTTTCATTGTACTTCGCATAATTTCTTTTGTATACTGTCCTTGATGTAAACTTTTGACAATTTTTCTTTATGATTACTCCCACCAGATCGTGATCACTGAGAGAATTTGGGCGTATCATTTGTTTTCTCACATTTTGTTCGTGTGTTGTTGCAATGATATCTATGAGCGTGCTCGTGTCTTTGGTGACTCTTGTTGGTTTTTTTATTATTTGTTTAAGACCATGTCCCTTGATGATTCGCTTTACTTCTTTGTTTTTCGAAGTACTTAGATAATCGGCATTCAAATCACCCATGAGGATTAGTTCTTTGTTCTCAGAGACACTGGTGTTTACCATATCACTGAAATCGCTTTCAAATTTTCGGTCAAGGTACTTGGAAGTGTCCGGGGGCCTGTACAGGACACATACGAGTAGCGGACGTGCATTTTTCACAAAGATTTCGATCAAAATAGTTCCTAAACCGTCCTTTTCTAAATCCTCTCTTCTTTGCCAACCAAGATCATTTCGTATAAAACACCCAACACCACCACCTGAGCCATTTTTTCTATCGTTTCTTACAAACGTATAGCCTTCAATCTTGACCTCTTCGTCCCTGATATCTTTGTGTAAATGTGTCTCTGTAACACCAAAAATGTCGATGTTATGTTTCGTTTCTTGAAATAATAATTTTATGTCTCCGATTTTCTTTGCAAAACCATTTATAGTTTGATGGAATAATTTTAGCCCTCTTGCGTGTAAAAATGTTGCGATATCGGTGTAAATATTGTCTGCCGTTTGAATATCTGGATTGACTTGTTTATCTACCACGCACACACGACAATAAACTCTCTCGCATCCATATTCGATTTGGTCGACAAGGCATTTTAAGTGGAACTTTTCGCCACAGACAAAACACTTTTCAGAGCTCTGATTCTTTTTCATCGGCTTTTTACATGAAATGCATTTCTGGCATGGGCCTGGACACATCTCGACATCTCCAGCAAGAAGTAATAACAATTGTAGGCCCACATGTGTTCTTGTGTTGTGGCCTAGGTAAATTCCTTTTTCTTGTTTTTGGACCCATAGAGATGCACATATTCTCGAGTTTTGCACATCCGTTGCCTCTTCACCGAAGAAAGAGAAGCAGACTGAATTTCCACTTGCAAAAGATTCTTTTCTGATGTTGGATAGAACGAATATTACAACAGCAAAGTACGCTGCGGCCGCCATCTTGACCTGGTTTGTTAATGATAATGAAGCACAATTGCGGTGTCTAACCACCCATGATTTATCATTGAATTCTAAGGGACTATTTTACATATTTCAGAAGTAAGAGCTCCTAAAGAGCAGCCTTCACAAACTAGATTTATAGTTGATTAAATTCTAGTAACTCTTCAACGGGAGAAATTTAGTTAACGAACCGGCAGCATCAAGAGATTTAATGGCACTTCTTCGGCAATTTTCTGCTACGTTACCATGATCTTTTTGTACGTTTGCTTTTTCAGTGGATGGCAAATATGGGCCTTGGCAAGCATACTCGCGATGTAGCAAGTCCTGCGGAGGAGGCATTAAGACACGAAAGAGACTTTGCAATAATCCAAGACCAGCCAATGGAGGGAAACATTGCTCAGGACCTTCTAGTCAAAGTATCACTTGCAACACTCATAAATGCCCAGGTAAAAGCTTACTTTCTAGACAGGCTATCTGTTTAAGATCTTTTACTGGCGAGGGTAAAGAATCCTTGGACTACCAACTGTCTTCTGAACCAAATGATTACATCGTTTGGGCAAAGTTTTAGATATGCCACATTTTTTCATCTCACTTTCATTTTAAAGTTATTTACCCAGGGATACAACTCAGTTTAAATAACTGTTTCACAATATACCCTGCAACTAGAAATAAAAATAAGCTGATTACAACAACCGTTGAAACCTATAAATATACAAAAGACCTAATAACCCTAATTCGCATGGGGGGCGGTGTTTTCCACCTCCCTCGAGGCTTTTCTTGACGTGTTTTTCAAAGACATCAACTATGTCCCCCACACCTATCTGAATTTTGCTAATTATCTATGCGCCACATTTTGACAAAGAAATTTTCAAACAATAGAGATCACAGGTCACGTGACATGCCCATATTCGGAAGCAGGTAGCAAACAAATCATTGTTTTTGATGCTTTCAATGGAAAGATTTGATCATATATTAAGTATTACACACCAAATGAATCAGTAAACGAAGAGCTTTAATTTGATACCAGAATTTCTGGAATTTGATGATGTCAGCATTTTTCGTTGATGACGTCATAATGCCCGCAATTTTGGGCTAATTAGGAAATTTTTTTAATTTTTTCGAAGCTTTTCAATTCAAAAGACTCCAATGATACTTTTGTGATGGAATATTGCCATTTTGCAGCTTATTTTTGTCTATTTTTACATAGCCTGTGTTCCAGACCACTTGAAAAGAAAAGTAAGTGATCTGTGTAACTGAGCGCAAATTCGTGTACAGAAATTTTCCCAGAATCTGAGGAAAAATTAGTATATGTGACGAATAATTCGCATAATGATTATTTGTTTTGTTTTGGGATAGAAAAGTCTGTCTCTTGCGAATAGCTACAGGAAACTCATATCAAAATGCAAAGAATACGATATTTCAATACCTCCTAATCCTATTGATTTTTCCGTCTGTAGTGAGTTATAACGACCGGCTCGTATTGTTTCATACACAAAGATTCATAAAGACATTGCCTTTAATTATTTCGCAATTCAATTCATCGTCTGAACACAGATTTGCGCTCAGTTGCACAGACCACTTACTTTTTCAAGTGGTCTGGAACACAGGCTAATTTTTACAGAAAACAAATTAATTGCACAAATGACGTCATTCAAATTGGCTAATTTCTGCCAAAAATATCACTCCCCAATCATTAATTTCGATGAAATCATATTTTCGCATCAAATGTTTGGCTAAAGTGAACCAAAAACTGCAAAATGTTTTTGCAAAACCATCCTTGAATTCAAATTTAACTTGGAAGCCAGATTTTCACTGATTTTCAACTGATTTTCGACTGACGTCACTGTGACGTCATAAGGTGTGGCAGCCACACCCAAATTGCGCTACATTCTAGAAACAACTTGATCTGTAGCGCTACCAAGTTGTATTGAATTCTGAAGAGTCTAAGGCAGTTTTCAGAGGGGGTGGAAAGAATCCCCTACCCCCTATAAATGGTAGCTCGAAAAAAGCCCATATGGATTAGGGTTAACCCTATTTCTGTAGGGGGGGATTTTTCCCCACCCTCAAAACTTTTAAATTTTTGATATACAAGGCAATTTTTTATTGATAAAGTGACTAAAATTCATCGGTCCTCATTATTATGGTTAGAAGAAAAAAATTTTTTGACACGTGACATAACTATGACGTCATCAATCATGTGACCCAATTTTTGGAAAAATAAATTTTTGTTTAATTCCGTTGTGTGGTATAGCATTCGAAAGCTAATAGAAAGAGGACTAAGATAAGCTAAAAATTTAGCCTCAGCAGCTGTTTTTGCGGGAGTTAAGACCATTTTTGTCATGTGTGACTGAATCATGACGTCATTGAAAACATGCGAAAAATGTGGTTAAAAATGAGATAAAGTCTACACAGTACTAATATTTCAACTACATGTGACGTATTTCATCAATAACTTTGCAATAATCCAAACATTTATTGAATTAGAGGCATTATTCACTGTGGGGAAAAATTCGCCCCCCCCCCTACAGGAATGTGAGCTACCGTGTGACCCTACAGTAATAGGGTTAATAAAGACTTGAATAGAAAAACAGAAAATTAAAACCAACTTTCCTTGAAAATTTTCAATCATGAGCTTTGAGTTTGGCTTTAAACGACTGGATGGAAGGAGCTAACTTGATATCAGAACGGAGTTTGTTCTATGTATCAACTCCGCGGAAAGGAAACACGTTTTGACCATAAGCTGTTCTCATTCGAGGTATAACTGGGTCGCATTTCTTATTTCGTAAGGCCCGACTGTGAACATCAGACAATCGGGAGAAGATCTGACATAGATCATCGGGAGCAAGTTCATTTAGGGATCTATATACCATGGCAGATGCTTCCCTATGGACAAGCCTATCAACTGAGAGCCATATTAATTTTCTTTGAGCAGCCGAAGAATCCACATAACGCAACCCTCGTAACCTAACCGACATAGCCCCTGCGTAGCCATCATATCTAACCAATCACATGTAACCTCTCCTATTCAAATCGTTGTACATATTCAAATCTTAAATGTTACTATCATATAACAGCCCTGAAGAAGTCCTGCATGGCAGGACGAAATATTGGCAAAAAATATATAATCGCAGTTAACCGACTCATTCGCTGTTGTTTTTCGTCGTTTTGCGGTGTTTCTACCTACAAATTCAATCGTTATCCGTCATCGCAAGCATCTGCGGATCCGACGAGCGACGTTCATATCGTGGCCTTTCCTTTTTCGATTTATTTAATCATCTATTCCCCTTCTTTCCACATACATATTCTTCTTTCAACATATTTTCATATAATTACTTTTGAAAATTATATCTGGAACGCACCACAAATGAACTAGCTACTTGGGTTTCATTTCAAAGCAACTTTGGAGGCTTGCTTTGTTTTCGCCTATGGCTTCACCGACTTTGCATGGAATTCTATATGAAGTCGATCGTATTAAAACTTATCTGTTCTTGTACTCTCGGGTGCCTAATACAAGGGGGGTCTTGATTAGGGCCGGAGGGGTGGATAAAGCTTTTGAAAATTAATAAGCGTCCCCCCTCCTTTGTATAAAAATCATATTGAGCTTTGGACATTGTCTTACCAAAATTAATAAACGAGGGAGGGTTTGGAACCCCTCAAAGAAACTAGTAAAGGGCCGAGGGTGGATAAAACTTTGATCTTAACTTTGATCTTTGGGGTGGATCTTAATGAGGGCCGGGGGTGGATAAAACTTTGAAAATTAATAAGCGTCCCCCCCCCCTTGTATTAGGCACCCGAGAGTAAGTAGATTTACATAGTCCTGATTTGACGGTAATTCGGCAAACTTCCAGGTATACACGTATTCTTTTCATGACAGACTGCTTATGTATGAGGACATCAACTCTCCGATTGCCAAAAGAATTAAGAAATTCCAATCCTGGGAAAATATAACTTAATAACTATTTTGATAAACAAAAAACCCTAACATACTTTCTTTACTCTCACTTATTTTTTGTAATCATATCAATGGTAAGATACTCGAGTATGATGTTAAAACACTGAAAAGACACGAAAACCTTTGCTTTCAAATGTTTGTGAGGTGACAGGAAAGGAAAAAGAAGATGGAACCTTTCATTAATTAACTCGTAAGAAACTTTGATTACTCAAAATCCGATAACATTAAGAGAGTTTAAGTACTGGCTCAAATCCTGGCTTTTTCTAAAAGAATACTTTTACCGGGTGAGCCAGAAAAAAGTTCCCACGTTAAAAAATTCGTAACACCAAGGGTACTTCACAGATTTGAATGATTCAAATTCCAGTTAAAAGCTGAAAGATCGAAGTCTTTTTGTGATTTTTGGCGCTGTCTTACCAGCACCAGAAGTATCGGTAAATTTAATATTATGAAATTTCATGGTTGCAAAATGACTGAAAAAAGGCCTAAAAATTGATCAAATCATAAGGACCCTCCTTACACAGAACAATACTTAGTGGGCGTTTCACCTCCCTCGAGAATTATAAGACATCAACTTTCAAACAAATACTATGAATTTTCAGTCTCAGAGCAATACAATGGGGGCAGTGCATACCTCTCACACGTGAAGAATTGCATTTTCTTTGTTGAGCTGTGCTATGATTCCTTTGTGATTTGATCAATGTTTTAGGCCATTTTTCAGTCATTTCGCAACCATGAAATTTTTGTAAAGTTGAATTTACCTATATTTCTAGTGCTAGTAAGACAGCGAGGAAATCACAAAAATACTTCATTCTTTCGGCTTTTAACGAGAATTTGAATCATTTAAATCTGTGAAGTATTGCTGGTGCTATGAATTTTCAAAAGTGGGAACTTTTTTCTCGCTCACCAGGTATTTGCTTGCCTGATTCAAAATTTGAACTTGACATCTTCTCGAGCTCCATGATGTTCACCAACAGGAATGGCATTTATCTTCCAAAAAGTAATGTTTTTTATAGATATAACATTAAAAAAACTACAATACCATAATCTGAGCCAATCATAGCAGGAAAAGACACATGGTCATCTAGTCCCCACTATGAATGGCTCGCACCATTAATTTTAACAACAAGAACAAGAACAACAACTAAAGAACAACTAAAAAGAACACAACGTAACACTATACCACTCTTTACCAATAACACTACGTTACATTAAGGTACAACGAAAAATCATGAATAGCGAAGACGCACCCAGCCATAGAGCCACCAGCAACCCACAGAGCACCATTCATTTTTATTTCATTTTCATTTTATCTCCGCAAATCAGCGGCAGCCCCACGACCAAAAGTAGGCAGCCCCACTCCACTCGGCCCCGCGCTGCACCTCTGAAAGTAGTGTCGGATCGTAGAACTATCAAGGCCTCATCTTGGTCCTGGTTAAGTTTCTTGGGATTGAAAATGATATCAAAATATCGAGATTGCTTCAGCATACACCTCAAATACTTACTGGAGTGTTGATGCACGCGGAAATCATCCTATCTCACAGCATTAAGCCAATCAAATGGCCCCTTTCCAACCACGTGATGCCAAACAAGCCGTTCGAAGTCAATTCTTGAGTACACTCACAAAAATTGAAATGGCTACTAAGTTACAATAATTACATTGAATTTCTTTTGATAAATCTATAGCAGGGATGCTCCTCTGCAGTTTGTGGCGTCCTTGGAAAAAAATCTCATTTGGAGCCGAAATTACATTCATTTTCCGGTCGAAGAATATTGACATTCGTTCAAACATCGATAAAAGTCGCTGTAAATGAGACATAAGGATAAAAATTTCAGCTATTATGGATATTTCCCTAAGCAATAATAACCCAATCACTGTCCCTCAAATTACATCTCAAGATCGCAGGTAATTTTCAGCGATTTCTGCCAGAAATGTGAAGGGTTTATTGTAAATTTTTATAGAAGTTGTAAATTTTGTAAGTAATTTTTTCTTTGCAGGGACAGTTGTAAAACAGTATTTGTACTGAATTTGTACCCCTGAGTAAAGAAGTTTAAAATGAAATGAAAGTGAAGTGAAGGTGAAGTCGAGTTTTCAGCGCTAAGCACTGGGATCGCAGACATAGAGCAAACGTAATCGAGTCCGCGATCCCTTCTCATGACGCTCATGTGGTTGGGTCCTATCGGGTATGGAACCCACTCCGCCTGACTGTTCTGACTGCAAAGTCAGAGGATTACAACACCTTCAATCTGGGCTGGGCCTAAGCTACTTCTTACCGATTAAAACTCATTTGTTGCCCCCAAAAGGGGCAACGTTTGTATTCTTCAGATAAAATTATTCACTTACCATCAGCTCAAGGATCAATTCAAATTCTCTTTCCATTTAAATGCCTCCAAATTTTGTATAAAACATCCAATGTTGATCAACTTCCTGCAATTTGTTTCGTTCCAAATTTTCTCTGCAAGTGCCACTAATCTTCTCAGAAACGTCGCATCGATAAGCTTTGTACTACAGATAATGCGATTCGATACAGTTTATACACTCATGAATAGATATGGCATGCCTGATTTTGCTCAATTCCTTCAAATGGAAACAAAACGGATAAATCATTTTTTGGCTGTTTGTTTCACCAATGAATAGATCTTACACAAAACAACAAAGCAGCGGGGGTTGTGCAAGATATGTGTCAAACCTATTTATGAGTCAATGCAATCAAACAAAAGGAGCAAAGAGGTAAACTTTCAATGCAACAAGAAATTTAGTGATGTTTTCTTTATGTAAGAACTATTCTCGTAAGATTTAGCAAGCAATAACAGTGACATAGAAAAATTGCATGCATTGCAAGGAATTTCTTATGTTGGGGCCATGTCATGTCAATAGATAAACTAATCGAGGAAGGGGCACCAGGGATGTAGGAAATATCTCAAGTTTGGGGGAAGCACCCATTGTCTCTGAAAGGATTCAAATTCTTAATAAATATCTAAGTAATGAAGATAAATTTGCGAAGCATGAAGCAAATTAAGAATATCATTAAAGGCTGGAAGCACTTACAGGAGCAAGGCAGACAAAAAGTACGCATCCAGCCCCCCCCCCAGGAGTACTTTATATAATAGTTTTGATGGTTATTGGTAAGGACTGTTTTGATGTTTTTCTTATAGATAGAAGCTGAAACACTTTAAACACTTGCAAAAATTGCTTTCTTTCCTTGATTATTTCAGTGCATGGCAAATTTGGTTCCTGGCAAGCATACTCTGGATGTAGCAAGTCTTGTGGAGGAGGCTTCAAGACACGAAAAAGACTTTGCAATAATCCAAGACCAGCTCATGGGGGGAAAATTTGTTCGGGGCCATCTATAGAAACTACGGCTTGCAATACTCATAAATGTCCAGGTGAAAACTTACTCTCTAAGCAGGTTATCTTTTATCTCTTACCGATGGGCAGAAATAATTCGGATACCAATTTGCTTCTGAAACAAACAAAGTGCCCGAGGCTAATGTTCAGATATATCATTCTTCTTTGATATTTGCTTACGTTGCCCTTTGCAAAATTTTTGTTCACAGCTTTCCTCGAGATAGAACCATGAACAATAATCACCCAGTGTGTGGCAGTTTGAAATATATGTCAGTAGCGAGCCACTTTGACTTATTGTTTTTTTGTTTTGAGCTTATTTTTAGTTGGTGTACAGCCACCTCTCAATGTTTCGTAAATTTTAAATTTTCAGTTTTGAGCCACCTTAAGTGCAGATCTAAGTCGTTGGAATTTCACGATTAAGTTGGATCTGCATTTAAGGTAGCTCGCTACTGAAAATTTCAAAGTTACGAAAGAGTGGAAAAGTGGTTGTACACCAAGCAAAAATATGTTGGAACGTTGGGAAGACTAAACAATAAGTTAAGGTGGCTCGCTACTGACATAAATTTCAAACTGCTTCATACTATGTGTTTTATCTCTTATGATAAGACTGCTAGAACTACCCTCCTTGACATGGTAAAAGTTGATTTATCAGTTCCAGATCTACTGTTTTGTGCCCATTCTAATCTAGCCCATACATTTTACCCCCCAGTAAACCCTAGTCTGTTGACGGCATGAAAGATATTCTACTTTTATTTTCATCAATTTACCAAGCTGTAAGTACAGTTTGTTTGATTGATTCAAAAGTTGAACTTGAATGAAAGTCATCTTTAAAAAAGGTGTTGTGGATTGTAGGAAAGATCAAAAGCAAAATCAAAAAAGCCGGGGACTGGTAAGCACATTAGGTATACAGCAGAAAAGCTCTTTAGGTTTGATAGAAACCAGTTCCTACTTAGGTTTGATAGAAATCAGAATTTTCAAATTAACGTTTGCAATGATTGATCTCTTTATTCCGTTCTTTCAGTGGATGGCAAATTTGGTCCTTGGCAAGCATACTCGTCGCAATGTAGCAGCTACTGTGGAGGAGGAGTCAGGATTCGACAGAGACTTTGTAACAATCCAAAACCAGCACATGGAGGGAAAAGTTGTTCCGGGCCTTCTATTCAAACTATAGCTTGCAATACTCATAAATGCCCAGGTAAAAAGCTGCAATTCAATACTAAAAACCTGAACCTTAAACATCAAGCTCTCCTTTGTGTGTTTCTTTCTATATTTCCGGGTTGGACTCAGATTTAAGGAATGAGGAGAGGGTTTAAACATGGGTCAGATTTGAGAAACAGAGCCTGATTAATTTTCTGAAATGTATGAAATGTTTCTTTTTTGGTTCTATTAGTGAATGGCAAATTTGGTCCATGGCAACCATACTCAAAATGTACCAGATCATGTGGAGGAGGCTTCAAACTTATCGGGAGATATTGCAACAATCCAAAACCAGCAGATGGTGGGAAAGTTTGCTCTGGGCATACTACCAAAACCACATCTTGCAATACTCATAAGTGTCCAGGTAAAAATGTCTTTTTTCATATTCAAAGCCTGAACCTTAACCCCATTTGGTTTGGGGAGATGCCCCCTTCCTCCCTAGTATTTTGTTTTCATTCTCTCTTTTGTGGACTTTCATCTTCAGGGTTACCCTTGAACACAGAATGTGAAAATGGAGCCACAGCAAGAAATGCCCAAATTTCTGCTCAGTGTTTCATCAGAATATCAAAGGGAAACGGACAGTTTCACCTCAATTTCCAAAAAACACCACAGCAAGAAATATCTAAATTTCCCTATAGTTTTTTCATGGAAATTTAGGGGAAACGGACAGTTTTCTCTGGGAAATTGAAGGGAAACGGAAATTTCCATTTCCCTTTTAGGAAACTGTTCGGAAAGTGTCCGTTTCCCCAAAATTTCCAACAAAAAAACATGGGGAAATTTCACCATTTTTGCAGTGCACTTGGTAGGAAATGTCGAATTTCCCTTGGAGTTTCGCAACAGAGAAATTGCTGGGGAACGGACATATAGTTTTCTCCATAGCTTTCTGACATTTCTAGTTGAATTTTTGACAAACAAGTTGGGTAGGTACTCCGGTACGAGGCCATTTAGAGACTTGTATCAGACGAATTATTGAACTAAGAATGGTTGATCTCTATTTGCAGTAACAGTTCTCAAACCTTCAACGACAAGCATCAACGATATGTATTGTGGCTTGAAGACTGCCAATCTTCCTGTAGTCGCTGGATTTAGAGTGGCTGGTGGAACAGATGCTCGAAAGGGCGAATGGCCGTGGCTCGTTGGCATTGCCAGAAAACATACACCATGGATTCCAAAATGCGGTGGCTCCCTGATAAATGAACAATGGGTACTAACTGCTGCACACTGCTTTCGCAACGTAGATACCAGGCGAAATATCATGGGAAAACCGAGAAAAGCAAGAGAATTTGTAGCAAGGCTTAATGAGCACAATCTAAGGGAAAATGACGGTGAGTGCCCAGTTCAGCATTACACTGTTTTAGCACCAAGACGCGGACGTCGTTGAAACGCAAATCCTTGTAAGTTCTTTTTGTGACGATCCGAACCTTCCAGGTGTTTCCTTCATAGAAAGCTGCTCGTGGACAGACAAAATCCTAAAGATTGCTTTGCATTCTCGTACTTCCATTCCTCACGAAATATGGTCACACAGTCTCTTGCTTCCCATCTCGATGTTCTTTTACACCGAGGGGGGGGGGGAGGGGGGTGTTTCTCACATAATTGACTTGACGGGATGTTTCTCAACAGGGTTAAAAATCATGCAATAAGGTGTCCTTTTCTAACAAAAATTATGCGACAGGCAAGATAAGAAAATAATAAGAAAATTATGCAATAGGACATTGATAAGAAAATTATGCAACGGGGTATCAAGTTGAAGGAAAGTTTTAGAGCCCTCTTGAAGCAACGGATTATGTACACTTTCGGAAAAACTTTTATGCGACAGGGTATACTTTTGAGGCATATTTTATGCGACTGGGTACAGGGCGTAGAGAGATTTTCGCACACCCCAACTTTTTAGTCCAAAAATCTGTCGGATGTACGTTTGATACTTTTGAGCTCCAACTGCCAAAACCTTGATGCGTATGGCTGCCTGAGCTATAATCCTGTTTGAAAGGACAAGTCCGGGGTTGATGAAATTATTGTTAACAAGCATTCATACCAACTGCTGAACACCAATCGTGAGTTCAAATCAAGTTTTGATGCCTCCAACTTTCATAAATTTGTTGATGAATCTTGGTAAGTTAGGGCCAAATATAGTCGCCATTTTGTATTTTGTACGAGTGTGCGAAAGCGCGATAAGGAGGCTATCAATATGAGTGGTATAATATCAACACATCTGGCATATACGTTTAGGTCAACGTGCAATGAAGTCATATAAAATGATGTCATTTCGCACTTCTTAGCAGATTGAAATAGGGAGTTTACGAAACCACGACGGCAACAGCGACTGCAACGCAAAGTTGCTTTTGTTTCCGAACTTTAGGTTCAAAAGATTCCTTGCTTTTCGTTCGAATTTGCTTCCCATGGGAGACTCTGAAGTTGTCCTCTTCTATTTCACAACTTGGAAACCGCATTTCTGGCGTTCTGGACTGCAGATCTAGGCCTGCGAAGTAAAACTCATTCGTTTTAAATGTTTGTCTTCAAATAAGAATATCGTTTTCAGGCATCTCTGAGTTATAGGTGGCCTTATTTTGGCCTTTTGGGTGATATATTAAAGGTAGCGTACGGAAACAAGGCTTGCTTTCCGGAATTCAGATGACGTTCTGGCTGGCGTTGCCGTCCTGGTTTCGTAAACTCTCTAATGTCTTCTTGCTGAGGCGGCCTCTATGCATTTTTGACAGGAGGATAAATCGTGCGCTGGACTGATTTTGAGCATCCATGAGTTAATCTTTAGCAAAGATCATCAATTAGATGCAAGTTTGTTATTTACGTTTTTTAATTAGAGTTTCCTTGGGCCTCTGTGCAGGCTTTTCCTCAAGTACAGTCTGCGTATCAGCCACACAAGGGCTTTCGATAGCTACGTGCCGTTCCTAGTATCGAGGAACCAACGCTCATTGGTGGAACAGGATCTTAATTGTTTCTTTTAGTTCTTATGATTGATAGATATCTTTCAAGGAATTCTCGTAATTACTTTTGCTGAGTTCGGTGGGTAACAAGGATTCTAAACAAAGTTACCAAAACGCCCCTACGCAAAAGGGGCTCTGTGGCTAAGTCTGTTTATGCATATGCTTATGGCAAGGCATGACAATGGCGACAGCAAAAATTGACCGAGAGATGACATGTGGAAGATATTCTGGTTGTATAGGAGCCTTTAAATCGGTGAAATCACACACCTCCTCGATAACTATGTAACATTAGTATAGGGTTTTCAGAAGAATATTATTCTTTCATTGACGTTCTGCGTGCGCTTCATCGGAACTATCGATTGAATGAATGTGGGCCTACCTGTAGACCTTGATAAGAATGGTGTAACATATGTCAACAACAGCCCAACAGAGTGACCTATTTAATATAAAACTCGAAATTAAGTTAGTTCTGATGAAGCGACAGCGCAACATTTATGAAAGATCTATATTTTTGGGAACCCTTCATGGTATATCAGCAGACTCACTTTGTGTTACTGATGTGCAGACTCTACTAGAGAAGAAACCTCTCTGAAGGCGACCACTTTTCTATCTGAACAGGTACAGAAATCGTAACAGACATTGAAAAGTTGATTCTCCACCCTGACTTCAATCCAAAACATGACAATGATATAGCTCTCTTGAAATTAGCAAAGCCCGTCAAATACAATACTACCTCTGCAATAAGATCGATCTGCCTTCCAACACCGAACAAAGAAACAGTGCCTGGCGATGTGTGTCACGTTGCAGGATGGGGGGTAACAGCCAAAACGTTGATACAAGCATTAATCCTCCAGGAAGCAGTGGTAAGTAAGTTCGATTATATAAGACTGCGTTCACACGATCAGGGCCGTCGAAAGCTTTTGGAGGTCCAGTGACAAAGCTGTGAAAGGTAGAAAGCTTCCTGCGAGCCAAGCAAGAAGAAAATTTTCTTGATCACGCCCTTTACATTGGCTTAAAACGCATTTCAGAGCATTTCCTGCAGTCAAAATGTAGAAAATCCTTAATTATGTGATCCCTTAGACAATAAGGCTTTGGGGGAAATTGCCCCTCATGGTCCCATCTTGGCTGCCCTGCACACGATTCCGGCACATTTCGAAAACGGTGAAAAATGTGACGGATAGCCCTCGTGTTCACACGAAAATGGCACATTTTTTGCCAGCAGATTTTGAAAATGGTAGGGTAAGGTGGGGTAATTGGGGTCTAAATTGGGCATTTTTCGAAGTAAATAGAGTATCCTCACCTTTTCGTTGGAAATATTGAAGATCTTTTTTCATTTTACCTATATTAAATCTTTTTTCCTTCTTGGAACGATGTTCCCGTTCTTTAATTTGAAGTCTGAATAATTTTTAGAATTTTTTATTTTCCTCACTTCTGCGTGTAATTTCAACCTGCCGGTGGGAAATTTGGGTCTATTCGAGAAAAACGGTATCTATTTCGTCAGGAGTATTGCAAATTCCCCAAATCAAAATTTTAGAATGCTTTTATGGATAACTGTGATTGAATTTTCAGAGTTTCGCAGCCAAAGACTTGAAAACTTGCACGGAGAAAATTAGAAATATATCCTACCACCATCGGCGCATATTTAGGCCCATTCTTGAAGAAGGAAATGTAAACAAAGTTTCTTTCGAAATGATATTTAAAGGAAGTGCATCCTTGTGTCATGTTCTGAAACCACTAAACATGAACAGAAACGTGTATGCAGTTTTCGATTGTATCAGCCATTTCTTTGCAGTGTTATCTCAATTTTTGTTTTGATTCGGGAGCCATTGCCAATTCTTGCACAACGCAACTCGTATCAAAATCCTATGAAAATCCCAGTAGACCCAAATTTCCCTACATTGCAAAATAATCGAAATAAAATCTACGGAATCGCAAAAAATTCCGAAAAACTTTTAGCACCTTTCCAAATGATTGAACATGCGAGTGATGATGATTTATTGACGAAAAGAAGTTTCAAGTTGGCATGAATCGAAAGTTTTCGACGGTGTCAGATCATGATAAAAAATTCAGGCAAGGCAAAATCTGGAAATTGAAGCACTAGAAATTTTCAAATAATTCTTTGGCGCCACTAAAACTACTCCTAAAAGCATAGATTTTAACACCTATGGAGTCGTGAATAGAAATTTACCAGTTGCGAGCAGTTTAAAAGCGAAAATGTAAATAGACCCAAATTACCACGTCGACCCAAATTACCCCCAGCTTACCCTAGATTTTGAAAGCCGTGACCTGAGAACTAGTTCCCAGATCGACGCGGCCTTCTAACGACTCATCTCAGGTCACGGCTTTTAAATCGCAGTGCAGTTCAAAACATTTAGGCCATGTAGAACCGTTGATAGCATGCTGATGTGCTCCCAGACAAGAACGAGAAGATAAACAGTGAACTGAAGAAAAGCAAGGTAACGAAATACATTTATTAATTAAATATCATTTTAGGCCAGGTATTGTGGACACGATCAACACCCAAATTGTGTCCACAACTCCCATGGTAAAACGCTGCTTTCAAATAGAAATGCCTTCCTTAACACTGTTTTAAGCAACAGTTTTGACGGAAAATTTTTAATTTCAAGTGTAAAGACCAAGTTTAGAATACAAGTAGTTCTTTAGGCCTACAAACGCTGCACGAGAAAACTTAAAAACAAAGAAAAATAGCACAACTTTGATGCTTCGTGGCCCGTAAAGAACCGGGGCCCTCTGGAAACTACTCTCGCTACCTCTGTTCTCGACGGTCCTGGAAAGAGGCAGGAGGATAATCTAGTTACTGCCACTGAGTATAGCTGAGCTGCGTGTGGATCGAAACTGTCATTCATTTGAAAGTATTAGTGGAATTCATTTCTTGATTTCATGGTGAAAGATTCCACTGTAAACGAATAACATTGAGATCGACAACACTGCAGCAAATAATGAACATGTAAGATTGTAAAAGTGCAAATTTGCTGCTTATTAAAAACACGCATTTCAAAATTGAGTTCATTTTGCGACATGGTTGGGAAACTAGTTTTGTGATTTGTTCAAAGGTTGGGTGAGAAAAAAATTATCCATTTTTCATTTATCTTTAGTATCAACCCGAGGCATGAATGATGAATGGTCCCTTGCGGAATTGATTCAAATCTTTCTTCAATTATGTAACTCAAAGTTTGCTTATTTCATGTCAAATAGATATTTTCAGGGATGATGACATCATTAAGAATCAATGTAATTTGCAAGTTACTTTCTTTTTAGATCAAAATTTTGCCAAAGTCTAAATGCAAGCCTTATTTGGGTTTTAAAATCACACCAAATATGTTTTGTGCTGGATCTGTAAGCGAAATAAACCCTCAAGACACGTGCAAGGTTTGTACTCTTTCATTTCTTATAGACCCTAGTTATACATAATGTATCAGCCAAACGAAAAGAATCCGCACTGTGTATTTTGACATTTCTATTTGATAGAGTACGGCACAATGGTTTAATTTACGAATTAAAACCATGTGGTGTCTCGGAAAAAGCCTTTTTCCAATCCAAGTTTCCTCAAGAACCAAAACCATATTGAATGGACAGATTTCTAGTTGGGAGGATATTTCGTCAGGGGTGCCCCAGGGCTCTATTCTTGGACCGTTGTTTTTTCTTGTATACATAAGTGATCTAGCCGTGCAATGAAGCGCAATCTTAGGCCATTTGCTGATGATACACTATAATTCGCAGTGGTTAACGATTTCAGTAAAGCAGCCAAAGATATGAACCATGACGTGGAATTCAATGGGCTCACGCTTGGAGAATGTTCTTTAATCCTGATATAAAAAACAAGCTGTTAAATCAATATTTGTAAGGAAGAAAATTGAAATTCATCATTTAATGATCCTTATTAAAAGGAATCGACGTTTTTAAAAGCTGGCCCTTGCTAGGTGAAAAATCTAATCTACGGTAATTGAAAGCTTTACCTACCTACAAAGTAAGTAAACAAGTTTATAAATAATCTAAAAGTTCATAGATAATCCTAACCCTGAGTGCACTGTAGATCCAATTTAACCTCTTCATGGATCGTAGTACCTTCTTATTGACCAGGATTTCATTGAGCGATTAAAGGTAAGGGCAGAAAATTTCAAGTATAGCATCTATCCAAATTGTTTATCACAAGGGAATAACCACAGTCATTGGAATGGAATTGTTATTGTCTTTTGTCCCCAACGGTATCGTCCCTGTGTTGTAGCAAAGTAGAAAGTATGTGAAGTACAGGGTGTCCCAGAAAAATTGTGCCCCGTTTGCCTGAAGATTGCGACAAAACAACAAAAGATTCTCACTAACCTTTTCCATGATGTCGCTCTTCAGATGTTCAATTAAAGTTTGCCACCGTCCAAGTGAAAATCCGTTGGAAAATGATGGACCTATGACTTTCAGAAGACCAAATTTGCCTGTTGACTGAAACCAGCGGTCGGCCATTTTATCTTATTATTTTGCAACGATAAACAGCTTCATGGATCAACTGAAATAGCAGCCTCTAATGTCATAGCTCTCATGAAAATTCCAATAATCATCAGAGAGTTCAACAATTTTGTACCGCACGATCTTTGATGGAGTGCAAAAATGAACATAAGAATTCCCAAAGTAGTAAAACATCAAAGGTTTCGACAAAAACATATTTCAAATTAAATTTGTCGCCTTCCCTACATAAATTTCTTCTTTAATTTGTTACACGCCATTGTTGATTTACTACCGAAGACAATGAACTAAAAGAAACCAAAGGGGCAAAAGATTTTAAATTCTGACACTCCTCACACCTGCAAACAAAACGTGACTATATGTTTGTCATTACCGTTTGGTTGTTTATTATCTTGGGATACTTGTCTTCATTTTGACATTCAATCAAGGGTCGTGGAGTAGAAAATAGCTGAACTCTCTGATGATTACTGAAACTTTCACCAGAGCTATGAAATTAGAGATTACTGTTTCAGCTCATCCATGAAGCTGTTTACCGTTGCAAAATAGTAATACAAAATGGCCGACCGCTGGTTTCAGTCATCAGGGAAATTTGGCCTTCTGAACGTCATAGCTCCATCTTTCTCAACAGATTTTTTTGGGGATGGTAGCAAACTTTAATTGAACATCTGTAGAGCAACATCAAGTAAAAGTATGGTGAGGACCTTTTGCCACTTTGTCGCAATCTTCAGGCAAACGGGGCACAAATTTTCTGGGGCACCCTGTAGAAAGTAAGATTGCTCTTATAACATTTTGTATGAATAAAAACATGAGAAAAATAGATTTCTTTTCAGAGAGTTTCTCCTCAATGTATCCTCAGATAGCACGTTCTCATTAAAGATGTTTTCTTTTTAAAGACAGCTAGCGACAGAACGAAAAGTACATCGCGGCTATTTCGATGTATTAGATGTAACTCTATTTTTAATCAAGGATATAGCCCAGGAGCGAACCTAACACCATACGGTACATATTACTCCATAATTCCTGTCAGAAATCCCAGGGGATGGGATCCCGGGGATGCACTACGTATAGTTCGGATACGGGAACATGCCTTCAGGACCGGTATCGATTTCCAGATATCTTTATGAACGATTTTCAGAATTTTGTTATCAGGAACGCGACCAACTTTTGAGATTTCGGAATGAAATATAAGGTAGGGTGTACACCTTTTTAGGATTTGTATAAGGTCGGGTATGATCCTCGAGAGCACGTCCCCGAGGAGGGTACCTTCCAGACAATTGATTTCAGTGTTTCGTTTCTGGTACGATTTAGGGATATTGTTTTCGTCAAGATAAGAGATACTGGGTATTATAAAAAAATTCCTCATGATATCAAAATTAATCCGACTTCATATGCTTTATTAATCTAAAATATTTTTGTTTTGGTTTTAAGTATAAATTTTGGATGGCCTGTGAACTTTGCAGTATTGCTTTCGAAACAATTATGAGTTTCAGCGTGCCTAAATGGCCTCCCTAAGTCATCTGCATTAAAGCTCTCTTTACGTCGTAGGGTGATAGTGGCGGACCACTTGCTTGCGTGTATGACAACAAAAGATTTGAACTAACTGGAATCGTCAGCTGGGGACCGCAACCTTGTGGAAAAAAAGATGAGCATGGATTTTATTCAAAAGTAAGCAATTACATTGACTGGATCAAAACCAACATACAGTCGTAAAAGAAAAACTGGGAAAACCTCATAGAAATGCCTTTTGCCTTTTTTGTTATAAATGAGCTTTGCGTTTATTTGCGAAACGAGATGCCAGATAGCCTGTGCGCAGACGTTGAAAACTGAGAAGGAGAGAGGAAAGAAAGAAACAACGAAGTCTGCGTAACGGCGTTAGCCTGCGCGCAGCCTCAACTGAGTTGAGGCTGCGCGCAGGCTAAACGGCGTAAGTTTTCTTGTTTTGAAACATTCAATGTGATTGTGGAAGCGAGAAACCTTTTTGTTTTCTCTTGTTGTGAAAGTAAATCAATATCAATTCCTCAAGACCCTGGACCCAATAGATTTAGCGGACAACAATCGATATTGTCTTTTGTATAAGCGAGGCTAAAGCTCCGAATTCAAAATGCTCCGAAGCTCAGAGGATTGTCGTGTCGGTAAAAATGTGAATGAAAAAAGGAAGAATTAAAATGTTCACAGGGGCCTAGATTACTTCCAATGCATTTTCAACATAAACAGGATCCTTGATGAGCACAAAACTGTGCTGAAGAAATTTTTCAAGGACGCTACATGCACTTCAGTGCTCCGACCGGTGTTTCTTGGTGTGGAGGTGTGGAGCAAGAAACAGGTCTTGATATAAGGTTTTTTCTGATCGAATTTTTTTCAGCAACAATGTTTTATAGTACTGAATTCGCACAATCCGCTCTCCTTTTGAAAGCTAATGGATCCTGGTCCCTCCTAAGGTCTGTTTGGTTAGATCTACACAAGAATGACAATTCACTGGTTACGTTATGCAGTGAATGGAGTAACTTTCTTCGCTTCTTCAACAAATCTACGCAACACTGAAAAACATTTTTATAACGATTTGACGACTGGACGAACCAACGTCATAAGGAAGATCCCTATCAGTCTTGATGTTCAGTTGTCTCATAGAGAACGCATCGTGCAAACCACAATGTTGTTTCAAAGTTTCTTTGGCGACGCTCTCTCAAAATTAGTCAATATTGTCGCAAATAGGACATAACTGTCATGTGATCTAAAACAAGAAAACTCACGCCGTTGCGCGGACTCTGTAGTTTCTTTCTTTCCTTTCCTCCCCAGTAACCAAAGTCTGCGTGCAGACTAGATGCTAGACCACCTTCACATTATACCGGTACAGTTGTCATCCGTTAGAAAGTTGTTATGGTTCAACGAGAGTTCACAGGGTCTCCTAAAATATACATCGTTTAAATCGCTACTGTGGAGAAGCCCGGAGAAGCCATAAATCCAAACCACTAGTTTTCAAAGATGTTGAATAGAGGGAACTTCAACTTAGAGTTTAGCACTAAATTTGAGTAGATCTGACAAATGATTGATGATTTATTAAGAAAGACGATCAAAAATCAGTGGTTTTTTAAAAACCCAAGGGATTTTATCTCCGTACTTAACCTTATGACTTATAATTTCAGTCATGTAAACAGGCCCTTGTTAGGAAACACATTTGGGAGCAATCAATTGCCACATAAATCAAGAATATCAACCAAGCAGCCTTCTGAACGCAATATTGTTGGTTTAAAACTGTTTGTTTGTTTGTTTGTTTGTTTGTTTGTTTGTTTGTCACCTTATCTTAATTCTATTTCACCTCTACCTATACATATATGTACATTTATACACATACAACTAATCTAAATCGAATCTAAAAATAGAAAGGAAATAACAATTTTATCCATTTTGAGGAGCGAAATGTCTCATGGACGCATGTTATGGCCTGCAACGTTTCTAGCAACCCTAGATACGTTCAATATTCTTGGTTATCACAAAATCCAATTCATGACTATCTGTTTCATTCATAAACACATGAAAACCGGGCGAGGTACGTTTTTTTCAAGCATTTTCTTTGTTTTTAACATAATGGAGAACAATAAATCCTCTGGTTTTGAGGCAGCCAATAATTTTGACTTTTTTGCTCCATAAATCGGCAGCTTCTGATAAGATTTATTCAAACTCAATTTCAACTTTCAAGTTGACGTCTCTTCTATCAAAATTTTTTGAAACGGAAAAATGGGATCTATGGTTGCTCCGCAGCAGTCACTCAAATGGAGGACATGTTTTCTGAGGCATCTGGTACATTACTCCAAAGACAGCATACTCCTATGAACAGAAGGAAAAGAAGTGATAGTAATTTAACAGGAACAGTGCAAATGGTAGGACGCTGATCCGTAAGAACTCTTGCAGATCCAAAGTTTTACTGGTGCAGTTTCAACGGTGTATTAATAGTTGTGATGAATGAACAATGAATATTGTGCTCATCTTATGCAACGAAGATTCAGCTGCCTAACGTCACAAATGATTTGCCATTCTGAACAGCATATCTCACACTTACAGCACAGCTACCTGTAAGTTTTGCTATCCTTGTTCATTCTAATTTAATCGATTGCACTCAGAGGTATAAAGTTTGATTTCCTAGAATGGCAAATCACGCGGTGATGACGAACAGCTGAATGGCTTGTGTTACATAATTAAGCCTTACTCTTTACCAAAGCATTGCCAAGAATATTAAGGAATACTTTTTCAAAGCACCACAGACAGATTTTGTGACACAATATAAACAGTTGATTTTGATTGACACCTGAATTTAAAGCAACTTTGTGAGGCCTCGTTTGTTTTTCTACAGATCTTCATATCATGTGAAAGCCTGGTTTTCATTAAATCGCAATTCATCGCCGATCATTGTCTTAAGACGGATCTCCACCAGGCGGGAAAATTCCGAGGCAGACGAACTTCCGGCAATAGTCACCGCGGAAAAATGTCGAGCCGCGAAAAGTAAGAATACGTTCTACTTTTCGCGGCTCGACATTTTGCCGCCTGGTGGAGATACCGCTTTACAGCATCGGCGATGATCAGCGTTGCTCGAAGACAGTAGAGAGTTTACGAAACCACGACGGCGACGGCAACGGCGACTGCAACGCAAAGTTGCCTTTGTTTCAGAACTTTCGATTCAAAAGATTCCTTGCTTTTCGTTTGAATTTGCTTTCCCCGAGAGCCTCTGAAGTTGTCCTCTTCAATTTCACAACTTGGAAACCGCATTTATAGCGTTCTTTACTGCAGATCTAGGCCTGCGAAGTAAAACTCGGTCGTTTTAAATGTTTGTCTTCAAAGTAAAAATATCGTTTTCAGGCACCTGTGAGTTATAGGGGGCCTTATTTTGGCCCTTTTAGGTGATATATTAAAGGTAGCGTACGGAAACAATACTTGCTTTCCGGAATTTCAGATGACGTTCTGGCTGGCGTTGCCGTCCTGGTTTCGTAAACTCTCTAATGATCGGTGATGAATTATTAAGATTTAATGAAAACCAGGCTTAATATGTACAAAATAACAAAAACAGTCAAACTAGCCTGCATGCAGACTTCACATAAATAAGTAAAGTTTGTGTGCTAATGCACGATTTACTGTTTTGAATAGTCAGCACAGCCAGTGCTGCACGTGCTTGCGGGTAAGGAAACAATGCTTTTGAGGATGCAGGAACAATCAATTACATAGAGGCACCATCGGGAATAGTAAGGTCTGCTGAACAATGCTTTCGAGAATCGCAAAGCATATTTTCATTGGCTATGGGACAACAAGGGTCAGGCGAATTCAAGAGCATTGTTTCAAGGAAAAAAGTGTGAATCAGGCGCAGGATCAGGCGTCATTATGCATTATGCATACTTTACCATTCTCTGTACTTGTAAAGTCTGCACACAGGCTACAGTTAAACTAGAATAGACCTTTTAGCTATTCTGAAAAGAATCAGAATCAAACGATATCTTGATACATTTTGTAGAATTTTCGAATGTGCACAATAGTGATAGTAGCTCTAAAAACCAATTTCTAGTCAGCGGAATTTTGCGAGAGGGCGGAATTTTAGACACAGGAGGCCCAAGGTATTGTAAGGAGGGGGCCCTCGAATATTCTAACGTATGACTTACCAAGATCTTTTCTTTCATCAGATAGAATATCTTATTGAAAAAGCTTGCAAATCAGATTTTTTTGTCTGTGTCTCATATAACAGTCATTTCGTTTTGTTTTGCGTCGTCGTTGCTGTCGATCAATCCAATACAGCGCCGCGAAGAAGGCTAGCTATCAACGCGTAGTGATAATCGAAATGCCGTTCGTTTTGATTTGTGTTGTCTAAGTATAGATATACGTAAAGGAACGCAACTTATTCCCAAACAGATCAGCAACAACTCAGTTCAGTTCAGTGCATATTTTAAAATTCCTCTACATACAATATCTTAATAAAACACTAATTACATACAATGACTACGAATAACATAAACATACTAATAATAACACACAAAAATAAAAATTTACATAAGATGTTGCATGCAGGGGGATTTCTTTAGGAGAAGCTCTCTCAATAGATAAACTAATCGAGGAGAGAGCACCCCCTTCTTAAAAATGGTTCTGAATCTTATTTATTCATTGACTGAGTGACAGAACAATATTTATCACTTTAGGATCAACTTTGATTGTATTTCATAAATAAAAAGGCTCGAAGCCTTTGACGAAAACTGAAAGCAGATGATGATCTTTTTATGTCAACTGGAATGCTGTTCCAAGATTTAGCACCAGAGAAACGCACAGACCTGATACCATATTGCAAAGTATTTTTTCGAGTTAAGAAAATGTCATTCTTAGATGCTTGCCGTGTACCATACTGATGAACATTTGATACTGATTCAAAAAAATTGTGGAAGCAATTAGGAGAGTTCTTATTGACACAATCATAAACAAAGCAAAGCAATTTTAACTGAAAAAGATCTTGAAGCTTCAAGATTTTCAAGTCAGAAAAGATAGGAGTGGAGGGTGAAGTAAAATGCTCAAATGCAATAGCTCTTACCACTCTTTTTTGCAACAAATATATAGGCTTGATATGAACATCATATGTAAGTCCCCATACTACTATACCGTATTGAAGAAAGGAAGAAAATAATGAATTGTACAAACAGATCATAACGTCAACAGGAAGAAAGTGTCTTATCTTGAAAAACATACCGCATGTTCTAGCCAGTTTTTTAGAAAGTTCAGATAAATGGTATTTCCAGCTAAGATTTTCTGGAAATCAGCCTTAACTTCACTCGATCGAATGCTGCGTATAAAAATGTATAAAAATAACGCTCGATCCAGGCTCTTTGTTAGAATATCTAAAAGGTCTAAAACGAAAAAAACGAAAAGGGCATAAGTTCATCCATCGTAAACCCACTACGAGCGAAAGCTACAACGATTTATTACATGGATGATATTTATTCTAACAAAGTAAATAATACACTGCGAAAATTAAGATATACCAGTTGTGTCAAAGAAATATCTTTTTGGCTCGCCTGCTAGGGTGCGCGATAATTTGATGCACTATTCCTAGCCTAATCTCTGTATTGATTTGATACAGGAACTGTTCATTTCCATAACTATTCTACTTTTAGATCTCACATTCATGTCAGGGCTAAGAAAAAATCGTGATACGAATATGAACTTAGAATAGAACTAGAAAACTGTTCAGTCGATTACTAATAAAAATTCAAAGTAAGAAAGGTCTAAAAAGACAAAGAACAAATGGTTGCTACGGCTGCCTAATCAATTATTTCAACTGCCATAATGTGCGCAATCCGTATATAAGGTTGTGGCCTGGCTATCGCTAGCACTGGAATAAATCCAGGCAAATTTCGGCGCAAGTTTCCATGCTCCCTGGTTTAAGCCCCATTGATATTGCAATAACATTTCCTCGTGCACTACGCGTATTTTTCGTAAGAAACTGAGTATCTGGGCGAGTACTGAAAGTTTCTGAAAATTATCAGATTTTGAGTGCTCAAGAGTTTGTTATGAGTTTATTAACAGCTCCAGGAAAATCTTCATTTTCATTACTTGTGCCCCTGTGAGGATTTCAAACAGCGTTTTTGAAGCCTTTCCAATGTTTAGACATTACTCAAGTTCTCTTCGAGTGCTATTACATTAGAAACAAGTGAAAATAAAGTAAGAAGAAGATAAAGACCCATTGCTAACCATGATTCTTCGTGGTGCCAAAATTCGACTTTCGTATTATCTGAAAGTCCGTTTTGGCCTAAATTGTTTCTGTCTTGCTTTTCATTCGGTGCACAAAGGGTCATGGTTAGCAATGGGCCTTTAAGAATTTCATTTGTGAAAAGTATGTAGTTATTAAGGTAAATATTCGCAGCATTGGAGTTTCTTAAAGGGTCTGCTTCATCCAGCATGCTTTGCACGTGTCGTCTCTTGGTTGGCCTTTGTTTGTCGCCATTTTCTTAGGCCATGAAAATGGCGGCAACAAAGGCGATCCAAGATACGACACGTGCAAGGCATGCTGGATGAAACAGACCCTTTAATTTTTGGCGATCAGAGAGTTGAGTTTCTCATAAGCAGCTTCTGAAAAACTACGTTTTTTCTTTGCATGACTTACTGCGGCACGATATTTTTGGTCATCTCGAAAACATTCCTGATTGGACAAACATTTCGAATATGGCCTCCAAATCACTTTGTAACATATTCCCTCTTACGAATATTATATGTGAATGTGAACAAATGGTTACAAAGGACACAATTTGTTTTGTCGAAAATATGAACGTACGTAGGTAACAAAAGAACGTACAAATATGAACGTAGTTCAATTATCAATGGTTGAAATGAAGCGGAATTTGCTTCTTATGCTCGTATTCACAGTTGGGATTGCGGTATTTTGTCACTGATGCCTTGTACTTATTTTTCAGAATCGTTTCCATAAACATGCTTGCTGAAAGTAACGATACGTAACATTGAAAGTGCCTTTCATAGCGGAAACTTGCTGACCTTGTATACTTTTCCGCCATGATTGGCAAGTTTGACTTCTATTTGTTGTAATTCTTTAAGTCGTTTAAAGTTGAAGAAAAAGAATCAATGGATCAGGAATAAATTCATGGCAAACATTGAAATAAGTCAGTTTTAAAATTAGGTTTTAAGGCTGAGGTATAATTGCTGTACATCCACATTGAAGCGAAAATCACTTACTAATGCTTCTCCTGGGACAATGTATTGCAGATGGACTGCAGAAGGGTGCTTTCGCACCTAATTTGCTAACAAAAACGGTAGGCCCTATGTTCTCAATTCTACCGTCCATATTTCGTCGAAAGCGTTTGACACTGTATTATGACTGAAGTGCAATGCCAGATCAATGCTTCGCGACGATGGTATTGATTTCTCAGTTCCCCTCTGTATTTTCTAAAACGCAGAAGGATGTCCACATCAATGTGCAACTCATTCACTCACGACTTTGCAATAAAAGTTCCGCATAAATAGTTCCTAACATATATATGAACGGTCACTTTGTAGAGCGAACCTTGACGAAACCATTATGACAATATTTGTCCCACATAAAGTGATTAACAGCTACAAATGCCAACAGGTGCAGCAAATTCCACCCTCAGCAATTACTCAGTACGACGGCGGGCCAGCGCGGCCCCGCAGGCGCCTCGCAGCAAGCCTCTATGTACCTCTATGTTCCCCTTTGTTCAGAGTTTTCTCTCTATGTTCAATCGAAAATACTTTTTAGTAATGAGTTGATACTGGAACTTTAATGCCGAATGGATTGCAGAAGGGACCCTTTTCGACGATATTTTCAGCACAAACACGGAATTGAACGTATATCCCTTGTACGTAAGATGAATCCTTTGGTCCAAAAGTATGATGCTTCAGTTTTGTATTCTTAACATCGATGAAACAATTATCTGGGCCTACAAGAGAGAGAATATAAAATTAAATCACTGCAATACAAATGATATTAATATGCTATTTCAGGTTGGGCTGTTTTTTTTCAACTCTTCAGTTTCAATTCAACAAAATAATCCGGCTCTGCGTGTTAACATTTTACATGTAATGTTACCATACAATGCAATCTCGTTGTGTTTGCGCTTATTCTTTAAACTTAGCAAAAACAAAATTTCATGCTAGTCCACACTTTTTAAGTACCTTTAACATGCCAACATAAATTTTTCATGGTCTACGTTTGGACCTTCTGCTTGCAACGTAATCGACAATGAAATTCCCATCTGGTCTCTCTTTCAGACTCTTTTATGAAAAAAGCCAGCTTCGGGATGACCTAATTTTTTCGTAAACTTCACACCACATAGGTGGCTGGTCGTTGCTGTGAGCTACCATTCCTTGCTAATCTGTTCATAAACACCGGATGATTACATTATAAATTTACAAGCTACACTACTTTACAGGATTACAAAACTATACAGCCACACAATACTATTGGAACAATACCCTAAGGAGCAAAAGACTGACTATCCTGAGGCCACTTGAACATAGAGCTTAAAACTACGGCCTATTTTGTCATCTGTAATAAGTCTGCCTAAAACGGTGAACGAGCTAATCAATTATTCATGAGGTACCAAGTTATTCAAGTCTATTTCGCTTCTCCCTTTCCCTTTCCCCATCCCACTTATTTTTCTTGACGAATTTTTTTTCTTGACGAAATAGACTTAGGAAAAGCGATAGTTAATCTAATGAGAACTTCCACGTTTCCCAAAACCCATGGTTTATTCTTAAATAAGCGAAAAACAAAACAAATTATTGCCCAATTCTATTGCTACTTCAAATGCTATTGAGAGGCCTCTGCCTCAGCTTTCAGACAAATTTAAATTCAAATTTTTGTGGTAGTAGTAGTAGTAGTAGTAGTAGTAGTAGTAGTAGTAGTAGTAGTAGTAGTAGTAGTAGTAGTAGTAGTAGTAGTAGTAGTAGTAGTAGTAGTAGTAGTAGTAGTAGTAGTAGTAGTAGTAGTAGTAGTAGTAGTAGTAGTAGTAGTAGTAGTAGTAGTAGTAGTAGTAGTAGTAGTAGTAGTAGTAGTAGTAGTAGTAGTAGTAGTAGTAGTAGTAGTAGTAGTAGTAGTAGTAGTAGTAGTAGTAGTAGTAGTAGTAGTAGTAGTAGTAGTAGTAGTAGTAGTAGTAGTAGTAGTAGTAGTAGTAGTAGTAGTAGTAGTAGTAGTAGTAGTAGTAGTAGTAGTAGTAGTAGTAGTAGTAGTAGTAGTAGTAGTAGTAGTAGTAGTAGTAGTAGTAGTAGTAGTAGTAGTAGTAGTAGTAGTAGTAGTAGTAGTAGTAGTAGTAGTAGTAGTAGTAGTAGTAGTAGTAGTAGTAGTAGTAGTAGTAGTAGTAGTAGTAGTAGTAGTAGTAGTAGTAGTAGTAGTAGTAGTAGTAGTAGTAGTAGTAGTAGTAGTAGTAGTAGTAGTAGTAGTAGTAGTAGTAGTAGTAGTAGTAGTAGTAGTAGTAGTAGTAGTAGTAGTAGTAGTAGTAGTAGTAGTAGTAGTAGTAGTAGTAGTAGTAGTAGTAGTAGTAGTAGTAGTAGTAGTAGTAGTAGTAGT
Source organism: Aurelia sp. 3 sensu Dawson et al. (2005) (assembly GCA_964020215.1). Classification (NCBI taxonomy): domain Eukaryota; kingdom Metazoa; phylum Cnidaria; class Scyphozoa; order Semaeostomeae; family Ulmaridae; genus Aurelia; species Aurelia sp. 3 sensu Dawson et al. (2005). The sequence continues at coordinate 7,912,872 of OZ026587.1, forward strand.
AGTAGTAGTAGTAGTAGTAGTAGTAGTAGTAGTAGTAGTAGTAGTAGTAGTAGTAGTAGTAGTAGTAGTAGTAGTAGTAGTAGTAGTAGTAGTAGTAGTAGTAGTAGTAGTAGTAGTAGTAGTAGTAGTAGTAGTAGTAGTAGTAGTAGTAGTAGTAGTAGTAGTAGTAGTAGTAGTAGTAGTAGTAGTAGTAGTAGTAGTAGTAGTAGTAGTAGTAGTAGTAGTAGTAGTAGTAGTAGTAGTAGTAGTAGTAGTAGTAGTAGTAGTAGTAGTAGTAGTAGTAGTAGTAGTAGTAGTAGTAGTAGTAGTAGTAGTAGTAGTAGTAGTAGTAGTAGTAGTAGTAGTAGTAGTAGTAGTAGTAGTAGTAGTAGTAGTAGTAGTAGTAGTAGTAGTAGTAGTAGTAGTAGTAGTAGTAGTAGTAGTAGTAGTAGTAGTAGTAGTAGTAGTAGTGGTAGTGGTAGTGGTAGTGGTAGTGGTAGTGGTAGTGGTAGTGGTAGTGGTAGTGGTAGTGGTAGTGGTAGTAGTAGTAGTAGTAGTAGTAGTAGTAGTAGTAGTAGTAGTAGTAGTAGTAGTAGTAGTAGTAGTAGTAGTAGTGGTAGTGGTAGTGGTAGTGGTAGTGGTAGTGGTAGTGGTAGTGGTAGTGGTAGTGGTAGTGGTAGTGGTAGTGGTAGTGGTAGCGGTAGCAGTAGCAGTAGCAGTAGCAGTAGCAGTAGCAGTAGCAGTAGCAGTAGCAGTAGCAGTAGCAGTAGCAGTAGCAGTAGTAGTAGTAGTAGTAGTAGTAGTAGTAGTAGTAGTAGTAGTAGTAGTAGTAGTAGTAGTAGTAGTAGTAGTAGTAGTAGTAGTAGTAGTAGTAGTAGTAGTAGTAGTAGTAGTAGTAGTAGTAGTAGTAGTAGTACTTCAAATATGCAAAGAAATTTCTCCAACAGGGAACGCTCAGTAAAATGTACAGAGGAATTGTTGAGCCCCACTTTCGTTATTGTTGCTCAGTATGGGGATGTTGCGGCAAAACTCAAATTGATGCCCTCCAAAGACAGCAAAATCGAGCTGCCAGAATTGTTACGAATAGCAGCTATCATGTTTCAGCAACTGGTCTGATTAAAAAGCTGGGGTGGCCAACAATCTCGGACATTATTCTAAGTGAAACAGCGACCATAATGTTTAAGTCAACAAATAGTCTTGCGCCTGAATATCTTTCCGAGCTGTTTGTAAAGAACTCAGCGCTTAACACAATGAGACTTAGAAATACCGAAGCTGACTTGCGTGTTCCTCTCTTCAAAACGGCAAATGGGCAGAAGTCAATGTCATTTCGTGGGCCTAAGCTGTGGAATCAATTAAGCTCTGATGTCAGACTTGCACCCTCCCTTTCTACCTTCAAAAGGAGGTTTAAAGACGTAGTGGAGGGTTAAAGATCTTTTTTATGTACATTCATTTGATTTTTTTTTTCGTTTTTGTAAACACAATTGTAAATTAATTAGGATTAGGTTTTAAATTTGGAAATTATATGTATTTTTGCACGGCCCCCTGTAAAGCAATCAATGCAGATTGACGGGGCTACCGTGGATAAAAAATAAAAAATGAAAATAAAAAATGAAATAAAAAATGAGTAGTAGTAGTAGTAGTAGTAGTTATTGCTGTCTCTCATTTGATGTTAGGTGATTAAAACTCCTAAAATTTGTACCATACAATATAAGTGCGGGGTAATGGGCGGATGGGATTCCTGCTGTGTGGCTGGATGGCTGCTGCCCTTTGTTTTTCTCGCTTGCTATCCCCATTGGGGTAGCGAAGGTGGCAGGGAGTAGTGGCCGTTTTGTCTGCACATGGGGGTCCCATGCTTATTGACTTCCATTCGGGTCGTTGCCTGATATCAAATGTGAGACCGACGTTAACATTGTTCTTTTCTCTGAAAAATGTAAATTTTTAAATTGTGAGTGTCTGTCATGGTGGGAACTCCGATGACCTAGTGTCTATTCCCGCCATGACAGGCACAGTAGCTGTAAACATTTGTGCTTATTTTAATGGATTATAATATAAAAAAATGTTTTCAACATAAAGTCGTAAAATCATTTCTTTTTGTTTCGATATTTAAATAATCTTATCGACGTTTTTGATCGTTTTCAGGGTTTTCGTGAGCGAAATTTTAAGAAACTCACTTGTAGCTCTAAGTACAGAAAAAATCCTAAAATCTAATTCAGGCTTTTTCCAGGCGTTCGTTCATAGATCTTCAAAATAAATCCAGCTGAGCGCGGGAAGCAAAGTCTTCTAATCGGCTACATTTCATTTTCATTTTATCATGTTTTAACGTAAAAACCTATCAGCTAAAACAAAAGAAAAAAATCTTTGCAAATATCTCCTTATATATATAAAATCTTACAAATTTGCTGGTCTTCCTATGGATTGTGCTTTAAGAAGGATGCTAATTTTGCAGGAATTCCTTTAGCTTCCTTTTCCTTCAGTTTGAGAATATTCAATGAAAGCCGTTCTACATCGAAAGAGTCATCATTTGTTTTTCTTTTTCTCGTTTTAAAGCCATGTAATTAGAAATCATTGTAAATGGGTTTATTTCTCATTAGCTTTTTATGTTTATTTTTGCTGGGACAATTGGAAAGCAGTTGCTCAATCTATTTTTGACTGAATTGTATCCCAGGGTAAACAGTTTTAAAATGAAAATGAATGAAAATTTTGAATATGGTAATCGTGGAACTCATTCTGATACCTAATGGGATTTCATTCCATGTCTTTGCACCAGAATAAAACACAACTGTGTTTAGAGTTTTGTCTTGGGGTTTCCAGATCTAACTGATTTCTTCTTGGCTAGTTAGATATATGAGATCTGGTAACAAGCCTCCATCTTAAATTGTCTGGGCAGAGACCGATCATTGTTCTATAGATCATCACGGCGATGTCCAATCTTTTTAAGTTTTAGATTGAAAGCCAATTGCAACTCCACCCATCCTTTAATCTAGAGCCTTCTCGTTCTAGATTGCAGACGAGACTGTACTACGGGCACCCGATTGTTCTTTATGGTGGCTTGAATTTACTTTCCCTAGCGTGTATCAGCAAGATTTGTCTACCATGGAGTGGAGGTTTGAGTCGAAAGATTCAGTCATCAATGAAAGATTGCTGGTGCTGACGAAGCTTTTTTTTCTCGTTCAAAGCTGAAAAGAAGCTTTTACATCCGTTGTCCTTGATAGCTCCACAAAAGCAATTTTGTTTAGAATTCATTGATCAGTGACAGATACTGATCGTTGAATTAGCAAAAAGAATACGGAGTTACTGCAAGTTAGCATGCAGCTCGTCGTAAACAACTGTCGGGTCATCTCGTACTCTACAGCAAGGATGGGCCCACAGTATCCGTGAAGTCTGAGAAAACTTGAGAGTTACTAAGCTGAACTGCCAGTAGCTGACCGAGGTAGATACAGTTGCTTCCTTTGAATACAGAGAGACTGTGATGTTAGGGTTCATTGGGTTGCATATCAATCTTTTCTGAAGAGGAAACGAGGCGTTCAGACTTGCCTGAACCCAATGTTTTTTCTGGGTCCTCTGGGTACCAGAGATCCCACAGTTGATTATCTATTCATTGTGTGACTTTCTGCTTTATGGATTTTTTCGGTTGGATACAGTTTGTAAATCTCTTTTCCAAGCGCGGACATTGATAAGCGGCAGCTATTTCTGGTAACTACAACATGAAAACACAAACATTCACATATATCATGGCCGAGGATGGGTGGGACAAGCTGGCCTCGATACATCCTGTAAATATTTAATAATTACCAACTTATTTAGAGTTTGTTTGATTCATAATTCCAAACCTACCAAATTCTGAAAACATTAGATTTTGTAGGGAGGGAAACACATTTACGAGTCAAGCACGAAATTCTGCAGAGAAGCAGGTTTCAGATTTATCCTCACCTCGTCCTTTTATTGCATTGTTGTCATCATTGTTATTACTGTCATGTTTTTGTTCCGCTTCCTTCCTCGTAATTGAGTCACAACGAGACTGTACTGAATACACCCTCCAACTAAACTGAGTTTCCTCCTCCCTAACACAGACGGGGAGAGAGGCATCTAAGGGAATGAGATTTTATCAGACCCTCCAAAAAGTTAACGCAATGAGATTTTATAAAACAAAATGGGAGTTCAATGTTTCTTTCATGGAGGAGATCTTTGTTTAAAAACACAGTACTTACGGGTTAAGAAGCTGTCATAATCTGCTACTGCCACAAGTGCGCACTACATGCTATGGCTTAGAGACGATGTCGTTGCTAACGAGTAGATTTTGGCAGGCACTTCCCAATGACATGAAACAATTAGACCCTATCTAGCTTTAAATGAAGAATAAAAACCTGGAAAAGGACTCAGGTTGGGTTCTTAAAAGGACAAATGCGTTGCATTTTAAATACCAAAAATACTGCAAAAACATTATAAAAATCTGTATGTACTAGGAAGTAAAAGCGCTCGCTTCGCTCGCACTTTACCAAGTAGCTCCTGCGTACTGTACTCTTTCAGTGACCACCATTCGATTCAATATGAAATCAGAGCAGTTATGATCATTCAAAAGAATTAAAATAGCTAAGAATGGTATGCTATGCGCCAGAAAATGAGAAATATATTCTTAATGTTCTATAGCATCCCTGTAACCCCAAATAAGCCTTACATAAACCTCAACAAAATTGTTATGTTTTCAACACATGAATTCAATAGCAGATACTTCAGACTTCCTTCACGTGTCTTTGCTTCAAAATGATTAATGAAACAATTTTGCCTGCACCCCTGGCCTCTTTTTGAAATTCATTCAGATGTTAAAGTTGGTCCCTGCAATTTTTCTCAAAACTGAGACATTCTTTCATTGCTCTATGCTATCATTTTATCGTGCCCGTGTCCTCGAGCACGTGTAGTTGTTGCTGTTGTCAGTGTGCACAAAATGGACAAGGGGGTATGCCACACCTAGAAATATGAAATGTACCCTCCCTCATAATTAACTATGATTAAATGCTCAGTTAATCAGCATGAACAATTTTCTCTAACCCAGTTTTTATCTTGGTTTTAAATGACAAAAGGATTCTAGATCGTTGGTGGTAACGTTTGCCACATCCTATCCGTTCCATCGTCGAAAGTTCCCATTCTTGATTGAATAAATTCGCTATTGTTTCAAGTTTCAAGGACAATGCTAAGTTACTAAAGCATTTGCATGTAGCAGGTGAACTCTAAATGCAAATGTACTCATCTAAAATGCATCTTTAATATAAGAAAAAAATCATCTACATAAAGATGATTCGTGGCAGATGTTAAGTGTATCTCTGATTGGCTGATAGATGTGAACATTTACTTTGATTGGCCAAGAGTTTGTTTTTAAACCCAAGAGCACATCCGAGTGAAAAGAGAAATCGTGGAACCATCTATGTGGTAAGGAGTGCTCAATGGATTCAGAGGGAGCTTCTAAATTCACAGGTAATGTCTTCAAATTATACGAATTTATAGATAACAGAGAAACGATGTTTTTTTGGTTTTTTTAGTTAAAGAAATATATTCTATATTCCAATAGAATTTCATAATACATATTACGAGTTATAATACTTGAATTCGAATTTCCAGACTTGTAACAAACAAGCGTCTGGTAGGCTACGACTTTTAGCAAAAATAATATCGCATCTCGATCCAGCCACAGCTGCCACAATTTATCATTCAATGATACTGCCAACATTCAAACACTGTGGCATACTACGGTTGAAATGCACCCATACCTAGTTGAGCTAGCACTCATCACTTCAGTCACGTGCGCTAAAAATAGTCTTTTGAGATGTAAGACCAAACCAGAAGCTTCTGTCAGTCGTCAATGCAAACAAGGCTAGAGGCTTGCAAGCTCGTACGCCTAAACTTCATTCACAAAACAGGCCGGTTCAATTGAAGTGGTTTTGAAGCAGCTGCTATACCCCCGCCCCCAATCGCAAAGCCTCTTTTTCCCTTTTATTTGCTTTTCCCGTCTTTAATTTCTGTTTCACATTGGATGTAAGGCTTGAAATTCATCCACACAAATTTCAAACATTTTTACCTCCGCTTTTTGTGATCTATAAACCCTGATAACTTAGAGGCGATGTCTTGAGCAGTGGGAACTCTGGAGGGCGTCAGAAACGGCAGAAAGTTCGCCTCCGTTGACCTGGCAGCCAATGTGAAACAGTTTCCACCATTTATAGTATCGTATCGTATGTGTACCTTTTTGTACGTATCTATTTAGTTGTCCATTTAATTGTATATCTTTATGTGTCGGCCATGGGGTAGACATCGTCTTCTGCTCCTCATGGTATCGTCCTCGTAGTGTTGCATAGTAGTTAGAGTATAGTAGAATGTAGCATGCATTGTAAATTTTTACATTGATATAAATAAAAAGCTCGTATGAAAATGCCTGAACAAGGAAACATGTGAATGGTTGCAGAATCATTTCACACTGCGAGAGAATGAAAGGCAGACTCAAACAAAAATTACACATTAAAACTACCAGGGATCACAACTGAGTACGCACGAAAATCGTTTATCAAATATATGGGAGCGAAAACCAAGTATATGTGTGCGAGAATGTACAACGAACTACCCCTGGAGCCTCGTAAAATTGACAACTATAAGGAATTCGAGAAACAGCTTCGAATAGAATTTCAAATCACATCTATCTTAAAAGTATATCTGAAACTTTTAATGTAAAAAGTTAAATTTCCTCTTTTACAAATCTGTATTCTTATTTTTATAAGATTTATTTTAACTGTAGATATTTAAGATGGTAACATTAAGGCATGGGACACAGGACACGCATTGATAGCACCGGTTTTAGCTCGTTGCAGTGTATATCCTGTATAAATATTCCTCTTATCATTCTTCGCAATGCTGGTTCTACGAGCAATTAAGATTAATTCCGACGTATTAAAATCAACGAAAGCAAGGAATCCTAGTTGGTCACAATCGTCGCAGCTGATCCGAGATAATCAAAAAATTCTCATGAAATAGGACGAATTCCGATGAATTAGGATTCTCGATTTTCATATTATTTGACAATCGCGATTATTCACATCCGATAAATTACGATGAAGAGCGAAGAAATTTGGAATGTGATATATGAAATCCAGACTTAAGTTTATGTTAATTTTGTTTACGTTGTAAACAGTATGTATTATTTTTAGTCTTTAGTTTGGGATGTATCAAGGGTATTTCAGATTTGATCTTATGTCAATTGACCACACCAGAGTTCAAAAGGTCTTAGGGCCCGTTTACATGAGAAAGTCAAACCGGTTTGACATTTTACACCGGTGTGACTCTTGGACAGAGAGCTTATTTTGCGTTACGTTCAAATGAAGTTTCGTCCCGGTATGAGACCGCGTTGTTGTTGTTCATTTCATTTCAAGGTTCTTTTGCCGCCAAGAAAACAATGGGATAAAGTGAACTTTGAACCCGAGACCGCTGCATCTCATACCGATTAGAAAAAATATTTTGCGTTTACATGGTGTTTTCAAACCGGGGCGACAATTCAAACCGATTTGAACAGGCGAGCTGAGTTTCGCCCTGCTTTGAGTTAAAGATTGCATTTTCGATGTAAACACTATAAGGGCTTTGACCAGACCCCGAGCTCAAGTCAAATCGGGTGAAATTTCAAACCGGTTTGACTTTCTCGTGTAAACGGGCCCTTACTCACAGCAGCAGTTTGTGGAAGAATCAGAAATTTCAAGAAATCGAATGAAAAGCTTTCAAAGCATTTCAAGAGTTCTTTGCTATATGCACATATGACATTAACAGTTCGTGTAGGTACAATGACTAAGCAAGTGGACTTTTAATTCAGTTTCATGATCCCTACAAACAAGAACCTATGCTGAATGGGTTCTCACATAATGGGGGTCTAATTTAAAAATTTCAGGCTATAGGTTCTTAATCACTAGGTTCTTATACGCGGCTTTCTACTGTAATCGAAACGTACTTGAGAAAATACAGTTGTGTTTTCTTAATTATCTTATTATTATTACAATTAAAATATACTAAACCATCCTCTCAGACAAACAGAGATAAAAGTGTAAAAACACCACTGTTTTGCCGACAAACATTTCGATTAAAATCTTCTTCAAACAACGATCCAGTCTGAAGAAGATTTTAATCGAAACGCTTGTCGGCAAAACAGTAGTTTTTTTTATATATCATTACTATTATTATTATTACTTAAAAAATTAATCTACAATAGGACGATTTATCCCGATGAGCAAAATACTGTCTCTACTCCGACGCTATTAGATAAAGGCTATAAAATAAAAAACTACCGAGACGATAACCTGTGTGCACATTCGACTGGCTTCTTTTCAAAGAGGTTCTAGAACCAATCAAATTGCTCCATTGACAGTCGAAGGAATCGCATTTTAGAACGCTAACAATAAGCAGTTATTAAACGATTATGAGGTCAATGCTGGCAAATAGTTGTACTACAGTTTGACGTACGGACCGAATGCAGGTAGGTTCGATGTATCGAAAATGGATCATGGCAAGACAGGGTAGTGTGAATAGGGCCTAAAGCTCATGGATACGGAACAGATAGATTTTTTCTTTACGAAAAGATAGCGGGATGGTTTCCTTTTTGCGATCACATTGTGGGGGGGGGGGTGAGCAGATTACTTCGTAAGCATTTCGCTTCTTTATCGGTCATGTGAGATCTAGCATGTTAAAACCAGCTGCTCTTAAATACTTGATGTAAACTGCCTTGATTCGCTATTGCCAATCAAAAGGTCAGTCAATTAATCCTTATCCGTCGTTAGATGGCCGCGTCGATCTGGGAACTAGTTCTCAGGTCACGGCTTTCAAATCGCAGCGCAAGCGCAGCGCAGTTCAAAACATTTGGGCCATGCTGAACGGTTGATATCTTCCCGGGCAAGAACGAGAAGATCAACAGTGAATTGAAGACAAGCAAGGTAACGAAATACATTTATTAATTAAATATCATTTAGGCCAGGTATTGTGGACCCGATCAACACCCAAATTGTGTCCACAACTCCCATGGGTGAAGGTGAAGTTGAGTTTTTCAGCGCCAAGCGTTGGGATTGCAGAAATAGAGCAGACCTAATCGAGTCTGCGACCCCTTGTCATGACGTTCAAGTGGAAAGGCTCTACCGGGATTTGAACCCACTCCGCCAGATCGTTCTGGCTGCAATGTCAGAGGATTACACCACGGAACCACAACACCTTCGTAGATTATAGTGTATAATGTCTATAATGAAGATTATAGAGATAACAGGTTTGTTTAAGGTCAGGTGACCCTGCCCCTTTAAAATAAAGGAAGCTGCAATTTTCCTACAGCGTTTGGGTTCTCAAACTAAACAACTTGAAAACCATGTTTTTAAAAAGCAGCATTAGAGTAAGCTTAAGCGTAATTCAAGATTCTGTAACTTCCTTTAAAGAAATCTTTATGAAGTTGGATAGTCAGAACTCTGATTAAAAAAATAGTTGAGAGAATGCGTTATCTCAAATCGAACGGATTATACAGTAGAAACCCGCATAAAATATCTGTTGATTTCTTGTGCTGAAAAACAGTATTAATGTGTAGACTCGATTACATGTCGTAGTTTCGCTTTTTGCTTGAATTGATATCGCTACAACTACGACTTATCCCCATACACTTGCAGAAACGGTAAAGTTCCGAGCTGATTCTATTTGCTATTTGCAATCTCTCCGCTGCTCCACAAAAAGTTCGACTGAGCAGTGTTGGAGTCTCTATCACTATTGTGTACATTCAAATAAGATTCAAAGTAGCTCTTGTATCAACCTTTTAGAAAATAGTGTCGTTGAATCAGACGAGGGCAAAGTTGCTGAGATTCTAAATAACTACTTTGCAAATATAACAGAAACTTTGGGTATCGCCAGTGAACATGAGCAGGAGCCTTTGAATGATCAAGAGGACGATCCCTGCTTAACGTTTGTAAAACGTTTTCAGTCACATCCCAGTGTCCTTAGGATAAAGTCGTCCGTCAAGAGCACTATAAACTTCTCCTTCAGGAAGATCACAGTCGAAGAAATGCTAGAACGGTTGCAAAATTTAGATCCTAAGAAGGGTTCACCACAGCAAGCAATCCCTGCAAAAATATTAAAGTGCAACGCAGATTTGTTCTGTTTTCCTCTCACTGAGCTTTTTAATAAACTTGTTGAGGAAAGTAGCTTCCCAGATGATATGAAAAAAGCCGATGTTTCTTCACTCTTCAAGAAGGATGATAATATGAGCAAAGAGAATTACCGACCAATAAGTCTCCTTCCTACAATCGCAAAAATATTTGAGCGACTAATGCATAGGCAATTATCTGAATTTACTGCACGCTTTTCTTCACCACTATTAAGAGGGTTTAGACAAGGGCACAAACACACAGCATGTCTTGCTGAACTTTTTGCAATACTGTAAGAGCAGCTTTGATAATAAGGGACTTGCAGGGGCAGTGTTCATGGATCTTTCAAAGGCTTTTGATTGTGTAAAACATGGTCTTTTAATAGCAAAATTGAGTGCCTATGGACTTAATATGGATGCCCTTCAGCTCTTAAGAAGCTATCTATCAAATAGACAACAGAGAGTAAAGATCAACAGCTCTTTTAGTGATTGGAAAGAAATAAAGATTGGAGTACCCCAAGGGTCGGTCCTAGGGCCTTTATTGTTTAATGTCTTTGTAAATGACATATTCTGGTTTTCACATCGCACAAAGATATGTAACTATGCTGATGATACCACAATCTTTGCATGCCATCCGCATCTTGATACTATTATCAAACAATTAGAAGAGGACAGCTCTGTGCTAGTAAAATGGTTTTCTGACAACTTTTTAAAATTAAATAATGACAAATGCCACCTGATGATATTTGGCGATAAAAGTACTGAAACAACAATCTCAATTGGAAATTCAAGGATTACGAGATTACGAGATTACGAGTGAGATTAGAGTGATTACGAGAAATTATTAGGTGTCACTTTTGATAAGAAATTAAGTTTCAAAAAACATGTTGAAGATTTGTCTAAAAAGGCCAACCAAAAGCTTCACGCGCTTGCTCGCTTGTCAAATTACATTGATCCCATCAAATCAGAAATTTTAATGAATTCTTTCATCAGGTCGCAATTTAATTATTGTCCACTTGTATGGATGTTTCATGACAGAGCAACAAATTCGAAGTTAAATCGCATCTTGATACTATTATCAAACAATTAGAAGAGGACAGCTCTGTGCTAGTAAAATGGTTTTCTGACAACTTTTTAAAATTAAATAATGACAAATGCCACCTGATGATATTTGGCGATAAAAGTACTGAAACAACAATCTCAATTGGAAATTCAAGGATTACGAGATTACGAGATTACGAGTGAGATTAGAGTGATTATGAGAAATTATTAGGTGTCACTTTTGATAAGAAATTAAGTTTCAAAAAACATGTTGAAGATTTGTCTAAAAAGGCCAACCAAAAGCTTCACGCGCTTGCTCGCTTGTCAAATTACATTGATCCCATCAAATCAGAAATTTTAATGAATTCTTTCATCAGGTCGCAATTTAATTATTGTCCACTTGTATGGATGTTTCATGACAGAGCAACAAATTCGAAGTTAAATCGCATTCACGAAAGAGCATTGCGGTTGGTATGCAAAGATAGTGAATCAGAGCTAGAAAAATTGAAGAAAAAATATGGAACTATTCATCAGCACAATCTGCAACTGCTAATGATTGAAATATTCAAAACGAAAAACAATCTAAATCCAACATTTATGAAAAACATTTTCACAGAGAGAAATATTCCATACAGTTTACGAAGTGAAAATCATTTCCGGTTGCCAAAAGTTAAGACAACAACGCACGGAATAGAGAATATTCAGTACAGAGGTTGCCATTTGTGGTCCTCATTACCGAGGGAAATTAAAGATTCCAACACACTCGCTGAATTCAAACGAAAAATAAAATCATGGGATGGAAATACTTGCATCTGCAGATTGTGCAAAGTTTTTATCAAAGATTTAGGGTTTTTGTAGGCTTGTTTGGGACACTGTAAAGTAGGTTTTAAATTATTTTGTTGGCTTTAATTAGCTTATTAGCTATGTATATATATTTTTTTCTTGCCAACGTAAAATAAATTGTTAATAATAATAATAATAATAATAATAATAGAAACTTCAATGGGAACTTCAAGAGTGAAGAGAATAGTCTGTTGGAGACCATTTCATTTTTCAAGGACGTAGCATCATTTTTGGACATTGGTGAAGATATGGAAAGTACAGGTCAGAGTGGTACCACTCGTAACGACGATCTTAATCTAGATGCAGTGCGAATACAATTACTGGAAGATAATTTTGAAAATCCACCCCCAAATTTATTGGAAAGATCAAGAACGCAAGGTGCAGCCAGTGACCAAGAAGAAGTGAACGGGGACATTAATAATGTGTTTTCAGTTAACGAAGATGATAATGGTCGTATGATAGGACGTTTTGAAAATGATAAAGTAGTTAACCTTTCCAAACGCGCGCTAAGCGATGCAGAAATATCAGTTCTATCCAAAGGTCTTAAATTTGTTAGTACACCAAAAGAGGTAGACTTTTCACAAATCAAAATTGACCTGGAAAATTTCGGCAGAAGATTAAGACTTAAGTGGTATTTTAGAGATAGCGAAGATTTTTCAGAAGTTCCTGTTTTTAGGCCCCGTAGTAAATTCAACCCTAGACACAAAGATGTAGCTATAGAGGTTTACCTGTCTAAATTGGAGGACGAACTAATGAAGTTATCGGTAGATGGTAAAAACTTCAGTAACCTTACGAAGGAAGAACTTTCGGCTTTAAATAGTCTTAAGTCGGACCGAACGATCGTTATCAAGGAGGCAGACAAGGGTTCTGGGGTTGTTGTGTGGGATCGGGAAGATTACGTCAAAGAGGCAGAAAGCCAATTGGGGGACGCTGCAGTATACTCCAAACTTGATAATGATCCTTCGGACCATCTTCACAGTGTGGTCAATCAAGCTGTGAGTAGGGTTAGAGAGCGAGGGGACATTGACGATAAAACATTAGAATATCTGATGGTCAATAATCCCAAGCTTGGAAGGTTTTACCTACTGCCGAAGATTCACAAAAGGTTGAATAGTGTTCCCGGAAGGCCTGTCATTTCTAACTCTGGCATCTATACAGAGAACATTTCGGAATTTTTGGATTACCATTTACAACCTCTTGCTAAAAGTGTCCGCTCATACATCAAAGACACAAACCACTTTTTGCAAAAAATTGCGTCATTAGACAGGCTTCCAGAGGATACTATTCTTTGCACTATTGATGTCGTTGGGCTTTACCCAAGTATACCACATGACGAGGGATTGAAGGCTTTGCGTGACGTTTTAAACTCTAGGAACGATCAGTCTGTTTCTACGGAATCTCTTGTTGAACTTGCAGATGTAGTACTTAAGAATAACTTTTTTGAGTTTAATGGGGCGTTTTACCATCAGCTGAGGGGCACAGCAATAGGCACCAAATGTGCGCCATCATACGCGATTTTGTTCTTAGCAGATCTGGAGGAAAAACTTCTTAGGGGTTCCAGCTGCAAGCCGTGGCTGTGGTGGCGCTACATCGATGACGTTTTCCTAATTTGGACCCATGGTGAAGAGAAGCTTTCCGAATTTGTAGAATACCTCAACACTGCACACCATTCCATAAAATTTACAGCTGAATGGTACAAGGAGAGCGTCAACTTTCTTGACACTAAAGTCATTAAAAAAGGTTACAAGTTGGTGACAGATCTCTACACGAAACAGACTGATACACATCAGCTCCTGCACCGTTCTTCTTGTCATCCTTATCACACCAAAAAGGGCATCCCATACGGACAGGCCCTTCGCATAAGGCGTATTTGTTCCGAAGATTCATTTTTTGACGAACGGATGGGTGATTTAAAATCGTGGCTAATTGGGAGGGGGTATCATGAAGGGGAAATCGACATTCAGTTAGACAAGGTCAGACAATTGGATAGGGAAATCCTGTTAAATGGGATCTCCAAGCAGAAGGATGACACGAGGATACCGTTGGTTCTAACTTACCATCCGGCACTTCAAGGGGTCAGCAATATTTTGCGAAAATGCGCTAATATTCTCCTCGTTGACGACGAACATCGCAAGCAATTTGGCGGAAAAGTTTTCGTTTCATTTAGGAGGGCTAAAAACCTTAAAGACACTTTGGTTCGCGCTAAGTTGCAAACTCAAGATCAGGAGTTGGTGCCAAAAGGAACTTTTAAATGCAGTGGTAAGAGATGTCAAATTTGCCCTATTATTCAAGAGGGCTGCAGTTTTTCTAATGCGAATGATTCGCGATCTTTCAAGAATTTCTCAGGGGCTTACGATTGCAATTCTACAAACGTAGTTTATATGTTGCAATGTACATGTTGCAACAAAAAGTATGTTGGCAGCACTAAAACAAAATTTCGTCAAAGATTTAACGTGTACAAATCATACTTTCGGACTTACAAACAGAAGCGTAATGCTGGTACTCTTAATACGGGAAAGGCGGTCCCTCAGGCAAGCTTGTTCTCTCATTTTTTCGAGGAAGGCCACCATGGTGAATTTTCGGTCGTTATTCGCCTCATTGATGGAGCACAGGATGTGTACTCCCTTCGCAGGAAGGAGCTTTTTTGGCAATACAAATTGGGTTTGTTTACACCAAATGGCCTAAATGAGAGGGCAGCCGATGTTGAGCTGGATATATTTGCTTGTGGCACTGCTTAGTTCTCTTACCATTGCATTGAAAATCATGGGCAGCATAATGGCAGGGGTGTTGGCTGGCTGACTTCGTGCAAAATTGCACGTAGTGGTGGGGTGGAATTCCCCATCGAGCTATCCTGGATTTAGCAACTTAAGCAAATCCTTGGAGGGTCACTAGCTTGCACTCTTGCCTTCTGTCTCGGGTTGTATAAGTTCTTGTCACGCAGAGCTTTCACTCTCATTCTAGTCAGTCCAAATCCAAAAATTTAAACAGGGAGTAGGAGACTTTGGAAGGCCACTTGGGGGTATTTTGGGCACAGAAATCATTCATTGTTTCGGAACCGCTTTGTTCTTATGTAAAAACTTCTTTTCATTTCAATAGGATTTTAAAATGTTAATTTTTCTTTTATTTGTCTGGGTTTTAGAAATACATTTTAATGCAAATTTTATGTTTAGAGTATAAATACTTGGCTGTCTAGATTTGTAAATACACTGATGAAGATTTTATAATCGAAACGTCTGACATAGAACAGTTGTGTTTCTCTTAATAATAATAATAATAATAATAATAATAATAATAATAATAATAATAATAATAATAATAATAATAATAATAATAATAATAATAATAATAATAATAATAATAATAATTCGAATATTCTACAAAATGTATCATCTGTCGTTCGATTCGCATTCTGTTTTAGAATGTAGCTGTGGGCCTAAATCATCTGCTACTTTTTCTCACGACCACTGGGTCTAAAATGCCTTAAAAATCAGTTTTCTAGAACTGCTGTACCTACAAATTAGGTATCAGTACTTCGGTAAAGGATCATTCTTGCCATAAAAGCAAAAACCGCCTTGCTCTAAGCCACTTGCTGATCGGTAGACGACGGGGCGACAGAATCCTGTCGCCGATTGAAACGTTTTGCCGTTTTCAAAGCTCTATGTCCATAGGCCCTCAGTGGAGCGATAACAACAACAATTCAACTTAATGACATGAGCGTAACATAAGGGTCCTTATGGTAGTGAGGCTAATTAATGTGTGCACGGTGAGTGCTGTATATAAGAACCTAAGAACCTTGCAGGCTGGAATTTAGAATAACAGCCACTTAATTAAGAACCTTTTCAGGCTGCAAAGAGAAACCTAGGTTCTTTTATGCATGTGTCTACTGTACTTCTGTACCCTAGTGTGAACAAAGCAGTTAACGTGAGGGGCCCTTATTTTTGGATTTTTTAAATTCAAATTAATTGACGAAAAGCTTTCCATCAGAGAAAGGTCTTATTCATGAAATTAAGCTACCAACAGGATATTTCTTATTTTTCATTACGAGGTGGTAACACCAAACATTTTGCTTCTGAAACTTGACAATATAAAGGATAAACTTCTCTGAAATTCTGACCTGGCATCGACGTTGAGAATGACTCTGAGTTACTTGTAAATAGCAACAGGTTTATTATGAAATTCTATGCTCTCTGTCGTACTGTTCTGCAGTTGTATGTTGATTGCACGTCGATTATAGTAATTCTTGTGAGCAGATGAAAATGCAAGAAGGCAATGAATCATTGATGTTTAATTAGAAATTGAATGGTAAGGAGGTACCCCAAAACAGTTGTTTGTGATATATGGGGTAAGCAACAATGCAAGATCAATATTTGAGGTGGGCAAAGAAATTTGGCACGCATTTCACCACATCGAGAGCTATAATGTACTCCATCGCTCGTTGCAAGATGGAAAATCTTCAGGCTGTACATTACTCTCAAACTCGACCCAAAAAGCTATCTTTCAATTCATGATGTAATTTAACTTGCAATTTGATTCACGGAAATCAATCAGTTGGCTATGAACCCTTGATGCAAATTCTGAAAATATTATTATTAATTATTAACAATTTGTTTTACGTTGGCAAGAGAAAAAATATATACATAACTAATAAGCTAATTAACGCCAACAAGATACTTTAACACCTAGTTTACAATTTCCCAAATAGACCTATAAAAACCTAAATCTTTAATAAAAACTTTGCACAATCTGCAGATGCAAGTATTTCCATCCCATGATTTTATTTTTCGTTTGAATTCAGCGAGTGCGTTGGAATCTTTAATTTCTCTCGGTAATGAGGACCGCAAATGGCAACCTCTGTACTGGATATTCTCTATTCCGTACGTTGTTGTCTTTATTTTTGGCAACCGCAAATGATTTTTACTTCGTAAACTGTATGGAATATTTCTCTCTTCAAAAATTTTTTTCATAAATGTTGGATTTAGATTGTTTTTCGTTTTGAATATTTCAATCATTAGCAGTTGCAGATTGTGCTGATGGATGGTTCCATATTTTTTCTTCAATTTTTCTAGTTCTGATTCATTATCTTTGCATACCAACCGCAATGCTCTTTCGTGAATGCGATTTAACTTCGAATTTGTTGCTCTGTCATGAAACATCCATACAAGTGGACAATAATTAAATTGCGACCTGATGAAAGAATTCATTAAAATTTCTGATTTGATAGGATCAATGTAATTCGACAAGCGAGCAAGCGCGTGAAGCTTTTGCTTGGCCTTTTTAGACAAATCTTCTACATGTTCTTTGAAACTTAATTTCTTATCAAAAGTCACACCTAACAGTTTTTCGTAATCACTTTCATTAATCCTTGAATCTCCAATTGAGACTGTTGCTTCGGTACTTTTTTCACCAAATATCATCAGGTGGCATTTGTCATAATTTAATTTTAAAAAGTTGTCAGAAAACCATTTTACTATCACAGAGCTGTCCTCTTCTAATTGTTTGATAATAGTATCAAGATGCGGATGGCATGTAAAAATTGTGGTATCATCAGCATAGTTACAGATCTTTGTGTGATGTGCAAACCAGAATATGTCATTTACAAAGACATTAAACAGTAAAGGACCTAGGACCGACCCTCGGGGTACTCCAATCTTTATTTCTTTCCAATCACTAAAAGAGCTGTTGATCTTTACTCTCTGTTGTCTATTTGATAGATAGCTTCTTATGAGCTGAAGGGCATCCATATTAAGTCCATAGGCACTCAGTTTTGCTATTAAAAGACCACGGTTTACACAATCAAAAGCCTTTGAAAGATCCATGAACACTGCTCCTGCAAGTCCCTTGTTATCAATGCTGTTCTTACAGTATTGCAAAAAGTTCAACAAGACATGCTGTGTGTTTGTGCCCTTGTCTAAACCCTCCTAATAGTGGTGAAAAAAAGCGTGCAGTAAATTCAGATAACTGCTTATGCATTAGTCGCTCAAACATTTTTGCGATTATAGGAAGGAGACTTATTGGTCTATAATTCTTTTTGCTCATATTATCATCCTTCTTGAAGAGTGAAGAAACATCAGCATTTTTCATATCATCTGGGAAGCTGCTTTCCTCAATAAGTTTATTAAAAAGCTCTGTGAGAGAAAAACAAAACAAATCTGCGTTGGACTTTAATACTTTTGCAGGGATTGCTTCCTGTGGTGAACCCTTCTTAGGATCTAAATTTTGCAACTGTTCTAGCATTTCTTCGACTGTGATGTTCCTGAAGGAGAAGTTTATAGTGCTCTTGACGGACGACTTTATCCTAAGGATACTGGGGTGTGACTGAAAACGTTTTACAGTCGTTAAGCAGGGATCGTCCTCGTGATCATTCAAAGGCTCTTGCTCATGTTCATTGGCGATACCCAAAGCTTCCATTATATTTACAAAGTAGTCATTTAGAATTTCAGCAACTTTGCCCTCGTCTGATTCAACGACACCATTTCTAAAAGGGTGACTATCAGTAACTACTTTTCCATTTCAGAGACTTGAAGTGTCTTGTATTCAGCTGTGAAACATCATTGGCACAGTGAGCAATTTAGAAATTCAACAAAATCTGAAACTTCGATTAGACCACAACCAGGTCTCTCTGTACAACTTAGAGCAAGTCTGATACAATTAATGACGATTAAAAATCAAGCGTGAAAGCAAACTTTCATAAGCAGTGAGACACCATTGGCGCAGTGATCAAATATAGAATTTAGCAAAATCTGATACTTCATGCAAACCACAACCTGGCTTCTCTGTACAACTTAAATTAATTCTGACAAGATTCAAGAAAATTCACTAATTCAGTGTCAAAGAAATTCATCACCAGCTGTGAAACATTTTTGGTGCAGTTATCAATTTCAAAATTCAACGAAATCTGATACTTCGAGCAGACCAAAACCAGGCCTCTCTGCACAACTTACAGCAAGTCTAATACGATTCAACACAATTCACGAATGCAGTGTAAGAGGAATCAATCGCTAGCTGTGAAACATTTTTGGTGCAGTTATTGATTTAAAAATTCAACGAAATGTGATACTTCGAGGAGACCACAACCAGGCCTCTCTGCACGACTTACAGCAAGTCTAATACGATTCAACATAATTCACGAATACAGTGTAAGAGGAAGCAATCACTAGCTGTGAAACATTTTTGGTGCAGTATCAATTTCAAAATTCAAGGAAATCTGATACTTCGAGCAGACCACAACCAGGCCTCTCTGCAAAACTTACAGCAAGTCTAATACGATTCAACACAATTCACGAATGCAGTGTAAGAGGAATCCATCACTAGCTGTGAAACATTTTTGGTGCAGTTATTGATCTAAAAATTCAACGGAATCTGATACTTCAAGCAGACCACAACCTGACTTCTCTGTACGAGTCACATCAATTATAATACAATTCAACACAATTCACGAAATAAGTGTAAATGCATTCTTTCACCATCTGTGAAAGATCATTGGCGTAAAGATCAATTTAAAAATTCAACAAAATCTGATACCTCGAGCAGATCACAACAAGACCTCTCTGTACACTTACAGCAATTCTGATACGACTAAAAGACGATTAAGGATAAAGTGCAAGCGCAACCTTTCACAAGCTGTGAAACATCATTGGCACAGTGATCTCTTTGAATATTTAGTGAAAAATCAGATACTTCAAGCAGACCACATCCATGCCTCTCTGTACTATTTATAGCAATTACAAGATTCAAGCCGATTCATGAAATAACTGTAGGAGCAACTCTCCACAAACTGCTAAACATCACTGGCGCAGTGACGAAGAAAAAACCTTTATCAAATCTGAAATTTTAAGCAGACTGCATCAGGTATTTGCTGTACAATTCTAAACTCTCAATGACAATGAAAGAAATAAGTCTTAGAAGCGGCAAGAAATTGTTTGTGCAGCAACCAGTCTTTCTATGTTATGAAATTTAGATTTGTGGTAGAAGATAAAGAAATTATAAGTGCGACTAAAACAATTCAAGATGATTCAAAACGATTCAAGACGACTCAAGGAACAACTATAGAAGGACATTTCAAAACATCTAAAGGATGGTTGGTACATAGTAATTGCTATCAAAAATTGTATCTGCTCCGACATTTTTAACAGACTACAATAGAAGTTCTCTCCACCATTTAAGGCGAACAAGGACGATTGCAAAAGATTCAAGACAGTTTGAGTCGACTCAAGAAAATACTACAGATCAACATTTCAGAAGATCTATAGAATTCTTGGTGCAGTAACCACTACAACAAAGTTTGATTAAATCTGAAATGTCCTACAAATTGTAACAGGCGTTGGATCAACAAGAAATAAAGAAAATTTTACGGAGATTTTAACCAGGCTTGCCGCAAAAAATAAAGACAAACAAAGGATTGTCTGTTCACATAAAATTAAGTACCAAGAAGTCCTTTGAAGCAATGGCAAATACGTGTGTTGAGCTGTACTCCTCTTTGACAACGACCTTTCAACAAGTGATTTACGTTATCATAAACATTATAATCATCACAAGCGCGACGATTCTAAACAGCATAATCATACACATAATAAGATCAAACCCACGGTTCAGCGGGTCATCGTTTTACTTGTTTGGGGCTTTAGCCTCCTCTGACTTGCTCATGGTCGCCTTATCAGAAACCTCATACGTTGCGATAGTCATATTTGGTCCATCGAAGAGCTGCATCCTTGAGACCCTGTGCTGCTGGATGACGGGCACATTCACTGGAACGACGATGTTACTATTATGCTTGATAACGAGGGAAAGGTATTTATGCATAAAACGTAACCAAAGAGCATACACAGGTCGTGCCAATTGTAAGGTTCATGCTGCACTTTGCCTCGCAGCGTCATCAATCGTATCGATGACGTTCATAATAGAAACGAAATATCACTTACCCTTTGAGGCAATAGAAATCTTATCTTTACTTGTGTTCATTTGTTTTATTTCCATTATTGTATATTACGTAAGATTAAGACGTGTTGTGGAGCTGCATCAAACAGAGATGAAAAGACAAATAGCAATCCTTCGTGTTACTACTAAAAAACCCGATACAAACAAAAAATGAGCTCTCTTTGCTCAATCGATCAATTTTCTTTCTCGCTGCATCATATGCCTTGGCTTATATTCCTGTCACAGTCCTCTTCCTTCTACAAATCGTGCAGCACAGGGTTTTCAAGAGAACCACAAGTCATCTAGCCCCCCTTTCGTTTGGCTTAGCATTTGTGGCTATTTGAATTGTATCATCGACCCACTTATATACGCATTTCGTTGTGATCCTATCGGCAAGGAGATTCGCAAAACATTACGCCAAATGAGGAGTCGTGTAATGGCCTATGATGAAGACCAGTTGCAAAGGACTGTAAGGTTTGCGATGCCAAGAGAGGTACCTAACGACAACAACGATGACAATAGAACTGTTGCCATTATACACACACCTGACGATGAAAACGAGGATAATGATGGTCATGTTATCCACATCAAACCACAGATTTGTCCTTCCGAAGGCCTGCCAGAGAAATAGTGAAACTCATTTGGTACGATCTGCGTTTGGCTATTTACTGAACATACGATAAAAAAAAGAAGCGGGAAAATGGCACATCCCGTTGTGACAATGTTCATTGACGAAAGAAATTAGGCCAAAGCTTTTGGCCAATAATCTCCTTGCGAAGGCATACCCTAAAAGTAACGAAATTACATTCGCGCATTGTGCTTCAGCATACAGTGACAAATTCCATTCACGTGCCAGGCAAAAAACTCTAGGCCAATCATCCCTTTGTGAATTCAACAACAGGCAGCAAAAGTTTTATCCCTACGTTCTGCTCTTGTTTTCCAATTGTTCATTGGATACAGAAATAAGCAGAAGAAGCAACCTGTAGCGACAAACCCACTTTGCACCACCGGAGTAGCGAAAATTCTATCCCTGCATTCTGCTCTTTGTTTCCAAACATAGGATACAAATACAAACAGAAGAACTGCCTGCAATGACAATGTCCATTAATGCAATGGAAAAGATCAAAACTTCCAGCCAATCATCTCCTTATAAAGACCAACCAAAGAAACAGCGAAATTTTATTCGTACTCTATGCTGTATGGTTCTGTTGCGAAATGACCGCTAGAACCGAGACTCCTTAGATACGTATTTAATGACTATTCGTTAGGGTTCGCTGAGAGAAGCAAGGAAACAACGTCTGCCCTGTGACTAAAAATTCTTATGCCGGATACGACACCCTTACTTTCCGTTACCGTTTTCAAGAAAAGCTCCTATCAATAATCCGCCCCCCCCTGCAAAATCTGTTTTCGGAATTTACTACACAATAGGTTTTATTTATTCATATAAAAATTTTACAACATATCTTACATTCTACAAAACTTCCCTAATTACTTTACAACACTACAGGGACGACACCATGGGGAGCGAAAGACAATGACTACCCCATGGCCAATATATAAAGACGAGCAATTTAATCTACCTACAACACAACAAAATACGAACGATTCTGTTCTACATTAGGTGACAGGTTGCGATAATTTTAAAATGTCACGAGCGTAAGTCGTGGGTTGTTTGTAGTGGAAAGACCTGACACTTAATGTGAAACAGAATTTACAAAGAAAAATAACATTACATAAGAGGACTTAGTGGCTGCTTTGTACCCAACTGAAGAGTCAACAGATCTTAGTCAAACCGACCAGTTTCGTGAATGAACCGTAAGGTCAATTCGAGAATGTTTCTATTCAAGTCATAAGAAAGGTATTGATCACCATATAGTAAAAGTTGCATCAAAGCATCATTTGAAAGATTGGTGATTTGCACAAATGGTCGTAATAATTCAACAATTCCAGTGAGAAGGTCTCGACGCTGAAGATCAAAAGAAGGGCAGAGCAACAAAAAATGCCCCGTATCCTCAATGCCATCACTTGTTGGGCACATTGGGTTTATTGTATCCCTAAAATTATGCTTGAACTTGTGGAAGTTCAACTTGCTGAGACCAACTCTTAGCTGCGTAAGATAGGATAATCCTTTTGGGTCGTGAATTCCAAAAACAGATTTCGCAGGAGGGCGGATTATTGATAAGAACTTTTTTTTTGAAAATGGCAACAGAAGGTGCAAGTCTCAATGCAGGCTGAAGCTTATTCCATTCGGACAAACAGTTAGGATAAAAGCTACTCTTGAATTTTTCTGTCCTTGCCCTCAATCGCCCAATGACATCCTGACAGCGAAGTGAGTACTGCGATTGATGAAGTGGTTGGATTGGTTTTTTTTTATACCAATAGGTTTGTCCCTTCTTACTCAACTTAGGGTTGGTCTCAGCAAGCTAAATTTTCACAAATTTAAGCATAATTTCAGGGATACCATAAACACAATATACCCAACAAATGATGGTGTTGAGGATACAGAACACTTTTTGTTGCTCTGCCTGTCCTTTGATGATCAACGAAGAGATCTTCTCGCTGGAATTGAAGAATTATTACGACCTTTTGTGCAAATCGCTAACCCTTCAAATGATGCTTTAACACAGCTCTTACTAGATGGCGATAAAGACCTTTCTTATGAAGTGAACAGAGATATTCTTAGATTGACTCAACGTTTCATTTGTGAAACTGATCGGTTTCATATTTTCATATTTGAATCTTTTAAGGAGGGTTGCCCTTCGGCAGAAGCCGTTTTTCAAGGGGCCCTCCGATAAAAACTTAATTACAATATACAATTAAAAATAAAACTAGAATGTTAAAAACCATTATTTAAAAGCCTATTTACAATGATAAAATATATACAATAGAAAGAAAAAGTTAACCCTTTATTGATTTCTTAAAACCATTCACGGAGGATGCCGTTTTAGACTCAGCAGGAAGGCTATTCCATAGTTTAACTCCCCGGAAAGAAAAACATTTTGCCCATTTGCAGAATTTTTCTTCGGCAACCTCAAATCGGTCTCAGTGTTCCGAAGGCTGCGGGAGGAGCATGCTGAGTTTTTCGTGAAGAGGTTACACAGATACTGTGGAGCCAAATCATTGAGCGCCTCGAAGACCATCGTTTTAGACTCACTCCCAATGAGTTCTTCAATGGTCTGCCAGCCCAACTCTGCAATGAGTGGTCTGCTTGGGGTATCAAAACTGCTATTTGTAATGATTCTAGCAGCACGATTTTGGAGCTTTTGCAGCTGGTTGATGTCTGTAGATCCAGCACAACCCCAGACAGAACAACAGTATCGAAAGTGGGGCTCAACAATACCTGTGTAAAGAGTTTTCAAACTTGCCAGAGCCAGAAAGGATTTAGCATGTCTTAAAAAGCCGATCGCCCTGGAGACCTTTGTAGAAACTGCCTTAATTTGCTCTTTCCAATCTAAAGAGCAATCGATTTGCACTCCAAGGTACTTTGTCTTTTGAACAACTTCGAGTTCATTGTCGCGTATCTTCAGTACCAAGGCTTCATTTCGACTTTTGAGAGAGTTGTGTCTCTGCTTGGTGGATATGAGCATTGAATGAGTTTTTGCCATATTCAACGAAAGCTTATTTCCTCGAAGCCAAGTCTCCAATTTACTGAGATCGCTATTTATAGCCTCATTAAGCTGAGTCAAATCGCGAGACTGATGACAAAGACTGGTATCATCAGCGTACATAGTCACAGAGGAACCTTGGACAGCCTCAGGA
This sequence comes from Aurelia sp. 3 sensu Dawson et al. (2005), assembly GCA_964020215.1. Classification (NCBI taxonomy): domain Eukaryota; kingdom Metazoa; phylum Cnidaria; class Scyphozoa; order Semaeostomeae; family Ulmaridae; genus Aurelia; species Aurelia sp. 3 sensu Dawson et al. (2005). The sequence goes on from OZ026587.1 coordinate 7,937,539, forward strand.
AGATCATTGATATAGATGAGGAAGAGAAGAGGGCCAAGGCATGAGCCCTGTGGTACTCCTACTTCTATTTCCCCGATATCTGAATCAACACCGTTAACCCTACAGAATTGTTTGCGGTTAGATAAGTAAGACTTAAACCAAGACAGCTCTCGCTGCTGGACGCCATAAAGTTCGAGCTTTTTGCAGAGAATATCGTGGTCGACCGTATCAAATGCCTTTTTCAGGTCAATAAATACTAATCCAACGAGCTTACCGAGATCAAGCCCGTTGTACCAGTCATCGCTCATTTTAAGCAAACAAGTTAATGTGGAATGTAGGCGCAGAAAACCTGATTGATCAGATGTAAAGAGACCATTATCTTTCATATACTGGTACAGCTGGTTGAAAACAAGTTTTTCAAAGAGCTTTGAGATGACAGGCAAGACTGATATGGGGCGATAATTAGATTTTTCAGTCTTATCTCCATCTTTGAAAATCGGAGTAATTCTAGCAACTTTCCATGAATCTGGGAACTGGCTAGTTTCGATGGATGTGTTAAACAAGAAAGCCAGAGAGTTTTCAATATATGGCAAAGCAAGCTTCAAAAAGTAGCTAGAAATATTGTCAATTCCAAAGCTCTTTGCTGTTTTAACCTAGGCAAATGCATCCCTGATATCTTTTAGCTCAACTGCCAAGGTTTGATTGAGATCTATTGAAGCTTCAGCGGTGTGCAAAGCAACCACCAAGTACCTTACGTAAATGTTTTCGTTTCTTCCTTTGTAAATTCTGTTTCATATAAGGTGTTAGATATAAGGTGTTACGGTGTTCAATTCAGCAAAATTCAGTGACGAGTTTCCGCTCGTGACTTTCCACATTTTTCAATTCAACTCTGATCCGACGAGCAAGGAGGAAAAGTCTTTTGGCTTTTGCGTGTTTGTTTACATTTTATGCGTGTTTGTTTATATTTTGTGCGTGTTTGTTTACGTTTTTCTTGGGAGCCAATCACAAGGCTCCTACATTTCACGTGACTTTGTGGTAGATTTGTAGCTAATGGCGTTGTATGAACACAGAAGCTGTGGCGTGGGGGCATTTGGAGCAAAACCATACTCCATATTTAGGCCCGGAAGCACATTAATTTTTCGAGAGTTTTCAAAAACTTTGAATCAGACAAGAAAGACTGATAGTTTCCTAAAATTTTTGCCAAAGCCTAAAATGATGAAATTTGAAAGCTCGAAAATATCGCTGTTAGCTTTTTAACGATTTTTGCCGCCCTCCATTCTGCCTAACAAGGCCTACTTGACAGATGATGCTATGTTTCCTTGATAAGAATTTGTTTCTACAGCACAGTTTTCAGCGCAACGGAAACTAATGTTATGAAAATACTTTTCAACTACTTTTTTCTTCATTTAACAACACAAGCACAATTGTACTGGAAGACCCAAAGTTTCCTTGCCTGTTAGAATCTAAATCACAGATCGTTGTTGAAATACGTGAGATTGCCTATGTGATTCTTCTTCGTTTTGAGTTTTATTTTGAGTTTGCTACATTAGAAACAATCCGATTGAAAAGAAACGAAGGGAATAAAAAAAGCATCAAGGCACGAGGGATAACTGTGAAACGTAGAGCTTTCTCTACTCTACTCGCAAGTATCTCTAAAATCAACTACTACATCCAGAAATTACTGAATTACTTTGCAAGGCGTTTAAAATTCTGCTTGACCTCTGGTTGACCTCATCCTCTCATCAGATTGGCCTTAGTCAGAAAACCGAAAGCCAAAGCAATTTGAAGAGGTAAATAAGTAATAACTTACCCTGTTTTCATTCACTTAGACCAAGCAATACTGAATAAACAAAGTTCCACTTGTTTAATTCTGAACAGAGTAAATTCCAAGCGATAAAATGAAACTGTTTTCACTTGCCATATTTGACCATCACAGCCTTGGCTGTTCTCTCACAATAAGTTGACGAATGTGAAATGTACATCGATTCCAAAATCTAGGAAGAAATGGCGCGAAAACAATCCTGTCTCCAGTCTCCAAAAATGTTTATATGTAATGAAATGCACAAATTTGATAAGAATAAAAGTCTGGCTTTATAAGAAACCAATCCCTCAGATTACACAAAAAATAAGAAACTTGAATGCTTGAATATTTTCTAAGGAACAGCTTTCGTAGGGGGGTGTTTTCTACAATTGATTTCGTTCAATGCTGACTAAATTCTCGAAAAATCAGTCCCTTTTCAAGAAGACACAAGATCCTTTCCAGAAACAATTCCGTTGCTTGTAAGGATACATCTTTTTATAAGAAATTGCTTATGATTAGAAACTCAACTCTCACATCGCCAAAAATTAAGAAACCACGTACAGGCAAAATGTAAATTAAGGAAGTATCTATTTCTGACAAAGGAAATCCTTGACATATTTTTGCTTCATTTTCAGTTGTTTACTTTATCATACTACAGTACCTTAGTGAATACTTAAACGTTGAAAAGGCATAAAAAACATTGTTTGAACTATTCACCAGAGCACAGGTAGTAAAAATGAAAATTGCCATGGCAGCTCTTGAGTATTCAAAATCTGATAGTTATAAGAAACTTTTACTGTTGGCCCATATTCTTAGTTGATGAAAAAAAAATGCTTGTAGAGTGCTAAAGTTTGGAACTGCATGTGTGTTTCTAATTCTAGAATTCTCATATCTTAATGGGCGAAGTTTGGAGACGTCAAGAGCTTATCTATTTTAGTTAGAAAAGCTTTCAATTTACTTCAGCAATGTCTAATCATAACATCGACAATCAAATACATTTACTCGTCAGTTTCCTAGTTATGAACTGAAAATGACTGCGGTAAAAAAGATAGAATGAAGTTTGTTATGGAAACATCTTCTATTTTAGGAGACTGGCGACAAGATTGTTTTCGCGCCATTTCTTCTTAGATTTTGGAATCGATGTACATTTCACATTCGTCAACTTATTGTGAGAGAACAGCCAAGGCTGCGTTGGTCAAACATGGCAAGTGAAAACAGTTTCACTTTATCGCTGAGAATTTGCTCTGTTCAGGATTAAACAAGTGGAACTTTGTTTATTCAGTATTGCTTGGTCTAAGTGAATGAAAACAGGGTAAGTTATTACTTATTTACCTCTTCAAATTGCTTTGGCTTTCGGTTTTCTGACTAAGGCCAATCTGATGAGAGGATGAGGTCAACCAGAGGTCAAGCAGAATTTTAAACGCCTTGCAAAGTAATTCAGTAATTTCTGGATATATTTGATTTTAGAGATACTTGCGAGTAGAGTAGAGAAAGCTCTACGTTTCACAGTTATCCTTCGTGCCTTGAGGCTTTTTTATTCCCCTCGTTTCTTTTCCATCTGATTGTTTCTAATGTAGCAAACTGCAAAATAAAACTCAAAACGAAGAAGAATCACATAGGCAATCTCACGTATCTCAACAACGATCTGTGATTTAGAATCTAACAGGCAAGGAAACTTTGGGCCTTCCAGTACACTTGTGCTTGTGCTGTTAAATGAAGTAAAAGTAATTGAAAAGTATTTTTATTATATTAGTTTCCGTTGCGTTGAAAACTGTGCGTAGAAACAAATCTTTATCAAGGAAACACAGCATCATCTGTCAAGTAGGCCTTGTTAGGCAGAGTAAAAGGCTGCAAAAACCCTTAAAAAGCAAATTGCGATATTTTCGAGCTTTCAAATTTCATCATTTTAGGTTTTGGCAAAAATTTTAGTAAAGATACTAGTCTTTCTTGTCTGATTCAAAGCTTTTGAAAATTCTTGAAATTAATGTGCCTTCGGGCCTAAATATGGAGTATGGTTTTGCTCCAAATGCCCCACGCCACAGCTTCTATGCTCATACGACGCCATTAGCTGAAAATGCACCACAAAGTCACGTGTAAAATAAGAGCCTTATGATTGGCCCCACTAAAATGTAAACAAACACGCAAAAATGTAAACAAACACGCAAAAAGATTTTTCCTCCTTGCTGATCCGACGTCTAATCTGAGACAGAATCTAGTAATGTATCCTGTAGTTTTAGCTGAATGTTGTGTCTTTATGTTTTTGGCCCTGGGGTCGTCGTTGTTTTTTCGCTCCCCTCGGTATTGTCCCTGTGGTGTTGTCTAGTAGCTTTAGATAGGTATAGTAGAACGTAAGCATTGTTGTAAATTATCTTATATGAATAAAAAAAACACCCCTACTCTTTGCTCCCTAACTGCACATAGGATAAAAACACAAACAAAGGAAGAGCCTGTGGGGATAAACTCGATTAAAGCAAGAAAGAAGCCCACAGGCTTCAGGCTGGTCACCTAGCAAGCTACAGCAAAAATACATTGCAGTCTCTATTTGCTCTGTAAAAGTTCGCGAGATAGAAATCAGACATACACTAAAGAAGTAAAAATGACAAAAAGATACGTGACAAAGGAATACAGGCAGCTGTACAAACACTGTAACCCAGCTATTGTGTGAAAGTTACAATTGCGGACAAAACTCATGATACACTTTGTATTTTGGAGGAAATTTCGAGTTGAGATCCCCCCACCCCCCATTGCAATGTTGAAAGCTGATGAAAATGTCATAGATGAGTTGACAAGTATGTCTTCTTCCAGCAACCAACATTGCAGTGGGGGGAGGGGGCATTAGCGGCGAAAGGTAGCAGTACAGTCATACAGGAAAGGCCTCTTTTTAAGGCAAAAAACATCTGTCCCAACGAGTTTTGTCCGCGATTGTAGCAATGAGCGTTAAGTACCATGCCAGCTTTAGAATGTAAAAACAAAATAGCACCAAACTAAGATTTCCCAAAAAAAAAAAATGAGAAACAAAGTAAACTTTACTTGTTTCATATCTACACGCTTTGATTGAAACTCGGGGGCGTCACAGTACTAAATTAACTTAGTAAAAACGGGCAAAACGCGTTAAGGGACGTCAAAATGTGACGGAAAAAGCGTTTAAATTGCTCGGCCTTTCTTTGAGATTTTCCGGTGTCTTTGAAGATATTCTAACGCACCCGCATGGAAGGAATCAGTTGCCATTCCACTGAAAGCATTGGAAGCATTGGAGCAGAAAAAATGCATCGATGTGAGTTTATAGAATACATTTTCCTAATTCGTTTCTATTTTAAAGCGAATCAAGTTCTAGATGACTGGAAGATGACATATCACACATGACATAGATGACATAGATGACATATCAGAGAAACAACAAAGGTTAGATCCTGAGAGTCCTAAAACTTCCCCCATATGAAAAAAGCATCAAAATTCAATTACACTGTCAAAACGTCAGTTTCTGTGGCAATAATTTTCCTACGTATAGCTCATCCTGTGACTAGTTTCGAAATCAGAAAATTTAAAACCCACTGCAAATAGTACAAGTGATTACCAGATTTATTCATTTCCCTTGCCCCTAATTTGGTCATAAACGTCAGAAAGACACCAAAACTACCAGCGAATGCTAGACAGCTTTTATCCAAACTCAAACATTTCTTTGAGAGCACAGCTCAGAATAAGGCTCTTAAAACCGTCACATAGTACCCTCAAAATTATGTTTCGACCAGTTATAACATTAGATGGTGACTGTAGCGTATGAGAAATGGAAACAAACTGCATCAACATGGAATGGAGTGGAAGTAAATAACAGGCATTTCTGGTTCGGTTGTCATTACAAGATGCCTCCTTCCCCACCCGTCTTGCGACCGCTTATTTTCGCCAGCAGTTCAGTTCTGTTGGCATTTTGTCACAAAATCAATGCCGTCTCCGCGCCCACGTCTCACGACAGTAACGGTTACAAAGTGCAAAGGTTATATGATTAAATCTGGAAACCACAGTGACAAGTTTTTGCACATTGCTTCGTTGAATCCTTTTCTCTTTTGAACTAATGGGTCTACACGTAGGCTATGTGAACGCTAGCAACAATTCTACTGGGTGTCCCAAAACAAACGCAACAGATTTGATCAGGGATAGCGACAAGAAATTAGATCGAATCAACTCAAAATTATTTTTAAAGTAATCCTCGATAGTCAACTTCAAGGTAAATACCGGGTGTATGTATGCATGTATTTATGTATGTATGTATAATTTCGCCAAAAAACAAAAGACTATCAAATATTAAAATACAATAAATCTATTTTAAAAGAAAAGAAAAATTTAATAACAGGCGTGTGATATTAAAATAAATACAGCTATCTAAATTAAAAACACCCTTAGGTAAAATGGCAGGGATAGCATTAAAAGGTCAGTGCGACCTTGATTCCATAATGGTCCCTCCAAAGGCGTCAATGAAAGAAAAATTTTAATGGAAGAAAAGAAAATTCTAGTATATGTTGAAATATTTTTAAAAAAGTACCCTCAAACAGGTGTCTCAAAAACGTACCCCCTTTTGGCTGGAAATAGGCGAAACGATAAGATATTATTACTCTCCGAGTGGACAGGTACATTTATCAGTCTTTAACTTAGATTCACATACCTTGCATTTAAAATTCGTCCACCAAACACCGGAGATACAAGCTTGCAAAGTCAAATTTTACCGTGCCCCTGAAACCAGAGGTTTTGACAAAGGGCCTAGCCATGATTTGTATCATGCATATTTTCCAAAGCACCTGTAAACTTTAAGTTTCCTTTGAAAAGAATAAAAGACTCGTAGACATCGCCCCGATTAAACAGATATAATAAAGATGCGGAAGGCCTGATTCACACTAGGTAGTTAAGATCGTGCAGAAAGACCCAAAGACAAAGACTCACAACCCTACGTCTTGTCTTTTGGATCTTTTTGCACAACCCCAACGACCCAGTCACTGTGATCCATTAGGCCCTTTTTATCAAATTTAAGCCAAAAAATAAAGTTCCAGATCCTTATAAAATTTTAGACTTGTGACATGAACCATAACCTAGGGGTTAATACGCTGCAAAAATTTTCAAGATCCGTGAACCGAAGGCGAAGATATTGAATTTTAAAGTTGGGCCTAAATCAGATATTTGTTTACATGAACGGAAAAGGCATGACACTATTTTTACAGCAAATTACAATTCCTTGTATCTAGGCTCATACTTCACCGATATTTTTCATTTTAGTCTCACTCTGATCCTCTAAATGTGTTCTTTGAGGCAATGTTCAGCATACTCAAATATTTTGCCTTTTTAGGACCGTTTTTGGCCATTTCTCAACGGTACTTTTCTAAAAAATTCTTGTCTTCAAAAATCAACCGTAAAATTGAAAGCTAAAGACAAAAAAGTATGTTTCGCTATGCTCTTGAAAATAATTTCAACAATTAGAAACACCTTTCTAACAAGTTTCTACCAAAGGGCTGGTGCCAATTCGCCTCCAAAAAATTGTAACAAAAAATTGAATTTTACAAGTTTTGTACATGATTTTAAAATTTTTGCACATTTCGTGACGAAAAATTTGATAAAGTGAAACGGAAAGCTTTGCATTTGTTTTAAACCGATGCAGAGTCAAAGGTATGCCAGTAAGCCTGCTAAAGCCTCGAGTCAAACATTTTTAAGGCCAAAATAGTATTTTGCAGCCATTTGTCCCTAAAAAGATTCATAATTTTTAAATTTTGCAAGAATTTTAACAAATAAGCCTTGCAAAGTGTATCAGATGTTCGTCATTATATTTTTTTAACATGTACGTAAGGTTTGGTCACCTTTGGTTCCTTCACTGGATGTCTGTTACAGTTTAGTGGTTATTTCGTGCAAAAATCTTAAATTTCGAATTAAAAACTTGTGAAATGAAAATAGTCATAACAGATTTTTGGGTTCGAATTGGCACCAGCCCTTTGGTAGAAACTTGTTAGACAGGCGTTTCTAACTGTTGAAATTATTTTGAAGAGCATAGCGAAACATACTTTTTTTGTCTTTAGCTTTTAATTCTACAATTGATTTTGAAGACGAGGATTTTTTCGAAAAGTACCGTTGTGAAATGGTCTAAAAACGGTCCTAAAAGGCAAAATATCTTAGCTTGCTTTACATTGCCATAAAAGACACATTTAGAGGATCAGAATGAGACTAAATTGAAAAAGATCGGTGAAGTCTGAGCCTGGATACAAGGAATTGTAATTTGCTGTCAAAACAGTGCCGTGCCTCTGCCGGCCATGTAAACAAAGATCTGATTTAGGCCCAACTTCAAAAATCAATATATTCGCTTTCGGTTGACTGATCTTGAAAATTTTTGCAGCACATGAACCCCTAGGTTATGGTGCATATCTCAAGCACAAAATCAAGCAGGAATCTAAAACTTCAAATTTTGGTTGAATTCGATGCTCTGGATCACAGTGCCAGTGTGAATCAGGCTCAATAATGATAAAGTCATGCCACATCTCCCGAACGAACGTGCATGTGTTCTTTTCTTCTTCTTTAACACTTGGGATGGAATGCAATGCAGATGCACAGATTGATTCCTCAAAGGAATAATTTTCTGTAGAACAATTGAAGCATTTCAAGGTATAATTCTTTTCAAAACAAAAAGCTAAAGGTCAAAGTTCGAATTATGCCTGTGATCTGATATCAAATCAGGGCTAGGCCCTTTTACAAAACCTCTGGTTTCGGGTGCACTGTACATTTTGACTATGCAAGCTTGTATCTCCAGTGGTTGGCAGGCGATTTTTTAATGCAAGGTATGTGCATCTGAGTTGAAGATTGATAAATTTAGCTGTTCACTCCGAGAGTTATAATACCTTATCGTTTCGTTCCTATTTCCAGTCAAAAGGGGGCACTTTTTTGAGACACCCGGTACATTGTTTGTTGATATTGGTGCATTGATACTATTTTTTCTTATTTATATTAACGATTTAACAGATAACTTACAATGCGACGTCAAATTATTTGCTGATGATACTTCTCTGTTTACAGTGGTTGAAAATGAAACCGTTTCTGCCCAAAATATGAATAGAGATCTAGAAAAAATTTCCCCCAGTGCACCCTCCTTTGAGACTCGGAAATGAAGAAGTTACAAGTAAAACAGAGCACAAACATCTTGTAATGATTCTTGACTCCAAATTGAACTTTAAAAGTCATATGAGTGAAGCTATCTTGAAAGCCAGGCGGCGGATAGGGTTGATAAGACAAATGTCACAATACGTATCAAGGGATGTACTTGATCAAAGGTACAAACTGTATGTGCGCCCCCACCTAGATTACGGTGATATATTTTACCACAAATATGAACCTGACTGGTCATCAGTTATGACAAAGCGTCTTGAACAAAAGCAGTATGTAGCATCTTTGGCTGTGATTGGGGCATGGAGAGGTACAAGTAAGCAAAAGCTTTACGGTGAACTTGGTTGGGAATCTTTGTACCAGAGACGATGGTATAGAAGACTATGCCATTTCTTCAAGCTAAAGTTGACACAGTACCCAGCATATCTTTTTTCCCTAATTCCTCCTGAACGGCAGATATCATATGATCTGCGTAATCCTCAAATCTATGCCCAAAATAGAGCCAGAACTGATCGCTTTTCCAATTCTTATTTTCATAACACGTTACATGAATGGAACAAACTACCAACTGAAATACGCGCTTCTAAATCCATTGCTGAATTTACACGGAAACTGATTGCGTTAATAAGACCGGTCAGAAATACTATTTATGGAGTATCTGACTTAAAGGGTATTAGAAATATAACCAAGCTTCGCGTACAATTCAGTGATCTAAATGCGCACAAATTTCATCACAATTTTGAGTGTCTTTGGCCTATATGTAATTGTGGAACGGCTAACGAGGACAACGAGCATTATTTCCTGCATTGTCCCCGCTTTAATCAATTGCGAGAGGATCTCTTTGGCACTGTCACTGAAGTGTCGGGTACTGATATCGCAAACCTGGATTCAGAAACATTGTGCAACTTGCTTCTTTATGGCAGTTCTAATATGAATATGATTGACAATAGCATAATAATTGAAGTAACGATTGAGTACATCGAAATAAGAAACAGGTTAAATTGATTGTAGGTGCTGGCGTGTTGCCTAAGTGAGGGGATGGGGTTTCTCTGTCCTATCGCTTGGGTGGCATGTTAGCATCCGCGGATCAGCACGAAATTAATCTGGCATAACACAATCATCTAGCAGCTGTCCTTTCTATCTTCCATACAGTTCCACACCAAAACCATCCAAATGCTCCCATATTGTTGTACTGCCATCGTCCCCGGGGGGGGGGCACTTCACTATAAATTCATACGGGGGTGTGCGCCGCAAGGATTTCTGTTACGACCCAATCCCAGAAATTTGGTCCGATATTGATACCCAATCCCAGAATATATGTCAGATATTGATACCCAATCGAAGAAGTAACAAAAGCAATTCGACGTCAAAAGGATAAGGGATAGAGGGCTGGGAACGATTATTTTGGTTCCAAGTGGCCATTGGAACGAGGTTCTGATCTGAGGACGTTTTTCAACACAAAAATATTTGAAATCAGTTCACCTGAAACTGACCACGTGTTGCTCGAAAATTTATCAAGTTGTACTTTCATTCAACAGCCATTACAGAATTTTGAGTAACCCCCAATCCCAGAAAATTCCGAGTGAAAGTATACCCCAATCACAGAAATTTTCCATTAAAAGGATACCCCAATCCCAGAATTTTCAGGCCAAAAACTACCCAAAACTGGCGCACATCCCCGTCTTACCCAAAGTGAAGTACCCCCCCCCCGGGCCATCGTCATTGTGCCATCAGTTTCGATGCGATGGTACAAAACTGATGTTAGACCTACGACACAAGTGTTAGACACACAGCATGGTTTGAGTTTGGTGTAGAACTGCCAGTCCCTTTATCTCCTTTAATCTTTGCTTCGTATTCCTGCTTTCTTTTCCTGTTCCCAGTAGTTTTCTTTACTTTTGAAGTTGTATTTGAAAATTGTAAGTGCCGTTCTTGGTGTAGGCTAGATGACCTTGTGTCTTCTTACACCAAGGGAGGTACAGTATTAATGCATTTAAGTTTAATTTTAATCTATTATGAATAGAAAAAAATATATTGGTGCATTGAGGGTGGGGATATTCATACTGAAAGTCCAGTTTTGCCTCCACTTCCAAATCAGAGCTTTTGGATTTTGGCCTAACTGCAAACGCGCTGTTCAGATGAATCTCCTTAGGTATAAGCATAACGTAGTCGCTTTGAGCAAGAACCCATACTTTGAGCACACATTTCAAAAGAAAGTCGAGAGATAAAAATTGACACACATGTTATTGCATGTATAAACAAAGGAATATGTCTCTTCAATCAAAGTGCACCCGCAAAAACCCACGCACGAGTGGGCATTTTCAAGGACGTTATTCATAGATAATTCTCCCGTGGGTATATTTGATTGTGTGTCGTAATAATGCTGAGACAGATTATACACAATGGATTTCATTCAAACAATGAAGGTTGCAGAACTAACTTATTTTCACACTCACTCAGGCAAACTAGCTCACCTGTTTAACAGATGCAATTCTAAACAAAGAAAGATTTCTATTGAGGGCAAAAATTAATGTATTTGGTGTGAAATTAAGGTTCGGATTTCTATTCAAATATTTTCGTCAGCACAAGGGTTGATGCTTGCATTTTGCGGTCATTCCGAAGATTCCCCAAAGAGCGCGCTTGTAGTTTAGGCAAAAGCCCACAAGCTATGGATAGGCACAATTTTACTTTCAAGATCAATATTCCTTCTGTCAATGTACCAGCATCAACCAATAAGGTATTCATCTTCAAGTTAACTATCGAGGATTATTTTTAAAATGATTCTGAATTAATTGGATCTAGATTCTTGCCGCTAGCCCCGATTAAATCTGTTGCGTTTCTTCTGGGACACCCAATAGTCTCGTCATTTATTTCGTAGTTTTCAAACTGTGCCGGCATCGTGTGGGGGTACCAGATGAGCCAGAAAAAAGTTCCAAATTTTAAGGATTCATAGAACAAAGAGTACTTCCCAAATTTGAATGCTTCCAATTCTAGTTAAAAGCCGAAATACTGAAGCATTTTTGTGATTTTCATCGCTGTCTTTAAAGCACTAGTACTCCAATTTTATAAAAAATTTCATAGTTGCAAAATGACTGCAAAAGGGCATAAAAGTATGAATCAAATGGTATGGATTCTTCCTACACAGAACAATGCACAATGAGCGTTTCACCTCCCTCAAGAGTTAAAGGACTTAGATTTTCCATCCAATACTAAATATCTTCAATCCCATGGCAATAAATGTGCAGATAATAGCTCTCACACATGAGAAATCACATTTTCTTTGATGTTCTGTACAGGGATACCTTTACGATTTGATCAATATTTTAGGCTATTTTTCAGTTATTTTGCAACCATGAAATCGTTAAAAAATCAAATTGATCGATACTTCTAGTGCAGGCAAGACAGCGAGAAAAATAACGAATATACCTGAATCTTTCAGCTTTTAACTAAAATTTGAATCATTCAAATCTGTGAAGTACTCTTGGTCCTATGAATTTTGAAAGTGAGAACTCTTTTCTGGCTCACCCGGTAGTCTACAACATAGGAAACCAGCATTTTGACATGAACGTTTACATAGTAATTGAATATAAAGTACATCTTACCAATCGAAGCTTGGATGATGTAGTGAATCGGCGGATATATGAATTGCATATTATCGTTATCGTCCCATGATAGCTGAATATTTCCCCCTTGTGTCATAGAGCATGTAAAATTGCTTGGTGCAGGTGGACCTATGAAGAATAGATACTGTGGTTCATGTTAAAGATAGTAGAAAGTATAGGAAAAAATCCCACACGATGTTTTTGCTCCCCCAATGATTCGGAACCTTGCCTAGCCAAATATCAGTGCAAATATGAGGAGAGACAGACACGTTAACATACAAATACTTCAGCTCACCCACCCCCCCCCCCCCCTACAGCCACGGCAACCTCGTTCCCATGGTGTTCTAACCTCATGATTATCATGAGTGTTCTAGCGCCATGATTGCCACGGTTTTAAAAGGTAGATATATCTGTCTAATATGGACTACAACAGATTTAGCGCCGTACACTTCAGAACTCATCTCTACGCATATCTCCGCATATTTTAAACTGACCAAGCAACATCTCAAAAGATAGCGGAGCCTTTCAGCTACATGTTGATACCTTGTTTCTCTTCATAACATTTGCTTCCTAGAAAATGTGTGCGATCTAGCTCGTGAAGTCTTTTTTTTGGGTCACCCGGTATGATTGAGCTTTGAATCATAGAATAAATCATATTCACAAAAGGCATTTTGCTTTGCAAACAAAAATCTAAATTAGTTCCAATCCATGTAAGAAGCCTACAGTTGCTCATGACTGAAATTTATAAAACAAAATGCAGTCTAAATCCACCATCCATGGGGGAAATTTTCATAAAACGAGAAATTAGCTGCAGTCGAATGCATGGCGATGAAGCTCAACTGCCTAAAGTAGGAACTACGTCCTTTCGAGTTGAGTCAATTACTTATCTTGGAAATAAACTGTGACAGCATTTACCGCAAGAAATGAAACAATCAAACAGCCTTGCTATGTTCAAGAGAGAATTAGGCTCCGTTCACACTGCTCCATTTTTGTTAGTATCCGTTTTTGCTGCATCGAAGCTACCCGTTCACACTGCTCCGTTTTTGTACAAAAAAGCAGAAAAAATCTCCGTTTTTGTGCTTTCACACACATCTGCCTGATAACAAAACGCAGCGAAAAACATCTGTTTTTGTGCGTAGACATTGCTTCGGTTTTGCGAAGACAATTGGTCGATATTGGAGCGTTTTCGAAAACCTCCGTTGTTGTGGCGTTTTTCTGCAGATCAGTGTGAACACTTTCACAAAAAAAGAGTTTTTTCTCTCCGCTTTTGTACAAAAACGGAGCAGTGTGAACGGGGCCTTAGATGTTGGAATGGCGAAAGATGCAACTGTAGGCTCTGCACAGTATACAGGGTATTTCAGAAAAAAAACGCAACCCGACAATGATTTAAAATAATAAAAACTTGACAAAATTTGAGGAGATGTAATGTATACCATGTGAATGTACAATCTTTCTTCTGTCTAATGATATGCAGTTTGGATACATTAAAGGAACTATTTATTATTCAATTCATATTTTCTTAAGTATGGCCAATTTCAAATGCAACATCCTGCAAAAGCAAAATCAGCCCCCTTTTCCGTTAAAAAATTATGAAAAAATGTTATCAAAATAATTCAAGCCTAGAAGCACTTGAGGTGATGCCTTGATGAGGAAAAAAGATAATTTCATCTTCATGAGATGCATTTGTAGATAATGATAAAATATGCTCTCACAAAGGTGCATTATCGTCTATGTAAATTCCCTATCAATTTCTGAAATCTAAAATAGGCCATAATTACGAAACGTCGATTAAGCAATGAAAAATTCAATCAATCCACCCAAACTGGATATCATTGAAAAGAAGAAAGATTGTACTTTCAGATGGTATGCCTCCAATTGATTCAAATCTTACTATTTCCTGAAGAATCTCAAATGAAAGTGGGTTGCGTTTTTTGAAACACCGTATATATCCCGAAAGTTGGGTTTCTAGCAGGATAGAATTTTAGCTCCTTTGTCCTGTAATATGTCTTATCGGATTGTAAATCATGTATATTTTAGATAGTAGCCTTAATTTAGCTCTAACGTAGCTATTCATTTTTTGGTGTACTTGAAATAGATATTTAATAATGGTTGCTTCTTAGTGACACGATCACATTGTTTTTATTCGAATAATTAGGAAACCTGTGAAAAATGAATTATGTTTGCTAATGTCTTCGAATAGCCAATCAAATTGCAAAACGGCCTCAAGTATCCAAGAGAAGAAGGAAGAGCAACGGACTCACTCTGTGGACTAGAGCTCCTAAATTCCAACCTCGTTCCCAGGGTGTTCTTGCGTCATACGCTGATCACGAACCCGAATGAACACCCTGGTACACTTCGATCACATTTGCCCAAAAAAATGGGCAAATGTGGAAGCCATTATGGATTTCACCGTTGGCTAGGCAACGCCAATCGACGGAAAATGGCCGTTGCTCTTGCGCTAATTCTGCAGAAGATGGAAGGATAAATTGAAAACAAACACTTTGGGGACCTTATTCGAACCTTTTTGCAGGTATTTAAACAATAATCTGGGATCGGCAAGTGTGTTTGATGTGAAAGTAAGCTCGGTTGGTTTGGAACGAAAATGGGCCTAAGTTACAAACTCGGGAAACTTTTACCGTAGCCTCAAAAATGAAATGGCTCGTTATTCTTCGAATTTCGGAAATGATTTACAAATTATGGTCGGATTAGGTAAAGAATATGGTTTTACGTCGAATTTTGACATGCCGAGGTCGTTTGTCCCGCGCAAATCGGAGTTACGGCCCAAAATGGCGAACAGCCAATCAGATTGCCGAACGGCCTCTTGTATCCCAGAGTAGAGGCAGATCAACGAACTCACTCTGGGGACGAGATTGCCTAAATTCTTAACTGAAAAATTTTCCGATGATCTGAATCGGTTTCTGCGATCCACAGAAGCTGATCTTACGACGCCTTTATGAAGAACGATTAACGGCCATGAGGTATTTAGTAGCGATAGATCCTCTTACTTCTGGAAAGGGGGTTTGGAGAGACCAAAGTTGCCTGTTAAAGCTTTCGAAGAAAAACAAAAGCACGACTCCCATTCTCAGTGCAAACAATGCTAGCTCTGGTAAGGAGCTCTTTCGGATCTGTTTTCCGCTTTGATGAACATGGAAAGCAAGTTTTCAGAGATCCTCCACCATAGAAACTTTTTTGATTGCCTTCAAACCAATCGGTCTATCGAAATTCTGTAGGAATTATGGAATTATTCATATTCTTCGCAATCCAACGATATATCAAACAAAACTGTTTGTTTTCATGGCTCATTTCAAAATATTTTACTGTTTTCAGAATGACTTCAGTTTCGATTAGGCTAATCGAAAGATTTTGATCAAACTTTTTACCACTAACACAATCTGATCACACGGACACGCATGCCATATTTGAAGTCAAAAGCTTCGCCAGTGTTTCCACGATAAAATTCTAAAGTTTGGCAGCCTAATCGACAACAAACACTACCGGGTGAGCCAGAAAAAAGTTCCCACTTTTGAAAATTCATAGCTTCAAGAGAACTTCACAGATTTGAATGATTCAAATTCTAGTTAAAAGCGAAGAGGTCAAAGCATTTTTGGTATTTTTCTTGCTATCTTACAATCACTAGAAATATGAGTAAGTTCAACTTTACCAGAAGTTCATGGCTGCAAAATGAATGAAAAAGGACCAAAAATGTCGAATAAATCATAACGGACTCCTTGGACAGATCAATGAAGAAAATGAACTTGTTCATGGTTGAGAGAAATCCAATGCACATTTATTGCCCTGGGGCTGACAATCTTTAGTATTCATTTCAAAATTGATGTCTTGCATCTCTTGAGAGAGGTGAAACGCCGGTAGCGTATGGAGATTCCTGTGTAAGGAGATTCCTTACAATTTGATCACTGTTTTAGGCCAATTTTCAGTCATTTTGCAATCATGAAATTTTTATAGAGTTGAAGCGACCAATACTTCTAAAACTGGTAAGAGAGTGAAGACAATCACGAAAATACTCCAATCTTTTGGCTTTTAACTACAATTTAAATTATTCAAATCTGTGAAGTACTCTTAGTGCTATGAATATGCATAAGTGAGAACTTTTTTCTTGCTCACCTGGTATCAACAATGTTCAGCCGATCATCATTTGGCAAATACGAAAGAATCAGTGAAACGCTAGCAAGCATGTGCGAAACAAGTCAGCATTCTTTCGAGACTGACAGTGCAAATCCATCTTTTTTCTTACAAATCGGCTTTGCTTTCACAAGCTATGGAATAGCACGATTGAGTCACAAGGCAAAGAGGGAGAAAGAGGATCGCAAAACAGGGTGTGACTGAAAATGACCAAAAAAGTTCCACATAGATTGTAATCAAATGCAACATTATGCAAAGTAAACTTTGATTTGCAAAAACGCTAAATGAAACCCATGTACGCTCATGCTCGCATTTTGGTTTGCAGCTGTTGTATGATAAAATCAGCTACCAATGAGCGAAAACAACCAGTTAGAAGGCCAGAAGACAAATAAAACTTGCCTGTGCATGAAGGTTAGGATTCCTAACTCACTTTAAGTAAAGTTACCGTTGCTACTCTCTTATAAGCGCTCTGATATCTTTTCGGATCCCACTGGATTGTCTTTTTTGGCTGAATTTCAACGGACTCTTCCTTCTTCAGAAATCGTACGATCGATTACTTAGTTATGCATTATTCTCGAATGACTATCATTGTGAAATTTCAAACGTGTAATATTCATTTAATATGTACTTACATGGACACATTACCTTTAACTGAAGATGCGAGAAGCTCAAATAATCATAACAAGTGCAATGATTTACTTACCCTCAACAATGTACGAGCAAGTTCTAATAGAATTCAGTAACGACTCATGGTTTGGAAACTGACAATGCAAATCCGCCTTTGCCATTGGTTCAGTAGCCACCATCATTTCCAATACGTTTTTCATCTCCTCCTCAACACCTCTCCGCCGCAGCAGCATTTCATAATAATCATATGAAAGTGCATTGTCACAATTTCTGCTGGCCGTTTTTGCTAAGCTGGAGATGTTGATCATTTTGCTGCAATAACGAACATGCTGTAACAGGTGAGTCAAGAAAAAACTTCCGACGCGTGAAAGGCTAACTCTCTAAAAATATATACGCAATAGGATTTTTAATCATTCCTAGAATTTTTCCTGGCTCAAATCGTTAACTCCGTTCAGATGTTACAAGGGGCTTTCTCAAAAAGTCCCTTCGAAAAACCTTGCAAAACGTGCTGAAATCACCAGCAACTTTTCCCTGATATCTATGCCTAGCAGCCGTGACTTGACTACGTTTTAACTTGCACTATCCTCTTGGGGGGGGGACGAAAAAATCTTCCTCTTAGTGTTGATAACTTAATCAGGGATCCCCAAGGAGGACAAAATAAGTGAAGACAATGTTCGGAAAGAGAGCGTTGGAAATTTTCTTGTCGTTTTCATTCGTTATTGCAGGTTTTCGAAATTTCTGCAGAAATCTCCTATATTCATGGGAATGAATGGCTGACTAAAGGCCGGTATGTAGACCTTTTAGCTATCCTTCAAAAGAGCCTGGATCGAGCGTTATTTTCATACAACTTTATACACGAGGCTCGATCGAGTGGCGTGGCGTTAGAGTTTCTATCACTATTGTCCGCATTCGAAAATTCTACGAAATAAAGCAAAATATCGTTCGATTCAGATTGTTTTCAGAATAGCTTAAGGTCTATTACTGAACCTAATAGACTTTTTAGCTACTATAGAAAAGAATCAGAATCGAACGATATCTCGTAACGCATTGAAAATTTTCGAATTTGCACAACAGTGATAGAAGCTCTAACGCCATTCAATCGAACGCCGCGTATAAAAATGTGTAAAAATAACGCTCGATCGAGGCACTTTCTTAGAATAGCTAAAGGTCTACCGGGTGCCCTAGAAAAAAACCAAACAGATTCGAAAAATTATGATGGAAGCTGTTTCATATTTATTATCAAACGATTATCTCTATTGAAATCTGCTATAATTAGAATAAATTTTGATACATTTTCCAGTATATTTGGTGACTGAGCTGTAAAGGCAAAAATCAGCAAACTTCAAAATTGCCCAACTTCAAAACCAGAGCCGCTGAATTAGCAATAGTGGATTATATTGTCAAATTATAAAACATGACAGTTCCAGAAATTACCGTAAAATGTCAACAAGCACGGAAACGCACAAGTTGATTGAACATTGTACAGATACTTTTATAGAGATTTCGTTCAAGATACAGTTGCCTTTTCAAAAATGACTAAGCCATTATCAGAGTTATACTTTCGGTTGGAAATGAACACTAAGAGCTCCCTCGAAACTAGATAACTCATGAATCATCAAGGAATCCCTTTGTCACAGTTTCTTGATCAAGTTGTGTGCTTGTCTGTAATCCTTTGGAGTTCCATATAATGCCACGCTTGTAATTTTACAGCATGCTTTGCGCTAATGCTGGCAGCTCTGGTTTTGCCCTGACTGCAAATTTAAAGCTTGTTGATTTATAACTCTGCAATCAGGTCACCAAAAACTCTGAAAAATATATCAATATTTGATCTCATCATTGTAGATTTCATATTTAAGTTAGCTAATTCTCTAGCAATTTTCTACAAACAGATCTTGGATACTTACAAAAATTACTTATATGGCTCAACAGTTGCAATGTCAGCATGGGAGTTGTGGACACAATTTGGGTGTTGATCGTGTCAACAATACCTGGCCTAAATGATATTTAATCAATAAATGTATTTCGTTACCTTGCATGTCTTCAATTCACTGTTTATCTTCACTTTCTTGTCTGGGAGCACATCAGCATACCATCGACGTTTCTGCATGGCCTAAATGTTTTGAACTGTTGAGAACCAGTTCCCAGATCGACGCGGCCACCTAACGACTCTAGTTCCCAGATCGACGCGGCCATCTAACGACTCATCCAGTAAATGAAAATTTTCATTTAATGGATGAGTCGTTAGATGGCCGCGTCGATCTGGGAACTAGATTGATTAAATATCATTTAGGCCAGGTATTGTTGACACGATCAACACCCAAATTGTGTCCACAACTCCCATGATGTCAGCAACTCAAATAATAATAGCAAATTTTGAAGCATTACATTGACTCTCAGAAAGCTATGAAATCAGTCATGCGGATGAATAAATGGAGAGCTTATTTCAGCACATCTGGTACAGAAAGTGAACAATCCAAGGAGAAGTCCGCACTTGAAATGACTTATTACAAAATACAAGATTACACTGTTATGAATTACGTATCGCACTTTCCCAGCCATTTTTTGTCATTTCTCGGCGAAAATGCGTATCTAAATAAGCGATGACAGGATTATGACATTATAGAGTTAAAACCTCCGTATTCTCATGCCGTCACCCACGAAGTAAACAAGGCCGGCTTATTATTTTTTGCCTCAAAACGACAACTAACATCTTCATCATGTTTTGATGAAAAAATTGCGACGATTTTTGGCCTAAATTCGCAGAATGTCAACTAATTTACAGCTGCTGCAAACGTCAGTATGGGGAAAAGCAGCTGGTGAGCTTGTTTTCTAGCATGAATCGTACTAACACCGCATTTGCCCTTTAAGTTTAATGAAACCTTACCTCAACTGTTCTCTCAAAGCTTTAAGATTCGCTTCACTTCTTCTGGTAAGCCGCACAAGCAATGTCTTTTCCGTGTCATCAATAGCAGCTCTCATTTCTCGTGTGTATCTTCTTACTGTGTCTTTTACATCGATAGAATTCTTTTTGACGTCTTCTATCATTTGTTGCACATCTCCCCGTGCTTTTATAAACCGCTCGCTGTGCAGGTCTACCTACAAATTTGAACAAAATACTACAGATTGTTATGTATTCTTGAAAGGGTTAATTATGTTGTCCTGTAGATAAAAACATTTACATTAACCCTTTTACAAAATAGAGCCCCAGTAGAACCCTATTTAGCAAAAATTTACTTGATCTTGACCATGCTGGAAAATGTAGGAAGTGCTATTTTTGAAACATCTAATATTTTGCCCTTTCTGTGATATAAATCAACAACAAAAGCTCCGATTGATTGAGATAAGGTCTCAAATTATAAGCCGAAGTCTCTCCTATGCAACAGTGAAGAAAGGACAATCTAAGTCACATCTCCTCCCGGCAGCAACACAAACGGGAAAAGTTTGGGGACTTTAGAATACCTTAGATTAACTTAAATATTGTGTTCTACTTATTAACCTCTTTATTTTGACTAACCGTTTTACTTCCTGTCAGAAATCGAATGGTTCTTGCAGTCATTGAGAAAAGAGAGACCCTGCTGGTTGTGGCAAAAAGGTCGTTGCTTCTATGACAGTCTTTTGAAGAGAAGATAATTTGCCTAGTCCAGAGATAAAAAAAACTTAAACACAGATAAGTGCAAGGGTATGCATTCTTACAAGTTTACTTACGGGCTGTCCCTTAACAAATTTTGCTAAATTACTGACCTGCTCTTGAAGAAAAGAGTTGCTTTTTGGTATGCACATTTTTACTTCATATCAATGTTCTAGGCAGTTGCCTGCCTCTACCAACATCAGAGGGAGTCTTCTAAAGAGTCTATACAAATGGATAACTAACCGAGCTGTTTTCATCAACCACCGTGTTTTCACCAGATGATTTAGAGACATTGAGTCGGCATCAATAGGCAGGTCATGACCAATGTCAATTCTTTTCTATTATCAAACAAAACTTGCCATTTTTTTGCTATTGATTTAGAACGGAAGAAAATCCTGAGGATACTGCAAGAATTAAGATGTCTTTGCTCTTCATTGCCATTGATCTTGGCACAATCGTGAATAATAAAGGCCATCAGCAGTTAATCAACGAAATTCACGACAGCTTTAACGTCCATTTCTTTCTATGTAGTCCAGGAAATAAGTGCCGGTTTTTGCCATAATTGTGCACTTTTGGATACCAGCATGAGATTCGGCACAGACATAGAACTTTGTCTACAGATCAAATTTTGATATAGAAGTAACTTCTAAAATGGCCCGTTGTCGTGGTAACCAACTGACAATGCATTCTTTAAAAGTCCCTTCGTTACGTCAATCTTAAAGTTCTAATTTGAAACTTCGATGGTTTTTGAATAAGTAACGGGAAAAAGCATTTTCAACCGTTTTAGAAAACATGGTTGCCATAGAAACCATAACATTTGTGACGAAATGGACATTTTTGCTTAAATTTTCGTACACTCGATTACATTATTTCGGAAAAGTCTAATAACACAAATTTGATGCAACTTCAATATTTCCAGATATTTTTAAGATGCACTTAATGCCATCTGAAAATGGACTGTTCTTCATTGGCTGTCAGTGAGGCACAGAAGCTCTATTTTATATAAAGGAGTGCAGATTCTACTTTAGTTGAGAAAACTTCTTAAGCATAAAAAGGAAAGAGTTAAACCTTTTGCTGCAATCTTTGGAGATCAACCCTCTCCTTTTCTTCTGCTTCATGAACTTTAAAGCAATCATGGCCTTTGTGGACACCAATTGCTTCACAGTAAGAGCAACACAAACAACGATCTGTTCGACAATATATCTTCATCTTCTCACCGTGCTCTGGACACTCTGGTAGAAAACATATACTGGGTGAGTAAAAAAGTTAGTGCCTTTGGTGGTTCAAGGGCGTCTACCTTATATGAACTGTGTTTATTCGCAGTCCTGTTTTCATGACATCGTACACAGCTGTCCTGAAAGCTGTCCTGTCAATAGAAAGTGAGGATAATTTTGTGGTTTCAAATTCCACTCCCCGGGGGGGGGGGTAACGTAACTTGTTGAGGGTACCGGTATGTGCCGCCCATATGGGTGGGTTTATGGGTCCAAAATTCTCTAAACAAGGGTGCCTTTTTGGCAGATTTTCCTTAAACATGGGTGGGTTTTCCAGAAATTAGGAAAAAGTTGTCAAAAATGGGTAGTTTTCCGCCAAAATTCATCATAAAAGTGGGTATAACGGCAACTGTCGGTAATTAGAAGAGGGTAGCTTTCTGAAAACCGGGCGGTAGACCTCCGTAAATCCACAAGTCATGAACCCCCCCCCCCCGGGTTCCAGTCTTGATGTGATACAATTTCAACTATCTGTTATGAGAGATGACAACAGGGAACCAGACAGTGCGACTTTTGATTGGTCGAAAATAACAAACCTAGAGTCTGAAAATCACCGTAAAGAAACCTGAGTATTCTATACTATACACCGATTGACAGAACAGAAATTATTCTGTGTACTATATCATGAAAACAGGACTGCAAATAAAAACAGCCTTTACTACGTTGGCGTCCTTGGTGGGCTGTGGAATGAAGCGTATGTTACCGGTATTCAAAAATAAAATGCTCCTCTATCATTCAAAGGCTAACATAAACGGGAAAATTTTGTCTGGTAAAAGTCCTCATCTCTTAGATCTAGAAATTAGACAAATGTTGCATTCTGCTTTGACGTGTTTGCTTAAGTGCACTAATGATTGGTACTTGAATTTAGAGGGTGGTAAGTACACTGCAGTTACCTTTGTGGACCTCAAAAAGGCTTTTGACACGGTGAATCACGAAATATTATTGCAAAAACTTGAGCTTTACGGTATTCATAATAAAGAAATGAAATGGTTCTGCTCTTATTTAACTAATAGAAAGCAATGTTGTAAGGAACATGGGAAGATTTCGAATATAGAATCTATAACCTGTGGAGTACCGCAGGGGTCCTGTCTAGGGCCTCTGTTATTTATCATATATATCAATGACCTCCAATATCTACAGATGAAACATTGTAACGTTAATATGTATGCTGATGACACAAGCGTTATGTTTGCGTCGGATTCGCTTACACATATTGACGACTGCGTCAATGATGATCTGAGTAACCTTAAATCTTGGCTACAAGGTAATAAATTGTCCCTGAATGTTGCTAAGACACATAGTCTTGTAGTTGGCAGCAGAAAACGACTGAAAGATATAAGTAATGATAGAGTAGCAAAGCCCTCTTTCGTAGTAGGCGAGGTGAATGTTTGCATAGTAGAAAAAAAATACCTTGGGGGTGATTGTTGATAAACATCTGAGCTGGGACGAACAAATTTTAGCAGTGACGAAAAAAGTTTCACGTAGATTAGGGATGTTACGTTTCGCTAAAAAGTATCTGCCCAATGTCTGTACAAAAAATGTACAGAAGTTTGGTGGAACCATACTTCAGATACAGCTGCCCGGTATGGGGGGTTGCCGGCATCAATGCCATCAATAGGCTGCAAAAACTCCAAAACAGGGCAGCAAGAATCGTCACAAACAGTGCCTACGATACTTCTGCCCTACCCATAATCCGAAAACTTGGTTGGCCCACAATCAATGAACTTATCGAATCAGAAACCTTGAAGATGGTGAACAAATCGGTAAACAACCAAGCTCCCATTTACCTTACACAAATGTTTACAAGGCTTTCCGACTCATGCAAGGGAAAACTTCGCAATACTAAAACAGATTTGACCGTTCCTCGTCGCAAATCGGCTTTCGGACAGAAATGCTTTTCATATAAGGGTGCTAAATTATGGAACGATCTTTCGGTTGAAGTCAAATCATCAAAATCTTATGAAATAATCAAAAAACGTATCAACAATGACAACACCGAATGCTGATTCTCTCTTTCATGTTATGGTTAGCATTACTCTAATTTGTTTATGAGAAAAATTTTGTAAATAGGGTTTTTTTGGTTGTGTATGCTTTTGTTAGTTTGTATTCATTTGCACGGCCCACTGTGGATCAATCCTTTGACTGACGTGGCCACCGTGCCTAAAGAATTTAAAATCAAATCAGTGTCATTCTCGTGTTGATAATTCAGGTGAATTTTGTGTTTGACATTTCCAACGTGTTCGCCAACTTTGCTATTAAGCTGTCGGGACGCTTTGCCATTATACATGATCTTACATTTGTTGCAGGAGATTCAGTGAATGATGTTTGTAGATGAACAGGTAAACATGGAATTGATTGTAAGGGATCTTGCTTCCGCTGGTTGCTGTGTTTGCTGGGTTGGAGACATTATTTGTTCGCTTACTAAGCTGAAATGTAGCTCCGTATTACTGTGAAAAACTAAGCGAACTTCTGCATTCGTATTGCATTCTTATTATGAAAAACTAAGCGAAGTGTTTCGCTTCCTTTTGCAACTCCATTCTTATTGTATAGAAGTAAGCAAAGTGTTTCGCTCACTTCTTCACCATAAGTAACTATTCTTATTGTGAAAAATTAAGCGAAGTGTTTCGCTTCCATTGGCAACTTCATCCTTATTGTATAGAAGTAAGCGAAGTGTTTCGCTTACTTCTTCACAATAACTAAGTATTCTTTCTGTGAAAAACTAAGCGAAGTGTTTCGCTTCCTTTTCCAATCCTGTACTTATTGTATAGAAATAAGCCAAGTGTCTCGCTTACTTCTTCACAATAGTTACTTATTGTGAAGACGTAAGCGAGACACTTTGCTTACTTCTATACAATAAGTACAGGATTGGAAAGGAAGCGAAACATTTCGCTTAGTTTTTCACAATAAGAATGCAATACGAATGCAGAAATTCACTTTTCACAGTAATACGGAGCTATATTTTAGCTTATTACGCTAACATGTGTATACCCGTGCGAACGAGGTACAGTAAGACCCGCATTTAAGAAAAAACTTGTGTAGCGCAGCATCGAAGTCTTCCATAAATAGTGTCATAACCTAGATTTTATTAGTTTTTTATCACCACAAGAGAGGGTCATGCAATCCCACTGTTTTCGCAACGATATTTGTACATTTTTATAAGAACGGTATGAAATGCTCGATTGAGCGATTGAGCGACGTTGGAGATTCTATACTATTGTGCAAATTTGAAAATTGTACATTCATCAAAATAACGCTCAATTCAGGTTCTTTTTTTAGAAGAGCTATTGCCCAGCCGCTGACATTCCTCTATTGCGCATGCGCATCGAAAGTATGATCATTATATCTTACTTTTCCATAAACAAAAACTGCATAATTTGCATGGTAAATTGACTTAGTAAAAAGCAATATAACAAGCAGTTTGTCACGCAACTGCTATAATTTTTCAGTTCTAGTCTAAAGATATATTAGTCACATTTAGCCATATGTTTATATTATCAATGACTGTCAAGAACATCAATTCAAGTTTACGTAAAAATCTGTTATGCGATAAGTAAGCGGTATGTCCAGTCAGACCTAAGACCTAAGGCACTTTTCGAGTTGAATCTACCCATGATTTTTGGGTCTGGGGTAAATTTTTGCGGATCTGTTACTATTAAGGTATTTGACTATGGGTCTACAGATAGACGGAATTTGGGTCTCCTTGAAAAATAGCTACGTTTCTTATTCAGTGCTTAATGATCAAGGTTTCATCTGATTTTTTTCATTAAATGTTTACCCTGGGATACAATTCAGTTAAAAAATAGATTAGATTAAGCAACTGCTTTCCAATTGTCCCAGAAAAAACCATAAAAAGCTAATGAGAAATAAACCTATTTACAATAATTTCTAATTACATGGTTATAAAACGAGAAAAAGAAAAATAACAATGACTATTTCGATGTAAACGGCCTTCCTTGAATATTCTCAATTCAAAGCTGTTAGTTTCGTTTTGAAGATAACTTTCCGATAAAGAAAACGGTGCATGTTGTGCCTGATTAACTGAAAATGCCTGAACGCGTTTTAGCCAGTACAAAAACTTTTTCCATCACCATGCGTTGCAGATTGATTGAAAATGTCAATTTTTTGAGGATTTGCTATTAAAGAAGCAAAGAATCACGACTGATGGAGTTATTGCCAACAAAATGTGGAAAAAAATGACTTAACGACGATATGGACTTCTTTAACTTTTTCAGATCGAAAGTGACAACTTGACAAATTCTGGTAGCTTCCTCCAATACAAATAAGTTTGAATTTCATTTCCATAAGCTTGGGACTTCGTCTCCTCGACAAAGAAAACCGCAACTTGGATCATCAGAAAAATCAATCATGCCCACTGAAGGTCGCCACTGTAACAGGCTGCTGTTACTTAAACATATCTAACTACGAAAATACTAAGTTGGTCTATTTCGACATTTTTGGGCCTACGAATGCTATGAAAATGTTGAGTCTGTTACCAAACTGCTTTCAATATTCTGGGTCTGCGTCCAACACAAGAATTTTGGTCTGGGTCGCCCAGGGGGGGGGACTTCTATTAGTATGTGACGGAGGGTCAGGCACGGTAAATTTTTGAAAAACCCAAAAATATACTAAATTTAGGAAATTTTAGACCCCAAAAAGATACTCAGCCCAAAACTTCAAGGTAAATGAAAATTAAAGGTTTTATAGCATTTTCGGCAACTGCCCTGCGATATTTTGGTGAAAAACTCAGCCTAGCACTCACCTTGTCAAATTTTCTCATCAGCAACCCCAAAAATATACCGATTATGCTCCAAATCGCGTACCCAAAGGTATACTAGACAACGTTTCACAAACCCAAAAAATGTCTGACCCCCCCCCCCCCCGTCACTTTTGTTATTTTGGACATTGCTTGTCGATTCTGTGGAAAGAGTTATGATTTTCTAGAAGTGTCTGCTACAGGGAGCCGGTGTAATTCATGTTGACAAAATCTACTACCTTAAAGTACCTGGAATAGCGTCTTGTTCCAATATGAGACTTGATGAAGATCTTGATGTTAGACCAATACTGCTAGACCTGCCTGACCTTGTGATTGGCCTGCTCCATGATGAATCCAGCTGCCTGGAAGTGACACTGCTATCCCCAGCAAACTTTTCACTTGATTTGGCACTTTCCAAGATTATTGAATGCCTTGTATTTTCCGGTTTCAGGTGTTCTGTATCAGAACAACTGCCACAGAATAATGATTCACAATCATTACAAAATAACGTGGCAGGCTTTGGAGGATACACTTTGTGAATGCAGTGCTGGCATTTCTCAGGTTCTATTTCAATATGGTGTAAACCAAGTGCCTCTAGGTTTTTGTCAAGTCCATCTATTCCTTCCGAAGGTAAAAGTGTAGGCTCCTGACAAAGTGGACATTCAATTGCTTGGCCTTGGAGGTCTTGCAGTTTCTTGATACATTCTGCAAAAAAATAATGTCAAAAATTTTACAAGAAAAAGTCAATGAGAAAAAAAGATATTTTAAAAACAGCATCCAGGGGGATGAACACTCACGGGCATCAACTGAAATCGATATACCCCTCAAAAGGGTGGGTGCCAAGAGACAATTCTGTAAAATAGGATTTTGTTATGGGAAACATTTCATAAAACTTGCTCTAAGCGCAAAATTTAAAATGGTTAGCATACACCATCACAATTATAACATTGTATGGTACAAAATAAAAGGCGGAACGAGCGAAGAATGAATCAACTGCGTTGCGCGTCACACAGAACGGAGATGACTTTGGATTCCTCTAGGAGCAAACTGGTTCGGTGCCTTGGCGCAAACTAGTTTCACATCCTTTGTAGGCTATACCAAAATCAGATGTTAATTTCTTTTTCAAAGATCGGCGTTGCATTCTTTTTCATGATCCTTGTCATTACGGAACGAATTTTTCAGCAATTCAGGAATGCTGTGGAAATCGCTTCTGTCCGAGGAACAACAGATGGACGTGTTATATTTTCTCGTACTTCTATAGGAAATCTGCATCAGCTGATTCTGCAAAAATTTCTTTGTTAACACTTCCACGTTCCAATGAATTCATATATCACCTGTTTTGGTGGCTGCTCGAACCTAGGCCTGAAAGAATAACTAGCTTTCATCACGTTGTCGACGATGGTGGGAGTATTCTCTCGTAATACAGTTAGCTTCAATCTACCCAGATGCTCCCTTCATCCGCAAATACAATAAATTGGGAGCCTTTGAATACTGGTAAATCACGTGAATGCATCTTTACAACAAAACTTGTTGAATAACTTCCTGTTTATGAGCCAATCACTGATGGTTATTATTTGCTTGATCGAAAGTTCGACTCCCCATGATACTAATTCAGCTATTTGTGATTCAATTGTGACGCAATGCATTGCGCGCCCGACGAATAGGGAGGAACTGAATTCGTCATCAGCAACGCATCAAAGTTGGAGTCTTTGAATATTGTTAAATCACATGCTGCTTTCTTTCAAAAGTGTTGCTTCCTTGTATAGTTCTTCTCGTCAACTGAATCTTTGCAAAATTGAACAGATTCAAGGTGCTCTAAGATTGTCATAATCATCTAACCCTATGTAGTAATTTTACTGTACATTGAAGTCAGAAATCTGTACGATGCATCAGTGGTGAATCCAGCCCTGGGGGTATATGACTTGCAGATGGATGGGAGGCCACCCGGTTTTCAGAAATGTGCCCTCTTCCAATTGCTGAAACTTGCGTCATACCTGTGAAACTTGTGTGAAACTTGTATAAGTTTTGGTGGAAAATTACCCAAATGGTTTTCCATTTTGATGTTCACACAATCAAATTTTCATTCTGCCTTGTGTCTGGTCTTCTCCATAATTTGATATTGTAATTTAGTCTGTGAGTTTTTTAGGCTGGCAAGTTGTTAGGTGAGTTAATGTTTAAGCTGTGTTGTGGTTATTATAGGAAGCAAATGTTTGAAACTTTGTTTCTTTATCTAAGACAATGGTTTTTCAAGAGAATTCTCACCGTTTTGGATGGGATATGGTCCGCTGGCCCCCCACTGGATCCGCACCTGCCATGCATAATTCCTTGTTTAGAGTTCTCTAAAGCAAGTTTCTTGGCAGGCATATACTGTAAGTCCATCACTCTTGCATTGCACTGCTAAGCTATGTAAATCTCTTTCTTACCCATTATGAAAACTTAATGACTTAAAGCATTATAGATCAAATCACAGGTGATTCCTTCATAATAGCTTTCACCTATTTTGCAAAATACTGAGTGACTCAACCCCGCCCCCCTCCTGTTTGAAAAATCATTGCATCAAAAGTAGTTGCACAATGATAATTATATTAATTCAAATATGCATCCCTAAAATTCAAATTGAATTTCTAGAAATAGTGTTGACATGCAGGTCTGCATTGCATGCCACTTGCACAAGAGATTTCACTAAAAGTCATTCAAAAGAGACAAATAGAGAACAAAAGAAATTTGCACATCAGAGATCTTGTAAAAAATTGCAAAACTCTGAAGATTGGTAGCCTGTGTGCAGACTCTTCAGTCAGTGCGGAGGAGCCAAAAGGAGAAGAAAGCTCCCTGCAGAGTCTGCGCAACAGCGACCAATTCTGTGTTGTGAGTTCTCAGATTTTGTGGAACCGTCTGGGATTTGCTGCACAATTTACAGTAACTGTTGTTCTTACTTGTGTTCAGCTTATTTTGCATGTAACAATATTCCAACATCTGTTACAAGCAGAAGAAGCTGAACACAAGTAAGACAATAATTGAATTGTGCAGCCAATCACAGATGGTTCCACAAAATCTGAGAACTCAAAACATAGAATTGGTTGCTGTTGCACAGACTCTACAGGGAGCTTTCTTCTCCTTTTTGCTCCTCCACACTGACAGTAGAGTCTGCATGAGCACGCAGGCTAAAGATTGGTTGATATGCCAGTTTAGAAAATAGGGCAATTTTTCCCAAGACCTCAGGTGTGCACAAGAGCGGCTGGTGTAATCTGCATAACGCAGGTTGCATAATACAGGTTGCAGGTCATGTTCTATGGCCAATGGCTGTACCAAGAGGCTGTCACCCACAAGACAAGAAGGCTAACATTTCTGTGTCGGGGGGATTGCAAATAGTTGGTATATAAGAGCTACTGTTCCTCCTGTGGAAGTACATGCCACATGATTAGCAAATCAATATCATGAATTAAATCCCTGTTGGTTGCAAGTGATTCTGACTCAGACTTCGATGATCACAAACCATTGTTAGCAAATCAATGGAGAATCAATGAGTAACATCATTCTATTCATACTCAATGTGCATACCTAACATGCTGCAATACACCACTTCGATTAATAGCCTC
Organism: Aurelia sp. 3 sensu Dawson et al. (2005); assembly: GCA_964020215.1. Classification (NCBI taxonomy): domain Eukaryota; kingdom Metazoa; phylum Cnidaria; class Scyphozoa; order Semaeostomeae; family Ulmaridae; genus Aurelia; species Aurelia sp. 3 sensu Dawson et al. (2005). The sequence continues at coordinate 7,968,058 of OZ026587.1, forward strand.
GGTTGGAAATTATTCAAAATTCTTTCATATGAAATTTTGGAGGCCAAATTCGGATTAAATTTTATTCTAACCACAAGTTTTCATAAAAATATGTGTTGCGTGTGGTACTATGGAAATTAAACGACAATGTTAAAACACTAGATAACGAATATACGCTCGAAACATCATGTTTTTTAACATCTACGCTTCACTTGATACTTTAATCATTTACTTTTAACATTGTCGTCACAAGTTTTCATGTTGCTAGTAGTTTCCATGTTAACTTTATTGCGACATAATCCGTAAGGGATTTGACCGTGAAAATGACTCAGGGTGTAAAGTTTCTTTCATATGGCTCAGGGTGTAAAGTTTCTTTCATATGAAATTTTGGAGGCCAAATTCGGATTAAATTTTATTCTAACCACAAGTTTTCATAAAAATATGTGTTGCGTGTGGTACTATGGAAATTAAACGACAATGTTAAAACACTAGATAACGAATATACGCTCGAAACATCATGTTTTTTAACATCTACGCTTCACTTGATACTTTAATCATTTACTTTTAACATTGTCGTCACAAGTTTTCATGTTGCTAGTAGTTTCCATGTTAACTTTATTGCGACATAATCCGTAAGGGATTTGACCGTGAAAATGACTCAGGGTGTAAAGTTTCTTTCATATGGCTCAGGGTGTAAAGTTTCTTTCATATGAAATTTTGGAGGCCAAATTCGGATTAAATTTTATTCTAACCACAAGTTTTCATAAAAATATGTGTTGCGTGTGGTACTATGGAAATTAAACGACAATGTTAAAACACTAGATAACGAATATACGCTCGAAACATCATGTTTTTTAACATCTACGCTTCACTTGATACTTTAATCATTTACTTTTAACATTGTCGTCACAAGTTTTCATGTTGCTAGTAGTTTCCATGTTAACTTTATTGCGACATAATCCGTAAGGGATTTGACCGTGAAAATGACTCAGGGTGTAAAGTTTCTTTCATATGGCTCAGGGTGTAAAGTTTCTTTCATATGAAATTTTGGAGGCCAAATTCGGATTAAATTTTATTCTAACCACAAGTTTTCATAAAAATATGTGTTGCGTGTGGTACTATGGTAATCAAACGACAATGTTAAAACACTAGATAACGAATATACGCTCGAAACATCGTGTTTTTTAACATCTACGCTTCACTTGGTACTTTAATCATTTACTTTTAACATTGTCGTCACAAGTTTTCATGTTGCTAGTAGTTTCCATGTTAACTTTATTGCGACATAATCCGTAAGGGATTTGACCGTGAAAATGACTCAGGGTGTAAAGTTTCTTTCATATGGCTCAGGGTGTAAAGTTTCTTTCATATGAAATTTTGGAGCCCAAATTCGGATTAAATTTTATTCTAACCACAAGTTTTCATAAAAATATGTGTTGCGTGTGGTACTATGGAAATTAAACGACAATGTTGAAACTTGATAACGAGTATACGCTCGAAACGTCGTGTTTTTTAACATCTACGCTTCACTTGGTACTTTAATCATTTATTTTTAACATTGTCGTCACAAGTTTTCATGTTGCTAGTAGTTGCGGTGTTAACTTTATTGCGACGTAATCTGTAAGGGATTTGACCGTGAAAATGACTCAGGGTGTAAAGTTTCACCCTGAACGATTTTTGATGGTCAAATCCCTTATAAATCTTTGAGCATTACATTGTCATAAAATCAACATCACAAATGCCAGCAGGTTAAAAACATGCAACTGGACAAATGTTTGAGTGCTAAATCCAAATCTGGGCTCCAAATTTTCATAAGAACAATAGGAAGGAATTTTGACAAATTTCCAAAACAATGCTGCTTAATCGAAGTGGTGTGTTGTAATGGTATCCTCAATAACCTTGTGGATTGCCTTATGTTACGTTTGTTCAAGGGGAATTTCGTGGAAATTTCACTCATTCATCAAGATTTTTTCAGAGCAAAGAATTCTTAAGATTTTGATGGATTTTCTCAAAACCAAAAGAATTTATTGCCAGAGGTGTACAACATTTTTTGGGAATCAATGAAATGCCCTTTGTGTTATTAGTTGCTTCCTCAGAGGAAACTTTCAAGTTTTCCAAGTCTACCCTTTTCTGTTGGCCCTACTTCAAGCTCAAAAACTTGGACTTTGTGAGCAAAGTAATCGAATCTTCTTTACCAAATTTCCATAGTGCATTCCATTTTTTCTCTCCACGGATATTTCCGCCAAGGATGTGGGCATAGCAGGATTTGCCGCCAGTGCCAATTTGGTGGTGTTGATAAAAGTGAGAAAGAACACAGGGTAATAGCAGATTCCGGTGATAAGCCCAAAAACAGGACAGAGAACAAAAGAGTGAAGAAAACTACTGCCTCCATTCCATCATGTTTATTGAATTTATGGTCACTTGCACCACCAACTGCCACCAGAGCACAAGGAACGAGATTTCTCCGCCAAAACCTTGGCGTGAGGAAATCGATAGATGGCTATTTGTTTCATGCTCCACACAAGAAACTTTGACAATATGGTATGGTGCGGTGTGTTACTTATTATATCAAATAAACAATTAATACACTAAAGAAATGATTTAACTATCAAATATAGCTGAAATGTGATAAATCAACACGACGTTTCGAGCATATGCAAGTAATTGGACACCCGCACGGTTGTCTGGTATCATCGACGTGTGTCTTCATTTTTCATTTGATTTGCCTTTGATAATATGATTTGTATCATGAATACAAACAATTTAGGCCTGTATTTAGGTCAAAGATAATAACAGTTTGTACCATTGCAAAATGTGTGCCTGCATTCCAGCCTTCTAGGGATCTTGCAAGGATGTTTCACGTTATATGTAGAGTAGCATAAAGTACATAAACCCGTCATCGTGTCCGCCATTTTGTTTTATCCTCCACTGCACATCTTGACACTCTTGATCCCCTGTGTTTCAATCAACTGTTGCTAAGTTACCATTTCTCTCCGCGGAGCTTTTTTTGCTTTTGCTGTTTGCTTTGGAGTTCTTTGAGGCCTCCTTTGCACTTCGAGCCTCTATTTCGACATATTACTTCTGGAAGTTTCCTCAAAAGGGCCTAAAAAGTGTGAAGCAACAGGAAGCAACGAAATCTGTTCTGTGTCTTCGTAGCGAAACTACCAGCACAGCAAAGAAATGAGCGCCGATCAAGTTCTTGTCTGCTATAATCGAGGATGTGGGAAAAGATTTAAAGAAGAGGAAAACGTAGATGGTGAGTAAAGTTTTAGAGAAGTGCTTTATGGTCGGTCATCGGTGGACGACCGGCCAGAAAAAGGTTGACCAGTGAATATGAATGTGAATATGAATGTTAGACAGGGGCGGCTGGGAGCAAGAAAGAGTTGCTATTAATTGCGAGCCAAGCCAGATAAGGATGGGGGTCCGGGGGCGTGGCCCTGGAAAATATTTTGGGCCACGCCCCTCGGTCTCCCGGAGAAATGCTCGGTCTCCCGGAAAAAGCGTGTTTGTTTTGTGTGAATTGAACTAAGTTTAGCTCTGGTACAAAAGACATTTACTGCAGTAGTTCAGTGAAAAGTCAAGGGGTAAGGTAGGATCGATGAAATAATGAATATTCTTAGTGATAAAGTCTCAAAGTTCCTTCTTCCCCTGTTTGATTGAAAGTGCTGATCACAGAACTGATACGGTACGGCTTGTGGTGATATCCTGAAGGGCTGAGAGCTTAAACCCGGCAGTAGATTGAATCAATGATTTGCGGCTTTCAGCCTACAACAGGAGAGCCGCCGTGCTATTAGAATCGCGATTCTAATAGCAAATAGCATAAACAGCCAAGGAGAAGCGACCAAGATCATACGCCAACCAAGATCGACTTTAGCTATCCATCAAGAAAGGGGTTTCTATCATATTATTCTTTCGAACTACCAGCTACAACAAACCCAGCTAGCAAAAGTAGCTACTGTCCTCTCTTTCATGATGACTTCAAGCGAAGATTTCGTGTACTGATTTTCAGTTGTAACACTTGTAAACATAGTGTCAACTCTTTCCATGCCTTCTATCTTGATACTTTTCTCTTGTTCAAAGAAAGGAAAATTCTTAGCAACCCTTCCAAAGAGAAGATCTGTCGAGTCTAGCGACAAAACTGCACATTTCGACGAACTAAATTCACAGCTTTTTTACGATTTTGGTGCGAACTTTGCAAGGTTTGCAACTGGATCTGCCTGTGCTATTAGATTTGGAAAACTAATAGCATGGCTGCATTGAGTCATTGTTGAAAGATTTGACTGACAGGTGAAAACAAGGGATTACTTCTCTGCGGCATCTTTGATAGGAACTTGCTGCTATTAGAATCAGAAAACTAATAGTGTGGCCAATTTCATTCAGTGAAAGCAACAGGATAACTCTATTGGAACGGCGTACGTCATTGGTATTGTTAATCGGAATTTTGTCTCAAAGAACACCAACAATAACTAATTGAAAGCGTTGAGATCATTTGTTTGTAATTGATTGTAAAGGTCCTACAACACAACCAAGTGAATATGGACAAACACATTGTGCAATCTTTGGAAAAAAATTGCTATTAGACTAATAGCACTAATAGCAGGGCCAGCCGCCCCTGATGTTAGAAGGTGTTGTGGCGCAGTGGTGTAATCCTCTGACATTGCAGCCAGAATAGTCAGGCGGAGTGGGTTCGAGTCCCGATAGGCCCCACGACTTGAGCGTCATGACAAGGAAGGGGTCATGGACTCGATTAGGTCTGCTCTATTTCTGCGATCCCAGCGCTTGGCGCTGAAAAACGCAACTTCACCTTCACCATATGAATCTGAGTGCCTCGGCTATTTCCAGAAGATCTTTGGCTCAGAGAAAGGACTAAATTGGCTTTTGGTGCACATTTTGGGGGACGACTGCATTTTACTTTTTATATCATATCTCTTGCTTTAATGGGTCATTCAATGTCTCATTGCATTTAATAATGGATATCCAATTATTCTTTGATGCACATTGGTGCATAAAATTGTTGTCCTCTTAATTATTTGGCACAGAGCAGCAAAGAGATTCACCCTGGATGACAGGCCTGGCACTATTGCATATATCATATTGCATCGGCGGCATTCAGTTCAGTTCATTCATTTTAAATTTCACAACATAGAAACACTCTACCATTGAACTACTTACAACAGATATAGTAAATACATAGTTCAGCTAGTCTGTACCAGCTTTCAAAATTGGCACATTTTGTGTCATGGGGTCAGAGCTGATTTTTGAAAAAGGGTTTTTAGGGTAAGGGGCCATCCAAAAATCCATTTTGTCACAGATGGCGGAATTTGGCTGTTACGGGCCAGGGTGCATTCCATGTAAAGCCTATGCCGAAGGTAGGCTGAGCCCTAACCTTTCGTATTATCAAAAGAAACTGTTGAAACATCAAGGACGACTTCACATTCACACCAAGAACCGATCTTATTGAAAAATTGATGCCGCTACGCCAACATAAAAGTCAGGTCTACGCCAAAGATCTTTGGGCCTAAGTGCATGAAATGCACCTTGAGTTACGGGGGAGGGGGTTTATTACTAATCTGTTAAGTGTGACGGAATGGAACCTAACAATGTTTGCAGTCTTATTTTGCAAAGTTTCATTGGATAATGTAAAGCAGAGACGGGAACAGCCTAAGAAGAGGTTCTCCTTGTTAAGGTTACGGTAAACGTTTTTTGGGTGAAAATATCCATTTTTCGATTTTGTCATATTCTGTTGGCGGAACTCTCAAGGCGCACAATGATACCTTGTTTGAAGCCAACAGTAGTTTTGAAAATGGAAGAAATTTAATGTAAACAAAAGTTTCAACAATATTTTGATCAAACTTTTCGTCTGCGGTCTTCAAAATCCATGCCTAACCACTTGACCTGTTAAGCTGATAGTCCCTAAATCCTTGTGGTTTGTGCGAAATAGCATCGCGCCGCGTTCTTTTATGGTTGTGTTTATTGGGTAATTATTTGAAGACTCTAATTGATTGTAACAATCAGTGGCTTGATCCGGATTAGTGTGGTTTTTGTGATTCTGATGTTTACTTTACCATGCCTTTTAGTAAAATCCGTATTTCTCAGGACTCACAAATCCACGAGGTACAGGTACGAAAAAGCTACTTCGTACCCTTTGAGCCAATCGAATCGCTCGAAAATTTGCACATGGCCAGGACAGACTTGGAGCTTGCCAAGTGTGTCCCAAATTCTTTGTATGTGTCCTGGTCTGTCTTTTATAGACAAATATAACTGTGGGAGGGTAGAAAAATCATTTGCCAATTTTTGACAGCATGTTGTCTCAAATGGAAAAGGAATTTGAAAATTTCCAGACACACTTTAAATGCTTAGGATCTGCACTTCCTGCTGATGTGAGTCAGATTGTGTTGCCTCATACGCAAGGGTACAAAATAGCTTTTGAAGATAGTACGCTCTTTTAAGCAATAAATTTGCCTGGAAAATGTCATCATACAATATTTGCCAATAATTTTGATAAGGTTAGAATCCCCACATTCTTGTGCATCAAATGATGTATAACTTACCTAGATTCCGTTGATAGTTCGGCTTTTAGTGAGCGAAGATCAAATTTTGTGTCACAAACGTTTACCGTAACCTTAACAGTTGAAAGTTTCTGACAATTGCGATGAAACAGTTAGCGAGATAGGTAAACACTTAATTTTGTATGTCCGTTAAGAGGAGGGGGGGGGGGGGTATCTGAAGTTAGCAGCCCAATTCCGCTATCTGTGATGAATTGGATTTTTGGATGGCCCTTAAAGGGAATCGACATGGTTAAAAGCTGGCCCGGGCCAGGTCAAAAATATAATCTTTTGTATTCGACAGCTTAGACGCATCCGGTTTCATTGTGTAGCTAAAGAAACAATGGATTTGTGGGCGTTTCTCTGACCTATTTATAGCGATTATGAGATATACCTATGTCTATTCCCTTTAAGTTAGAGTTAGTTACTGTAAGTTAGGGTCATTAGGGTTAGGTTAGGATTAGTTCCTGAGAGATATGACATAAAGATGGTCTGCTAAAATGCAGTTAACCCCATCATTTCACATTGAGACATGCACCCTCTGTTGCTGTGTTCAAGAAAAAAGCTTTTGACTCTATAATCCACCCCTCCAAAATCTGCCTTTGGAATTCACAATCCAAAAGGATTATCTGACCTTACTCAACTCAGGGTTGGTCTCAGCTAATTAAATTTTCACAAATTCAAGCATTTTTTTGGAATACCGTAAATCCGTTGTGCCTTAGCACTCTTTGTTGCTCTGCCCTTCAATTGATGTTCAACGACAAGATCTTCTTGCTGGAATTCCTGAATTCCTACAAGTCGTACAAATTGCCGACTTCTCTTATGATGCTTTGACCCAGCTTTTGTTATATGGTGATCATGCCTCTTTCTAATGACTTGAATAGAAATATACTCGAATTAACTTTATGTTTTATCCATGAAACTGGTTGGTTTGATTGAGATCTTTGCAGTCTTAGTACTAAGCAACCACCAAGTCCCTTAAAGTAACGGTTCTTTATCCCTGTAAATTCTTTTCACATCAGATGTCGGGCATTTTATCTACCATAACGAACAAGTTTCGCTTGTGACATCATGCAAGTCATCGATGGAGCCCTTTGATTTCAAAATCAACGTGAATAAATCATTATGTATTTGTATCTGTACATATGTATTTGATTAGTTGTACCTTGTCAGTCAGCTGTAGCGCGAGAATCTCTTGTTAACATTTCAGACGGTTTAAAATCGCCACTAACGAAGGAGCATAAAGAAACCTTTGAAATCGACAATTTTTTCCGCTCTTTCAATAACAAAATTAATGCCATATCCTGCAATAAAAATTTTCAAAAAAGCATCTAAATTCCCTAACTTTATTAGCAGACAGGTGCGTTGGTCTGTCCAGCAAACGTAAGGGATCTATTTTCCAGGACAATAAATCGTGATCAGCTAGATTAGGAATGGTTCGAATAAGTTAAGACATCATTTTCAGGTGGCTTTTTCTTAGTTCGTGAACTACAGGTCAAGTATAAGTTCGATTAGCGTGATAACCAGAGTTCGATAAATACATACATCATCTATAGTGTAGCTCTGGTATGAATTACGACGCTTACCGTCCGTGTGAATTTCCGGTATTAAAGGCTGATTATATAGCATGATTAACGGTTGCAATGTTTGTGACTAAAGGACTTACAGGTTGGTGAACAGCATTTTTTGAAGATTGCGAAGATCTCCTTGAAAACAAGAATTTTTTTGTCGTTATAAGCTACAGTTAAAATTTGATGACTGGTATTTACAACTGCTTCTGTGAAAGCTGAATTTGGAGTGCTATCTGTTGTTTTGTTTGATGCTAATGTTTCTGCTGGTCATGGAAAGCTAATTTTGAATGGAATGAAAATATTCGCGAAAGCACAAGCTTTTCCTATTAAACAGCTTTGCCGACATTTTGATGATGAACATTGTATGCAAAGACCGCTGTTTAAGTGTAATCAAGATAAACTGTGCGCTTCTTCAGAATGAGCTTTGTCGGTTGAAAAACTAATTATGACTATGTTAAAATATGCTCGGGACTCAGAGCATTCATTAGCAACTGGTGTCAATAAGCTTTCACTGACACTTACAGAAAAGTGCCACTTCTAGAACTAATTTGAAGAAAATTAACTGCTGTGTTGTCTCGCTCCAAAATCTTTGCTGATTCATAAGGAACAATTTGGTACAGTGTTGAGATCTGCTCTACCATAAGAGCTTTTTTGCTGTGTTATTCTCTGACTAAGTTTGGCGTACTGGTCTTCGAAGCTAACGTGGAGGGAACAACTGGCAAGGACAACTTTGAAGACGTGAAAATTTGATCGAAAATGATAAAGTTCCTCTAGCTGTCGGCTTTGATGAAACGGTTGGCTTTGATGCGTATATACTTTTGAATTAGGCGACAGCTGAAAATGAGGCCAACATTATTTCGTTGACTTGGGAAGAACATAAACGCTTCTTGATGGTTAACTCTGTTATGCAAGGGTTTAAAGAACTAATCTTGAGCGTTTGATTCCAGTGGTTACGAGTTGCTGTTTCGGAATATGCATTACATTTGATCATGAAGCTGACAGTATTTATGGATACATTGAATTTGTGTGTTTATACAACGTCAAAATGAGATAGTATTTGCCTTCATCACGTTGTAAAAAACTGCTTCGGCAATCTCTGACTAGTTTTGGCTGTATTTGCCATAATTTCATGAGAACTTACTCAGTTCATGCGAAGCAAGATATCGATAAGTTCGCAGATCAAGAGCCCTATCAACCTCGAAAAAAGACGACTGCATTTTCTCGTGATCGTAATCATGTTAAACATCTGGTGAACTTCGTCATCTGCACTTTTTATCCCAATCGTGTTTGTCGCTATGAAGTTGAATGTACTCTTTTCGGTTACTTTTGGATAAGATTTCGTTGAAATTTAAGAGCAAGAGTCTTTCAAAATACAAGAGAGAGCATGGTTTTTGCCTTTTCATAGCCGTGTTGAACTGTTGATAATCTCACACAGATGAAAGCTAGACGTTCGGTGACTTTTGTTGCTGTAATTCCGGTCAGTGTTTGGTCGGTTCCATCAGAGTATAATGTCATCAAATCAAAGATTGGGAATCTATAGAATTCTTAGTAAAGACAGAAATGTGTCCTTTATTGGTTAGTTGAATAGATGAGAGTGAAACTTTTAGTGGCGTTCATTGCAGTAACGGCGATTAGAAGCTGGTTGGGACCATTAGAGAATAGAACATGCTTGAAGAACAGCACTCCATAGAAGTGAAGAAAAAAACAAGGCCTCTTCCCTTGCCATGTTGATTTGAACTCTCCACTGGTTTTGAATGTCGCCAGGTCTTAAGACCAAAGTCCATAGAATTCAAAACCAGATGAAAATTTGTTTCATTATCAAAGTTTAGTTCAACTGTCAGTAAGCCTGGGACATTTTACAGGACACTTTAGTACCCTTCTCTGTCGTGAAACTGATTAGAAGCTATTTGGTTCCTTCAGAGCACACTGTCACCTGTCAAAGCAGAGCAGGCTGAAAGATGTCAGCGAATAACTCCGTTCACATAGATGATAACTACCTGTGCAAGAGCCATACATCCATAGTTGTTCCATATGCTCACCAAGTATCATTTGGGCTGTCACAAGCAGTTTTGTGTCCGTTTATCATCATTACAAATTCGTTACTGATTCATGTGCTACGCAAAACAAAGCAGCTAAATACAGTATCAAGGAAATTAATATTTGTATTGAATATATCAGATCTTCTGATGGGAATATCCGGACTTATAAGTATCTCACTTAAATTACTGATGCCGGAGATTTTCAAAAGTTGTACATTTGAGACAGTGATCGGCTGGTTCATGCTATTCTTCGGATATTTCTCCTTCTTCATCATTAACTGCATTGCTTTCGATAGGTATTTGAAGCTTACTAAACAGAATCGGTACCCTATGTTGATGACTGCTTTCCGAATGAAGTGCATGATCGTTGGATGCTTTCTGATAGCATCCGGCCTGGCTGTCTCTTTCATCGTTCATCCGTCATTCGAGTTGCAAACCGTTGCAAATTGTCTGGATGCCTTAGAATTAGCTTTCCTGATCACAATTTATACAGTTTTGCTGCGCAAATTGAAGAGGCACGCTAACACAATGAAAAAGAGAAGGGCAGCAACCTTGATAAAATTTTCTATGACAACAAGCTACACCACTGGATCACAAGGCACCAATGCAGCCCCGATAGTTTCACGACACCAGATATCCGCAATAAGGTCTATTAGATTGTTGATACTATTCATCATTATTGCATTTATTCCGTTCAATGTTGTTTCCTTTCTCTGGACATATTACAAGTTCGGGAGGAAAACGGACCCCGGTTTGGTTTTGAATTTGATGTACTATTGGTCATATTTTATTCTAATGACAAATGCTGGTGTGAATTCTATAATCATTATGCAAGGTAGCCATCAGTCACGGAGATACATTACGTCTATGTGTTGGAGAACGCAGATTAACGATCAAAGAACATAAGATAAAGGAAGATTAAGCAAGCGTTCTTATGACAATCTCTTGATGACTTTTTAAACTATATTTCTAAATTGACAATTGTACCGGATAAGTCAAAATAAAAAAACGCCCGGCGTTCGATTGGCTACTGCTCCCTGAATATATCAGCAATGATATTTTGCAATATTTGATTGAATAGCTAACATGTTCAATCATTTTTAGAAAATTTCCTGGCTAAAATCGGTCACTCCGTTCAGATTCTGTAGGCAATTTTCCAGAATGATTCCCTTTGAGAAACCTTAAAAAACGTGTTAGAATTACAAGCAAAAGTCCCTTATGTGTTTACCTTACAGCGATGACTTTCTGCACGTTTTAGCACGTAATTTCGTTTTGGCCGGTTGAAAAGTCTTCCCCCTAGTGTGAATAACTTATTCCGGGGGATTCCATTCGCCCATGAGGACAAATAAATGAATACATCCGAGAGTCATTATTGCTAGGAAGGAGAACAAAGGAAAATCTTGCTTGGTGTTTTCACTCGTTTTTGCAGGTTTTCGAAATGGGCTTTCTTTAGAAAATCTCGTATTTCGACGGCAAGAAATGACCGATTAAAGCCGGGAATATTACTGAACCTAATTTGACATATCGGGAATAAACAACATCATTGCTTTGATATTCAGGGATCAGGATTTTTCAAACGCCGGGCGTTTTTATTGACTCGCCCGTTATTGAATTCAATATCAAACATCCTACTCTCATTCCCATACAAACCTATTTTTCTGTAATAGGCCTTTTAGTTATTCTACAAAAGGACCTGTATCTAGCATATTTTTGTACCTTTTCATATGTGAGGCTCAATCGAATGGCTTCCTAGCTTTAATAACTATTGCACACATTCAAAAATTCCACAAGATGTAGCAAAATATTGCTGGATTCTGATTCGTTTTAGACTTATGACGATGAGTCTCTTTTTTCCCTGTGCTCTTTGACTTGATGATGGCGCTTTGGTCAACAGAGACTCATAGTATTACTATGAAAAACTTGGCCCTATTTAGGCCCAAACTGAGCAATTTCTTCAGTACCAATCAGATTGCGAGATTTGGCCAAGAACAATGCTGTCGAATTTTCAGTTCGAATGATGCAGTTGACTAGGTAGAGTTTGAAGGAAGTTGCTGCGGCAGGTCGTTGTAAATTGTTCTGGTTTGTTTTTGTCTTAAAAACATGGAAAATGTAGCGTTGACAGACTTATTTTGCACTCACCAGGTAAAGTGAACTTTCTTCTTCAGATTTATACAAAGTATCCTTGATGAAACGTCTGCTTAACGTGGTTTTTATCTCATTTTCTTTCAGAGGAGCGACCGTTGAACAGAGCTACGGCAGTCGCTCGATCATGATTCGATCGATCGAATGCCTAAGATAGGGCCAAGTTTTTCACTTTTTCATGATGAGTCCCTCTTGAGCAAGGTTTACCGCAGGGATACAAGGGACTCATCGTCATCAGTCTAGATTCGTTTCTGATAGCTAGTATTCGAACTCAATCTCTTGCTCTAATTACGAGCTACAAGATGAGTGATTTTACAAAGCCAAATCTTTACATCACAGTTAACCTATGACTCAAAGGCTAACATTTCAGTTTTGAAAATTGGTGGCATACTTTTTGTTCCACAACTCACCAGACGAGCTAAATCTGTTTAACTCACTCGGTACAGGTTGGAGTTATGCTTCGTAGCGTTTGAGATTACCCTTACGGCCGGGGTCGTAGGGGCTTACGGTTTGCGGTTTCTAGCTGTTTTCGGATTGTTTAACGGGCTTTGAACTTATTGCATAATAAAAATTCAGTTCAATTCGCGAAACGATCTCTCAACAATTCTTTTCTGTTAATCCTGCCATACAAGTGTCCAGTCCCCTTTTACAATCTCAGCCAATTATGAGTGAGACAAATTGCCTTTAATCGTAAAGAAGTAACTCATGAACCGTTTTTTCTTCCAAATACCTTTGCGAGAGACATCTTTGAGGCTAGAAAGTCTAGATGCCACACAACAGGCTACGAAAACAGGACACAAGGGCCCTGTTCACACTGCTCCATTTTCATATGAAAACGGAGTAAAGCTTTTCCGTTTTTGCCTTGCGTTCACATTGCTCCTCTGTGAAAGCGAAGCTTTCGAAAATGTTAATGATAACGCATAAATTTGAAAACGGTGCGTTTTAAAAACGACCCGTTTTCAGTGTGAACGCCAAAAACGGAGACGTTGAAAACGCTGCACATTCCTTTGTTAATAGACTATTAATGAATATGGCATTCAAAGTCGCCATTGGCGCTTTTATGACAACTATTAACAAAAGGCATTGTTTTGAAAAGGGGAATATCAGCACAGCTTTGCTGGAGTAATGTGAACGCTTATCGTTTTCATAGCGTATTTATCCGAAAACGGAGCAATGTGAACGGGCAGCGTTTTCATCAATAGAAATGGATAGAAATGAATACGGAGCAGTATGAACGTAGCCTAGGTGATGTTGAAGCGTTTAAACATTATGGGTCGAATTTTTCGCAAATTGAGAAACTGTTATTTGGTGACGTTGAAGTCATATGTTTTAATGTTTTCCTGAAGAAGCTACGAGTTTCAAGTCAGAAGAATTCCATAACCGAGAACTCTTGATGTAAAATTTCCTCAAGTGACAACTCGGCTTTGGTCTGAATTGAAAAAACTTTGTGTTGCCCAAAAGTACTACCGTAAAATAATATTCACTTGTAAATGTTGTCATCGGCTTCAAGAACATGAATGTATGTATCTATCATTTGCCACATAAATAATATATACAAACTATTATAATAAATATGAAAATAGACACAATACGATACTTAAAAGCTAAAAACGTAAAAGAAAAACACTCTTAGTTACAGTTGCAGGGATAGCATTAAAGGGTCAAGCTGGCCTTATTTCCATAATGGTCCCCTTAGAGGTGCTGGTATAACAGAAAAGAAAAGAAAAAAAACAGGAAAGTATTGTAGTTGTTATCAGTACAAAAACACGGTTTGGGCGATAGAAACATGGTTGGGAGAGATGAGGAAGGGTCTTAGTAGAAGACGTATATGTCATCTTCCTCTTTTTGTATTTTTTGGAAAAAAATTCTTTGATCTTATGTTTGAATGTATTCGGATTGTTAGCTGACTTTAAAGTGCATATGAAGCGAAATTTTTTATTCTTGATTTTGGTACATTCGATGCCGCTGATCACGAATATAGCGATGAAACCTTCGAGAAACGTCTAAAAGCGACGTAATTACCCCGCGAAAGTCCGATTAATGTGGTTCGGGGGTCTGGGCCGGGCGTTGCGTTTTGACGTAATAGGTTTGACAGCCACAAAAGCACATCGCGAAACAAAGGCATTCCGCAGCATTGCCGGTCGATGGCCTGTTGCACTTCGACGTTCTCAGGAAGTTTTCTGAGGCTTTCAGAGGCAAATTTTCGACATCAAGAGTATCCAGACAATGGTACTTTATGGAAGAATTGCCTTCGACTCTTGATGGTTGGCTTTAGAGTCTTTTAACATGAGCTGTTGGCTTCATTAACTGGATATTCATCCATTGAAGTGCCTGGTCATAACAACACCTAGGCCAATTTGAACAAAATGTCGAAGTGACTTGCTTGCAGCACCTAGCAAAGGGTAAGTTCATCTTAGTGCATAGTTTGATTGCTAAGATGTAGAACAGTGAATGAGACAGTCATCCAACTAATGTAGAACTGCCCAATATTTTTTCTTCGAATTACGCGAGGTCATAAGAGTTTCTGCAACTCGCGATGGAAGCAACACAGTTATTTGCGCGAGACAGTCGATTTGTGAACACCTCTCGTCCTGAAAGACTTCCGTTGTTGCTCAGTTCTTCTGGGAATGTTTCCTTGTTCATATTGCAGTGAAGGATAAGGCTCAAATTAGGCTATTATCACCTTTAGTTTCTTGATTTAAACCGTGCAATCGCATAATTTTTCCCATGAGAAAAGATTGAGAAAAGTTGTTATTTCGAAGTTTGATTATCCACAGGAGACAGGTAGAATTACGTGACGAAAGAGAACAGTTTGCAAAACATTATTTTCATCAATATAATGTCGCCTTCAAACACATTAGGCAACCGAAATAAATTATGTGTAACTTACTTATAGATATCATTTTCATTTCTATTCCTTAGAACACTCAAAGCTATCCCAGACTCCGACCATTGATGAAATTGTAGATGTTTGCATATCAAAATACGATTAAAATGGCGAAGGTTGGCTGCAAGGAATTTCCTGGTGGATGTGCAACGCTTACAGAACTTTATGGACATTTCTTTTTGTAATAGTGTCATCAGATGCAAAAAATGACTGGATTCTAGTTGTTGTCATCTGTTGCATACACTAAACTTAGAAGAGTACCAGTGACAACCTTGATGGTTTCAAATTCATTCCAAGCTCCTACTTTCATCACTTGTTTCAAGATACAGAGACGGTTTCAACTACTTTGACAACCTTAGCCAAACATTATTAGACTATAGGCCTAATGTCTTTGCTTAGTGTGCGAGTTTTCAAGTGTATGATCCTCAAAATGCAACAGCAACGAATGTCTTGTTTGTTTCTTGGTAGTTTCTGCATGTGTCCCGAAGATTTCACGACTGTGCCGTTGTCTGGTCAATCAGTGTTCATGGGTTCATGACTATGTCCTGAAAGAAAATAGTTTCTTTTTGAGTCTGATTTTCGATGAACTTTGAAGGCATTGAGCTTTTGAGCTTCAAATGAAACATTGAACATAATGTCCGTTTTACAACTGCAGGGCAGCGGGAGTTTAGAAAAGAAAGATTACTCCTCTATCAACTTCCCTGGCAGAACTGATACAAGCATGCAATAAACACTGATTAGAGAAATATAAATTGGCTGTATGAATTCCATCTATTTCTACGATGAATTCCGAAAAATCAACACTAAACTTGAAAGCATGGAGGGTCTTACAATGTTTTGGTCGGTTTTGATATTCATTCAGCAGTTTAGGCTCGTATTTCAAACTTCCCCTTCATCTTCAAAATGGAGATCAGCAGGGGAATTGAGAGATCGAAGGACTTTCGAGATAAAGGAACAACAATTTATAATGGCTCTCTAAATCTAACCATGGATAGAGCTTAGTCAAAACGTGTGGCTTGTCTTCAGGTCAGTCTCAGTGTTCATCCCGAATATTTGTTTATCAAGTTTATCTATCGAGGACAACAAAGGACAACTCGCTTTCTCCAAAAACATGATGAAATAACATTGACGTTTGGTCGCAAAAATGGTTACCTGAAGGACTGGAGTTCTTCACCAACAAATGCATTGATTTATTGCAGGGATCATCATTGATATCAGTTGCTTTAATTTGCCTTTGATTCGATAGTTCTCTTCTCCCAACTTTGCTTCGATGCTTTCGTTAGGCGCCTCTCGGCCAGGCCATGCAAGGCCAGAATCTCTCTCTTGCCATTTTCATGTACACCAAATGGCAAGTTTCGCCTCTGAAGTCCAATTCATAATCACTGAGAAATACTGAATTCCATCTTCAGTTGCAAAAACTTGATATAAAGAGCCTGCAAACCCGACAAGAAATCGAGTTTCATGAAGCGACTTGCACTGCGTCCATTGCAATCACTGCATAATCCTTTGTCCTTTCAACGAGGCCTTTGAGAACTGACAAACCTATAACGTCACAGGGGTCTGGTACGCAACGGTCTGACCGCGTTTTGGTGGAACCACTTTTTGACCACCTTCAGAGCTTCATATCTCCAGAACCATACGGCGGATGAAAAAACTGATTGCACCATTGAAATCAGGACGAAAAGTTCTATCAAAACAGAAAATAAAAAAATTTCGCTTCATATGCACTTTAAGTCAGATGGAAGACTATTCAATATGCAGTCGACTTGAATGAGAATAGGCTTCTTCGCAACAGGAAATTGGCAATATGAAGGCCGCTAATTCTCACGAAGAGGCGTTTTTGACGTTCTAAAGGGCGTGGTCTCATCGCTGCGTTGCCCTTGGGCATGCTTATGTTTGCTTATTGGGCATACTCAGCAAATTTCTTAGAGCACACATTCATGTGAAGAGGTTTTCACTGCTTATTTTAAAGGAACTAATTTCAAATGCTCATTTTTAAGATTTCAAAACCTATGTTCTCTCAGTGACCGGCCAAAGTTATGAGTGTTATATTTATTATTAACAAACAAACAGAGCTGACAAACTGTTTGAAGAGCCAACGGAACTGAAAACCGGTTGCCTCTGCACAGTATTGTGATAACTTGCGTCAAGCGGACTGTGTCAAGCTTTGATTTGACTTCGAAAGCCCAGAAATCATTTCAATTTTATTCACAAATAGCAGGGACTTAAAGATGAAATGAGGAAAATTATCAAGTCGATGTTGACGTTTCCGATAACTTAATCAGATTATTGAAGCCACGTTTTCAGCCAGATTCCCTTTCCTTCCTGTCTTTCGTTTCAGTGCTTCTTTTGACGCAAAAACGGCTTTTTCTTAAATTGGTTTACATATGATTGCAGCTTTTATAATTTGCAAATTCCATTTCCTCATCTGACGACTGACGAATCATTAGTGAGATCAGTGTTAGTCAGTCTGTCAGTGACGCTTGTTTAATGTGAGTGATCAACGTGTTATCGCAAACAAACAGACAAACGACAAGAAAAAGTATGTTGGACATGGAAATTTCCCGCCTTTTCTCAAAGAAAACTTGACGTCGGCCGCTTTCATGCCTTTTGGCCGCGACCACTTGTTAGGCTGCGTCCACATGATATGGAACTACTTAAAGGGAGTACAAAGACCAGCATGCCTCCCGCGAAGTCAGCAACTAGCTTTGCCCAGCTTCCAGAATAACTGACTGTACGAAATTCAAAAACAAAACAAACGATGGCAAAGGCTGCTGGTTCTTGTACTCTCTTTAAAGTAAATCAACGGGGTTAAAAGCAACTTAGCTAAGGGAACTAGGTCCATCTAAATACAACCTATTGAATTTGATGTTTTGATAAATGAAAACAACAAGAAGATAAGTGGCGCCTTCAATTCATTGCTTATCTTCTCTTTCTTGATTTGGGGCCGATGGTTTGCTCTCGACAATTTGCAATGGGCCTATCGGCTCCCAATCAAAAAGGAGAAGATAATGAATTGAAGACAAGCAAGGTAACGTGATACATTTATTCATTTAGAAACGTTTAGGCCAGTATTGTGGACACGATCAACACTCAAATCTTGTCCACAATACCCATGATAGAACAAGACAATTTTATCAGTCTTAAGTTCTCTTTGATTTACGTTGTAGGAAGTTGTCAGCATCATCCAGGAGCACCTATATTTCACGAAGGCTACAAGGTGAGGATTCTATTTTTATCATACAAGCTGCATACATATTTGAAGCATTTTTTTAAAGGCTGGCATTCTTGGTTCATGAAAAAAGAGCTATATTCGGGAAAATTAGATCAACGTCTTCTCGACGCTCTTCCTTGAAAGCCTTTAAATCTGAATCAATAGCAAGAATAATTGGAATCATGAATTTGGAAATCTTTGCAAATGTAAAGCTGCGGAAGAGAAACAAAGATTGTCGAAAAAATTTTCACAGCCTTGTTTCTGATTCATGTTACTTGCTGCATCACGGTAGCTAAGGATTGTCACCAGATTTGGAAGAACAACAATGACTTATATCCAACCAAATGCTATCAATCTACGTCTTTGCCATTCCCTCAAATATTCAGATAGCCATACCGGGTGAGCCAGAAGAAAGTTCCCAGTTTTAAAAATTCATAAGACCGAGAGTACTTCGCAGATTTGAAAGTTTAAAATTCTAGTTAAGAGCGGAAAGATCGAAGTATTTTTGTGATTTTCTTGCTGCCTTACCAGCACTGGAAGTATCGGTAAATTTAACTTTGTAAAAATGTCAAAGTTGCAAAATGACTGAAAAAGGGCCTAAAACATTGATGAAATTGTGGACTCTCCCTACACAGAACAATACGCAATGGACGTTTAACCTCTCTGGAGCTATACGACGTCACTTTTCAAACAAATACTAAAAATTTTCAGTTCCATGGCAATAAATATGCACAGGATATCTCTCATCCATGAACAATTGCATTTTTCTTATTTATCTAAGATAGGAGTCCTTTGTTGTTTGATCAATGTTGTAGAACATTTTTCTGTGATTTTGCAACCATGAAATTTTTGTAAAGTTGAATTCACCTTTGCCTCTAGTACCGATAAGACTGGAAGAAATATCTAAAAAAGACTTTGATCTTTTGGCTTTTAACTGGAATTTGAATCATTCAAATATGTGCTCTTGGTCCTACGAAATTGTAAAGGTGAGAGCTTTTTCTCGCTCACCTGGTAGTAAATTATGATTTGCACTCTCCTTGGTCTGCATTTAACTTAAAGCAAATGCGCAGGGTTGATTCCAACTTTGTTTTGCGTATGTTTTAGTTTTCAGATCTTGGAACGAGTTTGAATTCTGAAACGAACGAGATTGCAACAGTTTTCAATTCAATTAAATTCAACTTTTTTCATAGAATACAGGACTAAAATTTATTGCGAGTATATATGAAAAGATCTGTATCCTATACGACCAAAGAAAAACATACCTTGTCTAGCTTTGGCCGTGAAAATTAAATTCAAAAGGTAAAAGACAATATGAGTATGTATAGAAAATTACAAAACGTATCAAATGCTCATAGAAGTTTCCTGTACTCATGTAAACATGCACACTCGCACTCCGTGCAAACCCTATCAATTCCTAAAGAACGACAAAACATGCTCAATGCAAACTGACTGCAAAGTTTGTGTATCAAAGGTCATCATTAGCAGCGATAATGTATGTACCCAAGAATCTTCATTTCCCTTCTGTGACCTTCATTTTCCGTAGAGTGGGAAGCACCAGATAAAAATGGCCAGAATCTCTGTTTCCTATGGTTCTTACCATTTTTCTCTTAACCAGAATTTGCTTTGCTGAAGTATTTTTGATCTTAAGTATTTTGATATCTGTTCATTAAATGATACGATTATGTTTAGAGCATCCAATGAATTATCGGGCTTCAAACTTCATAAAAGATGTACAGGGTGTCCCAAAAAATTGTATGATGTTTGATTAAATTCTAGAAAATAACGATATGCTGAATGGGTACTTGGTTAAGTAACCTATCTCCTGAGATTTTAAATTAATTTTTGACACAAGAATCTTGCATATCTGCTAGAATTCATTGAGTTATAAGCCTCTGAAGTTCACATTTGTACGAAAACTGAAACCAGAGACCTGTAAATGGCATTTTTGGTGGAAGTCCCATGGTCCATCGTTTCTGTTATTTCTCAATTGTTTCAGGGCAAACCAAATGAGATTTGGACAGGTTTTCGTTAACCTAACTTTCAACGGTATGACTGCTTTGACGAAACTATTCAGTCTGTCGCCGGTTATTTTCTACTTAACTACTGCTTTTGTTACATACGATCTTAAGCTAATTTTGACGATGATTGTAAGGATTAAATTACTTTAGAAGTTTTATTTTACCTCGATCTTCGAGGTTTTTGTCATCACAGGTTACCTTGGGGTCTCTTGTTTCAGCTGTCGCATCCCTGTCGTATATTTTTTATCTTTGAGAGCTCGTAACTCAATCAATTTTCAACCGATTTGCGACATTCTACTCCTTAAAATTATTTGAAAATCTTGGGGACTGGGTTACCTTTTCATGAGCCAGTTCATCTTATCGTTATTTTCAATATTTAATCAAATGTTGAGCAATTTTTTGAGACACCCAGTACAGGTATACCTACCAGCTACGAGAGCTGGACAGTTCGTTATTTCTAATGAATTGAAACTATTTAGCATGGTATTTTCAAAGGTGAATTAATTGATGTGATCCTTGACGCAGGTTCTAGCAAATTTCAACAAATACTTTTAGATCAAGAATGCACTTTTCTAAACTTTATAAATTTGAAAATAGAGCATTTTTTCGTTTTATTTAGTAAGAGTTATCTGATGATACGTCACGTTTTATAATAGTACAAGACTCAAATACAGCTGCCAACGACATGAACCATGATCTGGAGTTGATTAGTAAATGGGCTCATGATTGAAGGATGTCATTTAATCCTGATCCTCAGAAGCAAGCAGTCGAATCGATATTTTCAACGAGAAAAGCTAATCATCCTATAATTCTTTTCAATAACTTACCTGTGATGCAAGACAGTCGAACACAAACATTCAGTTCCATGGCAATAAATATGCACAGGATATCTCTCATCCATGAACAATTGCATTTTTCTTATTTATCTAAGATAGGAGTCCTTTGTTGTTTGATCAATGTTGTAGAACATTTTTCTGTGATTTTGCAACCATGAAATTTTTGTAAAGTTGAATTCACCTTTGCCTCTAGTACCGATAAGACTGGAAGAAATATCTAAAAAATACTTTGATCTTTTGGCTTTTAACTGGAATTTGAATCATTCAAATCTGAGATGTGCTCTTGGTCCTACGAAATTGTAAAGGTGAAAGCTTTTTCTCGCTCACCTGGTAGTAAATTATGATTTGCACTCTCCTTGGTCTGCATTTAACTTAAAGCAAATGCGCAGGGTTGATTCCAACTTTGTTTTGCGTATGTTTTAGTTTTCAGATCTTGCAACGAGTTTGAATTCTGAAACGAACGAGATTGCAACAGTTTTCAATTCAATTAAATTCAACTTTTTTCATAGAATACAGGACTAAAATTTATTGCGAGTATATATGAAAAGATCTGTATCCTATACGACCAAAGAAAAACATACCTTGTCTAGCTTTGGCCGTGAAAATTAAATTCAAAAGGTAAAAGACAATATGAGTATGTATAGAAAATTACAAAACGTATCAAATGCTCATAGAAGTTTCGTGTACTCATGTAAACATGCACACTCGCACTCTGTGCAAACCCTATCAATTCCTAAAGAACGGCAAAACATGCTCAATGCAAACTGACTGCAAAGTTTGTGTATCAAAGGTCATCATTAGCAGCGATAATGTATGTACCCAAGAATCTTCATTTCCCTTCTGTGACCTTCATTTTCCGTAGAGTGGGAAACACCAGATAAAAATGGCCAGAATCTCTGTTTCCTATGGTTCTTACCATTTTTCTCTTAACCAGAATTTGCTTTGCTGAAGTATTTTTGATCTTAAGTATTTTGATATCTGTTCATTAAATGATACGATTATGTTTAGAGCATCCAATGAATTATCGGGCTTCAAACTTCATAAAAGATGTACAGGGTGTCCCAAAAAATTGTATGATGTTTGATTAAATTCTAGAAAATAACGATATGCTGAATGGGTACTTGGTTAAGTAACCTATCTCCTGAGATTTTAAATTAATTTTTGACACAAGAATCTTGCATATCTGCTAGAATTCATTGAGTTATAAGCCTCTGAAGTTCACATTTGTACGAAAACTGAAACCAGAGACCTGTAAATGGCATTTTTGGTGGAAGACCCATGGTCCATCGTTTCTGTTATTTCTCAATTGTTTCAGGGCAAACCAAATGAGATTTGGACAGGTTTTCGTTAACCTAACTTTCAACGGTATGACTGCTTTGACGAAACTATTCAGTCTGTCGCCGGTTATTTTCTACTTAACTACTGCTTTTGTTACATACGATCTTAAGCTAATTTTTACGATGATTGTAAGGATTAAATTACTTTAGAAGTTTTATTTTACCTCGATCTTCGAGGTTTTTGTCATCACAGGTTACCTTGGGGTCTCTTTTTTCAGCTGTCGCATCCCTGTCGTATATTTTTTATCTTTGAGAGCTCGTAACTCAATCAATTTTCAACCGATTTGCAACATTCTACTCCTTAAAATTATTTGAAAATCTTGGGGACAGGGTTACCTTTTCATGAGCCAGTTCATCTTATCGTTATTTTCAATATTCAATCAAATGTTGAGCAATTTTTTGAGACACCCAGTACAGGTATACCTACCAGCTACGAGAGCTGGACAGTTCGTTATTTCTAATGAATTGAAACTATTTAGCATGGTATTTTCAAAGGTGAATTAATTGATGTGATCCTTGGCGCAGGTTCTAGCAAATTTTAACAAATACTTTTAGATCAAGAATGCACTTTTCTAAACTTTATAAATTTGAAAATAGAGCATTTTTTCGTTTTATTTAGTAAGAGTTATCTGATGATACGTCACGTTTTATAATGGTACAAGACTCAAATACAGCTGCCAACGACATGAACCATGATCTGGAGTTGATTAGTAAATGGGCTCATGATTAAAGGATGTCATTTAATCCTGATCCTCAGAAGCAAGCAGTCGAATTGATATTTTCAACGAGAAAAGCTAATCATCCTATAATTCTTTTCAATAACTTACCTATGATGCAAGTAGTCGAACACAAACATTTAGGAATAGTCCTGGAACAAAAGTTGTCTTTTTCCACCCATATCAAATCAGCCATATCCAAAACAAGGAAAGGTATTGGCATGATGAGTTTTCCCTCTAACTACCTGGTGTCCCAGAAAAAGCGCAACAGATTTGATCAGGGACAGCGAAAAGAATTTGGATCGAATCAAACCAAAATATTTTTTAAAATAATCCTCGATAGTTGACCTGAAGATGAATACCTTGTTTGTTGATATTGGTGCTTTGAGGGTGGAAATATTAATACTGGGGGTCCAGTTTTGCCTCCATTTCCAAACCAGAGCTTATGGATTTTGGTCTAAGTGCAAACGAGCTGTCTAGGGAATCTCCTTAGTTATAAGCACGACGTAGTACACGTTTTTTTATAAGAAACTGGTTTATAAGAAACTAGTACTAAGATGGCCAAAATTTTAAGAAACTCTAGTACTATGTCTGGGAAGTGCTAAAAAACTTTTCAAAGTTAAAGGCATTAATCTTATAGCAAATAGATCGTTGAACCTTTATTATTGGGAAATATTATCTAACCATTTGTGTTTTCAACATAACAGAACACTGTTTATTCCTATATGATCTTTTGAATATCAAGAAACATATCTGCAGCAGTGTTAGCGACCACATTGACAATTCATGCATTCAAAAAATAAGAAATCAATTAAGAAACTTTTAGTACTAAAATGGACAAAATTTCTTGTTAAATTAAGAAACTTTTAGCACTATGGCCTGATCCTAGTTTCTCATTAAAAAAACGTGTAGTTATGAGCAAGAATCCTTTCTTAGAGCAAACATGTCAATAGAAAGTCCAAATATGAAAATGGACAAACATGTTATTGCATATATACACAAAGGAATATGTCTCTTCACCCCGCAAAAACCCACGCACGAGTGAGCACTCTCAAGGATCATATTCACGAAAACTTTTCCCGTGGGTATATTTGATTGTTTTTCGCAATGATGCTGAGAAACAACATACACGATGGATTTCATCAAACAATGAAGGTTGCCAAACTAATTTATTTTTCACGCATACTCAAGCAAACTAGGTCAACCGTATAGCAGGTGCACTTCTAACTTTTTTAGACTTAGCAGAATAAAGAAATATTTCTCTTGAGGGCATATTACTGTGTCTGATTGTAAAGTTAAGGTTTGCTTTCTGTTCACATATTTTCCTCAGCGCAAGGCTATATGCTTGTATTTCTCGGTCATTCCGGAGATTCCCCTAACAGAGCGTTTGCAGTTTAGGACAAAACCCACAAGCTTTGGTTTGGAAGTGGAGTCAATGTTTTACTTTCAAGATTAATATTCCTACTGTCAATGCACGAGTATCAACCAATTAGGTATTCATCTTCAAGTTAACTATCGAGGATTATTCTAAAAATCATTTTGAATTGATTGGATCTAAATTCTTGCCGCTAGCCCCGATCAAATCTGTTGCGTTTTTTTCTGGGACACCCGGTATCTGCCTAGGAACACCCTCTATGTTCGACCCCATTTAGATTACGGAGATGTTATATACCATGATCCACCAAATCTGTGCGAGTTCATCAGTGGCAATACCACCTTGTCTAATCAAATGGAAAAAACAGAATCTGTTCAGTACTCTGCTGCTTTGGCTGTGTCGGGAGCATGGAGGGGAACATCTAGAGAGAAGTTGCATGCAGAGCTAGGATGGGAGTCGCTAAGTCTTCGCAGGTAGAGTAGACTCCTTACGTTTTTCTTCAAAATTGCAAACAATCTCACTCCAGACTATACAAGGGATCCAATCCCACCACATCAGCAGTTTCAACACTCTCTTTGCAGACGTAAATCGGGCAAATAATGGCAAGGACGGAAAAATTTGAAAGCAGCTTCTATCCCAACTGTTTGTCCGAATGGAATGAACTTAAACATAAGACTTGCACCATCTGTTGCTGTTTTCAAGAAAAAGCTGCTGTCAGTTATCCCCCCCCCTGGAAAACCCCTTTATGGGATCCATGACCCAAAAGGCCGATCCTTTTTAACTCAACTGAGAGTCGGGCTCAGCAAGCTAAATTATCGCAAGTTCAACCACAATTTTAGAGATACTACAAATCCAATGTGTCTGACAAATGATGGTTTTGAAGAAAAGGCGCACTTCTTGTTGCTCTGCCCTTGCTTTAATGTACATAGATGGGACCTCCTCGCTGGGATCTTTGCATTACTGTGACCACTTGGATGTGTAGTTCTTGCAAATGAACCTTTGTTGCAACTGTTATTGTGTGACGATAAAGATTTTCTTGACTCAGTGAATAGGCATATCCTTGAACTTACATTAAATTTTATCCATAAATTTGGTCGATTCGATTGAAGTCTTATGCCCCACCCACCCGTCAGCCAACCCATCGTAGCGTTGTTTTTGTAACCATTGTTTTCAACTTTAATTTCTTTTTTCCTTGTTTTTTGTCTTTGTCCTTGTCTTTAGACTCTTAGATATTGTAGTAGTAACGTATAGTAATTTGTAAGTAGCTTAATTAGCAAACTGTATCGTAGTTGTTAGTCTAGTTCCATGTCTTTATGTTATGGCCATGGTGTTGTAATTTATTTTTGCTCCCATGGCATCGTCCTGTAGTGTTGCATCGTTACTTAAAGTATTGTAGAATGTAACCTTTGTAGTAATATTTTATATGGATATAAAAAAGAGTTATGTCGTTGCTTGTTAATAGAATCATTCCAACCTTTTTTCATAGGGTTGGGGATGCTGTAAGAAAAAGACCACAGACTTCACGGAATTTTTAAATATACCGGTAAGCTGGTTGTTGTTGAAATTGTTCTGAATTGCATTGCCTATGGAAAGAGCTGCGTATAACCAAATTAATGGAGTTTTACAGCAACGATCTGACCCGATTCTCAGCTGTTTTTTGAAGAAAAATTTAGGGAATTCCAACCATGCCAATTCTACTGTTCTCTGTTTATGGCCAAGCGAACACACGCCGAGTTTGTAATCTTTTGTGAAGAAAATTGATATTCAATACTTTGAAATAAGTGTATCTTAAATTTCTTTTTATATCTTGATTTTCCTTCTTTTAATGAGGGTTACCCCGCAGCAGAAGCTGGATTTCAAGGGGCTCGCTAATAAAACCATTAATAGACTTTCCTACTTCCTAAAAAGGGATTCGGATCTAGCGTCCAAATCTTGTAAATTTGTGAAGGAAAGCAAAAGCATGATCCTTCGTTTGTGATGTAAATACTGCTTGCTCTACCAAAAGTTGGTTCGAATAGACCTAATGGGCTAAGGTTTGTTTTACCCATTTCAAGTCATGTGACTATACCTTTGGGATGTTTTAGTATCATTCTACTTTCTGCATTTATGGCATAACTTTGCATGGTAAGAAATATGTCAGAGAAAGCAACAGAAATTTTATCAAGAGATTCATCACATGAATTGAAATGGGTGTAAACAAACCTTAGTCGATCCTGTCTATGGTTCAGGTTACACACAGGCAAGTATTATTGGTCATTTTGCATTGTTTCTCATTGTTTTTATTTTCATTGTTAGCTGACTTTTCTTTCAATTGAATAACAACGGCTGAAAACAGCAAACTTCGGTTTGCAATTGGCAAAGTGAAGCCCTTACCTTGTTGGGGAGACGAGATACGCTTTGTCCCCCAGGGGGGGCACTCAGCACATACACATACGGGGAGGCAAGTCCGATATTTTTGGGTCAGAATATTGTGAAAAGTGATATTTTTGGGTCCAAAGAAAACTAAAACTACGTTCATGATATTTTTTGATACCAAACATCGTTGAACTGATATTTCTGGGTTCATTAGAGGTAATGCTTTGTTCTATTTGCATTGTTTCGAGACATTTTACGTTCATTTACTGGTTTTTAAGTATAAAATGAGGTGATATTTTTGGGTTGCAGTGAAGCTGAAATGATATTTTTGGGTTGCCTGAAAATTTCTTGGACTGACCCCCCCGTATGCGTATCTGCTGAGTGCCCCCCTGGGCTTTGTCCGACGAAACTAATGTGTCCCCCTGTGACTTCACCGGGGATACGTAAGTTTCCTCGGATGAAGCTTATCTCGTCTCCCCAACAATACCTGGTCGCTCTTTTGGTTTGCAATTGTTACAGAGAAAATCAGCTAACAATGGATGAAAACAACGAGAAACAGAGCCAGAGCACAGATAAACTCCTGGCCTGCGTGCAGTCTTTCTTTTGTGTAATTTGAAAGAACGAGAAAATAGAAAGACTGCGCATTGGCAAACAATTTTTCGTATTTTGATGAAGTAATCCATTGTAATATGAGCCAATTAGAGCCTGGTTAGGAATTTTCCGAACCACGACACAATCAGCTTACGTAGCGTCTTTGTTTCGTTTTTTTTTTAAATTGAACAGATTGATAGACCAGATTACGTTCATTGATTTCATTTTGCTGAGTCATCCATACGATAAATCTCTTGGTGATGTGCAGTCTTTCAACTTTACCTTCTTTCAATTTTACAAAAGAAAGACTGCACGCAGGCTAATAAACTCCCCGAAATCATTCCTAACTTACTTTAATAAAGGTGAAAGTTAATACACTCTCTGAAATGTGTTCTGAAATCCAAAGCAACTTCTTTTCATCGCTGTACCGAGAACAGCAGACAATTTTTTATTTTCGTTCTGATTTACCAGATTCGGACGCTCGATCCAAACCTCAAAGAAAAGCTTTCTTTCACTAAAATATTTCTTGGTACTACCATCGAGAAATTTTGCTTTTTAAAGAGACGTATCTTTTAGGGCTGTGCCAAAGGTTTGCACAACAAAGAAAAATTAGAAGCACCTCCAAAGAATACAGAAGCACCACTAGAAATTGGAGAGGTATGTTCGTATCTTTACAATAAAGAAGTTGAGCTTTGTTTGAGCCACCCAGTCCTGCATGAACTGGGTTCTGCACCTTTTGAGCAGAGAGAGCCACCAACCGGGACCACGCCCTTTTTCTTTTGCTATAAATGTGACCATGCCCCATTACCATCCTTGAATATTTATCTTCCGCATCGCTTAGATTTACTGTGATCTTGGGCAGATACATGTAGAAGCCCGTCAAAATAATTTGGATGCAAATGTTTGAAACGTAACTGAAACCTGTGAATGAAACCCTTGTCTGCTTTCATTCGCGGAAATTTTTCACCTGATATCTAGTTCGAGACAGAGTTTAGTGTTCTTTGCTTCTTTTTTCATATCTTGTATTTATTTTCCTTTCGTAATTCATATGTTAGTCGTCTTAGTTTTTTTGTGATTCCACGGAGTAGTCATAGTATTTTGCTCCCAGTGGCATCGACCTTGTAGTGTCGCTAAGTATTTTTTAAGTAGTGTAACTAGTAAATCCTTATTGTAAATTTTTATTGGAAAGTAGAAAAAAACTTATCAGGGTAAAACCAAGGTAACTGCCCGCATTTTGAGATGAACACTCCACTAGTTCTCAGTAAAATCATACAGGAATACAACAATAAACAGAAACGGTAAAATAAACAGAAAGGATTATTTCCCCTTGATTTGATATTTCTCATCTTCTAAATCATTGCAGAAAATTGAAAAATTACAAGAACGCGCCCTAAGTTTTCTGTATAATGATCATGCAAGCTCTTATAATGATTTGCTCTTGAGATCGAGTAAGTGCACGATGCATGTTGCTCGCCAAAGACTCCCTTGCATGTAAACATTGAATCATTTGAATCCACCATTTATGCAGAGCATTTTTGAATTTTTGAAATGCAAATAATTTGGACCATTTTAGGCCTATCAAATCACTTTTGGGTCCAAAAGTCTCAAGTGCATTGGGTCCCAGATTTGGAATGGCTTACCTAGTGAAATAAAATCTGCAGAAATCTGAAAAGTTTCAAGGTTTTGATTTAAAACGGGACGGTCCCAACTGCAAAATTTAGTGCCTGTACTTGCTTACCATATTTTTTCTAAATTTAGAAAATATTAATTTTGTTTCTTTGCTTTGTATATTCGATTTTGATTAGTTAACATGTATATATTTAAATAATGTATATATTGTTAGCTATCTGTATAGATGATCGAATCAAAATAAAATTACAGCAACAAAAGGTGAATATGACTTTATCTATGTTCTTCTAAGACCTTGCATCATATTTTTAAGTCTTGCCTTAGTCTTCACTACGGTTTCGTTTAAAAGCATTCAAAGACCTATATTCCCCTTTTTCCTGCATTTTCCTTTTGTACGGACACTTTTACAGGTTGATTTCCACAATGCGGAATCTTCTGCGTGGGCTAGCAATCCTTTGTTTACGAGAGAAAATGTCACTTTGAATCTGAATAGACTGTTACCCGTGGTAAACATTTTATAGTTTAAAATACGGTACGGTTGGAAAATTGTACTCAGTGCAAATCAGCTTTAAAGACAAATGACGGAGATATAAGGTATAAGGCAACTTAAATCAAGGGCCCTGGGCAATCTAAATATAGTCTCTTGTATTCTATTGTATTTGATGATTTGGAGGGATTATCGAAACAATTGGACAAATGATGGCAGGCGCCTATCTTTTGATCTTTTTTCAAACTAGCCGCTAAATGTCCGTCATTTGTCTTTAACAGGACCGATATGGAAATATGGTCCATGTGCCCCTTATTGCTATCAATCCTTGTAACTGTAATTAGATGTGTCTTCATGTTTCCAAGACTGTATATTTTGTATTGTATCTATTTTCTGTTGTAAAACTGGTAGATATTCATGTGGAAATAGATGCATACACTTCTTGTAATGTACTTTTTATTGTATCTTTGTTCAGTATACTTGACTTTCGTTTTGCAGGTTATTAAGCAAGAGGCTAAACCTGTACAGCAACCCCCACCTAAAAGCAATGAAGAGAGGCCAAGGTACGATGAAACTGAAAGGGACTAGGTGATATAACCATAAACAAACCTGGTATCGCTATATTTTATATCGTGGCGCATACGTGCCTAATGTGTTCTGTACAGATTTTGGTGGATGGGGTGAACATGCCACTGAGATCTAGCAGTATCTCTGCAGTCGTACAACTTATGAATGTTTTGTTTGTTTCTCTACGAATTTCGAGAGTCCATCTTCAAATTACCATTTTCATTTTGAGAAAAGTATAGACAAAAATCTCTTTGATATGACCAACCAAAAATACTGCAAACCCGTCATTTCAAAAGAAGGTTTGTTTACTTCACGTGACCTAGCCACTTTAAGCTGGATTATCAATTCATATAGCTGACATAGATCTCATCTCGATTTATTTTCAAGCTGGTCAGTTTAAGATTTGTTCTAAATTTTGTCGACCTTAACTATCAATGCTACTGTAACTTCTCCCCTCAAATAGCCAAGAAATTAGATTTAATTCGCTTTTGCATTGAGACCCCTGTCATGGAACATCCAAATTACCGGACAGTAGCTAAACTGAAATGTTGTGAAGCTGTTCATTGGGAGACGCAGTTCTCAAAGGCTGCATGCAAGATCCTCAAGTTTTCAAGTGTTCAACATTTAGTGCATCCGTAGGAGACTGGCGCTGGATTCTTTGTTTATAATTTCAGTATTAACTTTCGTTGTGTACAAAATATGCAGATCGTTGTCTTTTTTAACCATGTTAGATGCTTCAAGTTGATTTCCCTGGATTTAGCTTGTTCTTTGATGTAATTTTTCAAAGCTTGATATTTTGGCACAACTGATGCTTATCATTTATTGCAACAGTGACGACCTACCAAAGATTAAACTAAAGACAATAGTTGGATCTTCTTTAAAGGCGGCATTAAAGAAATACAAAGAAAAACAAAACGAACAAAAGGATAAACTGGACAAGGAGAGTAAGTAGTATGTTTTATTTCAATGTTAAAACTACAATAAGTAACAGCAACAATATTCTGTGCCGTCCATGGCAAAGATAGACGTGACGTCAAAAAAGTTTGAGATTTAAGCACTCCGTGTACCATGGTGCCATCCCATTCTGTCCAATGAATAATGCCACAGACTCTAACTAAAGTATTCTCTCAGTTCATAGTTAACCCGCTTTATTGCTTTTTTAACTATGTTTTACCAAATACTTTCCACAAGTTTAGTTTGATTTATTAACAGCTCGACGATGATGCGAGAGACTTCTAAATTGTATTTGGATTCCTTTATTCTATATCAAGGAGCTGTCGCTATATGGATTTGGCAGTCTATGAGTGAGCTGAGCAATTTGCTATTCTGACATATTTTTGATAGTCTAAAAACTCAGTAATTGGATTCCTTCAACATCTTCCACACTGAAGCTATGAGACTGATCTTAAGCCCATAGCAGCACCGATCAGTATTGACATGCCGATGTTCGTTTAACTCTTAGTCACATTGCCTGTAAATGAAATACAGAAAATTGAGGAATACTACTCTTTATCAATTCAAAACATTTTGTCAGTCATAGTCTCAGTGAAGCCATTACTTTGA
The DNA here is from genome assembly GCA_964020215.1 of Aurelia sp. 3 sensu Dawson et al. (2005). Classification (NCBI taxonomy): domain Eukaryota; kingdom Metazoa; phylum Cnidaria; class Scyphozoa; order Semaeostomeae; family Ulmaridae; genus Aurelia; species Aurelia sp. 3 sensu Dawson et al. (2005). The sequence goes on from OZ026587.1 coordinate 7,999,909, forward strand.
CAAAGAATAACAGTTTTCTCTTTGCGTGTTCAGTTTCAGTCTTTCCGAAATCTGATTGATGCGTCTTGGTCCACGTAAGCTGTTTCCAAGGCAAGAATTTTCAATATATCCCTTATAGTTTGGCATATAGGCCGGCAAATTTTCGAAAATACATCTTCAAAAATACTTTTATGAAACAAGAATAATTTCTTTTATGAAATGAAGAGGCATAGGGATTCTTTTTTCCGTATAACTGAAAGATCAAGGTGATGCTTTTATGTTAACTTCCAAAGCAGTAGTATCTTGGCCAACCCAAAAGACTTTAAGTTGTTTGCAGTGAGGTTTGATTGATTGTCCGTCTGACGTGGATTGGGGTTTCTTAATTAGGAAACGTAACAATCAGGTAGTTGGCGTTGCTGGGCAACAATGCCCATCTAACCTTACGTGCTATTTGATAGCTGAAACAGCATCCAGGACCAATTCATTCTATATAGTTTTAGGGATCCGTATCGGGCTGGCGGCTGATCGACCATTCTGCTCAACGATCATGCTCTTGGTTTTGTTTTTCTTTCTATTGTAATGTTTACTTTGCGTTTGATTCCTTAGTTGCTTGTTAGTGTCACTCATTGTGGGAACTCGCTGACTTCGTGTTCTTTCCTGCAATGAGTGGAACAGTAGTTGTATTTGTTGCATTATGTTTTACTTGATAGAAAAAAAGCTTTAGAAATCAGTCTGTCAGAATAATTGGAAAATGGCACAAAACGTTTGATGAAATCTTCCATCTAGGACATTTGAAATCTATTCAAAATCATTTTGAGGGTTAGTATGACTAATAAACTGATGAACTAAAACTGAGACGAAAACTGAAATTGATATCCTTACTTATTGCTCTGAAAAAGGAAGATTGAAAATAGTAAAACTTACATGTTTCGTTTCGTTGATTTTAAGACATTTTGATGATGTATTTTAGACCATTTTCTGGATTTTGTGCAAGAATAAATTAGTGAATCTTTCGAATTTGCCACAGGAATACTATCTTAAAAATTGCACAGAAACTGCAAAAGGTACTTCAATCTTGTATCTATTAGGAAAATTAATTTGAATCATCATAGAGCAAGTACTGTAACAACATTGATTTCATGAACAGGAGGACATTCTTTTAGTCTTCTGGTAGATCGTCAAGATTGGCCAAGAGTAGGACGTATCATGGCCTTCGAGTAGGAGACTTTTGTTTGATGCTGTTATGGAACTGTTGAAAGTAACAGCTTAATTGACGTTCTTAATGTCAAGCGCTGGGATTGCAGAAATTGACAAGACCTAATCGAATCATCGACCCTTTTTCGTTACACTCAGTTGTATTGGCTCTACCTGAAAGTTAGCACTATCCGCCATCCTCCGACTGCAAAGTCACGGGACTAGGGTCCCCGCTGGCCAAAAAAGAACCTTCCTCTTTTTGTCGTCAGCAACGGCTTCCATTTTTTGTTTTGTTTTCCAGGTACTAGTGATGCAGTTTTGCCAGGTGCCTCTTGCAAGCATAATGGCTGTAATGGGGTACGTCTCATCATCAAGGGTCTTAGGACACCCATGTTTTGATAAAATATTTATTTGAATCTTTATTCTACGAAGGCACACTAAACACAGAAATACGATTGGGTTAGCTATCAATATGCTCATCCAACAGCAAAAAGCGATTAGGCTACCTTCAATCGAACACCCAAGTTGAGGCGAAACAAAGAAGATACCAAAAATTAAGACAAGGGAAATGAATATGTCATCAAAACATGGATGTCCTAGCACCCTTGATGTAAATGGCTTTTACGTCAGTCTTTGGACTTGAAAGGAACTTTTTATCCTTTACTGTTTTTTCCATTGGCTTTTTTTATACCTTGGTTGTTTCAAAATTTATAACACTTTCTGTTTTCAACTTGTCTGAAATTGTGCTTCCATCAAATTTGTAAGTTGTAAACCAGAAGAGCGACAGACTTCCTCTCACCTTTATTTTACTTAAAACACCGTGCACACGGTAACATAACAAGAATTATTTACATTATGATAAAATCACTGAGTCATGTTAGAGGCAGTGAATATTTTGAAGTAAGAATTCAAAGGTCGGAAACTATGTCAATGTGTGCAATTCTAAATTTTTAGATATTTTTATCTAATTTATTTGTAAATAGTTCATTAGGTTTTTTGATTTTAACAGGGCCAAATTGTAAAACAATATACTTATTGAATTTGTACCCTGTATAAATATGTTTAAAATATGAAATATGCAAGACCTGTACTTTATGGCCCTCCGTTAATTCAGAAATTCCAGTGGTTTTAATTTTTTCGGAACGGAAAGTACCCAGAATTCTTTTCATACAAGGAACCTCTGCGATTTTGAAAGTGAATAAGAAGTCAAAGAGTCTGCTATGTTATCAAAAGTAAATTACCTTGTGTGCCTTTCTAACCATGCAGGCTGGAGAGCGATTTAACAGCCATTTGTGCTATCTATTTTCGGAAATTTTTTATGAACTTTGAATTCTGAATAAAGGCTGAATTCAATTCAAGTAATCGGGTAAAAATGTTGGCATGGGTGTTTGAAATGCAATAGATGTGCTACAGAGTAGGAGCTTAGGAGCTTCCAAATTATTTTGCCTATTTGAGATTTTTCGGCACTTTGTAGATCTCCTTACATATTTGAAGCCATAACTCATTTTAAAGCGACTTCAAAGTGATAAATCATCAGAAGTATCTTTACAATTATTTTATATCAATTCTGAAGCCTTTATACTGAAGTGTGAAATAGATTTGAATAATGATCTTTGATCTTTAGCCATTACTTCCTTCTTTATCTTCAGACATTCGTAGATGAAACTAGCAACAAAGGCAAATGCATATACCACGAAGGGTTTCCTGTCTTTCATGAAGGGTAAGTAAAATTTTAATGGGACAATATATTATATAAATCATCTCGAGATATAGCTTGCGTTGCCAACCGAATTCGATCTGCGACGCAGGTGGCTCAAAACATTGCAGGTTTGCGTTTTGACCGAGCAATGGTCTGCATACTTAGAGAGTTATTAACAGCAATAGAAGCTGGGAATTCTTACCTTATTTGGAATTTTTCAGCAAAGCTTGACTTTTTTAGATGAATATGAAAGCATTTTTTCCTGCTGATTCAGAAAAACGTTGCATCATAATTGCAACTTGTCCGGAGTAGCCATTTTCCTGCCACGATTTACCTGCCCATTTTGGTTTCTTTGAAATGTTTTGCTTTCAAGTCACGCAGCTCAGTTTTTAGCAACAATAGACCCTCTCGCAATTTGGAAAAAGGAAGTGAGGAGAGCGTGGCCCATTTTGATGGCCAAGGCAGCAGTAGGAAATAAGGGAAATCCCCTCCATTTCTGTGATAAACGTACCGCTTGCGTCCTGGTTGTATCTCCCTGCAAACTCGAGCTATGTTCTATTTATTTGCTCCTTTCAAGAGTTGCATGATATTTGTTAGATATGATAAGTGTTCTCTCTCGAATATTCATGTGCTTTTCCGTCCTTCCACCCATTTGTAAGTATATTTTGGGCCACTTCATTTGCATTTGTTCATTCAAATTTGAAGTTTTGCCTGTTGATTGGTTAGGCATAAACTGAGCTGCCCCGAAGCTCAGGTCCATTACCGAAGGTGAAGGTGAAGGTGAAGTTGAGTGTTTCAGCGCCAAGCGCTGGGATCGCAGAAATAGAGCAGACCTGATCGAGTCCGCGACCCCTTGTCATGACGCTCAAGTGGTGGGGTCCTACCGGGATTCGAACCCACTCCACCTGACTGTTTTGGCTTCAATGTCAGTGGATTACACCACGGCACCACAATACCTACAGTAAAGTGACTGAAAATACACACTCCAATTGATGACAGGACGACCAGATGGCTCTGATAATCCAGAAAAAAATACTTTCCGGTCTAAAAAGTATCGTTTTACTCTTGAAAGTTGCAAATAAATCGAAAATAACTCAAATTTGCAAGGAGATGCAACCAAGCCATAAGGAATGGATTCCCCTGACTTCCTACTGTTGCCAAGGCTGTCAGAATCAGTCCCTTTCGATGACCCCTACTTGATGTTATGAGATTTCTCCATCTGTGGAAACGTTTCATAAAGTTGTTTTGTATTCAGTTTGAATTGGAGCTATATCTTCTTGAAGAGACTTCCTCGCACAATGCCAGAAGTCATACCTTTCATGGCTAGAAGTTTCAATGTAAATAGTAATAAGCTGGGAATTGAATTGAGAGTGTTTGGTGTCTGCATGTCTTATGTGCTAAGCCTTAGTCATTTTTCTGCCCTTGCTGATCAGCAATCAGTTTTTTGAAGCGAGAATCTTTATTGTTTTGAATGATAGATGCTTCTGTTTAAAATTTTTTTATATCTTGTTTCGTTTTCAAGTTATCTACTATTTCGTATGATTGCCAGCTGACGGCATTTTGTTTGCAATAGGCTGTTTTAGCAAGAAGACGCGAGTCAAGAAGACGCCAGCATAATTCTTTTGTTCGAGGATGTAAATTACAAAGTGAAATCAACTTCAAAACTTTTGTGAGTCTCGAGAGACTTATTGTACGTTCTATTCTGAAACTGACAACCTGAAAAGTATACTTTTGAAGGCCGCACTGCAAAAATAGGACGTCGAGAAGGGAAGCAAAATGCAAGGTGAGCACATTCACAAATGATGGAGGTACGAGAATGCAAACTGTTCTTAGGGAATTTGTCTGTCTGTAAGCAGCTTTCTGGGAGGGAAAAGGTTGGAAAATTAGAATGCTCCAAAAACATGAAAAAGTAGCTGCGTTTGCAAAGACGTCCGCGTCTTGCTGCTAAAACAGCCTAATAAGTAAAGGAAGTGTACACGGTTGACTGTGTTCCCAAAGAGAAACCTAAGCAAAACACTTTTTGCAATTAGTTTGACTTTCGAAACATCATATCAAGTCATTGTCATGAGACAGTTTATATTACATTTATTTAGCTCAGCTGAAACTTTCTTACAACCGTAGCCTTTCAAAATGAAGATAAAGCAATATTTCCAAATGTTAATAACAGCACCAGCTGATACTTGACATCAGCATACAACTTTCAGCAAAATGAAGTATCTGAGAAATTCAAATAGGATTCGTTACCATCAGACAGTGCTGTTCATTTGCAGCAACAACAATTTTCGTTTTAGGTCACCGTTAAAAGTTAAATTTAAAGCCGGTAGTGTCAAAATATTCATTATCTTACAGATACAAATACTGGACATGCTGTAAGAAAAGGACTTCTGATTTTGATGAGTTCCTGAAACAAGTTGGTTGTCAAAGTGGTTCCCATGATTGGATGAAACCAAGTGATGTAAGACTTTTTATTGAAATCTGGGGGTCTGTTTCAAACAGTATGACTTTTATGTGCTATCTCTTAGTTGGTCTTTATGGTGGCCATAGTAATGGGTCATGACCATGACGACAACACAGGCCAACTAAGCGGTGGCACATGCAAGGCATGTTGGTTGAAACAGACAGGTAAATGAAATGCACAAATACCAGACGCTGATAAAATTATGAAAGGGGCTGAAAGTGGAATTTATGATTAACCTTTTTATGTCCCTGTACTATTTCAGTTGACCGACAGCCTGAAAATTGTTTCATTGGTGTGTCTCCTAATTTAATTGGCAGTAAATTAACTTTCTCAACAATTCATTATTGAAGACTTTCACTGTGGAGCAGTTTAAATGAAGATGTTCTTCCATGTCATGAGATACACAAAAATTCCTTTTGAGCTATGCTTGCCAACGAAGTTCGACTTGCATTTCCTACATATTTTGAGAGTGCCAGGGAACCATGCCGTTGCCTTATAGGTCATGCTGCCATGAAACAACGCATCTTAAGAGTAAAGTAGATGATAGAAATCAAAGTGCTTGTAGCAAGAAGAAAGTGGAGCGTTTTCGGGTTGAGTGGTCTTTTTCTGGATGTTTTTTGAGATCATAAATGCGCTTTGTGGATGCACTTTTTACTGGAATATAACGTGAAGTTTGTTTAAAAAATTTGGCTCAGTGTTTTCTTGTATTGAATTGCTGTTTTTGTTTTAGGATGCCCAAAAGAAATCGGCGTGCAGGTCAGTCGACAAATGTTCTTCATTCAACAAATAAGAATCTTATTGCTTTGATAGCATCTTGTTCGTTCCACTGCCAGCAGAATATTCCAACCATAGACCTTCTTCACAATTGATATAAGCTCTAGGCAAATGAACTGAATCCCAGCACAGCAAGAAATATGCACCATGGCTATTTGATGCAAATACAGATATAAAACTATTTTGTGCTTTTTTGAGAGCAATGCACGCTTATAGGATTAAGCTTCGCGTCATTTTGAGACGAATTATGCATTTCAAAAGAACTGACGTCATTGTGATTTGGATCTAATAATTTTGTTTATGATCTTTCACGTCCACCGAAGTAAAACGATTCCCGCCCCTCCCCACTTCTTTCCTCTTGTCTGTTTATTTCATTAAGCACTTTGTGTGCCATTGATGCATCTCAGCTTTAAAGGTTCTTTTCCTTTTCAAGATAAGATGAATCCATCTGTCCATGCACTATCTTCGCAATTTGCAAACAACATGACATCATCTACTAATGCTTTGGAACAGCAGATAAATCAATATGAGATGACGTATTACAATAATTTAAAGGCTTTTGCACAACCGGCAGACATTGTTCTCATTTGTTGTGTTATTCATACCGGGTGTCTCAAAAAAAAGTACCCCCTTTTGACTAGAAATAGGAACGAAGCGATAAGATATCATTACTCTCCGAGCAGTTAGCTAAATTTATCAATTTTCAACTTAGATTCAAATACCTTGTATTTAAGAATCGTCCACCAAACACCAGAGATACAAGCTTGCAAAGACAAACTTTACAGTGCACCCAAAACCAGAGGTTTTGTAAATGGGCCTAGCCATGATTTGTATCATGGATCTTTTCCAAAGCACCTGTAAACTTTAACTTTCAGTTTTTCGCGTTTGAAGAGAATAAAAAAGACTCGTGGAAATCGCCCTGATTAAACAAATATAAGAAAATGTGGTAAGAATGATAAAGTCGTGCAACATCTCCCAAATGAGCATGCATGTGTTCCTTTTCTTCTTCTTTGACACTTGGAGTGGAATGCAAAACACGGATTGATTCCTCAAAGGAATAACTATTTGTAGAACAATTGAAGCATTTCAAGGTGTAATTCTTTTCAATGGAGAAAGCAAAAAGTCAAAGTCGAAGTTCTTGTGCAACATGCCTGTTATAGCAAATCATGGCTAGGCCCTTTTACAAACCCTCTGGTTTCGGATGCACTGTAAATCTTGACTTTGCAAGCTTGTATCTCCAGTGTTTGGTGGCCAATTTTTAAATGCAAGGTATGTGGATCTAAGTTGAAGATTGATAAATTTAGTTATCCACTCGGAGAGTAATGATATCTTATCGTTTCGTTCCTATTTCCAGTCAAAAGGGGGTACTTTTTTTGAGACACCCGGTATATTTCATAGACTTCATTTAATGCCAATCCAATGTTTAACACATATACTGGGTAAGTAAAAAAAACGCCCGGCGTTTAAAAGGCTACTGCTCCCTGAATGATATTTTGCAATATCTGATTAAATAGCTAACATGTTCAATTCTTTTTAGAAATTTTTTCCTGGCTAAAATCGGTCACTCCGTTCAGATTCTGTAGGTAATTTTCTAAAATTAATCCCTTTGAGAAACCTTAAAAAACGTGCTAAAATTACAAGCAAAAGTCCCTCATGTGTTTACCTCACAGCGATGACTTTCAGCATCCTTTAGCACGTGCTTTCGTTTTGGCGGGTTGAAAACTCTTCCCCCTAGTGTGAATAACTTATTCAGGGGTATTCCCTTCTCCCATGATGAGAAAATACATGAGCACATCCAAGAGTCATTATTGCTAGGAAGGAGAACAAAGGGAAATCTTTGCTTGGTTTTTTCACTCGTTTTTGCAGGTTTTGGAAAGGGGCTTTCTGCAAAAAAAATCTCCTATTTCGACGGGAAGGAATGATCGATTAAAGCCGGGTAAATTACTGAACCTAATTTGACATATCGGGGATAAAACAAGACAGTTTTAAACATCATTGCTTTGATATTTAGGGAGCAGGATTTTTTCAAACGCCGGGCGTTTTTATTGACTCACCCGGTATATCGATTCAGTGTTCTGTAAAAGTTCCTGTACACAACATGTTGCTTACTGGATCTGTATCGCAAAATTTTTTTCACGCAGCATAGACTCTATTCAAATGACGTCTGTTCTTTGGAATGAATCGTTCGCCTTGATATAATGTGGAGCTACATCCCAAAAGCGTGCATTGCTCTCGAAAACGCATGAAAATAGTTGTGTACGTGTATTTGTATCAAACTACCCATTGGTAAAGATTCTTTGCTGTGCTAGTATTAGCATCCGTTGCCTCGAATTTGTATCAATTGTGGATAAGGTTTTTGAAATTAGGACACTTTAAGTGTAGGGCTCAAATTTTTCAAAGCTTTGAAAAGCTGGGTGTAAAATTGTATCACATTTTTCTGAGAATTTAATCACTTGAAAGGAGCTTTGGGTAATCTGCAGTAAATCTTAACGTGACAATTTTTGATTTCTTGATTATATCTAAAATGGTGGCGGTTTGCTTACTTTGTAAAGATTTATCGACAATTTTGAAAAAAAATCAAAATCATCGTAAATCTTTAAATACATGAAGAAAACTGATACAGTCTTCAAGAAGACCATAGTTTATGAAGGTCTACAGTATGGTGGCTGGCGGAAATCTGTACCTCCTCTCGTTATGGATTCATAAATTTGATGACGTCACTGCCTCACAATTGATAAATGCTGCCATTTTAAACTAATCAAGATATCAAAAACTTACCACGGAAGATTTACAGCAATTTATCCAAAGTCTCTATCAAGCACCCTAATTCAAAGAAAGATGTAACAGAACTTTACACCCACCGTTGAAAGACTGAGCTCTATGCTGGCCCCTTTTACAACAAGCTTTACTGCATGATGGTTGCCAGAGAACCTTAAGCAATATTTTCTTCCAAGAGTTTTACTTCTGTTCATCCTCTGACCACACTGAAGAGGTAATTTTATCTCGTAGATTGTTTTTGTTACAGATATGATTGGCATCAAACTGCACCGTATGTTTACATCTCCATCTACGCAAAGACTTGTGATCCTGAGCAGAGTTATGTCGAAGCAAATAGAACATCGGTAAGATGTCGTTTTTCAGTTAGACTATCTACTGTATAGATCTTTTTCTGGTAAACATGGTTGATAGCATACTAGTGGACCGAAAAACGACTTCACGAGCTATACCAGAACTACCTCTGTGATTTTAAATGCTATTGACAAATTCTGTGGATCACAGTTTTAGGTGAAAGGCTTGGCTTGGGGAGCATATTCATTACACAACATCTTTAAATCTGCCAAATCAAACCGAAATAACCAAATTTTGGAATCAATGCCAGAATTAATTCATACATCAGAATGTTTCTTGTAGCACCAGCAAATACAAGCCTGGGAAATCCGATCTTCTGTTCTATCCTTCTCTATTCTTTATTCAAGCTTCTCATAACACTTGAGTGTATGGTAAATTTATCTATGTTAGTAAAGACTATACCAATACCAAAATATGCCAACTTTTAATTTTTGATTCAAGCAGTAGTGTCGCCTACATCATTTTATTAAGCTGGTTGTCCCTAAGGAGAGACCAACAGAGCTTTTGTATATCCTTTATATGCATTGTTATTTGTCAAGATCATCAAGGGTAGCCATGTCTATCATGCTGTCAATGGCATCGTCTTTGTAAATCTTTTTTCGTTGAATTGTTCACTGTTTAATTTCGTATGAAAATGGTTTGGCAATTTTGAAGTTCTGTGTGGTCACTGTAAACTATGACCACCGTCCAAAAATGCCAGATTCATAAAAAAGGTTGAATCCTTCATTTTCCTATGAGGTGAAATGATCGCCATCCTTTTCCAATCAACATTTCGTTGGGCTATTTAGGCAGACATTACACTGAAATACTAAAATTAGAGGCTCAATCGGCAAGTCACGGAATAGGCTACTTTCCCAACTTAGTAAAATCTGTGAAATGACGCGCATTTCGCTGTTTTTAGAGTCCGAAGAACTACCCCAGCAAGTCTCTGCGAGTAAAGGAACAATGCTTTTGGGAATGCAGAAACAATCAACTTCATAGAGTCGCCATATTCTGCAGAACAACGTTTTTGAGAAATGCGAAGCATATTATTATTGATTAAAGCTAATGTGCAATGGTAAATAGGCTCTTCTATAAATAAAACAAAGAAATCACTCCGACACAGCATTGTTTCGTGGTGAGATAAAAATGTTATTGTGACACTATCCTTTGTTGACTGTGTGTGCAAGTTCGATTTGAATGAGATATTTTTAGAATTTCTGCTCTCTGCAAATGCAGGCTTTTAACCTTGACAAACCCTTTAAAAGACAATAAGAGTTTTTATATTTAACTTTAAAACCTCATTCCAAATAAAAAGAAATATTGTTTACATAGGAAAAACACAAGGTCATCTGGTCACACCATCGATGACACTTACAAATCAACCGTTATATTCAAGATGATATGAAAAAAGACAAAAGAAAACGAAAAAGCAAAACAAGGAATAACGAAATAATAAAGGAACAACAACACAGAAACAATACAAATGGAGAAATGTAACAGACAAAAGCCGGTAAAAAGGATTCTACACAGGGTGAATATTAGCATCCTATATTAGTGGAACCGCTTAGTTTTTTCGATGGACGAATTTGTAGCCAAACAACAAGAGGTTACAGAATGCTTCGTTATCCAAAACTGAAGGGTCCAATAGCTGGATGGACAACGAGAGTTTAGGGTGGGGGCACACGCGCAGCATTTCAAAAAAATAGTGAATCAGGCGTCATTACGCAGACTTCACTCAGTTTGTAAACTCTGCACCCTGGCTAGTTACGTGTTCAGGATACTGCGAACACCCCTTTTGTAAACCACAAAGGAAAACACGTTAACTCTGATTGGTTCGCTGATCAATGGGACGAGCGAAGTGTTTTGGGGCATGCGCAATTTCACAAAGGAAGTATGAAGGGCGATGACCCTAAGATCGATATTGCGCGGACTCCAAAGCGCTTCGACGGGCTTCTGGCTCCTCTGGAGAAAATCTGAAAGAATTTCACTGATAGTATCTCGAAAAATCACAGGATGAAACGTGTTGATGTTTCTTTATCCTTTGTTTGGCCATTGAGCAGTTCAAATGTAGCTTCATCTTCCTAAATACACCTTTTCAACTAAGCGACCTCGTTTTGGAATTTTTCAAAATTTCTTTAGCTTGCGTCATATAAAATTTCTGACCCCATATTCAGATTCAGCACCCTAAGTTTAGTCTAGATGCAAATTTTCATGATCTTAGTGTTAGCGAATTTGATTTTATAAGGATAATAAATTTGAAAATTTATAAGGGATTTGACCGTGAATAATGACTGAGGGTGTAAAGTTACACCCCAAACGATTTTCACGGTCATATCACTTATAAAGTCTCAAATTTATTATCGCCATAAAATCAAAATCGCATACTCTTAGGAATACGAAAATTTGCAGTTAGACTAAAATTGGGGTGCTGAATCCAAATCCGTTGTCAAAAATGAAGTATCAAGAAATTTTCGAAAATTTCCAAAACGAGGCCGTTAGTTGAAAAGGTGTATTCTTGCTGAAATACCTAGAAAAATGCCAGTTTCAGGAGCAGTGTTTGAAACAAAGTCGCGTCTGGATTTTCAAGGGATTAACTTTGAGTCTGTCTGTTTTAGCTTCATGCTCGCATAGCTTTCAATGGAGGACCAAGTTTATTTGAGCTCAACCTCATTTTAGCGGAGGTAGGTTTATGAAGAATTCAAAAATAAATCCTCCGACATTCAATACAGTGTTTCATAAATGTGATTCCCGCTAGAAGGCTGCTGCCCTTTAGATATAAAAGCAATAAATTTGGCAAGTACCTCGCTAAATGACAGTCCGTCACACATCTGATTGGATGACAAAGACGATACAAAGAACAGGAGAAGTGAGTCGGATACTAATGATTTTCTACGATCATAGAATGTGCTAATGAGCAAAAGCGTGGAATGAGCTTCCTGCCGATACCAAACAGGCATCTTCCCTAAATAGTTTTAAAAATCTATTTAGAACTTTCTCTTTTTCTTTTAAATTAGACTGTAAATTTTGTATTAGGTTTTTATATTATGGTTTTTATATTGTAAGTTTTCTTTTTATTCTGTAATTTTATAGTGTATATTTTAAGTAATGTTTTTAAGTGGAAGGCCCCTTGTAAATCAACTCTGTTGAAGGGCAACCCTCCGTAATAATATCAAATATAATAATAATAATAATAATAATAATAATAATAATAATAATAATAATAATAATAATAATAAAATGTACATTTTTAGAGCGCGCATACAAATAACAAGTTATCTGTCTATGGCGCTTTACAATGACAAAAGTTTATAACTGGTTTAAAATTTAGATAAGTAATAAGAAGTCCTCTGCTTTTTAAAATCTTAAAAACGGCTAAAATGAATGTTTATGAAATGAGTCTTGAGAAGATTTGTTTAACTAAAAGCAATTTTAAAGAAATAGGTTTTCAAATTTTTCTTAAAAATATCCAAATTTGGAGATGTTTTAACATTGTTAGGCAGCATGTTCCAAAGTCGAGGAGCACAGACTGAGAAGGCTCTGTCTCCATAATACTTTAATTTTGAGCGTTGTTCTTGCAGGTTGATGCCATTTGCTGATCGTAATGAATAGTTTGATTTCTTCAGCTCGAGTAAATCACTAATATAAGTTGGTGCTTCGTCGTGTAATGATTTAGAAACCATGGTCAAAACTTTGAATTCAATTCTGTATTTAATAGGCAACCAATGCAATTTCTTTAATCCAGGAGATATATGCTCGAATTTTGAAAGGCCAAGGATGACCCTGGCAGCAGAATTCTGGACGTTTTGCAGTGGCTTTAGAGTGGAATCCGGAAGACCAATCAACAATGCGTTACAATAATCCAAGTGTGAACACCATGGTGAACACCAAGGCATTTACAAGCCTGACAAGGGAATCATGGGAGTGCATGGGACAGATACTTGCGAATCTTCTTTATGTTATATAATTTTAGAGACGCTATCCGACACTTTTCTGATATGTGTTTTTTCATGGTAAGAGTGCTGTCCAACCAGACACCCAAATATTTGACATGAGAGGAAATTTCAACCGGATCATTTCCAACTCTGATTGATTCAACCTGTAATTGTTCTATGGTATGACTTGATCCAAAAGCAATAAACTCTGTTTTTTCTTGGTTCATCTTCAGGCGATTTTCTACCATCCATACACCGATTTTTTCAAGACATAATTCAATGTTAGCAAGTGTGAGTGCTACTGACTCTTTGTCAGTAGATGATGTTGAATACAGCGCATGATCATCTGCGTAACCCATCACAGAAATATTATTGTCAATGACATTTGATAAGGTACTTGCATATACTGAGTACAAGATGGGACCAGCACATGATCCTTGTGGTACTCCGAATCTCAATTCCGATTTGTCTGATAGAACGTTATCTATCTTAACCCGTTGACTTCTAGACTCTAAGTAGGAATTAAACCATTTCAAAGCTGTACCTGTCACTCCAAAGTTTGACTCAAGGACTTTCATTAAGATTGAATGATCAACAGTATCAAAAGCTGCAGACAGATCTATAGATGCAAAAAGTGACACTTTGTGGTTATCCGCTGCAATGAGCAAGTCATTTTGCACTTTGACAAAGGCAGTTTCAGTACTATAATGTTCTCTATAAGCAGATTGGTAACTAGGAAGTAAATTACGCTCTTTTAAGTGAGGTATGAAACCAGACAGTGCGGCTTTTTCAGTAACTTTAGACATAAATTGTAAGTTGCTGACTGGTCTGTAGTTTTTGTTGATCAACTCTAAAGATAATTTCTTCAGAAGAGGTATCAGTATTGCCTCTTTCCAATTACTTGGGAAAGTTCCATTTGCAAGGGACAGATTCACCATTTTTTGTGATGAGAGGCAGTAAAACATCAATATATTCTTTGACTAACCTGGTGGGGAAAGGATCCACTGCGCAGTCAGTTGTATTTGCATCAATAATCAGCTTCCTGATTTGATCTTCACTAATTTCTGGGAATTTTTCAAACTTGTCAACTGAAACCACTAATGGCTCATACTGTCCAAACTTATCTAACTCACTCCTTATCCTCTCAATTTTGGTCCCAAAGTAGATTGAGAAATTCTCTGCAAGTTCTGACCTATTACCCGGTGGCAATGGATTTCTTTTAGTATTGTTTGTAATTTGATTCACAACCTTGAAAAACTGTTTGGTGTTATGTGCACATTCCTCTATTTTGGACCTTACATAGGAAGACTTCAAATCTTTTACTTTATTGTTGAAATTTGATCTCAATGTTTTGAACATCCTGAAATCCTCCTGAGACTGTTTTCTATGCCACTTTTGTTCCGCTTTACGCAAACTACGTTTCAGAACCTTAAGACTAGGGTCATACCATGAGAGAAGGGGTCTAACTGTAACATTCTTGGTTTGAACTGGGGCATGCTTGTCCATAATACCTTTAAGACCACTTTCATATGACACTACCAATGTATCAAGGTTATCCTCTTCAAAACAGCTTTTAACCAAATCTTGCAAATCATTTTTCATTGCACTGTGATCAATGGATTTAATTTTTCTGTATTGAATTTCCCTTTTTTCATGGCCAGGTTTTTCTTCTCCCATGTGACAACTAACAAAGGAGTGATCTGATATGTAGAAACCACTTTGAAAATTACTGAATAAATCTTTATTGGGTGCAGATGTAATTAGAAGATCAAGTGTATTACCAGATAAATGAGTGGGCATCTGGATTAACTGAGTTAAGTTGTAAGAATCCAGGATTTGAGAAAACTTTGCAGTGTCTAGACCTTTCTTGTCATTGACATGAAAATTGAAATCACCTGTTATGATAAAATTGGAAGAATCAGAACATGCTGACTCAAGGAAATCAGAGAATTCTTTGAAGAATACACTTGCAGACACAGGATGAGCCTCACTGTAAGGAGGTCTATAGATGACATGGAACATCCATGCAAACTTTGGGAGTAATAATTTCCAAGTAGCATACTCAAAGGAGCTAGTTTCCCCACAGTTAACCAAAGTTGAAGAAACACTTGATCGATGAAAAATTCCAACCCCACCCCCTTGTCTGTGATCTCTTGTAATATCCTTAAAAACATATCCATCAATATTCAATTCAGCACGGGTAACCTCATCTTTTTCTTTCAACCAAGTTTCAGTAATTGTACAAATATCAATACTATTATCAATGATATGATCCAAGAAAATGCCAGTTTTATTACGAATTGATCTTGTGTTTATTGTAGCAAGTTTTAACTTCCAGCCACTGTCCCTTGATATTGGTTTACGAGGGGGGTAAAGTAAATTGGACGAGTTTATTCCATTAATAAATTCCTTGACACGCTTTGGTTTCCGCCTACCACCCCTTTTACCACGATAATGCCATTTTTTGTGTTCTTCACTCTTCCTGTTTGGTGAGATGATAGTACATAGATCATTTCTCGACATCTTAGGTGGACGTATCTGCAATAAAGCAGCCATGCTCCGATTTACAGGCAGTTTCGTCGAAAGAAGATGTAAGATTAGGCCAACCTGTAAAATATGGCCTAAGCCAGACTGACATTATGGCTGCACGAGGGTCGATACGAAGAACACCATGATTGCTTCTGCAAGTTGTAACAACGTCTTACTAGTAATTTGATTCCTTCCAAAATATAATAGTTTCTATCCTTTAATTTTCTGCTGCAAAGAGTTAATCCAGTTCAATGAGTAGGCCGCCACAACACATCGGCGCCTCAGTCGGTATGTCAAATATCAAAATATCAAAAATATATCAATATCAAAATATCAAATAACGATTAGCCTTCCTTTATTCCAAATGCACAGATTCACAAAGGCATCAGTTGTGTTGAGCTTTGACTTTGTTGCCGAAAATCAGATACATGACCGCCTGTCTTTGGATAGTGGCTAAGCGGCTATGATGAACTATATCTTACGATTTGTCTGACTGAAATCAGGAACTCCACGAGCAGTTGATGGGGGGACTTTCTCTATAAAGTCCCTGCGAGAAAGCTTCAAAAATTGGTGTAGAACCAAAATCCATTTTTCAAATGTTTATACTTAGCACTTTTGATGGTTAAACAAGTAATCCCTAGGGTCACAACAATGTTATTAAATCTGGGAGATTTCAACCTTCCAAGAGCGAAAAGGCCAACCTCCCTTGCAGTTGTTTTGGTCGGCGACCATCATGCTTGCTTAGTGCACATGCTCTCTAGCAACGGCGCATACGCACAAGGCGAGCGCTCTGGTCGCCAACCTAAACTACTGCAAATGGAGGACGGCCTTTAGACGTACTAAAACATATGTCATTGCTGTAAATTGGAGAGTCTATAAAATATAATCATGATTTTTATGCCGCTCTTGAGATGAACTCTCTAGAAAGCTCTTCACAAATTCAAAACAGAATGGCCCATTTAAGTCCAGTAAATTTTGAAATGTATTAAAACTGTTCACCATAAGGCCGTCCTCCACTTTCAGTAGTTTCAGTCGCCGACCAGCGCGCTCGCCTTGTGCGCATGCTTTATAGCTAAAGGTCATCCGTACCAGGCAAGAGCTCGCATCGCCGACCAAAACTGCTGATGTGGAGGTCGGCCTTTACTAAAGACATTCATCGATATCATTGCTGTCATGGCCAGAGATCCGTACCCTTTGAGACGGAAATAGTTTTTGACTCACCTGGTACAGCAGGAAATTGTTCCGAAACAAAAGTTTTTATTTGTTAAAGAAATTTTAGAGCAGAAATATCTTTGTCATGTATCCTACAGAGCCCATCTAATAGATTGCCAATAAATTTCTTGTTTAACGGGCAAATATTTTTTGCAAACATTAAGTATCAGCTTGCCAAGATTTGGTTTCAGTGCTTTCACTTTCCGTTAGATCATTGCAAAATTTCCCAATAAGTGCATATGTATGTCACTGATTCTTCTTAGATTATTTAAGTGGTATTAATTTTTTGGAATTCTCTCTGGATTTGTTGTGCTGTGACTTTTGTTAACTTGTCGTATCATTATCATTAGTAGATGGGTGATCTGAGTAATAATGAACCCTATGCCAATGACCGAAAGTGTATCTTTGTTGGAAGATCGTGAACGCGTACTGGAATTCCACTCTTGTACCTTAAAGTTAGTTGACGGAAATAAATAGCCAGTTCAAGGGCTAGTTATGCAGGTCGAAAATTTAGCCCATTGCATTTGATGGTCTCGACATTTGATCATTTTGACATGTCCTTGCATATCTTTTAGCACAGAGGAACAATGAAATTTCTTTGTCCTATTTTTTGTTGCTTCTTACTTTGCACCGTCAACTAACTTTAAAGGGCATACGTCATGAATCGGGTTGGTCGTGCAATGCATCTCTCTCTCTCTCTCTATTGTTTATTGCAAACTACAGTATCAAGGCGAAATTTACATTGTGATAAAATTCAGGAAGCAGAAACTAACATTCCCAAGACAGTGGAATTCCACTCCAAACTTTTTTTGTTGTATTGACCAATTGCTACCATGACATTTGTCCTTGAAGATACTCGCATTTTGCTTTTCCAAACGTTGACATTCTCTAAACCTGCTTTCTTATAAAATGTTAATTTTACGTCTTCTACTTTTAGCTTATTGATCCAGAGGAGAGTAAAGTTGAGTTACTTGGCACAAAAGTCGAGATTAGGTTAAAGAAATCAAGCCCATTTGGATGGAAAGACTTAGAATTTAAAGCCAAGGCTGTAGAATCGTCATGACAAAGGTGAACCTTACATCTACAAGACATACATAGCTGATCAAAATGGTTTTATTAGCATAACATGTTCTGTCCTTTTGTCACCTGTATTTTTGAATACTTTGTACCATCTGCAAATCACTTGTCATCCAGTCACGGACTATAGGAAACCCTGATTTTTATAATGGCTTACATATGATACATTGAGCTATTCCTATCCTGATTTACCATATCGTTCGTCGTTTGTTGATTTGTTTTCTTTCTGTGTCTACTTCACCTGCGAATGCGCTAGTTTAATCTCTGCACGTGGCATATTGATATGACCATGGGTGAAAGGAAACAAAATAATTGTTATTTAATGAAATGTATACGCAAATCATACCTGTGTCTTTATCGTTGTTTCTTCCTGCCTTTCCTGTCTTTCCTCTGCATTCCTACCTCAGCTCAACTCGTTGATTCAAGTTTGCTATTGCCTAATTCAGTTTCTCTGTAAAAGCAAGGCTGTCCACCCTTGCGGTTTTGTGATTCAACTGCTGGAAAAAGAGGAATCACAAAACTGCAAACGAAGACAGCCTCACTTTTACAGAGAACTGAATTAGGCCATAAAAAATTTGAATCAACGACAAGTTGAGCTGAGGTAGGGATGCAGAGGAAAGCCACGAAAGGCAGGAAGAAACCACAATAAAAAGACACAGGTATAATTTGCGTTTAAATTCTATTAAATAACAATTATTTCGTTTCCTTTCACCCATGATATGACCTCTTGTGGCTTGAGTGGCGTCTTTGCAGGAGAGGTAGACATAGTAGGAAAACAAGTCGCTGTGTCGCAAATGAAATGATAAGTCAGGACAGAAATAACTCGATGTATCGTACATCAATCCTTTTTTAAATTCAGCGTTTCTTACGCCCAGTGATCCAATGTGGCGAGTATTGCTGAAGTTGAATCTCACAACGAAATATTTATAGTCTTTGAGTCCATTATAGATACATGAGTGTCACCGCTATCCTAAATTTTTGCTGACAAACTGGTGATGGCCACTTTTTATCGCACGATAGCAATAGCATCAATAGCTGTGGGGATGGGCATTGTACGGCCACAACCAGCAAAATTTAAACAATTTGCTTCCAAAGACAGTGTTTAAGTCTGTAAGTCAGGGATGTGGCCAGCTTACCTAAAGAACGCTTGCCTAAAATCAACTTATCAAATGGATCATTTTGTTATTCTTGCTATTTGTAACAAGATACTACTTTGTGTTTTTTTCGATTTCCTTGCTTTGTTTTCAATACAGGAGGATGCAAAGAAACAACAGACATTGCTCAGGCTCATATGCAACTTTTAAAAACACTACCGGGTGAGTCAATAAAAACGCCCGGTGTTTGAAAAATTCCTGATCCCTGGATATCAAAGCAATGATGTTGAAAACTGTCTTGTTTTATTCCTGATATGTCAAATTGGGCTCAATAATTTAACCGGCTTTAATCGGTCATTCCTTCCCGTCGAAATAGGAGATTTTCTGTTGAAAGCCCTTTCCGAAAACCTGCAAAAACGAGCGAAAACAGCAAGCAACATTTCCCTTTGTTCTCCTTCCTAGCAATAATGACTGTTGGATGTGCTCATGTATTTTGTCCTCATGGGAGAATGGAATCCCCCTGAATAAGTTATTCACACTGAGGGGAAGACTTTTCAACCGGCCAAAACGAAAGCACGTGCTAAAGCGCGCTGAAAGTCATTGCTGTGAGGTAAACACATTGGGGACATTTTGCATGTAATTTTAGCACGTTTTTTAAGGTTTCTCAAAGGGACTCATTTCGGAAAATTGCCTACAGAATCTGAACGGAGTGACCGATTTTAGCCAGGAAAATTTCTAAAAATAATTGAACATGTTAGCTATTCAATCAGGTATTGCACAATATCATTGCTTATATATTCAGGGAGCAGTAGCCTTTCAAACGCCAGGCGTTTTTTTTGACTCACCCGGTATTTGTAGAATTTGATCTGTTGTCTTGTAGGCCATAGTTATTTTTGCTCCATACTTTAGAATTGTAAAATATTTCAATAGCTAAAATAACCAATCTTTTATTCGTCGGTTTTTATAACACTCTCCAATCAGTTCAAGAATTTTCAAATATTTTCCATGTCCTATATCATTGTTACTACAAAACTATTAAAGACACATACAGACGGGTCATGGAAGGTCCACCATTTTCATTTTGTCTGGTAATTGTAATGATGACTCATGAAATTCAGCGTGACCAATGACTCAACAAGAATGAATTACTGAAATTGTGGACGACAACACCATCAGGTGTGTCCCAAAAAAAGTATTCCTTTTTTTCGAAAATTCCGAAATTTTAACTAACACGCCGATCTTCTAATGTGTTCTTTCGTCAGTTAGATCAAGGACCTATTCAATTTCCAAGACATACAATGCCTGCGAAAACTCTTCGAATACCTATGCTAATTTTGCCTTGTTTTGCGATTTCCTCCTCCCCCCTCAGAGCAATGTTGTTTTATGGGAATAACACAGGGATGACAGGGGGATCCACGACTCTTTTGGAATGCTGGAAAATTAGATAACGTACCAAATCAACGTTGCTTCGGGGGTGAGGGAATATATAAACCTAATCGCTATGGTTAAAAATGCGGATTATCAAGAAATGGCCTAAGTGCCTCAAGGACTTTTGGCAGGCAGTGTAGCTTAAAAGTGGTTGAAAATTAGCAATTTAGGTTCTTTTTAGGACTGAATAGTTTCCAGTCATACTGCACAAAAGCACTGATACCAGATCAAATTCTTCCTACATACTATGCTTCTTGTTCGATCATAGATGACGGCAAGAAACGCACACCGTCTCTGGAGACTTCCAGGATAATAGAAATCTATAAAATTTTGGCTGTTACGAAGGATTGACAGTCTTTCCCAAAATGGTATAGCTCAGGTTTCCAGCCTGTGACTTTGTAACCATTCAGTATCGAAACAAATATTTCCTAATCTACAACTAGTTTTGAGTCACAGGTAAAACCAATGTGTGTAAAGCAAGTAAAAGAAAATGTTCTTATAGGTATGATTACTTTTATCCCCCAGTCTCTATCCCCCATACAGTAGAAACCCAAATAAAAGAACCTATTTTTATAAGAACCTTGAGGCTGAGATTTGATATTTCCAACCTCCTAAGTAAGAACCTCTCATAGGCTGACACTGAGGGAGGTTCTTATATAGCATGTTTCATGTCTTCAGAATTCTTCAGAAATTTCAAGGATTCTTGATTTTCTGATCAGAATTCTTCAGTGGCAGAGAAGTCTATCAGATTTTTAACAATAATCCTGAACTTAGAATGTTCTCAAGAATTCTCATATAGTTCTTCAAATTTCTTGTGCTGAAAAAACGGTACTAATGTGTGCAAGGCATGTACTGTATATAAGAACCTTTTTAAGAACCTGCAGGCTGGACTTTAGAATAGCAGCCATTTAATTCAGAACCTTTGCAAGCTGCCCAAGAGAAACCTAGGTTCTTTTATGTGGGTTTCTACTGCTGTCTATCTTTTGAGAAACAGAAATGCTCGCATTTCCAACTAATTGCTGCTATTTCTACAAGTGAGTTGGTTTGAATTTGAACCATACTCAAAAATACAATCGGATTATAAACGACAAATGGAGACATTTTGTCTGAGACGTTACAGTAACCTTAGAAGAACCTAAATAGCAATCCAGAACTACCAAGAAACAACGAAACCCATGCCAGGGTAGACGTAAAAGTAACTCGGCCAATTTTAAAGCCAACAGAGCTCTCTCTTGCATATGCAATGAATAGCTGCAGCTTCTCTCTGTCCTCGAAAAGATGGCCTTCGGGCCAGTCTTCTTTTGTTGTGTTGTTGAGTTTGGCTGGAACTGCTGCAATGGAATAACATACTTGTCAATTGACCATTACATGTCTGTGTTATAAGAAACTAAGAATCTTAACCAGTACTACAAATTTCGGAAAGTTTCCTTAATGATCAAATCTGTGCCCTCTTGAATATTTCAAAACAAGATGTGTTGAATTCTTTTCAATGCTTTGACTTTACTCGAGAACCATCCGAGTAATATGATGCAGGAAAAAAGTGACGATAAAGTAAAAGGTGCCGAAGTTTCTTCATATTTTGGCGATCTGAGTCTTGAGTTTCTCACAAGTGGTCTTGAGTTTCTCACGAGTTGCTTTCTTATAGAAAGGAGATGTATGCTAATGATGGAAGAATACCTTTTTACCAAAATGCAGTTCCTCTCAGTTGCGAATCTGTGACAAATCCTTAGATGCTCGATTAAAAACCCTATTTACCCTAGGAAAAGGGACCTCGCTGCCATTTTTTGCGCTACTTTGCATTGCATTTAACCCTTGTCAGAAAGGATCATAAATATGCTGATATCTGCAGACATAATTCGTGCTGCTGGTGCACAGACTCTCCTAGAGGAGAAGTCTTTCTGAAAAAAACCAGTTGAGTCTGCACGCAGGCAAGATTTTCATGAGTAATGGGCAGTCCCTGTGGGTCTAAACAAGTATTGTGTAACTCTTGAAAGGTGCAAGTAGATCGAAAATAACTCAAGTTTGCAGGGAGATGGAACAGAGCCGCAAGGAGGAGATTCCCCTTATTTCCTACTGTGGTCAAAGACTGTCAGAATGGGCCACGCTCTCCTCAGTTCTTTCTCAAAATTGTGAAAAGGTCTATTCTACTTTTGATCCAATTAAAACGCACAAAGGCGTAAGTATTAACGAGTAGGCCACGAAATCCGATGAAATCACTTACATCCACAAGTACTCGTGATGTAGGCTGCTGCTGCGCAGGGGAAGACGAACATGAACACATGGACGATGAAAAACAAACAAACGTATGTCTGTTTAATCACAGTTTTCTCTTCTCCGAAGTGTTGAACAATAACCAACAAAGCCATTATCGTTGTTAGGCCATACAATACCCAGTGGAACACAAACCAAAGCGAAAAGGCGCTCACTGTATCTCCAACTATTTTCGCAAATTCCCGGTGTATGATAATATATGAGTTGATATCTACACAGATTTTTCCTTTGATTCGCTTCTGGACATCTCTTGCAAATGTTCCTGCGAAAAATGGAAAATTAGCTTCTTTTTCAGGTCATACATGAATATTTGTGGTTCCTAATTAATTAACTAATTGAATAATTGTAATTCGATTCAATGAAAAGTTGTTTGCTCAATAATAATGCTTAAAACTTAATCAATTTCCCATAATTTGGGTGAAATCAAATAGTTTTATCAATATTTCAAGTCTTTACATGATTTTCATATAAAAATTGCTAATTCATTAGGAATATGACGTCATAAAGATGTATGACGTCACAGAAATTGTAAATTGCTGACGTCAGCAAATATAGATAAATTACATATCAAATGAAAGTACTAATCGAGACAAATCGAATGGTATATATATTGATGAGATTCAACACAAAATGAAGAAACTAGAGCAATTTTAACAATTTTCTTTGTGACCACTCTCCAAATATGGGTATCTGGTGGTCATGTGGTTTAACAATAGGCAGTAGAAGTTTTATTTTCTGATTGCCAATTTAATTTTAAGAAAAGTCAAGACGTCACAGTACTGTATCTATCATCGTTTAGGAGCTATTCAAAACAGTTCGGGAGGGGAGGCGAAAAACGCCCCCCCCCCCGGTTAAAATAGGGTTAACAGGCTAGCAAAAAGGAAGTAGACAGATAATTTTACTGAGCAGTTTTTGCGAAGAAATTGTTTTGCCCGATCTATCTCACAAACAATTTCTCTTTGGTCCCTTCCTCTGGCTAAACGTTGAGCTGTCCCCAAGTACTTTCATCCCTCTGCTTTAAAATGAAATTCGATTCGTTCAAGTGGTTCAAGTCAATCCAGTAGCCTCGGTGCTATCAGTACTCAAGAGTGGCATCAGTAAAAGCAATCAGTCCTCGAATCAGTCCAACAAACAAAGTTAGAACAAATATGATGTACGTGACACAGGGGGGGGGGGCGGGTTCTTGGCTAAATTTCGGGTAGGATTGCGCCGCCCACAGTTTTAAAATGGTACCGTTGGCTAGACTAATTTTTGTGAAAATCATACCCTTGACTAGACTAATTTCCACATCAGCAGTGCCATGAGTTGGATTTTCTAGACAAAACTTGACAAAAAGTTGGGTTCCTCTACAGGAAGTACCGAATTTTTTGACATTTCTTGGACCAAAATTGCAAAAAGGATGCCCTTGCCCAGACTAAAACGACAAAAATTGCCAAAATGTGTGCCCTTGGCTAGACCAAAAGTCTGAAAAAGTATACCCATGCGGGCGGCGCATCCCCAGGTACTTCTACTATGGAAGAACCCCCTTCCCTCATGGTACGTGAAAAGCAAGAGGTAGCCCAATACCCCAGGAGGGCACTTGTAAAAATTTTGATAGGGATGCTGGTGTCATTTTTTTGGATTTGAAATTTACGAACGTGTCATTTTTTTGGGTTTCGCTAAGTTGGCGTCATTTTTTGGGGGTTGAAAAATTGCCGTCATTTTCTTGGGTTCATTGAAAATTGGCGTCATTTTTTTGGGTTACTGAACTTTGTATTTAGAAAATTATAATCTCAATCAATAGACCTTTTAGCTATTCTACAAAAGAGCATGGATCGAGCGATATTTTTATACAATTATATACTCCAGGTTCGATAGAGTGGCGTTAAAGCTTCGATCGCAATTGTCCACATTCGAAAATTCTACAAATTGTAATGAAATATCGTTCGATCCACATTCGTTTTCAGAATAGCTAAAAGGTCTATTAATGGAAGTACTATAGGTTGTTGAATAATTCTTTCTTCCCACTTATGCTGAATGAGAAGTTTTACTACTCTGTGTGTCAATTCATTGATATATAGTTTGCGGAAAGAATAGTTGGTTATTAGCATGATGATTTAGACAAATCATAAGAGTTGCTGTAATGGTCTCCAAATTCAATATCAGTTTTACTATCTTGTGCAGAATTGTAGTAAGGTGCAATTTTCTCAATTCAATTTGTTGTACAAACAGGATAGTTATAGGAGCTCGAGAATAATTCCGTCATTTTTTTGGGTTTGAAAATTTTGGGTCTGTCATTTTTTTGGGTAGATTAAAAATCTGTCCAAATGAGCATCCCTATCTTAAATTTTATAGAGTGCCCCCCTGGGCCCAATACCTCCAAAAAACCATGTGAACGTAGTTGTAATCGATGACTAAACACGTTCAAAATGTTCCTGGAAAGTACGTTGATATTTGAGATGCTGCATGATCATTTTAAGCAGTGATTACCATCCGAAAAACCAGATTCGATGAAAATTTCGAATCCAGGATTCCTCTTTTGAGTGAAATAATCGGCATCATTTTCCAGTCAAAATTTTGTAAAAACTCCACATAGCGATGGACTGGAAGTCGACTGGGGGGAATTTTTTTGTGTGCAAAATGATTGACCTCTGTTCCTCATTCAAATTTCATGCTCCAAAGCAAATTTGGAATTCAGCTTTTTTCACATTTTCCACAAAATGGACTGGAAAGCGAGGGAATGGTCAGAGAAATGAATGATTTTCCATGTGTTTGAAACTGTTTTTTCAGACAGTACGCATATGTTAAACTGACCAAGCAACATCTCAAAAGATAGCGGAGCCTTTCAGTTCATGCTAATACCTAATTTCTCTTCATAAAATTTGCTTCCTAGAAAATATGTGTGATCTAGCTTATGAAGTTTTTTGGGTCACTCGGTAGATATTGATTTATAACTAAACTAGGAAGTAAAAGCGCTCGCTTCGCTCGCGCTTTAACATTCCTAGCTCCTGCGGAGTGCTTTTTATGGTTACCGTACTCCATCAGTGACCACAATTTAAATTCAGCATGAAATCAGGGTTGGTAGATCTCCGGACCGCCCCGAAGCCAAACCAGGGGTCGGAAAAAAGCCAGATAAAGCCAAACCTTTCAAAACAAAGACCCATTGTTGTACCACCTTTTGTTCTATTGTTATTTCAAGCAATGGACACTTGCATTCCATTGTTTTCACATACTATATTGTGTAGCTCTGATGAAAACCCTATATCTTGAATGAATCCAGTAGCACATGAATCCAGTAGCAGATGCTTCAGAGTCCCCTCGTCTCTTAGCTTCAGAATGATTAATGAGACAATTTCGCCCTTCACCCCTGGCCACTGTTTGAAATTCATTCAAATGAAAGTTGGTCCCCTTAATGTTTTTCTGAGTTCTTAAGGAGCCATTGTCACCTGGACTTTTTTGTGTATAGGCTGCATCTTCAGAAAGTCGGTAAATCAAATTTGGCCTAGTAAAAGATATGAGTCTCCACGGTAATAGTTGAACTGATGATAAAAATTTGACTTTAGGGAGCGGTCATAAAGTATCTGCTATATGGGGGTGGATGATTTTCCAAACATCTACAATCATGGACAAAATAGTTTGAGACAAAGCAAAAACCTAACATTTTACTAGTTAAGATCCCCCTTTCCCCCTTATTCAATGTTGGTGATGCGTCAAGGAAGGCTCTCAGAATCTTCAACATTGATTGAGGGGGAAACGGGGGGAAGGATGCTCAACAGGTGAAAATATCAGAAAAGATGAATTTGTCTCATAATTTATGTCCATGATTGTCTGAAAAATCTTCATACTTAGTCAAATGTTAGCACACTGTCAGTAAAATGTTCATGCCTTGTTCGCAGTGCAGGTTTATTCATACCATATATTCAATACAAATAATAGTACTAAGCACTTATGTCTGTGTCGACAACAACAACAACAGCAACAACAAAAACAATAACAATAACAATAACATGCGTGGGAACACAATGATCAGTACAGTAGTGGGCAGAAAGCAAAATGGCGAAAAGAACTAAAGTTACAGAAAGGCACTCTGCTGAAAT
Source organism: Aurelia sp. 3 sensu Dawson et al. (2005) (assembly GCA_964020215.1). Classification (NCBI taxonomy): domain Eukaryota; kingdom Metazoa; phylum Cnidaria; class Scyphozoa; order Semaeostomeae; family Ulmaridae; genus Aurelia; species Aurelia sp. 3 sensu Dawson et al. (2005). The sequence goes on from OZ026587.1 coordinate 8,026,743, forward strand.
AGCTGCATTGTATCAGAGGGCTATAGTATCAGGGGCAATTAGAACTTTTCCCACAAAATGATTGAGACAATGGATAAACGAATAGGAATGGTGATGAAAGCAAAAGGCATGCGAATAAAGTATTAATGGTGAGCAAATGTTACTGCAAAAATAGATTTCTTTGTGTATAACTGTCTCGATGAAGAAATAACATAGGATTTTGTGATAATCCAGTATTCAGGCTTTATTTTGCATCATACAATGTGTGTCTAATGATTAATGTCTCCAAATTTAGTAACAAAACTTCTTTGGTAACATGTCACCACATGTTACTATACATGATACCAACATGTTACTGCAGTTTTCTATGCTTTTATTAATGATATCAACATGTTACCACATGTTACCATCATTTATAAAAGAGACATATATATATTTTTATAAATGATGGTAACATGTGGTAACATGTTGGAAAACAACTATTTGCAGTACATTGACACAGACTGAAGTGGTATCATGTGTGGTATCATGTGTGGTAACATGTGGTTACATGTGGTAACATGTGCATTATGTAAAACTCCATACGGTATGTAAAACTCCAAGCGATTTTTCATCGTTGAATTCCCTTTCTAAGATCTGCCCAAAACTTTATCTTGTCAGGGGAACCTTTTTTCATCAGCTTGCCAGTATATGTTACGAGGTACTGCCTCCGACCCAAACTTTGATCAATGAGTAAGGACATCTTGCTTTCTCTGTCATTTAAAACGTAGCTAGCTAGCTAACTTTGGGGCCTAAACCTCCGAAACGAGGCAGCCTCGTTTTGAAAACAAAAATTCAGCAATTCTGTCCAAATTGCTCTTAAAACTAGCGATACTTATTAAATCACCATAGTTTTTCAGGGAAATTTTGGCTTCCTTTTCAGGTGGTATTTCCTATTTTTCAGTCAGACAATCATGGACAAAATAGTTTGAGACAAAGCAAAAACCTAACATTTTACTAGTTAAGATCCCCCTTTCCCCCTTATTCAATGTTGGTGATGCGTCAAGGAAGGCTCTCAGAATCTTCAACATTGATTGAGGGGGGAACGGGGGGAAGGATGCTCAACAGGTGAAAATATCAGAAAAGATGAATTTGTCTCATAATTTATGTCCATGATTGTCTGAAAAATCTTCATACTTAGTCAAATGTTAGCACACTGTCAGTAAAATGTTCATGCCTTGTTCGCAGTGCAGGTTTATTCATACCATATATTCAATACAAATAATAGTACTAAGCACTTATGTCTGTGTCGACAACAACAACAACAGCAACAACAACAACAAAAACAATAACAATAACATGCGTGGGAACACAATGATCAGTACAGTAGTGGGCAGAAAGCAAAATGGCGAAAAGAACTAAAGTTACAGAAAGGCACTCTGCTGAAATAGCTGCATTGTATCAGAGGGCTATAGTATCAGGGGCAATTAGAACTTTTCCCACAAAATGATTGAGACAATGGATAAACGAATAGGAATGGTGATGAAAGCAAAAGGCATGCGAATAAAGTATTAATGGTGAGCAAATGTTACTGCAAAAATAGATTTCTTTGTGTATAACTGTCTCGATGAAGAAATAACATAGGATTTTGTGATAATCCAGTATTCAGGCTTTATTTTGCATCATACAATGTGTGTCTAATGATTAATGTCTCCAAATTTAGTAACAAAACTTCTTTGGTAACATGTCACCACATGTTACTATACATGATACCAACATGTTACTGCAGTTTTCTATGCTTTTATTAATGATATCAACATGTTACCACATGTTACCATCATTTATAAAAGAGACATATATATATTTTTATAAATGATGGTAACATGTGGTAACATGTTGGAAAACAACCATCTGCAGTACATTGACACAGACTGAAGTGGTATCATGTGTGGTATCATGTGTGGTAACATGTGGTTACATGTGGTAACATGTGCATTATGTAAAACTCCATACGGTATGTAAAACTCCAAGCGATTTTTCATCGTTGAGTTCCCTTTCTAAGATCTGCCCAAAACTTTATCTTGTCAGGGGAACCTTTTTTCATCAGCTTGCCAGTATATGTTACGAGGTACTGCCTCCGACCCAAACTTTGATCAATGAGTAAGGACATCTTGCTTTCTCTGTCATTTAAAACGTAGCTAGCTAGCTAACTTTGGGGCCTAAACCTCCGAAACGAGGCAGCCTCGTTTTGAAAACAAAAATTCAGCAATTCTGTCCAAATTGCTCTTAAAACTAGCGATACTTATTAAATCACCATAGTTTTTCAGGGAAATTTTGGCTTCCTTTTCAGGTGGTATTTCCTATTTTTCAGTCAGACAGTCTGAAAAATCTTCATACTTAGTCAAATGTTAGCACACTGTCAGTAAAATGTTCATGCCTTGTTCGCAGTGCAGGTTTATTCATACCATATATTCAATACAAATAATAGTACTAAGCACTTATGTCTGTGTCGACAACAACAACAACAGCAACAACAACAACAAAAACAATAACAATAACATGCGTGGGAACACAATGATCAGTACAGTAGTGGGCAGAAAGCAAAATGGCGAAAAGAACTAAAGTTACAGAAAGGCACTCTGCTGAAATAGCTGCATTGTATCAGAGGGCTATAGTATCAGGGGCAATTAGAACTTTTCCCACAAAATGATTGAGACAATGGATAAACGAATAGGAATGGTGATGAAAGCAAAAGGCATGCGAATAAAGTATTAATGGTGAGCAAATGTTACTGCAAAAATAGATTTCTTTGTGTATAACTGTCTCGATGAAGAAATAACATAGGATTTTGTGATAATCCAGTATTCAGGCTTTATTTTGCATCATACAATGTGTGTCTAATGATTAATGTCTCCAAATTTAGTAACAAAACTTCTTTGGTAACATGTCACCACATGTTACTATACATGATACCAACATGTTACTGCAGTTTTCTATGCTTTTATTAATGATATCAACATGTTACCACATGTTACCATCATTTATAAAAGAGACATATATATATTTTTATAAATGATGGTAACATGTGGTAACATGTTGGAAAACAACTATTTGCAGTACATTGACACAGACTGAAGTGGTATCATGTGTGGTATCATGTGTGGTAACATGTGGTTACATGTGGTAACATGTGCATTATGTAAAACTCCATACGGTATGTAAAACTCCAAGCGATTTTTCATCGTTGAATTCCCTTTCTAAGATCTGCCCAAAACTTTATCTTGTCAGGGGAACCTTTTTTCATCAGCTTGCCAGTATATGTTACGAGGTACTGCCTCCGACCCAAACTTTGATCAATGAGTAAGGACATCTTGCTTTCTCTGTCATTTAAAACGTAGCTAGCTAGCTAACTTTGGGGCCTAAACCTCCGAAACGAGGCAGCCTCGTTTTGAAAACAAAAATTCAGCAATTCTGTCCAAATTGCTCTTAAAACTAGCGATACTTATTAAATCACCATAGTTTTTCAGGGAAATTTTGGCTTCCTTTTCAGGTGGTATTTCCTATTTTTCAGTCAGACAATCATGGACAAAATAGTTTGAGACAAAGCAAAAACCTAACATTTTACTAGTTAAGATCCCCCTTTCCCCCTTATTCAATGTTGGTGATGCGTCAAGGAAGGCTCTCAGAATCTTCAACATTGATTGAGGGGGGAACGGGGGGAAGGATGCTCAACAGGTGAAAATATCAGAAAAGATGAATTTGTCTCATAATTTATGTCCATGATTGTCTGAAAAATCTTCATACTTAGTCAAATGTTAGCACACTGTCAGTAAAATGTTCATGCCTTGTTCGCAGTGCAGGTTTATTCATACCATATATTCAATACAAATAATAGTACTAAGCACTTATGTCTGTGTCGACAACAACAACAACAGCAACAACAACAACAAAAACAATAACAATAACATGCGTGGGAACACAATGATCAGTACAGTAGTGGGCAGAAAGCAAAATGGCGAAAAGAACTAAATTTACAGAAAGGCACTCTGCTGAAATAGCTGCATTGTATCAGAGGGCTATAGTATCAGGGGCAATTAGAACTTTTCCCACAAAATGATTGAGACAATGGATAAACGAATAGGAATGGTGATGAAAGCAAAAGGCATGCGAATAAAGTATTAATGGTGAGCAAATGTTACTGCAAAAATAGATTTCTTTGTGTATAACTGTCTCGATGAAGAAATAACATAGGATTTTGTGATAATCCAGTATTCAGGCTTTATTTTGCATCATACAATGTGTGTCTAATGATTAATGTCTCCAAATTTAGTAACAAAACTTCTTTGGTAACATGTCACCACATGTTACTATACATGATACCAACATGTTACTGCAGTTTTCTATGCTTTTATTAATGATATCAACATGTTACCACATGTTACCATCATTTATAAAAGAGACATATATATATTTTTATAAATGATGGTAACATGTGGTAACATGTTGGAAAACAACTATTTGCAGTACATTGACACAGACTGAAGTGGTATCATGTGTGGTATCATGTGTGGTAACATGTGGTTACATGTGGTAACATGTGCATTATGTAAAACTCCATACGGTATGTAAAACTCCAAGCGATTTTTCATCGTTGAATTCCCTTTCTAAGATCTGCCCAAAACTTTATCTTGTCAGGGGAACCTTTTTTCATCAGCTTGCCAGTATATGTTACGAGGTACTGCCTCCGACCCAAACTTTGATCAATGAGTAAGGACATCTTGCTTTCTCTGTCATTTAAAACGTAGCTAGCTAGCTAACTTTGGGGCCTAAACCTCCGAAACGAGGCAGCCTCGTTTTGAAAACAAAAATTCAGCAATTCTGTCCAAATTGCTCTTAAAACTAGCGATACTTATTAAATCACCATAGTTTTTCAGGGAAATTTTGGCTTCCTTTTCAGGTGGTATTTCCTATTTTTCAGTCAGACAATCATGGACAAAATAGTTTGAGACAAAGCAAAAACCTAACATTTTACTAGTTAAGATCCCCCTTTCCCCCTTATTCAATGTTGGTGATGCGTCAAGGAAGGCTCTCAGAATCTTCAACATTGATTGAGGGGGGAACGGGGGGAAGGATGCTCAACAGGTGAAAATATCAGAAAAGATGAATTTGTCTCATAATTTATGTCCATGATTGTAGCAAAATAATTAATGGCCCCATCCTAGATTCCTATTCACTTATTCGTGGCCCAATAGCAAGAACTAGGATATTTTTCATGACCCCATAAAATAATTCAGTTTTTAGAATGCAGGCTCGATGAGTTTACAGGCAGTGTAATTCCAGAATTATAACTTAATAATGAAGCACTGGTTAGCCACTGAACTAAACAAGAGAAGGAGAAAAAAGAAATGAAGAAATGAACAGAAATGCAAGTGTCAAGTGGGAAAAAGTAAACAGAAAACAATTTTTGCAGCATTTGAAGCCGTTGCTCAACTTTAGAAATAACGTTTAAAAGTTTTATGGCCCCATAAAATACATCTGGTTATTTTTCATAGCCCCAAAAAGTCATGGCAGAATTTTTCATGGCCCATCCAAATATCGTCCACCCCCATATAGCAGATACTTTATGACTGCTCCCTTAGATGACTTTTCCATCAGCTCATCTGCTGCAAAGGGAATACATATTTCCGCTTACGTAGGCCAAGTTTTATTTTCAAATAGTTTGACATTGCAACATGCCTGCAAAGGACCTTGGTTGACAATGGCTCTTTAATTGCTGCCGACCATTGATGCTCTAAATCTACTATAGGTAGATAATACATCTGTCTCTGAGCCAGCAATTTACCCAGGAATTCGAAAGGGGGGGGGGGGTCGGATGGTTGTTTCCCTTCATGCAGTTTAGGTCAAACCTGGAGCCTATTGATAAAGACATGTCACACATAGATTCGTTTCAAATATCTAAAAAAAAGTTGGCTTCCAGGGTAATTCATTGAATGATCAGATTTTGAGAAGAAAACTTCTCCCTTCCACGCTCCAACGTCGCTTGGAACTGTTGCTAACTTACCCGACCACTTTCTTCTCAAATTTGAAAGATATGTAAATAAAAGCTGAACAATATGCTTTTGAGCATATCCTTTTTATTTGCTTTTAGCAAATAAGAGCTCTTCTTTTTCTCCACGGTGACTCGTCTTTTCATTCCAGTTTCGATCTTACCTGAGGATTTCTGACTTTTCAATAAAGTTTCCCAATCTTTTCGAATTCGACAAGAGGCATTTCACTCATTCGGGAAAGCGTGCGACATTTTTTCAGAACAGAAGAATTTTTACGGATTTTGGTGGAAACAAAAGGACTTTTGCGGAAGATGTACAAGAAGTTTGAAATGCCCCTCGGAATTAGGGGGCAATGTCCCCAGTCCCTACAATTTCTGCCACTGTTACAGAAGCCTACCAATATTTAAAATTGCTCTAGTGCCTTCGCAGTAATACAGGAAACTGCGAAGGCAGTAGTAATACTTATTCCCTGTATAGTATGATACAGGAAATCAATGAAAATAAGTCAAACTATGCCAAGGCTTTTCTTGAATGAAATGAATAGCTGCTAAGCTATATTTCCTTGCACTGGAGATTCTTAATTTTTTGATGATCTAAGAATGGAATTCCTCATAAGCAGTTTTTATGAAAGAAACATTCGTGTGCATCTCTACACTTATAAAATAGATGTGTGAATTGATATGTAAGGAATTGGAAATAAGGGTGCTCTGTGAGAAAATACTATGGTATGTTAGAATTCAGCTTGTCATATGAATAAACTGCGATTTTATTGAAATATGGAATATCTTGTTGGTTTCCATAGGTAGCCTCAAATAGATAGCCTCAAAGGATTCAGTGGCATGGGATATGTCCTTTCAATCGGACCGTACGACCGCGCCACCCCGGACCCTACGACCCCAAGCCATACGATCATACGACCATTCGACTATACGACCCCGGTCCAAAATTTGATATATATAGCTTACAAAATTTTTTCACCACCGATGGTTTAGTGAACACGCAAGACATTAGTACGTGTCAAAGTTCTCTTGGTCACGTAGAATTCCTAAACAAAACCGGCCCCTACGAGTTGATTGTCCACAAATATGCATTCTTTGTTTGCTTCAAATCAGAGAAAGCAAATTTTCCATGTTTCAGTTGGAAGGCAATGAAAGTACCAGACTCAGAATAGAGGGCTATAAGGCATTTCGACCGTTAGGGTTACTCCAGTCTTTCTAGCCTTTCTAATTCTTTTAAAACAATAACAAAGAAGTAACAAAGTTATATCTTAAATGCAAACATTTCTTTATTCTCATCCAGATCCCCAGTCATTCATGAGCACCTCTGTTGAAATTGAAAATAATGAAAGTATCAATACATCATAACAAAGTCTTGTTAACCAAATACATAAAACTTTGGCCTGGGGTCGTATTGTCGTATGATCTGGGGTTGTAAGTCCCGGGTCGCAGAGTCCTCGGGTCCGGTCAAAAGAACGTCTCAGTTTTTTGTGCGAATGATGAACGCATTACGTGATAGGGCAGATTTTCAGTATTGCGATTTGGCAACCTAACGGCTGCATGCATGATACATGTAAAAAGACTTCAGAAATGATGTTATAGCAGAAAATCTGTCCATTGTTGGACCTTTTGTGCTGAATTCTCTTTCAGAGTTCGTAAACAAGTAGTACAAAAGATGATACTGATAGAAGGGAAATAGTGATGAAGTCATTTACTAACTCCTTGCAAAATAGACCTAGGACCTTTCATCATTATTTACGGACATCTACATAATTTTGAAATCATGGAAAAGCGATGAATCAGGGGAGTAGCAAAGGCAGTTAATGGACTCAAAGTAAGCTTTGCTTAATTCACTACCAAACTTGCATTATTTTCATTCAACAGCAGAACCCAAGAAATAGCTATTTCGTCATCAAGTAAGAAAATTGTTTTGCCAAATTCAGACTCTGCGTACCTCAGTTATGTTACTTAGCTTAGCCCCAGCGATGACTGAATAGACCTTTTAGCTATTCTACAAAAGAGCCTGGATCGAGCGATATTTTTATACAATTTTATACGCGAGGTTCGATTGAATGGCGTTAAGGTCCATTTCCACTTCATTCGGATTTCGCAACCAATCGACGATCTCCGAATGGCAATCGCCCACAATTCCAATCCACACTTCCATGTCGTTCGGACGATCGCTTATTGTTAAGTCAGCCAATGAAATTACATGAATCTATTTATGGCACGTGCCACGAAAGAACAATGGTAGCGGGTCTCTTTCTTCTATCGGATGCATTAACGTGATTGGCTTTTTTTGTACGGGACTTTTCTGTTCGGAATCCGAATTCGGATGAAAATCAAAACCTCCGAACTTGTCAAATTCGGATACGAACGTTCGGATGCGATTTCCGAACGCTTGCATCCGAACGCTGAACAATAAGTTCGGATGCGAAATCCGAAATCCGAATGAAGTGGAAATGGGCCATTAGAGGTAGACTGATTGCATATTCGTAGTTATCGCTATTGATAGACTGATGGACGCTCAAACTACGACTTATGGACTTTGATACTAAAATTTGGGATGAAGTTTTCCCCGATCGATTTCATAACAAGATTTGGAAACCATAGCAACACTGTACGAACACCAGGTAATGGCGGATGGGCCTAAGTTGCCGGCTCGAACCTCCAATGTCAAAATAGCTCAGAATTCAAGTTTACAGTGATATTAGCCATGAACAAAAGCCACAAGTATCCATACGAATGTTTCCTCAATCCAAGAATCAACAAACCTTTCACTGTGAATCAGGAGTTCCTCAGTTTTAAGGCCAATTAGCTTCCATGAACTTCACCGCAGCTTTGAGAATTTCCAACTGTCGAGGGTCACTTGCCTCGCTTCCGAGACTACAATGCAGCCTCATTCCAAAGGGCACACGTAAACGTGTGCATCTCCGTCTCAAAAATTTATATCAAAGTCCATAAGGCCCAGATTGAGCAAAAAAAGAAATGTTGTTGTTGTTGCTATTGTTGTTGTTGTCGTTGTTGCTATTTTGCGATATCTGGGACTATGTCGTGAGGCTACATTAGAGGTTCGATCGCAGTTGTGCACATTCGAAAATTCTACAAAATGTAATGAAATATCGTTCGATCCACATTCTATTTCAGAATAGCTAAAAGGTCTATTGCTGAACTGTTATTGAGGTTATTTCCAAGTCACCCCCTTTGTGATAACAGAGGACTCTTCCTCGCTGTGAAACTTTAATCATACTCTACTTTGGTTTAAAAGCTTGGTTAAGGAACAGGTTGCAATCAACATTCTTTATACGGGTAAACAGGATTTTTTGGACTTGGCCTTGAGCCAGTCATCCCGTCCAAAATTTGGAAATGACGACCCCACGTTCAGGTTTGCTAGGTTCACAGGCCTGATTTGTACTGTATGCCATGTTGGCCGAATCACAGAAACTCAGGCTGTGTATGGCCGTTAATAAAAGCGTCAAAAATCAGTTTCAAGAGTAATCACTTTGTAACTTGGGCCAAATCTTCACTATGAATTGAGTAAAGGTTCTATGCGTTGTAATCAGTAAATTTATAAGCAGAAGACCTAAAAAACTACAAGGGCAGACTTTTAATTTGTAGCACTGCGACAAAACCAAGAGGAGAGCCTCTGCAAAATAGGGCAATAACTTCGTTGTATCTAACGTGAGCATCGAAATACTTTACCACGAGCCAAATAGATACTTCAGCTAACATAATATCAACTATTTTCAAGCTACTTCCTTGGTGTTTGGAAAAAGCAGCTGCAAAACTTGCTTTTAGCTCAGATTGAATGCTGCCATCACATTTCTATGGCGGCCATCAGCATCCACAAAGGGCCTGCTTACACGGGCCCGGGTTGGCAAAGAAAGGTCGAAGGTTAAGGCCTATTGTTGAATTGAATTGCTAAAATTTGGGTACAAAACCCCTCCTCACATTACCTCAAGATACTGTACGAAGAAAAGTATTGGACCACAAGCAAGCCTTTATCGTCAGCAATTTTTCATAATTTTTCTTAAATTTTTGGAGGTGAGCAGTAGGCGTGAGGAGCTGCGTGCGGGAAAGTGTCACAAACAGGAATGTGCGTAACAAAACTCTTCATCGCTTATATATATAGATTCATATAGCTGGATCAAATAAAAATCTTTATACTTTTTGGGACACCAGGTAGTGAAAAGAATTCCTTCAGGGCGGTATGCAGCAGCTGCTGATTGGAGGGGGCAATTGTCCTTAAAACAATAGAGACAAACACATCTAATTAAAGGCAGTCTGTGACACTCATTTGATTGGGTGATTTGGACAATACAAGGCAATACAATGAATAGGAAATTTCAATGGCTTCTAATCGGCCGTAGAAAGTCAAGACGTTTAGCCCTCCTTTGTTTCAAATACACAGATTTACAAAGAAATCTGTGTTAAAGGCAGTCCGTCACGCATTTGATTGGTTGATAATGACAATACAAAGAATAGGAAATTTGAATGGCTGATCATGGTTGGGTCGATGATCCTCTGATTTTCTATGGTCGTAGAAATTCAAGAAGATTAGCCTTCCTTTGTTTCAAATATACAGATTCACAAAGAAATCTGTTGTGTTGAACTCTGATTGTAGCGGCCAATCAGATACGTGACAGACTGCCTTTAAGCTCTGACTTTATCGCAGCCAATCAGAGACGTGACAGACTGCCTTTAGTGCTTGTGACGTAGCACGATTGTTTTCAAAATTATTTGGAGGCTTGAGCCCTACTTGCCCCCCTCCCCGCTTCCTACGGGCTGGATTCCTTCCATCTCAGCAGACCCAGGAAGATAATTGATCTTACCAATAGATAATGCAATAGCTCCAAATACAAAGCAGGCAATGATACCAGTCCATTGGATAGCAAGTTGAGAGCCAACTCCAGTGGCAAGGAGGATAAAATCTTTCTTAAGAGAAAACTGATCACGAACTATGTAGTAGAATATTGATACTGATGCAGCATAGCATAAACACAAGATCAGCAGCAATACAGCCAGCAAACATAGCCTTTTCTTAAACACATCTTTGCAAACAGCATCCAACTTGAGTGCATTTCTCCTTTTCTTCCTCACAAAGTAGTAAAGGGTGGCAACCATGAAGAGATAGGAAAACAAGCCACCCGAAGATGCCAATGTATACATTACATTTTGAGCCTTTCTTGTAGGGTTGTGTTTATTTGTTTTATGTTTGGCGATGAACCGGCAATCAAAATATGGACAGCCAAAAACTGTAAGCATATCATACGCAAGTTGAAAAATGCTAAGAAGAACAAGCCATGAGGAGTACACAATTATGCATGGATTTAGCTCGGCGTACCCTGCCGTCATAAAAAGGAATCTTAGAACGATTATGATACTTTTCTCTTTGCATGTTTTGGTATATTTGTCCCTCTGATTTCTGAAATTATCTTGGTAGCTGTTGATCAGCGGGTCTCCTTCTCTCTTTTCCCTGCCCGCTTCTGGTTGTGGTCCTCCTTTTCCTGGCTGTAGATTTTGCTTTCTTCCCCTTGGTCCTGGTCCTTTTAAACTTGACTCGAGACTTTGCTCTTGACCCTCTTGTCGTCGTCCAGCCATTCCCTTCTCTAGACCTTGTTCTGTGTGGTATTCTCCCGTATCTTTTGTTAGCCTTTTTTCTGACTCCCGTTCACTAGTTTCTGTTTTTGATCCTTCCGTAGGTTTACGGCCTGCCGGTCTTGGCAGTGGGTCTTTCTTTGATTGCGGATCTCCTTTCTCCGCTTGCTGGTGTACCACAACCGTGATTTTCTCTCCGTTCATTTCTTGCCAGAAGAAACTTCTTGCAAGGTTGTGCTTGAAACAACTAGAAAGTCGTCGGTGTCTGGAAACAGTTGCTAATGGACTCAATGCAACAGGTTTAATAGTCTGTCAACATACAACCCAGAACTGTTCTTCGGTGTGAGGGTCGTGTGATCTCCTCTGCAGAAATATGAACCTTGAGAACTCCAGTGTAGTATGTCTAGCAAGTCAACCACAATTGTTTCTGTGTTCTCTCCTTGATGTCATAATGCTACCACTCCATGGAAGTCAGAATTTATTTCTTCGAAGTCATGTGATTCTCCAACTTCATTCCTTGTTACCACCAGCTCCTCCGCAATCCTTGTCTTCGCAACATTCATCCAGCCCTCTCTTGTGCAATGAATTCAATGAGCAATTCTTCCAGCCCAAGGGTGTACTCTGATTTATTTAGGACGGGGTACTGAGGTAGCTTCTTTGGGTCTAAGCTATCGGCAAGAATTTTTTAGGTTCATGAAAATTTGGACCACTTTTTGGGTCGCAAATGTCAAAAAAATAATAAAGATATCGAGAATATCAATTTTCTTAATAGCCTTAAATGTACCCTGGGTACCAAAAAGTAAAATAGTAAAAAGAAAAAGATTAAGAAAGAAAAGAAATTTCTATCCCCCTTCTCTCTTTTCCTGTTACCAATTTTCCTTTCATTTCAATTTTTTCTATTCATTTAAATTTTGAGGCTCTGGTACCCAGGTTCCGTTAAATGACGAACTCATAAGCCCTTGAACAAACCAAAATCCGTCGAGAGAAGACTGTCAACTAATGTAAAAGAAGAAAATTCGAAATGAACCTGTAACTAGAAAGAAAACTGTTGAAACATGCATTAGTAAACTGTAGAAGTGACTTAGCAACTCACCAGTAGCTGCAATAGACGATTACTCTTAAGATGGCGGCGAGGAACTTTTTACCAAGATGCACTGCGTTCTTTAATCGAACTCCTAAAGAATCGCTAAGGATTCGTAATTAGAACGCAGTGCATCTTGGTAAAAAGTTCCTTGCCGCCATCTTTAGCGTAATCGTCTATAGAAAACGACGTTGAATAAACAAAAACGAATTGAAGAGTGTGCGATAAAACGCATTTTTGCTTATTCAACATTGTTCTTTATTGAAGCTAGTGGTGAGCTACTAACTTATTTCTTTGCTTTCAGATACTTGAATTTACTCGTTTTTCTCTTACAGATTTCAACAGTTTTCTCTCTAGTTGCATGCGACAGCATGCCTCCTAATCTTGACAAACTTTGAGATTTTAGTGAAGCGTCAGCAAGATGCGTCAGCAAATCATCCATTGTCTTTTGGGAACAGGATCCCTATGGCAACCATGATTTCAAGTGATCATCGCATCTTGATTTATGATACCTTCTCGTGTCATGTACTTAACAGCGGAATGTTAGTACATACAATGATCTTGAGATATGATATCTTTAGGCTGATCAATGAATCAATGATTGCAGAAAGCGTGGAGGGTTGGTAACTTGGCTTTTTTTAAGCCAAATTTTGGAAATTTGGCTCTTTTCTCTTCTTGTTGGCTTCAAAAATTAAGCTTGGCTTTTTGACTTAATTTTGGCTTTTTTGGAGACTCTGGTCAATTTTCATTTAATTCACTTCATACTTCTCTAAATTTCTAACTTGATGTGTGTTCTAAGCCTAAAATGTTGTGGGACAATCACAATCTAGGGCATTTTCTTTGCAAGACTACATTAAAGACAAAGGGTTTTTAGCCGGAGCTACACAACATAGGATGTGAAAACAATTGAATGGAAGTCTCTGTTGTTTAAAATAACAATAGAACAATAGGTGGTGCAACAATAGATCTATTGTTTTGAAAGGTTTGGCTTTTTCTTGCTTTTTTCAGACCTCGGTTTGGCTTCGGGGCAGTCCGGGGATCTACCAACCCTGAAAGCGTGCACAGCAAAGCAAACCGTGTGATACAGTCAATTTGGAATCGATGTGGTACGGTTCTTCTATTTATGTTTTCGGCACCGCTACTGAACATTTACTACCATCTTTTCATTGAGGCAGAAATATACTTTACTGTCTCTTCCGTAGCAGAGCTGCAATTAGCTCAGCTGCGACCTTCCTTGAGCAGTGTCGTCGGTGTCGTATCGGAGATCTCTCTAAACAGTGGGCCTAATAATTGGTTTCTCTGCCAGGAGACAAAAGCTGTCAACCATTGGAATTAAGCCTTCAAAGAGTGTATTGCCCTTGATCACGGCAAATTCAATGGAACAATGAGTAGACACTACCCAAATGCACAATATAGGGCTCTTTGCTTAGCTGTGTTCATCCACTTGTCAAATCAAAACAAAGCCTGTAAAGATATCAGTAGACATGCTTTGTGCCACTGATACACTGATGCTACTGCATGGGAAACCTAACCCTGCTGAAAATAAACTACTCCAGCCACTCTACATGCAGGATAACTTTACTACCTTGTTATGTATTACAGTTACCCTTTGAACATACCCAATGTTGACTCTGTTCCTTTGATAAATGTCATTTGAATGAATTCAGAGAGGACTGCAACATACCCCTTCCTTTACAAAAAATTCTTCAGCTTAAGGTGGATTTGCAAATTTTGTGCCATGTTTGCAGTGATTTGATTTGGAGATCATAGTCAATCTCTGTAAAATGTTCCAAATTTGTGGGTTGTTTCTTTCACAGTCACCTGGCTTGTACCCGTATCCATAAAGCATGGCAAATGATAAAGCATTGTGGACACTACCATGCATATCTTATAAGAAACTAGAATTTTCCCCAGTACTGAAAGTTTCTTAAAGTCATCAACTTCTCAGTACTCTTAAAGGGTCCATAACAATCTCCATGTTTAGTACCTATACCTATAAGCAGTTTCTTATCAAAAAATGTTGTGTTTTCCATTACACGCATTTCCTAGTGTTTTTATAGTGTACTTTTCTCATTTATTTCAAATCCTATCTAATTGGTTTTGATAGCACTGAATTATTAGCATCATCAGTTAAAATCAAGAAATCCTCATATCACAGACTTAAGCCGGTTTTCCACTAGACAGATTTTTCCGTGCGCAGCGGAGCGGCTGTTGTTTCTAAAACAATGTACGTGTACTAACAAAGATGTTCAATTTCCAAGAAATTCAATGACCAAGAATTTTTAAAAATATTTTCAGAGCTGTTTTTCGTCAATCGCCGCTGCTTTCCCCCTCTCGTGGAATACTCGGGAATACTGAAGTCATGTGTCAGAGCCTTCGAGCGATTTGATTGGTTGGCGCCATAGGACGCGGCGGAAAAGTTGAAGTCAATCCGACTTTCAAATACGCGCGTAGCGGAGCGACCAGAAGTGACCATTGTTAGAAATAAACAATGCAATTACAATAGCCGCTCCGCTGCGCGCGGAAAAATCCGCCTTGTGGAAAACCGGCTTTAGACCGTTGGGATTCCTCCATTCTGCGGCCGCTCTTTCTAGCCTCTCTATTGCGAGTTGTTCGTAGAATATCATAATTCACTTGTAAATATGTATCATATATAGATATCATTTCATTGTCAAATTAATTAGATTTTACTTTGCACTTTGTAATCATTTTATCTTTAAAAATGTATTTTTTTGCTAGTACTAAAATCGCCGCGGCTTTCCCCCTCTCGTGGAATACTGAAGTCATGTGTCAGAGCCTTCTAGCGATTTGATTGGTTGGCGCCGTAGGACGCAGCGGAAAAGTTGAAGTCAATCCGACTTTCAAATACGCGCGTAGCGGAGCGACCAGAAGTGACCATTGTTAGAAATAAACAATGCAATTACAATAGCCGCTCCGCTGCGCGCGGAAAAATCCGCCTAGTGGAAAACCGGCTTACTTCATTTCCACAGGATTTCTAGACCTCATCAGCTAAGGTTTGTTTTACTCATATTTATTTCATATTTCATATTTCATATTTAATTCTTTTAAGGAGGGTTGCCCTTCAACAAGTTGATTTTCAAGAGGCCTTCCGATAAAAACATTAGTTACAATATAATAAAAAAGGAAAAAGCTATGGATCTAATTAAACTATAAAACCTTATTTACAATATCTAAAACCTATATACAATGATGTTAAAAACTTTACAGTAAAAGTGAAAGGAAAAAGTGTCTGTTTCTAAATAGTTTTGTTGAAACTATGCAGAGAGGTTGCCTGCTTTGACTCATTTCAAGTCATGTGACCATACTTCAGGGAAGTTTCAATTTTATGCCGCTTTGCATGGCACAAAATATGTTAATGAAATCAAAAGATGTTTTGTATAGAGATTGATCACATGACTTTATTTGGGTGAAAGCAAATCTTAGCTGATTTGTCTAACAGACCTCTTTGAAACTTTACGTCCGCAGTTTTACAATTTTGATACAAAATGATTTGTAAAAGGTAAAACCAGAGCTCATTTGATGTACATAGTACTTCTTTACAATAAGTTGATGTGTTAATTTACTGCTTTGTAGTGTTATTGTTCATATCCTGTGATAATCGAGCACCTCTTGCATTTCTTCTCCTTGACCATCTCTCTACCGCCATCATACAAATAATCATTTCCTTCTTCTTCTTTGCTCTTCTCTAGCGCATGCATTTCATAACATATTGTTACTTCTAGTTACAGGTTTATTTCTGTTTCCGTTCTTTTACAGGGAGTTGATGCTATTCTGTTGACAGATTACTGTGTGTTCATTGGTTATTATGATGAGTCCGTTATTCAAAGCTAGTTTAAATTTTTATACCATAAATCATTTGTTTGCGAATTTTTATACAAACAAAAAAATCATTATCTTATGGGATCAAATGAAACTGAGAAATTGAAGTCCACGACAATAAACATTAAATCATGAGCACTGGAAGACACGATGAATGATTTGAATGGCCTTGGATACCATCGGTGTTATTGACCGATTCCGACTCCGGGACAGGGTATCATTTTTGTAAAAATTGGCTACATGACAGGGTCCATATTTGTCATTTTTAACTCTGAGAGGTCGTTTTAGGCCATTTGCGCTCTCCGAATGTCATTCAAATCGCTTGGATGGCAATGTTTCCACATTTTGCGATAGATGTCTTACAAATTTCCTTTGCAGGACAAGACACAATGTTGACTGGAGGACTCAAGGACAGGGTATTGTTTAAGAAAACTTTACTCCGGGACAGGGTATCATTTTCAAGAATTTAACTCCGGGACAGGGTAGCTTTTCAGATTTTCGAGCGGCACCTCCCAGCGCCTCCCAGCGCCTCCCAGTATGTTCGTAAACCAAGTAGGACCCCCCCCCCGGCCTAGATGTTCATGCGCTGCAAAAATTTTCAAGATCAGTTAACCGAAGGCGTAGATTTTTTTATTTTTGAAGTTGGGCCTAAATCAGATCTTTGTTTTCATGACCGGAGGAGGCATGGCACTGTTGTACTGCTTTGACAGCAAATTACAATTCCTTGTACCTTGTTGGCTCAGATTTCACAAACCTCTTTCATTTTAGTCTCGTTCTGATCCTCTAAATGTGTGCTTCGAGGCAATGTTATGCATGCTCTCGGCATGCTCAAACACTTTGCCTATTTATGGCCCTTTTTAGACCATTTCACAATGGTACTTTTTTAAAATGTTCTTTTCTTCAAAAATCAATTGTAGAATTTAAGGCTAAAGACAAAAAGTGTATGTTTCGCTGTGCTCTTCAAAATAATTACTTGAAAACTCGTTTTTGGCCAGTTGTACTCCAATTTCGATAGAAATAAACTGATATTCTGTAAGCAGTCAGGTTTTTGGGAGCCTTCACTCGGTCTTAACATGTCTTCTTAGGTGCACGAATGATTGGTACATGAACATCGATGAATATATGGCTGCCCTTATTATTGATCTCAAAAAAAGTAAATGGTAAGGTTTCTAAATCAGAAGTCGTAAATTGTGGTGTACCACAAGGGTCATGCCTAGGGCCACTTCTCTTCTTAGTGTTCAGATTCTATTGTATGGTGACAAAAACCTTTCGAATGAAATCAACAAAGTATACTGGAACTGACACTAGTTTTCATCCACAATACAGGTCGGTTTGATTAAATAGATCTGTTGCTCCACTCAGCCACTAAATCCTTTTCTCTTGGTTTTTATTGTTCACTTGTTTATGCCTCTTTCACATTGGATGTTGGGAATCCAGTGTTATGTTAGTCCTGGACTTGCCCAAGTCGTCTTTCCTCCAGGACGACTTGGGCAAGTCCATGTTAATCCAGACAGAGTCTTTTCAGACGAGAACCTAACTCATTTCAATTTAAATTTTCAGTAAAATCTAGCGTCCATCCCACGTAACGCTGAACGGATACATTCAAAACACAGCAATTGCCCGACATCCAATGTGAACCCGACTTTAGTATATATCAGTAGAAATTGTTTGTGCGTAGCTTTTTGTATTAATATTTGATTGTATACTTAGATCTAGCTTTAGTTACCTGTCTCTATGTTATGGCCGTGGGGTAATCATGATCTTCTGCTCCTCGTGGCATCGTTTTTGTAGTGTAGTAAAGTAGTTTGTAAGTGCTGTTCTAAGTAATTTCGTTATTGTAAATTTTCATATTGGATAAAGAAACTCCATAGTTGCTGTTGGATCCAGACTCATTTCTGAGTCTAGCCTTTAAGTAGAAGACACTCGAAACTCAAATGAATCTGTATCTCACGTTTTGAAGCAACTCTCGCACCAAGGGTATTGGGACACGGATGTTTTAGTTGATTCCTGTGGCTTTTCGGTTTTAAAACCTATCTTGTGCGAAGGCGCACTAAGACACAGAAATAAAAGGGAGCTCTATTCGAACAACTTGAGAGCGGTTGGGCCTAAACACCCACGCTCAGCTGAAGACGAAACAGAACAGAAAACAAGACAACAAAACAAGACACAGGGATCAAAACAAGGTAAGTAAATAATCAATTAAAACATCCGTGTCCCAACGCCTTTGCTTGCACGACGTTTGGTCTTCTCGCGAGCTCTACGCGCGTTGATTTTCACTGACAAGAGCTGAGCGCTGTGTTTGTAGTCATAATTGTGACGTCACGCGCGAAGGCCTAATGTCACATTGAGAACTAATTTTCAAAACGGAATTTCACCCACTTTTCGAAATGATATGGAGCAAAATTTGGTATCAATGAATTCAGTAAGGTTTGGATATTTTGAAAAAAGTAAAAACTCAAAGTCGAAAATTTGGCTGCAAAAGGCCTTTAAAGTCCCAATGTACTTAAGAATTGGGAATAAACTTTCCTTGTATACCATGGAATTTCAAAGGAATTCAACTTTCCACGTAAATTGAAATCTTCAAGAATTGCTTCAGAAAAGCAAGAGTATCCTTGTCCCTTGAGACAAGGATATTTTAGGAATCTAGGGATCATAAACTTGCTCTGAAAACTTTCGACTGAGTGGCTTTTTCCCAGTTTGAAATAAATATCCTCCTCGTTGTTTTGATCGATCCTCTGCTTTTTTGACGATTTTTTGAGGATTTCCAGCATTCCCTTTGCCTCGAAATCTTAATTTCGGGAATTCACTTTGCCGAAAAAAAAATTGTAAAAAATACTCGTAATGTAGGGTAGTCTTTTAGCGACAGAACAAAGTTTGAAGCATTTCGATTGGCCTCTTACATATTTTTCTACAACAGATTGCGCCGGGTCACTTTTTGGGTCACCCGGTATACGAAAATTTCATGGTTGCAAAATGACTGAAAATGGCCTAAAAACATTGATCAAATCATAACGGACTCCTTGCTCTCGTTGATGGTCGAGAAATATCCACTGCACATCTATTGCCATGGGACTGAAGTCTTTAGTATCTATTTGAGAACTGATGTCTTGTAACTCTTGAGAGGTGAAACTCCGCTTGCGTATTGTTCTGTGCAATGAGAGTCCTTACAATTTGATCAATGTTTTAGGCCCTTTTTCAGTTATTTTGCAACGATGAAATTTGTCTAGAAGTTAAGTTCACCGGCACTTCTAGTGTTGGTAAGACAGCGAGAAAAATCATGACAATACTTGAGTCTTCCAGATTTCAACTAAACGTTGAGCCATTCAAATGATCTGTCAAGTACTTTTGTTGATATATATTTTCAAAAGTGGGAAGTTTTTCTGGCTCACCCCGTACATCGTCTTTAAGCCTGGTTTCCATATGATCGTAACAGTCGGCGACGCGTCGCCGAGACAGGCTCGGGGACACATCGGGGACGCTTGTGTTAAATGGGAACACTGAACGACGTCGCCGACGTCGCCGATCAGACGGGGACGGTACGGGGATGCATCGAAAGAGTTGAGATGAGTTTAAAGTGTGGTTTCCATATGATCATAACAGTGATCGTTTCCATATGTCGCCGACTGATCGGGGACACGTGGCCGAAGCGTCGCCGACTGTTACGATCATATGGAAACCAGCCTTTACAGTGAAAGCGGAAGATAGAAGATTCGAAGATTATTTGAAAATAGATTTTCATGATTATATAACTATTCGAATTTTGCTTTGTCATTTGATTCCGTTCGATTCGAACATTGCTTCCGCTGGGCGAAGCGTATGAAGGATTAAAATAGGAGTTCCCTTCCTTGAAAGCCATAATGAATGAGAAGGTTCGATAATTTCCTCATGCAGAGAAGACAAAATGCAATGAAGATTCGATTCTATTTTGAATATTGAAAACATGGATAGTGCGCTTCTTCCGCTTTTACTGTAAATGCTTGCACAAGAATCTTTGGACAGTTTTCTCCTGTAGTTTAAAAAGTTGGTTTATATATACGCGAGACTATATATCACGGGTGAGTCAGAAAAACCTTGGGTGTTTGGCGGACTGTAACATTGAATTTTCTGTGCAGCAGAAAGTCTAACTTTAGATCATAAACTTTTTTCCATTGAAATCGTTCACGTGTTGCATAACAAAGATTTTCTTCGTATGACGTTGTATGAGAGTCTTCAAGCTGATGAAGTCTTCAACCAAGCCCCTTAGGGCCTGTTTATACGAGGAAAAACACCTCACTTGCCAGCACTTGCCGTCCGAAAATTTTCGATTTTAATGTAACCATGCAGGACCTTCGAGAAGGGGAGTAGATGCGGTAAAAGGTCCGGGGCCCTTAAATGCATGTGCAGTAAAAGTTTATCATTGCTATATACCTCTGCAGTGCATTTTTAGGACAATGTATCTGTTAAAAGAGTATTTGCAAGAACTATCAACTTTGATGACAGTATACATCGGTATACATGTCACAAACCAAATCGTCGTATTTACATGTCTATTTTATAGAAACTGCTTCTAACCCAGCGAGTCAGTCGTTGGTGTCGTAAAGGTCGTCGAGTCAGGGCCGCGGAGAGGATTTATGGGCCCCGGATCAAAACGAAACATGGGCCGGGCAAGGCGAGTTGTGAAAGGTATGCTGGAGACGCATCCACCAAGGGGGGTCCGAGGGCATGCTCCCCCGGGAAAATTTTTAAAATCAAGCTTGTTAGAATCGCTCTGGTAGCTATTTGCGCCGTTGAATATGATTATCATGTCATCGAACTAGCCAGTCATAATGCACAAGAATCACGATCCAATAACAAGTTGCCTCTTCTTGATTTTAATACATTATAGCAATTTGACAAGCTATTGGGGTCCTCTTTGATCATGAACCTGGCAGAGACCTGAATTTGAGCTATATTTGAAGACCTGTGTTATCATTCATGGGCCCCTATGGCTATGGGCCCCAAGTTTTTGACCCCCTGACCCCCCTCTCCTCGGCCCTGCGTCGAGTTACCGTTCACATTCAGTCTTTTTGGCCATTTGGTCGTTTCATTTCATTTCATTTCATTTCATTTTCATTTTCAATTTTTTAGGCATGGTAGCCCCTCAGTTAGAGAAAACTGATTTACAGGGGGCCATGCAATAAAATACGCTAAAACTAAATTAAATATTTTACGCAAAATAACTAATCAATAACCTAATTACAATCGTTAAAAAGAAATTTCAAAAGAAAACATTAAAAACCAAAAGGGGGTTTTGTTGATTCTTCGAGGACGGAAGATCATTTTATGGCTTTCATAAAATTTTTCAAAGTTGGCGCATTTTTAGTCCTTTTAGATAAACCATTCCAAAGTTTCGCACCCTGATAAGAGAAGCATCTCTGTCCTGTGGTCGTTCTTAGAAAAGGGACTCTTAGGTCATAATCCGAATTTCTGAGAGACCGTGTTGTAGAGACGTTGACTTTAGTAAACATGTCACTCATATAGGATGGTGCATCACCATTCAGGAATTTGTAAACAATCCTTGCAGATTCAAGATTAATTATTTCCCTTACCGTGGACCATCCGAGTGCACGAATGACTGGGAGTGGCGAAGCATCGAATGGGCTGTTAGTGATCAATTTTGCCGCTCGATTTTGCAGTTTTTGCAATTTTCTTATAATTGATACACCAGCATTACCCCAAACCGGGCAGCAGTATCTGAAATAGGGCTCTACCAAACTTCTATACATTGTTTCAATCGTAGCGGGTGGAAGGTATTGCTTTGCATAACGAAGAATGCCAATACCCCTGGAGATCTTTTTCGTGACAGTGGTTAAATGATTCGTCCATTTTAGTTCTTGATCCACTTGAACTCCGAGGTATTTTACATCATTTACAAGTCTGACATCTTCAGAACCATTCTAAACTGCGGCTTAGGGGCATCAGGAATATCTATCTTGTGTAGCTTTTTGTTGCTTCCAATTATCATTGCTTCTGTTTTTGCAACGTTTAATAACAATTTGTTGCCTTCTAGCCAACCCTTCAAAGCTATTTAATCAGCGTTAATGGCTTGATTTATTGCGTCAACGGAATCAAAAGAATAATATAAGCAAGTGTCATCAGCGTACATTGACACATTTGATTTTTCGAGACAGTTTCGGAGATCGTTGATGTACACTAAGAAGAGAAGTGGCCCCAGGCATGACCCTTGTGGTACACCACAATTTACGACCTCTGTTTTGGAAACCTTACCATTGACTTTGCAATATTGACGCCTATTTTCGAGATAAGACTTAAACCAATTAAGTTCCTTCCCATCTAGACCGTAAAAATTTAGTTTTGCCAACAAAATTTCGTGATCTACGGTGTCAAAAGCTTTTTTGAGATCAATAAAAAGGGCAGCCGTATATTCACCCCTATCGATGTTCATGTACCAATCATTTGTGCATCAAAGAAGACATGTTAAGACCGAGTGAAGGCTCCGTAAACCAGACTGCTTACAGAAAATCAGTTTATTTCTATCGAAATAGGAGTACAACTGGCCAAAAACGAGTTTTTCAAACAAACGGGAAATGATCGAAAGAACTGATATGGGTCTATAATTCGATCTGTCATCCTTGGGACCTTTTTTATGGATAGGGGCTACTCCAGCGATTAGCGACCAGTTGAAAGAGACAAGTTGAAGAGCTGTGCAAGCAAAGGAGCGAGTACTTCGATGCCAACCTTGAGAAAGAAGACAGAGATGAAATCTGTACCATAGCCATTGGATGTCTTAAAGTCTTTGCATCCTTTCATCACATTTTCGGGGTTTACAGGTAAAAACGCAAATTTTTCAACGTCTTTCTTACGCTCACCATAATTGCCTGTTAAAAGAGGATTCTCTTTGTTGGGGATTTTATCACTAAGGTCCTTTCCTACACTACAGAAAAACTGATTCATCGAGTCAGCTATTTCGGTTGGGTCAGATATGACCCGATCACCCTCTCTGATCGTCGAGATTTCCGTGGTCTTAGACCTCTTGTTTACCAACTGGTTAATGGTTTTCCAGGTTTCCTTGATGTTGCCTTTGTTTAACTCAATTTTTGAGGAGAAATGTTCCTTTTTCAACTTTCGGTTCAAGTTATTTGCTTTACAGCGCATTTGTTTGTAGGCATTCATGAGAAGCTGTGACTTCGCCTTCACAGCTTTAATCTTCAGCTTGTCTCTTGCGCTAAGAAGCTGCTTCAGTTCCGGAGTAATCCAAGGACCGAAGCGTTCGGTTACTCTGCGCTCTCTAAGGGGGGCATGCTTCTCAATTATATCTGACAGAGTGCGAGACTATTGACAAACAGCACTGTCCACATCATCTGAGTTGTAGACAATTGCAGACCAATCAACGGAAGCTAGGTCACTAAGGAAGAGGTCCTTATCAAAATTCTTCATCTGCCTTGACGTTATTACCTTGTGTTTTGCACTTAAAGAGCCTCGAAATTTTCTACATACGCATACCAAGTAATGATCACTAATAGAAGTCTTAAGGACTCCAGATTCAAAAACATTAAAGTGGTTGCTGACTGCAATATGATCAATTATAGAAGAGGTATCGATTGTCTCTCTAGTGGGCTCTGAGATTAACTGCTTCAGACCAAAAGAGTTGTAGAGATCTAAAATGCGCTTCGTGCTGTTAGGTAAACTTTGATTTGAGTCAATTTGAGGGCTGTAAATAGAAGTTACATCGCACTTCGTGTCGCCTAGCAGAATAATCTCCTTTCCCTCCGATTCCAAACATTTTAGTACTTCTTCGAATTTGTCGAAAGTTTCTGTTAGATCGGAAGGAGGCCGATACCAGGAGACAACAAAAAACGGTTTTTGCTCTGACAGGTTTAACTTCAATACATCTTAGCTCTAAAGAAGAAACAGGAAGGTCTTCGCGGATATTGACCTCCAAAGAGTCCCTAATATAAAAAGCTACCCCACCACCATTCCTGTTTCGATCATATCTGTCGAATTAGTAGCCTTTCACTTTCAGTAGTTCGCTGGGGAAATCAGCATCTATTTTTGTTTCATTTAAAGCCAAAATATGAATGTTTTGTTCTTGAAGAAGAATTTTTATTTCGTCGATGTGAGCAGGAAGACTGTTAATGTTCAAGGAGGCTATAACCATTCCCTTCCGGAAACCCAACTTTGTTCCGAGAGGAGGTGGTGGCCTCAAATGAACATTTACCGAATTTACGTCTTCAGCTACAGTAGAAATACCCTGAGTACCAGACTCTCCCAAAAAAGAAATTTCCTTTTTGGGAGAGTCTGGTACCCAGGGTACAGTAGAAACATCTACATCTAGATTTGAAACAACGTGATCGGGGAGACTATTTTCAAGGATTGAAGGGATCAGCGAAGGATTTCCTGTCTCACTGGGCAAATCAGCCTCTACCGTTACATCTACGAAATCATTTTGTCAGCAGTCAGATTTGCAAACCTCAAGAAAGTTCTGAGCTAGGATGTTATCGCCTTCTCTGTCCAAGTGTAATTTGCTGCGATTTAGATGTTGTTGAGGCTCGATATTTGGATGATCGACAAATCTGAATTTTTCGTCACGATACATATCTGCAAGGATCAGATTCACCCTTTTTCTCTTGGTTTCTAAGTAGTCACCCCTGGCTATTAAACCCGAAACGATTACTTTGACACCTTTTTCTTCGATAGATTTCGCTAAATGCACGTTGCTTTCAGCAATCTTCACTTCACTCAGTTTCTTGTTGCTGAGATCATTTGTACCGGCATGTAATACGTTCTTTCCTTTCTAGCACCTCCAGCAACTGCAACGACCTGGTGTGAATTTGCTCTACTAACTTAAAACGATGTCCTCGATTCGTCAATACAATATTTGTATAATTTTCACACGGAACGTTTAAGCAAATTTCATAATAATCAATCTTAAAATGGGAGTTTCTCTCATTTTCCGGGATTCATCCTATTTTGAAATTGGTCACACTCAGAGAAAATTGTATTTTTCCTAATAACGGATTTTCTGTGAGTTGCAAAGTAATTTAACAGGTTTTAGTATTCGCAGGCAGTAGAATGTGACTTACTTTACCATCATTTTCACGAAAATATGGTAAGGTGCAAATTCTGCAGCGTAAAACTCATTTTTGATGAAAAACGTGCCATTTTTGAAGTTGTTTTCACAGTGCTGAATGGAATAGAAATTTTCAGCTGGTATGGAACAGAGAACAAAATCTAACATGGAATTATGCTGAATTTTTCTGGAAATAACGTTATATTGGCATATCAGTCCCCAATTTGAAGTAGGCTTTGCCAAAAGGATAGGAAAATTTTGTCCGTCCGACAGTGTCCGCCCGACAGACTGACTGCATGCTTTTAATGTATGCACATGCCATGTGAATAATCATCTTAAGCAAAGACATAGATCTAAATGCAATCCTGAAGAGTTGAGGGATAGATAGATACCAAAACTTCGAAGGAAAATACTTTTTAGCAGCAAAGACTTGCAACTGAAAAACAGGCACTAATAATTCATTTTCTATCTAGTCCATCCGACAGACGAGAAAAACCTGGATTTTCACAGGATAGGGACGGTAGAATGCAGATCCATAAGGTCCATTTTGTAGACCATCAGATGTTTTAAACAGGGTTACAGCTCTAGCGGCCATACGCATTAAGGTTTTGGCAGCCGGCAGCTCCAAAGTATCAAATGTCCATCCGACAGATTTTTGAATTAAAAAATAGGCCCGAGACTGAAGGGCGTGGTCACAAAAAATGGGGACTGTACCCCAAGCCTGCCTAGCGCCCGCCGCCACAGATCTTTCCAGGACCAGAGCTGGCTCTCGACGGTCCTACAGTCATAACTCAACTGAAAGATCACTGCAAAGGACTAAGAGGCTATACCTCGCCCAAGTCTTGCAATTTACCTCGCCAAAGATGTTTTCAACTTGTTACTTTTAAGCAAATTTAATTAAAAGTCCAAAGCTACTAACGAACAAAGAGAACCAGGCTAGTGTAGATGTAAAGGTGACTCGTCCTACTCTAAAACCAACTGCACTCTCTTTCACGTAAGCTACGAACAGTTGAAGTTTCTCCCTTTCTTTGAAGAGATGGTTGTCTGGCCAGTCCTGCTCAATTGTATTGTTCAGCTTCCGTTCAACTCCTGAAAGGTAAAAAGAATAAGAATATTTTTGTGGTAGTTACGTGTACTTTTACTTCTCTTTTCTATTTTGTCTAATTGCCATAGGATTAACATAATCATTGCTCCTCATAGCCCTGTCTTAGTTCGTCCTAGTAGAAGTGCAGAGTATCTTGTAAGTAGCTTAATTTGGTTATGTGTGTTGTAGGCCTATTGTAAATTACTACCGTGGTAAAAAGCATATAAAGAATGTGCATGATATTCGTGTTCTTTCATGATACCTCAAACGATCACATGGCTTTGAATAACACTCTTGATTTGATTGATTCCATTCTGTTCAACATCACCGAAATTGTTGCCAACACTGAATCGATGAATAAGTTATTTCTCCTTCTCTATCGAAGGGCCTAAAGACCACCTTGTGTAGCTGCTTAGCAATTGGCTCTTAAATAACATAAGTTTAAAGTGTAGCCTGCGTGCAGAATTTACGGCAGACTTTACTAGTTAAGGTGTTGCTTGCCTACCATATGTAGCAAGTGGTTTCTCTGCTTCTTCTTCTCTGTCCTCCTCATACAAAGCAGTTTCGAAGGCGATTTGGAGCAGAGGGAGACATCTTGTTCTGACATGTGACAGCCATTCAACTTTGAACCATAGTTCAATGGAGACTAACGAATATCAGAGCAAGATGGCTGTTCCACTGGCTTTGTTTCGAACTGGCTTTGCACCGCTTTGAAACTGTTTTAAGAAAAGAAGAAGCAGGCAAAACATTATGTACTTGCTCAGTCACTTTGTGCGGAAGATGAGCAACATTTTGGACTTTTTCTTTATAAAGAACCACTTGTTACGTGGCTACGTAAATATCGTCCTTAGCCCCTAGCTATATCTCTACATGATCTGGCAATTGTGGGGACATAATATGTAAGCATTTATCTATTAACCACTAAATTGAAAGTAAAATCTAGACTGACGACGTGATTCCTTGTATTCGTTCAACATTTATAATCTGATGTTTTAATTTCACTCATACAAAGGACTCACGACCAAACAGATCCTAAACAGGGACTAAAATCTTACGAAAAATCAGAAGAAACTTAGAACATCTTCCATCCTACGAACGTCGAAAGAAAAGTCGAACGTCCCTTCGAACGTCATTTCGAGCGTCGCTTCGCTTCGAGAAATCGAACTTTGAACTAATGAGCCAATCAAACGCTACAAATAGGCACGTGGGTTGACCATATTAAGAAAGTAGCGATCTGATTGGTCGCGCCGTGAACGCGGCGGACTTGGCCTAATTAGTCCCTATTCTGAAGCGTAAGGACATAAGTCCCTCAACTGAAGCGATGACAACAACAACAACGAGCGTAAGTTAGAGGGGCTTATGTAATGTAGTCTAAGTAAAATCTACTTTTTATAAACAAAGTAGGTATTATGATTCTAATGATTCTAATACAGGTAAGAAATATTCTACCGTAGTAAGCACACCTCTAACTGTGGTGGCAGGGATAGCATTAAAAAGACTAAACTGACCTTTTTCCATGACGTGGTTGTTAAAATGAAATAAAAAATGTAAGATTTTCGGAAAGAAGGAAAGAATAAGTGATGATATGAATAGAAATGTAAAAAAATTTGAAGTTTTTTTTTGATGAAATATGATTTATCATAGTCTGCGCTGTCTGCGTGTAAGCTAGATTTTAGCAGGGTTGAAATATGAGTGTAAGGGATGATATGAGGTGTAAGAACTACACATACACGTCATCTTCCTCTCTTAGTATGTTTTCGAGAATGTTTTCTTTGGTCTTGCATCTAAATGTCTTGATATTTTTGGTGGATTTCAAGTCAGATGCTAGACTGTCCCATATGTTTGGTCGAGGGGCATTTAACTCATTCGAAAAAGCGTACGAGATTTTCCAAAACTAACGGATTTTGGTAGATTTTTGATGGATTTTTCTTGAAAACAAAAGGATGTCCGCCAAAGGTGTACGAGATTTTTGGGAGTGAAGTGCCCCTCGTTTGGTAATAAAGACAGTTTTGGCCTGTGTTGCTGTCGTATCAATTAACAATCTTTCACAAACATTTTGTCACTTGCGAAGTGGCCTAAATTGGCCTATACTCACAACCACATGTGCTAGTAATATACGCAGCTGCTGCACACGGGAACACAAAACTGAACAGATTGACGAATAGGTATAAGCTGAAGTAAGTCATATTTGCAAGAGGCGCTTTTCTTTTCAAGCTTTCGACGACAACCAGTAATCCCATGATTGTTGTGAGGCCATAGCACACCCAGTGGGAGACGAACCAAACTGCAAATGCGCGGACTGTATCACTAACGATTCTTGCAAATTCTCGGTGTATCTCGATCAATTTGTTGATATTATTGGTTGTTTCTTCTCTGATTCTCTTCCTTACATCCCTTGCAAAGGTACCTAAAAAGGGTGGTAAACTCTGATTTTAGCTGAAGACAGTTCATTCGCCACTGTTGCTTGCTAACCTGGCTACTGATTCTGGTCTCCGAGGTGACGCACCGACCATTCGGCTTCAGCAAGGATATGGGGGCGGGCATGTCCAACAAGAGTACATTGGTTATCAAACTGCTGGTATACTTCGAGTGGAAAGGTCACCGAAAAAGGCTTCATTTTGTAAATTAAGTTGTCAATCCTCATGATGTTTATGACATCGACCCAGATTATCTACATTTCCGTGAAAAGCTTTCAAAATTCACCAGCCAATCTCTGTCTGATTCTATCATAAATTCTGTTTATAAATGAAAGTTACAAGTGAAAAAAAATAAAATAAAAGATAATGGCAAAATTCAGAGATCCGGACGGAGGGTAACTCGAGTCTTGGGATGACAAGGACTCTGAGTGATAAAGGCTCTTCAAAAAGTAACCGTTGACAGTGCATTATACATACCTATCGCTAAAGAAATGCAACCAAATACAAAGCAAGCAATGAGACCGGTCCACTGAGTGACAAGTTGGCAACCAACACCCGTAGCAAGTAGGATGAAATCCCTAGACAAAGTTACTTCATCTTTCACTATGTAATAGAATAATGACGTCATTCCCACAAAGCATAAAATCAGGAATAGCAACAATGCTGCCAGTAAACACAGCCTTTTCTTGAAAATGTCTTTGCTAACCGCCTATAACGTAATTGCATTTTTACATTTCTTTCCCGATTTGTGATACAATGTTAAAGCCATTAAAATGAAGGAAAGTAAGCCACCGGCCGATGCACACGTGTAAGATATGTTTTGTATTGTTCTGGTGGGATTTTCCGTCTCATTTTTTCTATGGTCAACTTGAAACTTGCAGTGTGTATTTGGGCAATAGAATACTATGTAGCAATCGTAACCAAGTTGAAATATGGCGAGGAAAAAGAGCAAAAAAGCATACAAACAGCAATAAACATTTCTTGCAGAATATCCTGCTGTCGCAAAGACGAACTTCAACATCACAATAATGCTTTTCTCTTTGCATGTTTTCCTATACGCTCTCCTTGAACGTCTAAACTTTTCATGATAATTTTCTATAAGTGGAGCTGTTTCTCTATTTTGTGCTGTCTCATGCTCCTGATCCATTGGCTCTGCTTCGATTATCTCCGGATACGGATCTCTTACGATTGCTTCCAGCTCGGGATCTGTTGGCACCGTCGCGTTAGCATTCGGATCTATCCTGACCTCATCTTCATTAGCTGATGGAATAATGTTTACTTCTTGAATAATAGCTTGCATCCCGTAAACATTCTCTTTCTGATTTCAACAAGCTTTAAGTTGCAAGGACTTATCTGAACAACAGATTACACAGTTAAAATTCAGTATCAAATTACTGTTTTCATGAAGTCATGTGATTGATGGATATGGAATCATTTTGTTTCCTCACTCTTACAATAAAAAGAGAACCATAGAAAAGATCAAGACCTTTTTTATTCGTTATTCATGCGGGTTTATTGTAACTGAATGTAACTGAAAGATTTTTGTCCGCTTTTGTGACCTTGATTGTAAACTAAGATCGAGACGAAAGAACTTCAACTCAGTAGAACAGGCCAGAATGCACCAGTTCTGTTTGTCAAGATCAGAAGCACCGGGAAGGAGGCAAAGTGGGGGGGGGCGCTCTCCCCTGCAATGTCCTCCAAGACTAATTGTCCAATTCTTCTAATCCCAGCGTAAACATTTCAAAGGGGGGGGGGGGGTTAAGGCCGATGATCTTGACCATCATAATGTGTATGAATATGTGTTTCTACAATCTAGCCATATCAACCAAGGACCGCAGAGCGATCCAAAAAGTGGATGGGCTAGGAAGCGAGCACTAAGTGAGGAGAACTTGGGGGTCCGGGGGCGCAGTCCCCGGAAAGATTCTTTAGAATCAAGCTCATTTGATTGCTGGACAACGCTCTTTTCATGATAACGTGAAGAAACGATCACCATCATAGTGAGTAGTTTCAAGTATTCAATTTCATCTGCAAAATCATTGGATGTCAATACCGCCAATGCTTCGAGGAGTAGCAATTCGAGCTGTTCATATGCTTTAAAATTGGCTGATTGAATCATAAATCTATAAAGTGAACTACAAAATCAAGAGCTTCAATGTATATCGTTCTGAATTCATTTTTAATGTTTCCGATTTCCGCTTCTCTTTCAGCCGATTGAGTGCTAATTATTTTCAAAATTTTGCCAACAAAAATGTGGCCATTTGTAGCCAAAAAATGGATGGGCTAGCCCACCCAGCCTACCCTGCTCCGCGGTCCGACAACTGCACTTTCCAATGATCTGCACGGCATTTGACTCTAATTGTTTTCTGGTGGCCAGGCCCCAGACCCCCGTTCTACGTACGCTCTATGGTTGCATATCTTAAGCCATAGCCTAAGTTGGATTTTCAAAAAAATTTACGACAAACTATTAGAGAACTGTCCAAGGCTTGGATTTTTTGAGGCCATGGAAATTGGATTGTGAGGACCGTTCTAGGACAAAGTAGCGTGTGTTTGCAAAAATTTTCCTGCAGAGATGATTTATTGAAAATTGGTCAACAAAGTATGTAAGTTTCCAATTTGGTCTTGGTAATGATGGCATGAAGGATAGGTATACCAAGCCAAAGGCTATCATGTTTAAAACTTTTATCTGAGATGTTAATTTAAATGACCGTTGCAAAGTTACCAACAGTTCCCATGCAGCACAGGCTCAAATGTGATCCGTCCTAGTGTTAAAGGTAAAGAGTGCATCCACAAAAAGTTTCCTGGGAGCTTTGCCCCCAGACCTCTTCAGTCTATAACTGTACTTTGAAGTTTCTGCTGAGCCAGATGCCCTCTTCAGTGGCGGACTGGCAACCATTTTACCCACCGGGAAAGGCAACCAAAAGGGCTCCAGTACATTGTCAAGCTGCTCAAATTTGGGGTTAGTAACACGGTCTCGAAAACTCTGTGGGGCAGAGAGTCAGTTGTTTTCAAAACAATCTCATAATATCTTTTCGAGCCCCTAACCTGGGGGGATTAGGTTTCAAATAGGGGTCCGGGGGCTTGCCCCCGGAAATTTTATTACACAATTACCCAATATATAGAATGTCGGAAAGTGCCCCATTATGAACGGACTTCTTTTGCACCAGAGCCAAAAAGTAAAATAATAAAAAGAAACAGAGCCAAAAAATAAAACAATAAAAAAATGTTCCTTTCATTTTAATTTTGAGGCTCTGGTACCCAGGGTAGATTGCTTTTGAATAAGTTTATTCTCATCTAAACTGACTGCATTTGAAAGATCGACGCGGGTGGTAAAATTTATAAGTGTCATGATGATGCATTGCCGTCAGGTAATACGTAAGTTGTGGAGGTTAGACCAAAGCCCGAAATCTACTTTTTAGTTTTTGAGACAATATATTGCAAGATTTTACAAAGAAAGCAACTGCTGCAGTCTAGGAAGCGAGATTCTTTTTGCTTAAAATTCGTAGGCTTCAGAAAGTCAACGAAATTTATGAATAAAATCCAACCCAACAGTGATCTATACATCTTTGAAACTTGTGTATATTTCTGCAAAACGTTGAGGATGTGGATTTAGTCCCTGCTAGCCTATGGCTAAGCTGACCTTGCCTTTATGCTACACCTAAAAAAGACCATAAACAAAATAGGAAAATATAAGTTGTCAGGACATCAATATGACAAGATGAATTATAGTCACGCATTGAGCATGCACTTGAAGACTGTAGACTTGTCAGGAAGTTATCTGATGACATCATCTGGAGAAAAAGATTCCGGGAGATCTCTTTTCACAACCTATCCACATGAATACGTGGAGTTTCTCATTTACCAGAGTTAACCCTAAGCATCTTTTCACTTGCTTTGGCTTTCTCAAAGCTCTCTCAAAGCAAATTTGGGTGAATGAAAATGTGAGAAAATCTTCATAGGCTAAGAAAAGGTCGGAAAATGCTGATGCATCTAAAACGATATCTGTACAGCACTCTGTAACAGCAAAACAGGTTCCTTTGTAGGCAACTCGATTTTCAAGGATTCCCTTCTCCACTTCGTCTGCTTGGTTCAATGTCGCAAATTCTCTCTCTTCGTCAGCTTCTTCCAAAAAATCATCTGGAAGCATTTTACTTGGATTCTTGGATACTAAGATGGATGAAGCAAGCTCAGCCTTACAAAACGGCAGATACACCGACAAGTGATGCAACCTTTTCCAGGCCCTTATCTGGTATTCCGGTTTTAGGGAGCTCTTCAAATCGATTGGCGTAATAACAAGCTGTGTCCCTGATCAACTATCAATTTGCAGATTGGGGCTCCATGATATACTCATTGTTATCTGAATAACACGTCTGAAAATCTCTACATAAAACCTCTGAACGACATCATCGGGGAAATAGGGAATGTATTGGAATACCACAAAAAATGTGTAGTTCTCTCAGATAAGTGAATTGATGGCTATAATCAATTTTTTTTCAATTCGATAATTGTTTGACGTGGGCCAGTCCGCTTCTGGCCCTCTTATTCATAAACCATGTACTGTATAGTTCATGTTTCGGAATCTGAGCCCTTCAACAATTCAATTACAATGTGGTGCGTATTAATTTGGTCACGGAAATTTTTGGAGATCCCACGACCACCCGATCCCAAGGTTGGACATTCGGTCGCTAGTAGGACGTAATTTTCCATTAGCGACATAATCTAAAGATATAACAAAAGAACGGCAGGCGCCACTAATCTTCTTATTGTTTTCATAGATCGAAAACATCAAATACAATAGCTTATGTTTAGATTACCCAGTCCCTTTAGCTAAGTTTGCTTTTAACCCTGTTGATTTACTTTAACAGACTCATTTATCTTTATGTACCTCAAGCTAGAAGGGCAGACTCTTGGGGCTCCTGATTTTTGCACGCGCAGCAGGATGGTTTTTAAACAGGGACCGCGCAGCCATTGGGCTAGGGGGGCTGTAGCCCCCCACTTTTTTCAGAGATAGGTCTGAAAACTTTTACAAATATGCAATTTTCAAGTTCACTCATTTAAATGTATCGATGACAGCGAAGAAAATAACTCGCAAACAAATTTACATGTCAACCGTGGCGCCCCTTTAGCACGTCGTAATCAGGGTCATTGACAGGTAACTACGTAAAACAAAACATTGCTAAAGTACCTATCGAATTAAGAGCAAGGTCGTTCATGATCTCTTTCTCAGTCTTCTCATTTGATACCTGAAACGAATGGGGGAAGTTTACTGAAACAGATCTTCAGTAGTAATTTTTATCGTGAGGAGAAACCCTTTGTTGTTAATTTTGTTGGTTCTTTATCTCGTTCGCTAAGGGTAATTTTCGTTATGTTTAACTTGTTTGACTTGGTTCGTACTTATACCTTTACATAACATTTCTATGACGCCTAATAGTTGTCACGATATGTGTCTCTTTTGATAGTTCCTTGTCTCTTTTCTGAAAGGAACTGTAACTTAATATGGACATAAATATAAGCACATCTTTCTATGAAAGGGGCGTTTTCCGACGTTCTAAAGGGCGTGGTCTCAAAACATTTTCCGGGGGCAAGCCCCCGGACCCCCACCTTGGCTCCCTTCGCTCGCCCTTCAGTCCCCCCCAACTTTTCAACCGTTGCGCGGTCCCCTGTTAAGAGAAGTTATGAGTTCATAACCAAAGAAAAAGCAGGGCAAATGAAAATGGCGACAACAAAGAAAAACAAAAAGAGACGACACGTGCAAGGCATGCTGGATGAAACAGACCCTTCACAAATTCTTCCCTTGATGATAGGTTTTTCTTTCCGGTGTTCAGGTGGCGCTAAAATTTTCACAACAACAACCACAATATACACCATGTTTGTTGTTGCTGTTGGTTTTGGTTGTTCACATGCCTGATTCTGATTTCATTTTGCTTTCCATTTCCCAGTTGCTTCGGCTTTGCATGGAGTCTGAAACAGGATGCAGAGGTCTCCAACATGCCCCAAATGCTTGCAGAACTTCGAATTTAAAGGTAAGGACTTAAGCTATTGCTCTCCTTTGTTTAATTATGCACAGCAACATTCATACAGTTTCAGTTTTTTAAATTCTCTACAATACATACAATTTATGAAATAACTAAACGCGCAGCATTTTATGTTCTCTATTGTTCCCAAACAGACAAATATCTAAACTACATGAATACAAGATACAAAAAATTAATACATCAGTAAGCAAAAGTAATACAATATACAAACAAACAAAGAGAAAAGATGAGGGAATTACTTAAAGAAAGGAGGAGCAGCGCTCTCAGTAGTCAGACTAATCGAGGAGAGAGTTTTAGTAGTATTTCAGACATATTTGATGACTTTCATGGAAATTAAATGACAAGGTGGATTGAGACCTATTTGTGCCTACTATTTATACCAAAAGCAAACTACAACAAAGCCAGATTCGAAAGTTTGCAGAATGCGCGGGGGATCTCTCCTTCGTGCGAATTGCTTGGGGGCCGTCCAAAAATCCATTTCGTCACGGATAGCGGAATTTGGCCGTTACGGGGGGGGGGAGTTTATTACTAATCCGTTAAGCATGACGGAATGGAACCTAACAATGTTTTCAATCATATTTTACAAAGTTTCATCGCTGGATAACGTAAAGTAGAGACAGAAACGGCCTAAGAAGAGGTTCTCCTTGTCAACAGTTGAAGGTTTCTAACGATCGCAATGAAACAGTTAGCGAGATAGGTAAACACTAAATTCTGTATGTCCGTTAAGCGGAGGGGGGGAGGGGGTATCTGAAGTTAGCGGCCAAATTCCGCTATCCGTGACGAAATGGATTTTTGGACGGCCCCTTGCACGGCTGTATTTGTGTCACTAAACAATGGTTCTATTGTTTCCTTTTGTTGTTTTACGAAAATTTTGCGGCTGGAACCGCGGCTGAAATTTAAAGTGCATGGCGGAGAAATCGGCCGCGCAAGGCAAACTTTCCAATCTGGCAACAAAGCAATGTTTGCTGCAATGCACTAAAATAGGCCTAGGGGCCTTCTCTTGCCTCTTTGCTTGACAAAATGTGTGTAGCATCACATTTATCAAGAAGAATGTCTTAGCAGTTGAGAAATCTTCCTTCACATATCATACCTTGGAACTTAGCCAGACTGTAAAGTTTTTTGTACTGCGCGCGAGATATCTTGCACGCACAGAAACGTACGCGGTTTTCAACCTTGGCCGCGCAGTTGACAATAAACAAAGAATCTATTGTTTAATCTACAAAAGATCTATTGTTTTAATCTATTATTCTCAACCGTGAATTTTCAGCGCAGTCTTATGTAGGCCATCTCAAATTGCCTGCGCAAGATACAAACTTTCCAGTCTGGGAACTTAGCAGCTTCAATAGGATAGACCTGATGTTCATTGTCTTATCTAAAAATTTGTCTTCTATCAACATATTCAAAGCATCTCAAAGCAGGCAGGGCATGTCTTCTGTTACTTTTTGCCTTGTTTATTGTTTGCAACTTATTGCAAGAAGCTCTGTTTGCGCTTGAGGCATCGTCTTTCACAATCCAGATAACAATGAAGTAGGGGGCAATGCAGCAAAGTTGGACAAATTCAACTTTCTACTGTGACACACACCATCAGCCTACTCATCTCAAGCCAATCTGCAGTATTTTACTCTTTGACAAGATCTCCGGTTTGCAGGGAGAAGTTTTTTTATGTTCTCTATTGTCTTATTGAATACCCTATTGAATTCTCCCGTGTGCAATTGCCATACTCTTCATAGCTGGCCTCAAATGTGATCTCCTTCCGCCTAAGCCAGTTTATTGCATTCACAACCCAAAAGGTCTTGCAATACTCACACCAGTCTGCATTCTTTGTGGTTTTTTAATGAAATTTACAAAAAATCTCCAACCCTCAGATGCGCCAAAATTTACTTCAGAATGAGCTTCCCTGCGCCAAAATAAAGTAATGCAAACTGGAACTCACACAGCTACGTGTTGGTCTTCGGTAAGCTAAATTTGCACAATTTCAGACAAAGTTTAGAGACACAGTGAATCCACTGTGCCCCTCAAACGACGGTGTTGAGAACATGGAAAACTTTTTGCTGCACTGCCATTCTTACGATGCATATAGTAGGAGAGATCGTCTCCTCAGCGTAAATTCAACGTTGCAGCCGTATGGTTTCCCTGATCTTTCAAATGCTCTATTGCTTAAAATAATATTGTATGGTGATGAAAGGTTGTTGGTTGATTCTAATTCAGGAATCCTCAAACATCTTTAAGATACATACACAACACAGCATTTTGAATAAAATGATACTACTGAAACTTAGCTGCTGCAACTTTGGGATTTAGGTCAATTTTGTTTTGTTTTGTTTTCTTTATTCTTTCCCTTCATATTCACTTGTAGTTTTTATCTTTATGTTAAATAGCAACAAGGTAGACACAGCCTTGTGCTCCTTGCGGTATCGTGTAGGTAGTATAGTAGAGTAATTTTGTAAGTGGTGTAGTTAATGTCATTAACTACACTTAATTTAGTATTCAGGTCTCAATGACTTTAAGCTGAAGATCACAATTTGTTTAAGCTCAATAATCATTTACATATTAACCTATAGGTTAATATGTAAATGATTATTGAGCTTAAACAAATTGTGATCTTCAGCTTAAAGTCATTGAGACCTGAATACTAAATTAATCTAGGTGTTAAATTTGAAAGAATTGACCCATCCGTACTACTTTTTTGGATTTACCCACTAGTCTACTGCTCAACCTCTCTAACATGGTGCTATTTACTTACTTTAGACTTTAGGCCCATTGGTTCCCATATTCCATTGCTGTTGTTATGTGGACACTCATTTTGTGAAGGATGCTTGTTGAAAATTGGCAGAAAAAAGGAAGAGATTGTATGTCCTTCATGTCAGGTATGAAATGGTAGAAAGCTTCATTAACATTTGATAGATATGATCCAGTCTCTCTTTCAATTTTCTGAAGAGTTTGTGTTAAAGTGGCACCTTTAAGCAAAGAAAACTGGAACAGTTTGATCTGGATGGCAAACAGAATGGGACACAGTATGAAACTTGCCTGATGAGCATAAACCTTAATTTTCCCCCTACATAAGACATATTAAAATGAACAATGTAGGACAGAAGAACATGCTCTTAAGGACCATTGTCTAGTGATGGCTTTTCATGCAAATGCTGAGATTATAATCTAGTCTTGTTTAGACCTGTTATCTTTTGACTCTGTCCCTAATACATTATTGTTTTTAAAGGGGCATTCCGCGGGAAAAAACTGGATTTCGGCAAACTGCGTCGTTTGCATATAAAACGAACATTCATATCATTATCAACATTTCTCAATATTTCTCCACCTTAAATAAAGCTCAAACCAGCCACAAATGACAGACCCAGAACGCAGCCATAACCTCGCATTTGAATCCAAGACAGATACAGAGAATGGTTGTTAAAGCTGATCATTTCTCTTGGTCGTCGTTGATCGTGGACACATGAATGAACCAATACAACAGGATTTTCAAACTCAATTCTAAGAGCAACACACAACAAACCCATCAATACTCGCCGACGGCTAGCCGGCAGACAATAACGAAAATTTGCAACCTTTGTTCGCCAACAACGAAGCACAAAATTTGTAGGGTATTAAAATTGAAATTGGTCCAAATGTTTTTCTCCATATCTTACCTTTGAGAAGTGCGATTGAGGAAAGGAAAATGATTTCTGAGGGCTGACAAAATCTGCTTTTCGATCGGGATAACGATATAAACCTTTGCATGCATTTGATTTTCGCCGAATGTCCCTTTAAAATTTCTTTGGAGAATTTCAAATTTTCACAAGGCTTTCCTTTTTCTCAGCCGTTCTTAACAAAATATGACAAATTCATTAGATTTTTTTCTAATCCTTCAAAACTCTTGTGATTGTATTCTTTGTACTGTGCTGTATACGCCTTTCCTGTTCTGGCCATAGGTTTTCACTTGAAGAGATACAGTATGTCTATCAATCAAGTTTCCAGACATTGTTATGTATCAATGGAAGGGTCTATGGGGTAAAATTGATATGTTGGAGGTGAAATGGGTATTGTTAATTACTGGAATGCAGCAGGCCGGAAACAGATAAATCAACATTTTCAATATGCCAAGAAGGAGGATGTGGTTTTAGCCAGAAGAATACTAAAAAAAGATTTTTGCAACCAATTATTTGTATCTCATCATGTGCAGTTTACCGTAAATTTACTTATTTACCACCAGTATACCCAATAGTATATACTGTAGACCTGCTCCAAGTCAGTTCCTGTTCTTTATCAGTCAAAATTATATAGGCAATGATAACAGAACTTTAGGTAAGACAGGCAGAAAGAAGAGATGGAATTTCCTTCCTCCTTTTCTTTCCCCTTATGCTTAATTTTCCGTCTCTTGCCCTGTCCTGCCTCATTTTAAAGCTTTGCTTTTTCAGATTTCCTCTGTAGATTTGATTGAAGGTGTTGTGGCACAGTTGTATAATCCTCTGACTTTGCAGTCAGAACAGTCAGGCAGAGTGAGTTTGATACCTGGTAGGGCCCACCACTTGAGCGTCATGACAAGGGGTTGCAGACTTGATTAGCACCTCACTACTTCTGTGATCCCAAGCGCTTGGTGCTATTCCCAACGTCACATTCACGCCTTCACTGATGAAGAAGAGAAATAGACTGGGAGCAAATCTGTATTAGTATTAATAAAAAGGAAACTTTAGGCAAATAGGTACTTCACGGCCAGGTTGGAAACTCGGGCGGCTCGGGCGACTCGGGCAACTACGGCGAATATTTTCATTGCAAGATCAATGTCTTATAGTATCATTTCGACCTTCCTCGGGCACAGAAGACATAAATATCCTTTGCTTTTGAAAATAGGACACTTTTTAGAGTTTACCCGGGTCGCCCAAGTTTTCGTTCTGCCCATATAAGAAAAAACCAAAACACGGGCGACTCAGGCAAAATGCAAAAGAACCATCAGGTCAGCCAATCTAAACACTCCCCAAGAGAAGAAACTTTTGCAAACGCAAGTAGATAGCTATTCTGTTTTTCCATCACTCAAAGAAGAGTCAATACTTAGATATTTAAAATTACCCGAGTCGCCCGACTTTTCGTTCTGGCCCTTTGAGCAAAAACAAAAACTCGGGCGAATTTGGTGGAAAGTCTTTCATTCACAGATCAATGGCTGGCTGTTTTGTTTCAACCCTCTTGGGCATAGGAGACATAAATATCCTTTGCAGTTCAAAGTAAGACACTTTTTTATAATTTACCCGAGTCGCCCGAGTTTTCGTTCTGGACCTATGAGCAAAAACGAAAAGTCGGGCGACTCGGGCAAAATTGAAAAGAACCATCAGGCAAGTCAATCTAAACACTCCCCAACAAAAGAAATTTTTGCATACGCAAGTAGATAGCTACTACATTTTGCCATTAACTCAAAATTGGAATGAACAGTTTAAGCGAACCAAAGGCAAAATGAGTGGAGGACTTGCAGCTCTAAAAAATTGAAAAATGTCGTTCCACAATTGCAACTGTGTAATGTATATTATACGTTAATTGAGAGTCACTTGCGTTATGCTGATGTTATCTGGGGTAGTCTGTCAAAGACCAAACCAGCTGCTCTACAACGCCTTCAAGGCTGGGCTTGTTCAGTTATATCAAATGCAAGAATAAAAGATAACTGGTCATCTTCCTGGTTGAACGTTGAAAAAATCTTTTCCGTTACGATCGAACCGTCATGACCTATAAGATTGTGAACAGATTGTGCCCTGAAAGCCTATGGGATATCATCCAAGATCTTTTCATTCGACCTACAATACGAGGCACTGTAAAGATCTCGAGATCCCTAGATATAGGACTGAATTTGCCAAAAAAGGCTTTCATTACGCAGCTCTCACATGGAACAATACACTTGCCGCAATACGTGAGCTACCGACATTAGATCACTTCTTAAAACAACTGAAATCACATCCAAAGAGCTAGACTTTGAAACGCAACTCCCTGGAAGAACAGCAATGCGTAGGTTTGATAGGCCTGTAGGTTTTTATTCGTAGATTTTGATGATTGTTAATAGATGTGTTTTTATTTGCTGTAGGGCTTTTTGTGTATAAATAATATTAAATGAAAATGATAATGAAAAAGAAGAATCAATACTTAGAAACCTAAGACTACCCGAGTCGCCCGACTTTTCATTCTGGACGTATGAGCAAAAACGAAAAGTCGGGCGACTTGGGCAAAATGCAAAAGAACCATCAGGCAAGTCAATCCAAATACTCCCCAAGAGAAGAAACTTTTGCAAACGCAAGTTGATAGCTACTATATTTTGCCATCATCTCAAAGAAGAATCAATACTTAGATATCTAAGATTACCCGAGTCGCCCGACTTTTCGTTTTTGCTCAAAAGGCCAGAACGCAAAGTCGGGCGACTCGGGTAATTTTGAATATCTAAGTATTGATTCTTCTTTGAGCTGATGGCAAAACATAGTAGCTATCTACTTACGTTTGCAAAGCTTTCTTCTCTTGGGGAGTGTTTGGATTGGCTGGCCTGATGGTTCTTTGCATTTTGCCCGAGTCACCCGTGTTTTCGTTTTTTCTTCTAGGGGCAGAACGAAAAGTCGGGCGACTCGGGTAAACTCTAAAAAGTGTCCTATTTTCAACAGTAAAGGATTGTCTTTTGTGCCACGGGGAAGGTCAATATAATACTATCAGATATCGTTTTTGCAATGAAAATATTCGCCCGAATTGCCCGAGTCGCCCGAGCCACCCGAGTTTCCGACCTGGCCGGTACTTCACCATTGTTAAATAGAAATAGCATCATTCAAAATTATGAACTTTTTCTTGCTTTCATAACAGGAAGCTACAAAACTTGAACCAAGTGGAGAAAGAGGTGTTAAAAATCTCTTACCAGACATATATCTGCTTGGGGTGCTAACATACAACAAACGAGCTGCTCTTGAAAGGTATAACATTTTTGATGCACTGCTTTCAAACTACTTGCTTGTTTGCTTGATCCTACTGTAATTACACAAGGCCCCTTCAGTCGAAGACAGTGTGTGATCTGTGCACACATAAATAAGTTTTCATTGAGTATGCTCTTTCGTTCTTTTAGAATTTGTGGAAATTTGTATCCTTTTAAAAAGGAGTTTCTTTCGATAATCTTGTATGGTGATGAAAGGTTGCCTATTGAATCGAATAAAGCGATCATTAAAGCAACACTAGAGTTCATCGAATCATCCAAAAGATTCTCGTAAATCATTTCAATGAAATTTCCTCTCCTCCTCCCACCTTTGTATCATTTTATTTCTTTTCGTAGTTTGTAGTTTATGCTGTAATGTACTGTTCGTTCATTATTCTTCGTGTTAATGTTTTATGTTAATTGTTAAAGCCACAGGGTTGCAATGTATTCTCATTCTCCTCGTGGCATCGTCTTGTAACTATGTTCTGTTATTGTAAAATTTTAGATTGATGTAGAAAAAAAAGAAAAAAGGAGTTTCAAAAAAAACCTATTGCAATTGCTGGTTTGGTGCGAAATTCAGACTACTTTTACTGTGAAATTTTTCTCAAACTTTGCAGTAAGCTTAGTGTGCACTCAAGTTTGTTTAATGAGGGACTGCTGTTATTGTATATCTTTCCATGTGATTCAGAAAATGGAGCAGAATGTCAAAAAGGAGTTCTTAAAATCAATGAAGCTTTGACTTATTTGATACAAAATTTTTGTCAATGACATTAAGGAGGAATTTCAAACTTATAATAGGGAATAGGGTTGATTTTTAAATGTGATGAACTCAGAAGTTTTGAAATTTCTTGTCAAAGAGAATCAAAACACTTGCTTTAATTTACAGTACATGAACTATCATTGTATGATTCTATTTTGTGCATTTCTTTTGTTTTACCCTACACATTTCAAATGATTGTCTTTCATACAGTTTTTGATCAGTGAAAATTTTGTGTATGTTTTGAATCACTGTATAGCACTATATATGGGGCTAAAAGCAGACATTTTGAAGAGACAGTAGCAAGTATGGAAAGTGGAGTCAATTTTAGATTAGAAAGAAAAAATTTTGTAGGTAGAGTATGGCCCATAGTTCAAGTCCTATACTGTATTGCTGGTCCTTTTGCAGTAGCTTTTCAAAACCAGGTGAGCCTCAAAGGACAATGGCAGTAACTCTATCATTATTTATTCTTTCAGAAATATATTTTATATTCAGAAATATCTTTTTTACATCAACAGAATAAGATGACATATGCAGCTCCTTTTAATTAGGTGTGTCATGTGCATGGTTTTCAGCAAATTTCTGTATTCTCTTTAGGCAGCACACCTTTAGATTTCAGTTTCACATTGTAGAGTGCTTTTGTATTACAGTGGGCAAAACAGAGTGTTAACTGGGCCATCATGGAATTTTGGAAGCATTCATCATCTGTCAACTAAAAGGCAAAAGTCTGAGGTCTCTAAAGATCATAAAGATGTTGCAGAAGAAAGTCAGGCCAAAGAAGATGAAGAAGGTTTGTAAGAACAATATTCAAATTTGAAGCCCTGAGAAGTCTTCAAAAATAGTATATACTGCCTGAATCACCAAGGATAGGATTTCTACATATTTGTCCTATCTACAATGCAGTACATGCCCTGCACACATTAGCATGTCCTGCCTAAGGCTCCTTGTTCACAAAAATTTGCAGTCTGTTATGCAACTCTTATTATGTTAACAGTTCTTTTTTAAGCCTGGTTTCCATTTCGATCTTCATAATAAGCAACACAGTGCCATGGCAGGCTCGTTGATGCATCGGGGATGTGTACAGTGACATGAAACCAATTTTCTCAAAACGTTGCCAAGGTCCTCGATCAAACTGGGAAAGGGCCAGAATCTTAGTGTTCATTCAAATTTCCAACCATCGCCATCTAGTTGCAGACTGCTGTGATCAAAATTATTCATAGAGACATGAATTTTGGTTCCACTGATACACGAGGGACTGAAAATAGATCCCAACACAACGGAGTGAGCACAGTGATCCCCAATAGACAACAAAGGTTTCAAATTTATACCTAGACAACCAACGATAGATGAATTTATAGAAAAGTGTGATGCAGAAACGTTCTTTCGTCGACTTCGTTTGAATGCACATCTTCATGATAAACAGCCTGCAGTAGAAGAAGAAGATGAAGAAATCTCCCCGTCCCCAGATGCCAACTCCATTGATAAACTCTTCCAATGAAATCAAAATTGGCCCCACAACTAAGGAAGGGTCCTGCCCTCAACTTGTACATTGATAAGTACCGATACGAGATATCCAAGATTGATTTTTAAAAGAAGACAAGAAATCCAACCTTTCAAAAGCTGACGGGAATGCACTTAAATCCCTGAAATCCCGTCACGACATTGTAATTAAATCAGCTGACAAAGGAGGCTGCATCATTGTCTAGCACAAATATTTTTATCTGCAAGAAAGATATTCACAGCTAAATTGTGCCCTTTATAAGAAACTACATAAAGACCCCACCAAATCTCTCAAAAACCAGATCAGCAAGACAATCGGCGAAGAAGTGTTCCGAAAACGAGGCTCGGCATTCACCTGCTTAATTTCTATTGGCTCTGCTACTGACATGAAAGAAAGCCGCAGGTCAAGATCTTGACCGGTCTCGTCTTCGGAATGCGTAGTTCACAAGTCTCGCTCTCCTTCGTCTTTCCCTTCCCTTCCTCTTTCTTCATCC
This sequence comes from Aurelia sp. 3 sensu Dawson et al. (2005), assembly GCA_964020215.1. Classification (NCBI taxonomy): domain Eukaryota; kingdom Metazoa; phylum Cnidaria; class Scyphozoa; order Semaeostomeae; family Ulmaridae; genus Aurelia; species Aurelia sp. 3 sensu Dawson et al. (2005). Next base: position 8,071,515 of record OZ026587.1, read on the forward strand.
TCTTCTCCCCCTCCTGTTTGTTTGCTGAGGGAAGTGAAATGCTGTTACGTATTGTTGTGTGTGAGAATTTCATCTATACTTTCAGTGCTTAGGCAAACGCAAGAAAATCATAACAGTGCTTTCTTCTACTAGCTATAAGTTAGAATTCAATTGGTTCAAATCCATTGAGTGTCCTTAGTGCTATCAAATTTCGAAAGCGAGAACTTTTTCTGGCACACTCAGTATTGTAGGCTAAACAACAAAAGTTGCATGTCAAACTTCAACATGTATCAGTGGATGTAACCTTATGAGATCCTTGTAATTCTTTGCTGCAAAATAGTAAATCCCCGCATATAAGAACCTACTTTTTTTAGAGCCAGGCTGAAAAAGTCCTTGTCTTAAAGGTACTAACACTAATTTTAATGTATACTACTACTACTACTACTAGACTGTTTACACCGAGTTATCAGTATTCAGCTTTTTCTTCCAGCTTGTTATGACATTGTCCCAGGTCTTCCTATTTCTTGCTAGTTGAGGAACTTCATTCCATTGAATATCAATTTCAATCAGTTGTTTTTTCATTACATCAAGCCATTTGGTGTTCTGTCTTCCTCGTGGGTTTTTGGTTAGCCTATCTGATTCCTTGAGTGCTAATCTAGCTGGTGCATTTTCTGGTAGTCTGTATACGTGACCAATCCATCTTACTCTCTGGATTGTTAGATAGGCACTCCATTTTTGCTCTTTTATGATTGTTTGTAGTGTATAGAGGTTCTTATTTGAAGGGTGCTTCGTATAGGTCTTTTCAGAGCCTTGCAAAGATTTTCAGCACTATTAGTTGTTTGGAAGCATTCCTATGGATCTAATAACTAATTGGGGAATAGAATCAAACTTTACCAGCCATTGGGACCAAAATGAACTTAATAACAGCAATCAAAAATTAACTTTGCTGCCCCTGCAATAAGGACATATGTTTCATGAAACTGAAGCTGGTTCTTAATTACCAGGTGCATAATTTAGGAAAAACAGCCTCTAGGTTCTTATTTTGGTTGGTTTTATATGCTGGCATTTACTGTAATTTAAGATGATATATCGTGTTTTTCTCACTTCATAACATAAGGAGATGCAAAAAAGCAAGTGTTATGTGAAGAATGTTCACAGCCAGCCACATGCATCTGCAAAAGTTGCGATGATTGTTCTTTCTGTGAAGGATGCTTTGTCCAAGTAAGTATAAGAATATGGCTTCCAAGCTACTTAACCTCACAGTGTATTTCCCGCAAAAAAGACATGGAACAATCTTTTATATATATATAAACTCAGAAAAAAACACATTCTTGTAAACGTTTCGGCCAAAGCCTTCATCAGTATAACTTCTCAAAATAAGATGGAGCATACATATAGATTATGAATTTCAAAAACAATACAAAACAATAGCCGAAGCGGGTCCCTGCCTAATACAATGCGTAATAAAATGTGTTAAAGCAGCCGGTAATACAAAGGTGGCGGAAGAAAGATCAAAGAAAGCGCAGAGTAAAGAACTGCTGAAGTCGGTGGCTGTGTCTGTCTCGCCGAAGCTGAAAAAGATCGCATGTAACAACAGAACAAACAATAGAAAGATCCGAGAGCGGATTGGCAGAACAGAAAACCCTAAAAAACAGCGTGTGTCCCTAACGAAAAGCTCAGCGCTAAAATCAAAAAACACAACAACAAAAATTAAAACAAAAATGAAATCTATGTATCAACCTGCCTAGTGTTTAAACCCTTAGGGGCAAAGCAATCCAGCCGATATTGCCAGAAGCTTTCCCGCATCCTATTTCCCCCCGTTAGCCTATCAATTATCTTAAGGTTACGGTAAACGTTTTCTGGGTGAAAATATCCATTTTTCAATTTTTTCAGATTCTGTTAGCCGAACTTTCAAGGCACACAATGATTCCTTGCTTGAAGCCAACAGAAGTTTTTAAAATGGAAGAAATTTCATGTAAACGAAGGCTTCCACAATTTCATAATCAAAGTTTTTGTTTGTGGTCTTCAAAATCCATACCTAAATGCTTGACCTGTTAAGCCGATAATCCGTAAGTCCTTGTGGTTTGTGTGAAATAGCATTGCGCGTTCTTGTATGCTTGTGTTTATCGGGTAATTATTTGAGGACTCTAATTGATTTTTAAGCCCAAATGACTTGATCCGGATTAGTGTGGTTTATATGGTCCCGTTGTGTACTTTACGACTGCAGAACAGTAAAAACCATTTTTCTCAGGACTCACAAATCCATGAGGTACAGGTACGAAAAAGCTATTTTGTACCCTTTGACCCAATCGAATGGCTCGAAAATTTGCACATGGCCAGGACAGACTTGGAGCTTGGAAAGTGTGTCCCAAATTTTTTGTATGTGTCCTGGTCCGTCTTTTATAGCCAAATACAACTGCGAGAGGGCAGAAAAATCATTTGCTAATTTTTGACAGCATGTAGTTTCAAAGGAAAAAGGAATTTGAAAAATCCCAGACACACTTTAAAAGCTTAGGATCTGCACTTCCTGTTGATGTAAGTCAGATTCTGTTACCTCAAACGCAAGGGTACAAAATAGCTTTTGAAGGTCGTACACTCTTTTAAGCAATAAATTTGCCTGGAAAATATCATTTTACAGCATTTGCCAATAATTTTAATATGGTTAGAATCCCCACTTTCTTGTGCATGGAATGATGTATAATTTACCTAGATTCCGTCAATAGTTCGGCTTTTAGGGAGCGAAAACCAAATTTCGTGTCAAAAACGTTTACCGTAACCTTAACACTAATATCCTTCAGAAACCCGTGGTGGCCTTCTTCAGTAAAATGCCTGAAGAATTCCACCTGGGGTACTGAGGCCCCCAAATTAAACTTACGACTGCACGCCTTGTAATTGTTAAACCTAAGCCTAAAAGGCGTGCAGGTGCTACCAACATATTGAACACCACAAACAGTACATTCCAACAAATACACAACATTGGACGAGTCACAATTAAACGAATAATTTATCCTATATTCCCGGCTATCTATATTAGAATGAAAATGCTCACTATTACTCATAACGTTACACACTTGACAACGAGATTTACCACAACGAGAACATCCCTTCTTATCAATCCCCCCATTTCCCTCACTATTGAGCCTAGCCCTAACAAGTATATCCTTAAGGTTCTTACATCTCCTAAATGCTATAAGCGGTGGCTCAGGAAACACCTCCCTATGCTCTTCCGAATTTGTGAGCATAGGATGGAGTTTCCTGGCAACCTTCCCCAAATTATTGAGCGCTGGATGATATGTCGCAACAAGAGGAACCCTTTCCCCCCTCCCTTTGTCATTGGTCCTATTTCCCGCATTTGCTAGAAGAGTTGCCCTATCCAACCTACGTACCCTATCTATTTGTTCATTAACTAAAGACTCTTCGTAGCCCCTGTCCTTAAGCCATCCAGCTAACTCGCCTACCCTCTCCTGAAATTGGCGATCTTCCGAACATATCCTGCGAAACCTAAGTGCCTGACCATAGGGGATCGCCTTTTTGGTGTGCCAGGGGTGACAAGACTTCTTGTGCAAGTACTGATGTGTATCAGTAGGCTTGCAAAACAAGTCTGTCGAAAGGACTCCCCCCTCCCCCACGCTAACCTGAACATCTAAAAAGCTAATCCTATCCCGTGATTGTTCGCTAGTAAACTTAATGGTTTCGTGGCTACTGTTGAGATGATTGATGAAAGACTTCAACTTTTCTTCCCCATGCGTCCAGATAAAGAATATTAGGTTATTTTAGGCTTAGGTTTAACAATTACAAGGCGTGCAGTCGTAAGTTTAATTTGGGGGCCTCAGTACCCCAGGTGGAATTCTTCAGGCATTTTACTGAAGAAGGCCACCACGGGTTTCTGAAGGATATTAGTGTTAAGATAATTGATAGGCTAACGGGGGGAAATAGGATGCGGGAAAGCTTCTGGCAATATCGGCTGGATTGCTTTGCCCCTAAGGGTTTAAACACTAGGCAGGTAGATACATAGATTTCATTTTTGTTTAATTTTTGTTGTTGTGTTTTTTTTATTTTAGCGCTGAGCTTTTCGTTAGGGACACACGCTGTTTTTTAGGGTTTTCTGTTCTGCCAATCCGCTCTCGGATCTTTCTATTGTTTGTTCTGTTGTTACATGCGATCTTTTTCAGCTTCGGCGAGACAGACACAGCCACCGACTTCAGCAGTTCTTTACTCTGCGCTTTCTTTGATCTTTCTTCCGCCACCTTTGTACTACCGGCTGCTTTAACACATTTTATTACGCATTGTATTAGGCAGGACCCGCTTCGGCTATTGTTTTGTATTGTTTTTGAAATTCATAATCTATATGTATGCTCCATCTTATTTTGAGAAGTTATACTGATGAAGGCTTTGGCCGAAACGTTTACAAGAATGTGTTTTTTTCTGAGTTTATATATCTATTTCTATTGCACATTGAGATTGAGCTTATGAGTATATATATACATATATAAAGTGAACGGTCAAAGAGAAGAAGAGGAACAACATCTTCAGAGAGCAGGCATCAATGTGGTCTTTGCGCTTTTTATTTTATATTTCAGTGCTAACTAGTTTCGCCCATTAGGGCATCTTCAGAGCAACTGATTAACTCGAGGTCTCAACCTTTATTTATAGTAAGTTGTATGTTCATATAAGGTTAATTAATTTCCAAGTGTTATTTTGTCCTTATAAGGTTAAAATGTTCTTGTCGTATGTTATCTTTGTTTCTGGCCTCGTTTTCGTCCCTTTCAGTTGAGTCGTTGTCGCTGTAGGATTCGGTTCAAGTTTCCTGGTGTTGTATTCATTGCTTTGTCTTTTGACGTCAGGTCTTCTTTCATCGTTCTTCGAGCTTCGCTTTTCCAATTTTTTGTACATGCATCATTTTTAACCTTATAAGGACAAAATAACACTTGCAAATTAATTAACCTTATATGAACATACAACTTACTATAAATAGAGGTTGATACCTCGAGTTAATCAGTTGCTCTGAAGATGCCCTAGTGGGCGAAACTAGTTAGCACTGAAATATAAAATAAAAAGCGCAAAAGACCAAATTGATGCCTGCTCTCTAAAGATGTTGTCCCTCTTCTTCTCTATGACCGTTCACTTTATATACATATATATATATAAATCGAAACGAAAGTAGTACAGTACGCAAGTAGAATATAGGTCGAAACTGGAAGAAGGCATTAACAAAAAACAACACTCGTTTCTTTGGCGACTAGTTTCGTCTGTTCATGCAGACTCTTCAGGCTAAACTGATTAATTTACAGTGGCAACAGAGTTTATGTTTATGGTTCTTATTCATATGTTGTAAGATTTCTAATTATATTCATCTGACGTAAGATTCAACTTCCGTCTGGTTTTAGCTAATTTAGTTAACTTGATAGGCATAGGAATTTTAGTTCTAGGTTTTGCTTTAATGTTCGTTTCCTTAAATCTATATTGTATTTTATTATAATCATTTCTGTTACAGTCATAGTTATTGGTAGTTGTTCCACGGACTTTCTCAAGTTTTTCTATATCTGCGCCAATTTTTTCAAGTGCAGACTTATCAAAAAATTCGCCATTTTCCTCTGCATGCATCATTTTTTCAAATTCCTTTATATATTCGGACTCAAGCTCTCTAATGTTGCTTATAGTATTATCTGGGCAAACTTCGTATTTCTTTTCTTTAAGGTGGTGTTCTGTGGTAACCTTCTTTTTTGACGCTGGTTTTTTAACATCACGGTTCTCTTGATCCAGCTTCTATCCTCTATCCTCTCAAGATGCAGTCGATTAGAAACCAATGGAAAACAGACTGTGAAAAGGAAGAAGTAAAATCTGAACAAATTTGGCAAGTAAATGAAACAAAAATGAAATCGAAAATGCGTACATTTAAAATACCTCCCGATTCAGTGATGGAGAAGCTGGATCAAGAGAACCGTGATGTTAAAAAACCAGCGTCAAAAAAGAAGGTTACCACAGAACACCACCTTAAAGAAAAGAAATACGAAGTTTGCCCAGATAATACTATAAGCAACATTAGAGAGCTTGAGTCCGAATATATAAAGGAATTTGAAGAAATGATGCATGCAGAGGAAAATGGCGAATTTTTTGATAAGTCTGCACTTGAAAAAATTGGCGCAGATATAGAAAAACTTGAGAAAGTCCGTGGAACAACTACCAATAACTATGACTGTAACAGAAATGATGATAATAAAACACAATATAGATTTAAGGAAACGAACATTAAAGCAAAACCTAGAACTAAAATTCCTATGCCTATCAAGTTAACTAAATTAGCTAAAGCCAGACGGAAGTTGAATCTTACGTCAGATGAATATAATTAGAAATCTTACAACATATGAATAAGAACCATAAACATAAACTCTGTTGCCACTGTAAATTAATCAGTTTAGCCTGAAGAGTCTGCATGAACAGACGAAACTAGTCGCCAAAGAAACGAGTGTTGTTTTTTGTTAATGCCTTCTTCTAGTTTCGACCTATATATATATATGATATATATATATATCAATAATCAATATGATATATATATCAATATGATTATATATATATATATAAATGATTATATATATATATATATATATCAATAATCATTACATCACACATTACTAGCTACACTACTTAGAAAGTCACTCTACCAATTACGCTACGTACAAAACTACTCTATTACACTACTAAAAAGGATACCGCAAGGAGCACAATGCTGTGTCTACCCTGCGGCCATTTAACATAAAGATAAAAACTACAAGCAAATATGAAGGGAAGGAGAGAAAAAAAGAAAGAAAACCAAACAATACATATAAGTCCCCGAACAAGTTGCAGCAGCTAAGCTTCAGTAGCATCATTTTATTCAAAACGTTGTGTTGCGTATATGTATCTTAAAGTTGCTTTAAGGATTTCAGAATTAGAATCAACGGACAACCTTTCATCACCATACAGTATCAATTTAAGCATTGGAGCATTTGAAAGATTTGGCAAATCATACGGTTGCAATGTTGAATTTGCACTATCGAGAAGATCTGTCCTGTATGCATCGTAAGAATGGCAGTGCAGCAAAAGGTGTTCCGTGTCCTCAACACCGTCGTTTGAGGGGCACATTGGATTCAATGTGTCTCTAAAATTGTGTCTAAACTTGTGCAGATTAAGCATACTGAGACCAACGCGTAACTGTGTGAGTATTGCAAGACCTCTTGGGTCGTGAATGCTGTAAACTGGCTTAGGAGGAGGGCGAATAAGAGATATCAGCTTATTTTTGAAAATGCCTATTGTAGGCGATTCTCTTATTTCTTGGGGAAGCTTATTCCATTCGAGCAAACAGCTGGGGTAAAAGCTTGCACTAAAACATGCCGTTCGTGCATTGATTTGGCCAATTGTAGCTGGGTAACGAAGGGAATACGAGGACTCGTCCCCATAGTTTTCGTTGTTCTATCTCTACTCTGGTGTACAAGAGGCGTGTTCGGCAATCTGATTGGCTGTTCGCCATTTTGCGCGGTAAGTCTGTTTTGCGTGGGGTAAACGACCGCGGCTTGTCAAAATTCAACGTAAAGCCATAGTCTTTACCTATTCCGACCATCATTTGCAATTTATTTCCAAAATTCGAAGAATGACGAGCAATTTCATTTTCGAAGCTGCGGTGAAAGTTTGAATTCGCAACTTAGGCCCATTTTCGCTTCAAACAAACAGAGCTTATTTTCACATTAAACGTACTTGCCAACCCCAGATTATTGCTCAAATACCTTCAAAAAGGTTGAAATGAGGTCCTCAATGTGTTTGTCTTTAGTTTCTCAATTTATCTTCTTCTGAATTAGCGCTAGAGCAATAGCCATTTTCCGTTGATTTCTCGTTGCCTAGCAAACCGTGAAATCCATAATGGCTGCTAATGCACCCAGATTCTGGGTGCATTTGATCGAAGTGTACCAGGATGTTCACTCGGCTTCGTGATCAGCGTATGACGTAAGAACACCCTGGGAACGAGGTTGGACATGGAATAAGGTCAGTTTGCCTCCACGAAACTTTGCTTAACCCAAACAAATCAAAGTCATCAATCTTCGAATGGGATCAGTAGTTATTTATATTTTCTTAATTTCGTATTTAAAGTAAGCTAAGATCAAAAGTACTATTTACATTTTCAGATTAAAACCTACGACAAAGTCTACGGTTGCACTTTTCCCCTTTCCCTAATATTATTCGATTGGCAAAAACAACCAGGGAGCTAGCAGTTTTTATCCCGTTTTGTAACGGCTGCCAAAGCTTATGTCCAATAAAGGTTTATGCCCAGCAAAGATCCACAGGGAGAAAAAGCAAGGAATAGGAATGGGCAAGATACAAAAGAGTAGCAAGGAAAGACAGGTGTAAAATGCAACGTTTGATATAATTTGTTTTATTTTATAGTTTCACAAGGCATTAAAACGGCTCCAGAAACATCAACCGTTGCCTTTATCCTTTCCAAGGTAAGCTTTTATAGAGTTGTATTCCCTCTACTGCGTACAGGGGTTCCAAAAATTACTGATCTTAAAGGTTATCCGACGGGGAAATTCTTTTTGGATGCGAATAAAGAACACTGTTGTACCGTAAAAGCTTTCTGTATATTCATATAAAAAATTACAATACATGCTACATCTAAATTCTACTATACTCTCTAATTACAATACAACTATACAAAACTACAGAGAGGGAACCAAGAGGAGCAAGAGACAATGACTACCCTGTGGCCATTAACATAAAGACATTCAAACACAGGGTGTCCCAAAATAATTGTGTGGAGGAGCTGTATATTCAGTTATCTTGACTTGTTTTTAATTGCATAGTTCAGGCTTCAGACTTGGAGTTTGAGACCTCGTTGTGCCAATCTGACAAGTGGTATGTGATTTATGGCAAAGGAAAGGCACAATTCGTCGTTGATGCAAAAACAGCACTTCTGTTGTTCTCTAGCAATGTCAAAATGAAGTGAGTTTTCAAAGAAAGGGTTCTGGCATCGTCTTAAAATGTTCATTACATTTTTTAAAAGAAAGAAAGTGCTGTCCTATGGATAGAAAACATTGCAAAGCCTTTGAAAAATTAGGAAAAAAATTAAGAAAACGCTAGAACCCCTTCTTTGGAAACTTACTTTATTTTGACATTGCTGGAGGAGAATGCAATAGAAATGCCGTTTCTGAAGCAAATATTAATTTTGCCTTTTCTCTGCCATAAATCAGCAACCAGATATCTGATTGCCTCAAACGAGGTCTCAAACTCCAAGTTGAGGCCTGACCTATGCAACTGTGTAAAAACTGAGATGATTGACAAAATTTCACAAAATGTTCGGCAAATAGCCATATGAACGAATATGATTTATCGAGATCTTGACACGTTAACACAATTATTCAAAAATGCAATTAGAAACTGGAAAGGGGAAAGATGCTTGTGCAAAAACTGCAAATAGAAGCACAGATCTCAACTCGTGTCCTTTTTTACTATTTTTGATGAACTGGCATTTTCTTTTTCTGTATATTTTGTATTTAGATAGTTGGTTTTAATTAGATCTCTTATAGAACTACTTTTTGTGTATACCAACTGTAAATAATATAATAATAATAATAATAATAATAATAATAATAATAATAATAATAATAATAATAATAATAATAATAATAATAATAATAATAATAATAGTAATAAATAATAATAATAATAATAATAATAATGATACGACCAGATCACCAGATTCCACCAGATCTTTTAAAAATTTCTCGGGGCGATACGATTGCAACTCTGATCATGTTGTTTATTTGTTGCAGTGTGAGTCATGCAACAAGAAATATGTGGGGAGTACTAAGACTAAATTTCGGCAAAGGTTTAATGTTTACAAGTCCTATTTTAGGACATACGCACGCAAACACGACGAAAATTCTCTTGATAAAGGGAAGCCTGTCCCACAGGCTTGTTTTTTCAGTCATTTCTTTGAAAACGGACACAATGGGACTTTTCGGGTGGGTATCACAATTATAGATGGGGCAGATGATGTTTTTTCGCTTCGCCGAAAGGAGTTGTTTTGGCAATATCGACTCCAAACTTTTTCACCAAAGGGTCTTAATGAAAGAGCTGCAGACGTGGAATTAGACATATTTGCGTGCGGAGGAACAGCTTAGATTCTGCCAATGCATCTAAAGGTCCCTAGAGGTTGCTCTTGTTTAAGGAATTAGTATCAGGCCATCTGGGATTCAGCAGTTGCTAAAAGAAGAGTTAAGCATCATGCGAATCTTTCGGGGGGTCACTTGGGGGTAACTGTGAGTTGCCAGAGCAGCCTCAAGAGTATCGGAAAAAATTGGAATTCGTATCTGGCAATCTGGAGTGTAGCTGTTGCTAAAAAAGAGTTAAGCATCATGCAAAATATTTCGGAGGGTCAGTTGGGGGTAACTGAGTTGCCAGGGCAGCCTCAAGGGTAAAGAATTAGTATCAGGCCATCTGGGATTTAGCTGATGCTAAAAGAAGAGTTAAGCATCAAGCGAATATTTCGGAGGGTCTTTTGGGGGTAACTGTAGAGCTGCCAGGATAGCCTCAAAGGAATAACTTAAACTTTAAAACGCTTCCAATCCGTTCTCTATTGGTCAGGGACAAAGGGATCAGGTATTTTAATCTGTAAATAGACTCGTTATGTATAATTTTATCGGTAAACAATCTGTATAAATTCTCGGCTGTCCCAGTAAAGTTTTACTCTGAGGAAGATTTTTAATCGAAACGTTAGCTTTTATAAAACAGTCTTATTTTTCATATTTTCTTTCCTGTTTTTCCTGAAGGTGGTTTTAGTTTTCATAATAATAATGATAATAATAATAATAATAATAATAATAATAATAATAATAATAATAATAATAATAATAATAATAATAGTGATCTTCGTGTCCCACTGATGATAACAAACAACGGAAAAAAGTCCTTTTCATTTCATTTCATTTCATTTCATTTCATTTCAAAAAATTGATCTGCAGCTCCTCCACAGCAGCCACACAAACAGGGCACAACTTTTTTGGGACACCCTGCAGATAAAAATTACGTGAACTAAGACTAAATACTGACACATATGGGATCTGTTCTTCATTGGATGTCAGGCCAGCATAGGCGCATGATGTGAAACGATAGGAACCCCGGACGGGAAAACAACAACAACAACTGTAACTGCTGCCGCCATCCATCCTCCTCCAGAGTCCCCAACGCTCTTCATATTGCACGTATGCGGACATGTCATGGTTGGTTCATGATATCATTGGTCAGAAATACTGTCGATAATCCTTTTTTGATGTCGTATTTCATTTCAGAGTCATCCTCTGTTTTGTGTGACTGGTTGATAACGTCATTTTGTTTGCAAAAAGTAAATAAATATGCAAGATTCACTATGTTTCTGAAGAGAAATCTAATTAAGAGGCTCTTCTCTTCTCAATCAACGTGCCTAGTTCCAAACCCATTTTAATTAATGAAGCAATTTGTGTTACATTTATTCAAGTCAGTTCAATTGTTTCTGGCAACTGCAACCTTTTAAGATTACATACTGCTAAGGCTCTTTATGATATTTTGATACTGCTTTTTACCCATATATTCCTTTTTTTGTTTGCAAACAGAATGACGTTATGAGCGGGTACTTCAAACGAGTGGATAACATGAAAACGAAATGAGAGACTTAGACTGCGTTCACACGATGCCGGCACATTTTGAAAACGGTGAAAAATGTGACGGCTGCAAAATTTGAGTTAGCGTTCACACAATGTCGCAGCAATTTGAAAACGGTAGGGAATTAGACGGCAAAAGCTCGTCGCAAGGCTTTGATGCCAAAGAAGTGTACCTACACCCTAAGAATCGATCAGTTTCGTTCCAAAAGAAACTAAAAATGTTCACTTGTCGTCATTTTCAAGTGTTTACACGATGCAGCTTCCAAAATGTGCCGGTTAGAGTTCCGTTTTCAAAATCAACCGTTTTCAAAATCTGCCGGCAAAAAATGTGCCGTTTTCGGGTGAACGGGAGGCCTATCCGTCGAATTTTTCACCGTTTTCAAAATGTGCCGGCATCGTGTGAACGCAGTCTAAGGAGATTTAAACTTGATTCATTAACTTTTGACAGTGGTGTTCTTTGTATCAGTGAAAATTTTCACTTCAAGTCACCATTGACGGTTATTGAAGTAGATATTAAATGCTTTTCACTAAAAATGTCACTAATTAAAAGTTTTATTAAGTAATATATCGCTTAATTTAGAAAAGGTACTTGGATTTTGGTAAAATTAGCAAAAATGCAGTTTTGTTGCTACTGTTTGAAGATTAATTCTTTTTCGAAGGACAGTTATTTATATGACAAATATCCTAAATTATACAGCAAACTGTCTACTGATAGCTTGAAAACGTAGAAGGTGAGCCACAAATTAGTTCAAATTTCGAATAGTCATAGCATTTGGAGTACTTCAGAGACTTGAATGACTCAAATTCTAGTCGAAAGCTTAAATATCAAAGCATTTTTGTAATTTCTTGTGATTTACAAGCATTGGAAACGTACTAAAATTCAACTTTACAAAAATGTCATGGTTGCAAATGATGGAAAAAAGCCTAAAGCACGTGATCAAATGGTAAGGATGAGGATTTTCCTCACACAGAACAATAAGCATAGATGTTTCACCTCTCTAAGGAGGTATACGACATAGATTTTCAAACAAATACTAAGGCTTTCAATCAGGGACCGCTCAGCGGTTTAAAAGTGGGGGGGGCTGAATGGCGAGCGAAGCGAGCTAAGGTGGGGGTCCGGGGGCTTGCCCCCGGAAAATTTTTGAGACCACACCCTTTAGAACGTCGGAAAACGCCCCTTTCAAAGAAAGATGTGTGTGTGTGTGTGTGTGTGTGTAACTTTATTGTGATTCGATTATTTAAAGATGTGCTTATTTATGTCCATATTAAGTTACAGTTCCTTTGAGAAAAGAGACGAGGAACTATCAAAAGAGACACATATCGTGACAACTATTAGTGTACCCAGAAGACCGCGATCATCAACACCCCCATTCGTTTCAGGTATTGTATTAGAAGACTGAGAAAGAGATCATGAACGACCTTGCTCTTAATTCGATGACCCTGATTACGACGTGCTAAAGTTACCACGGTTGACATGTAAATTTGTTTACGAGTTATTTTTTTCGCTGTCATCGATACATTTAAATGACTGAACTTGAAAATTCCATATTTGTAAAAGTTTTTAGACCTATCTCTGAAAAAAGTGGGGGGGGGGCTACAGCCCCGCCTAGCCCAATGGCTGCGCGGTCCCTGCTTTCAATCCCATGGCAATGAATCTATACAGCATAGGATATCTCTCAAGTATAAGTTCTTTATTGTTTTGTGCGAGGAATCTTTTATCAAGTGTTGTAGATCCATTTTCAGTTATTCTGCAACTTTTGAAATTTTTGTAAGCTGTATTTACCTGTATTTCCATCAATCCATTCATTACTCTTGATGCTATGAATTTTCAGAAGTTGGAACTTTCTGGCTCATCCATTATATTTGAACTGTAGCTGTTAGAAATTAAACATTCCATATAGGAATGGCAATGCAAAAGCAACAGAAGCACTTTACAGCACTGTACTAGTGATGTTAGCTTCTTTTGATGTCCTTTCAGAAGCAAGATATTCCTATAACACTAATTATGCCGATTGTTTGCTCTTTACATCCTTTCAGCCCTTCGCGAAAGTCTCAAGTGTCTTTAAGACTACGTTCACACGATACCGGCACATTTTGAATACAGTAAAAACCCGCGTATAAGAACCTAGTGATTAAGAACCTACAGGCTGAAAATTCTGACATTAGACCCCCAATATATAAGAACCCATTCAGCCTGAAATTTGAAATAGGTTCTTATTCGTGGAGATCATCAAACTAAATCAAAACTCTAGTTGCTTTGTCATAGAGCTTATACATACTGATTCTGTGATGTGTGCAAATTGCAAAGAGCTTTAAAGATGCTTTGAAAGCTTTTCCTTGCATTCTGTAAAATTTCTGATTCTTCCATGAACTGATGTTTTAATAAGGCCTCATGAACACAGGTGTCTCTCAACTGACAGTGGATAATGGGCTTGAAGTCTCAATCGGAACAAAATAAATACCTGGAAGCCCTGAATGAAATAAGAACCAATTTAAGAACCTGAACAGTCTTATTTCCTACTAAATACTAAGTACATAAGAACCTAATCAGGCTGACTTGCAAAATTGCAGGTTCTTATACGCGGGTTTTTACTGTACGATGAAAAATATGACGGTAGCAAAATTTGAGCCAGCGTACAAGCGATGCCGGAACAGTTTGAAAACGGTACAGAATTTGACGATACGTAACTCATTGCAAGACTTTGATGCCAAAGAAATGTGCCTACACCCTAACAATCGATGGGTTTTGTTCCAAACGCGTCGAAAACTGGTCTGTTTTGATCATTTTCAAGTGTTCAAACGATTCCGTTTCCAAACTCTGCTGGTTAGAGTTACGTGTTCAAAATCTGCTGGCTTAAAATGTGCCGTATTCGTGTGAACGGGGCATATCCGTCACATTTTTTACCGTTTTCAAAATGTGGCGGCATCGTGTGAACACTGTCTTAACTGTCTTCATGGAAGTCAAGATGAAAGGGAATATAGTTTTAAAACGGAATAGCAGTTTTAAGCCTGACATGCCATGAAATGCCAAACTATTGTTCAGTATTAAAGATAGAAACATATTTTGCCTTTTGCTGTATATGGCTCGATCCCAATCCTTTAATTATTGAAGTTGTCTTAGCGAGCCGTATCCTATGAGATACTAATGCTGGGCTCCCGCCAGACGTTCTCGATCACTGCCTGAAGGGTAAAGTAACTTTAACCCTGATCGAAATTAACGTGAAATCTTTCATTCGATACGAATAGGATATCAACGTTATAGAGACAGTGTTTTGATTTTATTCCCGCTAACTTACGCTAAAGTCATTTCGTTAATTTAGAAGAAAGTATTCCCATTAATATTAGAAGAAGCATGATTTATTGCATCCAGTTTAGCTTGATTGAGCGGGAGTTAGCGCTTGTGTGGACCATTTTCTTGAGTTCTAATTCCTTCCTGTTGTTCCTCTATAGAAAAGCTGATTTGGAATGCTCGGATCACAGTGGTGGCATATTGGAATTCTTTGACAAAGATCTTGAGGAACCGATTTGCGCTCATTGTATTATTACCGAGAAACACAAGGGACATGAAATAGTGCCTATCGGTGAACTGGTATGGTCTTGCTTCATTCTTTTTTCTTCTGAAAGGACAACACTAGGGTTGGTATGACTGATGATGAAATAACAGATCATATTGTAATGAATGATGTGTCATCCTTTTTTCGACCCTTTTTCGTGAATTCTTTGCAAAGAATGCGTAATCAGATAGGCGACCAGAGCATAGTGACGTCATCAAAACGCAATGAATCTCTGCCTTCTGACCTCATTTGCAACACAAAGGAGGCTGCTCGGCTCTCTTAAGTTAAGGTTACTGAGGCCAAGTTATTGAGGCTTGACCGAATGCAAAATGATTTGAACTCCAATCTGTTCGATATGAGAGATCATTTCAATTTTGGTCCTCCATTAGCAATAATACGAAGTAAGTAGGCGTCTTGATCAAAAAGCCTACCAGTGCGCTGTAATTTTCTGTAGTTTTCTGTAACTAACGAGGTGGAAGGCCAAGGCAAAAGTAAGGAACGTGTCTACAGCAAGCAAATCAAAGTAACGAATAAATCAACACGTGTACATGAAGTGGTTACGCCCTAGGGGGCCTGGGACCTACTACTCCATTACATCATTACATCGCTTCCCTTTTTTTTAAGGTCCTTTATTTAGCAGCTAGTTTTCTAATAAAGTTCGAGGGCAATGAACTCCCAAACCTTTGTGGCTCTTTTACAATTCTACTGGATCGCCTTAAGGGCTGTTGGTGTTCTTCAGTCTCGTTCTCGTTTATGTCTTTGTTGTTTCCTACTGTGGAGTCTGTTTCGTAACTTATATCGTCCTTGTCGCTTTCTGTTGGTTTCGGTATACGTTTGAAATGTGAGACGTTCCTTGTAACTGTATGGTCATGTTTGTTCTTAGCAGTCACACGTGACTTTGTTCTGTCGGTCACAATGTATGGCGTCTCATTAAATGTCGGTGTCAGTTTATTTCGTCGGTCTTGTTTTACAAGTACATTATCTCCAACTTTCAAGTCACTTGCTTTTGCTCTCCTCTTTCCGTCTGCGTACTGTTTATTGTATCTTTGACTGGAAAGTTCATTCTCTCTCGCCTCCTTGTGTCTGTCAATAACAACATTCTTCTTCAATGAAGGCAATGTCCCTTGGACTACTCTGTTGAACAAAAGCTCTGCAGGAGATACTTTCGTAGTACTGTGAGGAGTGGTTCGGTACTGCAGTAAAAAGCGATTAATCTCTTGCTGCCACACCTTTCCTTCAATCGTAGCAGTCTTTAATGCTTTTCCCAATGGCTGATTGAACCTTTCAACCTCTGCATTCCCTTGGGGCCATTTCGGAGTGGACGGATTCTTGTTGATTCCGAGGGCAGTTAAATATCGTTGATAGTCATCACCGTTGAACGGAGGACCATTATCAGATGTCATCGTCTCTGGTATGCCATGTGTGGCAAACATCTTATCAAGCTTCGGTATGACACTTGCAGCTTTAGTAGAACGAACGATTTCTACCTCGGGATATCGAGAATATCTGTCTATCACCACGAGTAGGTACTCTCCTGATGGCAAAGGTCCGTAGAAGTCTGCATGAATTTTCTGCCACGGGCCATCGGGCATGTCTGTCATCTGCAGGGGCTCTGGGGGGTTTGGTCTCCCAGTAGCTTGACAGGGTAAACAATGGTCAATGGTATCTTTTACCATTTTGTCTATGTCCGGGAACCAGACATTTTCTCTCAACAGCGATTTCGTCTTGGCTAGGCCTTGGTGTGTGGCGTGTGCGAGGTCAACTGCTTTCTTTTGGAGTGATTTCGGTATCACAATTCTGGTTCCGCGTAAAATCAGGTTGTGAGCTCCTATTGTTAGCTCATCACGCACTGACTTGAATGGTTTTACTACATCACAGTCCCAACGATTCAGTCTGATAGCGGCACGTAAACCTTGCAGTGTCTTGTCACTGTCCGTTGCATTCTTTATCTCTGCAATCGTCATTGTTTTTGGAACTGCTGATCTGGTGAGTAAGTTGATGTATTGCTCAGTCATCTTTTCTTGTCGGGAAGCACTTTCCTTTGTTGGATGACGTGATAGAAAGTCGGCGGGGTTGTCTACACCAGGCTTATACTGTACGGTAAACCGGTAGGGCTGTAGACGTAATACCCATCTTTCGATGTGAGCGGATGGCTTCGACTTAGGGTTGCCATAGATAACTTCCAATGGCTTATGGTCGGTTACTAGTTGAAACGGTTTTCCATAGATAAACAAGTGGAAATGTTCAACTGCCCAAACTATACTCAGTGCCTCCTTTTCTGTCTGCGAATAACGCTTTTCAACTGGAGACAATGCTCTGCTGGCATAAGCAACAATGCGGCAGTCATCATGATTGGGCTTTTTCTGGGCAAGGATTGCCGATATACCAACGGGACTAGCATCAACTGTGATAACAGTATCCTTTTTCGTGTCAAAATAGGCCATCACTGGTACAGACGTAAGAGCATTCTTCAGCTTTTGAAAAGCTTGCTGGTGTTCAGCCTGCCATTGAAAATGAGCGTTTTTCTTGGTCAGTTCTCTCAATGGAGTGCTGATAGTAGCATAATCTGGAATGTATTTACAGTTGTAATTAGCCATTCCCAAAAAGCTTCGTACTTCATGCACATTTTTGGGCACTTGTGCATCTTGAAGATCTTGAACGTGTTTAGGATCTGGGCGTGTACCAGTAGCTGAGAAAATCTGACCAAAGAAGGACAATGATGTTGATAAGAACTTGCACTTAGATGCATTAAGGGTGAGACCTTTATCTGATAGCCTTTGAAGACAGTCATTGAGTGCCTTGTCATGCTCCTGACGATTTACACCAAACACGATAATGTCATCGGCTATATTGCAAACACCTGGAATTCCTTCAAGAGCAGTTTGCAGAGCATTTTGAAAAATTTCTGCGGCAGCGTTGGTACCATAATTCAATCTTTTATAGCGAAACAGTCCAACATGAGTACTGAAAGTTGTAATGTATCGACTGTCCTCGTGCAACTCCAGCTGGTGATATGCTTGAGACATGTCGAGCTTCGAGAATACTGTTGCTCCAGTTAACTTTAAATTAACATCATCTACCGTAGGAATGAGATGCCTTATTCTCTGAATGGCCTGATTTGGTTTCCTCATGTCTACACAAATGCGTACGTCATCATCTTTCTTAGGCACGGCAACGATTGGGCTGATCCATGGTGTAGCTTGTGTACCGGGCACTTTTTCAATAATGTCATCTTTCTCAAGGTTTTCAATGGCACGCTTCACTTTTTCACGAATGTGGAACGGTATGCGCCTCTGCGGCTCCGCAACTGGAATAACATTCTCATCGATATTCAGTTTCACGGCATTATCTTTCAGTTTTCCTAACCCTTTGAACACAGCAGAGTGCTTTTCAAGAACTTTATTCAGCTTTCCATCATTCGTCACGGGTGTTGAAGGCTTAATACGCGATGAAATCTTGTTCAAATGCAATGTCACTAATCCTAATTCTTGCGCTGTGTCTGCACTAATCAAATTTCCAGACGTATTGTTATTGACAACATAAAATGTCGCAACTGCATACCGTTTTCGCGTTTCAATTACTGCATCAAATTTTCCAATAAATTTAACTGGTTTGTCAGTGTCATAGGCAAAAGCACGAGTTTTGGTATTTTCCAGCTCAATTTCAGGTAATTTTGCAAATGTTTCTTTATCTATCACATTTATGGAAGCTCCAGTATCAACCATGGCACTGAAAGAATGACCCAGAACTTCGACTCTTGTGTAGGGCCTACGCTTTTCCGTTGTTTTGACTGGATATAAATATTCCCCTTCTGACTCGGAATCTGAGTGGGCAAGTGGGCGAATATTTTTGTTTCCCTTGTTGTGCTTGTTTGACCTTTTCTTGGGATTTTCCCCTGTTTTGGTTGCTTTCGAAAGACAGGATCGAGCAAAATGGTTGAGTTTCCCACATTTATTGCATTCCTTCCCTTTCGCAGGACAAACAGTGCCTTGGTGAGAGGCTTTTCCACAATTCCGGCATTTCTGTGTGGATTTTGCAGCAACAATCTGATTCGTTTCCTCTGCTCGTCGCTCGGATTTTTGTGACTCAATTTCCTTGGATTGAAATTGGCTAATTTCATCCCTTCTACCATCTAACAGCATGGCTTTCAGGTCATATTTGGGGTCACGAAGTGCTTGCTTCCGTATGCGAGAGGAAGTTCCCCCAATAATGATTTGCTCTTCTAGCTCAAACGCAAGATTATCTCCAAATTCACAAGGTACAGCCAGTGTTCTCAATCGAGTATGGTACTGATCCAACGTCTCGTTAGGCTCTTGGTGGGCCTGTCGAAAACAGTAGACGTCATATCTGCGATTCTTCTGAGGCTCGAAGTACTCAGTGAGCTTTTTCTTGGCTGTATCATAATCATCGGCTTCTCCTGTTGCTTCGAGTTGTCCAAAAATCTCTCTCACTCGGGAGCCAGCCTGGTAGAGTAACAGAGCACGCTTACGAGTCTTGTCTGTGATTCCAGCAGCGACAGTAAACATTTCGAAATCGGCGAGCCATTTCTTCCACAGTGTAGCAAGACTTGCACCCACATCTCCACTGTCTGGATTGAATTCAGGGACAGGTTGGAGTGAAATAGCATTCGACATACTTGTTTGTGAGTTTTCTACTCGTCGCCAGTGTAATTTTCTGTAGTTTTCTGTAACTAACGAGGTGGAAGGCCAAGGCAAAAGTAAGGAACGTGTCTACAGCAAGCAAATCAAAGTAACGAATAAATCAACACGTGTACATGAAGTGGTTACGCCCTAGGGGGCCTGGGACCTACTACTCCATTACATCATTACATGCGCCAAAAAACTTTCCACTTTTCAGCAGGCTACGGCAAATGATACACTAGACCGATATTCAAGATTTATAACTTATACCTTATTCACTCTTCCTAGTTAAGCCAGCTCAAATTAAGCCACGTTATAAAATGTAGCGTTCTAATTGGTCAATAAAGCACAGAAAATTATTTTGATTTACTGAAATTTAACTTTGTTCAGATAATGTTGGTTTAACTGTATCTGTGTGAATGCGGTTTGTGTGAATGGTTCAGGGACTCCATGTTTTTCCTACATTTGTTTGTTTTCTGTTTTAGGACTATCAACGAGTTTTCTTCCTTCAAAGCGATCAAAACTATCGATCAAATTTTCTAAAGAGTCAGTAGGATTGGAAAGAGAGAAAACTTTCTTGGTGCTTTGGGGATTTGTACATCGATAAGTGTAATCTGCTGGACAACCATTTGTTCAACGACTGGCCTGCTGCGAAATTATATAGCAGTTGCAATAAAAGTACCGTGCCAAGCTGTGTTGCATGTCAAAAATTCAACAAAACTATACGATTGTTTAGGCTCATGATGCCTCCCTGTTTGTCTTTTTAACCCCCTTGACACAGGAGCGCAACCTGCTCTAAAGTACAAATAGAACGAAATAAACGCTCGTGGATCAGTTTACAATTATTCGATTTCTAAATCCCAAATCATTTCGAAAAATTTCGCTTTTTGTCCATTCATATCAAATCTTTAGAAAATTTGACCGTTGTTTTTATCGTTTTCATTGTGTTTCGAAAACGAAAATTTTAAGAAACTCGCTTACAGCTGTAAAACAGAAAACAAAAAAGTTTGTACAAAATCCTAGAATCTAATGCAGGCCTAGGTCCAGTGTACGATTTATTGTTGCCTGTCATAAGTGTTTTTGTGCACCCTGCACATATTAGCTAAATTATCTAAGATTACTTATAACTATTAAGTACAATAGACAGTGTTTTTATGATTCAAATGAAATGGTTATATTCTTTCCACGGTCAATTAAATGAGTCATTTTCTGTCAACTGATATTTGACCCGACTAGTAAAGTATATACCTCTTTTAATAGGACACAGATATAAAAGAGGAGCTGGGAACTTCGCTTTTGTCTGCAAAGAATATATTGTCATGCTTGAAGGCTTCTGAAAAGGTAGTTTACATATCTTACAGTAGAAGGTATTTTTGATTGCCTGAAAACTCTCTGTTACAGCACAGGGCAAAAATACCTGGTTTTTTTTATATTCCAGCGTTTTTGGTCCACCCCGTTGATATGGTAAATTGGCAAATCATATGTTGACTCATTTTACCCTGGAGGTTGTAGTTCCCATGCTCTTAGCTTATTTCGACAAAGAATGCAGCATTTATTTTGCATGATTTAGCTTGTGAGGCATAGGCAAATATTTAAGATAATTCAAATGTAAACAATACTATATTAGCTAAGAATTCATTAAAACATGACAAAGTTCTTTGAAACCAAGTAGCCCAGAAAGCTTAAAGGCGCTCAAGATTGTTTTACAATTGTCGATCGGCAATATCAGAAAGATTTTCGTCTTATTTTTCAAAATGTAGGTGTTCGTTTAATGTTATAGCCCCATGCCCGAAAAAGGAACAGACCCAAAGTTTCCTATCTTTTACGATTGCTCGGATGTAAGTTGATTTTAGATAGTCACTTTTTGGTAGCCTGGGTGAAGTCACAATTCAGACTGCAAGAAACCTAAAACGTTGATGTTTAAAGATTTGTTTCGAGTCTGGCGACGAAGCCCATTTAAGAGCTACGCTGATTTAAGCTATGTCCAAGCAGAATCAAAGATGCAATCAACCCAATGTGTCAAATTAACAATTGGCATAGAAGAAACGGAACACTTCTTGCTGCTTTACGATTCTTTTTGAGAGCATTAACGACGCAATCTTCTTGCTGGTATCAATCATGTACTCGAAGCTTACGGATACTCTGAGGCTCCTGAAAATAGTATTTTGCAACTTCTCCTACCGGGTGTCTCAAAAAAAGTACCGTACCCCCTTTTGACTGGAAATAAGAACGAAACAATAAGATATTATAACTCACGGAGTGAACAGCTAAATTTATCAATCTTCAACTTAGAATCACACACCTTGCATTTAAAAATCGTCTGCCAAACATTGTAGATACAAGCTTGTAAAGTCAAAATTTACAGTGCACCCGAAACCAGAGGTTTTGTAAAAGGGCCTAGCCCTGGTTTGATATCACAGGCATATTGCAAACGAATTCGAACTTTGACCTGTAGCTTTTTCTCTTGAAAAGAATTATACCTTGAAATGCTTCAATTGTTCTACAGAAAATTATTCCTTCGCGTAATCAATCTGTGCATTGCATTCCATCCCAAGTGTCAAAGAAGAAGAAAAGAGCACATGCACGTTCATTTTGGAGATGTGGCACGTCTCTTGAGCCTGATTCACACTGGGTCGTTAGGGTCGTTGGGGTCGTGCAGAAGACCCAACAGACAAGACGCAGGGTTTTGAGTCCTTTGTCTTTTGGGCTTTCTGCGCGATCTTAACGACCTTAATACCTAGTGTAAATCAGGCCTTTCCGTATCTTTATTATATTTCTTTAATCAGGGCGATGTCTGCTAGTCTTATTATTCTTTTCAAAGGCAAGTTAAAGTTTACAGGTGCTTTGGAAAATATTCATGATACAAATCATGGCTAGGCACTTTCTCAAAACCTCTGGTTTCAGGGGCACTGTAAAATTTGACTTTGCAAGCTTGTATCTCCGGTGTTTGGTGGACGATTTCTAAATGCAAGGTGTGTGAATCTAAGTTGAAGACTGATAAACTTACCTGTCGACTCTTAGAGTAATAATATCTTATCGTTTCGTTCCTATTTCCAGCCAAAAGGGGGTACTTTTTTTGAGACACCCGGTATATGGATATAAAAATTTGCGCATGCAAGCCAACATATTAATCTTGCATTGAGATGGAAATAATCAAGCATGTCAAAAGTCATGCTGCAGACCGGTTTCGCCCATTATTAAATCTTGAATGCAACGATGAACTGATTTCAAACAGAACGCACTGACTGAAGATTAATCTTGTCTCATCCCTCCATAAAACATCCAAACTCCTTCAGAATATGTTCGCTTTAGTAGTTTCCTTGGTTGCAATCATGTGATATCTTAAGGAAGCTTCTAACCAAATACTCGACTTTGCAGATTACGACGGTTGGTTCTAAACTAAAGGCTACACTTGCAATTATTGTATTTGTTTGCCAGCCACCGTCCCTTGTACATTTCTTTTCTGTTTGTCTTTGAGAATTCCGTTGTTTGTAAATGAAGTTACATGTAGTTTTACGTAGCTTTAATTGTCTCCAGAATAGCCTAAGATGGACATAGTATTTCGCTCCCTGTAGCACCGTTTCTGTAGTATTGCAGTGTAGTTTGTAAGTATGGTAATTAGTAAAGTGTTCTTAGATAATTAGTGGAATCATCGATTGCGCAAAAATTGTACATTTTACTGTATTTATAACACACACCCATACGAAAGACTTGATCTACCTATTCTCGCCTGTTGTTAATTTCAATATCTTCACAGGTGATTTCGCATGCGATGCCAGAGTTGACGATGATTGCAAACCAGTTTTGTCAAGATGTCCGAACCTACTTTAATGATTTACACACATCATTGCAAATAAGGTGAGATTACTTTTGAACGCTAATTACTGTTGAAGAATGGTTTGATTTTTCTTTCAACTTTGGACAAAACCGGATGCCCCAAAAATTTTTCCCGGTTTGAGGTATTACTTCAGTAAAAGTGCTTGTTATAACAAAAATCGTTGTGTTTGTTTAATTTCTGTATCTTCACGTATTGATTTTCTACCAATGACTTCCTGAAGAACAGAATACTTGTAAAGTTCATGAAAGAGCTAATAACACTTTGTCAATTAATTCGTCGAGCCTGTAGCTCAAAAGTCAAAGAAATCGATCTTTTCTGACAAATTTCATCTGTGCAGAGTTGAGCACCAAAGAGGACCCAAGAAAGACGTTATTTGTGTCTGTTTTGTCTTTAGAATGTAAGATTTTGCTTGATGTTCGAACAAACAGTTATACTTCCTTAGACGAGATCTTTTTGTCTTTGCAAGTTTGAACATGAGCTACAGGACACGAACTGAGTCGATTGGGCCTAAGCTGGGGGTACTCTTGTAGTGATTTGGCCGACGTAGTTAATTTAGTTTGCAATTAAAATGTAATGATGTAATGAATACTTACTTGTGTTCGTCTCTGTCGTATCCTAACCTTGTAATTCCTGCCAAATACAGGAAGTGCCGGAGCTCGATTCCCTATTCCACGACAAAACATGGCGATCATTTTGCAAAATGTGTTTTTGGGCCTCCGCACTCACCTTTTCAAAACTATGTGCAAGTCTACGCTCCTCCACACGCACCTTTTAAAAAATACGCACCTTTGAAAAGGTGAGTGCGGAGGCGCGAAAACACATTTTGCAAAATCGTCGCCATGTTTTGTCGTGGAAGGGGAATCGAGCTCCGGTTCTTGCTGTATTTGGCAGGAATTGCAAGGTAAGGATACGACAGAGACGAACACTAGTAAGTATTCTTTACATCATTACATTTTAATTGCAAACTGAATTAACAACGTCGGCCAAATCACTACGAGAGTACCCCAGCTTAGGCCCAATCGACTCAGTTCGTGTCCTGTAGTTCATGGTTTGAATACCAATCTATGAAACTGTCAACCGTTTGTTTGCTCTTGGTAGACACTTAAGTACTGTCTGAACATCGGAAAGGCTTTGAAATCTTTGTTTTACAATTTTTACGATGACACAGGTAGTAAGCAGGAAGATTTTTATGAAACCTTCAAGAAATTCGTAAGAAACGTGGTACTCAAAATTTGATAATTTTAAGAAACTTCAGGTATTGGCCCAAATTCTTAGTTTTCACAAGAAAAAATCATGTGAATTGATAAAATTAAATGGCTTATTTGTCAAATCCACAGTGTTCTTTGTCTAGCATTTCCTTGCAATCAGTTGTTAATAGACTTTCAAAAACATTTGGTTGAGCTATTAAGTCTGCATGTTCTCGAACTCAATATTTTGTAATTTAGAATATTGAGCCTACAATGCATGCGAAATTCAACAAATTTTCATCAGCACTAGTTGCCTTTTAGTTTTCGAGTGCCTGATGAAAGAATCTGTGACAGACTTCTTACTTTGTACCTTGTCATCCTGCCTTCATCTAACCGTACACTATGTATGATGATATCAAGTCGAATTTGGTCGTTGATTTCTTTTTAATCCACATTTTGATTCTTTCCGTTGTAATTTCAACAGGGAATCAGAAATATTAGAAGAAGCAGCTGAAAGTTTTGCAGAGAATTGCAGTCTCTCCGGAATGGTAACCTCTTTTATCTTTTCAAAGAAACTTCTGTCATCATTTCATTCATTAGACTGTAGATTTAAACAACAGACCATGGTGGCTCATAGTTGGAACTTTTCGCCTGATAGTCATCAGATGATGAAAAATTACACCAACATAGCTTGAAAGCTGTCTGGTTGGTTTATGTAAATCAGCATCGTATCACGAGTAATCTGCACCGAAGAGCATGGCTCGATTAACATTTCTGTGGCATTATAGATATTTCTATGACAGAAAGCATCGTTCGTTTTTGCAATTTTTGCTCAGCAAAGCGCTGCATTGCCTTTTGACTCATTTTTTCAAGTAAGCGTATTAAAAACTGTAGACTCAATTTAGCTTAGAAAGCGTGCTACCTTGATAAAAGAAGCCAATAATCTTTTATAGTTTGCAACTTAATTTTCGAAGGTCACTAATTTGACCACAATATAGAACTGACGAACGTATGGACGCTTTCTCGAGTTAGATTTCTATTAATATTTTCTTGTTTGATATCTTACTAGGTACTTTGGGAGCCCTTTTCAACAAACAATGATATTTCTGTGTTCAAAAGTTTAAAGATTTAAGAAACTCAAACGGAACATTTGGACGTAAGAATGCCATATAAGTGAAAGAAACCAACTGCCAGTCCCAGACGTTTCTTATGAAAATATTGCTATAGTGGTATTTTACATGAAGCTAAAGTAATGGCTCAATATCTTTTTCGTTTATAGCTATTGGATTGCATTCAGAAACAGAAAACTGTGGAAGCTCTCATTAGAGGTTCGTTATTGATCTGTAGGATTTTTAGTTGCAGTTAAGCCCCACGTATAAGAACCTAGTGATTAAGAACCTACAAGCTGAAATTCTGAAATTAGATCCCCATTATATAAGATCCCATTCAGCCTTAAATTTGAAATATGTTCGTATTTGTAGACATCGTTGAATTAGATGAAGACTCCAGTTGCTTCATCTTTGAACCCATACAGACTGGTAATACCACATGTGCACATTGCAAAGAACTCTAAAAATGCTTTGAAAGCTTTTCATTGTATTCTTTAACATTTCTGATCCTTCCGCAAACTTTTGTTGTGAATAAGACCTCATAAACTCAGGTGCTGTGAGCTGGCGGTAAATAATAGGCTTGAAGGTTTAATCTGAACAAGAGAAATACGTGCAAGTCCTGAACGAAATAAGAGCGAATTTAAGAACGTGAACAGCCTCATTTCCCACTAAATACCCAATATACAAAACCTAGGCAGACTTTGCAAAGTTGTAGGCTCTTATCCGCGGGATTTTACTGTAGTATACGAAAGAGTCTGAATTTGAACGATGTATATTTTTGAACATTTTATTCGAAACATTTGAGCTGCGTTGGAGCTTCTATCGCTTTTGCCCGAGGAGTGGGGGAGGAGGCTAATTGACTTTCAGTTGCACGGGGGTGTGCACTCCAAGAAGTAATTTTGAGTGCATATGACGTCAGCAAAATGTACTAGGTACCCCATCCGGGCCCTATCGTCCTCGTTCGAAATTCTACATAACGTATCAAAATATCGTTCGATTCAGGTCTTTTGATTTTTGGATTGACTGAATGACTGATTGCATGATTGATCAACTGATTGGCATATGAAATTTTCATACCTCGTCTGCATTCTGAACGTCAATGTTTTTCTTAGCAAGCTTGTGCACTTCACTTCTTTCCGTGGAATCAATTAGGCCCGTTTTATAAGTTGTACTGCGCCGCGCCGAACCATAGAAATTTGAGTTCGACTGAGGTTCGACTTGGAGCGACTCCTCTGTTTTATAAGAACAAAACTTTTGTCGTGCTGTGCCGTGCCAAACCATAATGACGAATGTGCACAATACTGACTATGGAAAATTTTCTTTTTAATTTCATGCATTTGAATACATTCGTTCATTAAATGAAAAATTCGATATGAGGATGAACGTTTACTTCTTCGTCACTCCATAAGGTATTCACATTATTGAAATAATCATAGTTCTTTCATGCAGGTGTGAGTATGGTGCGGCACGGCGCGACTGAAATTTTTTTATAAGTCGCACCGGGTCGACCCAGTCGAGAGGCCTTTGGCATATGGCTCGACTTGGTCGAACCAAATCTCAGGTTGGTTTTATAAAGGTCGCGCCGTGCGGAACCAGGCAAAATTGATCGAAGTTCACTAGATTCGGCACTGCACGGCGCAACATATAAAACGGGCCTTAGTTGATAAAGTTTTCATCTCATACACGTTTTAGTCCAGTAAACGAAAGGCAAATTTTAGTCGAACCTAGAACAAATTGCAACGGAATTTTTTTTCATGGTAAACCATTTTACATCTGCTACTAAATAGCATATCAAGCATTGGAAGACCATGAAATTAGATGTATTTACCGGGTAATCCACGTCGCTCCATCTTTTACGATATAGTTTTGAAGAGGAACCAAAGCTTGTCCATTTCACAAATTTGTATTGAAATTGCCCAACGTATAAAATGCGGACCACTGAAAAGTTGGACCTTTGGTGTTGTTCTTCTGTAAAGATTTCGAAACAAATTGCATTTCGAACGAACATAATGCAGAGATCTCAATAGACCTTTTAGCTGTTCTGAAAAAGAATCTCAATCGAACGATACTTTGCTACATTTTGTAGAATTTTCGAATGTGCACAATTGTGATAGAAGCTCTAAC
The DNA here is from genome assembly GCA_964020215.1 of Aurelia sp. 3 sensu Dawson et al. (2005). NCBI lineage: Eukaryota > Metazoa > Cnidaria > Scyphozoa > Semaeostomeae > Ulmaridae > Aurelia > Aurelia sp. 3 sensu Dawson et al. (2005). Next base: position 8,099,612 of record OZ026587.1, read on the forward strand.
GCCACTCGATCGAATCTCGTGTATAAATATGTATAAAAATAACGCTCGATCCAAGCTCTTTTGCTGAATAGCTAAAAGGTCCATTGTTTGGCTTGTTCTAGACGTTTTGGAAATCAAATAGCAATCCTGAAACTAGCAATTCTCTCAAATAGAATTTTTGTTATAATTCTTCGTTTCAATCTCGATCTACTGGACTTAGGTGAAGAAGCCACACCAACGAATTATTCAAGGGGAAAATGCTGCTGCAAAGGCTTGGATTGATTTGATGGGGAACGGGGACGGATCCAGCCTGAAGTTGAAGGAGGGGCAGCTGGCAGAGAGGGCGCCCAAATTTCGGCAGAAAGTAGGCGCCCCGAAGGTGCTCGAAAGTGTCGGACTTCTGATTGAGAAAATTCATTAGTTTTCTACTAAAGAAATGTCTTGATTTGCATTTTTGCTCCACATTTAAGAGACTGCCTACCAACCCCTGTAAATTTCATCTGAGAGCGTAGCTTGCGAGGAGACCCATTATTCAAAAGAAGAGAGGGTCCAAAACAAAGAGCAAACGATTGCTATTACGGTTTCCAGATTTCTGGAACTTGATTTATGTGACCTGTGTTGAGACACATTTCGCACATTCTTTGAATAGGGGATTAAAATGATTTACACTAATTATTCGGGCGACCGTAGCAAGTTAGTTCTCCTTGTATCATAGACTCTTTCTTCTTTTGATTAACGGATTTGTTCATAGGCCATTGAAAGCACGTTTCCTCCCGATTTAAAGCCAAAAACCACTTACTCATGTAATTTGCACTGTTAACGTACCCCAACGGCAAAGGCTAACCCTAAAAGAATAATATCTTTCACTTATGAAAGCTAACAAGCCAATTTTTTTTCTGAATTTTAAAGAACAGTAGGTCCACTCATCACATGTTCCAGTAGTCCACACTTTATATGATACCGGATTTCAATATCGTTTTATGAAATTGACGCGTTTTGTTTCCGCTTCGCAACTGTCACATGGAACAGAGAGGATTAGTCTTTAAAAATATGTCGAATTTGGTGGTCTCCCGATGCTCTGATTTTCTTAGACTTTTAGTATGTTAACTAGCACTGTTTAAGCTATTAGACCCCGGAAAAATCATTTCTGCTGCACTTTGTTCTAGGTCAAGCCCTAGATTTACTGGACTATTTTTGTTATGGCAAATGCAGATTATCTGATATTGAAATCAGAAAATATTTCGATCAGAGCAAAAGTTATAAAAGCAATATAACCACGCAACTCGCTTCACAATTTTGATCAATGTCGCAAACATTTCGCATCTTTTTGTAGGCTTGTATGCTTATACCTCAAAATCTATCCAATATTCATATGATGCTATTTTCTTTGTAGAATGCGAATTTCTCAGCCTGCAACCACAATCTTTACGACTAAAAATTAAAGAGGTATACTTTTGTTTTTACTTGTCGATGAAGACGTTGATTTAATTGTAAGTTGAAGAGAATTGTATACCTTAAATCTATGTCTCGAGATGACACTATGGAATGTGGCTTGTGGAGACGCAACAAGAAAAATGCATGTTCAGACTGGTTGCTTCGTAACTTTCGAATCGAATCCTGTTGTTAATTATGACCCAATCTTTTGGATAGCAATGAAAAATTTTGGCCTCAACTAATCAGCACTTTTGTTTACATCTGCGAGATTAACCAATCACACTACGTAATTGGCAGCATAGTTATTGTAAAATTGCATGTGCCCTGTGTGTCGTTGTATAGTTGTGTGTAACTGTGTCGGTTGTAGGCAAGCTTTGCATTAAGAACCTACGTATAAGAACCTAGCGACTCAGCACCTACAGGCTGAAATTAGGCCCCCTTTACGTAAGAACCCATTCAGCCTGAAATTTGAAATAGGTTCTTATTTTTAGAGATCATCAAATTAAATTATAACTTCAGCTGCTTTGTCATTGACCAATGCAAACTGATAATAACATATCTGCATGTTGCAAATAGCCCTAAAAATTCATTATTTTTTTATCAATAAAAAACAACAATATTAAACTACACAACTACAATCACATTAAACTATGACATTCATGGCAAGGAAAGACACGAGGTCATCGTGTCCTCACCATGAATGCCATTTACAATGCAACTGAAAGTTACCAAGTCAGCCTGGCTGGGATTCAGGATTCAGTGACTAGGATTCAGTAATTAATGGCCTGCTCAGTATTTCAAGTACTTCTGTTTCAAATGGCTCTTTGAGAGCTTTTCATTTGATTGTATAAAGTTTTTGATTATTCCACACTTCTGTTGTGAAAAAGACGTTAGGAACTCAGGTTTTGTGAACTGGCACTAAATAATAGGCTTGAAATTTTAGTGTGAACAAAAGAAACACATGAAAACCCTGAACAAAATAATAACCGATTTAGAAACCTGAACAGCCGCATTTCTTATTGAATATCCCATATATAAGAACCTAGTCAGGCTGACTTGCAAAGTTGCAGGTTCTTTTACGCGTGTTTTCACTGTATTGTCAATATCATGAGCATATAAATACACTATGTAATCAAACATCACATGGCGCACTGTAATCTGTGTTTATGACAAAGCTTCTGTCGTTAATTTGCCCCCCCTCTCCCTGCAAAAGTTGTCTTTGGGCTTCATGACCCAATAGGTTGTCGTATCTTTTCCAAATAAGAGTCGGTCTCAGTAGATTAAATTTTCACAAATTCAAGCATGATTTTTAGGGATACCGTGAACCCTTTGTATCCAACAAACGATGGCATTGAGGATACGCAACAATTTTTGTTACTTTGCCCGTCATTTGACATTTTACGACGAGATCTTCATGCTGGAATTTCAAATTTACTGCGACCATTTGCCTAAATCGACAACATTTCAAATAACACTCTGATACAACTCTTATTTTACTGCGATAAAGGCCTTTCAGATAATATTGATAAAAATATACTCCAATTGACCCTAAATTTATCAATAGAACTTGTCGGTTCTGTTAAGATAATTTCAGGCTTTGGTATACAATTACTAGATACTAAGTACTGCCCCTCTTTATCTTGTCTTCTTAAAATGTTTTGTAATCTTGTTTCACATTGAATGTATGGCGACTTTAGTGTGATTGACAACCCATCCAGGCAAACTCAAAAATTCAAATCCGTGATATTGCAACACCTAAGGTGCCGTGTTATTGAGTGGTGAAGACTCTGGGGAGACGGACAGTAGGGGCGACAGTAGTTGTCGGTGTTGTTCTCTCGGCCGGGGCCTCTACAGTTCAGCATTGTCATCTGTGCTGGCCTGACTTCCAATTTGAAACAGATCCTAGTATGTATACTTATTTAATCGTATTTAATCGTTTATGTGTAGCTCATTGTAACTGTCCATTTCTTTTGTTTCCACTTTCATTTGTTTGTATTTGTTAGTAAGTTGGTTCGTTTTATGTACCGGGTGGGCCAGAAAAAAGTTCCCACTTTCGAAATTTTTTTTTATGCAATATAAAAGGTTACAATGATTTCTACATCTAACTATACGTTCCTAATTACTATACAACACTACAGGTACGATACCATGGGGAGCGAAAGACAATGACTACCCCATGGCCAATATAAGAAGACATGCAGCGTTCAGCTAACTGCGACTACACTACAAACGATTGAAAGCTAGGTGGATAATGTACTAGATTCTGTTCCACACCAGACGTCAGGTCAAGGCTGCGACGACTGGAAATGATGTCGCAAGCACAGGTCATTTCGGCTCATTTGTTGCAGTAGATAAAGGGCCCGACGTCTGATGTGGAAAAGAATTTACAATTACAAATAACGTGTTATACGTTAAGGGACTTGGTGGTTGCATAGTTCTCAGGTTGCAAGAATCTCAATCAAACCGACCAGTTTCATGGATAAAACTTAAAGTTAATTCTAGTATGCTTCTATTCAAGTTATTAGAAAGGTCGTTATCGCCATATAACAAGAGCTGGGTCAAAGCATCATTTGAGGGATCGGCAATTTGTACGACTGGTCGTAATAATTCAGCAATTTCAGCGAGAAGATCTTGTCGTTGAACATCAAATGAAGGGCAGAGCAACAAAAAGTGCTCCGTATACTCAATCCCATCGCTTGTTGGGCACATTGGGTTTACGGTATCCCTAAAATTATGCTTGAATTTGTGGAAATTCAATTTGCTGAGACCAACCCTGAGTTGAGTAAGATAGGATAATCCTTTTGGATCGTGAATTCCAAAGACAGATTTCGCAGGGGGGCGGATTATCGACAAAAGCTTTTTCTTGAAAACAGCAACAGAAGGTGCATGTCTTAATTCAGGCTCAAGCTTATTCCATTCAGATAAACAGTTAGGATAGAAGCTAGACTTGAATTTTTCTGTCCTCGCCTTTAATCTCCCAATGACATCCTGGTTACGAAGACGGTACTGTGACTTGTGAAGAGGGGGAATTGGATCTACTGTATACACAGGGCTAAGATTGTTTACAAACTTATAGAACAAAGTGAGCGGTCTACTCCATCTTCGGGAACTTAGTGACTCCCAACCAAGGTCTGTGTACAGCTTCTCTCGAGATGTTCCCCTCCATGTTCCTGTTACAGCCAAAGCAGCAGAACACTGAACAGACTCCAGCTTTTCCATTAAATTTGGTAAAACGAAATTTCCACTAAAGTCACATACTTTACCGGGAATATGATAAATAACATCGCCATAGTCTATGTGGGGTCGAGCATAGAGCTTACATATTTCGTTTAGAGTATGCCTGGGCAGGTATTTGGAGAGATATTTCAGCAAACCAATACCCTTCCTTGTCTTAGAGATAGCTGACTTGATGTTTGCTGAGAAGGATAGTTTTGAGTCCAGGATAATTCCTAAATGTTTTTACTCATCTACTTCCTTCACAGGTATGTCATTAAAAAGGATCACAGGATGATCAATTTCAGATTTCTTCATCGAAAATTTTAATTCAACGGCTTGTTTTTGTGGATCAGGATTAAATGACATCCTCCAAGTGTAAGCCCACTGACTTATCAAGTCCAAGTCATGGTTCATATCATTGGCTGCTGTATTTGGGTCTTCTACCACTGTGAACAATGATGTATCATCAGCAAATAACTTAACATTGCACTTCAGGCCTACGGCTAGATCATTTATATAAACAAGGAAAAATAATGGTCCCAGAATAGAGCCCTGAGGCACCCCTGCTGAAATATCTCCCCAAGTAGAACTCTGTCCATTCAGCACAGTCCTCTGCTTTCGATCCTTAAGAAAATTTTGGATTAGAAGAAGAAGTTGTCCTGATACACCACATCGTTTTAATTTATAGATTAGACCATCGTGCCACACCCTATCAAACGCTTTAGAAATGTCAAGATACGCAGAACGGACATCAAGGGGAGGATTACAGTCTAAAGCTTTAAATATGGTTTGTGTTATGGAGAGTAACTGGTTGACTGTCGAGTCTCCTGGACGAAAACCTGATTGATTTGAGTTAAGCAGCTCATGTGATTCTAGGTGCGAGTATAGGGAATTGTATATTAGTTTTTCAAGTATTTTCCCAAAAATTGGTAACAGAGAAATAGGACGGTAATTCCCTTTCAGATTTTTCTCATTTTTCTTATGAACCGGCACTACATTTGCATATTTCCATATTTCAGGAAATAAGCCACGCCTCAAACAATTTGTGAAAATTATTTTAAGTGGAAGAACTAATGAGACATCGCTGAACTTTATCATCCTCACAGATATTTCATCCCAGCCATGTGCTTTATTTGGGTTAAGTGATCTTATGATGTTAAGTATATTTTCCTCACAGATGGCAAAGTCACTTATCAGAGTGGTAGTTACTGGAGTATCTTGTGGAATTTCACTACCTGTGTCGATGGTCGTGCATTGAAGTATAAAATAGTCATTAAAAATCTGAGCCTTTTCGGTCAAGTCCGTCACAAACAGTCCATTTTCTAGAAGAGGTGGGATCATGGGAATCTTAACTTTGTTTAGAACGGTGTTTATCAAAGTCCAATAGTTTTTGCTGCTGGTCCCAGGATGAGCCAGAGTTTTCCCTGCCTTAAGGAAATAATTCTTCTTGGCTTCTTCAATCAGTCTCGCGCCTTCAGATATCATCTTTTGTATACCTTCAAGCTTATTGACTGGCCTACCATTCCTCACGAAACTTTTATATGCACGATTTTTTTTCCTGAGAAAGTTTTTGATGGCTTGTGTTATCCAGGGTGCTTCGCGAGGCCTAATTGTTTTTACTTTATTTGGAATGAAGTTAGAATAAATATTCAAAAGGACTTCATTGAGTAGTTTTACCTGTTCATTAGGACAAGTGATGTTACCAAGATGTTCTTGCCAAGCAAACATTTCAATGCTTTTCCTAATGGCTATAAAGTCTGCCTTGTCATAGTACCAAATTTTACGGGTGTGTGGAGGGAGTGCTATGTTTGAAACAGATAATTTACCGTAAACTATTTGATGGTGGCACTGCTCATGCAGAGATGGGTGAACGCCAGACTCAATAATTAGGTTAGGTTGATCAGTAAATATCAGGTCAATGCAGGATTTAGAGTCACCCATCAAATGGGTTGGCTCTGATATCAACTGATGAAGACCATTGTCAGCTGTTATTGGCTCGAATAGTCTTCCTTCGTTATTTTCAATATCATTTTCCCACCACTGAGTTGATCTACAGTTGAAATCACCAGTAATGATAACACAGAAAGGATTTTCAGCATGCATTTTGGATAACATCAACTCAAAGTTTATTGTAAAGTTATCAAACTCCTCAGGACCCTGACTTGGACTTCTATAAATAACGGAATAGAAGTACTTTTTCCTGTTTAAATGAATTTCATACACAACACATTCAGGAAGAGTCACCAGGTCAGAACGATTTTTTGAAGGAAGGGAATCTTTGATATATAACCCGACACCACCCCTTTTCACATTTTGAGGATGGTTATTTTTGATAAACGTGTAGCCATTTTGTGCCAGCTTTTCTTCATCAACGGTGCTATCAAGGTGGGTTTCAACAATGCCAATAAGATCATAATTGTAAACTGAGTTGTAAGCCTCCATAAGAGAAACCCGTAAAAATCATACGCGGTATTACTATTTAGATTCCAGGTACAGAAATCAAGTGTTTCAGGGCCTGGGTTTATTTCTACATCACCACATAGCAAGAGTGTTTTAAAAGCCAACCACTGCGTATGAAGTATGTAGCATGTCCTACACCCAATGTAAAAATATTTATACAGGAAAAGAAATTGCCTCACAGCTGCATGCTTATACCGAACACAAGACCAATGACACCGAAAGGGACTCGTTTGAACAGTTCTAAAGACGTGTACAGTACCGCCTTTGCGAGGTGATGTAAAGGCTTTCGAAAATTCATAACACCAAGACTACTACACGGATTTGAATCATTCAAATTCTAGTTAAAAGCCGAAAGATCAAAGTATTTTTATGATTTTTGTCGCTGTCCTACCAGCACTACAAATATAGGTAAATTCAACTTTACAAAAATTTCATGGTTGATTGATTACTGAAAAATGGCCCAAAACATCGATCAATGCATAAATGACTTCTCGCACAGAATAGTGAAGGAAATGCAACTTCTCGTGGGTGAGAGATATCCTCTAGGCATTAATTTCCTTGGGAATGAAAATCTTTCGTATTTGTTTGAAAATCGATGTCTTATAACTCTTGAGGGAGGCAAAACGCCCATGGCCTATTGTTCGATTTGAATAGAATCCTTACGATTTGATCCATGTTTTAGGCCCTTTTCTGTGATTTTGCAACCATGAAATTTTCATAAAGTTGAATTTACCAATACTTCTTTTGCTGGGAGGACAGCGAGAAAAATCACAAAAATACTTTGATCTTTCGACTTTTAACTAGAATTTGAATGATTCAAATCCGTGTAGTAGTCTTGGTGTTATGAATTTTCAAAAGTGGGAACTTTTTTCTGGCTCACCCGGTATAATGGCCCTTTGGTATAGTCATGGGTTCTTGCTTCCTGGGTCATCATCCTTGTTATGTAGTCCAGTAGTTTATAAGTATAGTCCTTAGTGCCTCGTTTTGTAAAATTTTTATGCTGAAAAAAATCTTGCAGAAAATCAAAAGCTGTAGGAATGGATGCCAAAAAATACCTCCCCGCAAAGAGTTTTGATACTTTATAAATATTTGCACATTTTGTGCATCGATCGCTGATAAAGCATATGGGATCTTTTGGATAAAGACTTATTTCTAGAGGATTTAGGGATTTTTCAGAAAAACTAATGGATTTCCGTAGGGAGTTTATGAAATTTCTATAAGTGTCTTCTCGTTGTAACTTCCTTTGCTGCAGGAAATTATTTTTGAAAGTGTTAAATTCATCTTTGATAACTACTTCGTACTTTTTTACATGACAGCTGATCTCAAAATTAAATGGACTTAACGATATGGAATGTTTTGCAAAGCGAGTTGACAGCGAAGGGGATGATTTGAGGTAAACTCTTTTTGCTAATCAATTTCCTGAGTTTGCTACGGTAGGGATGTAAGAACGTAGGTAAGAATCGAATCAACTTTTGCTACAATTTTTGTTAGGGGGCGCAAGAAAGGCTTCACGAGCTATATCTTACACAGAGAGGCATTGCCCTAATTGAGCACTCTTGGAAGAAAATTGGATTTACTTTCCCATTGTAAGTTGTAGCAAGTCGATTCAGAGAAATAACTTACCGCGAAGAGGTTCCTTTACCTTTATGAGAGATTACTTTTTGTGGCCAGCAGCATATGAGCTTTCTCTTTTTTAGCCAGTGACTTAAACATACTGCAGTCTAAACGGACTAATTCTTCAAAATTTGCCCCTTTTTGAGCACCTCCACTCCTACCATATTTCTCCGACAAATATCCACTAACAATGATGCCATATTTTTCTTTGAACCCTTTTCTCACAGTATTCAACCCTTTCTCTTTAAATTCAAAGCATTTTTTTTATCAAGTATAAAGATTTACAACAACGAAAATACCAAGAACAGCACTTTCAAACTACTTTACTACACTACAAAAACGGTGCCATGAGGAGCAGAATATCATGACTACTCCATGGCCATAACATAGAGACAGGTAACTGAAGTTAAGCTAAATCTAAATATACAATCAAACATTAATACATAAAGCTACGTACAAACAATTTCTACTGATAAATACAAAAGTCGGGTTCACATTGGATGTCGAACAATTGCTGTGTTTTGGATGTACCCGTTTAGTGTTACGTGGGATGGACGCTAAATTTTACTGAAAACTGAAATTAAAGTGTGAGTTAGGCTGTCATCTGAACAAACATAACACGATTCAAAGCAATTCCCGTTCAATAAGATCAAAAATGATTTTAATTTAGACGATTACCATTCCTTCATTCAACTTTCTGTCATATACCAACGGAAGGGTGTATCTCTGTTTTGAAAAGCGGAACGATAGTTTTCAAAACAATGGGATTTTTTGTCTCTTTGTGGAGTTTTCGTGAATATAAGAAGATTTCTAATGAAAGGCCTACGAGATGGAGCAGAAGGACGGAGCTCGTCGATTTCGCTTTAAGTTTAATGCTGAGAGGTGAAGCAGGCTTTCGCTATGTTTTTTCATTGTGATTCAGGTTCGTTGTTGATGAAGAAAAAGCTGAAATATTAAAAGAAATTGGTGCTGTTGAGATGAAAAGTGGAAACATGTAAGTAGCAAGCTTGATTCTTATAATTTGTTTCTGATTGAAGGTGTGCAAGAATATCCCCATAACTGCACAAAATTAGTTAAGTGTAATAACGATTGATAATGCAATTGATAGTTAATCTAGATAAGCCAACTATTTATGATGCACGAAATTAGGCTATACAAGTGCAAGAATCACGTGCAGATCCCATCCATCGTCTAAGTTTCGTTATGAGTGCATTTTAAATTTTTGCAGCTTTACATTGGTCTGGAAGACGATTTCAACTATGCTATCTGTCACGAGTACGAAATGAATGGCCTAAAGCGAATTGCAAACAAGAAACCGATTTACGGATAAATCTAAACGAACGACATGTTTTCAACCGTTAACCAACTCCAACTCTAAAAGCGATCAACAACCTCATTGTAACACGTTGCGTTCCAAGTCACACCTTCTGTCAATTCAACAATATGTGTCCAGTCCTCTTGGGGCCTTTACTCAATAGTCAGCGATAGTGTTCACTACAAAAGCCATAACATAATTTGCTTACAACAAATAACAATGCAAGATGACAATGCGATATACCAAGCAAAAGACGGGAACAAGCAACACAATACTAGACTGAACATAAATGTGTGACACTATCCCTAAATGATATAGACTTGTTTCCATATTTTTTGGTCCTCGTCTTAGGCCCCAGTTACACTATACCGGATCGCTATCGGAGTGGAGTGACTTTCGTATCGGTTAGGGGTTTGAGTTACACTACGCCGCACCAATCCGATACACAACGCTCCGATTAGCGGAGTGAAAATCACTCCGCTCTGGAGGTGGTATGAAAATCACTCCGTAGCGAAGCGTTGTAGTGTAATCGCACGAATCCGATATACTCCGCTTTGAAACAATGAAATTCCAGATTAGTAAACAATAAACTTTGGCGCCAGCCTGCAAAAGCACCCTGCAGTGTAGATCAGAATTGCGTAGGAATATGGCGTGGGAGCAAGAGAAGCGATGTAGTGTAACTGCTACCCCAAATACCACTTCGGAGTGAAAATCACTCCGCTCTGCTCCGCTCCGATAGCAATCCGATAAAGTGTAACTAGGACTTTAGGCAGTTTGAACAGCTTATGTGTTGCTAAGTTATGTGGCATAACTTTCAGTTGAAGAACTTCTACTGGAAGGAGGCGCTTCCAGAAACTATTTGTTTACCTCTAGCATAAGTTCTCTCTCGATCTTTGAATGCATTTTAATGTCCGTTCTCCACTTGTTCGACATTTCGCTCTCATTTCATCGGGAAGAAATAATTTCTTGTTTTCTGATGAAACGAAAACGAAACATCAAACATGCTTTTTGTTTGATGATATCGTTTCCCAATCATAGTGTGGAAATGCTGAAATTATCTGAGGTATCGGAGGAAGAACAAAACCTGGCTAAAATAAAAGAATCGCATGATGCAACTCAGGAGAGAATGGTAGTTGAAGGAAATGAAATTTTGAATGAAGACAGCAATAGCATTCTAGGATTAAAGAAACATGTCACTTATGATGCAGTGGTTATGTCCAAGTTAAGAGGTAAAGGTTTAAGAGTTATTGTCTGTGACCGATTTCTCTCTTGTGCAGCGATTCTTTATTTAAAATGAAGCAGTATTCAAATATTTTGTTCTTCCTAGTAGCAAGCCATGCACCTTTAATGTAAGACCATCCTTTAAAGATAGTTGATAACACAAGTACAGAAAATGTATTGCTCTTTTCAAATCCAGTTCAGGGTTATTAACATTTCTAGGAAAGAAGCTTTCAGTTGTTCTTATTTATTGCTCCTTTATTCCTGCGGTATAACCTTTGTTTCCGTCTTATTTGTTGGTCTTACTTGTTTGAACAAAAATTAGAGAATGGCATCGAATACATGTACTTGAAGAGTTTCAAAGTAGAGTAGGTAGAGAGCTGCATTGCAATTGTGTACCGGGTGAGCCTGAAGAAAGTTCTCTTTTTTGAAAATTTATAGCACCAAGAGCACTTCACAGATTAGAATTGTTCAAATTCTAGTTAAAAGCCGAAAGATCGAAGTATTTTTGTAATTTTTTTTCGCTGTCTTACGAGCGCTCGAAGTATAGGTAAATTCAACTTTACCAAAATTTCATGGTTGCAAAATGATTTAAAAATGGCCAAAAACATTGATCAAATCGTGAGGATTCTCCTTGTACAGAACAATACACAATTTGCATTTCACCAGATTTTCGAACTGATACTAAAGATTTTCAATCCCATGGCAATGAGTGTACACAGGATGTCTCTAACCTGTGAGAAATTGCATTTTCTTTATTGTTCTGTGCGAGGAGGCATTCATGATTCGATCAATGCTTTAGGTCCTATTTCTGTCATTTTGCAACCATGACATTTTTGTAAATTTGAATTTACATATATTTTTAGTGCTCGCAAAACAGCGAGAAAATTCACAAAAATACTTTGATCTTTCGGCTTTTAAGTAGAATTTGAATCATTCAAATATGTGAGTGCTATGAATTTTCAAGTGAGAACTTTCTCCTGGCTCACCCGGTATATAATTGATATTAATTAGTTCCTATCTTTGATGTATAGATTATTATAATTCTTTTTCTTTTCTCAATTCCCTTCCTTCTCCTTTTCTTCTTTTTCGTTCTTTCTCTCTTTCCTCTTTCTCCTTTTCCCTCCTGGGAAATTGGAGCGCTTCAGCTGCCTACCTGCTTTCATTCCTACTACGCTACTTGGTTTTTGAGCTCTTGAGTGAAGAGCAAAGGGACAGAAATCATTGGCCCAGGCTGTCGTAATTATTCGAGGGTATGACGGTATCATGTTATGAAAGGTCTTCCCTTTTTCAAAGAAATAATATTATCATTGTTCTCAATTTGTGGAGCAACCTACCTCCTCGTATCCTGAGCTGTCCGTGATGTCATTTACGGTAAAACATCCTTCTCAAGCAGAGCTATAATTTTATCTATATTTTCATACTAGCTGTTAACGAAGTTAAGTAAGTGCTGTTCAGCCCTAAATGCAGTTTCGTACATCTAAAACGGAATAAGCTGATCAAATTCATATCGCTAAAATGGCTCATTTCGCTCTATGGTTATTAACAATTTTGTTAAGGAGCTATCAGCAAAATTACGCTGTTCCGAAAACAGTTTCAAAGCGAAATCATCAGCAACTCCAGACAGCAAGGCTGATTCAAGTGAAATAAATTTCAGCATCAAAGTTAGCCTTTCTGCTTTAGAATAGGCCATAGTATGTCAAATTACAATTATTTCTCTTAACTGGACACTTCTCGAAAGCGCCTATGCGTTCTTTTGACTTATCCGGCATAATTTTCAAGAAAAAATCATCCAGAAGTCCTCAACTTGCATAATATTCCTAAATTTCGTCAAATATCGACAATGCACGGAACAAGGAACATTTTTTAGTAAAGAGATGAGAACCTAGCATAACCACAAGCTTGTAATAAGAGACTGAGTGGAGGGAAAAAAACACGACTTATGTATCAGCAAACTTAGGCCTTTGAACTTACGTTCTCTTCAGAATGTGACAAACATTAGTCCACAAAATATGAAGAAAATTACAGTCACACTTTGAAAAGAACACGAGTTCGAAAGGCCTAAGTGCACTGAAAGACTTATACAAGTCAAATAAATAAATTGCCTTTCACTCCCTAAGCAACATATAATGAAATGAGTTTGTATGTGCAAAATTTTTGCAATGGTCATGAGGATTGTGGGTCATGGCTGGCAGCAGAAGATGAATGCGACTCCTCGGTAGACAATAGCAGCTTACTGTCAATGAAATGTTATGCTGAAGATAGAATCACACGTGACACAAATCCTTTGAACCGTGCGAACATTTATTAATGAAAGCAATATCGAGACTCTTTCAGATGCAAATATGATCATGGTAAAGATCCTTATCATTCACTTTTGTACTATTTTCTATTTGATGATTTCCTTTGAAAAGGGCATTATCGTCTATTCTGTACTAAACTTCCTTGCAACCGACGTGCTGTTTGTTTATTGTAGCAGGGTTAGGCCGCAAGGCCCGCATTGCCTTTGCCTCTTCGTCTTCGAAGCTCGATCTCTTCTGAAACCATGAGCGATTCTGACACGCGAAGAATGTTTCAGTATTGCCCATGTTACCTCTCAAATAAGTCAAAATGCTTTCCTGTTTTTGTTGGTATTTCCTTTATTTCGTTTGAGCCTCGTCGAGCTGCGAGTTGAAATTTGATTAGCTGATATTGCAAACAGTCATGTTCCTCAAGTAGGTCTTCCAATAGGCAAAGGTATTTGCTACGATCTTGCGGTCAGCAGATATTGCAAAAAGTCATGTGTCTCAAGCAGGTCTTTGCTCGTGCATGCGCATTGCAGCAAAAATACTCCGTCCATCCTCGATTTTTTGCTATAAATGGCTGCTCGCGCATGCTCGCAGCAATGAATTTTTTATGTAAAAAAGATAAAGCATTGTCTGATATACGTCCTTCCAAGTTGTAAATGACAGGTCAGAATTTTGAATACCTTTGGTATTGCAAGTTTGTAGCCGAAATTAAGGACCTTGGATCGTACCATGGTTTTAGGCGACATGTTAAAGACGGTAGATAGGTTTGGAAATGGCCTACCGGATGAGTCAGAAAAAGGTTCGTACTTTCATAAATTCATAGCACCAAGTGTATTTCACCGATTTGATTGATTCAAATTCTAATTGAAAAGCCGAAAGATTTAAGTTTTTTTGTGATTTTCTCGCCCTCCTACTGGCGCTGGAAATATTAGTAAATCCAACACTATGAAAAGTTATGGTTCCAAAGTGGCTGAAAATTGGCCTAGAACATTGATCAAATCGTAAAGACTCTACTCACACAGAACGATACGCAATGGACGTTTAACCTCTTTCAAGAGGTACAAGACATAAATTTGAAAAAAATACTAAGATTTTCAATCCCATGGTAACAAATGTGCAGAGGACATCTATCACCAATGAGAAACTGCATTTTTTCCGTGCGAGGAGTCCTTTACGATCTAATCAAGTATTTGAAGCCTTTTTCAGTCGTTTTGCAACGTTGAATTTACCTTTATTTCTACAGAATTTGAAGGAGTTGCCGTTGTCCTTCCACAAGCCAATCAATTTACCCTTGTTTATTTCTGTGAATGATTCGCTTTCTGTCATCTATTCTGTAGCTTCATTCGAGCTCGTGTATGTTACATACGTACGGACACCTGAAAACTTCTTTGTGCAACGATGCGCAGACAAGGAGAGACTTCAACACATGATGCATAATTTGAACAAATACTGCAGGAACTCTGACAAGCCAGACGATCTTATATTTTGTGCAGAGAAAGGTAGGAAATCTGACTATACCGGGTGTCCCAAAAAAAAGTTCCGACGTTTGATGGAACACCGAGAAAAAGTTTTTGAGCCAAATACTTTCTATTTACGCTAGCTACATGCTAATCATTTCAACTTAAAGTTTGGCATATCGTAAGAAGAAATCTGTAATCTGAAAATGGAATTATGAGCTCTAACATTTCATTTTCATGCTCAAGACAAAACCAGAGAGATTTGTACGGCGTTCTGCCTCATGGTGGTAAAAGGGGACTCCCTCAAAGACATACACAAACACTGAATTGACGATGTGCTCATTATCTTGACAACTTGCAAGGTTTCTTCTCACTGAGCATAAAGGCCATTTTCTAGCCAGTTAAAATTTCCAAGGGTGCAGAAATTTTCTGTTTGCAAGACAAAACGTCGCTTTGTAATTGAATGCAATTTAGCTTTTTATGTTGTTTGATTGTGTAGAATTCCGCCTGCTTGAAAACATTTTGTGGACTTTCTTGGAACAAACAATTTTCTGATGTTATTGTTGCATTGTGCCGACTGGGAATTTCAAACGGGAGTTTTACTGTTCCACAATTTCGTTTCTTTAACTAAAAATAGTATTCAATTCTTTGTTCGACGTGCCATATTATGCAACAGTGCATTCTCCGCCTTCGTGAAGCTCGAATTGAGTGGTAAAAAGTACTAACTTAGTATGTTCCCTCGAGACCTATTGGATTCGATTTTTCAGACCTTGCTTTGACTGTGCTCAATGAGCAGAACTCTGGCTCGTCGTCGTCAAGGGAAAGCCTGGTTCACACGAGGTCTTTTGAGTCGTTAGAGTCGTGCAGAAAGACCCAAGGGACAAAGGACTCAAACTCTGAGTCTGGTCGAAAATGTGAACCCAGTGTTGCTCATCCGGAGATTCCCCCTTCACCGCGATGATAAAGGAAGGCATACAATCTCTCTGGTTTTGCCTTGAGCATGAAAATGAAATGTTAGTGCTCATAGCTCCACTTTCAGATTATTAATGTCTTCATACGATATGCCAAATTGCAAGTAGAAATGTTTAGCATGTAACTAGAATGATTAGAAATTGCCATATTCAAAAGTCTTTCCCCTGCGTTTAATCAAACGTCGGAACTTTTTTTTGGGACACCCGGTAGATGTCTCATTTTGTTGTTGTTAGTCCGGCTATCCCCAGGAGGTTTATTAATATTAATGTCAACAGAAGAGCAATTACAACTAATAAATCGTCAATAAAAATCCTTCTACGGCCTAGCGTCCAAGTGGCGTCCCATCGGCAAAAATTTTGTTTAAGGGTTGACATCTCAGGTGTTGGTGAAAATTCGTAGACATAAGCATTTTTACCTTTTTACCAGGCAAAGCGTTTGTACCTCTATTCCTCCTCGCTGATATTCATTCGTATTATATGATTGTTTTAGTTTTAGAAATATCATCATCTACATCTTAAGAAAAAACCATTTGTGTTTCAAGGAAAAGTAGAAAATTGTTTTTTTATATTCTTCCTTATATGTAGACGATCTCGTTTGTGCGCAATTTATGGCTGATAACAACTGGTACAGAGCAAGGATAATATCTTCGAAATCTAGACAACAGCCAGACATAACTCCGACATGGGAAAATGGATTGCCAGTCGAAGTGCAGTATATTGATTATGGAAACACGGAGTGTTTGCCTTTAGCCAGGTAAGCAAGGAGAAAAGTTAACAGCCAGGCAAGACAGGCAAGCATCTTTCAGGTGTATCTTGATCGTCTTACACGGAGGTCACTTCACTGATACACAGATAACATGCATTTCTTTATTTCTAGCTAAGTCTTAAATTTTGCAATTGAAAATAGTTACAAAATGGTAGAACTGTCATCATGTTTCAACCCGTTTTATTCCTAGAATCCTAAATCAAGATTTGATATAAAACAATGTTAAAGTCTTTGACAGTAGTGAGAAAATCACTAAAGTCATCATTAAAGTCACTAAAATCACTAAATCACTAAAGTCATCACTAAAGTCACTAAAATCACTAAATCACTAAAGTCATTTGGCCGCAACTAATGGAGATAAGAATCAAACGTTATGTCCAATATTTGCCCCTGGCCCCTGACCAAAAATTTCGAAAGTATCACTTTCACAAATTTTGATCACCTAAACAAATACAGGGCGTACCCCATTTTCTGACCCCATTTTCTGACCCCTTGCCATGTGAAAATGT
The DNA here is from genome assembly GCA_964020215.1 of Aurelia sp. 3 sensu Dawson et al. (2005). Classification (NCBI taxonomy): domain Eukaryota; kingdom Metazoa; phylum Cnidaria; class Scyphozoa; order Semaeostomeae; family Ulmaridae; genus Aurelia; species Aurelia sp. 3 sensu Dawson et al. (2005). Next base: position 8,116,839 of record OZ026587.1, read on the forward strand.
GGTTATGGGCAGCAAAAGGACAATATCACAGGATTTGGACAAAATTTAATAGTTAATTTCAAGCCTACAGTAAATCACCGCATACAAGAACCTCCTTTTTTTGAGAGCCAGGCTGAAACACACTCTTATTTTAAAATTACTAAGACTAATTTCAAGGTATAAAAGCTCCTAGTTTTGAAAAGTGCCTTTTTTGGAGTTTTTACGAAAGATGTTGAGCCTAATGATTTGTTTTGGCAAGGCTCTTATGGACCCAATAAGTGATTGGGAAAGGATTCAAACGTTATCACCCAACTGGGACAAAAAATTATCTTAATAACTACAACAATAAGTTTCATTTCATTTTATCATATTTAAACACAAAACCCTATCAGCTAAAAAAGAAAAGAGAAACTATACAAATGTCTATTTACATATATATAAAATCCTACAACTTTGCTGGTCTTCCTAGGGATCGTGCTTCGGGAAGGATGCTAATTTTGTAGGAATTCCTTCAGTTTCCGTTTGAATAGGGTGATAGTGGAACTTGTTCTGATTTCTAATGGGATTTCATTCCACGTCTTTGCACCAGAATAGAAAAACTGTTTTTGGAGAATTCTAGGTTCTGCCTTGGAGTGTCAATATCTAACTGATTTCTTGTTTGATAACTAGATATTTGAGATCTGGTAACAAGTCTCCCTCTTAAGTTGTCCGGGCAGAGGCCATTCATTATTTTATAGATCATCACGGCCCTGTCAAATTTCATCAAGTTTTGGACTGAAAGCCAATTGCATCTCCACCCATCCTTTAATCTAGAGCCTTCTATTAGCGTTCGTGCTCTAGTTTGCAGACGCTGAAGATGATCAAGCTTTGTGTTTGACAAACTGCCCCATAGTTCATCACTGTATCTGAGATGACTCTCAAGCAGTGCCTTGTACACCTGATCCAATTTTGATTGCGGTAGTATGTTCTTTAATTTCCGCAGGGACGAGAGAGCATTTTTAATTTTACCTTTGAGGTTTTTATATTGCTCGTTCCATGTAAGGTTTTCGTCCACTGTAATTCCAAGGTATTTGACTTTTTTGACCCGTTTGATTGGTCCTCCATTTATGTTTACCTCTAATGGACCTTGGATACGGTTAGTTTGTCTTTTGTGACCAACAACCATGTATTCTGTTTTATCAGTGTTCAGACTGAGCTTATTCTGCCGTAACCATTCTGCAATATTGTCAACCTCAGTTCTTAGATCATTGCAGAGTTCGTCAATATCTTCAGCAGAGCAAGTTACGCTGGTGTCATCCGCATACATGCTTGTGGTGCATTTATTGAGGCACTGCTCAAAGTCATTGACATACAGAATGAAGAGGGGAGGCCCCAAGCACGAACCCTGAGGAATACCGCAGTGAACAGTTTTTAGGCTAGATTTGTGGCCATTCACCTGACAGTATTGTTTTCTATTCGTCAAGTACGATGTGAACCACCGAAGAGGTGTCCCTACAACGCCGTACTTAGTAAGCTTTGAGAGGAGAATACCGTGGTCCACCGTATCGAAAGCCTTTTTGAGGTCTAGAAATACGCTTATGTTAATTTTGCGTTTGTCAATGTTAGAAAACCACGCATCTGTTACGTTAAGTAGTGACGTTAAAGTGCTATGCATCTTTAAAAATGCGTGTTGACATTTTGAAAATTTCTTATGCACCTTCAAGTAATTTGAAACTTGATCATGCCCTAGTTTTTCTAGCAACCTCGAGAAAACAGATAACACGGATATAGGCCTGTAATTGCCCATGTCGTTCTTCGAACCAGACTTGAAAATAGAGGTCACTCTTGCTATTTTCCACATGTCAGGAAAAATACCCATTTCAAATGAAGAGTTGAATATGGCAGCTAGCGGCTTACATAAAATTCCTGCTGCATCTCTTACTAACTTTACAGAAACTTTATCATATCCTGCAGATTTGGAGCACTTCAACCTTTTGATTTCTTTTTCGATAGTGCTTGGATCAACCGGATGAAATTCGAAACGAGGGGCTGTAGAAGGCCCTTCATCAATTAGGTATTTTAGTGGGTCATCGGATTCTTTAGTTTCGATTTTTTCCGCAAGTTTTGGGCCTATGGTGGTAAAATGGTTATTGAATGCTTCCGCAATTTCCTTTTACTTTTCAACCAGTTGACCCTCGTACATAACGGATCTGGGAGTCGTGGAACACTGATTTTTGTTTAAGACTTTGTTAAACGTTTTCCACATCTCCTTGGGGTTATTGGAATTCTCATCTATCAAGCTGCGGTAGTGGCCTTCGACAGCTCTTCGGAGTTCACTGGTCACCCTGTTTCTTAGGCGTTTGTACTCAGGCCATATTGAACGGTCTTTTTCAGCTTTCTTCTTAGCCCGGTCTCTCTCACGTATCAAGTTCTTGATACGGGGAGTTATCCAGGGAGAAGGTGCATGCCTCGCTATTCCTTTCCGTGTCTTTAACGGTGCATGCACATCTAAGATCGAGTGAAAAAGATCGTAGAAATTATTTGCCATTACATTAGGGTCATCCCAGGCGGTGGATGTAGCCATTTCCCAATCAACGCTTTGCAGGTCGAATAGAAAAGCTTCCCTATCATAATTTCTCATGCTGCGAAATTCGGTCTTAAATTTTTTCCTTGTGACCTGGAGTTTGGCATTAAGTTTTCTGATTCCCAAGATCATGTAATGATCTGTCATGCCAAGTTTTATGACGCCAGAGTATGAAATAAAATTTGGCCTGTTCGTGGAGAAATGATCAATTATTGTTTTGGATGTACTAATCTCTCCATTATTAGAGCTTGTTGTAGCAGCTACCCTTGTAAAATCCTTGATCAGCTGTTCAAACTGAAATTCTGAATAAATAAGTTTCAGCTTCCTTGTGTTACAGTCCTTTGGTTTTTTATAATCGCAATTTGTGTCACCAACAAGAATAATTTCCTTACCTTCTGCGTCTAACTTTTTTATAATGTTCGTTAAAGCCTCAAAGGTGGAAACGTCTGTACCCTCAGTTGGTGGACGGTACCAACAAAGCACTATGTAACTCTTAGCATGCCTAGGGGTTATTTCAATCCCTATAATCTCTAAATTGGGGTCCCTGATGTCCTCTCTTTTTTGATGGGAAAGGGTATCTTTTACATAAATAGCTACGCCACCCCCTGAGGTGTCCCTATCGTGTCTATAGATGTCATATCCCTCAACTGAAACTTCACTGTCGCGTATGTCTTTTGACAGCCTGGTTTCATTGAGGCGAAGAACATCTAAATATTATCTGTACAATACATCAATAAGTCAATGTATAAGTCAACTTTGCTTTCCCTGCAATAGCAACCTTTGTTTATTCAAACTGAAACAGTTTCTTAATTATATACAAGGTGCATGATTTAAGAAAAGCAGCCTCTTGGTTTTTATTTTGGTAGGTTTTCATATGCTGGGATTTGCCGTATTTAAATCAGTATTGTACAGATAATATCTAATTTTGTAATAGTTCAAAATGATAAGTTAGTCTTCAAGGTTAGTGGGGGGGGGGTATGGAAATTGTGTGTTAAGAGGGCGGAAGATCAGTCGAAGAATATTTTTTTTCACTTTCTTGCGATAGTTTTGCCTGTCATCTAATGGCAGACAAACTTAAGTTGTGCATTAGTTGAATTGTAAACACCAAATGCATTTAGGACCAGATGGCTTTTACGTCTCTGTCCACTCTATATGATGCAAATAAAAGTGCGTTTTTTAATACTCGTTTTTTCGATGATGCAAACAAATCGTTTTGCTAGTCGCGGTTTTATGCTGCTTAAGTCATTGTGCATTTGAGGCTGTCTTTCTGTGAAAGTTATGAATATGATTCCTTATATGTACCATTGGAACGTTATTAAATGATTTCTGGTTTGCAGCGTAGCCTTTTTCCTAAGCATTCCGTTGTGTATCTCAAATGTGCTATTATTTCCAGGTTGAGAAAGATTAAACCACAATTCCTGGAAGTTCCAGAATTAGCTGTACCTTGTTCCTTTGTCGACATTGTTCCTCCAAATTGCGTAAGAAGTTGCATTGAATATTTTACTATATGTTGTGACCACCGTTATAAAGTTCTAGTGATTCGCCTATCGTATCAAGGGCAGATTACCCAGGGGCTTGAATAAGATCGAAGGTTCTTGTGGTGGGGGAGGGGTTTCAACAGAGATAGGGGCGTGATATTAGTGAACGGGAGACCTATTGTAACAGCACATACGCTGTGAATTTTCCAATATGAAAATGTAGTTTTGCCACCAATCAACTGCGGTATTTGGTCTGACCTTGGAAAAATCAGCAATTGAAACAGTTTTTGATACTGTGAAGGAGGGATATTTGGTAACAGTTGATAATTATGAGAATGATCTGAATATAGCTTTTTAATCGGTATTTAAAAGACAAAGAAGACTTCTCTCTTCATTAAGAAGATGCAAAAAGGCAATAAAGCCGGATCTTCACTAGACGGAAAAATGTCGAGCCGCGAAAAGTAGAACGTATTCCTACCAGGGAGCTAAACACGGGAGAGGAATCGCGCATTGAGTTGCATTCTGCGATGTGATATGCGCCTCCTTCGCAGCGGATCGCGCACTTCGCAGTGAAACCAAGATGGAAACTGAAGTTTGGACGGATAAGTGCATCGCGTTTTTGGATTGGATTTCTACAACAGTGGTAAGCATCTTAGGCTAGTTTAGACATTCATGTGACTTTTAAATGTTTACCTTTCGATAGCGAAACTCGTTTAGCCGTTAGAAATCATGAATTAGCTGCAGCGGCTAAGTTTCTTCAGCGGTAGCTTAGGCCACTTCAACTTCTTTGTCACGCTCCAAGCACACACTCGTAAAAATTTCACTCTGCCCAACCCCACCCAACTTTGAGCAATCGAAGATGCTTTTGGATGACTATTGGCAATAAATCAAGCGAATAATTTTTCTGAGATAGTATGAGACTCGCGAGATATTTTAGTTTTCTTTCGGGGTACTTGCACCGGTTCTACTTTAGGCCCATTCTCGCGCTTCAACGACTTTCAGAGACGGCAACCGATTCGAAACTTTCTCAATTTCGAGTTATTCAGATCAATCGAATGGGAGTCGAACGGTGTATGAAATAGTGAGGACAGTTGAAATCCTTTGAAACCTTAAATGAATATATTTCAAATCCATCTGTGTCTTCTTCTCGGTCGTTCTCCACAGCAAAGATTTCGTTGCTAGGCAAACCTAATTATAATTGCTCCGTTGCTACGTCAATGGAAACGAGGTCGTATATCACATCGCAGACTGCGCCAGCAGGCGTTTCCATAGTCTGATTCCTACTATTCGCGGCTCGACATTTTTCCGTGGCGACAATTCGATCAGCCAATTAGATTGCTGGAAATTTTTCCGCCTCGACATTTTTCCGCCTAGTGGAGATCCGGCTTAAGAAGGACAACTGTGTTATTAAAGGACAAGTCAGGGGTTGATATGATTAACGTTGCAAAAATAACTTGCTAACTACTGACGCGAATCCAAACCTTCATTTCACATTTTGAGCTACCATACGGTCGTCAGTTTTTCTAACATTCTGATAACGTAGGCCCGTTCTGGTCGCTTTGTCGCCATTTTCTTGCATGAGCACACGGTAAAGAGGCTAGGTGATTAAGAGGCGAGTAGAAATGAGCTAGTCTCGTTTTTGTTTGAGCGATATGACGTCACTTCGCTCAAATCGCTAGGAGCCATCATGAGTCATAGCTATGAGCTATGAGCTATGAGTAATCGCTATCGCTATTCCTTTCGTATTCTTGTTTCATAAGGCAAAAACTGGTGGAAAATGTATGATTCACCATTCATGGCAATATTATCTGGTACATTGTCATCAATTATGCCAGCCCTGGACTTGTCCTTTAAGTTGTTTGCATCCTCGGTTATGATCTGAGATAAATTCTCATGAGACTCTTGAATGTGCTTCCAATTCTTGGAATTGCTCCATTAAGTAATAAATGCTGTAACAGCCTGAAGGTCTGAGACACTAACAATGCCTCCTAGGAGCTAACCAGCAGCAAGGAAGTGGATGTTACAGTAATTTGAAGGAACGGTCTCTCCTCGTTTACTGGGTGCCCTAGCATAGTTATGCAGATTTGGTTGGCCCTAGCGATGTGACTTTAGCTTTAATCAGTGTCTAATTACCCTCAAAATGTTTCTCGATAATTAGCTTGGACATAGATTGCTCGTTTGTTGGTATTGGTGCAATAAGAGCAAAGATATTGTTTGTTTTTTTTGTTTGTTTTCAATTTGTTTTGAGTGGGCTTGTCAGGATTTCTAGCTACTGAAAGCTAATTTAGGCCCACTGTGCATGCCGCATCCAGGCATGGGACCCCTAGTTTAACGTCTCTTCCGAAGGACGACGGGGTGAGTTGTGAGGTCAGACCTCCGAGGTCACCCATCCAGAGTTTTGACCTCACTCGACCAAGCTTAACTTCAGTCACCTGACGAAGACTGTATAAGCCACTCGGCCACTCACCCCGCAATATTTATCTTGGCAGGTGAATTTTATTATCCACCTCCAAACCAGAGCTTTGGTGCTTTCTTCTCTGCAAATATTTGGGAGCATTTCGAATAAATCAACAAGATCCTTGATGAAATAAGAAAAAACTTAAATCATATATGTTCTGTTTGCTACAAGCCTCCATAGTGCCTTTTTTCCACTTTTCTTCAATTTTAGTCTTAATTTTCGATGTCCTTCAGGAAGTTGCTTAGGCCAGAAGGTCAAAGTTGTGGTGTGTAGGCGGATACCAATTTGAGCTTTCAGGATTGATATCTTTGCTCTCACAGCATCAGTACCAACAAATGTGATTCCATGTTGAAGTTAACAGTTTCGGTTATAATACTACATTACTACGTACAATATAAATAAGACACAAACGTAATAAAAAGCAAACACAAAGCAAAGTTTCGAGATAATAACATGAATAACGAAATGTATGGAGGGGAATTTCTCATGGAGGAACTCTCTCAGTAGCTAGGTAAATCGAGTGGAGAGTACCCCCTTACTTTGAAGACTGAATATGAGTTATCTCTGCACAGATTTTCTGTTGAAGATTTTGCAAAAACAAAGGATGGCTAGTAATTTTTTGTATCCAGTAAACTGAATTCAAGTAGGGTTTTTACTTTCAAAGTAGAAGGCTTTGAGTTTTCGATGGAAAATTGTTTTGGAGGGAGATCTTTTCACAGGTATGGGTATGTCATTCCAGCAATTTCCGCCAAAATATCGAACCGACCGAAAAACATATTGTAATGTATTTTCTTGAGTCAAATTGACAAAGGTGAGTTTACATTGCTAAATCCGTATACTTTTTTGCCAGGAACACCCGGTGTAGTGACAATGCCGTCAGACGTTCCATTGTTTCTGGAATTTTGGCAATGTGAGCAATTTTGTTTGATCCTTTTTTGGACACCCGGCGCCCTTTGAGTCTAGAACTCTTCAAATTGCATTGTGAATCAATCTTCTTTGTAGAAAGAAACTTGGCCACTTAACTCAGTGAAGGCTTTCAATGCTTTGGTGGGAGAGAAGCCATTGCTTATGAATGTAAGTTGATCTTCTTATCCATTTATTTCAATTAGATCTTGAGGCATACACGTATTTTTTATAAGAAACTGCTTATAAGATACTCAATTTTCAGATCGCCAAGAAATTAAGAAACTCCAGTACTTGGAAAATATAACTTAAGAATGGATATTTTTCGACAAACGAAATACTTAACATAGTTTACTTTACTTTGGCTTTTTCCTCTATAATATTACTCAGAAGGTACTTGAGTAATATAAAAAAATTGGAAAAGCTTCAAAAACATCGCTTTGAAATGTTCATGAGGGAACAGGAAGTGAACGAGAAGACTGCTATGAAACCTTCGAGAAACTCGTAAGAAACTCCGAGTACTGAAAAGCTGATAATTTTAGAAAACTTTCAGTACTGGCCCAAATTCTTGGTTTTTTATTAAAATATACGTGTATGCAGCATCTACCGCTAGAGAATTAACGTTGGCATAATGTCTGTCTTCAGTATGCGTGGCTGCTTCACAACGGAGATCCAATAATCAGATAAACAATGTCCAGGCATAGGTTCCAAATCTTTAAATCTACGAAAAAGGCGAGTGTAAAATTTAATGACCTGTTTCTTTACACTGAATGACTTCAGAGAAACTTTAGCCACTTTCCTATGATTCTACCGTTGGACTTTTCAGAAATCCTGATTATTTCTCGAAATTACGGCCTCTTTTCTATTTCAGCTCATTTTATGATGTGACGTCATCAAATTTCTAAATCACAAACCAGAAGAGTGAGAGAGTTTTGCTTGATACCATATTGTAGGCATCCATGAACTATGGTTTTCTTGAAAATTATTTGATCTTTCGTCAAGAGGTTTAGAAATTACGACAGTTTTAAGTTTTTTTCGAAAATTTTCTGGAATTCTTAAAAAAGAAGAAAACACTGTAATTCTGAAAATATTGAAGATTTCAGAAAAGTCCAACGGCAGATTTTCTTTAAAATAGTTCAAGTTTCTTTGAGGTCGTTCAGTTTAAAGAAATAGGTCTTTTTAAAGATTTGAAACCTATGCTCAACGTCCATGAACAAGTTTTGCGGATCATAGACAGATAGCAAAAATAACGTAGTGTCTACTTCACCCATGCAACTGACAACTGTGATGGGCCAATAAATACTTAGTAGTGATCAGCGAGTCTGCGAAATACCTTGGGAAATTTCTAAATTTTTACCTGGCATGAAAATTTCGCCGCAAAGTTCTCTCTTCTGTTATATTCGATTCTTGTTTTGATTTTAATTTGTTATTTTTCTGTGTTGTTTTGTTTTTAACCTTTAAATTGTATTTAAATCCTGTCATTTTGGTTTGATTAATACAATTTGTATACAAGTTCTGGTATTTTAGTTTAAATTGATTGAGATATTTATAGTTTTTGTGAAACAATTGCCGCATGTCATTTTCAAGATTTTGCTACAAGTTTGTCTCCTTTTCTTGCTTTTTGAAATTTTCATTAACGTAAAAGCTCTATTAATCCCCCGAGGGGCTTGTATAATTTGGACACTCCAGATGCGGGCTTATGACAGAGGGGGCTTATGAGAGAGGAGGGATTATTCACAAAATCAAGTGACAAGGATATATATGACAGCCTTTCAGCTCCTTTGCCCCTCATTTTGCTGATTCAACACAATTTAACCTGTCAAATGCATAAATTTGACACATTCTTTATCCTAAACGGTATCAAAACTAACATGCAAGCTTGTCTAGCGAAATATATGGGAAACAGTTTGTGATTTCTGGAAATTGACATAATCCGAGGGGCTTAATGGAGGAGGGGGCTCATTTGAAATTTCGGCTCAGAGGGGAGGGGCTTACCATAGAGGGGGGCTTGATAGAGAGGGGGGCTTAATAGAGCCTTTAAGGTAGGGTATTTCAAAATCTTAGAAACGCTGAATGCGCTGAAATGCTACTAAAGTCTTCAATGATTTGCGTAACATATAAGTTCACTGTATATCTTTGGTCAATAGATTCGCTGCCGATTTGATGGGAAGTTGTTTGTTGATCTGAAACGACCTGAGGAGCCCGATGAACCAACAAAAGACGACGAAAGACCGGTTTCAGTACGGGATGCTCTTATTTTCTTAGAAGTTGCTCGATTTCGCTCACCGACTTCTATTCCTGCTGGTTAGTATTTCTGTTAGTAACCACTTTGTTTTGAATTACTCGGAATTACTTATCCTTCCCCTCAATCGGATGAGCCAATCATTTTCTTTCTTTTGTATGAAAGATTCTTTTTACATTCATCAAAAAATTTAAAATACATGTCGCAACTACATCCGACTATACTTTCTAGTCTAATCATAATTGAAGCACCTTTAGGGGTTCTTTGAAGTACCTTTGGAGGTTCCTTGAAGTACCTTTATGGGTTCTCTGAAGAACCTCTCAGGGGTTCTCTGAAGTGCCTTTAGAGGTTCTTTGAAGAACCATTGGTAGGGGTTCTTTGAAGTACACCGGAATAGGGGCTCTTTGAAGAACCTTTAGGGGCTCCATATTTGTACCCGGCTGAAGAACCCTTAAAGGTTCTTCGTAAGCCACATTTTTCGTGTGAGTATACCATACAAACTACACAAACACTACAGGGACAGGACCACAAGGAGCAAAGGACAAGGACTACCCTGTGGCCATAAAAGATTGAAGATATCAAAGATCGAATCAGCTTCGGGAATCGTTTCATAATTTTTCCCGGGGAAAGGAGACCATACAATCTTTTGCTTTAAAACCATCTTTTGGGGTATGGTTTGGGAAGAAATTGTGAATTTTCACGAAAAAAACAGTTCATGCAATTTTGTATAAAGATTTGAGGCCAACATGATGAGAGAGCTTAATCACGAACAAACAAGATGGTTTTTGGATCAAAAGTTCGATTGTGAGATCATCTTCTGCAGTCTAAGAGCATGCATCAGAATCACGTATCTGTCAATGCAGGAATACCTAAAATCCCATTAGATTGCAAGTAGAGTTTGCAGTATATATTCAGGAAAATTGGAGCCTCAATGTGAAAGCATCAAACAATTCTTTTAACCTCTGCAACATCATAAAATTTTGACGCGTTTTAAAATTTTTCACTTTTATGAGTCATCCAGTACGACACAGCTGTTTGCCTATAAGCTGAAATCTTCTTGGGAATCATTTGACATTTTAGAGGTAGAATAAACAATGAAACTTTATTGTTTTGTTTAGTTGGGGCTGTTCATCTGAAAACAGGAGGATGTTGTCGTTGGCCCTTAAGATTGTATTTTTTAGATTGAATGTGAAAAAAAAGATTGTATTCTGGCGCTAGCCTCACGACATAATCCCAGAGATCGCAAAATAGCAACAACGACAACAACAACAATAACAGCAACAACAACATTTCCTTTTTTGCTCAATCTGGGCCTTATGGACTTTGATATAAATTTTTGAGACGAAGAGGCACACGTTTACGTGTGCCCTTTGGAACGAGGCTGCAGTATAGTCTCGGAAGCGAGGCAAGTGACCCTCGACAGTTGGAAATTCTCAATGCTGCGGTGAAGTTCGTGGAAGCTAATTGGCCTTAAAACTGAGGAACTCCTGATTCACAGTGAAAGGTTTGTTGATTCTTGGATTGAGGAAACATTCGTATGAATACTTGTGGCGTTTGTTCATGGCTAATATCACTGTAAACTTGAATTCTGAGCTGTTTTAACATTGGAGGTTCGAGCCGGCAACTTAGGCCCATCCACCATTGCCTGGTGTTCGTACAGTGTTGCTATGGTTTCCAAATCTAGTTATGAAATCGATCGAGGAAAACTTCATCCCAAATTTTAGTATCAAAGTCCAGAAGTCGTAGTTTGAGCGTCCATCAGTCTATCAATAGCGATAACTACGAATATGCAATCAGTCTATTCTGGCGCATTCCATATTTACTCGGAGGACTTGAAAATGTTTGGATGTTTAGCGTTGGAAAAAGTTTTAATAACAAGTTGTTTTAATTATTATACAGTAAAAACCCGCGTATAAGAACCTGCAATTTTGCAAGTCAGCCTGATTAGGTTCTTATGTACTTAGTATTTAGTAGGAAATAAGGCTGTACAGGTTCTTGAATTGGTTCTTATTTCATTCAGGGCTTCCAGGTATTTATTTTGTTCAGATTGAGACTTCAAGCCCATTATCCACTGTCAGTTGAGAGACACCTGTGTTCATGAGGCCTTATCAAAACATCAGTTCATGGAAGAATCAGAAATTTTACAGAATGCTAGGAAAAGCTTTCAAAGCATCTTTAGAGCTCTTTGCAATTTGCACACATCACAGAATCAGTATGTATAAGCTCTATGACAAAGCAACTAGAGTTTTGATTTAGTTTGATGATCTCCTCGAATAAGAACCTATTTCAAATTTCAGGCTGAATAGGTTCTTATATATTGGGGGTCTAATGTCAGAATTTTCAGCCTGTAGGTTCTTAATCACTAGGTTCTTATACGCGGGTTTTTACTGTAATTGCAACTTGATTTCGCCAATAGTCGTATAATTTTGAGTGATTATGCAGTGACCAAATTAATGCGGAAGGTATCTTTTTAGAAGCTGAAGATCTATGAAACCATATAATATAATGAAACGTAACTATTTTGTTGCCCATGTCTCTGAGAAACTGTGACACCAGGTAGAAGAATATGAGCACCCAGCAACGCCCTTCATCTCTGAGAAACTGTGACACCAGGTAGAAGAATATGAGCACCCAGCAACGCCCTTCATCTCTATGTAGACAGAGCAGAAAGTGCGTAGAATGACGTCATCGACCAATCTGAGATGTGAAAGTGTTTTGTGTTTTGATATATAAGCTTTTTAAAATGATAAATCAAGAGCGTAAGGTCTAATGAGCAAAATAAAAAGTGTTGCCCATTTTTGGGATCTGTTGCAGGGAGCAAGAGGGGGCTCAAAGTGGGGGGGGCTCATGAGAAATTTGCGCTTGCGTGCGCAGTTTCTTCGCTGTTGTCCATGTACATCAGTCAGCCATGAAAAATAGCTCGTTTTGGAAGCGCATAATGTCACTGTGAAAAGTGAAAATCATGATGTTTTAAGATGAAGACTTCATTGTTTTTTATCTGTGGTGCACCGTGGTGCGTGGGCATTACTTCATCGTTTCGTTTCATAGCGCGTTTGATTGGCCAATATGAGTAATTCAAGGACCATTGTCCATCTAATATCGGGCGTTTTCCAAAGTAAAAGATGGCTGCGGAACTGTTTGCGAAATAGTGGTCAGTTGTCATGTCAACGCAGTTTGGTTTTCTAGACCTCGTAGAAGCAGTTCCGTCATTGCAAATAGCCAAGAAGTGGAATCTGGCCCGATGAGATCTTAACTGCTCAGCAAGAATAACTGGTTAACTGTTATTTACATTTAGTACAAGTCCTTGATTTTGCGGGCTCCCGATTCATTTTCGTCGATATTTACTAGATGCTCTGAAGATAGTAAACGGAAAGCTGGGCTCGACGGATTTGAATCTGAAAATATAATTACACAAAGCAAAACAGGTCAGAAATTGTTTCTGCTACAAAACAACCACCCTTTTGAATATCCTTGATAGAGACAGTAAGTTAGCTCCCTCTCCGTTGCATCTTACTTTATTTCAATTTATATCATACATGTAAATCATTGGCTGTAGTAAATAAATAGTTATCTAATAGGTCAGTTTGAAATCCAGATATAATTCTGAAACTTGTCAGCCTGTACATCTTAAATCATGATAAATTATTTGTTCAAAGGTTTTCAATTGTCTTTGGGAATGCTGATCAACCGTTTCGTAAACGGCCTGTCTCGTTCTTTTGCTGCAAACCTTTCAATGACTTTTCACATTACGTCTTTTTTAGAGCACACAAAGCCAACACGGACATACAAGGAACCGAATCTTCCATCAGTTGGCGAGCAAACTGATATTATTGTCACGCATGTTGTTAGCCCACATGAGATTTACGTCCAGAAGGTAAGTATAGTTCTTGTGAATATCAATTATTACTCACACAGCGGACGTGAGCAGTATGGAAGATGAGAAAAGGCATGAGCGAATTTCAGCCATATTGTTGCACATAACGTTGACGCCTGCAATGACAGTGCAATGGTGGATTACGTTACAGATGATGGCGAGGAACTTTTTACCAAGATGCACTGCGTTCAAATCAAGAATATGTAAAATTTCGATTAAAAAATGCAATTATCCTGGTAAAAAGTTCCTCGCCGTCACCTTTAGTGTAATCGTCGTGTCTTGAATCCTAATGCCATCCCAATTGCTTGTCAGAACAGGAAAAACTCGACCGTGAGATAAGACTATCCAGCTCTGTAAAGTTTTTCAAGAGAAAGTTATTGTCAATTCCTTTCGAAGTTGGTTTACCGTATTCATGAATCAAAAGGCTTATCGATCCTAACACAGCTACGTGTTGGACTCGGTAAGCTAAGTTTTCTCAAATTTAAGCATAATTTCAGGGATACTTTCAACCCTTTGTGCCCAACAAATGATGGTGTCAAGGATACGGAACACTATTTCCTGCTCTACCGTACTTATCATGCAAATAGACTTTATCTCTACAATAGTGTAAACGCGATATTTTTGCCTCATGGTTTAATAAATCTTTCAAATGACGAGTTATTGAAAATCATCCTCTATGGCCGTGAACAGTTATCATTTGATTCAAATGCGAAAATTCTCTCAGGAACGCTAGAATTTTTCCAGGCCTCCAAACGTTTTGAATAAGTTGGTTATAAAAACCTGTTCGTAAATTCTCCTCTCTCCTTAAATATCTTCTTTTTCGTTGACTTTTAAAATTGTTTTTGTATCAGCTAAATAGCTAAATAGCATCTTATGTCGTGTAATTAGTTGTATATTACGTCTTATGTGTTCTGTGTTAAATGCGAAGGGGTAGTCATGATAGTTTTGCTCCATCTGGTATCGTCCATGTAGCGTGGCATACTTCTTTGTAGTTAGTATTTTAGGTAATTCGTCATTGTAAACTTCATACTGAATAATGAAAATTCTAATGCAATATGGCTCGAAAGAATCTTTTCAGATAGAAAAAGTAAAAAGTGTGATTCAATTAAAATTTCAATTAAAGATTTGCATTAAAATTACGAATTATAATTGCTATTGTTTCAACTTAGGTACATATCTCATGCTAAATTCTGATTGCCAAGGATGAGTGGTAACAGTAATAGTTTGCATTATGCGCAAGTAGCAACATTATTGGCCTCAAAAGTCCTCAAGCCTCGGGCTGCAAAATAGCCCAATAGCAACGTTTTTTCACTTTGCATTAAAGATCCACATAAAGGAACCTGTGATTTTCTGCCACAGGCTGAAATGGTTCTTGTTTATAGGATGCTTTACAGGACAGCCGCCTCAATGGGTTCTTAAATCAGTTCTTAGTTTATATATCGTGGTTGTATGTGCCTGTTTTTAATGGATGGAATTTTGATGATTTGAAATTGGTTTGAAATGATTGTCTCTTGTACTCTGCCTTTGTGCATGTATTTTAATGATCTAGCACATGTACCAGCGTTTGCATAAGTATTGCAATCCTTACTAATCTTTTGTATGATAACCTCCTTAATTTAGCAGGCTGCAGGAATGAAGTGGACAAATATATGTAAACTCAGGAAAAACACATTCTTGTGAACGCTTCGGCGTAAACCTTCATCAGTAATGACTTTTCCAAATTAAACAGAGCATACATATAGATTCAGAAATTCAAAAACAATAGCCTAAGCGGGATCTTACCTGTTACAATACGTATTTAAAACATGTTAAAGTAGCGGTAATGACAAAGGTGACAGGAGAAAGATCACAGGAAAGTGCAGAGTAAAGAACTACTGAAGTAGGCGGCTGTGTCTGTCTCGCAGGAGCTGGAAAATACGTATGTTAGAACAAACCAACCGATAGAAAGATCCAGAAGTGGATGGGCAGAAAGAGATCCCTAAAAAACAGCGTGTGTCCCTAACGAAAAGCTGAGCGCAAAAATCAAAACAACACAACAGCCAAAATGTAAACTAACATGAAATCTATGTATCAACCTGCCTAATGTTTACACCCTTAGGGGCACAGCAATCCAGCCGATATTGCCAGAAGCTTTCCCGCATCCTATTCCCCCCCCCCTTAGCCTATCAATTATCTTCAGCAAAATGCCTGAAGAATTCCACCTGGGGTACTGAGGCCCCCGAATTAAACTTACGACTGCACGCCTTGTAATTGTTAAACCTAAGCCTATATATATATATGGTGTTTAATTGGCCAAACCTGGAGATTCTTTATTCGTAGTTTCCTGTATGCGGATTTGTCTGTATTACTTTTGTCCTTTACCAGCTGTATTTGCTTGTTGCAAAGTGTGAAGTACAGATAAGTATTTTTTTCTCGATCTTTTCAGTTTGACTCTCCAATTAATGAAGTTCACGAGGAAATTGCAAAGCTTTATGCAGGAAAGCAGAGAGAAGGAACTAACATTCCGTTCCCATACAGAAGTAAGTGTTGTTGTTTGTTTGCGTTAGTAACAGAGAGTTTACTCAAAAACCAGGACGGTCACACTAGAGCCCCATCGCCCTTTTCCGATCACTGAAAAAGAAGCCTTGTACTAATTGGCTTAAGAAAATTTTAGGGGAAAAGTTCTTGCTGTTGAATTATTCTTAATTTAATAGTTTGAAATATAAAAACCATTTATTATAACTTCAGCCACTCTCTTCCGTAAAATCGTCGTCGAAAGACACAGCGGTAAAATCGCGATATATTCATTTCATCGCCCTTTTCCGATCACGCAAGTTTACGCATGAATTTGGAGCAGCACCACCGCAGATGGCTCAAGAAAGCGCAGTTTCCAGATGAAATGGGTGCCATACAGATGGCAGGAGATGTTTAGTTCATGTTATCGTTTGGTAAGTGACATTTTGACGCTTTATTCGTTCAATAGCACCATAGTCGAAGTTACTATTGAAAATTACAGGCTTTTACAAGCGATTGTACACAAAAGCACTCACAGCAGCCTGTGATCGGAAAGGGGCGATGGGGCTCTAGCTAGAATGTTATGTTGTATTTTACAATGGTTTACTGTACTCTTCGTCTTGCAAATCTCTTCCAGACGAGATTTCTTCAGTTTGATGCTCGAGAAACATCTTTTTCTTGCAAACAAAGATTTAAGCTGCTCATATATTTATTGAGTTACTGTATACGTAGGAGGCCAATATAGTATTCATGGCAATGATGATAAAGATAAATTTATTACAGTTTCAAATACATGTAGAGTTTCTAATAGTTGTGGACAGTGTTTACATATTATAGTTTGGTTCTTTTTAGATTAACCTAAATGAGCTTTCAGTTTCAGTCTCATATAATTTAAATTCTCGACATACAATTTATATTTCTTTAGTACATACAAATAACTAAACTACATAGATTGAATATATAATTTCACAAAAAATCAATGCAATGTTACAGAAAACTAAATACAAGATGCAAATACGTATAGGAGCTAAATAATAAATTGTATGCAGGGAATTAGTTAATGGAGAAGCTCTCTCAATAAGTAAACTAATCAAGCAGAGAGCCCCCCCTCCCTGTTCAATATATGATTAGGTAAATTCATTAGAGTTTAAATAATTTGCATCTTCAGTACCTAGATTGCAGAGTGGCATAGATTTAGATTTATCGGTCAACTTTTTTCAGTAAATAACTTTTCAGTTTTCTTTTGAACAATGTTCTTGATGAGGCATTTCTGAGCTTCTCAGGTAATGCATTCCAAAGTTTAGCACCAAGATATCGAATAGACTTTAGACCTTTATCCAGTAATCTATAAAGTAAAAGTCTTATTTTAAGAAGAATTTTATAGGTTTGTGTTTACTGCATACGTTGTCTCTAATTAAGGCCTCAAGGTCCGTTTCTCTAATACAGTTCCAGAAATTATCAGTACTTGGATTTTTTTTTACTTTTTCGTTCAATTGTGATGACTTGAAATGTCCCAGCTAACTCAATTAACGATTTCTATACTTAGCGGCGTTATTATATCTTAGATTATATCTTTTGCCCGGTATTTAAAGGGAATCGACATGGTTAAAAGCTGGCCCGGGCCAGGTCAAAAATATAATCTATTGTACTCGACAGTTCAGACGCATCCGGTTTCATTGTTTAGCTAAAGAAACAATGGATTTGTGGGCTTTTCTCTGGCCTATTTATAGCGACTATGGGATATACCTATGTCTATTCCCTTTAAAATCTTTAAAATGTAGAATGTAGTGAAATGATCTGTCATCGCTTTCGTTGAATAGAGCTTTCAGCTATTTTGAGAAAGAATCTGAATCCACGATGTTTTGATGCACTTTGAAGAATTTTCGAACGTGCACCATGGCGCTGCAAGCTCTAACGCCACTCCATCTTGCATAAAAATGTATAAAAATAACGCTCGATCCAGGCCCTTCTGTAGAATAGCTAAAAGGGTGTGTTGACGATTTTTAAAGGAACTCAAGGTATTTTGCTATAATTCAATTGTGGAAGTTCTTTATACAATTGTGGAAGTTCTTTTTACCTGTATGTACAGACAGTTTGTCACATTTTGATTCAATGTTCCATTATTGATTCAGTGCCAATCAAAACTGCAAAATTAAGAATAACCTTCAGCTTTATTTGTGATAAATTATTCTACTTTTACCGGCTTACCACCTTTTCTTCGTGTAACATCGTTTATACGCTGCGCTTCGTTTGTGCTCAAAGTGGCTCGGACTAGATAAGCTTTTTCTTAGCATCATAGAAAGAAATTATTGTATTTAGCTGTTCTTCCTTACAAATTTGAATCGAATTCAATCAGACGATTCCGGAAAAGATAGCAGACCTCATTTCACACAATGCATGATAGGAATATGCCTCCTAGCAACGCAGAGCTACCAAATCTTACATCTGAAGCATGAAATCTTGACCGCAGCTACGATAGATTTAGGCTGTCATAACTTTATCGTGAATCCAAATCCTTCTAAACCTTTAGTACAGGTTTGTTTTCCTTCAGTATCAAGCTGTGGTGACCATCTTTTTTGTTGCTTCCTCAAGATTTTCAAGAACAATTTGACCTTGCTTACGTGGCTGATTGAAGGTGTTGTGGCGCCGTGGTTTAATCCTCTGACATTGCAGCCAAAACAGTTAGGCGGAGTGGGTTCGAGTCCCGGTAGGGCCCACCACTAGAGCGTCATGACAAGGGGATTTTGAACTTTGTGAATTTTGTAATTTTATCGACTTATGTTTCTTGTGTATATTCATGTAGCATTGTATTAATTTGTTGGCTTGAATTAGCTTTTTTAATTATATATAGCTATGTAAGTTGCCAACGTAAAACAAATTGATAATAATAATAATAATAATAATAGGGGTCGTGGACTCGATTAGGTCTGCTCTATTTCTGCGATCCCGGCGCTTGGCGCTGAGAAACGCAACTTCACCTTCACCAGAGAGGTGTTGAAGAGACCCTGAATAAAAAGTTCTACAAACATTTGAAAGAGAATGAAAAATATTGTAAATTCTTTCTCTTGGAATTTGCATAAAAAAGTATTGCAAGGGCCTCAGTTCACTCGGCCGAATACAACATTCGATTAGAGCCCGTAAATGTCAGAATTGTCGTCCTTTTGGGATTTTCTCCACCAGGTATGCCAACTGTCGGCTCTACTGTTTTCAGAATTCGTATCCTTTCGGTAACTGAGCTTTTATCCACGAAGTCTACCGTTTTTCAGAAGACTTCGCAGACTTCAGATGCCCAAAGGAATACGCCCTTAGAAAGGCGTAGATTTCACGATAAAATTGCGACGGCCCAAGTCTATCGCAGCTGTGGTCAAGATTTTATAATGTGATCGTAAATTTTCGTAGCTATGCGTTGCTAGGGGCATAGTCCTATTATGCATTGCGTGAAGTAAAGTCCGCCATCTTTTCCGGAATTGTCCATTGTCGTAAAACCTCATTTATCAAGGCATGATAATCGTGGCAAACGAAAAATACAGCAACGGATCTAAATACAGGAAATATAGGGCGATAGGGTCTCTGATTCAGTTCAGTTCTTGCAAAAAACTTATCTTCTGTTTTGTTGCTAAACTTCGAGGCTATCATCAAGAAATTTCTCAGATAACTTTCATTTTTCGTAGATCTGGTTTGTGCTGCAAGATTCAGCCAGGATCAGATGTGGTACCGAGGGTTGGTGACCGGTAAGAATTTTCAAGTAATTTTCAAACTGTTTTGCTTATTGCGTGTTGTGGCGCAGTGGTGTAAGCATCTGACTTTTCAGCCAGAACAGTCAGGCGGAGTGGGTTCGAAACCCGGTAGGACCCCACCACTTGAGCGTCATGATAAGGGTTCGCGGACTCGATTAGCGCTTAGCTACTTCTGCGGTGCTAGTGCTTGGCGCTGAAAACCGCAACTTCCCCTTCACCTTTACCAAAGTGTATGTGTATTTTTTCGTGTCATTATGCAAAAGGTTCATTTGTGACCTTCAACGCTGTACCTGTCGTTTTATTATCTGTTTACATTTTCACTTGTAAACTCGGTTATATAATTTTAGTATTTTAGCCTATACCTTTGAGTCAGTAAAACCAACTTTTTATTCATTCTTTTGTAAATTGATTGTTTCAGCGAACATTTCCAAGTTTCACTTTTTAATGAAGAATATGTGCTTGCATAGTCCAGACAAAGCTCTTGAGACACTTTGCTTTTGGAAAGTAAGTTCACAAGTATGTGTTCTGCAATCAACCAATAATAGTTTACACGTAGGAAAGGGATCTTTCAACACAAACCTCATTTGTCTCACGAATTTTGTTGGCGATCGTTGCAAACTTAAGTCCAATTTGACCAATGTATAAATACTTTCTCTTTATACTGCATTGTGAATTACTGTCATTCTATTTTTACGTACAGAAATGGGTTTTTAGACTGCCTTACGTCATGACCATGGGCACAAGAACAGTATTGGCTGCGTGGTGCTATCTTCTTCCAAACGGAACCATTGTAGCACTCTTCAAATCTGACAAAAGAATTTCTGATATCAACAGAGATATATTGTTAATCTTGTGACAAACTCATGTCTAAAGCTTCAATTTTGTGATACAACAAGTTTTTACTTTGGGGTTTGATGATCTTTGCACCTCCTTTTTCATTATCATAAAGACCCAAATCTTCCTCGAAACCTATATCATGGAGCCTGCTAGAAACTAACGTAGTGGTTTTGTTTCATAGCCGTTCACGATGATTGCAAAGTCGATGTTCAGTTCGTTGATTATGGAAATTCCGAGACAACATCCTTCTCAGAAATAAGAAGACTCCCGGACTCCTGCCTGAATCTTCGCAGACAGGTAATTTTGAAAATAACTAAGATTCAGAAACAAGGAATATTTCCCATCTTAAGTCTTAATGAAAGGATATATTATCATTCGACTTCGTCGACTTTGAATCAGCTACTTGAAGAGAACTCTGATCTGCATCGTACAATCCTATGCACGGTAAATATTACCGCTGCTAGCACTGATCCCGTCAACGGTATCATTGTGTCATCCTTTCCCGACTGCGCTGTTCAGACGAGCAAAAACATTTCTCAAGAAACATGATAGATTTTTTCGCAAATCGGACGTAGGCTGTACGGCAACATTGAAAAATTTTGATATGATTGTTGTTAGGGGTGAGTAGAGGAAGCTTTGAGAGACGACTGCTCCCTGGATATGAACACAGCTATACTTTTATACTGTATTTACTTTTTGCAAACAAAATGGAGTCATCAGACAGTCATACAAAATGGTAGGTATCTGCAAATATATCAATATGATAATAAATAGGCATTCACATTGCGCCATTTATGCACGCGGCTCAAAGGCGCATTACATAATATTCATAAAACGAAACGAAACAAGATATCAAAATATTTAAAGAACCATTTGCATCGGTAAATTTTTATGCTTCAGATAACTTATAAAGCATTCATGACTGTCCAATCCATACATTTTGATTGTTGGGGATACATGGTACTCCCCCTATTGTCTTCTCGCTTTGTATTCAACTCAACTTGACCGCCAATCAGCGACGGGGACTATGAACGCATGCGCCTCAGCTAGTGATTCCCGTCGCGTTTTCGCGGAAAATCACTCGTCGTGGTCGTGCGAAGGCCAAATGTGGAGGAGATGGTTCCCAGATCTAAATCCTCAAAAATCTTGCAAAATCTTTAAAAACTCTAGCAGAATCCAAAAAAACCCTGAAAATCTTCTAAATCTTGCCTGAAACACTAGACTAATCTCTTCATGCAAAAGATTCTTACCTTGTCAACCTTCTCAACAACAATGGTGAAGCCAAGGATTCTGCTGATGGCTGACAAAGCCTTCCCAAAGAGAAAAAGATGCTACAATCATACAAGAACAGCTTTAGTTGCTTTCTAACAGTGAAGATAACCTTTTCTATGAATTTACATGTGTACTTACATTGTTTCAATTGCCAATAACCGCTCGAAGCTTTTTTCTCTCCGGCCGCCATTGCTCGGTAATCATGTCATGCCACGGCAAAATCGCACAACTGCGCATGCGTTCATAGTCCTCGGAGGGGATTCCTAGCTCGCGTCAACTTGAGCCTTCACGTATCCCCAACAATTGATTGAAAGTAGTCGAAAATGAGCAATATCAAACCACGTGACACAGCAAAAGACGTTCGATTGATACTAATGACTCGCGTACCATTGGTTCGTGATTGATAACGATTTTCAGAGAGAAATATTAAGTAAGATGAATATTCATATGTCTAAATGGTTGCGTTTCTTGAATTCCTTGCTGCAGGCAATGGTCGTAAAACTGAAAGATGTTGGATGTCAATTAGGAGGTGATACTTGGTCTAGAGAGGTATGAAAACGATATACTTAACGTTAAATCATGTTGCACATTCCTCCAGATTGCACTCTGCTTTTTACGTTTGTTTATTCCCTGTTTGTGTCCCACCTGGTGGTCACACCGTAAAAGTTCTGCTAAAAATCGAAATTCCTCCGAATTGTCTCAAAATCGGTACAGAGCCTATTTCAAGTATGCTGATTATGAATATGGACAAAGATTTTGAGAAAATTGTCACTAATTTGGTCCAAATGGCACACAAAGTGGCACAAATGTCCAAAAATTGAGATTGCATAGATTTGTCTAAGAATTGGTACAGAGCCTATTTCAAACATGCTGATTACGAATATGGACATAAATTTCGAAAATATTGTCACTAAATGGGTCCGAATGGCACACAAAGTGGCACAAATGTCCCAAAATTAAAGTTGAATTGATTTGTCTTGAAATTGGTACAAAGCGTATTTCAGACATGTTGATTGCGAATATGAATGTAAATTTTGACAATATTGTCACTAAATTGGTCCAAATGGCACACAATGTGGCACAAATATCCAAACATCGAAGTTGCACAGATTTGTCTCAAAATTCATATAGAGCCTATGTCAAAGAAGCTGATTTCGAATATGGACATGAATTTTGAAAATGTTGTCACTAAATTGGCCCAAATGGCACACAAAATGGCACAAAAGTGGCACAAATTGAAGTTGCATAGATTTGTCTCAAAATTGGCATAGAAAGTATTTCAAAGATGCTGATTGCGAATATGAACATAAATTTTGAAAACATTGTCACTGAATTGCTCAGAATGGCAAACAAAGTGGCACAAATAGCCAAAGAGGAAAATTGTGTCAAATCTCCTTAAAATTGGTAAAGAACCTACTTCAAGTATCGTAAGTGGGAATACGACAACAAATTTCAAAAATTTTGTCACAAAAGTGAGCCAGATGTCCCATAAAATGATCAAATTTACCAAATACTGAAATTATTCTAAGTTGCTTCAAATTTGCTTTAGAAACTATTTCAAATACGAATATGAAAACAACTGTTGAAAATTTGTCCCTATAAGTGTCAAAAGCACTCAAAGTGGAAAAAACAGCAAGAAATCATAGTTGCATTGAGAGACCGAAAAACAGGACTACACCCAAAGTAAAGGATGAAAAAATGGGTTCAAGTGTTGCTGCCCTTAGATTTCCATACCAGAGAAAACCGAAATTTCTACTGATATTTGACTTCGTGTCGCACACTAAACAGAACAATCTAACGCACTGTCCTCTTACTCAAGAACTAGAAGGTGACCTAAAATGATTTTCCATCCCGTTCCTTCATAAGAGATGATTTATGTTCTGATTTGACGAACTTTCCCTTTGTCATTTTCTACAGTTCTCAAATCCCAAAGCTTATCTTATTGTTGATCACAGTGGCGTTAGAATGAAAAGCTTCAAAACCTTCCAATCTTGAATTCTACATAAAGTTCACCAAAGCTTAGCCAGATAACCAGACCCAAGTTCAAAAGAACTAGCTCTATGAAATTGGGTCTGGTTATCAGGCTAATCAAAGCTTTTAATCTATGTTCTGTACCTTATTTTCTGTTCAGACCTGGAACAGTTTTTGACGTTGTATTGCAAGACGGCGTCCCAAACACTGAAACTTGGGTAAACTTGGGGGTAGAGGTTTTCTGCGGAGAATTTCCAAGAGATCGTTTGTGTGGTATTCCCTTCATAAAAGTGAGAAAGAAATACGCGTAGTAATTGTCAGTCAGACTTTAAGGAAATAAGATAATTTTATGACCAGGTTGATTTGATCTGCAATTTCAAAATTTAGTGACTTTGATTTGGTAATGACTTTAAACGGAGTGATCTTTTGTGTTCAAGAACATTTAATTTTTATGAGATGTAAGAGATCAAATGAAGGTCATGCTTCATACAGTTTTGCCATACCATTTGACTAGTGCTCCTTTGACTAGTGCTCTGATCTCCAGAAGACAATTTTCTGGACGATTGTCATAAAAATCCCTGATGACACATCGCACATGCACAGTTGAGAATTTCTGATTGGCGAAGCGAAAAACTTCGCTGGACATAAAGTAGAACTACTTTTATTTTTCATCTAACAATTTTGTTCGCTGAATTCTTTGACCGATCAAGTCGCAGGATTTCTCAAGCCTCGCTCAAATTCTTTTTTGGAAAGCAGGAGTTCCTTTCCGCATTCTCACGACCAAATCAAACAATATGGAGATCAAACAACTTCTTCGCCGCAAATTTGTGAGACGATCCTCCAGAAAATCGTCTTTTGGAGATCAGCCTTAAAGCTGCACTGCTTTTGGGACTCAACTGATTGCTATTTCGCTTCCACGTTGCAGATCTCTTGTCCTCATTATTGATTAGGGGATTAAACATTATTAGCCAATAAACAAATACCATTATCTCATCATTGCGTTAGGAAAAATAGATTGCTTGTATTAGCTACCTCTCGATCAGAAGATCGAAAATTTTCTCTTAGGAATTACGACAATCCTGGCCAAAAAAGTTGGAGACACAGACAAATTTCCGTGTTTGCTTGATGTTTCCTAACATGTCGAGGTGAAAACATACATTTGGGACCTTCTGATTCTCCTTTCGTTCCCCTTAATACAGTGCTGAGATGGCTGAATCAAATTCGATTCAAGCAACATTGAAACTGGGGGAGCGGGGGACACGTAATCAAAGACCGAAGTAGTGCAATTTTGTGACTTGTCCAAAGTATTTTGACCAAGATTGTATGTTTGTTTTGGCAAGAAATTCATCATCGTGAATGGTAGCTACGCTATTTAACCCATTTGGGTCTCTCTCACATTGCAATTTTTGCAACAGCGTTATTGGCAGAATCAAGCGCTAGGAGATGTCTCTGATTTATACTTATAAATAACCTTATATTCATGTTGAACTTTCTAAAATTCATGACTTTCTGCATCTCTGGTAAAGATATTTAGACCCAATTTACAATTTGCCGGTACGAACGAATACGGCATGAAACTGTACCGTAGCTATTGGCCTCCTGTTTACAGCATAGGCTTCACGTGAATACAGCACGAAAGGCATACTGCAAACTGGTTTCATTGCTCACAACTGGCATGGTGTAAACAGCGAATATGGCATCATTTAATGCCAGATTTACACCCAGCCAATAATTTGGCAACTGAGAGCATGCACCTTGACTAATCCTTCCTCTGTGCATGTTCAAATCCTATCGTATTCACTTTGTGCCGGTATAGCGTAAACAGGGCCGTAGCCAATTTCAGTCCAAGCTCAGTCAAAATTTGGTAACCTAATAAAGCTTAGGCGAAATGATTAACCGTTCCATGCGCAATAAGAAACGTATAATGTACACTCACCAAATGTGTGTTGTTTTCGCGTCAAATCTTCTGTCAGCGGCATCTCTGACTGACATAAGATTTGACACGAAAACAACACACATTCGGCGAGTGTACATTATATGTGTCTTATTGCGCATGGTCGTTCATTGAAATCAGTCTATTGTTATTCAATGTACATTTCGGAACGCGAGTAACTCATTTCGCGACATTCTAAAGTTGAAATGACAATAGATAAAAATATTGTAAATATTCGTTCCGAAATGTACATTTAACAACAATAGATTGATTTCAATGAACGACCAATTTTTTTCAAGCACTGAGGCTCAATTGAATTCAAAACTTCATTTATGTGATGCAATATAGCTGGAACGTTTACAAATGATTGTGTAAGATCCTGATCGATATGGCGTCATGAGCATCTCTTAGGAGGGAGCACCAAGTGAAAATTATTGTAGCTTTTAGCGGATGCGTCAAAGAATAAACTTTCCGCTATCATATCCACCCATAGATTTATAACGTGATCTTCAGCAAAAAGCCTGAATTATATTCTGTGATTTTATTCGAATGTTTTTGTATTCTATTTCAGTCTTTTGTTCTGATACGTGAGTTTCTTTCTTGAAACCTTTGCTTTCGAAATCACAAAAAAGGGCCAAATAACGACGATCAAATATGTTAAAGACTTGATATTGACATGAATGGATAAAGAGAAAACGTTTAATGGTAATTCGGGGATTCAAAATTTGACACCATCGAGGACACTATATCAATTTCGGAAGATTTGTACCGCCTTGTAACCCATTTGAACCGCTTTTATGACAATGATTGCATCATGTATGTTCATTTTCGTAATAAACACATCAGAAATAGTCCCTGTGCTAGTTTTGAAAGAATTTGATGTTATTTCAAGTTTCAACATTTTTTGTGCCACTTTGTGTGCCATTAGGACCAATTCAGTGACAATGCTTTCAAAATTTATGTTCATATTCGTAATCAGCATCTTTGAAATACTTTCTATGCCAATTTTGAGACAAATCTATGCAACTTCAATTTGTGCCACTTTTGTGCCATTTTGTGTGCCATTTGGGCCAATTTAGTGACAATATTTGCAAAATTCATGTCCATATTCGAAATCAGCTTGTTTGACATAGGCTCTATACGAATTTTGAGACAAATCTATGCAACTTCGATGTTTGGATATTTGTGCCACATTGTGTGCCATTTGGACCAATTTAGTGACAATATTGTCAAAATTTACATTCATATTCGCTATCAACATGTCTGAAATACGCTTTGTACCAATTTCAAGACAAATCAATTCAACTTTAATTTTGGGACATTTGTGCCACTTTGTGTGCCATTTGGACCCATTTAGTGACAATATTTTCAAAATTTATGTCCATATTCGTAATCAGCATGTTTGAAATAGGCTCTGTACCAATTTTTAGACAAATCCATGCAATTTCAATTTTTGGACATTTGTGCCACTTTGTGTGCCATTTGGACCAATTTAGTGACAATATTTTCGAAATTTATGTCCATATTCGTAATCAACATGTTTGAAATAGGCTCTGTACCAATTCTTAGATAAATCCATGCAATCTCAATTTTTGGACATTTGTGCCACTTTGTGTGCCATTTGGACCAAATTAGTGACAATTTTCTCAAAATCTTTGTCCATATTCATAATCAGCATACTTGAAATAGGCTCTGTACCGATTTTGAGACAATTCGGAGAAAGTTCGATTTTTAGCAGAACTTTTACGGTGTGACCTCCAGGTGGGACACAAACAGGGAAAGGGTTAAGTGATTCAATGTTTCATTGAATGTACTATGCACCATTGAATGAGCCAGAGAAAAGTTCCTACATTTAAAAATTTATGGCACCAAGATGGCTTAATGAATTGGATTGACTCGAACTCTTTTTGAAAGATGAGAGGTTGAAGCATTTTTGTGATTTATCGTCTTTTTTCAGGAACACTGACATATACGTAAAAACTGAACTAAAATGACAAGTCCAGGGTTGGTATTATTAACGCTGCTAAACAAACCAACTACTGACGCGAATTCTTACCTTCGTTTCACATCTTGAGCTTCCCAACGGCCAGCAATTCCTGGAGCTTTTTGATAATTTAGGCCTAATCTCTACGCTATGTCGTCATTTTCATGCATGATAGCATGATAAAGAGGCTAGCAACGATTAAGGGGCGAAAAACTAACAGGAGACAGCCTTGTTTTCTTTTGAGCGATATGACGTCACTTCGCTCAAATTGCCTATTGAATATTTAAAGGGTCTGTTTCATCCAGCATGCCTTGCACGTGTCGTCTCTTGGATTGCCTTTGTTGTCGCCACTTTCATGGGCCATGAAAATAGCGACAAACAAAGGCCAACCAAGAGACGACACGTGCAAGGCATGCTGGATGAAACAGAAGCTTTAATTTGACAAAGAGAAGGGGCTAAATAGTGGAAAAAGATATGATGCACCATTCATAGCAGTACTATCTTGCATTTCATCATTAGTTACACCAACCCCGCACCTGGCCTTTAACAACAATTTTTATAATACGTTATGCATGAGAGGAACTAAAACACTTTGAAAAGTCTTAAAGAAACTCCTCGCACTGAACAGTAAAGAAGGTGAAATTTTTAACGGGTGAGGGTCTGTATGATTATTTCCATGGAATTGAAAAAATTTTTTTGTATTTTTATAAAATCTATATCTTACAACTCCTGAGAGAGGTGAATGCCTGTTTACGCTTTTTTCTCTTCGAGGAGATTTCTTACGACATGATCAAGTGTTTTAAGCTCATTTTCCGGGGCGCTCCACAACTAGTAATTTTCACAAAATCGATTTTACCTTCATTTTCAATGCTCATAAAAACGCACGAAAACTTGCGATCATACACTTAGGTTTTTCTGCTTTAGCCACAATAGACCTTTTAGCTATTCTAGAAAAGAGCCTGGATCGAGTCATATTTTTATACAGTTTTATACGTGAGGCTCGATTGAGTGGCGTTAGAGCTTCGATCGCAATTGTGCACATTCGAAAATTCTACTAAATGTAATGAAATATCGTTCGATCTAGATTCGTCTTCAGAATAGCTAAAAGGTCTATTGCACCAACCAAACTCGTCTACTGCTCTTGGTCCAGTGAATTTTCTAGAGTGGGAATTATTTCCTCGCTCACCTCGTAGTATCAGAATGATAGAGAGCAAACATTAGGTGGTATGACTAAACAGATCCATCGAGAAACAATTTCTCATTTGGTCATCATTTAGGTATCACTAACAATTCATTGCTTATCCTATGCTACTGATATGATCATATCACTGATACACCCTTCACCCTGGTAGTTTTGCTACATGCTGCACTTATATCCGTTGCACCCTTCCCTCCCCCTTCCCGCATGGGCCATAGGATACGATTCAGGTCAATTTGGTTTGTTAATTGATACTAAAATTTCATGCTGATATTCAAAGTTACCATATTCTTCATTTGTCGTGTGTCCTACAAGGCATGCTTTGTGATAGATATTTGCAACTTTGTTTCTAGACTAATAAATTCCTCAAAGACACGATCTTGGACAAGCCAATGGTACTCATTCCGAAAGGTACATAATATGCCTGTAGCAATGGTGCCGCAACATGCGTGGTTTTTGCAATTGCATTAAATGCAGGATATTTAAGTATTCAAAACGTTTCCAAACATAAATTCTTTGCGAAACAGACATCGCATGCCATAATAACTGAACATGTTAAAAATCACGTTTTGTTCGGCTTCACATGAGTTCGTATATTGACTTTCGATGCTATCTAGGAGAACAGTTTATTCGAAGCCATTTAGCGAGATTTAGGCCCCGTTTACACTGCTCCGTTTTTGTTAGCATCAGTTTTTGTTGCTTCGAAGCTACCCGTCACACTGCTCCGTTTTTGTACAAAACGGAGAGAAACCTCTGTTTTTGTGCGTTCACGCTGATCTGCCTGATAAAAAAAACGCTGCGGAAAATATCCGTTTTTGTGCGTTCACATTGCTCCGTTTTTGTGAAGCTCATTGTTGGATATTGGAGCGTTTTCAAAAGCCTCCGTTTTTGTGGCACTTTTGTGCGGATCAATGTGAACATTTTCACAATTACGGGGGTTTTTCTCTCCATTTTTGTACAAAAACAGAGCAGTGTGAACGGGGCCTTAATGATGATTGATATTTTGATATTGATATTGATATTGCTCCGTCTTATAATGCTGTTTATTACCTGAAGTTTTCAAAAACGAGGCAATACAGAATCCCTTCATTCCTATTGGTTAAACGCATATTTCCCGCGGGTTTCCTGTAACCATATATAATACTTTGATAATACGATACAAGGACGCATTTTGTTACCAGAGCAACTGATTTAGGCCTGTGAGATTTACAGTAAACTCAAACAATATGATAGCAACAAAATGTGTAAACTAAATGATTGGAGTCAACATTAAAAGCTAACAGACTGGAGTTATGTTTGACCGAATTGCGAAGACTAAATCGTGAAGGTTGTTGTTTAAGGGGCATTAGGCTAACATTTTTGTATCTTCACGTTGCTCTTGGGTTTT
Source organism: Aurelia sp. 3 sensu Dawson et al. (2005) (assembly GCA_964020215.1). NCBI lineage: Eukaryota > Metazoa > Cnidaria > Scyphozoa > Semaeostomeae > Ulmaridae > Aurelia > Aurelia sp. 3 sensu Dawson et al. (2005). The sequence goes on from OZ026587.1 coordinate 8,147,148, forward strand.
ATGAGCCTATATTTCAACGCCCTATTTCGAAATCTAATTGATTGTCCAGACACCAAGAAGACATACCCAATAGTTCTTCGACCCTCAAAATGAATGATATCTCCGTTCAAGAGATTTCCATACTTGTTATTTAGAAGTGGAAGAAAGTGGAGTCCTCTCTGTAGAATTATGTGACACTTCAACTGAAGATGATATATATATTAATCACTTGCTGGTTACAAAAGGCTACGCAGTCTGTAATGGCCCTAGGTAAGTTTCATTAAGGCAATTTTTCAGTTTTTTTGTGCAGGTAGAAATTGACATATGGATACTTCCAAATCGTGATTAACATAATGCTCTTTGCTCAGTTGCATTTCGAAAAGTTCCTTATTCATGTTATCGATTTTACCAGCTTTTGATATAAACTTTATGAAAAGAAATATAAATTCATTTAACTATGCACACATATTTCATTGCGCCATTGTATGTCCAAAAATTGCGTTCTCATATTATCAGTTTTACCTCATTTCAGGTATTGACATGGATTTTATGAAAAAGAGTAGAGATTCTTTACAAACTTATTACAAACTAGATGTTTTGAAATGCATAAACTTGGTGCAGTGATATGCTCTGTGGCTACTGTATATCTTGTTTCATTTTTTAGCTCTGAGGCAAAGGCCTTTCTACTACCGCTCCACGAAGTAGCAGGAGAGGAAGCAACTGCCAGCAACATCAATTGGGGTGATGTAAGCAGTGAGGCTGCATCGAGTATTGGAAATCCTGAAGTCTCTGAAATGATCCCGTCGTATCTACCACCTTCTCCACCACAGTCACAAGTTTTTGAGGTTGTGGGAACTTGCGTTGATAGTGATGGACATATCTTTGGTCATAAAGTTGCAGGTATTGCTTCAATAACAACATTTGAAAAAGCTTTGATAGGTGAAAGATTTATCTCAATATCAAGCTCACAAGATTTCTGGTGATCAGAAACGTATAAAAAGGAGTCATTGCTTAGAGATAGCTCAATTTTCAAATTTTGCAAGCAATTTGATGAAAGTTGAGGACATTCTTAGTTGGTATTTTTATCAGAGCAGCTAGGATCGTCACAATTGTGATAAAATCGGAATGCATTCAAGACATATACCGGGTTTCCCAAAAACAACTTTTCCCGTTTGAACAGTTCCACAACAACAACCGCTGCCTCGTTTTGAGCGATGTAAACGGCAATGTCTTGCTCGCTTGGATCCATGTAATTTTACACAATTTTTTGCGCATAAACAGACCTCCAAATATGGATTTTTCGAAAATCGTATGCTGGAGAAGTCCTTGAAAAGATAGGAAATCTGGCGATGGAGATATGTTCCATTCCTTCCATGTTTTACATCTCAGGTGTGAAGGCATACAACCGCTTATCAGTTTCTTAAACTAGTATTCAAAGTCGGCAATACGCTATAGTGCGGACCACAGGACCTTGTTTTGTGTATTATAATTTTTCCTCGAAAATCAAGCATAATCGTGCTTTTTTCTGACAAAGCAGACAAATATGATTTTTATTGGGTCCTTTTATGGAGTTCAAGCTCCGTGCTGTTGGAATTTCGTTAAAAAACAGAATTTCCGTGGATTTTTAGGTGAGGGTTTACGATTTTGTTGATAAACAGTTTTTAGCTCTTTCTTGTGCATTTCAGGTATTCTGTTTTTCAGGAGAATAATTATAGAAAATCAATGCGGGCAGATACAGAAATGAAATAAATACTCAAATCTAAGTTGAGCATTGTATAACAGATTTCTTTTAAAATCTTTATCAAATAAAACACACTTGTACTGAAATAACAGCTCAAATAGGGAAAGTTTTTTTGGGACACCCGGTAGATCTTGACTAAAGTTGATATATATCATTTCATGTGACCCACTTGAAAAGACTGCCATTCAATTGCATGTGAATGTAAAGTGACTTGATCTTTATTTTAAGACTATTTATGCTAGATTATGTTTTCAAACTCATTTGTTTTCAACGAATCTAAGTGACCACGGATTTTATCGAAAGTTCCCTTGTTTTTATTCAGCTCTATTAATGCAATTTTGCACTTTGCTAATGCGACCTTCCAAACTGGTTTCACCAGAAGGCGAATATTTTTCGGTTGAGACGAATTAGTTTTACTTTAAACTGAATTAGTTAAAACTGAGGCAAACGCGGTTGAATTTGACTCATGAGCAACTCCCTTTGACTGCGATATCAATCTATTATAACTTTGATGACAGATGTCGCTTCGTACGAAGACAGTCATCACGTGTATAAGCTCTTTACAGGTAGTGTGTCCATGTAAAGGCTGATTTCCACTCAGTAGAATTTTCCGAGCGGACGGGAATCCTTTTATTTAGGTCAATTTATTTTGCAAAATCCCGTCTGCTCGGAATATTCTGCTGAGTCGAAATCAGCCTTAAGTACAGCCGCGTATACACTCTGTCAAAATATGATGACAAGTTGCTGACGAACGATCTCAAACAGAGCACTGTGATTGGTAGAATTTATCTGATCACACGCAAACTAAAGGCTAAATTTCATAACGAGGCTTCTTGCTGTCGTTCAGCTCTGGAGGCGCAACCGCAAGCAAATCACCAGTCTGCTTATGTTAAATCTGGCTATCTCACAAGCTCAGTTACTAAAGTGATCACATGAAATTTTGACTGTATTTATATGGACACATTACCTTTAAAGGGAGTACAAAGACCAGCAGCCTTTGCCATCTTTATTTTTGTTTGTTTGAATTTCGTATATTCAGTTATTCTGGAAGCAGTGGAGAGCAAGTCGCTGACTTCGCGCAAAGCATGCTGGTCTTTGTACTCCCTTTAAAGCAGCGAATTGTCATTTTTTCAGAAAGTGCTTTTATTCACTCATATTTTGCAAACTAGAGCCTTTGCCATCTGATGAATATTGCAAGATACAAAGGATCGTCTATGCTCATTTTTTTACATTAAGAAAGTCCGAAACAAAGTATGCTAGGCCAGTATTGTGTTGTGAATGCCAAACAGATACTTGCAAGGTCGACATGCACCAGTCAGAAACTGAAATTATTTAGAAATGGGATAATTGCACCATAAATTCCAAGAAAAAATAACATCGTTTTTCTCAGTGCAGCTCTTGTGTTTGGCATTTAAGACTGTGTTCACACGATGCCGGCACATTTTGAAAACGGTGAAAAATTTGACGGATAGGCCTTCCGTTCACACGAAAACGGCACATTTTTGCCGGCAGATCTTGAAAACGATTGATTTTGAAAACGGAGCTCTAACCAGTTTGGAAACGGCATCGTGTAAACACTGGAAAATGACGAAAGAAGAACATTTTTAGCTGCTTTTGGAACGATACTGATCGATTCTTAGGGTGTAGGCACACTTCTTTGGCATTAAAGCCTTGCAACGAGTTTTGCCGTCTAATTTCCTACCGTTTTCAAATTGTTCCGGCATTGTGTGAACGCTAGCTCAAATTTTGCTACCGTCACATTTTTCACCATTTTCAAAATGTGCCGGCATCGTGTGAACGCAGTATAAGTTATGCATACTCTTGGCACGTAGTGACGTCAGACCCAGTTTAATGAGGCCTCTTTGAATACTTTGACTCTACAGAACACAAGGAATTAATGGTTATGCAACAGAAATTGAATGATGGAGAAATGGAGAATATCCCTGGACTTGAGAATACAAATGACTTACAACCAAATCAACCATGTGTCGCTCAGTTTTCGGAGGATAATCGCTGGTATCGTGTATTAACCGTGCTTATCATCGATGAGGAGCATATTGAGGTACGTTTCGTAGCAATTCATGTTTCCCTGTTTGCTATGACCTAGGTACTAGTTAGATTCATAAATTTTCTTTTTCATCTGTAGGACCTCCAAACATAAAATGCCCTTCAGCATTCACAGAAGGGCGTTGTGTGAAAAAGGCCCTCCCCCCAAGAAACCCCCAAGATTTTCCTACCTTCTTCATTGGTGCCCCTCCAATCTGTAAAACGCTCCTATGGACTTGCATGCGAACCAACAACTTTGTGAACTACTAGTGTCTTCTCTTTTATGCAGGACGTAATTGGTCGAAATCCCATGGTCGCTACCCTGCACAGTGGGCCAGAGGGTGGACAAAAATAAAAAAATGAAAAAATTTAAATAATAGTTTTATCAGTGGAAATTGATATCATATGCCTTATCGAGTAAGGAAATCACATTCAACGTTATCGAAAAAATTGCTTTCTATTAATTAATCAATTTCAAATCACAGGATGCTAACTTTTATTGAATACTTCAAGCCGTTAACTGTTTTCAACTTCAATTTTACCAACTGCGTCTTCAGGCACCGATTTGTCTGCAAGCGGCATTTCGATAGCATCTTCATAACGTTCACAGGCAGTGATCTAAGTGTAACTGACTGTATTTCGATTGAGCACAGACTCCTATTCCAAAATTGTGATTTTGTTCAAAGTACTTTAGAAACACGTTGCTGCACTTTGTACGCTGTGTTTTAAAGCTAAGTTCAAAATTTCGCTTGTAAACGCCAAACGTCTTCTTTGCATATTTACAAGAACTGAAGCATCCTCTAACCGTTTGACTTACATTTGGCTGCCGAGAGGTGCCGTAGAAAATACAACGATGGTTATTGCCACGGCAAAATTGAGGTGTATAGGGAATATGGCACTGCTGAATAACTCTCAGATCGATGTCAAATTCTATTCATTTTTTATGCCAAGTCTATTTCAAAGCCTATCCTTGTTTAAGAATCATTTCAGATTATAGATTTATAGTCATTAATTCTGCTTTCCTTATTATGGGTACGTACTTATCAGAAGTTATTTGATGCATTGACTTTGGCTGTTTCAAATAAGGACTTAATAGAATTTTCCGACAACTGCACAAATAACTAAGCAAAGAAATTTGGTCCTAACGACGTTTTTCTTCGTAAGTTTCCAACTTTTATAGCATTCTTTACCATTTTATGCCTTATGCGATTTATGTCCAAAAAAATCGCAATCTGGCCCACTGTGCCCTGGCAGGGTACCTCATAATAATAATGGCAATTTCTTTATTTTAGGTTAGCTTTTCTAGCTGGCTCTAAACAACGCCAACCACAACTAAATACATGTTAATAATAAATTTAAAATGTATGATCAATCAATCCGCCACCATGCTACAAGTATAGAAACCCGAAATGTTCAACTGATCTCTTAAGCCTACTTTCCACTGGGCGGAAAATTCCTCCCGCACAAATCTTCCTTTGGTTGCAAGCACGATTCCGCTCGACAGTTGAAGGGGTTTCTACAGTTGAGCGACGTTGCTTTTCCGCTAACCAATCAGATGGCTAGTAAAAGTTGCTGCGAGCGGAATATTCCGCCTAATGGAAGTCAGGCCTTATAGAATCTACGGTTACAATAAACTTCGTGGCTTTTAATGTTTCTTTTGAAACTATTCAATGTCTGGGATTCTTTTATGGAAGGTGACGTTGCATGCCATATCTTTAGTTCAAGGAAACGTGCATTTTCAATGCCATACCTTGTCGTGTTGGTTTTGGTGCCGAAATGTTTCTGCCATTGCGAAGGGTGTGTGGAGTATCTTTCTCCACAAATAGTTGATTAATGAAACTTGGATTGGATTCCGTCGAGTTTTAAAAGTTCAGTAGCGAACAACTGGGAATTTTTGTGGTGAATTGGTGTTTTTGTTGTGTGTTTGCTTTCATCAATAAACACGTTCCTTTGATTATACTTCAAGAGGGACGATTATTGAAAGAAGATCTCATTGAGCTTTTTAACGCTATCCCTGCAGTTGTTAGCCTGGTATATTTTTAGGGGTGAATCACGAGCCAAAATAGCGTACGAGATTTCCCGGATTTCTGAAATCCCTCAAAATTTAGAAGGGATTTCTGGATTTCTGGTAGGATTTCTCTGGATTTGTCGGATTTCAAAAAGTTTGATATTGAAAGATATGTGCTGCAACTAAACCCATTTTGCAAAGTGTATCCTTTTCACAGCAATGACGAAGACTGTTCAAGGATTTCTGTTCATTTTTTACTTTAAAGTGTATTTTTGTGAGCAACACAAGACTAAAGCATCTTTTTAGCTAGCCTCGTTTTGAAGTAAGATACGATGATGTCGTACAAATGATCTGTTGAAAGCCTCTCATTCAGGCAACCAGTAGCACATAAGACCTAATCGGCTAATCGGCTAAGTTTAATTTAACCCATTTCAAGTCATTTGTCCATACTCTCGGGAAGTTTCAATATTATGATACTACTTTTGTATTCATGACACAACTTTGCATGACACCAAATATGTTGGAGAAATCAAACGTTGTTTTTAGAAGAGATTGATCACATGACTTGAAATGGGTGTAACCAAACCTTATCCAATTTTATCATTTGTAGTAATGAGAGTTAATTAGTTACAAGGCTATACTATTCCTGCTCCTTCGCAGACATTTTAGTTGGTTCTTCCGCAGAATAACAGCAGCATGAAGAAAAACCTCCATCACCCTTTGATTCCAAAACTGATAAGTTCTTCCGACCTTCGTTCGTGGTTGTTGTTGCTGTTGTTGTTCTCATCGTTGGTGGATGATTTATGACCTTGCAGAGTGCCAAGATGTGAGGATTTTCAGTGGATTGCTCTTAATTACTGAAGATTTTCGTACGTTTTGCATGAAATTTTGTGAAAGATTTGCCAAGATTTCGTCAGATTTCTCAAAGATTTGGGAGATTTCTTCCGATTTCTAGGGATTTCATTGGATTTCTAGGGATTTTCTAAGTTGAAGAGGGATTTGTAGAATTTCCAGGATTTGCAATGGATTTCCGGATCTCATTTAGGATTTCTGACATAGATGTACGAGATTTCCGCTCGTGATACACCCCTCGATTTTTAGACTAATCATTTTGCTTTTGCCAGTAAATTTTGTACATCTGTAAATTGACTCGCTTTCTTTTTTATGATTAATTGTAATTTAATTTTATGGCAAAAATATACATACCATACATACATACATACATACATACATACATAATAAATCCTCAAAATTTGAACAAATATCGTTGTTTGCAATTGTCAAGGCTCTCTCGTGAATATTTCTTATTTTGTTATTAACTGACCCATCTTGAAACATTCAAAAGAGGACAATATGTAAACTGGGAAAAAACGAAAATGTTAATCATAGTCGTCAGTTTATCAACACTCACGCAGCATAGGCTCCAAATTTTTGAATCTACGAAAATAGGCGGGTGTAAAATTCAATGGCCTATTTCTTTAAACTGAATGACTTAAAAGAAATTTTAGCCATTTTGCTATGATTCTACAGTTGGACTTTTCAGAAATCTTGAATATTTGTCGAAGTTGCAGCCTATTTTATATTTCAGCTCATTTTATGATCTGACGTCATCAAATTTCTAAATCACAAACCAGAAGAGTGAAAGAATTTTGCTTGATACCATATTTTAGGCATCCATAAACTATGGGTTTCTTGAAATTATTTGATCTTTCGTCAACAGGTTTATAAATTACGATAGTTTTAAAATGTCTTCGAAATTTTCTTGAATTCCTAAAAAAGAAGAAAAACACTGTAATTCTGAGAATACTGAAGATTTCAGAAAAGTCCAATGGCAGATTTACTGTAATATGGTTCAATTTACTTTGAAGCCGTTCAGTTCAAAGAAATAGGTCATTGAATTTTACACCCAGCTTTTTAAAGATTTGAAACTTATGCTATCCACATGGTTTCTAATTCGTGCAATTGTTTACACGGTGTATTTATTTCATAAAGAACACACATTGGAAAGGCGAAAGAACAGAACACAACACACTATGATAGAGTGAAAAACATGAGAATATTTTTGTTGATAAAATACTTCTTTGAATAAAACCTTATTTTGAATACGATGTAGTACGGGCTTCCTGTGATTTAATCCAAAGGAAAGTGTAATGGAATGTTACACTCACCTGTTTAGAGATTTGATTCCCATGTTTTCGTTTCTAAGGACTACACAAAACACAAACTATACTTTGCTTACTTCCAATTTTTTTTCAGGCTGACTTCGTTGATTTTGGAAATAAAGAAGTTGTTCATGCAAAGAATTTACGACTGACTGCTCCATTCTTGGATATTCCTAAACAAGCAGTGAAGTTAGAACTTTTTGGTATCACATCAGTGAGTTTCATTTCCTTCAGATATTTTTGACCTGTTAACTCAATCTTATACTACAATAGACCATTTCGCAATCTAGAGAAAGGAACTGAGGAGAGCACGACTAATTCTGTCAGCCTTGGCAACATGTAAGAAATTCAAGGAATCCTTTCCTGTACAGTGACTAATGTGCTTGCTTAAGGCTCTTTTGCATGTCTCTGCAAACTTGAGTTATTTCGAGTTATTTTGCACCTTTGGGGTAACTTGGTACTCGCTTAGTATGGTATGTGTTTTTCTGGATTATTTAGCCATCTTGTCATCCCTTCGCCTGTTTGTGAGTGTATTTTAAGCCGCTTTACTTCAGGTATTTACCTTCCAAGTACCCATCGTTTTGTAGCAAAAATCAATCATAGACGTAAGAGTTTGCTCCTCTGAAAATCGATGATGCCATTCTAGTGTTGTGGGTTTCTTTCTATGAGAGTCATTTTTGAGCATACATAAGGAATACCTAAACATTTTGACAACGTTTCCCCAAAGTTTCAGCTTCAAAATGCAAGCAAGCATGACAAGCATTCAAGGAACGAAACCAAATGACAAATAATCGTCTATTTCATTTAAATGCGTATTGGGAGGTTATCGAAGTTCCTTCGAAGATCACTGGTTCAGCTGTCATCTTACGATGCAACGAATATGATCGTGATTGTTTTAGCTTTTTTCTTGACTTCAAAAATAACTTTCTAGTAAGATTGTCCAGTAGTTAAGAGCGATATGGCCGATTTTAGTAAAATGCATTGCTACGTGTAAGTTGGTTTCATGCTTTGAGATGATAGGTAATTCATTCAGAAAATGCTGGTAAATCGTTTTGCAACTCTCGGTTGAAGGAAATAATGACAATGAATGAAACAGTTAACATCAAAATGGACTGAGAACACCAGCTAGGGCCTTATTATACGAGGAAAATCACCTCACCTGCCGAACCCGGGTTTAGAGGCGATCTTCCACCATCTTATAGAATCCTTGTAATTTCCTTATGCGTTTATATGAAGAACGCAGCACCACCGGTATAATGAGATTTCACCTCACCAAAGGTGGAATCTCTCCTGGGTGAGGTGAGATTTTTCTACATAAACATATGATCAGCGGTATAGTGAGGTGAGCTGAATTGTTCGTTGATTCTTATTGGTGTTTCGTAGTGCGATTTCTGATACAGAAATTCCAAGAGGTGCCATAAGCGATGCTCGCAATTTTTCCATGTTATGGGTCCCTGAGGCTATGTATCTATAATCATTGCGTTAGGCCCTATATAGGGAGCACTTTTATACCAATGTGTATACAGATAGAATCAAGTCGTTTTTTTCTAGATTATTGAAATATTGTTGAGCTGTTGATTATAGCCGAGACAATAACTGATGAGTACTTTCTTTTCGGGGAGCTAAAGTTTGAGAAACCTGCCTACTGAGTCTAAGATTGCATCGTCCCTGGATGATTTTAAAAAGTCAATAAAGGAGTAAATTTACTTTCTATTGTGAATATTGTATAATTGTAAACAGGCTTTTAAAATTATGGGTTTTTATGTTCGATTGATTTCTAATTTTTGCTGTCAATTTTAATTAGGTTTTTATCGGATAGGTCCTTGAAAAACAGCTTCTGGTGAAGGTTAACCCTCATTAAAAGAATCATATATGAAGTATGATGACAACTTTTTATGCTGCAAAGTACGTTTTGATTTACTGCATAGAAAAGCATAGAAAAGCATAGAAAAGCATATGTTCTGGCAATATGTGATACTAGATTGGATCCAAAAGATTGGACCTTCACTCCGCGCTATCCATATGTGATAGCATGGAGTAAAGGCCTGTCTTGCTTTCCTCTTATTTGTTGTTATATTGATTCATTCTTCAGGTGCAAGATGATGGCAAATACCCACCTGAAGCATTAGGAACATTGAATCAAATCATGGTGAACCATCCCTTCACAGCAAAGTTAGAAGTAAGTCGTTGAGACCGGGGAAAAATCTGCCACATAATCTAAAGCCCGCTGTACACGGAGAGGAAAATGCTCAGCTAAGTGGCATGAATGTCATTTTGCTCAGCAAAATTCTCGCCGTGTGCGGATGATTTTTGCTGAGGAAATACTCATTTCTGCAGCTGAGGAAAATATCTATCGTGTTTGATAATTTCTGCCATTCGTGCCAAAATTCTCAGCGTCTGCGGTGTCACTGAGAATTTTGCTCACTGCCTTAGGTGCACACGTGTTAACACCTTGAGCCTCCATCTTGTTGTGACCTGTGGTCGATACCATGGCAACATGAACACGTGTGCACCCAAATCAGTGAGCAAAATTCTCAGTGACACCGCAGACGGTGAGAATTTTGGCACGAATAGCAGAAATTATCAAACATGATAGATGTTTTCCTCAGCTGCAGAAATGAGTATTTCCTCACCAAAAATCATCCGCACACGGCGAGAATTTTGCTGAGCAAAGTGACATTCATGCCACTTTGCTGAGCACTTTCCTCTCCGTGTGCGGCGGGCTTAATTAAGGGTAAACTCCGTTCATGGAGGCAGATGATATCGTAGCTTTATCTCTTGGAATGAAATAGACCTTTGTTTGAATCGTTTAAAACCGATTCTCGTGACATTGTGAACATTTTCAAATGAGTCGTCAATTGTTCCAATTGTCCCGTATTATGGGGAATCGTAACACATGTTTGTTGGAATTGTATCACGTGTTTAAAATCATAGCAGAGAATTATTACATGACTCTACTTGTTTCTCTGCACGGAATGTATAAACGGTAGCAGGTTATTCATTGCTGAATAAAGGAAAATGAATAGTATGACGAAAGCTGAATTGTTCAAGAGTTTGTTCAAACCTTAAATACAAAATTTTCCGCTTTGCCGTAATTTTGAAATGGTTCGTCGAGTGGCTATCTCAAGTTTTATCGGCCTTTTTTTGTTTCAGGCCCTTTAGTGATAGAAAGACACAATAAACCCTTCAGCTATTCAGCAAAAGAGCCTCGATCGAGCGTTATTTTTATACATTTTTATACGTGAGGTTCGATCGAGTGGTGTTAGTGCTTCTATCCAACCTCGTTCCCAGGGTGTTCTTACGTCATACGCTAATCACGAAGCTGAATGAACACCCTGGTACACTTCGATCAAATGCGCCCAGAATCTGGGTGTATTTGGAAGCCATTATGGATTTCGTGGTTCCTAGGCAACACGAATCAACGGAAAATGGCCGTTGCTTTAGCATTAAATTCTGCAGAAGATAAATTGAGAAACTAAAAACAGACACTTAGATGACCTTATTTCAACCTTTTTGAAGGTATTTAAGCAACAATCTGGGGTTGGTAAGTATGTTTAATGTGAAAATAAGCTCGGTTTGTTTGGAGCAAAAATGGGCCTAAGTTGCAAATTCGAGAAACTTTCACCGCAGCTTCGAAAATGAAATGGCTTGTTATTCTTCGAATTTTGGAAATAAATTGCAAATAATGGTCGGAATAGGTAAAGAATATCATTCTACCTTGAATTTTGACATGCCGCGGCCGTTTGCCACGCGAGAAACGAAGTTACGGTGCAAAATGGCGAACAGCCAATCAGATTGCCGAGCAGCCTCTTGTATCCCAGAGTAGAGGTAGAGCAACGAACTCACTCTGGGCACGAGATTGGCTTCTATCACCATCGCGCGCATTCGAGAATTCTGCAAAATGTAGCAAAATCTCGTTCGACTCTGATTCTTTTCAGAATAGATAAAGGTCTATTCATCCTTCTTATCTGTCCTCGAAAAATTGAGAAAACACATGGCAACTGATGTTAAACTTTTTCAGTGATTGTCCTTTCTCCTGAGGTTGAGATGTTGTTGTGCTCTGTATGTTTCGAAGCGTGCTTTATTTTACATCTTGAAATTTGTTATTTCTTTCTAAATGCGATGAATAATCAAATCAATTTACTGAGTTGAGTCGATTGAAAGGAATGGGTTTGTTTACAAATTTCAAACTGTTTAAATGCACGCTGCTTGTTTGAACAGGGCAGAGACTTGATATGAAGCAGTCGATCACTACCTGCAGGTAATTTAGATCACAACATTCTGCAATCTCTGTCAAAACTCTTCAAAATATCGCATGGTTTGTCTTTTCTTTCCCCACTCCCCCTTACAACATTTGTTCCTTGTGCGATTGCCCAGTATTTTTTATTATGATAACACAGGCGAATTGGTTTTATCAAGTCTGGTGCTCAGAGTTTCCAACCAAGACCAGCGGTTTTCAGGGGGAGGAAAGGGGAAGAAGGAATTAAGTGAAGTTCTTGCTGTATATTTTGGATCTTTGATCAGACGAAGTAGCAGCGAAGTGAAGTTTTTTTCAAGATTTTTGGCAACAATTATGCAATCAATTCGTCTCTCATTACAGGGTCCTCAGAAGAATCCAGAGATACTGAAAGTTTCGATCAAGATATCAACAGGAGAGGATCTTGCAGAAGGATTGTTGAAAGTAGGTTTTGCGAAGAAATCCAATGACGAGGCCCTACTAGAACAAATTGCACAGCAACAAGAAATTCAACAGCAAGGATTGCCTGCTGATGAGGAACAGTACGTGCCTTATTCCATTATTCTCGTTACTGCTAACTTTCAGTTTATTGTCTACCCGTTCCACTCCGCCAATAAATTTATGATTAAGACTGTCTGTTAAAATCTTTGAGAAGGGTCTTTTTAGGTAAAGTACCCGACAAACGTAGAACAAGACCCCTTTGACAGTAAGTTGAACTGCTGGTTTTTTTCATCTTTCAATTGGTGCATTTCTTTAGTTACAGACCAGCAATAACATTAGGCTGTTTTAGCAGCAAGAAGCGGACGTCTTTGAAAACGCAGCTACTTTTTTATGTTTTTAGAGCATTTTAATTTTCCAGGCTTTTTCCTCCCAGAAAGCTGCTCACAGACAGGCAAAGAACAGTTTCAATTCTTGCATTGCCATCATTTGTGAATGTGCTCATATTGCATTTGCTTCCCTTCTCGACGTCCTATTTTTGCAGTGCGGCCTTCAAAAATATACTTTTAAGGTTGTCAGTTTCAGAATAGAACGTACAATTCGTCTCTCGAGACTCGCAAAAAGTTTCGAAGTTGATTTCACTTTGTAATTTACATCCTCGAACAAAAGAATTATGCTGGCGCCTTCTTGATTCGCGTCTTCTTGCTAAAACAGCCTATTAGTTAATGGGTGCGGCCTGTTAGGAAATGGAAACAAATCGCAGCAACATATGGAAGGTAATAAAAGCGATAGGCTTTCTTATTCTGTTGATATTGCAAGATACCTTTACTCCTCCGACTCCTGTCATGCAACCCCTCATTCTTGCAGTCAGTTCAGTTCTGTTGGCATTTCATCACATAACCACTCCCCGTCTCGCCGTTCAGTGTCTCAGGACGATAACGAAGTCAGACAAACACGCATTCATTCCATGAAATAAGAAACAATTAAAAAGGCTTTGATGACAACGCCTCTTAATTTTTCGTTATTTTGTGATAAATATAAGTTTTTTAGAGCAATGCGAATTGCAGGATGGTCACATTTTCACAAACCGAAAGAAAGACAAACAGATAGAAAGATAGCAAGATATCGCAACTTGTCGATTCCTTTGAAATACCTTGCGGCTGCTGCCGCACGAGCTGCTGCGACTAATCATAGACACATCAGATGAGACAGAAAACGTGGAATATTCAACAAGCCATATTTTTTTGGAAAAGTCAGATGGTTATTGTTTGTCTTACAGAACAAAGAACAAATTCCAGAAATGTAGTTTTTTTTAGATCAGTCATTTTTTTCCATATTTATTTGCGATTTCGTGATGTAGCAATTTTGGAAAACATGTATCGTTTTTATTGGAGGTTTTTTTGCTTCTTAGCAATGACAGTTAAATGGATAGATGCGTAGTCCCCAGTTATACAACTTGATAACAATGTTTTTTCATTCACTGCTCCAACAAAGTGCATGCCTTGTTCGATTTTTTGGTAGGGAAACTACATGTTTTTCATGGTTTAAAAATTGACACGTGTGTAAAGATGAGTCTTACTGAAGGCCTCTGTTAGGAATGTGGCGAAGCAAGATTTTACTAAAAAATATCTCGAAGTTCTGAAACCCTGAAACGGAAAGACCGACAACACTTTCCGATGCATTGAGATCTTAAAGGACAAGTCCGGGGTTTATAAGATTTGCGTCAAAAAGCAACCTTACCAACTGCTGAACACTAATTGAGACTTCTTTCCGAGTTTCGGGATCTCTACCGGCTGTAACTTCGCATAATCTTATTCGTAAGTTAGGCCAAAATGTCGTCGCCATTTTGTATGATTGCACGATAAGGAGGTTAGCCTCGGTTTACAAGCCTAGATTTAGAGGCTATATTGTGACATCGGAAAATCTTCAAAGTTTTTTTGCAGGAAAACATCTTGTACCCAAGTGGGACGAAAATGCCGAAGTTTGAAGGATGTAAAAATGCAACTGGCAGAAGACTTTCGTTCAGGTCGAAAGTGAAGTGTGCGAAATGATGTCATGAATTATGACGTCATTTCGCACATATCGCAGATTGAAACACGCAATTTCGCAGAGAAAAGAGAGAAAACGTTGGAAAAAAGTACTACACACCAATCACAACGACGTAATCTTTCATTTTATCGACAATTATACCAACCCCGGACTTGTCCTTTAAAGAAACAAATTTTCTGGAATGAATTGCATCAGTAAAGATTGTCAAGCGCCCCACTTTTTTCAGACTCACCCGGTACATAAAAGATTTATCCTTTGCAACTCCCGTTCAAAATTCAACAGCAATCTGTTACCAAACTTCACATAAATTATTCTTTTTCATCACTTTTGTCAGTGATCCAAGTACATTTCATTCTCATAATTCTTTTACGTAAAATATATGAAAGGACAAATTGAAAATCTCGATCTGTACTCTTTCAGTAATATCGAAAGTTTTCCACCGAGCCATTAATCTGATACTTCTTAAAGCTATGACCAAACTACAGACGTATACAAAAAGGGATTTTTCTGGTCATCGCGAGTTCTTTTTTGCAGCATGCTTGAAAACCAGTCAGACCAAGAATAGTTAGATTTGCTAATTTTGAAACTAACGACAAGCCAGTGACTAGGTATACCTAAGAGTAGTCTGAATTTTTTGGTCTGCTTGCCAAAAATATATATTTAGAGATGGGTAGCAAAATATAATTTTGGTGATTTTGTCAAATAGGAAGAGTACTTTTTTGAAGCTCCTTGCATATTTGTGCGTTCTTGCTGTTTGCACAAAAATCAGGCAGTTGTCAAAAACTTTGAAAATTGCTAATTCAATTCTATCAAAGAAGTTGCAGCTGAAAAACAGTTTTTCAGAAAGACGATTTGAAGATTAATGTTCCAGTCAAGGTTTTTTGTGAATTTTCTCACATTTTTACTGTCTTGTGCTATAGGAGTGGTTCAATAATCCTTATAAAGTGAAGACTATGTTCACCTGCTCATCAACTGCAATGCATACCAAATTAAGGCGAGGCAACAATACCTGAGTCAGGAAATCATGCAAATAATCAACAAAGCAAGACGAACAAAATGAAATATTCAAATTAATAAATGCTGATAAAAACCCAGGCATTGCTTTGTATATTGCATAATACTTACAAGAACCATTTGAAACAGCGATTAATATTAGTTAGCAGAGGGTCGATCTCTTTATCCATTGGCATCAAATCATGTTCATTTAAAGTTGCTTCTGTTTCTTTTACTATTCTCGTTGTTGTTACTTGGTTATGTTATAACTCACGTTTGTGCATCCTTTGTCACCACTGCAAAATCCTGATTCTCAGCAAGAATGAATTAGCATTTTTTTTCTAGCCAAGTTAGTCTTGAAATACCATAAATGAGAAATTTTTTCTTTAAAAATATTCTTAAGAATATTATTACTAACCAATTATTTATGTATTCTTAAAACGAGGAAGTTTGTCCTTAAAAGCTTTTACTAACAGAAAGAAGCAAGAATACTCTTGGCATAATATTAAACACAAATAACAACGGTAGCAATATTATCATTTGACAGCCACGATTAAATTTGCAATGCTTTATGTTAACAAATAAGTTTTTGGCGAAGGTTTAGCAGAAATATTTTATGATGCTTCGCATCAGTTACTTGTTTCAAGGATACTTATTGTTCTCCACACAAATTTCACTTGAATTAAGTATCTGAATCTGCTCATTCTGAGAAATCTTGCTAACCAAGTAAAAATATTCTAATTAACAATTCTTGCAAAAAATCTTTTGCTTACCCCACGGTCAATTTGTCTTAAGCAAACAGTTACTAATCAAGTAAGAATATACCGATCAAGAATTCTTGGCAAGAATTTTTTTGCTTACCATACGGACAAGTATAAATGTGCTTGTTCCAAGAGATTTTGTTCTTAAAACTAGTGTTTCATTTCTCAGACTGCGTTCACACGGTGCCGGCATATTTTGAAAACGGTGAAAAATGTGGCGGCTGCAAAATTTGCGCTAGGGTTCACACGATACCGGAACAATTTGAAAACGGTAGGAACTTAGACAGCGAAATCTCGTTGCAACACTTTGATGCCAAAGACGCTTACCTACACCCTAAGGGTCGATCAGTCTCGTTCCAAAAGTGTCTAAAAATGTTCTGCTTTCATCATTTTCAGGTGTTTACACGATACCGTTTCCAAAATGTGTCTGTTAGAGTTCCATTTTCAAAATCTACCGTTTTCAAATCTGCCGGCAAAAAAAAGCTGTTTTCGTGTGAACGGGAGGCCTATCCGTCGAATTTTTCACCGTCTTCAAAATGTGCCGGCATCGTGTGAACGCAGTCTCAATTTCAGAATCAGAAATTTGATGTGCAATTGTGTATTTGGATATGTTAGTTATTTTTTAGAGAGGATGATCCTCTAGTATGGTGTTTTTGGTTGAAATAAAGAATGGTCGCTGCATTTCTTTTCATTTATTCTACTTCTTGTTTCAGAATTGGCCGTCTAGCATCGTTATCACTGCAAGATAATTTCATTGAGCAAACATTGCCGCAGGCAGGAGTTCATTTTGATGTTACAATCACTCAAGTAGACAGGCCTAATGTGGTTTTCATACAAAGGCTGCCTCCATATGAAGATGATGGACCTTATTCACTAGATGACGATGATACGGAGATGATTGCGAGGGAACATATTGATCAATTGCGGAGGATATCAATGATGATGAACTCTGAAGAATTTTTTGATGATAATTCTTCCGTGGATCATTTACGAGTTGGTAAGTGAATTATCTTTTGCCAATATGCAGTTACTCAGCAAGGTCGACTTGAAATGCATCGTTTCTTTCTTAATTGTCTTGACAAACCTGGAGCGAAACTGCAATAAAACAGTCAAAGTTTCGGACATAGAATTAGAACAAAGCTTGATTTAACAGAGTTGTGAAGACAATAAATGCTGTTTAAATTTATATAATTCTTTTTATTTCTGATGTATGTTGGTAGACATTTGTAAATCGATGGTCCTTGAAAAGCAAAAGTTTGTCTTCCCAACTCACATCTCGCTTATGGTTATACCAGAAGAGACCCATTGCCACATGTATTTTTGCCATGATCAAACTTCTGTGAAGATGTTCTTTAGCGATCCTTGCAGATCCAATTGATTGACTTGAAAACACGAACTAATATTGGTTTCGTTTGCGCTTGCTCGAGGCTCTCCCATTTCAGGGATATGCTGTTATTATTGGCAACTGATTTTTGTGTCCAGTCTTGTGTTGATTACAATTTAGATTTGGCGTTGTCACCCAATCTTTTGTACTGTGGATAGAAAAATAAAATGACTGGCCTTATCATTACGTTGTATTTCTTCTCTGCTACATGTGGACTAATGTTTGGCCGAATTCGATGCAGCAGGTTCACGCGAGTTAAAACCTGCATTCTGAAAAGTTGTTATTGGTATATGCTTGTTGTAGGTATGGCATGTTGTGCAAGATATTCAGCTGATGATGATTGGTACAGGGCAAAGGTTAAATCCGTTGCCACTAAAAATGGCGATGGAACAGGAGAGACAGTTGGAGCTGAAGTATTGTTCGTTGATTATGGCACATCTGAAGCTGTTCCAATTGACAGGTATAATCCTTTACCTTCAAGCATAGGTACCAAATTTTTAAGAAGGTGTATGTAAAATTTAATAAAGTATATATTTCTTTCAACTGAATGGCTTCCAAGGACATTAGCTAGTTTGCTATAATTCTGCCGTTGGACTTTTTTGAAATATTCAGTACTTACAGAATCAGAGTGTTGTTCCTCTTTTTCGAGAATTCAAGAACAATTTTCAAAAAGACTTGAAACCGTCACAATTTCAAAACGGTTTGACCCCACATGAAATGATTTCCAACGAAACCATAGTCTATGGGTATCTACAATATTGTATCAAGCAAACGTCTTTCATTGTTATTGTTTATGATTTAGAAATTTGATGATGTCACATCCTAAAATCAGCTGAAATTTTCAATGCGCTGTAATTCAAAATTCAAAATTTCTGAAAAGTCCAGAATTATGTATTTTTAGCTAAAGTTTCTTTTAAGCCATTCAATTAGTAGAAATAGGTCATAGCATTTTACACCCGCCTTTTTCGCCGACTCAAAGATTTACCATACTTACCTATGCTTTACCTTCAGTTTGTTTGCAAAATGGTTGCGGTCCCACTTGCATTTTACTTTGTTATGGCTTTTCAAAACAACATGTCAACACTTTTCGTTTCGCATACAATTTTGTTACTGCGCTTCGAATTGGGGCTGATTTCATAAGCAAACTATAAGATGCAAATAATAGGCAAAACAAGGTTTCGAGCTACATTTTACCGTTGTTTCAGAATATTATATTTTCTACCTGTTATGTTTCTTTCTTCCTACCAGAATCAAGCAAATGCCGGAAGACTTCTTAGAGCTACCAGTTCAAGCTGTACGCTGTGAGCTAGCAGGACTATATCCTCCTAAGAATGCAACTGGTCCATTCTTTAGAGACACAAAATGGCCAATTGAAACAATGAAATCGCTATATGGGACCGTTGCAAACAAAAGAATTATGGCATCAATTATAGTAAGTTACTACCTGATGACTGTAAAAATTGTTGTGTGTGAATAGATTTAGATAAAGTCAACAGAAAGCACCCAATACTATGAAAAATATGTTGTTCCAATGCCTGGTGAGTCAATAAAACAATACCCTATTGAAACAGTACTGCTTCCTGAATATCAAAGCAATTATATTGATAACTGTCTTGTTTCATTGCCAATATGTTAATTCTTATTTATTCAGGCACGGTAGCCCCGTCAGTCCATGAGAACTGCGTTTTAGGGGGCCGTGGCTCTGGGCATGTTCAGTTAGATTCAGTAATTTACCCGGCTTCAAGCCGTCATTCCTTCCAGGTGATATGAGAGATTTTCTGCAGATTTTCTGTTCCAAAAAACCGCAGAAACGATTGAAAGAAAATAACATGCAGATTTCCTTCATTTGCCAACCAAACAACAATGACATAATTTATGCGTTTTGAGACATTTAGTGTCTCAGAATTATTTGTCCTTTTCGGAGAATGGAATGCCCCTAGATAACTTTTTCAGGCTGGGGGGGGGGGGATTTTGCATCTTCTCAAGAGCATATCAAGCGCTAAATGGTGTTCAAGCTATTGCTGTAATGCAGAAATAATGGGAAAATTATCCCCTGATTTTGGGACGTTTTCTAAGGTTTGTCGAAAGTACTTTCTTGGGAAAATCCCT
Source organism: Aurelia sp. 3 sensu Dawson et al. (2005) (assembly GCA_964020215.1). NCBI lineage: Eukaryota > Metazoa > Cnidaria > Scyphozoa > Semaeostomeae > Ulmaridae > Aurelia > Aurelia sp. 3 sensu Dawson et al. (2005). Next base: position 8,167,055 of record OZ026587.1, read on the forward strand.
TGTAAAATCTGAACAGACTGATTTTAGCCAGGTAAATTTTAAAATATATTTGAACATGTCTATCGTTAAATGGTATATTTGCCATTGTTATTGCCTTGATCCCCAGGTTGCTGTAGCCTTTCAGACAGGAATTGTTTTCACACAGGACTCACCCATATCCCACGGAGGGTTGCTTCAGAATCCGATCATAAAGGATGTGCGCCTGTTTTGGGTGGATTTTGACTCGAAAATTCCGGGAAGGGGATATAACTTCTAAAAAAATACTCGATGGTCTAATTTTTGTTTGAAATTCTGGGCATGCGTTGGTTTTGGATATACAAAAATTTTGCTGTTGTTTTGTAGTGAAAACACTTGTCGGAAACCACATCCATACTCTAGGATTTGATCTCAATGGGATTGGAATTGGGTCATATCAGAAATTGTTGGAGCACACAATCCTACATGACTCAATAGTGAAGCCGCCCCCCCCCCCCCGGGCCTAGTATCAAATTCGTTTGTTGACCATTGGTGATCGGCTACAGAACAGCGCTATGCATATTCATTGATAGTATATTCGTTCAGACGTTTTTTCTCAGTGCACAATCAGTTGTATGAGTATTTCTGGGGCGCCATGGTCACTTTTTCAATAAGTTGCAGTTTTCTGATCACCGACTACTTTCATCCAAGGACGAAAACAAAACAACTCAAGGAAATGTGTCCTTTCTGTCAGCTTCTACAGCTACGCAAATATCACACGTTAGCCTTGCAGCGAAGGATTTCTTTTGTGATTAAGACTACGGTAACAGATAGGTCTCCCCTTCGCACAGAAAGGGCACATCTTTTTGCGGGTAGAGTTTAAAACCGGTAGACTTTAAAAATGGAAATCTAAACGGCGCATTTTGAAAACGCCATCGCGTGAACACCCATAGACAATGAAAAAACAGAACATTTGTCGACATTTTTGAAAACGAGGCTGATTGATTCTTCGGCCCTTGATTAATCTTTCTACCGTCAAACTCCAGCTTCCTTTGTCTCAGAGGTTAAAACAGATTGGTAGCGTTGTCTTCAAATCGTACTACTATCGTATTCAAATTGTATCATATTTTAATTAAAATTTCAGTAAAATTTCTTTGAAATTGACGAAGAAATACTGGTATTGTATTCAAATTTATGTTGTTTAATAATTGTGCTGGTATCGTGTGATCGTAGTTAAGAGTTAATTCGCTTTCAACTTTTGAAGGCGTTATAGCGCAGTGGTGTAATCCTCTGACTTAGCAGCCAGAACGGTCAAGCGGACAGGGCTCGATACCTAGTAGAGCCGCACCGCTTGAGCATCGTGACAGGGGGCTGCGGACTTGATTAGTGCTTAGCTACTTCTATGATGTCAGAGCTTGGCGCTAAAAACCGCAACTTTACCTTCACCTTTCAGGATTATGGTCCTCCAGTGAAAGTCCTATTATTTGACCGACTACAAACAGATGACGGTGAAACAGGAGAAGTCGTAGATATGTGTGTTTGCACGAAACTGGCCAATGCAAACCTAGCGGTATTCAATTTAGATCCAAAGACAGATGCAGGCTCAGGTACTGAGGCTTAACAAGGTAACGTTTGCAAATATTTTCAAGGTCGAAAAAAGTGATGAGATATTCCTGTCAGACAAAGCCTAAATTTTCTTTCAGCTCTCTTTTAAGCCTGGTTGATACTAGATCTTTTGGATCATTTGAGTCGTTCAGAAAGACCCAGAAGAAAAAGTACTCAAACTCTGAGTCTTTGTCTTTGGGTCTTTCTAAGCCACCCTTAACACCCAAAGGACCAAGTGCGAGCCAGGCTTTAATAGGTGAATAATTTTGACTCAGTCCTGAAGTTTCCTTGAAATGTCATATGTTTTGTATTCAAGTTTATTAACAGTTTCTAAGGAGTTTGTGAATGCACCAGCGACTTTGATGCACTTGGACTTCCACTGCAAGCAATGTATTTTGCTGTGAATAGACCTCATAAGGAGTGAGCTTTTGCTCCCTTGCACTGTGATCCAGAATGTCATGCCAAAACACAAAACCTTGCTAATGCAAACATTTTCAAACCTACCGTAGAGTGGACACTTGGAGCTATTTAGAACAAAAATTCGGGTGGAAATTGGAGCAACGAGTTGAGAGAAATTGCATTTGAAGTTGATCAAAATTGCAAGGTCATCTTTTGTTTACATTTCCGGTGTATCACTTTTGAAATAGATCTACCGGTATTGCTATCGACATGGTTTTAATCCGGATTAACACCTTCGCATACCGGCATGGTACCGACATCGTGTAAACGGGTGGCCTGAAAACAAAAGATATCATGCCGGTGTCATGTCATGCCGGCATGCTAGCGACATCGTGTAAACAGGGTCTAAACCAAATATATCAAATTTTCATTTCTCTAGTTTGATTCATCCGATTTCAAGGATTTTCCCTAAATTCTGCGATTCGGCCATAACAGAAATCCTTTTTAGCATTTCTTTTTAGCATAGCATTTTTGACCCTAAGGGTTTGTCCATCTTAACACAGTTACGTGTCGGACTCAGCAAATTAAATTCTCACAAGTTCAGACATAACTTTAGGGATACCTTGAACCCTATGTGCCCAATTAATGATGGCATTGAGGATACGGAACACTTTTTGCTGCTCTGCCATGCCTATGCTTTGATCAGGTGTGATCTTCTCGACAGCGTAAATGCGATTCTGCAGATGAATGGTTTATCTAACCTTTCTCTCCAAGAAATTACAAAAGTTCTCTTGTATGGTCATGAAAGGCTACCGGCTGATGCAAATAAGAAAATCTTATTGGCGACATTAGAATACATCCATGCTTCAGAACGCTTTCAATAGACGAATCAAAAACTAAAAATCCTAGTTACTATAGTTTCTTCTCTCATGTCACGTATATAGGACCTTGTACTCGTAATTTTTATTTTAAGTATCTGTATTTATTGTAATATTAATTTTATGTATGTGTAGCGTTTCGTAGTTGTTAGTCTTGTTGCATGTCTTTATGTTAAAGGCCATGGGATTGTCATTGTCCCTTGCTCCTCTTGGCATCGTCCCTGTAGTGTTGCATAGTTAATCTAAAAGTATAGTAGAACGTAGCCTTGTAATTGTAACATTTTATATGGATAAAAAAAAAGAAAAGAAATCCTTCTGTTGCACATCACACCTTCCTATAACCTGATGGTGCAGTTTCCACGATCGAAAGGTGGACTTCAAGCCCATGCTTTGTATTCCATAAGTCATTGACATAAATCCTTGTTGGCTTGATTTTCATCACCCTCGTTAAACTCATGTACGGTTCAAGTCACTTAAGTCTTAATGTGTCTGTTAAAGGTGATCTGAAGCGAGAATTTTTATTGATGCAGATGAATAGCACTGTTGAACGATGAAGAATGTCATTAAAATTTTTTTGATACTTTGTTTCATCTTCGAGTTATCCACTAATTTGTACGATTGGCTGATGTTGTCATTTTGTTTGTAAAAAGTACGAGAAAGTATACAAAGTTGACCACGTTTCCAAAGAGAAATAAAGTCAACGACCTTTCCTTCAAATGAAATGCCTTTCTAAAGGTCACAACAAAGGGTTTTACTTCTTAAAACAGAGATTTGGATCGAGCGTCAAAATCTGGTAAATTTGTGAAAGAAAACAAAAGCATAACCCCCGTTCTCGGTATAAACGCTGCTAGCTGTGGAAAGAAGTTACTCTAGACTTCAGAACACTTTTCTTAGAGTTTGTTACAGTAAAGTCCCGCCTTTAAGAAAGTGCATTATGAGAAACTCAGGCCTGATTTTGGTAAATAAAATACCTGTCTAGAAGAAACTATCCAGGCTGATTCATCTTCCGTTTCTTTTATAATGGTACATAGTAATATTTTATGGCATATATTTGAATATGGCTCCAATAAGTCTCAGTTCTCTAGAAATAAGGATGAAAGTTTTAAGCCCGAATTATTATAATTTCAAGCAACTTTCAGTACTGACCCAAACTATCAGCTTCTTGTTCAACTGCGCATATTTAAAGAACGGTTTCTTAACAATTTTGACAGCTATTTGGAATACAAAAGTGTTTCTTATACCAAGGTATACACACCCTGCTTTGAGGAAATATATTCTAACATAAGAAACCAATCAGGCTGTTTTTGTGAAATGGGTTTCTTAAAGGCGGGACTTTACTGTATCGACAAATTTGTACAAAGTGAGTTGGCAATGGTTCAGTTTACACAGAGGCAAGTGTTATTAGCCTTTTTTGCTTTGTTTCTCGTTATTTTCATTCATTGTTAGCTGACTTTTCTTTCAGTTGAATAACAACGATTGAATACAACAAACTTCGATTCGTAACTCCCAAAATGAAACCCGTGAAGGCTCGCTCTTTTCAGATGTAACTGTTACACAACGAAATCCGCTAATAATGAACGAAAACAGCGAGAAACAAGGCTAGAAGGAAAATAAAACTTCCCTTGTATGCACTAAATCATTCCCAACTCACTTTGAGAAAAGTTAGCTTTGATTAACTCTTTTAAAAGCGTTCTGAAATTTGAAGCAACTTCTTGCCACTGCCAGCATCGTTATACCGAGAAATGGGGTTATTATATGCTTTCGTTTTCCTTCACAAATTTACCAGATCTGGACGCTCGATCCAAACCTCTTTTAAGAAGTAAAAAGTCTATGGTTATTTTAAGAGCTAAAAGCAAACAAAAGCGCGACCCCTTGGAAGAGCATAGCTGCTATGTAGATAGGTAACTGTGCATAATTTTTGCTTAAAATGTACAGGGTGTCTCAAAAAAATTGTTCGACGTTTGATTAAATACTAAAAATAACGATACGCTGAATGGGCCTTTGGTCAAGTCACCCTTGTCCTGAGATTTTAAATTAATTTTTGACACAAGAATCTTACAAATCCGATAAAAATTCATGGGGTTACGAGCTTTTGAACTTCAAGTTTGTGCGAAAGCTGAAACCAGAGGCCTCAAAATGGCATTTTTGGTAAAAGTCCCATAGGCCGTCGTTTCTGTTACTTCTCAATTGTTTCAGGGCGAACAAAGTGGGATTCTAACAGGTATTCGATAACGTAACTGTCAAGCATATGGAGGCTTTGAGGAAACAGATTCAGTCTCTCGCCGATTTTGTTTCGAACCACTGTTTTTGGACCTATGCAATGTTAAGGAATTTTGAGAATGATTGCAAGAAATAATTTACTTTAGAAGTCGTAGTTGGTTTGCTCTGATATCAACGAGAGGTATGACATTGGATAAGCTTCTCATACCTCCGCCTTCGAGCTTTTTGCAATACAAGTAATCTAGGGGGTCTCTGGTTTCAGGTATCGCATATTTTTTATCTTCGAGAGCTCGTAGCTGAGTGAATTTTCAACCGATTTGCACGATTTTAGTCTCTAAAATTATTTCATAATCTTAGGAACAGGGTTATCTTTTCATGAGCCTGTTCATGTTGTCGTTATTTTTCAATATTTAATCAAACGTCGAACAATTTTTTTGAGACACCCTGTATATATATTATGTATATAATGTATTTAATGTATTTAATGTAAGTGAATAAAGTGACAGAAGTGACTGTATATAATGTATTTATTTGACTATGATATTCATCTTTTTCTGAGTTCGTAAGCTGAAGAGATTTTCTGTTTAAGTAACTTAAAATGAAATAATTGAATGAAATTTCACTGATATTGCAGATACCGAGAATGACACTCAACTGGCACCGTCTTTGCAAACACAGAGGACAAGTACAAGGTTGTTTGAGCTTCCAGGGACATTTGACATAGAAGACCATTAATGATTATGCATCGTTAATATTGAGTTAGTAAAAACCTTCTGAGAATCGAATATTGGTAGAGGCAGAATCAAATATATGGTTTCGTTTGTTAACTCCTTTCGTTAACCTGTCATATTGTTGGAAGTTACGAACGCAAGTACACTTTAGTCATTTCTGTCAAAATGAATACCCTTGAACAAGAAATACAATAAAGTAATGTTTCATAGCGACAAGAATCAGTTATGTTGGTATCCTGTGTTAACCTGTTATTTTGTTAGAAGTTACGCATATACACTGTTTAGTCACGTATGTAAAAAATAATACTTTTAAACATGAAATGCGAAAAAAAATTGAATTAGAAATGCGATTCCCCATATGGTTTTCAAATAACTAAATGAGTGTATTATTTGGGGAGACGCGCTGTTGCATTTATCTACATTCATTAGTTGAAGAGACAATAGACAATAGCAGTCAAGATTTTAGAAGTTGCTTTTGAACGACGCCCCTTCACATTTGTCCCCATATTTTTAACACGTTTTTCAAAGATATTTTGAATGTTTATCGACTGTAAAGGAATTTTATCAACATATGTGGGCGTTTTAAAATACCATAAAAGCTCTGTTAGGCGCCCGTAGGCTTATTTAATTTCAGACACTCCAGAGGGGGGCTTATAAGAGATGGGGGCTTATTTACAAAGTCAGCGGCTTATGACAAAGGGGGCACAGTTTTATGACAGTTTTATTCCAACTAGATCAAAATTGAAATGGAAACTTGCTAGCTTAATAAATGGAAAATCTTTCCTTACCTCTGGCACTTCATAAATTTGCAATTTTGGCTCAGAGGAGATGAGTTAAAGGCGCAGGGTCACGTAACCGTAAACAAACCTGTTATCTCTATGATCTATATTGTTTCCCACACGTGGCCATTGTGTTCCGCTCAGATTTTGGTGGATGGGGTGAATCCACGATAAAGTTACTTCTAAAAATCCACCAATATCTCTGCAATCCTACAACGTATGAGTGTTTGGTTTATTTCTCTAGAAAATTCAAGAGTCCATCTTCAAATTAACACCTATATTTCGAGAAAAGTTGTGGAAAATCTCTGTGATATGGACTATCAAAAATCCTGAAAAATCATCGTTTGGAAAGAAGTTTGTTTACATTACATGACACTGCCCCTTTACTGTAGATCACAATTTGCAAAAAGGTCGCAATGAGCTTCACACATGCCACGTCTGATCCAACGTGATTTGTTTTTTGAAAATGTGATTGATATGAAATAAGTGTACTTTTATAGTGATTTAATGTCTTTTTAGGGCAGCTTTGCTCGTTACGTGTTGTGGGTAAATCGCTCAGCGGAAGAGTAATTCAATTGCAAACTTTAAAATATTGCCTTGCAGAGAAATTTCACTGTCATGGAGGAAGGATGCGTTATAGAAAAAGGATTAAGATGCGGAGAAATAGACATGGATACAAAGAGGATGTAGAGAAAGGATTGCAAAGGATGCATTTTGGAAAATATTAAAATAAGTAGCAAGAGATTATAAGCTAAAAGCACGAGTATCTGTTGGCCCACTAAGACTCTTCGTACCTATTTTTACCTCCAGTCTCTTGCTGCTTATTGCATGTGTTGTTTTCAGGTTTTTTTATTACTTTAATCAAAAGGTTTATATAATTATATTACGTTTTTGTGACATTAGTTGTTCAGTCTTCCCTGTAGTAACTCTGTACACAATACGTTGCAGTTTGTAGAAATAGCTTATATTTGCTGTCCTTGTGTTAGCGTTTAGTGTTATGTTAGATTTAACAAATTATTGAAAATTGGGTCTTTTTCTTGTATTAAAACAAAGTTATGACTACCATTTGCCGTTTTGTTTATCTGCTGGGTGATAAACTAAAATATTTATCTATCAGTCAAAGGCTAACTTACGTAAATTTTGTTCTGCGAAAGCAATCATCGTTTAGACCAAGAAATTAGGAAAATGGTGGCAAGGGGTTTGAATTTAAACAAAAATTCCTTGTTCAATTCTGGTCTATCTTTTACTTGCCATCGAAATAGAATTTCAATACAATTGTCTGTTTCAGAAATAGAACTTAAACGTAACAGGCGATTAAATTACAGACCAGAATGGAACGTGGAATAATCGTTTCTAGACAAACCCGTTGCAAGCAATTTTCTAATTTCTGGGTCTAAACGATGAGTCTCCTGCAAAAAAGATCTTTAAATCTAAGTTACCCTTTGACTGACAGATTAACATTTCAATTCTGAAATTCAGACACACAGCTTTCTTTTCACAGCCCGTTAAACGCGTAAACTTTCTTTGATTCACCCTGTGTTAGACTTATGCCTTTTCGTCCCTTGCCCACTTTTTCAAAATGGCCTAAATAGGCGGGAGTTCTCGTACACTCAACAAAATCGCTTCAAAATCTGGTTTAAAAAGCTCGAACATTGAAAAGGAAACTTTTAGTACAAAGAATGATGTTGTCTTGACCTACAACACGCAAAATGCATACCTTTCAGACAGTAATCTTCCTCTGTAGAAGCAAAATAGATCCATTGAAGCTGCGAGAACTCCAGGTTTCTTCAACCGCTCTTTACGAGCAACAACAACAACATCCTGAATAGCGACCCCTGATTAGTTAAAAACTGAATTCTAGCGATTTGATTGGTGAATACGGAACCACCCTACGCGGGCCTAAAGTGGGCCCACTATTTAAGAGTAATGTTATTAGTCCCTCTTGACCAAGGAACGCAGGGAAACAAGGGACGAAAAGGCATCAGTCTAACCCTGTGTCAGGTGAGTGAAAAAAACATGGTAGCCCTTCGAAAATTTTGCAATGAATCTAACAGCGCAATCTGAAACGATTCTTGCATTGATCTGATCGATTAGAGGCTACTTTTAATTTACAGGCCAAATTTGGTTATCTTCATCAAATGGGTATAGCAGAGAATGACATGATGGGTCCAGGACACATCAATCTGCTACGCGTGGGGATCAAAATTGTTACTCGATACCATGGTATGCCAGAAACGAAATAAAGTATAGGAAGACTCGGATTCATAATACGTAAATTTTATTTTTTAATCAAGAGTTTTCTATAGCTCGTGATGTCAACACGGTTAAATGTCAAATTTGAGGAATTAGAACCATCAATACGAAATGGTTCCAATAAAAGGAAATCTAAAGTTTTCATGACGCTTTTTATGGAATGATGCAGACAAGTACGCCCTAGCTCTTACCCTGTAAAATGATGTAAAATGAAAGATGAAAAGTCCACTGAAGCTAGGTGTGTCATTTGAATGGCAGTCTACGTCCAACAAAAATTTGTTCATGATCTGAGGAAAAGGTCGATATTTTCATTCAAACAGATTGCATCATGAATATAAAGTTAAAACTTCATCAAACCCATGATTAATACAACATGACGTTAAAATACTGATCTAAATGTAATCAAATTGTGAACGTGTATGTATGCATGGTGGATGACCCGAAATGATTATTGCTGTTTCCCAGGTTCGAAATGAAAATCCCAGGTTTGACCATTCTTGTAATCTCAAAACTTTCTCAAATGCCAGTTTCCAATGTTATAATCATTCTACTCCCTTAAACTAAACCAAAAGATTTTGAAATCATAGCTCAAAAGCCCCGATTATCTAGTATATTTTTAAAGAAATCTAGTCCTCGAAAAAATGATTATAAGTGCTAGTCAGTTTTGTATCATCAAAATTTGGTGAGTTTTCATTTAACAGAAATACATCATTTGGAGTTCGTAAGTACCGGTTGAGTCAAAAAAGAGTTCACACGTTTAGCGGGCGGTCGACTAAATATTAAAGGCAGTGTGTCCATATATAAACAAGTTGCATGCACGAACCATGAAACTGCTGACACGATGCTGACATGCATGTAACTGTTCAAGGATTTGATTGGTTAAGAGCCGGCTGTTTTAAACTGATCACATGAAAATAAGAGCCTCATTATCAAGACCATTCGAGCAATGGCGGAATGGCGGCAACGCAAGCTTCGACCAAGCGAAGGTCTTTGATGCTTGGCAATGACACTGACGATACACAGTTTTAAAAACATTTTATAGCAGGAGGGATGAACAGAGCATGGAAAGCAATGTCAAGCTAATAAAGCTATTCCCAATGACTACACAGGCAGACCGAACCCACAGAAGTGGTTGACTCAAGGTGTGTGGCGATTCGAAAACAAAGGCAGGGCCTAAGCCTAAACAACTGGTCACATGAAAACGCGACAAAAGATCACATGTTTCCGAGATAACCCCCTCGAAGCCTTTAGACTTACATGGACACACTGCCTTTAACGACGAAATTCAAAATTAAATGTTTAACAGTGAAAGACCAACTAAGATGTGAAAATTTTGTCGAGTAAAAATCACTCATCTTTTTGACCCAGAAATTAGGAAATGCTTGAAGGACGTTTCTGCGGGAATGTAATTCGACATTCCATTGTCATCCATGATTTACGTATCATATCATATCATATAAATAAAATATTTAGGCATGATGCCCTGTCAGCTTGTACAAAAGTAAGAATTACAATCAATAAGAACTTTTCAAACACCTAAAAGGCTTCTCTTCCTAGGAGTCGTGCTTCAATTACCGCTAAGGTAGAAGAATGCATCCAAATCCCCACGGCCCCGCAATACCCAGAAGGGCGGCATCACAAAAGCCCCAGTCCGGTCCAGAACAGACCAAATCTTCCGGGCACCATCCCCCAAAACACCACGAGGCCCCAAGGACCCGAACATATCTACCAAACTTAGCTCCTTAGGAATTGTTTAACTTCCTTTTTGAAGCTATGTAGAGAGGGTAAGTCTCTGTACTGCAGCCGGATCTCGTTCCATGTCGAGGCTCTGGTAAATTAGAAACTCTTTTTGGTAAATTCCAATCGAAGTTTAGGCAAATGCAGATTTTGGCTATTCCTTGTTGAACGAGCTATTGAAATTAAAATTATATTTCTGAAGTTGACAATAACTATTAATTCCAATAAGACCAGAATGGAACCTGGAATTCTAATTCCCAAACGCCAGTATTTTTGTAATTTCTGCGTTTCTAAATAAGTGATTTTACCAAAACAATGTTCACATCTAAGTTGATCCTTGGCTGAAAGATCAACATGTCAGCTTTGAATATCGGTGGCACACTTTTTATTTTCTTTTATTCATATAAATAATTTACAACAATGTTTACGCTCTACTATACTTATCCAAAACTACTAGACAACATCACAGGGACAATACCGAGGGGAGTGAAAAAACAACGACCACCCCAAGGCCAAAAGCACAGACACACAATATTAAGCCACTACTAGATTCTGTCTCACAGTAAAATGTCGGATCAGGGTTGGGATGAAAAATTTGGAAAGGCACGAGCGGAAACACTTTTTATTCCATAGCCCGCCAAACGTTAGAACTTTTTTTGACTCACCTGGTAGATGGTACGTACTGCTGGCTAGGCACACTGCCGTGGATTTGATTGGCTGGATGTTAATATAATCACATCCACTTTATCCTTCACAAACTTTTTTTTGACTCACCCGGTGGGTGGTACGTACTGCTGGCTAGGTACGCTGCCGTGGTGCTGATTTGGTAAATGAGGCAATCTAAAAGAACAGAATCAGGCAGATTCTAGTGCCTTCGACGTTGACAGCCATGAAAAAAAACAACAATCTGGTTCCCTTTATTCGGGAAAGGCAATCTTGTCACTCAAGGGCCAGATCTTTTTGTTGGTGATTTTATATTAACATCCAGCCAATCACATCCACGGCAGTGTTCTTTAAATATCTAGTGACTATCCTTGTTGATCTCTGTTTACTCTATATGCTTTGTTGTTATTGTGTTAAAGAGGCTCCGTCTCCAAATTTGTGTCGAAACGACTAGGTTTGCAAATTGTAGAAAGACAATATCAAACGGACATTTTATCTTCTTTCAAAATGAAAGCCGTATTTCGAAGATAAATCTTTGTCCTTCACAAAGCAGTAAACCAAACAGTCATATGTCTTATGATTGCACGAATGTAATTGGATTTTTGAAGGTTACTTCAAGTGGCTGGTGTGAAGCCATCAAACAAACTGCAGAAAACAAAGGATACATTCCTAAAACAATGATGTTTCCATACTTGTTTACAATGAGGTGACGGAGCCCATCAAATGAACGATGCTATAAAAAGCTCAGCTAAACGAGAAATTAGAAAATGAGGCAAGAAACAGCAATCACTTTTTGCTTTTTCATATCCAAGTAAATGGTGAATCCAATAAGGACTTTCAGCTAAATTAAGTACAATCCAAGATGAATTAAGTTAACTGGACTTTAACATTTTCTTGTGTTTATCAAACCGAGCTCGTTTCGTCATAGGCACTTTGAAGATATACAAATGGCAAGTTCCAACAAATAAAACGAGATATGGTAGACGACCGGATGATGTGTTATGCCTACACGAAGAGCGGTTCAGCGCATACTTCAAGTGTACTGTACTGTCCGTAACAACAACGTGGCTAGCTGCCTTCTCGACTCACTTGGAATTACTATTTCGTGAGGTCAATAAAAACAAAACAGTACAAGATAATTGCTGTTGCTTGTTCTCATTCACGAAACTTAACTTTTCCTGTTTTATGAGCACTGGAAAAGTACGAAAATTAGACGTAACGAAATTTTCTTGGTCTTGAAATGCAAGAAAATGTGCATAAAACACATCATTAAATCGTAAGGCTTCCGCTATGGCAAAAAACAATATGTAAGGGCATTTCATCTCCCTCATGAGTTATAGTCGATTTTCAAACAAATACTACAGTGCTTTAATCCCATAGAGATATCATGCAGATGAGATCCCTTAGCTAAGAAAAAACCCCTTAATCTTTGTTTTTCTACTTAAAAGAGTTTCACGGCTTTAGGCCCTTCTTCAGGAATTCCACAACCAATAAATTTTCGCTAAATGGAACTCACCTCCATTTCGGTGCTCCTGAAAACGCAGGAAAGTCACAAAAATACGTCAATCTCTAGACTATGGAGCAAAATTTGATTCAGTACAATCCATCTGTGCTGTTGATGTAAACTTGATGCGGTGAAGTTTTAATATCTGGGACTTTTTTGTACCCAGTTTTGTGAATGCAGTGAGAGAATATTTTGTATTCAGGTGTTACAAACTACAGGGTGTCCAAAGAAACATATCCACCGTTTGAATGGCCACTGTGAAGGAGCTACAAACCTTACTTCCCTGTTTCTCGGATTTATGAACATAAGAGACTTCAAATCAAAGTGTCGCATCAGGTTTGATAATTCTGAAAAGTGGCTGCTTATTTATCGAGAAAGAAAGTCAAAATCACTGGCTGTCACCAAGCTAGAGGATTGTATCTCCGTCACCCAGTGGGGGCATTCCGCACATGCACATATGGGGAGGCCGGGGAGGAAAGTCCGATATTTCTGGATCTGAAATTCGGAATATTGCCATTGTGATATTTTTTAATTCAAATTAACTAAAATTATGGCCATGACATTTCTAAGCATAAAACATAGTCAAATTAATATTTCTGGGTTATGTGGAGGCAATCCTAGCTTCAATTTGCATTGTTTAGGGATTTTTATGTTCGTTTACAGGTGTCTAAGTATAAAATTAGTTGCTATTTTTGGGCTGTAGAAAAAGCTTAGCAGATACTTTGTAGCCTGCGTAGAGACTTTACTGTCCATGTGGAGGAGTACTGACTCCCCTCCCCTATGCGTACATGCTGACTGCCCCCTGGGCTTCGTACTTCACCTTATAACTTGAATTTTAGCATCAAATGGAATTAAACCGTACAGTTATGTCAAGAAACACGTTTGAGAGTAAATAATGGCCACAACACTCAAGAATATTTGCTAGGCAGGATGCAGAGCACAGTATCATTGATTTTAAAAGACTTTCTCATTTTTGAGAAGCAAAATAATGGCTGCATGTCATAGCCTGCAGAATTTGTGTTGCACATCGCCATTCTAGCAGATCTGTTAAACATTATTTTTTATCACAATACCTACTTTATGATTACTATGTGTTTCACTTGTGAAAATAAGCAAATCGGGCTGGGTAAGTTTATTCACTAAATTTCTTAGACTTAAAATGAAGGAGACTCTCGCATCCTCCGGTTTTGAAGTAGCCAATAACTCTGACGATCTGGCTCCATAAATCAGCAAATACTTTCATCATACATGGATCATAAATCAGATTTACTCAAAATCGATGTCAAACTGTAAACTGAAATCTCTTATCTTCTAATTCTGGAATACTGAATTTATGGCTGCTTCACAGCAGCCAAACGGTACACATATCTTTGAGACACCCTATATATAAGCAGTGGTGAAGCCAGACAAAAAAATATTGAAGGGCTACATCAAAAGTTCATAATTTTCCAACTGGGAGGGTAAAAAGGCATACCAACACATTAATATCACATTTTTCAATGACAACTTTATCCGCCCATCTGGCTCTGCCACTGCATGCAAACAAGTATTTTGATACAAATCAGGTCTTCACTGGACTTGCTACAAGTCTCTCTCGTGGCAAAAACGGGAGAAGGAAAAACAACTCTCGCTGTTTTTCTTTCTCCCATTTTTGCCACGAGAGAGACTTGTAGCAAGTCCAGGTCTTCACTGTAACAGCAAGCTTAATTGGAACGTGCTTTCTGTTTATGTTGAAAACTTTTGTCTGTCATGTGGGAGATTGAAATCAACATCCGGTCCAGCTGAGACAATTCCATTGGGATTTATGTGCAGCATGCCTCTCTAAAAAGAAAAGGATAATTATTATATACTAGCATTAATCATGCTATTAATAACATTTTGCTATTGACATAGCAGATATCAGAGATAAACTGCTATCGATGAGCAGTGGGAAATATCCAAAAGTATGTCCATCTACGGGACACTGTAGAGATTTCAACCCTTGATCAAGCAACTTTGTTGTATCATCAATAGACTATCTTCCTCGCCATAACGTTTTGATCAAGCATCCAGATCTGGGAAAATTTTTGAGGGAAAATAAAGGAATGACTCCTCTGTTCTCATAAGCAACACTACTAGCTGTGGCATGAAGTCCCTTCTGATCTCAGAACGTTTCGGAAAGTTTATTACTGACTGCTTTGTGCAAAATGAGTTAGCAGTGGTTCAATTTATATGAGGGCAAGTTTTATTGGTCTTTTTGCTTCATCTCTCACTATTTTCATTCACTATAACGTGACTTTTCTTTCAACAAAAATAACATGGTTGAAAACAGCAAATCTTGATTTGCAATCTCACAAATAAAACCCATGCATGCTTGCATGTTTTTTGTGCAATGTTTCACTAGAAAGTAAGCTATCAACGAATGAAAACAACAAAACATACTCTCGAGTACCGAATAGAATAATCGGGTGAGAAAAATCAGGGGGGGGGGTTGGAAATGGTTCGATATAACGATAATCGGGGGGCTAGAATAATCGGGGGGGGGCGCTTGGAGAAATAGAAAATTGTCGTTTTCTTGGGTAAACACGTATCAATTATATATCTATGTGAACAGTGATGTTACTGATAAATTTACTTTTGAACTCTGGTTCTGTTGAATGCACTTCTTGAGACTTTTTCTTGCGTTTATTCAGAAATTATGTTCCTATCATTTCATTAATAAAATGGTACGTTGGAATAAGAGTGGGGGGGCTGGGAAATTTTCAAAAATTAACAAGCGGGAAGGGCGACTATTAGGTACTTGAGAGTAAGGCCAGAATTTAAATAACAACTTCCTTGTGTATAAACTGAATCATTCCTAACACACTTCGTGTAAAGTTATTCTTGATTAATTCTTACCCTGGGTACCAAATTTTGAGGCTCTGGTACCCAGGGTAACTAATTCTCTGAAAAAATATCAACGATGCTAAGGAAATTTTTGCAACAGCAAGCAGTGTTTTTTCTGAGAATGAGGGTCACACACTTTGCTTTCCTCCCCAAGATTTAGCAGATTTGGAAATTTTATCCAAACCTCTTTTCTAGCAAGTAAAAAGGTCTCTTGAACACAAAGCCCTTGCACTCCAATTCCAATCAAAGAAACGAAAGATATTGCATATGGTCCAGACCAGGCTATGGAAACGCCTGCTGGCGCTGTCTGCGATGTGATATACGACAAGAAATGATGCAGTCCCAAAAGATTTCACTGAAATCATTGGAGACTCGATAGTCAAAGATATTAAAGGGTTTAAAATGACAGAGGCAACTAATGGTGAAGAAAAGATAAAAGTTCAAAGCTACTCTGGAGCGACAGTTGATCATATGAATAGCCATGCTATTCCCACGATGAAACGAAACCCGAAGAAAATTATTTTGCACTGTGGCACGAACGATATCAGAAGTTCACAGTCTCCAGAGGAAATCGCAATTGAAATTTTGGATCTTGCAAGTGCTATGAAAACAAGCAAGAATACAATTTATGTCTCAAGCCTTGTGCAGCGAGGTGATCAATGGAATGGGAAGGTCACTGATGTCAACCGTCACCTTAAGGAGCTTTGCAAAGGAAACAACCTGCCATTCATCGATAACGACAATATTAAGCCTTTTTCACATTTAAACAGAAGTAAACTTCATCTTAATCCAGAGGGTACACGTATTTTAGCAAATAACTTTTTGAAAGTTCTAGGACATTATTGACTAGAAAGTGATTCACGGCGGTATTCGGTAAATCCCACGGACCCGCTTCAAAACGATAACATTGATGCAAAAACTGCGCTGAAATCACTACGTTTAAAAAACTTAGGCCGACTGATAATCGGATATCTTAATATCAACTCAATTAGAAACAAATTAGATGCACTTTCAGAAATAAATTCTCAAAACATTGATATCCTTATGATTTCCGAAACTAAAATCGACTCTTCATTTCCAAAACAGCAGTTTGTTATTGATGGCTACTCTGTCCCTCTCCGCTTGGATAGAACCAAGGATGGTGGGGGATTGCTAGTTTACATTCGTAATGGCATTGTCGCCCATCAACTTGACTCTTTCACGTTTGCGGAAGGGATAGAGTGTATCTCTTTAGAAGTCAATTTGAATAAAAAGAAATGGGTTCTGCTTAGTGTGTATCGTCCACCAACCCAGTCAGAAGAGATTTTCCTAGATAACTTAGGAAGGGCACTTGACAAATATAGTGGGGAATTTGAGAATTTCATTATTCTTGGTGATTTTAACATGACCGTAAATGAGGGGGAATTAAAGAACTTTCTAGATTTGTATAGTCTTAAGAGCATGATCAAAGAACCAACTTGTTTCAAGTCGGAGAACCCTAAATGCATTGACCTTATTTTGACCAACCGTGACAAAAGTGTCCACAGTACAACAACGATCGAAACAGGGCTCTCTGATTTTCATAAAATGATTCTTACCGTTTTAAAAACAAAATATCAGAAGATAGGCCCATCTGTCATAAACTATAGAAGTTACAAAAATTTCAAAGAATCAGACTTCAAACGAGATCTCTGTGAGGCTATGAGTAATACCAACCCTACTGATTATGATTCATTTCAAGATGTATTCAACGAAGTGTTAGATAAACATGCCCCTACTAAAAAGAAATATGTACGTGCAAACCATGCCCCGTTCATGACGAGAGCTTTACGCAAAGCAGTTATGTTGCGTTCTAGACTTAAAAATAAACATAACAACTCTAGAACGGTTGAGAATTGGAACAACTTTCGTAAACAACGTAACCGTTGCGTTAAGCTTTTCAGGCAAGCTAAAAAAGACTACTACAGTAAGTTAGATATCAATTTGGTCACCGATAATAGGAAATTCTGGAAAACAGTGAAGCCTGTTCTGTCTGACAAATGTCAGAGCAATAACAAGATAGTTTTAGTCGAAGATGATGAGATTATATCTGATGATATTGAAGTTGCAGAGATTCTCAATCGTTACTTTGTAACGGTAACAGAGTCCCTTGGTATAAAAGAGAATAATGATAATATTTCAGACACTGAGGGCATATTAGATCCTATCGAAAAGTCGGTACAAAAATACTCTAATCATCCCAGCATACTAAAAATTAAGAGCCACTTTTTGAATGTAGAATCATTCACTTTCAACCCTGTTTCATTAGAGGAAATGGAAACTGAAATCAAAAGGCTCAATCCCAAGAAGGCCACAACTTTCAAGAATATACCGCCAAAGATTCTTAAGAATAGTTCTGATATATGTTCCGAACCTTTACGGGAAATATTTAATAATTGCATTGGAAGCTCCACTTTTCCTGATGAGCTTAAGTGTGCAGACGTATCCTCACTTCATAAACAAAAAGAAAGTACAGTTAAGAAAAACTACAGGCCAATTAGTGTTCTGCCAACTGTTTCAAAAGTCTTCGAGAGGCTTCTAGTCAAACAAGTGGAGGAACACATAGAACCGTATTTGTCCATACTATTATGTGGATTTCGCAAAGGATGTAACACTCAGCAAGCCTTAGTACGTTTTTTGGAAAAAACTAAACTTTGTATTGACGTAGGTGGGAAAGTTGGTGCTGTCATGATGGATCTCTCTAAGGCATTTGACTGCCTGAGACATGATCTCCTTATAGCCAAATTGCATGCCTACGGCTTTAGTCACGATGCATTGTCTCTAATTTATAGTTACTTGCATAACAGACAACAAAGGGTCAAGGTCAATGGGTCTTTTAGCTCATGGAAGCGACTTACTTTAGGAGTGCCTCAAGGATCTGTCCTTGGACCTCTTCTCTTCAATATCTATATCAACGATTTGCTTCTTTCCTTAAACAATACTGATGTATGCAATTATGCAGACGACACAACTTTATTTGCTTGTGATATTGATACTGATAATGTTGTTGCTAGGTTAGAACTAGATTCCGCCCATGCAATCAAATGGTTCTCTGACAACTATATGAAGCTTAATGAAGACAAATGTCATCTATTAACGTTTGGAAATATGAGTGATGATTCTGTTTCGGTTAAAATTGGCAGTTCTACTATTGCTAATAGTACTGAAGAAAAATTGCTAGGAGTTACCTTAGACAGCAAACTTACTTTTGAGCAACATGTAAGTAATCTATGTAAAAAGGTCAGCAACAAGCTATATGCTCTGTCACGTATTGCACACTATATGGACCAAGCTAAATTAAGGATGTTGATGACATCATTCATAAATAGCCAGTTTCAATACTGTCCTTTGGCATGGATGTTCCACAGTAGGAAACTAAATACTAAAATCAACAAACTGCACGAGCGAGCCCTTAGAATAACGTATAGAGATCAGGAATCTAGTTTTGAAGATCTCTTAGGACATGATAACAGTGTATCTGTTCACCAGAAGAACTTACAGGTGTTAATGATAGAAATGTTCAAAACAAAGCATGGCTTAAATCCTCCTTTTATGAAAGAAATATTTTGTCCACAAACCAACCAGTATAGCCTCAGAAATGATCGCGATTTTAACTTACCAAGAGTGAGATCAGTAATGTATGGCTCAGAAACTGTTCGATATAGGGGTCCACAGTTATGGTGTACACTTCCAGTTTCAATTAGACACTCAACTAACTTGATTGAATTTAAGACCAAAATCAAAGCTTGGAAAGGAAATGAGTGCCAATGCCAATGTAGGCTCTGCCGAAATTTTATACCACTTTTAGGTTTTATATAGGTTTTAGGTTTTATATTTTCATCCATTCTGTTTTTACTATTTGAATTAGTTGGCTTTTATTAGCTATACTTGTAAATATTTTTTATGCATGTGTAGCTATTTGATACCTTTTTTATGCCAACATTGTAAATAAAGTGTTAATAATAATAATAATAATAATAATACGACCTCGTTTCCATTGACGTAGCAACGGAGCAATTATAATTAGGTTTGCCTAGCAACGAAATCTTTGCTGTGGAGAACGACCGAGAAGAAGACACAGATGGATTTGAAATATATTCATTTAAGGTTTCAAAGGATTTCAACTGTCCTCACTATTTCATACACCGTTCGACTCCCATTCGATTGATCTGAATAACTCGAAATTGAGAAAGTTTCGAATCGGTTGCCGTCTCTGAAAGTCGTTGAAGCGCGAGAATGGGCCTAAAGCAGAACCGGTGCAAGTACCCCGAAAGAAAACTAAAATATCTCGCGAGTCTCATACTATCTCAGAAAAATTTTTCGCTTGATTTATTGCCAATAGTCATCCAAAAGCATCTTCGATTGCTCAAAGTTGGGCGGGGTTGGGCAGAGTGAAATTTTTACGAGTGTGTGCTTGGAGCGTGACAAAGAAGTTGAAGTGGCCTAAGCTACCGCTGAAGAAACTTAGCCGCTGCAGCTAATTCATGATTTCTAACGGCTAAACGAGTTTCGCTATCGAAAGGTAAACATTTAAAAGTCACATGAATGTCTAAACTAGCCTAAGATGCTTACCACTGTTGTAGAAATCCAATCCAAAAACGCGATGCACTTATCCGTCCAAACTTCAGTTTCCATCTTGGTTTCACTGCGAAGTGCGCGATCCGCTGCGAAGGAGGCGCATATCACATCGCAGAATGCAACTCAATGCGCGATTCCTCTCCCGTGTTTAGCTCCCTGGTCCAGACTATTGAGAAAGATATCTTTGAGGCTTATTGTATTCCAAAACATATACACATACCTACAAAGAACATATAAACCATGTCTGCACACGATAAAGGAGCAGGCTATATTATATACCTTGTACAGCTACACCATAACATTGACATGTGCTAATTTGCCTGCTTTCTCAAATATTTCCCAAAAATTATGTAGAACTCTCCATTAAAGTCACTATCTTGAACAAATTTCAACTTCCCTTGTGACTTTGAGATGACAGATGTCAACGGTACATTCTCAGAATAAGACCAATGGCCCAAACAAATCTGCCATCTTAAAATCAATTTTTATGCTTTCTTTAAACAAAAGAGATAATATTATCGAAAAAAGCATCACAAATAGAAGATAATATAATCATCCTGCTCACCATGTATGAAACTTTGGCATGAGCCATATTTACAGTTTCTTTTCCAATTCCATCATGCTGGTACATGTCACGAACAAACCCCCACAGATTTGGATAGTCCATGATTCTCTTCCTGTTACACTGTAATTGGAAAAAAGACTGCTTTGTTATAGAGACCAGATAAGTTCTTGAAAGAACTCTTACTGTTTACGAGAAGGAGAACTGGTGTTGATATTCAAAATGGCATGAAGCTATAAATGTTTCATTACAAATTGGTAAGAATCTATTATGGTTAGACCTCTGACTTCCTGTAATTTGATAAGATTTTCAAACAAAGGGGTTAAGTTATGGAAGAACTATCAATGGTAAGTTATATACTAAACAGAGAAAATATCAACAACTTCCACCCAATTTGACAACAAAATTAGAATCCACACTGATATGAAATCGCTGTACTCCAATGGAAATCTGTGATAGTGCATGTGGGATCTCTTTACAATTTGGAAAAAGTAGTGATTTGTGATTTCTAAATTCTCGAAACAGGCAAACTCAATATATCCTTCAAACTTGTGCATACAAATTTCAATAAACAATTATGCTAAAAATGGTGGCTATTAGCCTTTTGCAGAGATACAATGCATTTTAATGGGCGATTACCCTAAAGATGGCGGTGGGGAACTTTTTGCCAAGATACATTGCGCTCAAATTACGAATCCTTAACGATTGTATAGGAATTCGATTAAAGAACGTAGTGCATCTTGGTAAAAAGTTCCTTGCTGCCATCTTTAGCGTAATCGCCTATTGCATTATATACTGCATTATATCATCATCAAATATTTGTTAACAGGATACAGTGCATGTCAAGAGTTCTTCACCACAAAATCTTTAGCATAATGGTCTATTGTTTATTCAGCCATTGAAATCTCTCTTTTTGACACTTCACGCCACTTGTTTCACAAAGTTGTTGGTTTGTATGCAAGCCCGTAGGAGCGTTTTCCAGATTGTAGGGGCACCAATGCGGAAGGTGGAAAACTCTTGGGGATTTCTTGGAGGAAAGTTTTTCACACCGCACCCTTTTTTCTCTTGGCAACACCCTTCAGTGAATGTTGAAAGGGTATTTTATGTTTGGAGATCCTGGGGGTGAAAAAGAAAATTTATGAATTCATATAAGTTTTACTAAACTATGGAATCAGCCAAAACGACCCAAAACGATCCATAACGAGCCAAAAGGATCCATAACGAGCCAAAAGGATCCATAACGACCCAGAACAAAGCAGGACAACCCAAAATGACCCTAAAGCCAATGACCTATCAAATTTTTAGCAGAGGCTGACTTTTCAGGCAATTGCATTCCAACCTTCTCTGCCTCTCTGCACATCTCCCTGTTCTGTGTCTCGTTTTGATGACCAAAAGAAACTATATCAGTGACTATAAATAGGCCTAGGCCAACGTAATTTTTGACAGGAAAGACCACCTAAATTTGCCTTACCCGGCTGAACCCAACTGAACTTGTGGACCATTCAAATCGTGAGATGATCCCTCAATAGATGTCATTGTTTTCAAGGTTAATCAACAAATAACTACGTGACACATTTTGTCAATTGGGGAAAGCACACCTCAAATGTTATAACGACTGGGTAGATACAAAAACCTGAGACTGGAGTGATTCCTGATACACGAGGATAGGCCTACTTTTTATATATATATATATCTTCATCTAAAATTTACAATATACTTACGAACAATTTACATTACAAGAAGATAGTGCAAGGAGCATGAAAAAACATTGCAACCCTGCACTATTACACTTAACATCACACTACGTTGTTACTCTACTCACTACTTGCATATTTACATTTAACATAAATACTGCTTAAAATACATACTAATACCAATACAAATGCTAAAGATACTAAGACAGATACAGGAAAATAATCTAACAGGAACTACCGGGTGTCCCAAAAAAAAGTTCCGACGTTTGATGGAACACTGAGAAAAAGTGTTTGAGCCAAACACTTTCCATTTACGCTAGCTACATGCTAAAAATTTCAGCTTAAAGTTTGGCATATCGTAAGAAGAAATCTGTGATCTGAAAATGGAATTATGAGCTCTAACATTTCATTTTCATGCTCAAGACAAAACCAGAGAGATTAGTACGGCGTCCTGCCTGCCTCATAGCGGTAAAGGGGGACTCCCTCAAAGACATACACAAACACTGAATTGACGATGCGTTCATTACCTTGACAATTTGCAAGGTTTCTTCTCACTGAGCATAAAGGCCATTTTCTAGCCAGTTAAATTTTCCAAGGGTGCAGACATTTTCTGTTTACAAGACAAAACGTCGCTTTGTAATTGATAGCTTTTCATGTTGTTTGATTGTGTAGAATTCCGCCTGCTCGAAAACATTTCGTGGACTGTCTTGGAACAAACAATTTGCTGATGTTATTGTTGCATTGTGCCGACTGGGAATTCCAAACGGGACATTTACTGTTCCACGGTTTCGTTTCTTTAACTAAAAATAGTCTTCAATTCTTTGTTCGACACGCCATATTATGCAACAGTGCATTTTTTGTCTTCGTGAGGCTCGAATTGAGTGGTAAAAAGTACAAACTAAGTATGTTCCCTCGAGACCCGTTGGATTCGATTTTTCAGACCTTGCCTTGAATGTGCTCAATGAGCAGAACTCTTGATCGTCGTCAAGGGAAAGCCTGGTTCACATGAGGTCTTTTGAGTCTTTAGAGTCGTGCAGAAAGACCCAAGGGACAAAGGACTCAAACTTTGAGTCTTTGTCTGTCTTTCTGCACGACCTTAACGACCCAAACGACCTAGTGTGAATCCGGCTTAAAGATCGAAAGTGTGAACCCAGTGTTGTTCATCCGGAGATTCCCCCTTCACCTCGATAATACAGGAAGGCATACAATCTCTCTGGTTTTGCCTTGAACATGAAAATGAAATGTTAGAGCTCATAGCTCCACTTTCAGATTATTAATGTCTTCATACGATATGCCAAATTGCAAGTAGAAATGTTTAGCATGTAACTAGAATGATTAGAAATTGCCAGATTCCAAAGTCTTTTCCCTGCGTTTAATCAAACGTCGGAACTTTTTTTTTGGGACACCCGGTACATGAAGAAAAAAAGAACCGCTACAGTGAGCACTTCACACAACGAAACCGCCAGAGAACCCGTGAATGAAGGCCTACTTAAGCCATAGTTGGTATAAAAGCCTGTCTCCATATGACCGTTCCTGTCTTTTCCCTGGTGAAAATTCCTTCAGGATCCTATAGGATCCTGTAGGAATAGGATCCTAGGCAGGATCCCATCAAGATCCTATCAGGATCCTATTTCAGTAAAATCCTAAATAGGATCCTACACAAGATCTTATATAGGATCCTATCTAACCTTTTCTTGTAAGATTTTCATGGGATCCTATGCAAGATCTTATATAGGATCCTATTTAAAATATTTTGACAAATTCCTACAGGATCTTATCAGGATCTTATGTAAGATCCTATTCAGGATCCTATCCAAGTTCTTGTAGAAAATCCTAACAGGATCCTAGCTATATATAACTTTTCTGGTGACACGAACGACGCAAGCAATGGGAGTGCTCGAGTTGTTTCCGTATGATCACTGCTGTTGTCCTTGTCGCCGAAATTTATGCAGACGCTAGACTCCTGTCCAGTGATCGAATCAGTTTGGGTCATTTTTGGGTTGTTCTGGGCTATTTTGGCTTGTTTTTGGGTCGTTATCACTCGTTTTGGGTCATTTAAGGTAGTTATGGCTCGTTTTTCCGATGCTAAAAAGGTTGAGATTATCAACTCTGCTTTTGTGCACATGTAGCATCATAGGTGGTTGACGTCGTTGTTGTTGTTTTCAACCTTAGATACTGTAGCTCTTGACTTGCATTACACACTTCAGCAGCCTGTTTAAAAGAATTGTGATTGCTTGAACAGCTAAATCAGGAAAGGCAAGTGCACAAAAGAAGCTTGGTTAAAGGAACTGAGTCCATATGAATAGTTGAGCGTTAACGCTGTCTCGAAATTTTGCTGACAAACCGCTGACAGCCTTTTGTTATAGCACAATGTGCTTAAGTCATTAGCAGTGGGAACCAAAGACTTCTTAATCCTTGCATCATCCTCAGGAATTTTTTTGGTTTAACTTCAATAGGGATTAAATGACAACTTTTGTTTTATGATTCAAAAGAAGTTTATGTTGGTCATGAGAGTGGTATTTATATGGACTCAATGCCTTTAATTATCTTTCTCACCTAGGGGACGTTGACAGTACTGATAGCACAGGGAGGGCACAAGGAAACACTTCTTTCGAGATTAATTTCATATTTGGTTTAATCAGTTTTGTATGTTATCATGATGAAGAAAAAATGCAAGTTTTGGCAATTACTGGGGGGTTGGGCCTGACCAAGCCCCAATAGCTGCTAGGGCCAGACGTGAGAATTTGCATGCAGTCAAAAATTGCAAACTGGTCATAATCACATATTTACAAAAATATTCGCATGCGATTTTCCAATGTTTGCATGTGAATTTCAAACAAAAGATCGCACAAAATTTGCGAAGTGTGATTGACGTGGAGATAGGCAAGGCCTTTACAGGTTTGATGCTAAATTCAATGTTTTGTGATTGGCATGATGAAGTAAGGACTACATACCTTGAAAATATCATGATAGATGAGATCAAACCGAACCAATGTTGCAAAAAGACGAACATCTGCTTCTGTCATAGCATTCCCAGTGAGATACCTGCTCTTTGATAAAATCTCCTCCGCCTGTTTAGAAAATCATGAAACTGATCATTATTTGGTGTAACTAGGGTATAACAAGGACAAAATTGACAAACCCAATTTTCATTTGAGGTTTAATGTTCATTGACCATTCCACAAATGAAAACTTGCTAAACACTATGTGTATCATGAGATGGGAGCTTGCTTTCATGCAAAACTATTGGTTTGACTTTGAAGTTAGATTGAAATTTCAATTTGAAACAAAATGAAATCCTGACATCCTCAATGCAAGCAATGCCTTGACATTTGATTAAAGAGGCACTAACGCAAAAATTTTACATCCGAAAATTGCAGCGAGAATATTCGAGAAACATGATGAAAGCTCCCATTACCTGAAAATATTGTTACCTGGTCTTTACTCGCCATGGAAGGAAAGTTATGAGACTGCGAGAAGTGGAGAGACTATTTTCAATATCCTACTTTGTATCTGGTCTGCTGCGCGGAAACAAAGGATTCTACGTCACTTGGCAGTTTTCGAGACTGCGAGAAGTGGAGAGATTATTTTTAATATCCTACTTTTTATCTGGTCTGCTGCGCGGAAACAAAGGATTCTACGTCACTTGGCAGTTTTCGGTCAACGAATCTTGCATCGGGCTATTCGACTAATGTGGGCCTTTGTTTATCTACCATCACGTACAATCATCATTTGACACAAATATTTGCACACAAAAGGTACAGAATCTCTACACAACCCGATTAGCATGCCTTCGGTGGATCATTTGTTGATGTCATTTTTTGCGTTAGTGCCTCTTTAATGCATGGTCTATTGGATGATGATTACTTTTTGCTTTAGTGCAAGCGAAGGTGAAGTTGCATTCGCTAGCACCAAGCACTAGAATTTTAGCCTGGTCTGGTGAGACCCCCCATCATAACAATTAAATGGTGTTTCAATCCATTCAGCATGACCATTCCGGCTTCAAAGTCAAAGGCTTTGCACCACAACACAGATGTCTTGCACTCACCTTGTCAAGTCCTTCAAATAACTTTTTCAAACTTGTATCATAAGCTTCCTGGGTGGTTGCAAAGCCAACACGATACACACCACCATTGATAAGCCTAATGGAAGAGATAACAAATGACACTGTCAATATTTCAAAAAGGCAGTCCAACTAAACAAATCAAAACTTGTACACAACAATGACGAAAAAGTTTTATGGTAGCCAACTGCAAAAGAGAACTTTAGCATTACAATGAAATAATTTCTTGTTAATTTTTATTTTTGTTAAGTATAGGTGCTATTCAAATGTTCATTTACCAAATTACCAGGGTAGTACTTGATCCAAATAGCAGTGCTAAATCATATGACCTGTTACTTTTAAACTACCCCTGCCCCAAAAGTAGCATATATATACCCTAAATTCAAGGCAGTGCTACTAGATAAATAGTGCTAAATCATAGAATGACCTGTTGAATACTTTCAAATTACCCCTACCCAAAAAGTAGTTTACACCGTAAATCCTCAAATAAGCGCCCTGCTCGCCTTGATGCTTATTTGGTTTTGAGCCTCAAAGGGGGCACTTAATCAGGTGGGGCACTTATTCGAGTGGAGTGATTCTTTGATTTTGCTGGTTGTCAAAGCAATTCATGCAAAGACAAAACAGTAAAACACAGCTTTCAAAAGACATGCATTTTATGTTCGAGATCAAACATAAACTTTCTTCACAATGACGTGCAGTGTATATCTTTGTTCCCCTCCCCCTATCAATCCAGTTCCACTAAAGTTTCAAATATGCACCTGTTTCTTAAAGTTGAGGTAATGGGTCCTTATTTGAGAGTGGGCACTATTCAAGGGAGCACTTATTTCCTAATTTTCCTGATAGGGTGGTGGTTCATTCCAGCTGGGTATTTATTTGAGGGGGGGGGGCACTTATTGGAGGATTTACGGTATGGAGAAGTATGGCCACATTACTGCAAAATCTTAGATTACTCAGTCTCCGTCGTTCAATGCGTGCGATTGCACGGGCACGCATTGGCACACGCATGGAGCCAATAATGCGAGTGATTCATCGCACGCATGAGTCAGCTGTTGTTTCAGACGTTTTACAACTATCGTTGGCCTTCTTAGAATTGTCTGTTTGTAGAAATATCAGGAATGAAATATTTCATCGCTGTCTTCTTTCATTTGCGATCGCAATCACTGTAATCTATTTCCTTGTTGCTCCTGTGTTCTGTAGTAAATTACCATGGGGTGAAGAGCTTCGACAATTATGTTTTTCTGTCAAC
Organism: Aurelia sp. 3 sensu Dawson et al. (2005); assembly: GCA_964020215.1. NCBI lineage: Eukaryota > Metazoa > Cnidaria > Scyphozoa > Semaeostomeae > Ulmaridae > Aurelia > Aurelia sp. 3 sensu Dawson et al. (2005). The sequence continues at coordinate 8,194,805 of OZ026587.1, forward strand.
TCGATTGATTAAGTGCAAAATCAATTCAAAGTCGATGAAGATAAGAATGGCTATTAATGGATTAAAGAACGCTGTAAGAATGAAACAAGAAATGAAGAATCCTAAGTAGGTGAAAGAAGTAAAGCAACAAAACCAAAACGCCTCTCGAAAGTCTGTAAGTTCACAAATTTTACAAGAACACGTGCAAAGTCTATGTTACATACAGTATCAAGAAAGTATGAAAAACATTATTAGTCATGTTATCGACGTTTTACGATCTTTGTTTATATTAGGTTGCAAGAAATCTCAGCAGTGAAGGTCGATAGACAATGTCATGCTCTACTCTCAAAATTTCGTACGAAAATCAAAGATTTTTGTCAGTAGGCATTATCATTTTCAACCGATCAAATGACGATTTCTTGCACCAGCTCCCCTCAACCGCTCAGACTCATGTAGCAGTTTCTTCTTCAAATAACAGTGCTAAGAAAAAGTTTTTAAGTATCCATACATTTAGGATCTATCCATACCATAGGTGTCGTATTACGACTTAATAACTTTTTTCACCATTTCTACGGCTCACTGACTGCCCTTTGACATATTAGAAAATTCTCCAATTATTTGTGTTCGTTTTTCTTCACCAAAAAATCTTCTGCTTTGATTCTTTTTGTGTTTCCATTTGAAAGGTTTTTTTCTCGAGCTTTTGCATCTGTCCCATTTTAAGTAAATCTGTGCTCAACAGGTTTTTTCTAAAGCTCCCCACCTTGTTCCTTTTCAGTCTTTGCGGACCAGGTAGTAAATTCATCTTTGATACAAGCAAGGACCGAGATAGAGTTTTTTACATGAGGGGGCCACAGGCACACCGGGCGACGAGCGAAGATGGCCAAGACCTTTAAGGGGTCTTGGAGTAGTGCCCTGGAAAATTTTGGGACCATATGTTCTGCAGATTTGCTTAAAACAACGCTAATGTTTGTTCCTCAGTACAGACTGATTTTACAGGTAAATCTGCGTTGGGATATATGTGCACATCCCCAAAAAGAGCAAACAAGCCTAATTTACCCAAAGACCACTTTAGAGTTAATAGCATCCATTTTTCTGGTGCGAGACAAGTATGTTAACTTGAAAATACCCTGAAAGGCTTCCTAGACTATAGCCTGTGCTCAGACCCAAACATTCCAAAGAATTTTGGAAAATTGGGTCTGCGTGCAAGCTACCTAGATTCTAATGAAAAGTAAAAATTGAACGAGATACACACAAGAACATGGATTACCTATCTGATATTCTGAAATACTAAAATAGTAAAAGAATAAAGATTTACTGCAGCAACTACTGAAAATTTTTGAGGGGGCCATGGCCCCCTGGACCCCCCTGTATCTCGGTCCTTGGATACAAGCTCCACCAGTTAGTTGTTGCAATGCAAAATTGGTGCAAAAAATACTGTGAAGTTTCTCAACAACTCGAACTCTCAAGGAGGACATTACACATTCAAGTTATCTTCAAGTTATTGAGTTTCGTCAGTGTTAGTCCTAACTATAGTGATATCAAATTTGTCAAGATATTTTGTTATTTGCAAATAACCGGGTCTGAGTTGTTCAAGTTCTTGGGTATGTTTTAGGCTTCCGATATTCTTAGCATCTTGAAACCATCTAGATATGTAAGAGTGTGAATTGCAGGCATGGAAAGAATTATGCGTGTGGTTTGCCACAAACATGCCTATTTCTTTATGACGAAGACTGATTACTTTTTGCATATGTGGTTAGTGTTTTGAGAAAATACAATTCTATGCACTTGGCTGAATGGGCTGACCAATTTGCAATTTATTTACTGATTGATGAGTTGTCCTTGTAGTTTGATCCAAGTAATTCATAAACAATTTTCAACACATAAATAGTATGCCAACCTAATTTGCTCTGGGCCACTACTAATCTGCTGTTAGGGTAAAGGGGTCACGGACTCGATTAGCGCTTACAGTAGCTATTTCGGTGATCCTGGCGCTAGGTGCTGAAAACCACAACATTTACCTTCATAACAATTATGGAAATCCGTTTAATTTTGTTCAGCTGAACGGAACAAACTTGCCTTGCCTTCACTATCCCGAATATCCAAATGTTTGTTTTGATTAGGGGCCATCAAAAATCCATTTTGTACTGGATAGCGGAATTTGGCTGCTAACTTCAGATACCCCCTCCCCCCATCTGCTTAACAGACATACAAAAATTTAGTTTTACCAATCTCGCTAATGCAGCTATCATTTTACTTCCCCAACCCCCCCGACCCCGGGATAGGCGGGGCCGATGTGGGGCTGTTCGCCTCTTGTTCACTAAAAAATCGGCCTCAGGGAGCGGGGACACCTGGGGCGATTCAGTTCTTCCAAATCTTGCAGCTTTTAAACTGCACATGCGCAGTAGCGTTATTTTTCTATGCAAAATGGCCTCCTCTGAATGAATTCTATTTGTCCTCCGCACAACATGCCAGGGCTTTGGAGTGGGGTCAAACGTGAGCTATCACATCCCGTTCGCAAGAGAATATTGCCCCGATAGGTGGGGGCATCATTCGCTTTCACAAGAGAAAAATGTGAATGACCTCTGATCGGCCCTGCCTATCCCAGGGTGGGTGGGTTGGGAAAATAAAATTATACCTGCATAGCTGTTTCAACGCAATCGTTAGCAACCTTCAACATGACGAGGAGAACCTCTTCTTGGGCCGTTTCTGTCTCTGCTTTGCTTTGTCCAGTGTTGAAACTTTGCAAAACAGGATTGAAAGCATTGTTAGGTTACATTCCGTCACGCTTAACAGATTAGTAATAAACACCCTCCCCTGTGTAATGGCCAAATTCCGCTATTCGTGACGAAATGGATTTTTGGACGGCCCCTTCCTTACATGCATGCAACATAGCCGCCAAATCTTTTCATTTGTCCGAAGTTCCCCTGGGGTGCTGACTCATCCTCTGATCAGATCGCAATTTCTCAGAGAATTGACCAATCAGATGCCATCATTTCATTACTTCCGCGTTTTGCAGCTAGATTTAGACCATTTGGGGTACCCCCATTAAAAAAACATTGCATGCTCGAGTAAATCAAATTTTTTAAAAATTTCAACGGGAAAAGGATGCAAATACATAGGACTACAAGTCTTCATGTGGTTTCCTCGCAGTGGCTTGAAATGAATGATTGGTGGCAGTTTTAGAGGCAAGCATCAGTTTCTTTCATTTGCATACAATTTCAAGACTGAAATCAATAGGACGATTGTCGATTACAACTGAAGTTGGAGCAAAGTATCGAAACAACTGCCAAGATTTATAATTCCTGTGCTTGGGATGGAATGTGAATGAGTCCAAATTGACGGAATCACAAACAATTCAGGAGGAAGACAATGGCGGCACTGCACCAGGAGCGGTAAAGATCAAGATGAAGCAGGTTTTCTTTCTATCTACTTTGCAGATGTTGTCTTGCTGTCAGCACATTTCAAATTTTAAATTCTTCTCCAGGAAGATTTTGACGATTAATGCTCATTGCTTACGAGCAATGCTATATCATTGCTTGCAAAGAAGCCGCTAATGCCAACTCTGTGCCTGTGTGATGTTGTAAATTCAATATTGTAAAAAGTTAGAAAATCTATAAAAAACTTTAACCCCAGGAAGAACTGGGGTCAAACATAACTCTAAGCCCAGCCCACAGACAAGTTTGTTGTAAAAGTTAACATAGTTTTCACATCCTTTTCATAAGGAACTGAATATTAAAAGAAAAGTATCGAAAGTTTCTAATTTTGAGCACATAGATACTCAAAGCTCCTTCTGAATTTTCCAAAGGTTCCATAACAGTCTTCATGTCTGCTACTTGTGCCCTGAACATTTCAAAACAAAAACTTTTGAAGCCTTTCCAAAGAGACCTTTCTAAAGTACCTTCCGAGCAATATGATACACGAGGTAAGTGAAAATAACGTAAAAATAATGTCTAAACAGCATCGCAAAGGTTTCAAGGACCTTGTTTTGAAATTCATGAGGACACAGGAAAGGAACACACAAAGAATCTGATAATCTTGAGAGACTTGTAGTAATGACGCAAATTCTTAGATATTCTTAGCTTTCTAATAAAAGGTACGTGTACTGGAGTTTCTTAATACTTGGCGGTCTGATGGCTGAGTTTCTTAAAAGCAGGTTCTTACGAAAAGAATTTGTGTATGCAACTGTTGGCAATTATTGTCTGGGAAATTCATTTTGTTTTCCAACTCCAAAAAACCTTTTGACAAGCAGGCCCCAAGCAGACAAACTTTTGAAGTTTGTTGGCAAATTTCTTGTACATTCTCTCTTGTCGAGACATATCAGACAGTCAATGCAAATTTGTTTGTAGCGTCTTTTATACGCCGTAAGGGACACAAGTTGCCATAAGGGGATAAAGCAAGGACTCTGGAGGGGCATGGGTCAGAAATTGGCATGGCAAGGTGAAAAAAGCACATATCTCGAAAATTTCAGAAGAAATATGCATATTGTTGATAATTTTGCTAAAAAACTACTTTCTTTGGGAGGACGGGGAGCAAGATGCCACTACCTGTTTGAAAAAAACATCAAATTCCAACATTCAGATCGCCGTAATTTTTTAATCTTGAGTGATGGCACGGAGACTACATGAACACTTGTGGTCCTATGTATTTGCATCCTTTTCGCGTTGAAATTTTTGAAAAATTTGATTCAGGGGTGGCACCAGGGGAGGGCTAGGGGGGCTACAGCCCCCCCATCAGAGGCATCTAGCCCCCCCTGTTGGAGGAAACTTTGGGTTCTCGTCGGCGAAAATGTGGCAAAATAACGCATGGAAACACCATTTTTCAGTCTTTTCAGCCCCCCTGCTGGAAGCTCCAGCCCTTCTGTCGGAAAATTTCTGGCGCCACCCCTGATTCGATTTATTCGAGCGTGCAATATTTCTTCATTGGGAGTACCCAAAATGGCCTAAATCTTGCAGTGAAATGCGGAAGTAATGAAATGACGGCATCTGATTGGTCAAGTCTCGGAGAAAATGCGATCTGATCAGAGGATGAGTCAGCGCCCCAGGGGAACTTCGGACAAAAGAAAAGATTTGGCGCCCATGTTCATGCACGCCCACAAAGGCTCTTCCTTGCACATGCCACTTTAACAAATAGCAACCAGGAGCTTACATCTCCTATCATATTTTTAAATTTCCTTACGGTGCAACCCATTCGTTGATTCCATCAATTTGCACTTTCTTATCCTTTGGATAAAGATCAAGCTCAGCTTGTTCCTTTGTTTTGCAAAATTCATTGAACTCGCTGTTGAACATTCTCAAAATTTCCGCGGATTCATTATTGACAACAGTCTTCTCCTTCTTGTCAAAAAGCACGGGCACAGAAACTCGTCCATCAAAATCTGGATCCGCCATTTGATAAATCTCCTTCAGGAGAGTACAGTTGTTGATGGGGTCTTTGTTCTCAATAAACCTCCATCCACGCTCATCTTTCACAGGGTCTGCTGAAGACATCGTGATTACATCTTCTAGGCCCTTGAGTCTCCTTGCTATCAAGGCCCTGTGAGCGAAAGGGCAGGCCCATGATATATATAAATGATATCGTCCAGGTTGTGCTTTGTGACCACTTGAACCATCAGCAGTTACCCACTTTGCAAACGTGGCCATTTTATTGTATTAGAGCATACACAAGCTATAGGGCTAAACTAAGCTAAGCTAAGTTCTACCACTGCTCGTGCTCATCATCTGCAACACAACTCCAAAGCTTTTTCAAAGGAGTAGCGCCTCAAACAACATGACAATTTAAATTACACGAACTTCTATCGTGTTAACCAGTTAACAAGCCTTTTGAAACTCTTTGTCATATTTTTGGAGGCGGCCTATTGACACTGTTGTTGCTGTTTTCATGGACTTAGCTGGGGAGATTGGGTAATCTAAATGTAACCTATTGTATTTGATGTTTTCTTTCTTCTCATAGGTGTAGGCAGAGCGTCAGAAAATTTTTTATTTCCTGCGGACGAAAACTTTTTGCTATGAAATTTCCTGTCAGTTCTCCATCACAACAGCTGAATCGATCAAAATGAAAAACGATCAGACATCGGATCAAAAGCCTGGATGAAAATTTTTAGAGGAATTTTTTCAGTTATACCGGGTGAGCCAGAAAAAGTTCCCACTTTTGAAAATTCATAGAACAAAGCTTACTTCACCGATTTGAATCATTCAAATTCTAGTTAAAAGCCGAAAGATCGAAGTATCTTTGTGATTTTTCTTGCTGCCTTATCAGCACTAGAAGTATAGGTAAATTCAAGTTTATAAGAATTTCATGTTTGCAAAATGACTGAAAAGGGGCCTAAAACATCGATCAAATCATAAAGGACTCATCGCACAGAACAACAAAGAAAATGCCATTTCCCAAGGATGAGAGCTAACCTTGGTTGAAAGAAATCACTTCATATTTTTTCAACCTGTCAAAAATTCGGGGGGAAAAGCTCATTGTTGCACCCCCTTTGTAAATTTAGTTACCTTTAACAGTATTTAATTAGTTTAATGTATTCTTGTTTTGTTTTGTTACTCTTCTTAAACTTTGCTGTTTGTAGGTTTTTACCTTTATATACATGTATGTTTAAGAAGATTGAAACAAAAATTATTGCCATGGGATTGAAAAAATCTTCAGTATTTGCTTGAAAATAGATGTCATATAGCTATCGAGAAAGGTGACACGCCCATTTCTTATTGTTCTGTGTGAGGAGAGTCCTTTATATGATTTGAGAAATGTTTTAGGCCCTATTTTAACCATTTTGCAACCATAAAATTTTTGCAAAGTTGATTTTTCTCTCATTTCTAGTGCTGGTAAGAAGGCGAGAAGATTCACAAAAATGCTTCAGTCTTTTAGCTTTGAACTGGAATTTGAATCATTCAAATCCCTAGCTATGAATTTTCATGATGCTATGAATTTTCTTGATGCTCTGAATGTTCAAAAGTGGGAACATTTTTCTGGCTCACCCAGTCTATTTTGACAAACAGAGAAATATCCCATCCTCTCACTTGGCAACTCCGCTGGTCAAGGCTTCTGTTGACGGAAAAGTGCGTAAATCTGCAATAAAAGTGACGCTTTCCATTCATGTAGAGTGAGAAATCATGCAGGCACGGGGCCCTTTGGTCATTTTATCATAGCAACAGCACCAGCTTTACAGTAAAACGACAAAGTAATTTTTGTTGCTGGGGGCCCCTTTGGGGCCTTTAGAGGTCGGGGGCCCTTAGTTTTTTAACTAAAGGTAACTTTAGTCAGTTACGCCACTGCTATCAGTACGCAATCTTCAAAACTTTCCAGGGTAATCACCACAAAGATAAAAATATGTAAGTTACAGGTAATGAATTTCCTGTGAGTTTGTCGAAATCCAAAATTTCCTGCGGACATTGTCCGAGCGTCCGAAGGCATTCTGACGCTCTGGGTGTAGGAGACAGGGGGGCTGGGGGGGGGGGCTGCAGCCCACTTACGTCGTCATCAGAGTGTGACTTATCATATGGCCCCCGCAGTTCTTTTGTGCTATGTTTAGATGTCGCCTCCATGTCATCACCTCAGGAGGGACCATTATGGAAACAAGGTTGCATTGACCTTTTTAATGCTATCCCTGCCATTTTTAGCCTGGGGTATTTTTTAAACTAGAAATAGCTCTTGCTAGGTGTGCCCGCAAGGTGTAGATAGGATCGTAAAAGATGGTTTCAGCCGGGGGGGGGGGGTACTTGACCAGCTTTTGGACGGGGACGTGCCATCGAGGTTTCAAAAACATACCCGTTCCTTATACCAATTTTTCCAAAATATATACCCGACTTTATACCAATTTTCCGAAAATGCATACCCAACCCTATACAAATTGTGAAAATTGCGAAAATTGATACCATTCCTTCCGTTCCTTATACCAAAATAGTGAAAATCGATACCCTTACCCTTCCCGATGGCACGTCCCCGTACCTAAAATATGTATAGTGTAAAAAGCTTGTTTCTATTGTGTTCGGCTTGGCACGAGCGTTGACAACAGAGAAGACACAAGTTTCGAGTTTCCCTTTCTGATCTTTGTCCTTCTGTTTTACTTTAACCAATGCTAGCGAGATTCTGGTTGGCTCTCACTGCTAGGAGCTCTCTTATAATAATACAAATATCAACAGGCGCATCCCAGTCTTTCTCAAGCACTGTATGCCCTTAAATGCACGAATATAACCTCAGGCGCATCCCAGTCTTTCTCAAGCACTGTATGCCCTTTAAACGTAAACAATAACAAAACACTAAGAGCTTTCACAAGACTCTTGTGCTGGTGGTAATCCACCCTTCCTACGCTAGCATCACTTATCCATGTCTGTTCTGTCTAATGTAAAGTTGAACTCTTATTTATACAAATTCATACTCTTAAGATTTCTAAATACAGAATCAATCAATATACTCTTTAGTGGTTACATCGGAAATATTATCGTCGTATTACTTGTACTAAGGTTGAGTCATACAATAGTCGGTTGAGGAGTTACTGTTTGAATCACAAGTGTTATAATTTCTGAAAGAATATACCTTCCTTGAACTTATTCCTAAAACGTACATGCAGTTCCTTAAAACAAAGATTAACGTTTCCATGTTACAAATGAAGAAAAAACAAGTATAGAATGAATGGGCAATACCTTACGAAAATTGGCCCAAATGAACCTGTATTACATACCTCCCCGTCTAGAATGGAATCGTCCTCGATTCTGACTGAGTACGTTATAAAGTAATAAACAAGATTAGTTAGGTTAATGTTCGAAAGTTCACCTTCTTTTCTTGATTTCCATTTTCACGACAAGTCCGAATGAAATAATGCAAGTTGTAACGACACGTCCATTTTTGAAACAAATGTTCTTTAAATCACGAAATGAATCGACTGTCCGGTATATACGTTTTGGGAAGTTTATCTCCATCGTCTAACAAGGTCTTCTTTGTCTTTCTGCGTGGCTTGAGTTCGTGGTCTGTTTCCAGCACCAATTGATGAATAAATCGATCAATCAATCATTCAATCATTCAATCCCGCTCCTGTCACCAGTGTAAAAAGCTTGTTTCTATTGTGTTCGGCTTGGCACGAGCGTTGACAACAGAGAAGACACAAGTTTCCAGTTTCCCTTTCTGATCTTTATCCTTCTGTTTTACTTTAACCAATGCTAGCGAGATTCTGGTTGACTCTCACTGCTAGGAGCTCTCTTATAATAATACAAATATCAACAGGCGCATCCCAGTCTTTCTCAAGCACTGTATGCCCTTAAATGCACGAATATAACCTCAGGCGCATCCCAGTCTTTCTCAAGCACTGTATGCCCTTTAAACGTAAACAATAACAAAAAACTAAGAGCTTTCACAAGACTCTTGTGCTGGTGGTAATCCACCCTTCCTACGCTAGCATCACTTATCCATGTCTGTTCTGTCTAATGTAAAGTTGAACTCTTATTTATACAAATTCATACTCTTAAGATTTCTAAATACAGAATCAATCAATATACTCTTTAGTGGTTACATCGGAAATGTTATCGTCGTATTACATGTACTAAGGTTGAGTCATACAATAGTCGGTTGAGGAGTTACTGTTTGAATCACAAGTGTTATAATTTCTGAAAGAATATACCTTCCTTGAACTTATTCCTAAAACGTGTAAAATGTCAAATGACGTACATGCAGTTCCTTAAAACAAAGATTAACGCTTCCATGTTACAAATGAAGGAAAAACAAGTATAGAATGAATGGGCAATACCTTACGAAAATTGGCCTAAATGAACTTGTATTACAATAGTACCCCCCCTCCCCGGGGGTTTCAGAGTCGGGAAATTTCCCCTGAAAATAACCTGGTTGCTTCAGTAAAGACAAAAGAAAAGCAAATAATGTACTGATAAATGATAACCACGGGGGGGGGTTCTCGGCTAAATTTCGGTTAGGGGTGTGCCGCCCACGGTTTCAAAATGGCACCGTTGGCTAGACCAATTTTTCTGAAAATGATACCCTTGGCTAGACTAATTTCTACATCAAAAGTGCCATGAGTTGGCAAAACTTGCCAAATTTTTGCATTCTAAGGACCATGATTTGAAAAAAATTTGGGTTTCTTTACAGGAATTACCGAAGTTTGACATTTCTTTGACCAAAATTGCCAAAAAGTATACCTTTGCCCAGACTAAATGGGCGAAAATTGGCAAAAAGTATACCCTTGGCTAGACTAGAAGGTTTGAAAAAGCATACCCTTGCCGGCGGCACATCCCCAGGTACCTTTACTATGGAAGAACCCCCCCCCCCTGTGATGATAACGAGCAGCACAGAGTATGTGATACAACTGGCCAACTGTAGTCGAAGCTGTTCGTCAGCTCAAGTTTCCTACCATTTCCAAAACCTGACCTGCAAGCTTTCAACGGCAATGATATCCCAAGGGGCAGATCTGCTGTGTACGAATTTTTCTTGTTAGGCTGCCTTTATCATTTTCCTGTCTGATATGGCCTAATATTGATGCTAGCGAGGCTCTGATAGGGGGGATAGTTGCTCCCTTGCTCCCCTCTTAAAAAGTAGCATGCTCCCTTGCTCCTATCAAAATTAGCTTTGTGCTCCCAGTGATTTCCATAATGCTTCTATTGTTCATTCAAATCAAAACATGTGTTGCCTAAGTGGTGCCTTAATGGTTACGATGTTTATTTATTCCTGTATCAAATATTTCATGATCCATCGAGCCAAGAAGTCCCGTCATTGGATACTGTTCCTTCAGAAGCTTAAGAAATACGATTGAGTTGATGATTTCTCGTAGTGTTTTACACAAGCCTCGTAAGAGGCCAGTACATTCGCTCATGGCGCATTGAAAATTGGAGAGATGGTTTGGGCAAGGATAACAGAAAAATCTCAAGGCCACGCCTTTAACTTGGCGTAAAACACTTTTCCCGCCCTCATTTTGCCACTGTTAGAGTCAAAATTCGTGCAATGTTTTATACATATGCATACTTGGAAAACTTTTGGGGACACTTTCTTCATTCTAGCAAAAAATGCCTCCTTCAGTGCAATATTTACAAGTGCTATAATCCGCAAGTAGGCTACCTGGGTATCAGACTCTCCAAGGAAATTAATTTTTGTAGAGAGTGTGGTACCAGGGTACAAATAGGCGAGCGAGCTGAATAAATTCACTTTTTGGATCATGATTGTTGCCTTTTTCCTTGATAAATGGTGCCTTGGTCGTAAAATTCGCACTCTTTTCTAAGTTTCCAAAACCAGGTTATTTCTCCTTTTTCTTCAGTTCTCCAGCCCTAAGGGAGCCCTTCCCCAACTAGTAGACATTACTGGAGTAGATTGCATTGATAGTTGGAAATGGGCAATCGTTACAGTCATAAGAGACTGCAAAGGAACTTAACTGAGATGCATCAAATCTTCAAAATGATTTCCCAAAAAAAATTCATGTGCTCCCAAGCTCCCAAACTTTTCATTCATGCTCCCTTGCTCCCGGCCCTTTTTAGGCCATGCTCCCTTGCTCCCAAAAACCCCTATCAGAGCCTCGCTAGCGAAAGTCAACACAAAATTAGATTTGAAACAGCGTTCAAAACAGGCCAAATAAACAATTCGGATGGAATGTCGGAGCTTTGTTTTCCTCATCCTTGCATTGCAAGATTTTTTCACGGCTGTTTCAATCTTTTTGTTGGGAAAACAAACAAAACAGTAGCACTAAGGCCTCGTTTTAGATTTCCTCGTTCTCATGACAGCTCAGATCTGCTGACAAATCGCTGAGATCGCTGACAGAACTTCGCCTGGTGAGATTTATTCTAGTTCTGAGAACCATGGTGCCATGCACGTCCGATACAGTCAGATTTATGGGGAATAAGGTATGGGAGACACTACCAGCAGAGCTGAAAAACTCGGATTCCCTTCAAGTTTTCAAAAGGGTTTCAAAGCCCATAAATGCCATTCCTGCAACTGCAGATTTTGCAAAGTGTTTTATCTAAATTTAGGCTTTTTATTGTAAATTATATCTTCACTTTAATCTTACATGTATTTTTTGTTTTCTTTGTTTTTGTAAATAGTTGGCCTTAATTAGCAATTTAGCTATAGCATTTAGCCAACTTTAAATGAAAGAATTAATAATAATCCGTGGCAGACTATAAGCCAAGCGCGCTCCTTGCGGGCAATTAATCATTTAGCTTTTTTGCCTGTAAAATTTAGTATTATTGTAAATAGATTTCGCTTTGGTTTTTTCTCTTTTATCGTAAATTGTAATTTTATTGTACTTATGTTTTTGTTTGTTTGCCATATATTTTTAAACACTCACACTTACTTTATTCTAATCGTCGAAGCTTTCGCCTCACTTCTGAGGCCTCATCAGCAAGATTCAAAAATAAGCTGATGAGGCCTCAGAAGTGTACCCTGGATCAGAGTATTTTTTTAGTACTTTTTTGAAAAAAAATCTGAAATTGAAAAGAAAGAAAAAAAGAAAAAAGAAGAGAGGAAGGAAAAATACTCTGGAGACATGCGACCTCCATTGTGTCTTCTTGGCCAATCAGAGCCAACGGCCGTTCTCACGGCCGTAAATTTGTGAACGAGGCAAACAAAGCAGACTGCTTCCAAAATGGCGACTGAATGTCAAAGCTGTGGGAATGTTTCTTTGGCAAAATTTTCTTTCCAGAACTTGCAGACGGAGATGTGGGAAGGGCAGCACATGGAGGCGTGGTAAGGACTTTAGGGAAATGGTTGTTTTTGTCATACTGCCAACTGTTCCGTTCATATCACGAAAGAGCTTGGAGGAAAGGCCTAAACGCAGCAAATCGAAAAAGTCAAGAAGTTTGTTGTTGCTGTGTTACCGTTTTATGGCAATCATTGTCGCTTCGAATCTTACCAAGAAGATGTATGAAAGTGCTTAGCTACAATTTATAAAGAATGGAGACTGGGAAGAATGGGAATTTGATTGAAACGTTTTGAAATATTGCTTGGGAGTCCAGAATCATTCTGAACTGTCGGAACTCTTCGGAACTGTAGGATTCTGAACAGACCGACAAATAGATGACGACATTTAAAGCTGATACCTTCAGGGGTAAATCGATTGCACAAATTGCAGATGAAGTTCATCGTATCCCAGAATGATAAGGAGACAATTTTTAACATTTTCCAAATACTATCATACTGACATTCAACTTTTCGAAGAAGACTTTTTGGGAGTATGAAGAGGGTTCTGTTATCCATCTTTTCCAGCAGAAAATTCAAGTTGCACATATGGAAGAATGAACTTTGATTTATAACCTATTTTTTCACTGGTGTCACTACTCTAGAACCTCTCTATGGTCAATTTGGGTTGAAATCAAATCTATGTTTTCCCACCATTAAAAAATGTTAGGGGCCATCAACTTTTGATTTTTAATGGTATTAGGCCATTAAGATCAGAACCCCCTTCCCCCTTCCCATGAAAGGCCATCTACCAAAGCTTCTTCGATCAGGGGCCTAAAATTTTTGGCCTAAGTAAGGCGTTGGGAGCAGCAAATAGATGTCTTGTGGAACTTGCTGGACTTCAACCAAAGATAACTCAAAGGCTAACTTAGATGAGAAAATTTTGTTTGGTAGTATCCCTCATCTTACAGTTTTGAATATCGGTCACATACTTTTTATTCCACAGCCCTCCAAACGCCGAAACTTTTTTTTGACTCACCCGGTACATCCTATGCATTATTTGTGAAGGTTCTATCCACGTTTTTAACAGAGCTTTCCATACGATTTTTCATTGTTTTAATGGCCAAATGGTAAGACCCCCTCCCCCCCATAACAGCCAAATGCTGTTAAAAAATGCGAAAATCGAAAGTCAATGATTCCTTAATCATATGGACACAGAATTGTTACATACATAGCTTCAACTGTTGAAACATTGTTGTTTTAAATGCAAAGGCTTTTTAGGGCACCCTTGTATTCAAACTTTCTTCTTTGATGTGAATGACCTGATCGCATTCTGCAATGTACCCTGAATCAGAGTATTTTTTAGCACTTTTTTGAAAAGTCTGAAACAAATTCAAGGTTTTTTTCAAAAAAGTACTAAAAAATACTCTGATCTAGGGTAGCTGCATTTGTCATTCTCAACAAGATTTCGCACATATAGCCCACCAAAGCAATGGTGTGCTTGCTGCAAGGTCTTTGATTCCTTTGTTTTCAAAGTGGTGAACAAAAGATCTCATTCAAACTCAGTGTGCCCATAAAATTTTTGCAAAACTCTTTGTGTGTGCAGTCCACTCCGCAGATTGGAGCCATTTTGTTCCATCCTGCTACTTGTGGCATTGGATATTACTTCAGTGGACTTCAGTATTGTGTAGACTGTAAAATGTTCTCAAGAGTGAGGTGTATTCAATGTCAAGTTTTAGACAGAATAAATCAGACTATTTAATCATTCAAACAATTTTTCAAAAATTATAGTCAGCTGATAAGTGGAGCTATGTTTATTTAGAATTTATTTACCAAGGAAGACAAGTATAGTGTTTCTAGAGTTGGCATACTGTTAAGTCCTGGGTTTGGTCACACTACTCCAACAGATATTGCATCAGAAAACACCATTCTGTATTACCAGCCATCATATGAAGCCATTGCATTTTGTGTGGTGAGAGCCTTTCATTTCATTCAATTGGAAACTGTCCTTTCCTATGATAAGAAATATTTTAAGAGATTTCTCAATGATACAAATTAGGTAAAAATATGTCCATCAATTTAATATTATGTTTCAAACAAGGTGTATTTTTTTACCCTATGTATAAGCCATTGGGTATTTGAAGAAATCATAATATAATTAAAACAGTACTGCTACTGCTTTAGTAGAAGATACAAAAAGTCTATTCACACAAAGCAAATACGCAAAAAGCTGGTGCATTAAAAGCAATCAATTTTGGACTAAATTTGAGACAAAATATTTTTAGACAAAAATTTTTCAGACATTTACACTGACAGAAATTTCGATGACTGAAAAAATGTAAAAAAGCATCTTGTAAAGTTTCTGTTTGCCTATTTCAAACTAAAACTGTCACACAAAAATCTCATGCTTCCAGGGATACCCTGGATCAGAGTATTTTTTTAGTACTTTTTTGAAAAAAAATCTGAAATTTTTTTTGTTTCAGTACTAAAAATACTCTGATCCAGGGTATTCCAGGGAGCTCTTGGTCACACAAATGATCATTTTTTTAGACACACAGTCCTTATCCAATGCAAGCATTTTCTGGGCAAGACATTACATGTTTTAAACTCGAAAATTTGCAGTGATCTTTCTATGCTACAAAAAATTTCGGACATATTAAGGTCTGAAGTGTATGGCTTTTAATGTACACTTGACTTGGGGTGGCAGAAATCCCCCATTGGAATATTGAGAGGAACCAGCCATTTTGGCTGAAATGTTTGTTAATATGTCAAGACTATCACCCACTATGTCTGTTCTGTGGTCTGTTGCAATGATATCATTATTGGTCTGAGTGTTGTAAATTGAAAATAGGGCCTAGGCTATACTCTACCTACCAGTAGTAGGTTGGTCCGGTTTGTCTCAAACTTGTTCGAATACGAAATTGTGATACCTGCTTTAAAAATCAAACTCACCGGTGCTTCTTCCTCTGCTCCTACTCTACCGATGACTCAACTTTTCTTAGCAGGCTTCCCTTTCTTTGCCTCAGACATACTGTGACTTTTCTGCGTGCTTCAAACAAGACTGCAGCAAGGCAAGCACAACCCTTGGGACGGAGACAGTCCAAATGGTCAGCGGCGGGCGGCAAATTTCGCACAATGATTTCGCAGTCGAGAAACCAGAACGAGGTTGCTGTCGCATGTCTCCAGAGTATTTTTCCTTCCTCCCTTCTTTTTTATTTTTTTCTTTTTTTTTTGTTTCAGTACTAAAAATACTCTGATCCAGGGTATCAGAAGTGAGGCGAAAGCTTCGACGATTAGAATAAAGTAAGTGTGAGTGTTTAAAAATATATGGCAAACAAACAAAAACATGTACGGTATTGGATACAACACTCGGGATCAAATCAAAGCTTTAGCAGGTTCTGCCAAAAGAAGAAGTGCAACTGTAATTTTATTTTGATGGCAAAATATACATCCATACATACATACATACATACGCTTAAGCACAGCAGCCCTGTCAGCCCAAAATGAGTGCTTTTCTCAGGGGGGCCGTGGCAACGCATTGAGAACATGAAATTTTATGTGTGTATGTTTAATCTTTCCTGGGTACCAAACTCTTGATCCCAGATGCAAGCTTGCTTAGCTAAATAAATGGAAAATCCCTCAAACGCTCTGTCATTTGACAATGGGGAACTTAATGGAGAGGGGGCCTTATTGATGTTTTTGGCTTATAAGGGAGGGGCTTATAAAGGGGGCCTAATATGGGGGTCCAAAAGCCGCCAAACCGTGAAAAAAAATCAGCTGAAAGCCGTAATCCGCAGCAAAAAGGGCAAAGCCGCAGCCGCTATGGTAAAACATGCTTTTTGGCAAAGTACATAACTAACTATTCATCCATGAGAAAAGAGAAACATACATATGTATCACAGTTATCATGGCTACGGGCAGCTGTATCGATCTAACCCTTACAAAAATCTATTGAATTTTGAATGCTTATTTTTGTGAAAAGGTAGCAATTTTTTAGAAATGAGAATATCGAGAAAATTTTTAGGATAGCCCCTTTATTAATTAGTCGTAAAGTGCACATTTCCGTCAAATAACTACAACTGTTGTTAAGATCTCATCTTTCCTTTGCCTTGTAATCACTATACAATAGATTCATGCCCACCTTTACACGCTGATGAAAACTGGAATAGATCCGAACATTCGCTCCATTTAAACATGCAATTTTTTAAATCTTCAACTGGACTGGGCTGTCGATTTTGTACCATTGAATGGAAATGATATCAATCAATATGAACATGACCTTTTTCGACGTCGTCCTTGCCACCCAACTACACGTTTTTCTTTTATAAGAAACTAGTTTATAAGAAACTAGTACTAAGATGGCCAAAATTTTAAGAAACTCTAGTACTATGTCTGAGAAGTGCTAAGAAACTTTTCAAAGTTAAAAGCATGAATTTTATAGCAAATAGATCGTTGAACCTTTATCATTGGGCAATATTATCTAACCATTTGTGTTTTCAACATAACAGAACACTGTTTATTCCTATATGATGTTTTAAATATCAAGAAACATATCTGTAGCAGTGTTAGCGACCACATTGACAATTCATGCATTCAAAAAATAAGAAACCAATTAAGAAACTTTCAGTACTAAAATGGACAAAATTTCATCTTAAATTAAGAAACTTTTAGTACTATGGCCTGATCCTAGTTTCTTATAAAAAAACGTGTATACAATAGCTTGCCAACCGTGAATCAACGTTGATCCCTCTCTTAAGTTCCTCCAATTATGTACATTTCTTGATTTACCGCATCCGCTCTTTGAAAGCCGTAAAGCGTTGCCAATTCACACCGAAAGACGCAAGACGCGTCTTATGCTGAAGCCGCAATCCGTAGAAAAATCACTGCCAAATCCGTAGGCCGCACGTAAAAAATTGGGTCGAGGCCGTGAAGCCGCAAACTTATAATGGGCCCCCTATAAAGGACCCGATGGGGAGATGGCTTAAGAAAGCTTCTACTGCAAATGCTAACAAAGATAATTAAATTAGTATTTGAAGCTAACTTGGTCTTTTAGCAATTATCTAAAGCAAGAATCTTTGAGGTCGATCTATTAGATTTAATTTCTACAATTTTTGTGCAGCTGCAATTTTTCACTTCTTCTGGTCTTATCCACTTATGCAGGACGAACACATAAATTTCTTATTCACAGGGCGTTGCACCATCTATTATCCGTTACATACGTTGTCAATAAAATTGTTACTTTTCTATTGCTAAGTTGAATCTGTATACGTAGAACCTTCCGGTGAGAAATCAAATATTTACGCCTTATTTTCGACATTGCCGTGATCAGTTACAGCCATGACGCAGAGCATCACAATTGCTAATAATTCTTTCAGCTATTGCAAAAAAGGTTCTATTGAGATTCATCGAGATACCTGACTTCTCAACCTACAATTCTGACATTTTCAGTCCTTTACTCTCTAATATCAAGATTTCATCTTGCTAATATGTTATCGTTCTCAGTCCTCACATCATAGTATTTTCAAATGTAGTGTCGTCATCTTCGAGTTGAAATTTGGCTAGTTGCAATATACTTCATATATACGGTGATTTCATATACAGGATGTCCTCAAGAGTTTTCTAGATTTTAAGTTAAAACTCTCTCAACCTGCGTTAGTTCAATCAAATTTAGCGACTGATACAAAAACGAGGGGTCATCAAATTTACTAAGTTTTGCACAACTCTTTTCGTGCGTTGGGCGTCTTATAGAAAGTTTCCCGATTTTACGACTTTCAAATTCCTTCATTTTACAGAGCAAACTAACAAATGATATGGTTTCATAATGCTGATCAATGAATTTTCCAAGAAAGTCTCACATTTTTGAAAACTTCTCTTGTCCCAGAGGATGAGAGTTGTCAAAGAAAATATCAGCGAAAATATTTTCGACACCAATTATATCATTTTCCAGTAACATATTATCATCAACGTTGCTTTTACAATTTGCCTTCCTCTAAACTTTATCATGATGTCATTGAATGACGAATGATGCCGCCAGATGTGCTGAATAAAGCATTAGCGATCACGATTTACGCAAAATTAAACCAGAGATCGAATAGGACAATGCATCATGTAGCTAGCAGCGTGCCGTGCAGTAAGGTAGGAACTCTTGGCTCTATCTCTCCTTGAAAACAAATGTTGCTAAGATTTCGAAGAGAGCCTGGACACTAAATCGGAGAAACTCTGCTTCCACGTCTTTTCCCTTTCCTTATTTCATGCATTGGAAAATCTGGTCGTTCGTCTTTTGGTTGACTGCACTGCATTGTACGAATCCATTGCGCAAACATGATAAAAGGGTTATGTTCCTGCAACAAAAATAAAGCTTTGTCAGTAAAATATCCGTTCTGGACGCCTAGATGAGCATTTGGGTACCATAAGACCTCAATTTGAGGCTACCTCCAATCTAACTAAAAGCGGTTGACCAAGTCTGCACAAGATTTGTGCTTTTTCCATCATGGACTTTCGTCGTCACCCTTAGCGAAGACAATTAAGTGCCTCCAGCTAATTCATTATCTTGCCTTAAGGGATTTCTACGACATTTATGGTACCCGTTTCCAAATTTTGGACGAATTCCGCAGCTTCACCATCATCCCTAACTAACAGCCTTTTAGAATCTTCTTTTTAACCTGTTAATGAATGGCCATACCCAGAAGCGCCGGGAAGGGGGGGCAAGGGGGCGGCCGCCCCTCCAATGTTCTCCAGGATCACTTTTCTAATTCTTCTTATTCTGGCATAAAAATTGCCGGGGGGGGGGGGGGATATAAGGCCGATGCTCTTGGCAATTACAATGTGTATGAGTATAGGTTTCTACAATCTTGCCATTTTAATTGCATTTTCCCACGATCTGTACAGCACTGACTCGAATTTTTGGTAAGAACTTTTTGGTGAAATGCTGGAAGGTTGCTGGGAGTTAAGTTGGGTTTTTGAAAACTTTTCTCGACAAACTATTGTAGAACTGTCCAAGACTTATAGTTTTGAGGCCATGGAAATTGGATTGTGAGGATCGTTCTCTAACAAGGTAGAGTGTGTTTGCCAGTGTTTGCACAAATATTTCCTTCGGATGTGATTCATTGAAAATAGTTACAAAATTGTGAATATTTTCCTTTTGGTCTTGGTATAGATGGCACGCAGGATAGGCATTCTAAGCCAAAGAATATCAAGTTTAAAAATTTTACCGGAGATGCTAATTTAGATAAATGTTGCAAAGTGATCAACAATTTTAATGCAGCACAGGCAAAAATGTGACAGGTAGAAGTGTTCTAAGCCAAAGTAAAGAGCGTTTTCACAGAAATTTTCCTGGGCTTCGCCCCCAGACCCCCTACCTGTATTCTTGACTTTCAAGTTTTTTCAAAACCAACTGCCCTCTTTTCATGAACCATATGTACTCCATATTTCTGGATCTGAGAGTACATGATAACTCTTTTACAATTCCATTACCGAGTGGCACGTCTTAGATTGGTCGCAAAAAGGTTGGACGCTCCGTTTGGACGTCATTTTTAATTGCGGTTCCCTACTCGTGTTATTTAACAAAATCATTCATCTCACTGTCAATCCATAAAAGGGGCGTTGGTCGCATTTACAGCCAAAGTAGAGGGTGTGGTCAAGGAAAAAATTTTCTGGGGCTCCGCCCCAGACCCCCATCCTTGCTTGCCACTCCAATAAAAAATCCTGGCGGCGCCACTGGCCATACCTTGGGCAGTTCGGACACTATTATTGTGCTGTCTGAACTAACCATGAAACAATAATGACTCAATACTCTGCCTCTGCCAAGCCAAACAATGTTTGTATTCCTTTGCAACATCGTACTTTCGTTAGGCCCTGGCTTCAAATTCTGAGTCCCAACTGCAACAACATTCCGCCTCCCAAAGTTACCCTAATCAAAGTACGATGTTGCAACGGAATACAACCATTGCTTGGCTTGGGTGAGTATTGAATCATTATTGTATCATGGGTTGTTCAGACAGCACTCCGAAATGCCCATGGCCATACTAGTGATGTGAGACCCGTTTTACGAAGAAAGTACTGAAACTTTTTCTGGCTCACCCGGTTGAAAATACCCCTCCGATAGGATTCGTCAGGTTGCTATCAAAACGTATTGTTTTATCGACAGTAAGCATTTATCTAAGCACGCCTATGATTAATCAAATCAGTAAATGGCGAGAAAAATAGTAGGGTAAGGTGGGGTAATTTGGGTCTACGGGATAATTTGGTTCTATTTGCTTTTTCGCTTCTACAGCGATCGTAAGTTAAAAATTTCGATCCATGATTCCGTGTGTTGAAATCTATACTTTCAGGAGTTGTTTAAGTGGTGTCAAAGAATTATTTGATAATTTCTAGTGCTTCAGTTTCCTGATTTTCACCGGCCTAAACTCTTATCATGATCTGACAGAGTAGAAAACTTTCGATTTACGCCTACTTGCAACTTCTTTTCCTCAACAAATCATTATCAATCTCTTGTTCAATCATTTGGAAAGGTGCTAAAAGTTGTTCGGAATTTTTTGCGATTCGGTAAATTTTATCTCGATTATTTTCCAAGGTGGGGCAATCTGGGTCTACTGGGATTTCATAGAATATTGTTACAAGTCGCGTTGTACAAGAATTGGCGATGGCCCCGGGGGGGGGGGGGGTACTCCCATTGTGGCCTAACAGGGGGGTCCAGTCAGTTTGAGGGTCTTACCAATTGGCTACCAAAAGGCCCTTTTTGTCAACCACATACTACCAATTAGGGGTATTCTAAGATTCGAAGCCAAATGACCCAGTTTTCAGGTTCATGAATAACCATGTGAGGGTTTTTGTAAAAAGATACTACCATTTGAGGGTATTTTTCAAAACTTTTGCTTTGGCCCTCTTTAGCCCTGACTGGACCCCCCTGTCAGGCCACAATGGGAGTACCCCCCACCCGGGGTGATGTCTCCCGAATCAAAACAAAAATTGAGATAATACTGCAAGGAAATGGATGACACATCGAAAACAGCATAAGGTACACGTTTTTGTTTATGTTCTAGTGATTTCAGAACAAGACACAAGGGTTCATTTCTTTTAAATATCATTTCGCAAGAAACTTTATTTACATTTCCATCTTCAAGAACAGGCCAAATATGCGCCAATGGTGGTACGATTTATTTTTAATTTTCTCTGAGCAAGTTTTCAAGTATTTGGCTGCGAAACTCTGAAAATGCAATCACAGTTATCTATAAAAGCATTCCAAAATTTCATTTTTGTGAATTTACAATACTCCTGACGACACAGATAGCTACCGTTTTTCTCGAATAAACCCAAATTTCCTGCCTACAGGTTGAAATTACGCGCAAAAGTGAGGAAAGTGAAAAATTCTAAAAAAGATATTCAAACTTCAAATTAAAGAAACGGGAACAAGTTTCTAGGAACGACAAAAGATTCAATGTAGGTAAAACGAAAAAATACCTTCGATATTTCCAACAAGTTTGTGAGGGTGCTCCATTTATTTCGAAAAATGCCCATTTTAGACCCAAATTACCCCCCACCTTACCCTACCGAGCCCCAAGTTGAAGAGAAGACCTCTTGCAGCATTAAATTTTCAAACGGGCCTATTTTGAAATTGGTCACACTCAGAGAAAATCGTATTTTTGCTAATAACAGATTTTCTGTGATCTGCAAAGTAATTCACTTGTTTTCAGTATTTGCAGGCAGCGGAAAATGACTCATTCTATAATCATTTTCACGAAAAAATCGTAAGGTGCTATTTCTGCTGCGCAAAAACTAATTTTTGATCAAAAACGTGCCATTTTTGAGCTTTTTCTCATAAGGCTGAATGCAACGAAATTTTAAGCTAGTATGGAGCTGGGAACAAATGGAATTATGCTGAATTTTTACTTGAAGTAGCGCCATATAGGCATATGAGTCTCCAGTATGAAGTAGGCGCTGCCAAAAGGACAGGAATGTTTTGTAAGTCCGACAGTGTCCGTCCGACAGACGGACTGCATGCACTTAATGTACTATGCTCATGCTATGTGAAAGCAAAGAGATGGATCGAAATGCAATCCCCAAGAGTTGAGCTATACAAGCATGTAAATACCAAAACTTAACAGGAAAACACTTTTTAGTAGCAAAAACATGCAACTGAAAAAACAAGCATTAAAAATTCGCTTTCTATATAGTCCGTCAGACAGACGAGCAAAATCTGGATTTTCAGAGTACAGGCAAGGCAAACTGTAGATCCGGAAGGTTTATTTTGTAGACCACCAAAAAAGATTTACAGCTCAGGCAGTCATGCGCATTTAGCCTAAGGTTCGGCCAGTCGGTGGCTCCAAAGTATCAATTGTCCATCCGACAAATTTTTGAATTAAATAAATAGGCCCAAACCTATTCACTGAGATATTCATGAAAATGGCATTTCTCTAGCACGTAAACCAGACTTTCGAATATGTTCGAATAAAAACCTTCAACATCGAAGTTTACTAATATTTTAGTCGATTATTTCCAAGACACAAATCTTCAACTTTTAGCTATTCTTGTGACACCTACTGTCTGGCCGTAGAGATGACTTATCTCCCATAAACTGGCTTGTACTAGATCACACATTCATGCTCCTATGGCTTCTCTCATTCATACTTACTGCGTCCCTCTGCAAGGGAATTCAACTTGAGCCCACCATCTCACCCCTCCATTCGCTTTGGCGGGTCTGTGCTCTAATATTTGTTAACAAACCTTTTCAGTGACGAGGATACATCCATTGAGAAATATGACCAGGAGCTATGAAGAAGGAAATACACTTACAGGTAAGTTCGAGCAATTAGATCTTTATTTACAAACGAGGGTGGCTGGCACCCGGTTAACGAACCACAGTGCTTTCAACCAAGCTAAGCTGCCACATGACCAGGCTAGTCTCTTTTCCAGACCTCTTTTTGAAAAGAAACGAAAGTGAAATACCTAAAGCTTTCCCTTCTATTCAAAGAAGTTTGGAACATTGGCTAGACCAGGCCAAAATTTCTGAGCACCAAATAAATTCTAAAATTTCTAACCGTTCAAAAATATCTACCGGGTGAGCCAGAAAAAAGTTCCCACTTTTGAAAATTCATAACAGCAAGAGGATTTCACAGATTTGAATGGTTTCAATTCTAGATAAAAGCCAAAAGGTTGACGTATTTTTGTGATTTTTCTCGTTGTCTCACGAGCTCTACAAATCCCGGGGGGGTACATGACTTGCGGATGGACGGGGGTCTGCCGCCCGGTTTTCAAAAAGGTACCCTCTTCTAATTACCGAAAGTTACCGTCATACCCACTTTTATGATGAATTTTGGCGGAAAACCACCCATTTTTTGCTATTTTTCACCAATTTCTGGATAACCCACCCTTGTTTATGGAAAATCTGCCGAAAAAGGGACCCTTGTTTAGAGAATTTGGGGCCCAAAAACCCACCCATATGGGCGGCACATACCCGTACCCTCAACATGTTATGTACCCCCCCGGGCTACAAATATAAGTAAACTCAACTCCCGGCGGGGTGCAATTGGGTACCACAAGTACTGGCACGCTTGTCCAAAGATTTAAAAAATGACCCTTTTCTCTGACTTTTCAAGAGTCAAAATAGACCCCTATCTCTGAGAATTGTTGATGAAAAAGGGCCCTTTTTTCAAAAACTCTGATCAAGCAAAATTTACATAATGTGTATCCTTGTTTTCCTTATACAACAACCAATCTATAGTATTTTGCATTACACATGCAACAAAAATATCTTGCACAAGTACTTTAATGTTCATATGATAAGAAGTCACATATTTTGGACTGAAAATACTTGAACAGAACAGAATCCATGATTTTATATGAATGAGATTGCAGTCAAAATGATAATTATCAAACTAAATGATTTGATAGCTGCTGCCATTTTGGGTGTCTTGCTACAGGTAGTGAAGTGAATCTACAGATATGTATGAAGCATCAGCCACGGAGCTGACTTAGTTTGGCCAGGGTTCCAACATGGTCAGTGAGGTGGGGAATGAGGAGGGGGGGGGGCAGTTAGATCACAGTCAAAAATGTTATATCTGGTCTTTATATATGATCCATATTTTCAATGTGCAATCACTCAAATATGGTAGTAGGTAAAGCTTTCTCTCTGTAGGCAGCTTGTAACAAAACTGTTCTTGTAAAGCATAAGGTAAAGCAGAATAGATGAAATAAATTTGCGTCAATGATCTTACCCTCTTCTTGCCAATCAAATCATGGTCTTTTCTCATTTTAGGCCAATCTTTTGGCAGCCTTTCTTTCATATCATAATAGGTGCTATCATTCTAAACCAAAGTTGTATTAGTTTCTGTTACAAACAACTGTTACAACTGTACAATCTTAGCAATGCTAGTTGTTACCAAAGAGTAAGAAGCCGTCTTCCAAATTCCAATGTGTTTCTTTGTTTTCACAGCAACCATTTTCTTTTTACCTTAAGCAACAACAACAACTCTAGATATTTTCCCGCCAAATCCGCCAAAGCAAAAGGATACTTTAGGCCAATATCGTTTATGCTTACAGTAGCTGTTTTAGAGTCAAGTGAATTTGTGAAATGTAACGGTTGCGAAACATTGCGAAAGCATTAAAACACAACGGAGAGGACTGACTTTCCAATATAGAAGAATCAGAATAAATTCCGGGAAGGTCGTCAAACAAAGTCAATGATGAGTAAGTAAAGAGGCCTAGTCAAGGCCTAGGCTCTGCAGGCTCAAGAATCAGATGCTGCTCAAGATGTTTCCAGTTTTTTGCTCAATTTTTTCATGTGGTTTTCAATGCTTCATAAATCATAGAACAACGATACATCGCATTAATATTACCAAAGACAATGCTACAGTAATATCATTTGACATTATTTTTGTTTAAATATCATTGACACAACAGTTACCAAATGAACTGAAGATGTTACAACTTTAAAGGGGATGTCGGATGCTTGCATAATTAAGAAATTCCCAACTTACAAATTCCGCTAAAATTAGTTTCATCTCTTTGTATACTGTTATATATTATTTTGTTGTTGTTGTTAGCTGGGATTCGTATGATGTTTTGGAACTTTAAAATTAAAACTTTAACTTGAATTTGACGGTTTGTGAATGAAGATAAAGATTAAATACAATCCTGAAGAATCATATATGCATTTTAGTAAATGTATCTAAATTTTTATGGAAATTTTCGTCACAAAAATCATTATGGCAGGTATTTTAATGAAAAAACATTATATGAATCATGAATGATGTTGCAAATTTTGACAGGAAAATGCATGCCCTTTTTTAGTTTTCTCTGACAAGCTCTGTAAAAAGACCCCTTTTTTCTCAAATCTTGATCCTAGACATTTCCTGAAAATTTACCCCTTTCTCAGAGAAACCATGGACACGCGTGCCAGATAGAAATTTATATTATATGCACCCGCCGGGACTCAACTTTACATAAATTTCCTGGTTGCAGAATGAATGAAAATGGCCTGAAACATCGATGCACAGAATAACGAAGGAAATGCAGCTTCTCATGGGTGAGAGATATCCCCCGCTCATTAATTGCCATGAGATAAAATCTTCCGTATTTGATTGAAAATCGATGTCTTAAAACACTTTAGGGAGGTGGAACGCCCATTGCCTATTGTTCGGTGTGAATAGAGTCCTTACGATTTGATCAATGTTTTAGGCCCTTTTTCCGTCATTTTCCATCCATGAAATGTTAATAAAGTTGAATTTACCAATACTTCTAGAGTTGTTTGGACGGCGAGAAAAATCACAAAAATACTTTAATCTTTCGGCTTTTTACTAGAATTTGAATGATTCAAATATGTGAAGTAGTCTTGGTGCTATGAATTTTCAAAAGTGGGAACTTTTTTCTGGCACACGCGGTATGAATTGTCCAGAAACATATTTTGTTCTCTCTGATCTTGTTGAGGATACCGAGGACTGCCCCTTTTGTCTGAGGCCTTTGTTCCGCTGGTAATGTTCAAAGCAGATCAACAGCCAAGGAACATATTACCATGCGCGAGAATCTCTTTGTTTCCCTGCTAATCATTGTTTGGATTGTGGTTGGATTCTCCGCCCGCATTCTTTCCACAGACCAAACATGCTTTCTGTGCATAATCACAGGTTTCCTTTTCGGGGGATAACCGTTGCTTGGAACATTGATGATTCGTATCCCCAACAAGATCGCGCTTTCAAGATCCCTTACTCTTTTCGAGCGAGAGCAGCGATTGGGCAAATATATGCAAGAACTGACAAATATAAATCAACGTTCTATCCTCATTGTCTGGCAGAATGGGAGCATATTGATCCAGAAACACGAAACGCACCCTCATTGGGTGTCTTTAAGGCAAAATTGAATAAGATTATTCGTCCCACTCCAAAACAAGTATTTGGTATTCATGATCCTAAAGGACTAGCCACTCTCACACAACTTCGAGTTGGGTTAAGTGCACTTAATTTTCACAAGTTAAGACATAATTTCAATGACACATTAAACCCGATGTGTCCTATAAACGATGGTGTTGAGGACACGGAACATTTCTTGCTGCATTGCCACTCATACCATCTGCAGAGAAATAGTCTCCTCAGCCACGTAAAAGCAACTTTGCTTTCATGTGGTTTGTCAAACCTTTCCAATGAGGATTTAGTTTCAATAATCTTGTATGGTGATGAAAGGTTACCCCTTAAATCAAATAAAGCGATCATTAAAGCAACACTTGAGTTCATCGAATCATCAAAAAGATTTTCTTAGGGGGTCTGTTTCGTCCGGCGTGCCTTGCGCGTGTCATCTCTTGGTTTGTCATTGTTGTCGCCATTTTCATGGCCCATGAGAGTGGCGACAAGCGGGGGCCAGCCGGGGGGCGGTGCGTGCGGGGGGTGCTGGATGAAGCAGACCCTTTAAGTCATTTCAATGAGATTTCCTCTCTTCCTCCCAACCTTTGTATCATTTTTGTATCATTTCATTTCTTTTCGTAGTTTGTAGTTTATGCTGTAATATTTTCGTGTAAATGTTAAATGTTTCATGTTAATTGTTAAAGCCACAGGGTTGCAATGTATTCTCATTCTCCTTGTGGTATCGTCTTGTAACCATGTTCTGTTATTGTAAGATTTTAAATTGATGTATAAAAAAAAAAAGAAAGATCGCGCTGAAAATGGATCGGCCGTTGGATATTGTCTGTGAAAAAGAGAGATTTGTTTCAGTTTTAGTATTCTGAGATTAGAAAATTGAAGTAAGATTCTAACTGGGTAAAATTTGTAAATTGTAATCTATTTCTTTGAAATAGCTTCAAGTAGCTTCTTTGAAGTAGCTTCAAATAAACTTTAGTCAAAACATGTAATGGTAGGGTACAAAAGCCCTTAAAGGGTTTGTGCAAGGATATAAGCCTGCATTTGCACAGAGCAGAAAAATCTAAATATAGCCCATTGAAATTGATGGCCCGCACGTGTTGTTAATGATCGATAGCTAAAGAAACAATGCTGTGTTTGCGCATTCTCTTTGTTCTATTTATAGAGAAGCATATTTACCATTGCACACTCCCTTTAAAAGCTCCACAGAAATACTTGTAAATCTCACCGCGCCAGTGATGCAGGCTGAAAATACAGTGTTAGCAATTCCTCTGTATTCTTCAGGTGCGTAAAAGATAGCCACTGTTGATAACAATATCATCAGCATGACATGAAAATTCATGATAAGACGTAGCAGACCAAGTCTATAAGCAAAATCCTTTACTCGAGCCTCAGTGCTCTTCGCAATGCGATTCCAAGTTGTCCACATGGCAACAAAAATTTTTGCAAATTGCACTGCAGTTGCAATTAAAGCTACAAGCATCGGCAGTAATATGACCAATGTTTTCAAAATAGTCCCCTGTAAATTTGATGTTATTGAGCACTGACTCAGCGAACATTTCCGTACAGATGCCGGTATTGTGGCATTCTGAGGATAAACAGAGGAACTTTTGCAAGAGAGGAAGTCTTTGTCTGCTAAAGATGACACGATGACAATAAAGCACAATAAACAAGGAACGCCATAGCCAACGATCATAAAATGCGTCAGTTTTACTGCAGGTACGATGAATAACCGTACTGTACTTTGAAGCAGTATCGCTCCATTCAGTTGCCATTGAAATAAAGCTGTTATGCAAAATGCTTCTAAGGTGATCAGTGTACCACAGGCCTTGATATTGAGAAGTTCATTGTTTCCAAGGCAGTGGCCTAAAATAACACACACAAGGAAGTACAGCATTAGCACAACGGCTTTGTTGACCACGATATATCCACTCTCTTTTCTGTAATGTTCAGATATTATATCCTTCCACCTTTTCCAATGTGATATGAGATGTATAATGCCTAATATGATGGCGAAAATAGTTAAAACTTCGTTGGAACTAGATTCTGTTGGTTGGAACAACATATTTCGTCCTGACTTCTTTGTGTGCATTTAGTAATGACGTTCACCGAAGGCAGGTCTTACCCAGGTCTTAAGGACAAACAATATGAATAGAGACCTGCAGTCTTATTGGAAATATTTTTACAATGGGGTATGGCCAATGCCCAATGCCCCCAACAGCTTTGTTGCAGGAAATACTTTAAATTTTGGAATTTTCATACTTACATTTGTTTTTGCAGTGAGTTTTTCAGCTTTTGACTTTTTTAATTCTTTAGTGATCTGAGAGTTGAATTTCTTATAAAAATTTCTTATACCATGTAAGATATGGACACACAGTTTTGTCCTACAAGAAATTAGCTTATAAGAATAGTACCAGAATTGCCAAAAATTGAGCAACTTTATCAAAAAAAAAGAGAAGCTTTGATGGCAAATCTTATGACTTTTATGCTGATAATGGCATAACACATGTTCCATTGAACTGTTATTGCTGAGTAATATCAGCTTTGGATTTGCCGTGTTGAATCATGACTGTGGTTGATGCAACAGAACACTTTTTCTCCCTCTCTTGCAGCAGTGATAGAAGCTTCATTCACTCACGAAACAAGAAACAAATTTTGAATCTTTCAGTAATAAAGGGGGATATGTCATTTCAAAATATCTTTGAATTTCCGATGATGGTGTTGGAAGAAGAAACTCAGCAGAAATTAGAAATTTTCTCCAAGAAAGGGAAGTCAGAAATCAGAAATTCACGAAATCAGAAATCATAGGAAATTGTGCCTTTTCTCTAACTTTCCACGGAGAGAATTCCCACGAAGTTTTGATATTTTTTTGCTGTGTGGCTTGCTATTAGTTGCTGATCTGATCTCCTTCCCCCCCCCCCTTTCAGAGATTCAAAATATGCGTCACATTCTATGGTCACATGCCATATCGGAGGCAGAAAGAACGACCTCCTCGAAGGAGGATAAGGTGTCATGAGAACCGCAAAATTCAAAATCAGCCAAGCGAAGTTTAATTCTATTTAGGACAAAATGAATTGGAATCGGACAAGATTTGTCCCTTTTATCCTTGCCACAGATTTACAGCGGCCATTCAGGATGGCGTGGTAAAAGAGCAATAACCAGTGATGGTACTGATGCTATACACTACTCCTAATGAAGAAGAAGACTGAGGGATACCAATAATCGAAGTGGGTAACACTTCAGCTTACGCCGTTTTTTAGGCCAGTTGTTAGGAATAATTCAGCTGAAGACGAGGAAAAGCTCGTAAACTTGTCATTATCAGTGAGTTCATCTCGTTATTCGAAGAGCATTCAAGACGAGGATGTGAAGAAACAGTTGCCAATGAATATACTGCTGCTAAATCCTAAACCTTTTGAAGTTGTGGAAAATAAAACCAATAATTCAAGTTGATGATAGAATCATCAAGCGCTCATCAAGCTGCAAGGAAAGACTGTACTGATCCAAAATTTAGGCCAAAGGTTTAGAAGATTTCGTTATCAACGAGTTCATCTCATCAGTCATACGATCAAACTTGTCACAGCTCCATCCAAGCACAGCCAGTGAACGTACCAGTGCTGCTGCTGTCACACTACTCAAAGTCATAGTCGGTGGTGTATGTCGAAATGAACTGAAAGAAAGTAGAGAGAACCAAAACTAGATCTTCTAAATCTGGTCAAATGAGTCCACATCTCATCAAAGGTCGTTCACTCAAGAAAAACTGGTAATATAACAACACAGCAATGAATTTTGTTAGCGCTACCTGATGAAAAAAATTCAAGACTAAAAGATACATAGTGATTAGAATTACATGAAACCATTGGCTTAATACATAGAGATGTTCCCCAAAATGCAATGGGCACATGTCCAAGCAAAGGATTAGATGAAAGGACCAAATACAGGATAAATGATCTGTAGTTACAGCAAAATGTGCTTTAAGCCAAATAAGGT
Source organism: Aurelia sp. 3 sensu Dawson et al. (2005) (assembly GCA_964020215.1). Taxonomy (NCBI): domain Eukaryota; kingdom Metazoa; phylum Cnidaria; class Scyphozoa; order Semaeostomeae; family Ulmaridae; genus Aurelia; species Aurelia sp. 3 sensu Dawson et al. (2005). Next base: position 8,225,710 of record OZ026587.1, read on the forward strand.
GCTTTTGTTATGTATCATCGCAAACTTCCAGCTGTTTGAAACTGTGACAAAGGGTTCAACCTACCATGGCATGAGGTTAGGAGACTTCCCTGCACCTGATTTTAAATTTACAATACCAGCGGTTCATGTGCAGAATAATAAAGAATCATTTAAACGAGTCAGCCTGCCATCTTTTAAATCTGTGCCAGATCTGGTCAGAGTATATGCCTCAACGCAAGATGGGGATAGTGCTGGATTTCGCTTTGAGGGTACTGGAGCTTGTCAGAATCCTGGATCTAGCGGAAATTATGGAGGGATTATATTTGCTTATAACTCCAAAGAAGTACGTCTCTGGGTGCCAACTAAATATTCTGGGAATACTAATGGCAAGCTGATATATGTCGAAGATGGTTGGGGTGGGGAGAAATATACACAGAGCTCCAGAACAGCTGATGTTACAATCGAAGTTTGGAAGCATCTTATCACCCCAAACTTTCAAACTGATGTGCAAGTTGATACCAGTAAAAGTTTTTATGAAATACCACACAAACTAAAACAAATTCCTGATTTTATAAGTGTTAGAGTTTATGCCCGCAGCTCAAATTCATTTGATAAGAATTATCTGTACCACTTCCATGCTGCTGGTGCAACACAGAGTATGTCTGGGAGTACAGAGTATGGTGGGGTAGTTTTCTCATATAATGAAACATTTGTTAGACTTTGGTTGCCAAATACTGGCAGTGGACTTAAGACTGGTTGTATTTTGGTAACCAAAGGCTGGGGGAATGGGAAGTATTCAAAAGAGATGAATTCACAGACTTGCCAGGTTGAAATAAGAGCATGGATTAATGCTTTCCCAAATCCTGCTTTTCAAACAAAATGGAAAAGAATACGTGCCAATGCGCACCAGAAATCATTCCGAGAAATATCACATAATATTGGGACAGATGTGTTAATTGTCCAGGTCCAAGTTAAAGAACAAGGGTTAAGGACTGATGGTTTTGTATATGAAGGATTGGGCTCAATCCAGTCCACCCAGTCAGCAGGAGAAACTTATGGAGGTTTACTGTTTGCTTATGACAAAACAAGGATAAGGATTTGGGCTCCTAGTAGTGACACTGGAGAGAAAGGAAGAGCTTTGTTTGTTTCAACTTCATGGGGCAATGGCACACATACTGTAAAACATGACAAGGCCTTTTTCAGAGTTCGTATCTATGCACACAAATGCTCAAATAACAAGCAGATTGTTGATGGACAAGGGCTTTGTAGAGATGCAGGCCAAACAGGTCTGGTGTGGAAAACATCAACTTGGGGTAACTGTTCACGCACTTGTTCAAATGGATTTCAAGAAAGAAAACTATCAGGTATCTGTATTTATATTTCTTTCTTAAGCTGGCCTTGGGCAAAAATTGTTTATTGGATGCAAATGAATAGAAATGTCAAATGAATAGGAGTCCTGTTTGAAGTTTTTTGACATGTACACTACAATGTCATTTTGTTTTCAAGGTATCCAATGATTCTGACCCGGGGGGTACGTGACTTGCGGATGGACGGGGGTCTGCCGCCCAGTTTTCAGAAGGGTACCCTCTTCTAATTACCGAACGTTGCCGTCATACCCACTTTTATGAAGGCTTTTGGCGGAAAACCACCCATTTTTTGCTATTTTTCGCCAATTTCTGGATAACCCACCCTTGTTTATGGAAAATCTGCCGAAAAAGGGACCCTTGTTTAGAGAATTTGGGGCCCAAAAACCCACCCATATGGGCGGCACATACCCGTACCCTAAACATGTTATGTACCCCCCCCCCCCCGGGGATTCTGAGTATCAGCTGGGATCAGCTGATGACATTTTGTTTCCAAACTACTAGGAAAATGTATGAGAAATACTGTAGTAGGGTGATAGATGCAGACTGTCAAGAAGGAGTAAAAGGGGGTAGAGATTGTTGGAGGTAAAAGGTCCAGGGCTCAGGCCCAGAAGTGGCCCAAAAGTAGTTGTGCCATACATTTGCTATCTCTGCAGCGCATTTGTATGACAATTCATCTGGATAAAAGAGTAGTTGGAAAACCAAACCATCGTATTGATATTTCTATTTGTTAGAAACATGGTTCTATCCCCGCAAATCAGTTGTTGGTGTTGTAAGGTTGTTCATGTTCAATCTTTTTAGCCTTTTGAGTGGTTCGTTTCCTCTAGTGCCTCCAGCAACTACAGCAACCTGGTGTGAACTTATATAGCTTTCATGAATTGATACTGTACGTTTTTTGAAACATTTACACACCAGAAGAGAGTCAAGTCTCTAAAATGAACAAGACATCTGATAATTGATTTGAAAGTTAGCATACATTCCTTCTACAAACAATGTAAATTCAACTATAGACTTTTCAAGTCTTGTCCTTCGAGACAAATAAGTCATCTTTGCAATGCCCTCTGTATGGATGAACAACAAGACTAGGGATAGGATTTCCTAAACTGAAATATGAAACATGAAATGCAGGCATATTTTTTCGGTATGTTGTCATGCATCAATTGAAAACGTTTTACTCAACTGAGAAAAAATATGTTGTTTGTTTACAAATATCAACATTTAACTCACTTGTTACTGTGTGGATGCACCTTATTCGACCAGATTAGAAACTGAATCAAGACCATGCCATCAGCCAGAATACACTGGGGGTAATTTTAACAGCGTGTTAAAATTGCCCCTGACTTGGTCAGCTAATTGTTATTCCCCTTTTTCACATCTCATAAGTAGTGGAGCTTAAAAGTTTGAAGGTAAGTTTCATGTCTGCCATGTCTGTCATGTGAAAATGAGCCCCCCCCCCCCGAAGTACCCCAGGATAACGGATTCACGTGTTGATTTTTCTTTTTTCATACTATCACGGACTAAAAAACCGCATTTTCACGATCACGTTGCAGAAATTTTAAGAATGCTCCAGAGAGATATTTTATGTAAATAACACAATCAGCGAGCACAGGGTGGTTTTAGCATGGGTTTTGAAGTTTCGGAGCTAAAACTGCAAGTGAAATGAGCAAACTGCAAGTGAATAAATATGGGGTCTGGGGGACTTGCCCCGGAGAATTTTTTGAGTACACACGAACATACCATTTTGCATGTTATAAGGACATTCATTTTTATTTACGAAATACACCGAGTACGTACTGCATTACGTGTGAGGCTGCATCACGCACGCACTAACGCAATGATGCACTAAGGAACAAAGAACGAATTCCAGTGCCTGCTAAGAATGCCAGGAATGCAGTCAGTCGTCAATTACTGACTATTGCTCATTGCTGCGCCCCGCTCAATCCTGTCTTCCCAGTTACTGAAACTGTTTATGGCACAGCATCATGCAAACAAACCATTCACTTCAATTATTTTCGATTTATGTCCAATTCTATCAAACATCAAATTTGGTGGCTTTGAGTGCAATTCATGTACAAACGACCAGTTACTTATATTTCGTTTTTGCCCAGTCACAAATTGAAGACGTAGGCTTTTCCTTTTAGCTTCTTTCAAGCTTTTGTGTCTGAGGACAGATGTTGTAATTTGTGCAGTGTATGAATGCATTCGCTTTTTTCAACTTTATCATCCACTTCTAAACTTCTAACACTGTATCGATGCTTAAAATCCAACGCAATCAAGAACTGTATTCTTGAAACTGCCACTGCGAGAAGTAATGGCAACGTTGGCTACAAAACTATAAGGCAGAATCCAGTGGATGTAAAATTTCGAAGTTCGAGGTTTTTGTCCTACATATCGGAGTCCAGCAAAAAGATCAAACCTTCCTCGGTGCCAGTTTTGTTAGCTAAACCTTCCTCATTACAACCACATCAAAAAGAAGCAACTTATTGAGCAAATCTCGTTGTTCATGTCCCTAGAATTCATACACCAGTTGCTCATACGGAAATCATAAAAGTGTTTCTCAGATTTCTCGGTAAAGACAAGTAAACCTTCCTCAAATATGACATCAACAAGAAATCCTTCCTCCGGCTTACAGCCGTTGAACCGTCACTTTTTCTGGACTCTGCTGCATATCATCAGAAACTGTTTCACATTTGTAATTTAGCTGTTTTACGAGTGCTTTACGCTCGGGGGGGGGGTACCTTAGTATTGTTCGTGGTATGGGGACGTGCCATTTTTTAGGGGTACCTTTTTCAAACCATTACGGAATTATGGGTATCATTTTCACAATTTTTTGACATTTCACGGAATTATGGGTGTCCTTTTTAGGCGATTTTTCATAATTTCCGGAATTATGGCCCAAATATTTATTCGATTTGTGGAATTATGGCCCTAAAATCCACCAGAATTTACGGAATTATGGGTACCAGTTTTTCAGGCAAAATGGCACGTCCCCGTCACATAATAGGTGAAGTGAAGGTGAAGTTGCGTTTTTCAGCGCCAAGCGCTGGGATCGCAGAAATAGAGCAGACCTAATCGAGTCCGCGACCCTTGTCATGACGCTCAAGTGGTGGGGCCCTACCGGGACTCACTCCGCCTGACTAATCTGGCTGCAATGTCGGAGGATTACACCACTGCGCCACAACACCTTCAATAATAGGTTGAGTTACCCCCCCCCCCCCGAGGCTTTACGAAAAGCACCTTGAAAACCAACACTTATTAAGTGAAAATTATTGGTATTGCTGCGGCTTCGAATGAGCCACTTGCTCTTAACAAAAAACACCTGAACTGTATACTGTCATACGTGATAAGGCCAGCATATGCTCTTTCCTGTTCGCAATGGCCATTTGGGAGCTTCTCTCCTTGGCTGTTTTTAGCTTTGTCATGTACCAGGGTCCTTCAGACATGGCTGAAGGGCTTCTTTAATTCTATCAAAAATGTGGCTCTGAATTTTCTTCCCGGTAGTGTTTTTTAATGTAAGACCCAATTCTTATTAGTAATATTTCTTGTAGAGTTTCTTAACTATTCATAAAACTGAATTTCTAGTTTATCAAAATCCATTGAAAACTATTTTTGAACAAAGATTAACAAGAAAAAATCAAATCAAATATAGAAATTATAGTGTTTTTGATTTTTTATTTCTTGCGTTATGACAAAATTGAGAAAATTCCTAAATTTCGAACTGACCTGTGATCTTTTCTAGCAGAATTTGCTTTTACTTTCTTGAAGAGGCATTTACGATTCTAGTGAGCAGTTCTTAGCACGAAAAAAGAAGAGTCTTTGTGTTTGATGAATGGCTGCGCAATAATATTCACACGAAGCCAACAGCTTGAATTCCATTTAGTATTTGTGCGATCCGAATTTCAGTCATCAAGTGATTGTTTTGGGTTTTGACATGATCAAATTTCATTGAACTGTCAAAACAGTTATATATCATCAACAACGGTCCGCGTATTTTTTATGTCCAAACAAGATTGTAATGTGAAGAGAAGCCAATTTCCTTTTTTTTTTCAATTTTAATGAAATCTCTCGAACATTCAAAATCATATCCAATAACAGTAAAGATTCAAATGTTAATCTCGTTACTCAGCTTGTCATCATCATAACAAGATTTTTGCTACAAAGAGAAAATACCATATTGTTTGTTGCAGAATAAAGGAATTGTTGTAATAGTTGCAAAATGTAGGCGAGATGATAGTCTTTTCAACTTGACAAACATTAGGTTTCTACTTAACCGATGGAATAGCTAACAGAGCCCAATTTTCAGTCAAAAAGACCTTATTTCTATAGACGATTACGCTAAAGATGGCGGCGAGGAACTTTTTACCAAGATGCATTGCGTTCGAATAACGAATCTTTGATGATTTTATAGGAATTCGATGAAAGAAAGCAACGCATCTTGGTAAAAAGTTCCTCGCCGCCATCTTTAGCGTAATCGTCTATTGTAAACCAGTTTTTCCTTTGGATTTGCAATCGTTGTAGGGTTGACAAATTTCTCTGCTAAAGACACTCGTCAAGGAAAATTAGGTCACTGAAGATGGACCAGTAACGTGGGTCCAGGTAGCAGGCCCAGGTATTCGATTACTGCTTATTGACAACGGCTTACAGGTTACGGCCCGTGTCTAAGATGACAGCTATTTGAACTGAGTATATACAGTTGCGTTACAATGCAAATGAGAAATGTGCATCGTAGTTTGCAGCTGCAAGTAGACTTGTGACACAAGTCCTACCCTTTGTTGCTAACTCATAAACCAGCCCTTTCCATACTTCGTAAGAGATCGCAGCCCCGCTTGCAATGAACTGTTCCGGTTGCAATATATCTAACATAACTTTACTAAATCATTCCAGGCTGTCATGCGGTTGATTTGGAGACTGTCTTATCCTGCAATTTCGAAAACGATGCATGTGGCTTCACTAATGCCAGCAATTTCAAATGGAAACGAAGTCGAGGCTCTGCTGAAAAGATAACGGATCTTGATGGATTGACACAACCTCCTTCTGGATTTATAAAAGGCTCGTGGTTTTTGTATTCAGTTATTCAAGATCTGTATGGAGGCTCCTTGGGTAAGTTACTTGAAATGAAATATTTCTTTCAGAAAGCAATTGAAGAGACTGTAAAAAGAACATATTTCGTCCCCAGATTGATTTCGTTGCTCTACCTCTTCTCTAGGATACAAGAGGCCATTCTGCAATTTGATGGGCTAAAAAGCCGCATATAAGAAACAACTTTTTCAATGTCAGTTTTGACGCATTTCCTATAAAATGAGATGAAATTTCAAATCAGGGTAAAGTTTCTTATCAGAAACGTCATGTACTATTGATTAACTACTCAAACACGAGCTCTATGATTGAAGTACAAAAAATAGCATTCTGATTTGTGTTTGTAAATGCTACATGTATTCAGGAAGGTACTTTTGCTTAGTTTTCGTACAAAATTCTTGTTTTCATTTGAATAGGAACAGTTCAAAAGCAAGTGGATAGCGGAAAACTTCAAAAGTTTTGATATCTAGTTTTCAAATTAAGAACATGGAATTTGACAGACCTGAACCAGTTTCTTAGAAATTGAGTATTGTTGTGAAAATCAGTTTCTTAAATTTTGCGTTTCTTATATGCGGGACACTACTGTATTGAAAATAATAGCAAACATAATTATCTCTCGAAAATTTCCTGATTATCCGAATAACAGTGATGAAATTTTATTACCAAGCAACAACCACTTCAGGAATCTTGTACACATCTTCTAAGAATCCTTAGGAATCCTTCATAATCTTTCAGAATCTTTGCGAATCTTGAGAATCTTGAGAATTGTCCGAAATCATTAAGAATCTTTGAGAATCTTGTAGAATCATTGCAAAATTTTGGAGAACCCTGAAAATTCGTCGAAAGTTAAAGGCACACTGTCGTGGTGTTGATTGGATAAACAAGACAATCAAGAAGAAAAGAATTAGGCAAGGTTCAGTAATTTCGCTGTACAGTGAAATTCCCGAAGATGATAATGATCTGATTTCCTTTATTCTTGAAACAAAGTATGATCCAAGAGCATAAAGGCTGGGTAATTACTCAAAGGACAGTGCTTTGTTTTTTATTTTAACATCACAACTAGCCAATCACAACCACGACAGTGTGCCTTTAAAAGGAATCTCAAATCACAATGACGGATTTTTGTCTCCAAATATGATAAAATTTTCACCACAGTTGCAAAAATTCGCGCAACAGACATTCTGTGGCCCTGCATAGCAACTGTAATTGTTTTCATGTGGCTGTTGTGGTCGTAGTTGCTACAGTAGCGTTGCCAGGGGGGCAAGGGGGCAGTGGCCCCCCCAATCATCGCCAGAGATGAGTTTTGTAATTCTTCCAAATCCGTTGAGAAACTGAAAGGGGGGGGGCAAGCTGCATTTTTCTCCAACACTTGTGGCAGCGTGGTTTGTCAATGTTATAAAAGAAACAGGAATGAAGTTCTTTCGCTAATAAGTGACATCTTGGTGCGATTTAGCCAACAAAAGAATCAAAAATTTTCTGCTCGCTTCGCTCGCATGTCCATACTTGCGTCATCATTATATCATCTTGGGATCATCTTTGTACCGCCTGGCCTGCTATCATGTCTAGGCAAGGCATGCAGCTTCATTAGTTTCTTTGAAATTGACCTAGGCACCACTTCAACTTGGTATGTGTATGAGTCTATTTGGCACAGAACATACAATACAATTAATCACATCTTTCGAATTTTTTTCGCTTCGTTTCACATTTCTACCAAGAATTCCTCCTTCCATGTGTACTTATGCTGCTGCTTGTTTTCTTGAACGATTTCTGCATTTTCCTATATATCCAGCATTACAAGAATTTATGAATCCAACTTAAACCTTCCATAACTTTAATTGACAGTGCGTCTCTTCTACAGTTATGTGACATTTCAACCATCCAGTGAAATTCTGTGTGTGATTCTCAAAAATTTTCGGCTCGCTTCGCTCGCATTTTCTTCATGCTCTGTATACTCCATAGATCACTCCAGGGTCCGAGCTTGCTCTCTACGGCCCTGTCCTTAAGCATCGTTGCGCTTTCTAGAGTTTTTTATCAGTGTTTCAAAACAATTCAAAGTTCAGACTTTCTAAGTTGTTGTCTTTTTACTTGTTTCGTCTCATGCACCCATGGTACTAAATTGCGAAATTTTGGCGAGAATTCAGATATGACTGAAAGAAAAAAGAAAAGCTTTCGTTCCTTCCATTATAAGAGCGGCACCGAAAGTTTTGTCTGCTTTTTAGTTAGGGTGCATTCTTGGTTTTCCAGTTGCGTACCTGAGAGGAATGCGGGATCCGAGGACATTCTTGAACAATGTTGGCAGAGGCATTCTAAGCCAGAGTAGAATGCATGTCATCAAAAATTTTCTTGGTGACTTGACCCTGGACCCATCCATTTCAATGTCCCCACTTATCTTAGCCTGTAAATGCCTGTCGTCGGCCGATCCTTATTTGCTACTACTCTGGAAAAGTCTCCTCAAAAGATGATTTGAAGAACCTGTACACTGAACAACAATTTCTTTTTGCAAAATTTTCTTGCAAAAGATTCTTTAGACTGACTAGACAATGATAAAGTAGCTAAGAGAGACAGTTCCTTGAATATCAAGATCGAAAGACCAGCACCAAATCATTTTGCAGTAAAGTTGAGAAGATCCATTTCTTATTTTGTACTTGTTATGTTGGACCGCTTGTAACTGAATAAGAATTCTTCTTTTGCTTTCTTAGAGTAACTTACAATAATGAGGATAAATTCTTGATCAAATTTAACAAAACATCCTGCCTTTTGTGTTCAATGTAGTCATGTTTATGATGCAAAATATAACTGAAAAGGGCGTTTCCCTCGTTTTCCGAGCGTCTGAAGGGCGTGGCCCCCCAAAATTTTCCCGGACCCCCGTATTTTCTCGCCACGCTCGCACTCTGCCCCCCAAAGGCAGGGACCTGGCAACGCCACTGAGTTGCTAGCCTACTTGCATGCATCTTTCGTATTGATTTTGCAGTTTCTAGAGGAGATGGAAAGAATAAAGGAGCTACAGATATGTCACCAAAATTGTCTTTGGTTAAAAAACTGAACATTGAGTGTTCAGATCGCAAACAGAAAAATTGTAGTATTGTTTTTCCGAGCCTAAAACTGCACTGTGTCTAGCTTCTAAACCACATAAATGAATTTATCCATAATACACAAACCTTTTTTCAAATTTGGAACAATCTTAGCTTTCAAAAACGCCATCTTGAAGTTAGAATGACCAAGTAAGCTGTTCCCACAGGGATTGTCATCTTTGTTGATTTTGAAATTACTGGAAAATATCAAATTGACTTGGCTTGAAGCAGCCAGTAATTTTGACTTTCTTGCTTCATAAATCAGCAATGCCCTATGAAATGCAGCATACCAAGTATCAAATTCTAAGTTGAGAGCTCTTCTATTGAAAAATGTTGAAAAGAGGACAATCGAACTCATTGCTGCTCTGTAGCAACCATTCAGGAGGTGCAAATTTGTTTTAGGACACTGTATACATAGGCTTGTATGTTATCGCCTGTTCACGGTTATCACACTATCTTTGTTTACAGTTCAAGTTGAAAGTCCAAGAATTGCTGCAAGAAGAAATTGCATTCTCAGGTTCTATTACAATACCGGTGTTTACTTCAATCAATTTGAAGTGCATGTGCTCCAAAAAGGAAAATGGTACGAAAAAAGTAAGTAGACGACAGAGGGAGTTCCTTAATCTGTCACTGGCTGAGGGTACAAACTAGCTTTTGAAGGTTGGCATGATCTTTAAACAATGGATTTGCCTGGAAAATGTCACTTTGCTTCATTTGCCAATTATTGTGATAAGGCCAGAATCCCTACACTCTTAGTGATGTATAGTTAGACTGATGACGATGACTCCCTTGTATCCCTGCGGTAAACCTTGCTCAAGAGGGACTCATCATAAAACAGTAATATCGAATCATGATCGAAAGACTGCCGTAGCTCTGTTCAACGGTCACTCGTCAGAAGGAAAATGCGATAAAACCACGTTTAGCAGACGTTTAATCAAGGAAACTTTCTATAAATCTGAAGAAGGAAGTTCACTTTACCTGGTGAGTGCAAAATAAGACTTTCAACGCTACATTTTCCATGTTTTTAAGACCAAAAGAAACCAGAGCAATTTACAACAACCTGCCGCCAACTTCTTTCAAAATCTAGTCAACTGCATCATTCGAATTGAAAATTCGACAGCAATTGTTCTTGGCCAAATCTCGCAATCTGATTGGTACTGAAGAAATTGCTCAGTTTGGGTCTAAATAGGGCCAGGTTTTTCATAGCAATACTATGACTCTCAATCTCGTCCCCAGAGTGAGTTCGTTGCTCTACCTCTACTCTGGGATACGTGAGGCCGTTCGGCAATCTGATTGGCTGTTCGCCATTTTGGGCTGTAACTCCGTTTTGCGCGGGGTAAACGACCTCAGCACATCAAAATTCGACGTAAAACCACATTCTTTACCCATACCGACCATCGTTGGAAACTTATTTCCGAAATTCGAAGAATAACGGCCATTCTATTTTGGAAGCTGTGGTGAAAGTTTCCCAAATTTGCAACTTAGGCCCATTTTCGCTCCCAACAAACCGAGCTTATTTTCACATTAAACACACTTGCCGATCCCAGATCATTGTTTAAATACCTGCAAAATGATTCAAATAAGGTCCTCAAAGTGTTTGCTTTCAGTTTCTCCATTCATCTTCTGCAGAATTAGTGCCAGAGCAACGGCCATTTTCCGTAGCTTGGCGTTGCCTAGCCAACGGTGAAATCCATATGGCTTCCAAATTTGCCCATTTTTTGGGCAAATGTGATCGAAGTGTACCAGGGTGTTCATTCGGCTTCGTGATCAGCGTATGACGTAAGAACACCCTGGGAACGAGGTTGTATGAGTGTCTATTGACCGAAGCGCCATCATCAAGTCAAAGAGCACAGGGAAACAAGAGACTCATTGTCATAAGTCTAATGTATAGTTTACTAAGATTCCGCTATATGATTTTATCCCTGCCTATGATAGCAAGAAGAAGTGTTTTCTTCAGACCACTTAGCAAGCATGAATGATAATCGGGAACAATATGGCTTCACCTTGTATCTTTGCAACTTTGGGCAGGGCAAGAGGTCTGGCATCTATGGCTCACTTCTTCAAACATCAGCGGCAACATGTCCAAGTTCAAGTACTTAGAACCACAGATTTGGGGAAAATGCTTTCCAGTTGAGCTAAAAGTGGCGTACAACCTTTCAGAGGCTCAATAACTCGTCGGGATGGTCCTACTTTTCAACTGCAGTGTCTGACGTTTTATTGTTAATATTGTATAAGTCTTGCAAAAAAGATTATTATTTGCTTTATTTTGATCAGTTGATATATCCACCGATTTTGGTTGGTTCTACTTACATTCAGTCTTGCCCCAAGAGTGAGTTCGTTGCTCTACCTCTACTCTGGGAAGAGGCCGTTCGGCAATTTGAGTGGCTGCTCAGTTATTACTAGCTGCTGGCATGCTATTAGAGACAAAAAATCCGTAAAAGGCCAAAATTCAAATTTCCTTGACTTTATTCACTGTCCTTCAAGAATTTACTTAGGCCAGGTGGTCAAGGCACTGTTTCAGAGATGGAAGAAATTTGTCCTTTGAAGGTTAATATCTTTACTTGCAACGCACCATCATCAACAAACGAAGCATCTATGTTCAAGTTAGCTATCGAAGTAATCGAACTATGTTTTAAGAATTATTTCAGATTGGTTCACGTTATATTCTCATCATTAGGGTCAACCAAATCTGTATACTTCTTAGGACACCTGACATATTGCAGACTAGCTTATTTTATCGACGTAAAGATACAACAACAGCATCGACGAAAATCCTTTGAGTCTGAACTCAGCTGAAGGTTTATTTGTTTGTTTTCAGAATGGAAGATGTCCGATCAGCAACCAGGCAATCCTTATATCTGGTATCCTGGCTATTTAAATCTTGATTCTCAAGAAGTTGAACAGTTCAAATTTTCATTACGTTTACGGAGCCGTTGCCGTAAGGATTGTGGCTATGTCGCACTTGATGACATCACATTGCAATGTGAGGCAGAGAAGACAAAAACACTGCCATTATCGGAATGTCAAAAAAGAGCGACTCCTATTCCTGGTTGTAATATTGATGCCCTGCAACCATTCCACAAAGGTAACTAACTGGTCCTTTTTAGATTCCATTAACATTTTTAACAAGTATATTTTACATGACCTACGACTGGCCATCGAGGCACTAAGGATACGTTGGTTCCATTTAGTCACCGCAGTCAAGCATGGTTGAAGCAAGTCGTAACAAGGATGGATGACCACCTGGAAACCCCCGGTATCGTAGGTACAGCACCTTACCAAGGTGTAAAATTGGCACCTCAATGATGCAGACAATATACCGGGTGAGCCAGAAAAAAGTTCCCACTTTTGAAAATTCATTGGATGAAGAGTACTTCACAGATTTGAATGATTCAAATTTCAGTTAAAAGCCGAGATATTGAAGTATTTTTGTGATTTTTCTCGCTGCCTTATCAGTACTAGAAGTATTGGTAAATTCAACTTTATTAAAATTTCATGGTTGCAAAATGACTGAAAAAGGGCCTAAAACATCGATCAAATCGTAAGGACTCTATTCACACAGGATACAAACATATAGGATACAAAATATACACATCAGGAATGTCAATTGTAAGCCTGCAAATTGTGTCAATGCCCCAAGGGAAAGAAATAATGCCTGAGCTGACGGGAAGATGGCACTGTAAAGCACCTTTTGAACTTGAATAATGGTAAAGGCGCTATATAAAAAACGATAGCTTTACTTTAACTTTTACATATTACGGATTACGTTTCTTATAACTTAACGTTACGACGCGCCAATTTAATTAACAGCCTCGTTCTGGAAATTATTCAAAATTCTTTCATTTGAGATTTTAGAAGTCAAATTCAGATTTAGCATCCAGACTTTATTATAACTGCAAGCTTTCGTCCTGCTAGCGGTCGTAATTTTAATTTTATGGCGATGTTGAGTTTGAATTTATATAAATATATATACGCCCACGACCCGATACGAGTATAACACAAAACAACGAAGAAAGTCCAAAATACACAACGAAAAAATTCGAGAAGACTACCATGGATCTTGCCTATCTTCTTTGGTGTCTCTTCTCCCTCATCCGTTCGGATCCGTTCGTTATTAACTCTCCGCTTCTCATCTATTCCATTACACACTTCATGGGTCAACTTGCTCCATTCAGGTCGATTGTCCACACATTCTGTCCAAGAATCAAGAACTTCACCTCTTTTGAAAACATCTTTGATGGTATCTTTGAATCTGAGCATAGGACGTCCTACTTTTCTCTTCCCTTCTGCAAGCTCACCGTAAAGAAGAGCCTTAACTGCTCTTGTCTCTGGCATGCGAGCAACATGACCCAGCCAACGCAATCTGTTCTTGTTAAGAAGAAGTTCTATATCATCTGCCTTTGCGAGACAAAGGACTTCATCGTTTGTGACAAAGTCGTCCATTTGATTTTCAGGATAAATCGTAGGTGGCGTTGCTGAATGGTTCTAAGCTGTCTAACTTGTTTTCGGTAAAGTGTCCAAGTCTCACTTCCATACATTAACAACGGAATCACACACTGATTGTACACTTTAATTTTTGTCTCTGTTGTAAGGTCCCGACAATCAAACACTTTGTTCCGTAGCCTACCAACAGCACATGAGGCAGCCTGAATACGTGCCTTAATCCATTTTACACTCTCTGGTGATATAGCTGCCTAGGTATTTAAAACGATCCACTTTAGCTAGCATTTTTCCATCGATGTTAAATTCCGCACAAGTGCCAATGCTCGTAGTTTCAGTTTTCTTTATGTTGATACTTAAGCCCACTTTGTGGATAATGCATTGTAAGCAGACAGAAGAAGTTGGAGACCTTCTGCGCTGTTACAAAAGATAGCAATGTCATCTGCATATTGGGCTTCTTTAATAAATAACGTGAGTGTTTTCGTTTTTTATTTTAATCTACGAAGATCACAGATATCACCATCACACCTGAAGCGAACCTTGATGCTGCATACGTTATTGGTATTTCTGAATGCTAGCATGAGAAGAGCAGCTGCATAGATTCCAAAAAGGGTAGGAGAAAACCTTGTTTTACGCCACTGTTGTATTCAATTGGCTTCGATAGTTCTCCATCTATAATCAATCTAGCATGCACGTCGGAGTAAAGACTTTTGATGATACTAACAAATTTTGATTGACATCCAAGCTTACCTAAGATTTTGAAGAAAAGCTCACGATTCACACAATCAAAGGCCTTGGAAAAGTCAATAAAGGCAATATGCAAATCCCTTTGTTGTTCTCTGCATTTCTCCATAATCTGTCGTAATGTGAAGATTCCATCGATCGTACTTCTACCATCTCTATAACCTGACTGGGACTCTGGATAGTATATATCTGCTAGAGACTTGAGAGATTGTAGTATGATGTCAGAAAAGATTTTCCCTGCGACACTTAGCAAGGAAATTCCGCGGTAGTTTCCACATTGGCTTCGATCACCTTTCTTAAATAAGATGGAAATATTTGCGTCGATCATATCAGAAGGTACGCTCTCCGTTACCCAAAATGTATTGAAAATCTTTAAATATATAGATCTAAGATTATTTCCTCCATGGACGAAGACCTCCGGCAGTAACCCTTCTGGTCCTGGACTTTTCTTTAGTTTTGTGTTCTTTAGTGCTGTATTCGACTCTTTCATTGTGATCAGATTATCAAAATGCTCCATGATTGGTAGTTGCTCTATGTCGTCAAGTATGTCAAAATCAACGACTGTTGGCCGATTAAGTAATTCATTAAAGTGTTCAACCCATCTGTCCTTGATCTGATCGGGTGCTGAAAGGAGCTCGCCCCTTTTATCTCTAACCGGATGTAAAGCTTTGATTTTATGACCATACACAGCATTAAGCGTTTTATAGATTTCTCTATGGTTCTTTTCTTGTGAGTATCTCTCAGCTTCTTGAGCTTTTTGCTGGAACCAATCGTTTTTCAACTTTCTTATTGCATCTCTAAGAGCTATGTTGTTGCCAGAACTTTTCTTATCTTTCAAAAGTTTCTGAATCTCTTCGTCCTCGTCATCAAACCAATCGTTTTCTTTTCTTTTCTTCTTCCCGAAGACATGTTTTGCTGTGCATTGCAGAAGATTCTTTAAATCATCCCATGACTCTTCACAATCTGGCCGTTTCACTTCCAAAAATCTTTCCATTATCTCTATTTTATCTCTGTTTAAGGTTGTATCAGGTTTACTGGGTGGTTTAGAGCCTCTCTTCTTTCTCAAGAACTTTATATTGCACTTACAAATCAATAGCTAGTGATCAGTAAAACAGTCCGCAGTAGGATTGATCTTCGTTATATTTATTTATAAACTGCTTTGCTTTTTTAGTAGCTAATACATGATCAATTTGGTGCCAATGTCTGGAGCGTAAGTGTTGCCAAGTATTCTTGAGACGATTCTTGAGTTGAAACATGGTGCCCATTATTGCTAGCTGAAAGCGAGTGCAGAATTCTAACAACATTAAACCGTTAGAGTTCATCTTTCCAACTCCATGTCTACCTATAACTGATGACCAAGACCTCCAGTCTTTCCCCACACGAGCGTTGAAATCTCCGAGGACAATGACAGATGCACCTTTAGCTCTGCTAATACATTCACTGAGCTTTTCATAGAAGCTTCTTTTTCTTCTTCAGTTCTTTGCATTGTAGGTGCATATACACTTATGATGGTGAGATAAGTGCTATCTTTAAGTTGCATACGAACAGACATAAGCCTGTCGTTAACTGGAATTGGGTTAATGCAGCTCAGTTTGTTGGAGATGGCAAAGCCCATCCCCGCTGTCTTGTCATCACCTCCACCCCAGAAGATTGTGTAACTTCTCTCTTTGATGTTCCCAAAGCCTGGGAGTCTTGCTTCACTTAATGCACAAATGTCTATGCTGGCTTTTTCGAGTTCCCGTCATATGATGGCTGTTGCACGCTCTGGTCTGATGGAAGTGGCCTTATCATTTGTCGTTCTAACATTTCACGCTCCAATATTAAGTAGATGCGTGCGTTTACTGGAAATTCTGCTTTTCTGATTATTAGTGAGATCATCGGCTCCCCCGAATGCGGTAGCAAATTCATCGGCTCCCCCGGATGCGGTAGCATTATCATATGGACTTCCCTCACTTTCCACCACTGCCATAGAGAGTGGCGCGTCGGTTACCTCGAACGCAGTGCTATTATCTGAAGACTCATTATCACTCATCTCATGAATTGCTAGGCTGCGCTAAAGATGACGGTACTGCTCAGCGCAATGCAATAACCTCTTGGCGAGAAGTCCGGTTAATCGACAACTCAGCATAGCTGAGATGGCCGCAGGAACTCGTTGCTTGGTGCCAGAACTGATGCCGTGCTGACTAATCAGTACCGCCGTGCATGATGGCCGTTGACTCATGTTGAGCTCATCCGCTCTATGACAGGTCTTATTTTTCGTCCTGCTGGGTGTCATGCCACCCACCTCACTGGAAAGACCAGTGGGGGAGCCGGTTTAGACGCCGACTACCTGTCCATGCGGCAGGTTGTACTGGGTTACAATGTTACCAGTAGCAGGAACAACAATGTGTCCTGACCTGACCTCAATGATTAGCGACGAGTTTGAAAGCCTGTAAGGAATTTGACCGTGAAAATGGCTGGTAAAGTTTCACCTAGCCTGCGTGCAGACTCTACTGATCCCTATTCAGACAGGTTCTTCTCCTGTAGAGTCTGCGCATCAGCGACCAAATCCTTGTTCTCAATTCATGAGAAACGTGGAACCTTTCCTGATTGGCTGATGCATATCCTCTTTCTTTCATGAGCGTCCCTGTCTTTGTTGGAGTCTGCAGGTATTTCGTTAGCGCTTCCATGGACAAAGCTGGCCGAAGAAACCCCCTTTGTGTGTGGGTGTTATGCCTTCCCACTCTATAGGTCGCTCTATTGAATCCAATTCAGTGACTTGGTTCCCCAAGAGAGGGAATCGCGCGTGGCTCAGAACAAGGATTTGGTCGCCGATTCGCAGACTCTACTGGAGGAGAACCTCTCTGAAAAGAAATCAGTAGAGTCTGCACGCAGGCTAAGTTTCACCCGAATGGTCTTTCTTGGTCAAGACCCTTATAATTTACAAACTCATTATCACAGTCGTCAGCAGTGTAAAAACATGCAATCAGGGTGTGTTTGATTGGTACCAATTCTGAAAACGATAAACTTGGTAGACTCGGAATTTGTGTTTGATTGCCTCCAAGTTCCGAAAACGGCAGGTTTGGTAGGTTGGGATGGCCTACTTGACCTCCAAAAAGCAAAAGGTCGGGCAGACTTCGGAGAGATGGTGTATGCTGTATATGCTAATTGAAGTGGTGTATGCTATAAGGACCCTGCTCCATGGCCATTACATGATAAACACAAAAAAACAGCGTAAAAAAAAGAACAGCAACAACCGCAAAGAGAAATTACATACAATACACATAATTACTAAATGCGAAATGATTAAATACTCATGTCTGTTTCACATCAGATGTCTGGTCGCTAATCAATTTAAATTCTGATGTCAATCGAAGCAACTGATGTTATTGTGTAGCAAAATCTGCCCATGTTGGTCCTGTCATTAATTTGATAATTCGTGGATAAGTCATTGATTTTTCCCTTGAACTGTCCTCCTAGGTTCCGCATACAGCATTGCTGTTACCGAAACTGGAACATATGTCAGAGCAAGAGGGAAACTTTCAGATCACATCGCTACGTACAAATTCAGAGTGGAAAAGGATGGTTATTATCATATTTGGCTGGATGTTCTTGGAGCAAATTCTAGAGAAAATGGTGTTATTTATATCGTGGATAATTCCAAGCAAACGAAGGTTAATCTGATTGTAAGAAAGGGACAACCTATTTGGAATCGTTTAGACCGACAGGTAAAGAACTCTTTAAAATTATGAAATTTGCCTTAAAGGACAAGTCCGGGGTTGATAAAATTATTGTTAAAAAGCAACCTTACCAGCTGCTGAACACCAATCGTGAGTTCTGTCCGTGTTTGATGCCTCCAAGCTTCATAAATTGGTTCATGAATCTTCGTAAGTTAGGTCAAATATTTTCGCCATTTTCTATTTTGTACGAGTGTGCGAAGGCTCGATAAGGAGGCCAGCAATGTGAATGGTATAATATCAACACATTTGACAGCCTCGTTCAGGTATACATGAAGTGACGTCATAGAAAATGACGTCATTTTGCACTTCTTAGCAGATTGAAATATGTAATTTCACAGATTAAAGAGAAAAGAAATTGAAAAAAGTACTACACAACATTCACAAACGTGTAATCTCTTGAATAATCAACAATTATACCAACCCCGGACTTGTCCTTTAAAGTTGCTCCGTCGCCAAGCTGTAAACAAATCTGTAAACGCCGTAATTTTAAGCACGTATCCGTCGTTCATCTCTTGTTTTCTGCAGTTTTGTTTGGTGGTTAACCCAAGCCATGGAAAAGTGACTTTGTATGATCCAATCATATCGCACCAGTAGTAAAAGACATGAAAGTTTGCTTTGCTGCTCTGTAAATTACAAGGATTTTTCTTCAAGATAACGTTTTCATCTTGAAAAAAGTTGAAAAAATCCTGTGTGATATTACCAACCTCGAACCCAGGGGAACGATAGAAGTGAGACTGAAGACAATGATAGCCTTGGCATCGAGGTTGTTATTACCTTTTAGAAAACTGCAAAATCATCATTTCGTACGAAATTTCGAGACAGGGCCGCCTTAAGGAGTCTATGAATCATCAAAAGGTTTGCTTTGATCCACAAGGCTCATACTGTAGCTGGCATGAGTTTCACGATACCTGATTGCTTTGTAGCCCACTCAGTCCGATCCAGATGTACACTCTCATTGCAGTTACGTTGTTCTTGATTCATGTTCATTCCTTTTTGATGTTTATCCACACGACTCCAAAGTGCGTAGCTTATTATTAACTATTTCTAGTGCATTTTTCGTTCACCCATAGGCGTCTAAAGGCTGATTTCCACTCAGTAGAATTTTTCGAGCGGACTGAATTTGACACAATAAGACGTTAGCCACTCGTAACATTCTATTCAAATTCAAAGCAGCATTTTCACACGTAAACAAAGGATTTCCTGTCCAATCGGAAAATTCTACCGTGTAGAAATCAGCCTTAATACCCCGTTGGAAAAAATGTGCCATGTAAACAATTGATGGCGATCGGTATCCCTTAAAACTCGATCCCACTTCACAGGTGTGTCACAATCCGGATCGCAATCCCATTCCTGAAAAATGTGTAGTCTAAACGCTTTTCGGATCGCGACGCCGATTGAACTCTTTCAAGCATGCGTAGTAGATACAAGCACTATTTTTGTTGTAGTGCTTCTAGGCTATGTAACTATGTGCAATTTGCATGTGCGAATGGGTCGCGATTCTGATCCGTTTTCGTTTGACGCCCGTGTAAACGCAACTCGGATCCTGATCTCGATCCTTGTGAATCGTGATCTGGATCGGGATCCCGTATCTTTGCTCCGTGTAAGCGGGGTAAAACTTTGCAATCAGTAGATCGTGGGATATGCAATCACATGCTTTGAAAAGTCCACTAGGATTGTCCCTACTATACCCAACGTATCAAAACATTTTTCCAAGTCTCACCACTCGGAACAGAGCATGTTGAGAGCAAAAGCTTGAAGCGCCGTGACTGCTCGACGTATTTGAAAGAGTCTGGTGTCTGACATTAAGTTAAGATGTCGGAAATGTAGTATCTTACCAAGGACCTTGTTCATTATATCATTACCTTTAAAAATTTAATCATCCAACAATTTGTGTGGAGCACCCTGTACCGGGTGACCCAGAAAAAAGTGACCCAGGGAAAATTATTATAGAACGAAAAGTAAATGGCCGATTGAAATGTTTCAAGCGTTGTTCTGTACCTAAAAAACTAGCCTACGCCATGATTAATGTTTTGTAATTTTTTTTCCGGCATGGTAAATTTCCCATGTCAACAATTTGTGGAAAAGGACTTACTTGATTTCTTCAAAAAGTCGTCAAAGCCAGGGAATCAATTTAAAGCCATCTCAGATCTTCAAAGCAACGAGGAGCGTGTTTCATTTCACCTTCGGAATATTTTAGGTAACTTAGCGACTGTAATCTTTCTTCATTTTTCATTTCATTTCATTTCATTTTTTATTTTTTATCCACGGTAGCCCCGTCAATCTGCATTGATTGCTTTACAGGGGGCCTTGTCTTATGGACAGTTTCGAATAAATTTCCTATTCCCAAGGTGAAATGAAACACGCTTCTCGTTGTAAATCGACCAACTGTTTTTGACGACGTTTTGTGAATATCAAGCAAGCCCTTTTCCACAAACTCCAGAATTCGGGAAATTTACCGTGCAAAAAACAATGCGAAAACTTTTAACAACGTAGGCTGGTCGTTTAGGGAAAGGACAACGTTTGAAGCATTTCAATAGAGGATTGCGCTAAAGATGGCGGTGAGGAATTTTTTACCGAGATGCATTGCGTTCGAAGTACAAATCTTTAACGATTCTATAGGAATTCGATTAAAGAACGCAGTGCATCTCGGTAAAAAATTCCTCGCCGCCATCTTTAGCGCAATCCTCTATTGGCCACGTCCTTTTCTTTCTATAATAGATCTCCTCGGGTCACTTTTTTCTTGGTCACCCGATGCATAATAAATTTTTATTTATTACAGGATTTGTATCTTGATTCTGGTAATCATTTGCTTTTGTTGATGCAATATGAATATGGCTTCACATACAGAAATATCATCGTTGCACCAAGGACACTTGTATCATGGTCGTCTCTTGGCATGCAAAACCTTCACATTAATGATGAATCTTTTAAGTGTTCTATGCAACTGGGCGAAAAATTTCAGGAGAAGAATTCACTTATCCGGCTTAATGGGCAAGGTAAGGATTATGTTAGTAAAAAATAATAGGGGTAACTTTTATTCAAGGTAAGGTTTTACTTCAGTTTTGCAAGGGATAATATCGGTAACTGTTGGTCAAGGAAGGTATCACTTCAGTTGTGTTAAGGGATAATGTTGGTAACTTATTCAAGGTGAGTTTTACTTCAGTTTTTTAAGGACTGAAGTGGGTTACTTTGATTCAAGGTAAGTTTGACCTCAGTTTCGTAAGGGATAATATGGGTAGACTTTGATAAAGGTATCGTTTTATTTCAGTTTCCTTAGAGGTAGTATAGGTAAACTTTGTTCAAGGTAATTACTTCAGTTTCCTAAGAGGTGATGTTAACAAAATCGTGTTTCAGTTTCTGAGATAATGTGGGGACTTTTGATCAATGAAAGGTTTACTTCAGTCTCTTTACGAGTGAAACGGATAACCTTTGGTGAAAGCAAAGATTTACTTTTTGTAAATGGACAGGCACTTGGTAAAATGGGTAAGTCAAGACTGTGAATAATGGTCGTAAAAATCTTGATTTACAAAATTGTTTGAATCGACAACTATTAGGACCGTCCTGCTCGACGTTGCGAAGGTCGATGTACTGTCTTCCAGCCTTCCCCACTAGCTATCACAAAAAATCAATGTTATTTCATGGTCAGTAATGTATGATATTTTCGGTGATTGTTTGAAAAGTTTCATTCTTATTGGGCCATGTTGTAGGTATTTTAATGCGAAGACTCAAATCGTTTTGGAGAACAGTTAATTTATAAAGGTCGTAGGTTGAAATGCTTTCAAAACCTTTATTGCGGCCTTAGCAGCAAAAGTACCGGGTGAGCCAGAAAAAGTTCCCACTTTGAAAGTTCATAGCACCAAGATTACTTCACAGATTTGAATCATTCAAATTCTAGTTAAAAGCCGATAGATCAAAGTATTTTTGTGATTTTTCTCGCTGTCCTACCAGCACTAGAAGTATTGGTAAAATCAACTTTGTAATAATTTTATGGTTGTAAAATGACGGAAAAAGGGCCTAAAGCAATGATCAAATTGTAAGGACTCTATTCACACCGAACAATAGGCAATGGGCGTTTCACCTCCCTCATGTGTGATAAAACATCGATTTTGAAACAACTACTAAAGATTTTCAATCCCATGGCAATTAAAGTGCAGAGGATATCTCTCATCCATGAGAAGTTGCATTTCCTTCATTATTTTGTGCGAGGAGTCATTTATGCTGGTGTTGTGGCGCCGTGGTGTAATCCTGTGACATTGCAGCCAGAGTAGTCAGGCGGAGTGGGTTCGAGTCCCGGTAGGGCCCCACCACTTGAGCGTCATGACAAGGGGTCGTGGACTCGATTAGGTCTGCTCCATTTCTGCGATCCCAGCGCTTGGCGCTGAAAAACGCAAGTTCACCTTCACCTATGCTTTGATCGATGTTTTAGGCCCCTTTTTAGTCATTTTGCAACCATGAAATTTCTGTAAAGTTGAATTTACCTACATTTGTAGTGCTCGTGAGACAACGATAAAAATCATCAAAATGCTTGAACCTTTTGGATTTTAACTAGAATTGGAATCATTCATATCTTTGAAATACTCTTACTGTTATAAATTTTCAAAAGTGGGAACTTTTTTCTGGCTCACCCGGTATATGAGTTGTATCAAAAGCTTTTCAAAAACCTTGGCTCTTTAATTCAAAACGACTCTGCTCTACGCTGCAAGGCTACTGCGGGCGTTAATGTAAACGTTTGGTGAACAATAACGTCTTGTGATAATAAAGCCTTCTTAATCTGACTCTTGTTTATGGAATGTATATTTGTCTGATTTCAGTTTTCATGACAAAACTACTTTCATGGTTTATAGAAGTTGTCAGTTCCAAGTGAACCATCATGAAAATAGTGGCTGAATAATTCTTGAGACGGGGGGAAGGGCATTGATCTTTGGACCTCAACGAAACTGACTGCAAGAACGAGTGGTTGCAAGAAAGTCGTTAGCATGTTTGGACTTTGTAATGCAGAAAAGAGTGAGAAAGGCCTGTTATCAACTTTTGCTCAATTGTATGCTTTACTTTTTTTCGACGCCCAAAACGCTGCACTCACTGTCCAATGTTATTTGCAATATTTCCTTAATTCAATAATTGCTGTCTTTCCATTTAAAGGTGCATGGGAAACGAATGATCCTAATGATAATTGGCTACATTGGCAGATAGTCTTTCCTGATCTTGCATTAGTTAACAAAGTAGCTATCCAAGGAGGTTGTCGAGAGCCACGGGATCCAGTTTGCTGCGCAGCGGACAGGTGAGATGAGGTCTTATAAATATGTTGGTCGCGAGAAAATAATTATTTGTGCCATAAGCACTCAAATGTTTTTTCTGAAATTTGATTTGAGCTTTGCTCTATCTCTGCATTTACTATCTCTACCCTATTTATAAGGACGTTTGAAAATAGTGGTTGTTGTCCTTATGTGAGGAAATTGTATGCTCTTGTATCATGTGAAACTTTTTGCTGTTCATAATGAAGATACCTAATACCAATACAAGGAAACACTGTAGCGTTGCTGGAAGAATAGAACTGGACTGGCTGTTCAATACCAAACCAAACCATGAACTGTTGCCAATCCTTAAATATCAAAGATTATCATCGCTTTTGCACCACCAAATCGCAATCGATGGTATAATGACGACTATAGTTCAGCACTTTAAGAACATTTGAATGCTTTGATGTGCAACACCTAATATCTTCAATAAGTAAATTACATTAACAACGAGTATTACTGAGATATGCAATCAAAAAACAGAAAAGCCAGATGGCTGAGGCTTTTATTTTCTGGCCTGACTTGGTTGAAAGAAAGTCTCTCATCCATCTAGGACGACATTAACAACTTAGGTCATGCCGCTTTGGTTGAAGATTTTTCAGTTTTTGACAGAGTTGACAATGATTTTGATTTGCTCATTCATGAAAATATATCAATATTATGCGATCGTCTGTCACTTAATTCTCAACAATCTTCTATTCCCCTAGCTCTGTTTTAGGTATTGCCTTCTGGGCTTACCCCATGATCTTTTTTTCTCGTTGGGTTTGTAAAAACGAATTTTTGGTAGTTCATATTGTCTTTATGGATATAGAATTAGTCTCTTGCTTTTGGAAATTTGGTATTCTGATCATGAAGCACAGCATTGCTTCGAAATGTCTATGGTAATCGTATGATATGGCCTAGTCTTTTTATCGTTAACTCCTCAGATTTTTCACAATGTCGCAATGTTTACTCTTCGTTTGCTCGTTGAACTTCGTGTTCCTGCCAATACACCGATTTCTACAGCTCTTTATCAGCGGCCTCCTTATCAGCAGTCAACTTCTGCGTCTAAAACTTGAGAGTGATTTTACCAAACAAAATTTTCACATCTAAGTTAGCCTTTAACTGATTGATCAACTTTTTACGTTTGAATGTCATCCCAAACCGTTAACTTTTTTGACTCACGCGGTATTGTCAACTAATGTTATTGAAAATATACTGTGTTGGGGTCACTTGTTGTTGAAAACGTGGCTCATGTGATTCAAGATGCGTTTGTAATTCACTAGGCACCTAAAACTTTCACCCTTTCCCTTTCACCCATTAACCTTTTAAACCTTTTCTCGTCATTCCGTGCAGATTCAAGCTGAAGTTTTCTCTTGATGGCAAATACTACTCATCATACAGAAATTCCACCATCGGAGAACATATGTTTCCTGGATCCCATCGAACAGGTATGCCATTGTCAGTGCGTCTTTTTTACACTTTACGCTCTCTTTTCTGGCAGGTATTTGTCAATACTTACAGATGAACATTTGGTAGCATTTAGCACTGCCAAGTGCTGCAGATGCAATCTCCTTTATTTCATGTGTTTCGTTCAAATTTTTCGCGCGAAAATCTATATGTAATTGTTCGGGAGACTGCGAATTCCCCCTTTTGTACATCACAAAGGAAAAGACATTAACTCTGATTGGCTCGCTGATCAATAGGACGAGCGAAGCGTTTTGGGGCATGCGCAGATTCACAAAGGAAGGACGAAGGGCGATGGCCCTGAGATCGGTACTGCGCAGACTCCAAAGCGCTAGGACAGGCCTCTGGCTCTTATGGAGAAAGTCCAAAAGACTTTCACCGATAGTATCCCGAACAAGTAAATTAGGGGTGCGGTGTTAGAGGCAACTCGATATGCTAGGATTACTTACCTCTCATCCCAACAATTCAAACAGAATTCGTATTGTAGTGTCATACATATTTTGAATCTTATTGTTATAAAGAATTCTTTCTTGGCATCGTGTGTCCAGAAATGTACCCACCTTTGTAACGTCACCAACATTCCTTTTTGTTGCTCCGCTAAGATCTCTTTTTGCATAGTTTCCAAAGTGAATCAATTTTTATAGTAATAAAATTATTTTGATCTTGACTCAACTTGTATGAAATAGAAAAGTAAACAGCCTGATTTCAGGACATATTCTCCACGGGGTATGTGGTTCGTGAGTGAAAATCCCATTTAT
This sequence comes from Aurelia sp. 3 sensu Dawson et al. (2005), assembly GCA_964020215.1. Lineage (NCBI taxonomy): Eukaryota > Metazoa > Cnidaria > Scyphozoa > Semaeostomeae > Ulmaridae > Aurelia > Aurelia sp. 3 sensu Dawson et al. (2005). Next base: position 8,251,601 of record OZ026587.1, read on the forward strand.
GTGATTTGTCATTATTTGAAGTAATTTGAAGTAATCAATACCGCCATCTTATGCCTATCGCTGAGATTTCTTCCGCTCAGTTTCCAAGGTGATTAAATTAATGTCTGTTAGCCTATAGTAATAGAATTTATTTTGATCTTGACTCAAACTGTGTGACAGCAAAGTAACCAACCCGATTTTGGCGCATATTTTAGGGACATTGTGGTTCTTAACTAACGGCCCCAATGGACCATTTGCCAATTAGGAAAGGGGATTGAGGCGAGTGCGGCCAATTCCGACAGCCCTAGTAACGTTCCGAAATCCGGGGAATCCTCTCCACTTCAGTATACACGGCAAGCTGTACTGTTCGATCTAGTCGCTGTGCAAACTTTAATGGTTTACTATCTATTTACCACTTCCAAGAGTTACTTGGTCCATTCTTAGTAAGGTAAGTGTTTCCCTCAATTTTCAAGCCAATTTCTCATCCTTTCACTCACTTTGGAGTGTGCTTCGAGGCATACGACGTATTTCTCAACGATCGGAGGGCGGCTCAGTGGTTAGGCCTTGTCAGTCGGAAACTTCCCCTCTTCAGTGGCCTTCAACGGGTGCCGTTCCGACTGTTGTTACTTGTAAAGCCTACTTTCCACTAGGCGGAAAATTACTCTCGCAAAAATCTTCCTTTGTTTGCAAGTACGATTCCGCTCGAAAGTTGAATGGGTTTCTACTTTTGAGCGACGTCGCTTTTCCGCAAGCCAATCAGATTGCTGGAAAAGGTCGCTGCGAGCGGAATATTCCGCCTAATGGAAATCAGGCCTAAAATGGACTCAAATGGTACAAACCTTTATCATAGGGACCGTTGAAGAATTTCAAACATTGCTCTTCGTTCACTTAAATGGCAGATTATCTGCTCTAATCTTCCGGTAAAATAACTCAACTTAGGGTTAGGTTTAACAGCAAAATGCAAGTCCGAGGATTTTTAACTTTTGAAGGAAGGTTCGAAAGACAATCTATGAATCTGGATAAATCAGCGAGGAAACCTAGATGTGCTTCAAGCAGATAAGTGACGATCTTTTCGTCTGCCAAGTGCAATTGACTTTTTTAAAATATTTTCACCTGAAATCAATCTTTTAAATCTCTGAAAAATAAAGCAATTCAACGTTCATTCTTTGCACAGTTGATTTTTAGACGAGAAGGCAACAAAATCTTCTTCAGAAGAATATTGTGAGGCAAAAAGTACAAGTCAAAAGTGAAACCTGATTAAAGCACATATAGGTTTCCTGGTTTATCTATGAACTTCGTAGATTTTCCTTCGAATATTCTTTCAACAGTTAAACACAAATTGTATCAAAATACGTCGAATTAAAGAGCCTCGAAATACACTCCAAAATGATTGAGATAATGAGCAAATGGCTCGATAATCTTGGGCAAACGCTTAACATAGTAGAAAAGTAACAAACAACTCTTGGAAGTGGAAATAAACAGCAAGATATTCAAGCTTGCTCTGCGACTAGACCGCTCAGCGCGGCTTACTTGTTTCACTGAAGTGGAGAGGATTCCCCAGTTTCTGACTGTTACTAGGGCTGTCGGAATTGGCCGCGCTCGTCTCAGTCCCTTTTTCCTAATTGGCAAATGGTCTATTGCGTGACTTTCCATGATTTGAGGTAATGCAGGACAATGTTAATGCACTCTTTTCTGAAATTTGAGACCATGTCAAATTTTTATAAAGTGAGACAGTTCGATCTGATAAGCATCATAATCATCAGTGCAAATTTCCAATATGTTTCAAAACCAGGCTTTTCTCAGGCAGCTTTGGCAAACTATAATCAGTTCAAAAAGGAGACATTTTATCTTCGGGGAGGTGAGGGTGTCTTAGCGTTTCTGATGGTATATGGAGGTGCAATTTCATAGGGTGTAGTTTTCAAATTGTTATGGAATTATGGGTACCCTTTTCCGACATTTTACGCAATTATGGGTACCATTCTGTTGAGAAATGTACAAACAGGGCCGTCGAGAGCCAGCTTGGGCCCTGGAGTGATCTATCGCGACGGGCCGCAGGGGGTTTGGGGGCGCAGCCCCCATGAAAATTTTTTACGACCACGCCCTTTAGTCTCCCGGAAAATGAGGGAAACGCCCCTTTTGTGACTAATTATTCTAAAAAATTGCTTAAACATTCCGTGTAAAGGCTATACGAAAAATTGTATTTATGAATCAAGGACGTCGTTTTATGCTAGTAATGCCTTGTTCACACAAGGTGGTTGCAGTTGCTGGAGGTGCTAGAAGGAATGAGCGACTGAAAGGCCGAAAAGAATGAATGTGAACGGAAACTCAATGACCCTACGACACCTACGAGTGACTCGCTGGGATAGAAACAGTTTCGATAGATTAGAAATATCGATACGACAGTTTTGTTTCGGACATGAAAACTATCATCAAAGTCAACGGTTCTTGCAAATAACCTTTTAAAGCAGATCAATTGCCATAAAAATGCATTGTAGAGATATATAGCAATAACAAAATTGTATGGCACAAAATATTCACGGGCCCCCTCGGGGCCCGGGCCCTGGACCTTTTACCCCCTCTACCCCCCCTTCTCGACGGTCCTGTGTACAAATACAGAAAATCATTCATAATCTCCGACATCAAGCCCAAATTTTCATTAGATATCGCGGATTATGGCCATAAAATTCTTTGAAATATATGGAATTATGGGTACCGATCTTTTATTTGTACCAATCCTTTGTTCATTTTACTATCAGAGAAAGTCTTTTGGATTTGCTCTAGAAGAGCTAGACCACCGTCAAAGGTTTTTTTGGAGACTGCGCATAATTTTTGAATTCGCGCATGCTCCAAAACGCTTCGTTCGTTCCATTGATCAGCGAGCCAATCAGAGTTTCTCTTTTCCATTGCGATTTACAAAGGGGGTGTTTGCATTATCCCGAACAATCTTCCGGACAAAGCGGCACGCCATGTCAGATGATTGGTCGAGATGCCCAATTTTGAAGCTAGGGCTTAAAGTGGCACCTTTTTTTCAAATTTTTGTTGACCTTTCTTTGAGATTATAGTTATTTTGATTGATTTTTGCATTTGAATCATTTTAAACCTATTTTGCAGCACCCCATTATGTGGTTATTGCTGACTTGGAGTATGCAGTGCCTGCAAGAGGGATTAGATTCTATCCATATCAGTCCACGCTTGCATTGACATGTTTACGCGTTGAGGTTTATGGGACATACATTACCAAATCAATGTGCACAAACACTGGGTTAAAGCCTGACCTTGTTCGAACCTGTGTTGGCGACAGAAAATGTGGTAAGAATGCGGAATGTTTGCCGGATCAAGCTGCTAAATCTGAAGGTAGAATCTTAATTCTGGTTACTTGAATGACTCTAAGCTACGTGCAAGCGATACTGACAGAATTTGAAACCAGTAGTAAATGTGACATCTCCTAACTCTTTACAGTCTTCGCAACAAAGAGGCTGGATTTTGAAGACCAAATTTCTCAGCATAGGTTTCAAATCTTTATAAAGCTGGATGTGAACTTCTATGACCTATTTATTTGAACTGAACGGCTTGAAAGAAATTTGAACTTTTTTACAGTAAATCTACTGTTGGACTTTTCTGAAATCTTTAATATTTTCAGAATTACAGTGTTTTTCTTCTTTTTTAAGAATTCGGGAAAATTTTCGAAAAAAAACTTAAAACAATCGTAATTTCTAGACCTGTTAACAAAAAAAGATCAAATGATTTGAAAAAACCATAGTTTATGGATGCCTACAATATGGTATCAAGCAAAGCTCTTTCACTCCTCTGGTTTGTGATTTAGAAATTTGATGACGTCACTTCATGAAATGAGCTGAAAAATAAAATAGGTTGTAATTTTGAAAAAATATTCAAGATTTCTGAAAAGTCCAACGGTAGAATCATAAAAAGTGCCTAAAGTCTCTTTGAAGTCATTCAGTTTGAAGCAATAGGTCACTGAATTTTACACCCGCCTTTTTACACCGATTTAGATATTTGGAACCTTTGCTAAATTTATATTCAGCCAGCAAATTTATACCATCTTAAAGGCCTATTTGTAGAGATGTGTTTCTGTTTTCAAATTGTATTGGCATCGTTTGAACGAAGTCGTTGTGAGCTGTCTCATAACAACTATGTATTGTAGCAGGAATAACATTAGTGGTATGGGTAAGAGCAACATTTTGCAAATTTTTTCAGACATTCCATCTAAAAAGCTTACAATGCATATTACTTAATTACATTACTTACAAAATACTGTACCCTACTACTAGAGCAATACCATTTGGTAACATAACACCACTCGTAACGACTTGAAACACATAGATAGCACATGAATTACACATAACTGATAACAAAAACAAGAAAACATTTACTTTAAGGGGGAAGTTGGTGGTAGAATGGAAAAATTTTAAATTTGTAATCAAGCTGGCCAGTTTTATGGATAAAGTAGTGAGGCAAAAAAAAAACATGTATGTCTATTAAGACCATGAAGAAAATCTTCATCACCATACGATAGAATCTGCATAATAACTCGTTTGAAAAATTTGTATGTCTAAGTGGCCATAACAAGGCAGAAACTCAAGCGAGAAGAACTCTTCGTGGTACTCCAAAAGAAGGGAAGAGCAACAAGAAGTGCTCCGTATCCTCCTTGCCATATTTGTTTGGGCACATTGGATTAATAGTATCTCTGAAATTGTTTTTGAATTTGCGAAAATTCAACTTAAGAGAACTCATTATTGCAAGAATGGGCCTTTTCGCGAAAGTGCTTAACATAATGGGTGACCTGAACAGGTACCTGAGTAATCTAAGAAGTGAATGGATATCGTGGTAGGAATAAGAGCTTTTGTGAATGCCTAAGCAATTTGCAGTCTGATTTATCAATTTATCATCGTAGGAAAAGACAGGCAGTCATGCCAGTGCTCCCCAGGCTATCATGGTCTGTCCTGCGAATTCGTTGGCTGTAATCCCAATCCATGCCAGAAGAATGGAGTTTGCAAGATTAAAGATGGCTCATTCAAATGCTTCTGCTCTCCAGGATATACCGGGAAGTTATGTCAGCTGTCATGTCCTGCCAGTAAGTTTGATATTAGTACCAAATCATAGCTATATCCTCTTGGGCTGGAGGCTCTTCATTAATAGCAATGCTAGACGTACCACCCAAACTGCTTACTATTCAGATTGAAAATTTTTTTCATATGGTTCAATTTTTGTACCGATTTCCTAAACAAAGGTTTTATTTTTGAAAGTGGCTGCCAAATCTCTTCAAATTTATCTAAGTTTTACAATTTCTATATTCATAGGTGGGTCATGGGCCCAAATTTGATATGATGTATGTATGAAGGTAAAAGCATCGGTTGCCTTTAAAAAGCTGGACGGCACGTTTGTTTTCACAACAACATGTTACATAAAATATACAAATCGACGGCAGGAATTAATCTTTAGATGCAGCAGTTTGTGTCATTCGTAGCGAGAAGGGACATGATGATATGGATTTTCCACCACGAATGGCAGTAACATTCAATTTCCTGTAGCACGTAAAGATTTTCTTCAAAAGTTGTTTGCAATTAGTATTTTGGTGTTTTCCGCGAATTTGTCTGCCAAGTTCATTTGCAAGGCTAAAGGATAAGGAATAAATCGAAACCTGCAGGCCACTTGATGATGTATTTGAGCTAATATTGTGCAAATCTGCAAACGCTGCTCTTCGATACAAGTCGATTAATTAGACCCAGACCACTTTGTGGTAGTGACCGGAATGGAAGGTACAATTCTGCCTGCCCACTTAAAAAATGTGGTCGTTTCGCTTTCTGTGGCTTTCGACCTCTGCTGTGCCTCTTTCCTTGCATTCATGAAAGCAATTCACGAAAAGAACTCATTTGACGATTGATTTTTCATCTTTAGTCACAGTCGTAAATAACACTGGGAGGATTTTATTGATATTTTAAATGACAGATTTTTGCGTTGTTAACAGTACCTCGAAATTTCATTGGTCTGCAAATAGCCTAAATCAATGGAGCACCATTCATCAAATTTTCTTTTTTCATTCCGTTTTTTCTTTATGGAGACCTGAAAGTATTTCTGAGACCACTGTTGCTTTGATCCGCCATTTTTTGTCCATAAACTTGGTGTACTCGGAGATTGTATCATTTATCCTCCATTGATTTAGGATTTAAATCCTTTCAGAATTTTCCATGTAGTCTTTCCAAAGAATAGCAACGCCGTCCATTTGAAAGTAATTCTGCCAAATGGCAAATCTACAGCAAAGTGTTGTAACTTCCTTGCTGGCAGTTCAAGTCAAAGAAAAATGTAACGACATTTTTTGCACCCACCTTTTTAAGAATGTGAAAGATCTGAGAATTGTTCTGTATCCATTTTTAATTCATCTCGAAATTGCAGATAAATTTGGACCTGGCTGTAATGAAAATTGCACATGCTCTGGTAGAAGTCATTGCCATCCGATCACTGGACATTGTGTATGCGATAAAGGCTATACGGGTGAAAATTGCAGCGAACCATGTACTGAAGGCTATTACGGGGAAAATTGTGAGCGTGCGTGCAGTTGCAGCTCACTAACAGTTTGTGACTCTGTCACTGGAAGTTGTTATTGCCCACTTGGATTTACTGGAGAACTTTGTGAAAAACCATGCCCATTGGGATCTTATGGAAAGAACTGCAGCATGACGTAAGTTGTTTCTCCTATTCCTTTATGTTATCCTTGTGAGTGGTACCTAGCCCTTACCTCTGACATTGCTCACTCTTTGATCTCATAATTTCACAGACACACAAGAACTGGAGTAAAATTTTCGGATCTGTTTCGATTTTCCGTTCGGGCAATCACTTGCAGATACAATATGCACAGGCAGGTCTTTTTAATGGAAATAAGCTGTAACAACGAAAATAGATTCCTTACCTTACAATCCTCCCCAATCGTAATGCGGCCAATTTTCACTTCAGTAAAAATATCGCCTTCAAGAAACTCATTTGATGACCTCAGCCTTTTGTTTTCCCTTAGTTACTCCAGTTTGCTCCTATTGTTGTGCCAAAAGCTCAGAGCGGAGTGCGCCAAGGAACCTCAAACTTTTGACATGCTTGATAATTCGTATATCGGACCCATTTCAAAAATTGATGACTTGATCGTTGGTCGAATTTTGAAATGACGCACTACGATTCTCTGTCGATCCTTCAGTAGGCGTCCCGGGGTAGGCGTCTTCCTGAGCTGTGAGTGACTTTTCTAAATAATTTATTTGGAAACATCATGAATGGATCGAAAAACTGTGATATTGAGTACCATCGCCCTAAACCGCCCACCCAACCCATTATGCAAGTTTTAGGCCTGTATTTAAACTTATAGAAATGGTCATGTCAAATGGAAATAAAGTGCGAAGATCGATTGCTGACTCATTATTCTTGCCTCACATTTGCAGTAGCTTGTTTTTCGGAATTTTTTCTTGTGCAGAAAAGAACTTTTTCGACGCCTTTCAAATGGCACGGTAAATGTTCGTTCATAAATCCCCAACGGCGTGTTTGTTCTGATTAGTTTACAACGTAAAATGCCGGTGAAGGTCAAATAACTCGTCTCCAGCGTTTTTCAGCCACTTTGACTGAAATTTTTGAAGTATCATTTGAGTTGTTGATTTCAATTTTTTTTCGGGGTGTTTCATAGTGTGTAGTCTCGCGTTCTGAATAGCGACCTCCCTTTTTCAGATTGTGAATTTGCCGGCGCACTGGGGAACATGAAATTTTGATTCTAGGAAAACGTTACTGACACGGTGTTCTTTCGTGGAGGTGCAGAGGAGCATTTTTAGAACACTGTGATGTTGGTAGTACAAACAAAAAGTGAAAACGGGGGAGGAACGAAAAGCTTCAATTTTCAATCCCATCAAAATGTGATGAATGTTAATTACGGTAATAAAGTGAACCTAACACACAGTTTTTTCATCAATGGTGTAAACGTTTCTTTTGAGATAGCGGATTGCGGTGAAATGGTGGCAGTTTAGGGCATCTTAATTTACTTAGGCCGATTTGACCGGCGCTCCTTTGAAGTATGACTAACAATGGCAAATTTTGTAATACAATAGCAACAGTTGCTTTAATTGATGCCTCAGTTCAAGCGTTTAGCAACTGAAGACAAAGGAAATTCTCTCAACCGGTAAATCAAACAGACACGACTGCAAAATTTGCCCCAGACCAGGGCAAACTCTCACCTTGTGCAAGCGAAGGTAGTTTTGTAAGAGAAGGTAGGTGCTTAGAAAGAAAGATGAAGGGTAAATCCGAAGTTCTGGCTCGCGGATTTGTTTATTTGATTCAGAAGCCGAGCAGAAGGAATCATAATTCTCGGGTATTTTGGGCTTAAATCAAGCAATTACTTTACAGCTCTGGAATATAACAAGACAGTTTTAAATATCATTGCTTTTGACATTCAAGGAGCAGAATTTTTTCAAACGCCGGACCTTTTCATTGACTTTATTGAATTGGTATTGACAAGGCTGTGCAAGAATCGAGTGACCGCTCCTGCTGCTCATCTTGAACATTCCATTTCTTACTTCCCAAGACATTTCCAAGAGTTTGCGTTGTCCTGCCTTGTCTAGCTACATTTTTAAAAGATTCATCGTTGTTTGTTGATTTGTTAAAGCTGTTTCCAGAACAAGCAGTTTCAAGAAATCGCTCGTAGCATGTGAAGTAGGTGACCGAAAATTCTGAAAGTATTGCTGAATATCATGCAGAATTCTTACCGTCGATCAATGTTTGAAATTGTGTATCATTTATCAACGCCAGTCAAGAGTGGGAATAATTTGGTGCAACTGGTATTTCATCATCATCATCATCATCATCATCATCATCATCATCATCATCATCATCATCACCATCATCATCATCATCATCATCATCATCATCATCATCATCATCATCATCATCATCATCATCATCATCATCATCATCATCATCATCATCATCATCATCATCATCACCATCATCATCACCATCACCATCATCATCACCATCACCATCACCATCACCATCACCATCACCACCATCATCATCATCATCATCATCATCATCATCATCATCATCATCATCATCATCATCATCATCATCATCATCATCATCATCATCATCATCATCATCATCATCATCATCATCATCATCATCATCATCATCATTATTAGTCATCATCATTAGTCAAATGCTACTTTCTATCATGTGCAGTAATGATTTGATGATAAGAATTATGGATGATTTACTTTGTATTTCAGCTGCCGATGCTCTAGGCATTCTAAATGCTTGCCAGAAAATGGAACTTGCATTTGTCCACCTGGCTGGTCTGGCAAGTATTGTGAACATGAATGTCAAGATGGAAAATACGGAATTGGCTGTCTTTTTGACTGCAATTGTTCCAGCAATTCTTTATGCAACAACGTTAATGGTGCTTGTTCATGCAAGACTGGATTTGTAGGAAAGAGATGTGATCAGAAGTGTCCGCAGGGATATTACGGAATGGATTGCATATTTCGCTGTAAATGTGACCAGAGAAGGACTGTTTCTTGTCACCATGAAACGGGATGCGTTTGTAAAGTTGGTGCAGTTGGGAAAAGGTTTTTTTTCATATATTCAAGTTAAAAGGTTTACAATAACAAATTACGTAAGACCACATTACCATACAACACTACAAGGACGGTAATGAGGGGAGTGAAAGATCATGACTAACCCTTTCAACTAACATACAACTAAATAGACCGTTACAAATTGCTACATATGAGCAATCATTACGGATAAATCCTTGAGCTGGTGCACATTGTGCGTCAGACAAAACATACGCGATAAGGATCACAAATTTGGACCCCAACAGAGAAAACAGCAATGATAACAAATGTCCTTAGCAGTAGATTATTATGAAATTGAAATTGAACAAGTAGCATTATTGGTTGTAGCCCACTGTGTTTTTGCAATCAGGATGGAGATAAATCAAGCCCCGTTACAGATGAGAAAAGGCGTCTTTGTTAACTTTCTTTAAAGATTTGAAATACTGATATGTTGATCTACTTTTGTCAAATTTCTAGGTGTGAAAAAGATTGTAAGATTGGGAGATATGGACTCAATTGCAAACAAAAATGCAACTGCCAAAATGATGCACCATGTGATTCAAAAGATGGCACATGTCATTGCCAAGTTGGCTTTATTGGTAAATTTTGTGACAGTATCTGTCCCCCAGGTCGATATGGCAGAAACTGTAGTGGTGTTTGCAATTGCGTAAGCAATCAAACTGATTTGTGTAATTACCAAGATGGCACTTGTGACTGTATGCCAGGTATGTATCATTGTCTCTCGGGACCCTGTTTGACTTGCAGAGTATAAAATATATGGTAGAGTCAATGTCATAGACTCATATGTCATATCTTTCGTGTCGCTTGGTCAGCTTTTCCATCGTTTTTGCATTGTCCATGACAGTGAAATTTATGGGTCATGCTGCTAGGGTTGTTTTTTGGGAAAGGTTCGGGTCATCAGGTGATGCATTCTTTCAAGTTGGTTTCCTTGCAACGTCTATTTGAATCAAGCAAGCAGACATTCCGTAAAGCAAGGGACAGTTAAGAAGGCTTTTTCTTCTGCCTGTGACGTTTCATGATGGTGTGATCTCATCATGCCATCGAAGAAAGAGAAATCAAGTGAAAGGTTTATTTTATTGATATTTTCAAAGTTTACTGCTTGTATGCTTGTAAGATTTAAGTCTTTGAATTTAGATACATTGCAATATATTGGAACGTCCATATAAGAGACACCGGCGAGACCAATGTTATTGTCCATCGTAGAGAGATGTCTGCTGTATGGAAGCATCATCTTTTGTCATACATATTTTTATATTTTGGGACGAAAATATTTGTCCGTTGCTCAAAGGTGTCCGTTGTACAGTGGTGTCTGTTAATGGAGGTATTGCTGTAGAGCATGCCCTAAGCAGCTGTTTTGCATAATTCATTCCAGTTTACAGACATCACGATTAAGAATTCAACTTTGTGAATCACCAATGGAGTCCGTATTTTAGCGAGATGAATGCTTGTGAAAATATCAGCGAATAAATACAAGCAAGAAGTTCTACTCGAGTAATTTGTGTTATCGCAAATTTCACTGGATATAAAGTGAGAACCTGTAAAAGTACTTTCTTCAAAGCAGCCTGTTTAGTTTTCCACGAAAAAGTATGTTTTTATATCGGGTACCATTTCTTAAAAAGGTCAGCCTAAGGCTACTTAAAAGGTTTTTTCATTTTAGAGGTTCTTACGGTATCGTTGAGACAAACTTTGTTCTTGTTCTTTTCTGGAAGAGTGAATAGGTGAATGTGAAGTTACGTTTTACCGCCAAGCGCTAGGATCGCAAAAATAAAGCGGACCCAGTTGAGTTCGCGACCCTTTGTCATGACGCTCAAATGGTGGGGCTCCACTGGGTTTCGAACTCTGTCCACCTAATCCTACACCTAACCAATCATTAACCTAACGTAAAGCTAACCTAATCTGAAGATGTTGTGGCGCAGTAGGATAATTCTCTGACTTTGCAGCCAGAATGGTCAGAGGGATACCTGGTGGAGCCCCGTCACTTCAGCATCATGACAAGTGGTTGTAGACTCGATTAACGCTTAGCAACTTCAGTCATTTATACCACAACTTCATTCTCACCTTCGTCTTAGAAATATCAGCAAAAATGCCGGAGATTCTCTAACGGGAGTAATTGATGATTCTCTCTTTGAAGTCGGTGAAAGTATCAAGTTGCTCTTAATCCAACCTGACGAGTTTTTTTTCTCTTATAATCTATTAAAATAAAACACAAATGTTTACAGCTACTGTGCCTGTCATGGCGGGAATAGACACTAGGTCATCGGAGTTCCCACCATGACAGACACTCAAAATTCAAAAATATACATTTTTCTGGGGAAAAACAATGTTGACGTCTGTCTCACATTTGATGTCAGGCAACGACCCCTGCAAAGTTATCAATGCGTAAAAAACGAGTGGAAGTCAATGAGCATGGGACCCCCATGTGCAGACAAAACAGCCACTATCCCCTGCCACCCGCGCCACCCCAATGGGGATAGCAAACAAGAAAAACAAAAGGCATCAGTCATCCAGCCACACAGCAGTAATCCCATCCACCCATTACTCCGCACCCACATTGTATGGTACAAATTTTAGGAGTTTTAATCACCTAACATCAAATGAGAGACAGAATTAATTACTACTACTACTACTAATGCAAAAGAAAATATGGGGGGGGTGCTGCTTTGTTATTTTTGGAATGTGCTTCATTCGAATCTCTTCGTTGCCTTAATGTAACTGATTGTTGCTTCCATAATCATCCTATTTGCAATTTGGGTCAGATCTGGATTTCCAAATAGAATTGAATGGCATAAAGACGGTGTGTCGAGTTCTGCTATGTTTAATCCAGGAATATCTGATAGGCTGCCGAGGAGATCTCTCCGTGCTTCTTCGAAAAACTGACAGTGCAGGAGGAAATGCTCATTATCTTCTTCAGCTCTGCCACAAAGGCAGACAGCATCTAGGCAATCGAAGTTATGCCTGAATCTGCGCTCATTTAGGACACTGAAATTAAGTCGTTATTTCGACAAATACCTAACGCCAACAATATCATTTATACCGTAAATTGAATTCTTATCAGGTCTTATCATAGCAAGTAATTTACGTTTGAACACAGCAATTGATGTTGAGTTTCTTGTGTCTTCAGCCAGCAGATTCCACTCAAAAGGAGCATTTTGAAAATAGATGTTCGATTATCGCGCTGTTCTTCCAACATTTTGGTCATAGCTTCTCATATTTCGAAAATTGTAGCTTACGTTGCGCTCAGGGGGAATTTCCGCAATTAGATGATTAGAGGAACGTGAATTTATCAAACTATAGAAATGGCACACTCATCGATACCATCTTCTGTGATACAAGTCCTCCCAGTCAAGTTCCCTGTAAAGACGTTCCCTGCTTGTTCCTCTCCATGCACCAGCCACTGCAAAGGCAGCACAATACTGAGTCAGTTCTAGTCGCTGTGTAAATATTAGACGCATTTCGGGATCATATTTGTGATAAATAATATCCCCATAGTCTAGATGCGGTCTAACATAAAGCTTATATATTTGATCTAAAATGTCTCGCGAAACATATTTGGAAAGGTACCTTATCATCCCAATACCGCACCTTGCTTTTTGTATTGCCGCTTTAATGTGACTTTGAAAGTCTAGATTCTAGAATGAATCAAGAATCATATTAAGATGCTTGTGCTCGCTCTTTCTTACCACATCATCATTGCCAAAAGACAAAGGGGGATGGAATGACTAGTTTTTCATGTAGGATGAATAAGTTAAACAAATGTAAAACTTCCGCTCCCTTAAATTCAGTCACACTAAACGGTCGAAAGTATGTTCGTCCAGATGAAATAGCAGAAGCCTTCAATGAGCATTTTGTGACCATTGGGCCTAAGCTTGCAAGCAAAATTGAGGCATCTACAGACGCCGACCCAATGGCTTACGTGCGAAGTGTGGTGAAAGACAAACGTCTCCCGAAATTCTTGTTCAAACATATTGAAGTATCTTATGTCAAGCAAGAGATAAATAAACTGAAGACCTTAAAATCGCCAGGTCTAGATAAAATATCTATTAAAATACTAAAAGACGCTGTGGAGATTGTAAGCGGGCCTTTGACAACAATATTTGATAGATCCCTCGACACTGGCATTTTTCCAGATCTTTGCAAACTGGCAAGAGTGGCACCAATCTTTAAGGCAGGTCAAAAATCAGAGTTATCAAATTACAGACCAATTTCTGTTGTTTCGATACTGTCAAGATTGCTGGAAAAGATAGCCCATGATCAACTCTTTTCCCATATGAAAGATTGTGGTCTTCTTTCAGACAACCAATTCGCCTTCCGTAGATTGCATAACACGCAAACATCGATAATGAACATAACAGAGACTTGGTTCAGGAACATCAACGCGCAAAAAACGAATTTAAGCGTATTTTTAGATCTAAAAAAGCCTTTGATACCGTCGACCATGATGTTCTGTTGTCGAAGTTATCAGCCTATGGAGTCACCGATCTTGCACACAGTTGGTTCACTTCATACCTTGCTGGGAGAGAGCAGTATTGTTATGTAGAAGGTAAATCGCCAAACAAGCGCTTAGTACAGTGTGGAATACCACAGGGGTCGTGTTTGGGTCCCTTACTTTTCATCATTTATATGAATGATTTTGAAAAATGTTTGAAAAAATCTAAACCAAATATGTACGCGGATGACACGAGCATTTCTTACGCCTCCAATGAGATCAACGAGCACTTTAATGAGATAAAGGGAGAACTTGATCTTGTTTCATCCTGGATGAGGCAAAACAAACTTAGCCTAAATGCTGAAAAAAGCGAATTTATGTTGATTGGGCATCCAAAACAACTGAACAAAGCCAAAGATTTCCCGGACCTCGAAGTAGAAGATCAAAAATTATGCAGAGCTCTAAAAACAAACTATCTTGGTGCAATAATAGACGAAGGCATGAATTGGGAAGAACTACTCAAAACCGTAAAGCGAAAGATAAAAACGGTTTAGGGGCGATGTTTAAACTCAAAAACACCCTTTCCCAGAAGCAATTGGCAACTGAATATCGAGCATTAATTGAAAGCCATCTGAGATATTGCAGTGTCATTTGGGGATGTCTGTCAGACACAAAACTGGAATCCCTACAGAGGCTGCAAAACAGGGCACGCAGATTAATTGAATGCGCAAGGCACAAAGATGGCTGGGTATGTGATTGGCTCGATGTACGCAATCTAATAAAATATGATAGGCTAATTACTACATACAAAATAAACAATGGACTCTGCCCAGATAACCTCAAAAATTAATTCACTTCTAGGTCGAATATTTCGAGATATAACACATGAAGAATTGATGATTTCGAAATTCCTCGCCTTCGTCTTGAGTACTGCAAAAAGTCTTTAGGATACCAGGGAGCAAGTGCCTGGAACGAGATCCCAAAGCAAATACGAGACTCCGCCTCATTGAGCTCCTTCAAAGTAAGATTGAGGGAGTTCTTGAGGTAGAGGGACACAAACACAACCCCTTGGAAGAGCAGCTTTATTTTTTCTTGATATTATTAATATTTATATTTACTTTGTTATGCTGATAGGGTATTGTGTCTAAATATGAATAAATGAAATGAAATGAAATGTTCAAGCAAAGGTCTCACGCTCATTAGGCTCTCAAAAGAAATTATCGTGGTCATTACCATAACATCGTTTTCGCTTGTTTCAGAAAGCTTTTATTTCCTGTTACGGATTCTTTTTTGCAGGCTACAAAGGGAAGAAATGTCACAAAACATGCAAGAAGGGTACCTGGGGAAAGAATTGCGAATTTCAATGTTATTGTTACAATGAAGCATATTGCGATCCATTCAATGGTTTATGTTCATGTCTATCTGGCTGGCAAGGAGAATCGTGCGAGACACCTTGTGATAATGGATTTTTTGGACCAGCATGCAAGCATAAATGCAATTGCCAAAATGGAGCATTTTGTGACAGGTAAAGATTAATGATTTTAATGTTTTCAAAGTTGTTGATTTTATGATTTAGCAGCATGTTTTTTCATCAGTCAGTTTGCAAAAACGAAAATGATCTTTTTGGTTTATGGCAAAAGCAATGGATCTACGAGAGTAAAATGAAGTAGAAAGTGTTGATATATGATGTGCTAAAAACTTAGAACAAGTTTGCCCAACTTGACGACTAAAAGTTTTGCTGGCGTAGATTTGAAGATTTGTTTCTGCATAGATCAGTACTTAGCTTGGATTTCGGATATTACTTGTCAGTATTCCGTATGAAAGTACTGAGTCAAAATATGGGCAAGGAGTTTTGCCAATTTTATTGATGTAATCTACTTCACACATTCATATTTTTAAACATCCACATTAGAAAACAGACCTATATGGAAATTTTTTTTATTTCTTAATTGGTCTCAAATGGCGCGGCGGTGTTTATTTGAAAGTGTGATGTCATCAAATTTCCAAATCAGAAACAAGGTGACAAGTTTCAGCTTGCCAACATGTTTTAGGCTTCCATAGGCTGTGCTTTTCTCGAAGATTGTATTATTTTCCCTCTATTAATTTAGGATTCACAACGATTTTATTTTTTTCAAAGTTTTCTATGAATTCTTTTAAGAACAATAAAAATGCGGCCTTTGTCTGAAAATAATCAAGATGTGAAAAATTAACCATTTCAGATTTACATCAAAGTACCTTAGGTTCCTTTTAACCAATTCACATTAAAGGCAATGTAAAAAATTTTATGGCCACTTTTTTTTTAAATTTGAAAGATTATGAGCCCTTTGCTTAGTGGGGACATTCTTTGCAGGGCATGAAAACCCAACTGATCACGCGATTGGGCGGTCGCAGGAAATTTTCATTCATATTATCCTGCAGGAAATTCTTCAAAATATATCTAAGTCAAGCAAGAGTAGTCTATCCAGTTTTATCTCAAGCACAATTCATATTCATACTCTATATTCATACTCTATACAACGATACTGATTATAAAAAAGATTTGATTTTCCCTATCGCCTTCACTCCCAAGTCATGTTATGTTTGGAACGTATTACTCATTAGATACTAACCATTGTCAGTAGTTAAGCCAAGTAACTTTGTTTCAACCTCTTCCCCCCCCCCCCTGCAAACGTATCCATGGTGATTATTTTCGAAGGTTATGATTGCACAGTGAACCCATTTTTCCTACACTTAGAGATGGGATAAACTTCCACAATATTTATGCAGGAAATTTCAAGCATGAATTTTGCCTGGTTGCAGGAAGAAAAATATGTTCTCATGCCCTGTTTCTTTGACTCATTTGGTATTTGAAACGAAATTGTAACTGATCTTTTTTCATTTTAAGATTCAATGGACGTTGCACTTGTGCTTCAGGATTTATTGGCAAATATTGTTCCGAGGTTTGTCCGAAATGGAAATATGGTAAGAGATGTAAAGTAAAATGTTCATGCATCAAAGAGAATTCATTTGGATGTGGTAATGTGAATGGATCTTGCTTTTGCAAACCTGGTTACCAAGGAATCACTTGTCAACGGGTACGTTTTCTTTTATGTAATTGGGTAGAACCAAATGTTTTCAGTTGCAAAAACCTGTTGATGAATCAGTGGGTACTACACTGTCCCAGTGGCAAGCTCTAGTTTCTTCACAGACAACTAAGTTTTCTTGACTTCTTCCTTCGCATATAACTAGCATGCTCTCTACGTCAGTTTCATTTTGATTATGCATGCTTTGTCTTGATATCCACCATTGAAGGAGTGACAAACTAGGAAAATTCAGACAGCGCAAAATGGATCTGGCTCTATTGGAATTTGAATAACGGAGCACGTGTAGAAAGCAAATAATGTAAGAATGTAGATAGGCTACTTCAAGGGAAAGATTCGAACTGTGTACTGCAGAATATGTTTATCAACATGTTTGATGATCCGGTCGCATCATTGGATGCTACGGATTTTCTTACCAATTTGCCAAAGTGAAATTCATAGAAGTAGGGGTTAATTCTTTCAAGTTGGTCATACTCGGAAGTATAAACAAAAATTGAATTATTTCCTTCAAAACTGTTTAAAAGGGTACAACGTGATTGCTGTGTATCGCCAATGGAACAGTCTACTTCAAGCCTAACTGTAAAGGACATCACCCTTTCCAAAGACAAGTTCAAGGATAAATTCAATAAGAATTTTCAAGAACAGGTTGCTCACGAAGCTCTACGATTCCTCCAAGCTGGAGTCACAGCAAGGATTATCAATAAAGCTAAAATCATGTTTTTCCTTCACTTTAGCTCAACTGTAGTGTGAGGGCAGAGAGTTCGAGCGGTAAAGAAACGACAACTTGTATATTTTCCAAGTTATAATCCAACAAACATAAACTCCCGAAAGAGAATATGGAATTACTCTACCTGATCGCATAGAAGTGAATTAAAGATAGGTACAATTCTACAGTTTAAATAAGAAGTTATACGGAACATGGGATAGAAATTAACTAATCAGGAATAAGAATAACAGGAAAGTGACAAAGGTGATAAAAGTATGGGTGTACGTAGTTTAGGTAATAAAAACAGTTACTCATATACTAAAAGTAAGTACCGAAAAGAAGCAAAGGAAATACTAAAATGTATGTGATGCTGAAACGGTTGCAATAAAAGTTAGTCATAAGCTATCAAGGAAAAAGTGGCTAAAAATCAAAGAGGGAAAATATGTGGTTACGAACATAAACGAAAGAAGAAAAAATAAGTCGAAATGAATGAGCAAAAAGGGGGTATCGTGACAGTAGTACAACTAACTGCACTATTCACAGCGGGAAAGGACGTATTGACATCGAGTTCCCACTGCGAATGCTGCCAGCAGTTTTGCAAAATACACCTTTCAAAATCGAAACAAAATAAAGGAAAAGATTGAAATAGGGAAAATGTGTGATCACTGCAGTGTAAGTGCATATGCAGCGAAGATAACGACTCCCACCGCCACCCACCTGAAAACCGCCACTGACAAGGGCAATGGCGTCGCCCAGACCCCCTCAAAGTCGCTCGCCACTGGCAAACGACCTTGACGAGTCCAAAACACAGCCGCCACTACACCTTGAAATGACCAGGGTGGCATTGGTCAGTAATGGCACAGAAAGCACCAGATTTAAAGGTCCACAACGGTGGCAAAGGATGCCATAAACAATACAGAATTCAAGATTTCTCGGTCAGTTTATTGCAAATATCAAAAATTGAAACGGAGAAAATTGTCTAAACTTCCAAACTTTGGTGGCTTTTTATGATAAATGTTTTCAGAAGTTCGTTATATATTATATGTGTTTGATGAATTGTAAATATTTTATCTATATTTCTCATGTAACATTTGTATTTGTATTGTACATGTTAACGTTGGAATTTATCAGCTATCTATTTTTAACAGTAATCTTTTGTGTGCCAACGAAAAAGAAATTGATAATAACAAACACCGAAAGCAATCCACATGCAGGCAACTGCACCGGGGCCCAAATTCGCACTGCACAAGCACTCTAAAGGGGCATTCGACGTAAAGTCAACGTATTCAATAAAAACATAAAATCATTTTGATCTTTGATATAACCACGCCCGACAACAACCCATCATTCGACATCGTTAGCCTCGTTCTGATGTTAATGGTATTTCTATAGGGGCATAATTTTTCTCGAACTTTGGCCTGATTTTTGCGAAAGAAAAATATGACCTGTATCAACCAACCTGAGCAAAACTTGTAGAAAATTTATCATAGATTTTGTTCATTGGAAATTTTTTTTCATTCCAAAAGTTTAAATGGTCGGGTATCAATTGTTTTTGAAGACCAGTCATAAAATCTTCTGGTAAACCCCATATATGGTATTGGTTCACCCTTATTTGGCACAACTTTTCCAACATAAAACAGGTCGACGAGCCGCTTCGGGAAGAGAAATTTCTTGTTACAGGACTGAATTTTCCAAAATATGACACTACTACTTACACAATCTAGGATTTTCATATTGTATGTTCAACTGTAAGATGATGGATGATAGACATATGAACGGTAGGATAAGAGAGCGCTTCTGAGCCATGAGAGAGCATAAAATGTTGGAGCTGAGACTGACTGGCCTAACCAAAATGAAGGGAAGAAGAGATGAACCTGGCTAGCGCCTAGTTAATAGGCTCACAAACTCCAATAATAAGCAAGTCATATTTTACATCACGAGAAAGGCAGATAATTTTACGTGGCTTAGGACGTTTCTTTATTCTACAACTTGTCATTTCTGCAAGAAACTACACTCCTGATGAATCAGATCAATTTCCGTAAAATTTGACGAAGCGATAAGTAAATGAATGGCGTGCAAGTTGAAAGAAACCCTAAAAACAAGATAAAGCCAAAATTTCATGAGAGTAGTGATTTTTGCATGGAAATATGGATATAGTGAGATAGAATTGAAAAATATTGGATGCCAAGGCGGCAGAAAGCCGCGAAAACGTTGAAAAATGGAGATGGAGACAGACTGGCCTAACCAAAATAATGGGTGCAAAATTCATAGTTGGTCCACGCCTTTTTATAGGTTTCATAACAACAACAAAAAATATATTAAACTTTAGCTCAAATGAATGAGTAATGAATTTTGCATGGCACAGGAAGGGTTTCTTTCTCATAGGACGTAGCATTTGGAAGAAAATTGGCCTTGAATGAAAAAGTGAAATTTTGGTAAAATTCGACGAACGGAATTGCAGCAATTCAACATTCAGGTGGAAAGCAACTCTATGTTCAGAAAATGCTAAAGAATCACAATTTGATTGGTTTTTGGAAGAAAGCATGAATGTCGTTCCAGAAAATGCCAACTTATTGATCAAATAGAGAACTTATGACTGAGAAAGAAACAAAAAGTCTAGATGGAGACTTGTTGGCCTAACAAAAATAATGGAGTTGCAAAGCAAAGGTGATCCGCGCCTACTTCAAAGGATCTGAAACGGAAGCCCAAAAAGATGCAAAGTGCCATATCAAATGAAAGAAAAATAAATTTTGCATGGTATAGGATATCTCTCTTTTCAAATAAACTCGTCATTTCTCGAGAAAACAACCCTGAATGAAAATCATGAATTCTCCTCTTACCAAACAAAAGAAAATCTAAAGGGAGTCTTACGATTAAACGCTTCTTGAAAATAGGTAATTGCATTTCAAAATATCCCAAACAAAAGAAAATTAAGTTTGTGAAGCCTGTTCTTCCAAACAAAATCAAGCATCTTCGGAATATCACAGCAGATGGATAAGAAATTCAAAGATTAATGTTGAGTTACAATTCCGGGCCTACGAGACTTTCGTGAAATCGAAGAAGATCTGCTTACCTGCTAGCATCCATAGCGTTTGTTTCTCTACTTCAAAATCATCAAAATCTTCCATTTTTGCACAGTTTTTATTACTAAACACGCTCAATATCAAATCTTACAAAAATGAAATGTTTTTTGGTGTGTACGCGTGATGAAATCAGGAAAAGGGCGCGCAAAACTCACATGACCTTCACCTGCCTCCACAGCTTCGAGGATTCAATATGACGTCACACGTCAGTAGGGGTTGTCGGGCGTGATAACATCTCAAAAGAATTAAACATTGATAGAATTTTGAATTTCGGTGATCTTGTGGACGAAGTAAAACGAGTGTATGTTTCTGAATTCGAGACTTCTTTTGGTCGTGTAAACAATTTAATTTGTATTAACAAAATCATCTCCTTTTCAGGATTGTGATGATGGCAAGTATGGAAATGATTGCAAACACAACTGCCCATCATGCCCTTATCACGTAGCAGGAGCATGCAACAAAGTAACAGGGAGATGCCGTTGTGCTGCAGGCTACCATGGTGAACGATGCCAAGAATATTGCCCGCTTGATAAATACGGAATTCTCTGCGAATCGAAATGTAATTGTACAGACAATGAGATTTGTAACAACATTGGTGGTACTTGTTTCTCGAAAGAGATGCATGAATTCTTTTTAGGTTTTCGATTTGCGATTATCAATTCAGTAAGCGATGCCATTCGTCGAAATTTAACATTAAATATAGAGAAATTTATGGCAAAATATTTTGTTGGATCTTTGATGCCAAAGTCAAGTACACAACGACGGCGACGTGAGAATAACGATGTCACAACTGAGGGAGATGATGGCTCTTTTGAAGGCTTGACTTCCAGGCAGTTGTCAGATTTGAAAACCGACATTGAAGCAAGCCGTCATGGTGCTACAGTTCCAGAGAATGACCAAGACAGTGGTGAAATGCAGCAAAATATTGCTAGCGTCAAATCATACCAAGAAGAAACCGAACTAGACTCGACAGCAAGTAAATCAGGAATTATTTCCGAACTCAAGCAGATTTTATCAGATCCAATAAAGAAAAAAGATCATTTAAGCGATGTACTTGCTGGAGAACTAGCGGATATTTATCTCCAAAAGCAAAAAAGTATCCAACCAGTGTCTAAAGATTCCACGCATGTTGATACATCGGAGAGAAGTGAGTTTTCTGAAGGAAATAATCCCGAGAACTCAGCTGTGACTGGCGACAAAAATGACTTCTCAACTATAATGTTTTCAGCGGATCATAAGGTTTATAGTTCCTACCACGATGTCGGGTATGAATCCAGCAAGTATGTTCCACAGAATCAGAAAGCAGATATTTACATACATGATATCGTGCGTAGAGAGGCCATAAATAAAACTGACTCTAGCAACTGTGTTCTGGTTGTCAGTGCTAAAATCGTTAATTCCTATTCTGTTCGTATTACACGAATTGAAGAAAAATATGATAAAAAAGGAAAGCCGGTTGCTAAAGTTGGTTTCGTTGCTTTACATAACGGCAAGCCGCTAAGTAAAGACATCATGAGAACTTTCATGAATATAATTCCCAAAGATTGTTTGTTAGAAGGTGTTGGCTGTGAGAACTGTGCATATTTTGGTGGAAAGTTGTACGAGAAAAAGCCTGTGCAAAGCCAGTTTAATCTGTGGATAATTATTGGTGCAGTCACAGGTAAGATCTTATCAAAACACACCATACGTCTTGCATTAAGAGCGAGAGCTTTATGTAGGGCACGTTTCTAGAGCTTTTGTTTGATCAAAAAAAGCTGAGCAATTTATCTTGTTGCGTGTTTCTTCTGTACTTGAAGATGAACTAATAAAGATAAAACTTGTTTTCGACTGATCCAAGGTAAAGCCTTATCGCTAGCCCTGCTAAAATTTGTGACCGTTTCTCTGGGGACCTCCGGTAAGAGCCTCGTCCAACTAATTGGAGCAACTGCCCCGCCCACGATCCACTTCCTTGGTTTTGTGTTTTTTTGCTCACTCTTTCTTCGTTTCTTGACCAGAACTTCTCACTTTTCAACCACCAACATTTTCCCTACAAAGTCGTCTGTTTTATAGGGATAACATAATTTCCATTCATTCAAATGTGCGCTTTGCTGGAAACCAACTTTAAATGGGGCTTGCTTTCGATATCTCTTATACTTAATTTTACGAAATTTGAAGCTGAAAACTGATTTCTTTTCGCTTCAGGTGGTGTTTTACTGATACTCGCCTTCGCTTTATGCCTCATTGTCCAACGCAGACGACATAACATCGCACCAAACATTTACAAAGTGAAGAAAAATTCGCGAGATATCGAACTTAGGCCTTGTCTTGCCAACGGAGATGGAGGGCACGTGCTTGCATTCGAGAATCCGTACTATGATGTAATCGCAGCGATGGGGCTTGATGACGACATAGAAGAAGATTATTACAATCCATTGTACACGTATGATGACGTCAGCTTATATTGTGATGATCAAGCAACTGATTCTGAGCCAGAGACCAACAATGGAGATGGTTATCAATACCCGTATGACAGGGACAGTGGAATATCGAGTGGAACGATCCATCAGGGTTGACTAAGGATGAATGCACTCAACGAGATCGAGGCTGAGTGTGACGTCATTTTTTACTCTGCTGCAAGTAATGTCTTTTCTTTTTTATCATTGGCGCCATCTTTCCTCTTACGTTAGCAGTTTATCAAGGTAACAGTCTTTTTAACAAGTCGATGTAGTGGCCATTTTCAAATGGCATTTCTGGCCATCCACCATATCGGGAAGTTGAACCTAAAATATGGGAACGAATGAAGCAAAACAGAATCTTTTCCCCATCGAGTGTCTGCTTGAACTTGATTTGTTCGGAAAATGATAAAGTGACGTTCGCGTGCACAGTAGATATTTGTTTCTGTTACGTGATATGTCTATTAACTTCATCGTTTCCAACAGGTGAAGCAACAACAACAACAAAGTTATTGAGCCCTATTGTTGATTTGCTCACGAAGGCGCGTAAAACCCAGGTTAAAAACCAGGTTATAATCTAAGCAGCAACTTTTATTTCCAAAAATAATGGATTAAACACTATGGGAAGCAATTGCCGATCTGTTCTCAGTTTTCATCACTCTAGGGTACTGGATGATACCCTCCGCATCGTCGTCCTTCTAAAGCTCTTCAAACTTCATAAATTTCTGAGACTAGTCAAGGATGTGAAGACGCAGCAAAGTGAAATTTTAAATATCAAAATTTTCCTGAACCTTATTCTAGGACTTGTGTTTTACCTCCCACATTTCATTCGGAACATGTCAGAGAATTCTTGGCTAGCTCTTTTTTCCTCTCCCAATTTATCGCCTTCATCTTCTACTCGCGTGAACTGGCGATTATTTTAAAAGTGGCCTGAAGCGAAAATGTTGATTTATGCAACTGCATAGCACTGCTCATGGATAAACCTGCCGTTTAAGACTTTTTGATATTCTATTTCATTTTCGATTTGAGCGATGACGTCACTTTGTTTACAGAAGTTCAGAAAGCATGCAAGGTTGACTATATATCCAACAGGAAATCTATTTAAAAACACTTTTTTCAATAACATACCTTATCGATTCATATTCTATTTATGTAGCGCGGCTGAAGAATTCCTTACAACCGTGAGCTCTAAAGGATAGGATACTGCTTTATTTCCATATACTAGCAATAACATTAGTTAGTGAGTGCAGCGTTTTGGGAATTGAAAAGAAACTGCACCACTATGGAATGGAAAAAAATAGATGGTAGGCATTTCAGGTTATTTTGACATTACAAGGTTCATTCCCCCCTCCCCCTACCCGTCTCGCGACCGCTCATCCTAGCAGTCTGTTCTGTAGTCCACATAATCAATGTCGCCTTTCCACCCACAGACCATATCTCAATATACCCGTCTTTCAAATCAGACCATAGTCTTTTGAATGACAACTACGTATTCAATTGCATTCCATAGATAAGAGACAGTTTGAGAAGGCTTTGTTGACGCTGCATCTGACGGCACGAGGCAATCATCCTAGTAATTTCATGAGTGGTCCGACACTGCAATTGTACTTCATTGTCACTTTGTTCTTTTGCGGAGGATGAAATTATTTGCAACTACGGAGAAGTAAGCGTAAGAGATGGAGGAAGTGACTTCGATACCTCCTTCAAAGTAACGTTTAAATTTTCCTCCACAGCAGCATATACACTGAAACTTAACTGCGCTGTCTAGCTACCCATGGTAATTTCCAAGCATAGTGACGTCATGAGCAGGTCCTGAAAGTCTGTACAGTAGATAGCTCGAAAACGAAATGAGATATCAAAAAGATAAAAAAAACTCATTACCGTGCAGCAGTGCTCTTCATTTGCATCAATGAAAACTTTCGCTTCAAGGCACCTTAAGGATGTTCATTTTGTTTCAATGTTACCACATGATATAGTTTCCTACCTTAGCTAGACACGTTGATATTTTACACTTGTACATTCGTTGGTTTTGCGATATTAATTTTTTGTATTTCAGATCTGTTTTTGGTTTGTTTAATTTTTGTATTCACTAACTTGTGTGATATTTATCAACTTGATATTGTATTTATACGAAATGTATTTAAATATGTAACGTTAGGTATATTGTTTTTGTTGCATTGTTTCAAAATGGTCCAAATTGTGTCCCAAAATTCCGGGTGAGCCAGAAAAAGTTCCCACTTTTGAAAATTCATAGCACGTACGTCACAGATTTGAATCATTCAAATTCTAATTGTAAGCTGAAAGATTGAAGTATTTTTGTGATTTTTCTCGCTGTCCTTCCAGCACTAGAAGTATTGCTAAATTCAACTTTATAGAAGTTTCATGGTTGCAAAATGACGGAAGAAGGTCCTAAAACGTCGATCAAATCGTAAGGACTGTATTCACACCGAACAATAGGCCATTGGCGTTCCACCTCCCTCAATAGTTATAAGAATCGATTTTCAAACAAATACAGAAGATTTTCAATCCCGTGGCAATTAATGTGCGGAGGATATCTCCCACCCATGAGAAGTTGCATTTCCTTCATTATTCTGTGCGAGGAGTCATTTATGCTTTGATCGATATTTTAGGCCATTTTTCAGTCATTTTGCAACCGTGAAATTTTTGTAAATTTGAATTTACCTATATTTGTATTGCTTGTGAGACAAAGAGAAAAATCATAAAAATTCTTCAACCTTTTGGCTTGTAACTAGAATTGAAATCATTCAAATCTGTGAAATACTGTTGCTGTTATGAATTTTCAAAAGTGGGAACTTTTTTCTGGCTCACCCGGTATGGAAACACGTTTGAATTATCACCACAGCTTGTTTCTAACGCCAGTTTTCAAATTTTCTTCAACAGATGTGATTTCAAGCTAGGTTTTTACCGATAGCTGATATCTTTGATGGGTTTAACTTGGCAGATATGGCTGTTTTGAGGACTGCATAGTTTTGAAACATACTGATGAAAAAAACACGATATTACGGATTGTTTGATGGGTTGTGATTTAATCGAAGTCAATCGACAACAGCTTTATCTGGAACTTCAGAATTCGGACGTTGCCGTTTTGCAAATCAGTTATTTTGCAAGAGAATTCAGCGGTTCATCGAAAAGCCATCGAATTTTGGCTAAATAGATCCGTTTTTTAAAGTTTTATTTGAAACGTTCGGCATTTCATACTTTATGCATAAAGCCAGCAAAATGTTTTATTATCCAAGGGCCGGTCACTCTCCTTCGCAGAGGATGTATCACAGGAAGAACGCATTTGGATACAGCTCCTTCGAAGGAGAGTGAGAGCCAGTGTTTAAGTGAATTCGTCGACTGTGTTTTCACAACTTGCTTGTATTCTGTAGCTTTGCAAATATTAACCAACCAGTTCGGACCGTCTCCACGGTGGCCTCTCGAACAATGCCATGTCCTTGAAAGATATGGGAAGATTTATGTCATGTAGATCGAAGACTTTAACCGTAGGATCACTCTCCCGAAAAGGCGTACGAGATTTTTTAAGACAATAGGAATTTTACGGATTTTTTACGGTTTTTTCTTTTTGGCGACAAAGGATTTTTGCCTTTGGTTTACGAGATTTTTACAGATTGATACGCCCCTCGGATTTAATCATAGGTGTGATGAATTTTTTCATTTCTTAGATTTCAAAAAATTGAAGTAGCCAGGCACAGGTTTATCTATGCCCTCTGGAGCAAGGTTTGTTTAAGCGTCCATCATTCTATCAATAAAGATAACTGCGAATATGTAAGTCTACTCGAGGCATACTTTTTGAGGTTGTCGGACAGCTAGTATTACAAAATGACCCGCCACTTTTGATTCACGCCCAAATGCAGAGCAATTATAGTGACTGCAAACACAGGGAATTCTATGCTTGGTCCGTCAAGTCATAAAAAAAAAGCAAAGTATGCCGCAATGAAGTTCTGAAATCAAGGTAGCTAGCTCGCTCATTGTGCACTCTCACAATGGTTTTTAGAGCAAACGTGAACATATATCGAAAGATGGGTATCTCTAAGGGCCTGTTTATATGAGGCGGGCTGGCCCGTTAGCGAGCTGGCTCGCCTTCAGGTGAGATCCTGCTTACCTGGTCACAACTTTGCAAACATCAGTTTCCGTTTATATATATGCCGGGCTGGCCCGCCTTGCTGAGATCCCGGTTATCGACTACCGGGATCCCGCCTCAAGCGGGCTGACTTTTCTCATATAAACAGAAGAACCGGACCGGCCCGCCTATGACGCACGCGCAGTATCATATTTGGCGCCGTGAGTCAGAAAATATTTCATTGTTCTTTCAATTTTACACAAAAGAATGACGGCACGTGGCTACTAATAGCCGGGCTGGCTCGGTGCTGGCTCACTATCGAATCTCTCATATAAAACCGGGCTGGCTTGTTGGCGAGCCAGCTCGCTAACAAGCCAGCCCGCCTCATATAAACAGGCCTTAAACATCCGTCTCTTGGCATTTTATTTGTTCAGTTCAGAAGCTGAACAGTAAGTGCTCTAATTGCACGCGAAAATCGCTAGAATTGAATCGTCTGCAAATTGGTGTCGATACTAAACGAATGCGCGAGGCAGATGTTTACATACACCCTTCTTCGTTTGAAATATCCTCACGGTTGCTCTCAAAAACCATTATTGGAGTGCACAAAGAGTGAGCTAGCCACCTTGGTTTCTGAGCTACTTTTGCGACTTACTTTACTTTTTATGACTTGAAGGACCGAGTATAAAATCCCTTATCTACATTCACTCATCACTTTGTACTTGGGTGTGAATCAAAAGTAGTGGATCCGATTGCAACATTTTCAGTCCCTGCTCATTCCTATCACTTCTGCTGTTGATTGTTGCCCGGTTTGTAATAACATCTGACCTTGCTTCAATGGTTGAGACTTCATCCTCATTTTATCGTCCTTTTGTAACTTTCATGCAAATAAGATATGGAAAAGTAAGGCAAAGTTTACACTTAAGCCTGGTTCACACTAGGTTGTTTGGTTTGTTAGGGTCGTGCAAAAAGACCCAAAAGACAAGGACTCAGAGTTTGAGTTCCTCGTCATTTGGGTCTTTCTGCACGACCTTCACGACCCAAACGACCTTGTGTGAATCCGGCATTACAAAGCTAACAGAAATAACTTTGGAAGTGGAAGCCGTTTACGTTGGCAGAAGTCTCTCAGCAATTTGTTTGCAGCGTGCAGCGCATTATTTAATTAGTTCCATAGTTGAAACTTGAGGAGTATTTGAATTTTTGATAAGGTTTGCGTGATGTATTCCATCGTTATATTTATTGGGTAGTTTTCGGTAGTTTTTAGACTCAAGAATATTTAGAATTGAAGGCAAATGATGAGAATGCAAGGATATTTGCGCTACTGTCCCTCTTAGAATCAAAACGGATGATATAGCCCATTGTGAGTCCCAAAAACTTGCCTGCAATTTATGACATCTTGTAGAAGAGAAATGTTAGAGAAATTGTTAGCCTTTATCCTGAGTTCGTATTACATTTCTTACACGTTGTTCTATGCCAAAAGTTGAAAAATAGGCCTGTTTAAAACAGCTTAAGAAGATGCGATACAAAGAAAAATCACCCACCCTTCAGGGCCATCAGGAACGGAGCTGGGTTCTTTTCACATTGAACATACTTCATGGTGCCTCAAACTTGAAAGACAAGGCAACGTTCAAGACAGATTCTTTCTAGAATCTGCCTACATGCTCTCCTAAAAAGAGAGCTTGGCTGTATCTGAAAAATATGGAGATTCATACCCATCTTTCGATGCTCCTAACTTTCGAAGATGTAAAACTGGCTAAGATAAAGAGCTTCATCTATAAATGGGACACATGAAAAACACAAACACAGCTTTTTACATGGCACATCGTCAGTTTCGATTTCAATTGTGAAATTTTGAAATGTTTGCACCTTCTACAATCTTTGCACCTTGGAAAAACTTTAAACAGAAATCATGCTGTCAATGGTGAAATAAGATATTGGAAGAGTGAAAATTTATATTTCGGGGTTCTATCCATCTTTAATGTTTCCCTGGCGATTTCCAAACTTTTTGGCATACATTGGCGGGCACACCAAACGCATTGCCCCTTCTAAGCATGCTTTGGTCATGTTAGTTTCTTAGGTAAAGCTTATGAAGATAATAGCACAAAGTCGATCATAGAATGTTCATCATTTGACATCTCATATATGAGATATCTTTACATTGCCTTTGTTTCTTTTGTC
Organism: Aurelia sp. 3 sensu Dawson et al. (2005); assembly: GCA_964020215.1. Taxonomy (NCBI): domain Eukaryota; kingdom Metazoa; phylum Cnidaria; class Scyphozoa; order Semaeostomeae; family Ulmaridae; genus Aurelia; species Aurelia sp. 3 sensu Dawson et al. (2005). The sequence goes on from OZ026587.1 coordinate 8,281,183, forward strand.
TTAACTATTGGCGATAAATGAGACACCAAGCGTTTGGGAAAGTTGGACAAAAATAATAAAGTTTCTTACCTATTGGTTGGCAAGTTCTCCTATACATTTCTGTTGTTCATACCGCGAAGGGTCCCGGGGAAGGGGGGTGCACTTGACCAGATTTTGGTCAGTGACGTGCCGCCAAGGGTTCAAAAACATACCCGTCCCTTATACCAATATTTCGAACAAGTATACAGTATCCGACCTTATATTTCATACCAAAATCTTGAAAATCGGTACATTTCCTTGTACCAAAGTTGTAAAAAACCAATATCTGGAAAATCGATACCGTTCCCGATGGCACGTCCCTGTATTCGATATATATGTAATGCTGCCCCCCTCACCGGCGATATATGTATTGCTACCCCCCCCCCCTTCAGAGGAAAATTTATATTGTTTTGTGGGGGTCGTTTTGCTAGCTTCATCGCAGTATATATAGTTTTCTTCCTTAAAGTGACTCTGCTTTCCAATTTGATGAGCACGGGAAAGGGGATTAATGTTGCTGACTTTTTCTTTGGCAACCTTGAATCAGCCTCAATGTCCCGGAAGTTGTAAGAGGAGCAAGCTGAGTTTATGGTGAAGAGGCTACACATGTATTGTGGAGCCAAAACATTGAGCAACTTGAAGACCATTTTTTTAAACTCAATGCCAATAAGTTCTTCAATGGTCTGCCAGCCCTACTCTGTAATAAATGGTCTACTAAAGGTATCAAAGCTGCCATTTGTAATGATTCTAGCAGCATGATTTTGGAGCTTTTGCAGCTGGTTGTTGAAGGTTTCGTGGTGCCGTGTTGTAATCCACTGACTTTGCAGCCAGAACAGTCAGGTGGATGGGGCTCAAATCCCACCAGCACCTTTGAGCGTCATGACAAGGGGTCGCGGACTCGATTAGCGCTTAGCTATTTCTGCGATCCCAGCGCTTGGCGCTGAAAAATCGCAACTTCACCAACTTCACCGTAGATCCACCACAACCCCAGACAGAACAGCAGTATCGAAAGTGGGGCGACCATTCCTATGTAAAGAGTTTTAAAACTTGCCATAGGTAGCACGGATTTAGCATATTTAGAAAGCCGATCGCCCTGGGAGCCTTTGCAGAAACTGCCTTAATTTGCTCTTTCCAATCTAAGGAGCAATCGACTTGTACTCCAAGGTACTTTGTCTTTTGAACTACTTCGAGTTCATTGTCGTGTATCTTCAGTTCCAAGGCTCCATTTCGAATTTTGAGAGAAATGTTTGTGCTTGGTGGATATGAGCATTGAATGAGTATTTGCCTCATTCAACGAAAGCTTATCGCCTTGAAGCCAAATCTCCAGTTTACTGAGATCGTTATTTATAGCCTCATTAATCTGAGTCAATTTTTTTTTTCATTCTCAAATAATTGATATACAATAATGATAATAACAAAAATTAATTAGTTAATTACAGAGAGGATTATGAGTTAAAGAAAACAATGCTAAAATATCAGAAAAACTACCTAAGAAACTTATAAAAAACCTCCAAAACATCCGATTAAAAATAAACTCTTTAAAATACTGTTTGTGAACCCCGAATACATATTAACATTGAGCGCAAAAGACTAAAAGAAATTTGGGTTCTTATCAATGACATGATTTCGCAGTATTTTTTGTTTCTTTTCAATGAAAGTTTCTTTGCCAAGAGCTTGTAAAAAATTTGACATTCTTTCGCCATTGCCCCATTAGTTCCGAAGACCAGGGGTGTAAATGTGCCTTGTTCAATTTCGATGACTCTCTGGTTGTACACTCGCTTCTTTTCATTTTCTGCCTTTCTTAAAATAGCTTCCGTTGGCAAGTCTTTATTTGACTCTGCATTTACATTTGTTATTCTTACATCGAAAAAGGCTGTTTGACCATCCCTGAAGAAACTCCTTGCTTTTACATCCAGCCGGGCATTATCTTCGGTGTTAGCAGACGATAAAATGAAGTTTTCCCCCGTAACTGGAATGAGTTTTGGCTCAATGGCAACATCTTTACAAACTTCAGATAGTAATTTCGCTTCAAGGTTTCGAATCTCATCATGTCTCATTATGTATAAAGCCTCCCTTTTTGCAATTCAAGGCATGCGAGATATTGAACGCGTTGTTACAAGGACATTTACTTGGTAGGCCTTTCAGTGTCAAACCGTACCTTAAACATATTGCATCACGAAACTCCTCCTTATTTAGGACATAGCCTTCATCTTCGAGAGGAATAACAGTCAACCAGTTAGAAGCTCCTTTCTCTCTTGCACATGACAGAGTTTTCTGTAATGACTCAGGTAGTTTTTGATCAACCAATATGGCAGAATCTTTGCTTCTTGCTAATCTCTCAGATTTAACATTGTTTACAAGCTGCTTTACTTCATCTTCGTTTGGCAAAAGTGGCAAAAGACGCAAACTTTGTTGTACTATTAGAGCTGCATGGGGTGCACTTATAGATTTTGATGCTTCATATTCAAATCCTGACTCTTTCATCAAATCAACAATGCTCATCCCACCTAAGCGATTAGGTAAAGCCAAAATTTCACGCATTTCCTGGGGGACTTCACATCCAAAAAGACTTGGTATAAGCTTTGATGCTATGAATTGTTCAATCGGCAGTAACAACTGGGCTATGTCAGGAATAGTCCTCAGATAGTAGGTAAATTTATGCACAAAGCCAAAAATGAAAGCGCTGTATGCAGCTTGAGGTTGAGATTCAGCTATATTAAACAAATTCTCTAATTCTTTCAGCCAGCTATTAACTTTACCATTTACATATGCTTCCTTGAAAGTTGATGATCCAATAGAGGCTCCCAAATGCCTCTGACCTTCAGTGGTTATTTGGATAGAGAGGCCTTGGAGAATATGTCTTGCATCTACCAGATCTTCACTTTTCTTTAAAATTTGCCATGATTTCTTCTCATTTACAATGTAGCCAAACTTTTCACCTTCCGTCTTGAGAGTTGTGAAAAAATTTTTCAACGAAATCAATGACCCTGCCGCAGAAGCATCATCAGCTAACCACACTTGTCTTACTTTGTCATAGGAACTGTGAAGTAATGCTATCAACAATGAAGTTGAAACAGCATAGAATGGCATTGCTAAGGGGTCTCCCTGTGTAGTACGCTCTTGAGACTGTATTTCTCCACCTCCTGTTATAAATAATCTAGATGGACATCTGTAAGTCTTGATTAAGATTGTTGAAGCCCTTGGACACAAAATTTGGACATTGTGCAATGCTACTCTTCTGTTCAGAGAATTGAAAGCGTTTGATGCGTCAATTAGCAGTACTCCCTGGGAATTTTCTTCAAGGAAAATTGATTGCATTGCATGAATTGCTGCCTCTGCCCCAGCTTTATGCCCTGCACACACCTGAATTGGCCCGGCTGCTTCTTTGACATCTTGTTTGAGCTCACAGGCAATAGCTTTGCCCACTACCCGGCGTAGAATTTCCCCCACACCTATTGGTCTAACTCCAGGATTCTTGTCAAGAGGGATGAGGCGATTAGCAGTGTATGCCTCAATACAACTAGGATCTAAAATTTCTGTTGCCAGATTGTTTGCAAGTAAAGCTATCTGATCTCTCAAATCTTTACCTTCCCTCTGAAATTGTTCAGAGCACAAAATTCTACGAAACTGGGTTGCATCTAATTGAGATGGGCCTGCTGCTCCCTTCAATCCATGTGCTATTTCCTCTATCTTTTGTTCACTGATATTAAATGTAAAGTTTTGTTTCTGTTTTCTAGAGGACCATACAAGAGTGAGTCAGGTTTAATATTAGACTTGCCCCAAGTCTGTTTCGTCATCTGTAATAAGTCTGCATGAAACAGTAAACCACGATTTCGCTTTCCCCTTTCCTAATTTTCCCTTTCCCAATTTTTTTGATTGACGAAATAGACTTGGGGCAAGTCTAGTTTAATATCGGCAGGAAGGGGATGTTTCTCTTTCAGGACATTAATGATATCTTCTGATAAATCAAGCACTCCACTGCTCTGCTCATCACTGAGTAGTCTCAAAGCAGCATTCACCCTCCCTTCCATCATAAGCTTTGCAAAAGATTTTGAGAGGCTCCCATTAATTTTCCTTGGCCTAAGATTCCTCTGTATGTTTCTACATTCCGAGATTATTCATCCATTCTTCAGCTTTTCGATTCTCTTTGCTCTTTTTTCTCTTTTTTCGATCTGAGTCAAATCGGGAGACTGATGACAAAGATGCATCAGCATACATAGTCACAGAGGAACCTTGGACAGCCTCAGGAAGATGATTCATATTGAGGAAGAGAAGGGGACCAAGACATGAACCCTGTGGTACCCCCACTTCTATTTCCCCCGATATCTGAATCAACAGTGTTAACCCTACAGAACTGTTTGCAGTTAGATAGGTAAGACCTAAACATAACTTCACGCCACTTGTGAAGCCCGTTTACACGATGCTATTTTGTGATCACACGGAAAATGTTAAGTAAATTTTACGATCGTGTAAACCACCCTTGTGAACCAATACACTGTGTTTATTGTACAAGATCGCAGGTCCAATTTACACCGGCGTTCACTGAATTACCATGTGGTTGAGCATGCATTGATGAATACGATCCTGCTGTGAAATGATGCGGAGGAGGCTATCTTCTCCTCCCACCTGCGTGACTTTTTGACTCGAATTGTTTGCATTTGCGGATTGCGGATGTAAATACTAGCAAGATGGCTGGCCTAATAAAGAAGCAGTAACTTCTCAGTGACTTCACCGCTTTTTGGACAGAACTCTTGCAGACTGTTACCTGCAAACAGCGTCTGGATCTGTGAGTGAAAAGTTTTCTCTTCTTTCAAATGTTTTGCATCTTACTTGTATCAAGTCCTTTCGAAACAGGTATGATAGAGGTCCGACCGATCTTGGACAATTCTCCGAACTACAGTCCTGACCTCACACACATCACATAATACTTTTGCCGACCTTATGCTTCATTTTCATTTCATTTTCATTTTAAATTTTTTATACACGGTGGCCCCATCAACCAAGAGTGGCTGCTTTTCAGGGGGCCGTGGAAAAAACCTAATTACAATGCTACTAAAATAAAAAAGAATATTTACAATGTTAAATTAGAATAAATGAAAAATTAAAATCTATTTACATTTCAGTCTACATTTAAAAGTAGACAGAGAGGGGGCTAGCTTGACCTCATGTTTTAATTCATTCCAAACCATTGCTCCACGGAACGAAAATGCTTTTTGGCCATTACTTGTTTTCATTCGTGGAGCAAGTAAGTCAGTCTCACGATTTCTCAAATTTACAATTTCCCGTGTCGAGTTTCTCGTGAATAAAGTAGAGAGGTAAGTGGGCGCGAGACACTTATTGATTTGAAAACAATGGTAGTCGTCTCTTGTTTGATCATGTCGTGGACTGTCGGCCATTTGAGCTCTTTTATCAAGTTTGCTGCTGGTGCATCATTAGCTACTGTTGGTAACAATTCTCGCAGCACGATTTTGTAACTTTTGTAGCATCAAAAGGCGAGATTCTCCACAGCTACCCCACACAGAGCAACAGTAGCGAAAATGGGGCTCAACGATACCTCTATACATCTGAGTCAGGGTATGCTTTGGAAGCAATTTCTTAGCATATTTTAGGAATCCCAAAGAGCGAGAAATCTTTGAACGTAAAGCCTTAGTATGCTCATCCCACACAAGATGTTTATCAAGTTGTACTCCCAAGTATTTCGCATTATCTACAACTTCGACATGCGAGTTGCCAATGGCGAAAGACGGGGTCGGTACTAATTTATCTGATATCTTCTTGATATTAGGCCTGGAGCCTATAACCATTGCTTGTGTTTTGATTACATTGAGAGACAGCTTATTACCTTCAAGCCACTGTTTCAAAGAGTCTAACTGAGATCGCTTCACAATGATTGATCTGGCTTTGGGTTGTTGATATGAACTATGCTATAACAAGTCATTCAGATTTCAAAACTGAGACCAGTTGGGACTCTCAGATGTTCAATAATCTTTCTTTCAAGTTTTGGATGGTCTCACTAAATTCACTGTCGCCATTTTGGAACCTTGGTTCGCGAATATTTTTGAACGTGCTCGCACTCATATACCATATACAAGTTAGACGAATATTCGTCCAGACTCAGTTTCGTTTTCCAGACTCAGTTTCATATTCCAGACTCAGATTCAGAAAACCACAAACTATCCCTTTTCTACTAACAAATTAACATTTTAATGAAAAATGAATGAATTTCAACACGAGAACTCTATCAAACACATCCAAATCCGAAAACGCCTTCTCAATCGCACAAACAGATTTTCTGGAAAAACGAGGTTGGTGTCCAAGTTCTGCTTAGGCCCATGGCGAGGAACTTGGAAACTGTAACTTTCTTACTAACAAATTACCATTTTATTGAAAAATGAATGAATTTCAACACATTTCAATTCATTTTTCAATAAAATGTTAATTTGTTGGTAAGAAAGTTACAGTTTCCAAGTTCCTCGCCATGGGCCTAAGCAGGACTTAGACACAAACCTCGTTTTTCCAGAAACTGTTCGTGCTATAGACCTTTTAGCTATTCTGAAAAAGAATCTCAATCGAACGATACTTTGCTACATTTTGTATAATTTTCGAATGTGCACAACGGTGATAGAAGCTCTAACACCACTCGATCGAACCTTGTGTATGAAAATGTATAAAAATAACGCTCGATCCAGGCTCTTTTGCTGAATAGCTAAAAGGTCTATTGAGATGGCGTTTTCGGATTTGGATGTTTTTGATATAGTTCTCGTGTTGAAATTCATTCATTTTTCAATAAAATGTTAATTTGTTAGTAGGAAAGTTACAATTTCCAAGTTCCTCGCCATGGGCCTAAGCAGAACTTGGACACCAACCGCGTTTTCCAGAAAATCTGTTTGTGCGATACCCTGGGTACCAGAGCCACCTTTCATTTAAATTTTGAGGCTCTGGTACCCAGGGTATTTGTGTGATTGAGAAGGCGTTTTTGGATTTGGATAAATATGTTTGATAGAGTTCTCGTGTTGAAACTCATTCATTTTTCATTAAAGTGTTAATTTGTTAGTAGAAAAAGGATAGTTTTGTGGTTTTCTGAATCTGAGTCTGGAATATGAAACTGAGTCTGGAAAACGAAACTGAGTCTGGACGAATATTCGTCTAACTTGTATATGGTAAAAAAATTCGCTCCCTTGTTTCCTTGTGCTCCTTTCAACATTTTTTTATTTCACAAATAACACGGGTTGGCTGTGAATGTAAACGAAAGGAGAAGAACACACAATGATATGTGAAAGAAAGGAAATTAATTTCTTGAACTAAATATTTTTCTAATAATCTGTAATATTTTTTTACTTCACCAATAACACGGGTTGGCTTTGAATGCAAACGAAAGGAGAAGAAGAACACACAATGATATGTGCAAGAAAGGAAATTAATTTATCAATATTTTAGGCCTAAGACACTCATTCAACTCTTAGCTTCTTAAGTAGCGTTATTGATGTTGGATATCATCACTACTCTTGTTGTAAAACTTTCCAGGTGGGGGGGGGGGGAGTAACTTAACTTGTCCATGGACCGGGGTTATGCTATTTTTAGGGTACCGTTTACATGATAGATTCCAGATGTATGGGTATGGCTTTCAACAATTTTTTGCATTTTCTGGATTTATGGGTATAGTTTTCTGTAAGAATTCATTTATTGGTGAGCTGTTTTGGCATTTCCGGATTTATGGGTATGATTTTCAGAAAATTCTCCAGATTTATAGGTATACTTTTGAGAAATTTCTCCAGATTTATGGGAGGTACTTTTTATGATTTGAATAGCACAACCCCGTACCTTGGAAACTCAAGTTACCCCCCCCCCCCCCCCCCCGGGAAAACTTTCTTTCAGCTGCCGATTGAGTCGATGAAATTATTCCCGTTTGAAATACCACAGCTCTCTAGATATGAAGACGATTCCATTAGCAAATATATAATTTCTTTGGAGTTGACTTGATTGGAATTGGCCCACTGTATTTTGAAATTATGAAGGGTTTTCTCAAGAAAGCCTCATGAAGAAACCTTCAAAACGTACCAAATCACGACCGAATACACAGGCCTTTCAGCAATTACTTCTAAATGGTTTAGCACGTGTTATCACGTGTTTCACCCTTGGGAGAATGAAATCGTCCATAATAATGCTGTTATGCTCCCAGGCATGCAGTGGCGTGTGGCCAGGGTATGAGGGGGCAATTGCCCTCCTACTTTTCAAAAATTGGCAAGAATTGTAATTGAAGAATGCGATAAAAATGTCTGGGTATACCCTTTTGCTTCCCCCAGTCTGAAAATTTTTAAGTTTTATCCTCAAACTAATTAAATAAACCCCCCATTTATTAAGACCCCCCCGTTTATTAGTTTCTTTGAAGGGTTCCCACCCCCCCAGTTTATTAAGAGCCCCCCTTGTATTAGGCACCCGAGAGTAACTTTGCAAACACGGGTCGCGCGACCACATTCGCACAAGTAGAAACCCGCCTTAACGTAGTAGTTATGAGCAAGTATCCACACTTTGAGCAAACATGTTCGAGAGATGAAAATGGAAAAACATGCGTTATTGCATTTATACGCAAAGAATATGTCTTGTCAATCACAGTGCATCCGCAAAAAAAGCCAAGCACGAGTGAGCATTTTCAAGGATCATATTCATGGATAGTTTTCCCGTGAGTGTATTTGATTGCTTTTCGCAATAATGCTGAGACAGATTAGACAATGGATTTCATTCAGACAATGAAAGTTGCAGAACTAACTTATTTTTCACGCTTACTTAAGCAAACTAGTTCATCTGTTTAACAGATGCTATTCTAAATAAAGAAAGATTTCTCTTGAGAGCAAACTTGATGTAGCTATTTGGTTGTGAAATTAACATTTGGATTTCTATTCAAATATTTTCCTCAGCGCAAGGCTTTGTGCTCGTATTATTTTGCAGTCATCCCGGAGATTCCCTAAGCAGCGCGTGTGCAGTTTAGGCCAAATTCCACAAGCTCTGGGTTGGAAATGGAGGCAAAATCTAGCTTTCAAGATTAATATTCCTTCTGTCAATGCACCAGTATCAACCAATAAGGCATTCATCTTTAAGTTAACTATCGAAGATTATTTTACAAATCATTCTGAACTAATTGGATCCAAATTCTTGCCGCTAGCCCCGATCAAATCTGTTGCGTTTTTTCTGGGAAACCCGGTATTCAATTTCAGAGCGTAATTTTCTCCCACGAGCAATAGAATTTCCGTCCGCTCGGAAAATTCCACTGATTGGAAATCACCCTTAAGTCCGTAGTCTTATTCTAAAATCTGGATCACAATGAGATGACCAAATGGTAAAGCGATTGTTACTCTATGTTCCCCCACTTTCTTTTGATTATCACCGAAGATATACGTTCGAAAAATCAATTTACAATGTAGAGTTTTTCCTGTGCTGCTTCAGATAGACCAGTTGTGACAAATGGTAGTAACCTTTGATAGAGCTTCATTAGAATTACGATGCACCAAGTTTGCAATGCTGCTTTTGCCATGTTTTGTCAGATACTCAAATTTTCAAGGTTTTCTCAGTGCGTTCCTCTCCATAGTTTCGTTAACAGTTGGATCATGATAATCATGAATCTTTCGCTTTCAGAGCTCCTTTTACTTTTCAAACGATATTCAAAATTTGTTTTTTAGATCTTCATGCTCCCGTTGATGATGCATGATGGTTAAAATATTCCTTTGTGGTCCTGGTGGTTCAGGCAAAACAACCTTGGCTGGTGAACTGCGAAAAAGCAAAAATCTCAGCAATGCTGCACATATTTCAGAAGTTGCAAGGCAGCTTATAGCGAGAAAACGATTAACCGAAAAAGACTTAAAGCGATTCAATGCAGACGAATTCACTGAATTTCAAGGAGACATTTTACGGGCTCAAGTGGAAGAAGAAGCAAAATGCGATGCCTTTAATTGCCTTATCAGCGATCGATCGATTCTTGATTGTCTTGCTTATACACTTTGGAAAACAGAAAAGGAGCATGGAGATAAAAAACTGCGTGAAATCGAGGATAATTATAAGGTAAGGCTGAAGTAGACTGGTTCCACAATCTCTGTATGCTCCTAAGAGCTGTTTGTCGCCAATACAGAGAATTGTTGCCAAACAGTGTCTGACATCGGAATGATTTGATAGCCTCCTTTTCTTAATCATTGCATGCTTAAAATTCGGACCACGAAATTAACATTTTTGCAGTTGTTGTTGCTGTGATCAGTGATCATCAAACAAGAATATCCTGGAAACAATTGCAAACAGTTTGTGACTTTGACAAAATTGGAGCATGTATAGTGAACACAAAATTGAAATTTCAGAGAAGTTCAGAGTGAACAAAAATCAAGGAACCGAAGAGTCAACAAGATCAGAAATAATATTAACATTATACATTATACATTGTCATTATTAGCAATCAGTTAAGTAGCATGTGAAAAACAAGGAATCTTCAAGGGAAATTTTCTTTATATTTTATTCCAGTGCTTTGTTTCATCAGAAAGACAATGTCTCCTGAAATGAGTGCCATCTAAATGCATTCTGATATGAGATCTGATGATAATGAAGCAGCTATCTTGCTTTAGACAAATCCTTGTGGATTAAAAACATTGACATCAATGTAAAATAAAGGGTAGTTTTAAAATCATAAGCAAAAATCTAATCACCCCTTGCCTTTTTCTTTGTGTAACCCAAAACCAGACAAATCATAACTTTGCACACCATAAGGCGATAATGTGAAATAAAATGTAGGACTCAGTCACTTATAAATGTGGACCATTCTTCGTTATGTTCACAGACTACAATAAAACAAATTTTAGTAAATGTAATCGCCAAGTCAAAGCATTGACTGTTTCAGAGATAGAGTGAGCATGGTTGACTATAGTTGTGTGCCACGTATGCCATCAATTTAAATACATTAGGGCATCTTTTATGAAACTTTATTTTAGAAAACTTTCAGACAACTCTTGTTAAAACTTGCTGAATAATGCTTATATATTTCTCTTTTAGCTGTGACATCCAGGGTGGATAGTATGCACAATTTGAAGCTCAAGGAAACTTCCTCAAGAAAATGGGCTGATTTACCCAAATCATAGTGCCAATCATACTTTCGTAATCAATCTTTCAAGCATTTGCTTACTATCCACTCTGGCTGTCACCCCTGCCAGAATCTTCTTTTTAGAAGGAAGGCAGTAGTTGGTAGATTTAGATTTAGAGATTTTATGCAAATCCATTTTTAAGACTACCAAATTTTTACTTTGGCAAATCCATTCATAAAATCAAAACCGAAACCACTGAATTCAAGAGTAAATAGCTGTAAACAAAGCCCAGCAGAAAGGCAAGAAATTCAGTATTCACATGCCAAGTAACCTGTTTGCAGTTTAATTGCCGTTATGAATTCAAATACATGAGCTAAAAATGTAAACGAAAAGTCACAAACCTAGAGTGGGCCTAAAATGATGGACTGTTACAGCAGCAACCGCCAGCGGCAAAGAGTTCGATGCGCTTGAAAATGCCTCTCATTACAGCACCAACAAACATTCCGTCCAATTGCTCACTTTGTGAAAAACGGCTTGCTAAAATTCCCTCAACTTCTCTGTTCAATCGAGCTGCGAACTGCGACGAGGAGATCCGACGCCATTTGCTTTTTCATGAAAACCACGGACCATGCAGTTGCCCCACTTTGAAAAGGAGGTTTCCGAGGAAAAAAGTAAAGAGAGCAAAAATCGATTGGCTACAAAAGATTTAGCTATTGTTTTCGTTAAAATGCTCCAATCAGGTTAGGAGCAGATTTTTCCGCTCCTTCATTCCGATTTGAGATACTCTTTGGCAACTAGTCCCTCATTGAGCTGGCCATCAGCAACAACAATAACAGCGAAATTGAGGGGCGAGTGGAGCAAGTCTAAGGCTGAAGTCTTTTAAGGTCTCTTGATGCACTGTTTTAATAACTTGATGTGCAGCCAGAACAGTGAGAACCCTCAACTCAAACCCTACCAACACCTCTTGGGCATTATGACACAGGAAAACAAAGTTGCTGCGCGTGTAGTACGTCGATTGTATCAATAAAAGTATAAATTTGTCAAAATATTCGATTTGTACAAAGATAATAAAGGTTATTAATTTATTATATTCGTACATGGTAGAATATTTTGACAAATTTATACTTTTGTTATGACACAGGGTTGTGGACGCGATTGGGCCAAAAGAGCTCTTTTGAGAAGATATGATTTCGGAATGGAGTGGCCAGTTTCATTGAGGCTTAAGTTATGTTTAAAAATATTCAGCAATACTTATTATTTACCAATGTTACCTCAATGACGAGGAAGCAACGGTTTTTCAAAGGGGCAAGTTTTGTCGTTCTCTCACATGACAAATATGTTTAAATCCATAAATTCACAGTTTTCAGCTGCACGGTTGGTCTCTTTCAAAATGCTTTATGATTTATGGTTCAAATGACGATGTGCCATAGATTTGCCTTGCAGTTTCAGAGACATCCCTTTCAATTCGAAAGTCCATAGCCGCAGGAACCGGGGGGGGGCACCAGGGGCATGTGCCTCCCAAGATTTTGCAAAAATATGAAGAAGTGCCCTCTTTTGTTCAGGAAGTGCATTTTTCACAGTGAAAAAGTGCTATTGAAATATTGTGCCCCTTCTCCAAGTTTGAGATACTTCCTACGGCTCTGGGCTCTGCGTAAGCCCCTTATGTGAACAGACAGAGCAGAAACTGCGTGAAATGACGTCATCGACCAATCTGAGATAAGGAAGTGTTTGAATAGATGAGCTTTTTGAAATGATAAATCAAAAGTTAAAGGCTCTAGGAAGAAAATATCAGGTGTTGCCTAATTTCGGGATCTGTTGCAAGGAGCCAAGGGAGCTCAAAGTTGCTGGTTTTTGCACATGCGTACGCAGTCTCTGCTCTATCATATAAATAAGGAAAGTTAGCATATGGCTCGCATCGTTGCAAAGATTTAAAATGAAACGTGAAATGCCATTGTCCCATTCTTTCAAATGAATTTATCGAAGAGAACTTTATGTAATTTGCCATGATCCCAGAAAGAGAGCACTTTTTAGATCATGATTATTTTCAGAAGTATATGCAACGTTCTTTTTAAGTTTTATGAAAGGATGGACGGCAGGATGTGTCCGATTCTTTGACAAACATTAAAAGCTCCATAAATTCTAAACTGATTGAGGAGAAAATTCTAAACTGATTTAACCAACACAAGAATTACTTAGTTTCTGAAAGTCTCCAAGATGGTAAAAAGCTGAAATCTGTAGCTTTTATGGTTTACGATTTAGCAATTACAGGGTGTCGCAAAAGAATTGTTCGACGTTTAATTAAATATTGAAAAATAACAATAACATGAGCCGGCTCATGGGAAGGTAACCGTGTCCCTAAGATTAGGAAATGATTTTAGCGATGAGAATCTTGCAAATCGGTTGAAAATTCACCGAGTTGCGAGCTTTCAAAGATAAAAAATATGCAGCAGCTGACCAGAGACCCCCAGATGAGTTGAAATGTATGCAAAGAGCTCGAAGATGGAAGTAGAAGAAGGTAATACAATGTCATACCGCTCATTAATATCAGAGCAAACCAAAAAGAACATCTAAATAAATTTATCCTTATAATCATTGTCAAACTTTGCTTAACATTGCATATGTCCAAAAACAGTGGCTCCAAACATAATCGACGAGAGACTGAATCTGTTTCCTCAAAGCATCCATATACTTGAAAGTTAGGTTATCGAAAATCTGTTCAAATCCCAAATTGGTTCGCCCTGAAACAATTGAGAAATAACGGAAACGATGGCCTATGGGATTTTTACAAAAATTGCCATTTCGAGGCCTCTGGTTTCAACTGTCGCACAAACTTGAACTTCCAAGGCATGTAACTCCATTAATATTTAATCAAACGTCAAATAATTTTTTTGAGACACCCTGTAAATGAAGTCTTAACTTCAAAACAAGCGGAGTGAATCTTATAAACACTGTAATTCTGAAAATAATTAAGATTCTAAAAATAATGATGATATCCCAAATGCTGTCTGTGCAATTATGGTAAATTACATGAAGTTTTCTTTCATCAATTCAGCTGCAAGAACAGAGCAATAACATTTTACACTTAAATTTTTTTGCAGTGATTTGAGCCCTTTGCTAGCAAAGTTCAATGTGGAAAAAGACATTTCAAATCTCTGTACCTTGCTTAATTAAGACACTTTTGCTCACGATTTTGCATTTCGAAAATTGATCATTCTTAGTTCATAGCGGAGGACGGTTTAATGAAAAAGCGATGCGAGCGATGCTTTGAAAAGTATCTTAGACTTTTAAAAAGGGGCTGTTGTACATTAGCATTTATTTTTGTGATCATTATTTTTGTTCATGAGACAATGTCAAATATGAATTCATGATATTTAGAACTATTTTATTGTTTATTTCTAATTTCTTTCAGATTCTTATCAGAAAGTCCATTGAGCGATACCAAAGATCTTTAATAGTTGTCGTACACCCATGGAATACTGGGGGAACAAAGAAAGATGGGGTACGTCTGTCAATGTCAGAAGAAGATTCCAAATGTTTCATTGAAATACTCGAAACATTACTGCGTCGCTACAAACTTGGATACCTGAGCCTAAGGAAGTCAAGCTTAAAAGATCGAATGAACGATCTCAAAAAGGCACTGCAAGGGGAAATATGCAATGCAAATTTTAATCTGGAGCATTTTATGAAAATTTCAGCCAAAAGCCAGAAAAAGCCTTCCAACCGTAATGACCAAAAGAGACAAGAGAGAGGTAAACCAAATAGGTTACAAAGTTGTTTAGCCGGTTCTAAAGAGGATGAAACCTGCTTTTCGTTTTATCTGGAAGACAATGGAAAGTCTGGTATGTCTATCAGATCAGTCAAGGTTTTTCAAGACTGCAGTAAACTTTCCTTCTCAAAGCTGGGCTTGAAGAGAGGTCGGTTCTTCCAAAATGTTCCAACTGACGAGATATTCTGCTTGGAATTCGATATGACATTGTCCCCTTGTGATGTCCGAAAGATTCTTCTCGGAAAGATTTATGTGAATGGGCAAGAATTCAGTTTTCTTGGTTGTAGCAGTGATGGGATGAAAAATCGAAAGGCATTTCTTTTAAAAGGTGAAAAGAAATTTGTTGAAAGGAAACTAGCAGCTTGTGGGGAATTTGAGAAGATCCAATCTGTATCAAAGCGTTTGGCTCGCATAACGCTACTATTTAGCTCTGTTTATCTGACGAAAATTCAGATTAAAAACGATGATATTGTTTACAGCAAGGACATCCTTTCACAGGACGAGAAATACAATTTTACGGATGGCTGCGGTGGGATTAGCTATGCAATAAGAGACAAGATTTACAATGAAATTCCTGCGCAAGAGAAAGCCAACGTACCAGAAAATTATTTACCAGCAGTATATCAATTTCGGTTGCAAGGCTTCAAAGGCGTTGTTGCTGTTGATCCAACACTTCAAAGTAAAAGACAACTTCTTATCAGAGACTCAATGGTGAAATTCCGAACAAGTTCGTTCCCATGTATTGGAATATGTGACTTCAGCCGACCATATACATATGGGCATCTAAACCGGCAGCTCATTTATCTGTTGTCGGCTCTAGGAGTCACAGAGGAATGCTTCCTCGACGTGCAAAGAGAGCTGTTTGATTTGTTTTCTATGATGCATGAAGATCCCAATGCTGCTGTGTTGATGTTGCAATGGGAAAGCAAGTGGGATATTGCACGATTAGTAACCAGATTAGTCGAGAAGAACCAGGCCTCCAAGAATTTCACAGTTGACCACAAAGATGTCAAAAAGGCCTTAGATGAGATCTTGCTAAATCACATAAAGAAGGACCAGAAATTGAAACCAGATGGGACAAGCAAGGAGAAACTCCGTATCTTTGTGCAGAAGTCAAGAATGCTTTATGGCGTATGTGATCAATTTGGGAAGCTGGAGTATGGCCAATGCTATCTTCGAATCACTATCAATGGTGTACCCAAAACCATTACTGGTAAAGTCACCTCAGGACGTATGCCTTGCTATCTCCTTGGTGATATTCGAGTCCTCGACGCTGTTGACGTTCCAGAGTTGGAACATTTGGTTGACTGCATCGTTTTTCCTACAAAAGGTAAGCGACCTCACGCGGACGAACAGGCTGGTGGGGACCTGGATGGTGATAAGTTCTTCGTTACATGGGACGACCGACTGATACCACCCAAGATTGTTCCGAGTAATGAATATCCAGCAGCAGAAGCAAAAAGAGAGGGCTGGGTCACCATGGACAAGATGATAAGTTACTTTTCAGGTCAGAATCTAGCAATGAAGACAACAGGCTTTCTTGCTAACTTGTATGAGAACTGGGCTGACGTGAAAGGACCTGAATCGACTGAATGTCAACGAATAGGCCAGCTCTTTGGACGAGCCATCGATGCAAGCAAGACCGGTGAGGTTTTAAGAATTCCAGAGAGTTTAACAAAAGTTCCTGCAAGTGAAAACAAATCATTCATCTGGCAGAAGATGGAGGCTGAATCAAAAGAATTCAAATCAAAGCTTCTCGAAGACAGCGTCAAACAAAAGCGTGGCTCTGCAAAGCTTTTCGCCGATGGCATAACAGAGGAATTCATTACAAAATTGCTTGAAGAGCAATTTACAAATGTGACAGAATTTCAGAAATTCGAATTCGTTTGGCGATATGCCTTGAATAGATTTCAAGATGAAGAGGAAGCAATTGAGTACATGAAAACTTCAGTGTTGCAACAACTCAACTTCTCTCTGTTCTCGTCAACAGAAAAGTCTATCGCCATTGATATCGGAGTTCCAGTTTCCGTGGTTCGAAATGCGCTTATGACTGCGGAAGTTTTGACTGTCGAAGAAATGGAAAATTTCCAAATGCTGAAAGAAGTATCAGACTGGGGCTTTTTAGGTCACTTCGAGCACTGTAAATTCGACATTGCACGACTCATGAACTATTTGACACGTAATGACAAGACGCTGTTTTCATTTCAAATGCCAGATGATGTAATCATATGCTTACAGTTCAACAAAAGATTACAAGTTGGAGAAGAGAAGCCTTTGGAACCAGGAACTTTCAGAGCCATCTTCATTTCAAGAAAGTTTGGCTACCAAAGAATGCTTGCTCGGGATGGAAATTTGTACTATGATCTGGCAGAAAATCGTTTCCAAATTTATTGGGGTGAAAAAATAAGAAGCTTCCTGTGGCTAAAAGGTGGGGATATTGCTCTGAAGAAGATGGGTGCTGAAATGTTGGTAGATCACAGAAATCAAAATGAAATGCAGAATACAATGAGTGTCGATCTGACAAGCTTTGGCAGCAACTTGGTAAGGCAATCAGGGAGTAATAAACCTCACCCACTAATACGAAAGACCCCACTAACAAAGGTCGAAATATTTGCCACGAGGGAGCATGGTCCTGTTTACCCTGATGTCTTGGTTGGAGCTGAGACGGAATTGACTGATGAAATAGTGGTTAATAAAGATCTTGAAGATATTATCGATAGCAGAGATTGTTGCAAAATGCTCCTTGATCACCTCCGGAATTCCAGCTTGGCTGAAGTATCAGTAGATGTTGCTGTGGCTTTATTTGAAGATTTTGTTTCACTGTGTGCACCATGGAACAGTGAGCCAACAGAGGAGACAACCTTGGCATTGTCACAATTGCTTGCAGTGCACCAGCTTCCTTGGGTTCACCGTCTTGATGTCGCAACATGCTTATACAGACTTGGCCATCAGTCGTTAGCAAGGCAAATCATTACAGATAACACAGACATCTACACATCAGTGTCAGCAAAAGACTTGGTGGTGCTTCTTCTCAGCAAATGGACAACAATTTTGTTTGTGCCTCCAGATGTTCTGCTTCCATTCATGAGGACTGTAGTCGCAACTTCACTTTCAGATGAGGGCCTAACAAACAACAACAAATATATCATCAACATACTTTTGGAACAGTTTTCTCGAGTTTGTTAATGACATCACTCTATGCAAAGAGAACTTAGAAGCTGTTGCTATCAATAACCTCAGGGTTGATCGGAAACCTAAACGGAAAGATAATTATTTGGATGATTTATCTATCACAGTGTATCGATCTAATTCAGTACAGAATCTATCGAGTTGTCCATCAAATGGTGATTATGTTCTCCTTGTAAGGGAAATGGATTGGAAGAAGAGCACTAGGCCCCAGTCAGTTTGTGCAGTTGCAACTGTCGATCATGTCACTGTTGTTCCATTCACAGTTAAACTGAAGATATTAGATAAGAAGCTACCGAAAGTGATTGAAGATGATTTGCAAGGGACAGCCTGCAAGTGGATCATGATGTTGCTTTCAAATGCGAACATCACACTGTACACAAGAGTGATCAAGGCTTGCGAGTTGTTGATTAGAGAATCAAATGATAATCCAGTGTTTCAGCTGATTGTAGAAATGCAATGCCCAATGTCAGTAGCAATGGAAACAACAACGTGTGACACCAACGAAACGAGCTATAGCACACAATTTCAGGTGCCAGTTGCCATTGAAACTACAACAACAACAGCATTTGTAACAGCATCAACAACAAACAGCAGCAAAACAAGCAGTAAAATGCAGGGTCAAATAGAAGTATCATCAAGCGCCGTTAGAACAACAGCAACGGTTGTAACAGAATGGGGCCACGGAAGAAATCTTCTCTTGGATTTGGAAAACCAATCGAATAAAGTCGAGAGAACCCTGCACAAACAGTTTGATTCCATTGATGCTGGCAAAGTGGAAGGAAAAACCTCTCAGAAATTTGATTTTCATGCTGAAAACTGTACTGCTGCAATAAACAAATGCCAACAACTTGCTATCAATGCAGCATTGACGAATTGGGTAACATTAATTCACGGGCCTCCTGGCACGGGCAAGACGATGGTTGCCTGTGAAATTTTACAGCAAGCTGCGAGCCTGGAGTTTAAAGGGAGCATTTTAGCAGCTGCAGAAACAAATACTGCAGCTGATAACATTACCAGAAGGCTTTCAAAAACAGACCTAAATGTACTCAGGGTTGGCAGTACAAAGTACGTGCCCGGAGATCTATATCATGTTTCTGTTGAGGGAAAATTAAGACAGCTTGCAGAGCAGGAAGGGAAAAGCCTTGAGTATCGCATCAAGAATCGGCGAAAGTTTGTCAGAACACTTCTTGATGAAGCACACATTATTGTCACCACTTGTGCAGGTGCTGGTGAAAGTCTATTGCTGGATAGGAGGTTCACTTTTGTCCTGGTAGATGAAGCAACACAAACGAAGGAAGCCACTATGATGTGTGCATTGGCCCACAAGGCGGAAAAACTAGTGATGATTGGAGACCCAAAGCAACTTGGCCCACTTGTCAAGATTGAAAGAGACTGGAACTGGTTGACCGATGAAGAATATGAGTCCGTAGAGAGAAGTCTCAAGGACACTCTTTTCCATAAATTACACAATGAAGGGAAATTCAAGGTTCAATTCCTAGACACGCAGTACAGAATGCATCCCAACATTGCAAAGTTCCCATCAGAAAGATTTTACAACGGAAAGCTGAAAAGTGGAGTTAATGCAGAAAGCAGAAGGCCTATCTGGTCCTTGACGAGTGAGCCGGTTGTATTCATCAGTGTGGAAGGCAAGGAAAGAAGAAGTGGGACTTCGTATGAAAATGAACAGGAGGCTGAGATGATTGAGTCCATTATCAAACTGAGCATTGAATGTGCTAATGCTACTGTGAAAAGCAAGGATATAGCAGTGCTCTCTCTTTATAATGGACAAGTACGGAGACTAAGAAAATCACTTCGTAACATTGAAGTCAGCAGTATCGATGGTTTCCAAGGCAGAGAGGCTGAAGTAATATTGGTATCAACTGTGAGATCATCCGGTAACTTAGGTAGGTCTTTTTGATAAATTTGACTATTGCCAGAATCTCCATTTTGCGATGATTCCCTGTTAGCTCAAAGTTAGTAAACGACGTGCACCCTTAGAGACCGATCTTCTGGGAGCATTGCCGTGCAAAAAGCTGTGAAAAGACTGACTTGAAGGGGCTCCGTTGTCAACCTGTAAACAGATCTGTAAACCCTCACGTTTCCATTGTTCATCGATTGTTTCCGCAGTTTGTTCGGTGTTTACCAAAGCCACCAAAAAATTTACCATTGAAAATCCACTTCAATCCGAGCAATCGTAAAAGATGTGAATGTTTAGTTTGCTCCTCTTTGAAGTACAAAGACTTACCTTCAAAACAATGCTTTCACTTTTGCAAAACAGATGAAAAGTCTCTTTGATATTGCGTATCAAAAAACTGCAAATTCAACCATTTGGTCGAAATTTTGATGCTGCACCTTTTAATTTTTGAAGACATTTGAAAACTGTTTGTGTCCAAAAGCTGCATCGAAACAGAATGGAACAAAAGAAGATTTTGGCCAGGAGCTATGTCATAGAAAAATAACGTTTTCAAAATTATGATCTTTATCTTAAAAACCATGTTAAAGTGTCAGGTTGAAGCATACCATTCTTCAAACAGTGGAGAAGTCAAGCAAGTACAAGTGTTAGCGCTTGGCACAATTTGCTGGATAATTAACCTTATTTCGTTTTTCATTTCATCTATTTCGCATCTTATTTGATGATTTGCTATGACCAGTTTCAGACGTGAATATCGAGTAGGTCGTTGACCATGGAGGGAGGGGTTACTTTTGTACTCTATTGCATGGGACGTAGTTGTGCCATTCCTTGGAGTACCTGTTTCACAATGCAATATATTCCTCATTTATGGGTATCATTTTTAGCAGATTATTTAAGGATATTCTTCTTTCACTCTTCAAATTTATGGGTATACTTTTTCGGTTTTTCCTGGACTTGTGGGTATGCTTTTAAGATGTTTGCAGATTTATGGGTTGTACTTTTGGGCTCTGAATGTCGCAGCCCCATACCATACCATGGGAACTTAAGTAACCTGGGCTTCTGAGCATCATTCAAAATTCTTCTTTCAGGCTATACTGATGATCAGAAGCGCTTGAATGTACTGCTGACAAGGGCCAAAAGGACATTGCTCGTTGTAGGGCATCGCCAAACACTTCTCACTTCAGAAATATGGAAAGCGTGGATTGAAACAGTTCCATGTTTGACTTATGAAGCTTTGGCATTGGCAAATAAAAAGTAGATACTTTCAAAGCAGTTTGATGATTGTAGAGAACAGGGATGTTGAGGTTAATGTCAGATGCTATGAAGATATGGGGGGGGGGGAGGAATACTTCATTATCCGATCATACAGAATGTGCGCCAATTTCGGGTCGTTTTGGCACAAAATTCTTGGAATGGGATGTAATTTTTAGAGAAAAATTCTGGAATGCGGGTATAATGTTTGGTAGAAATTCTGGAAATGGCAAGGGTTGGGATGGTAAACAATTTTCCTATTGTTGTTTTAGTGCAATCTAGTCAAAAACCGCATGCATATTATGGGATTGGGTCTCAAAATCACGCCAAAATTCTGAAATTGGGCCAGATTGGGCCTAAACCGAAATTCTTGGAGCGAACACCCCTGTATGACGAAACCAGGACCAAACAGTGGAGTGATCCCCCCCCCCCCCACGAGTGAGGATATTAGTATCTACTGAATGTGCCAAAATGTTCTGCTCATACCGGACGAGTCAAGGAATTTATTGAAGACTACGGGGTGACTCAAAAAACGCCTCCTTGATAGTAGCAATAATAATTGACTAAAAATAGTTACATGAGAATCACAAGGATTGATTTTACACTTACTAAGAGATTGAAACACTTTTGTATTATTTGCAACTTCAAATTAGTAACTTTTGGTCAGATCTTAAAGACTTAAAAAACCAGTTTTCCAGAAGAGCCGGAAAAAGGCCTAAAGCACATGATAAAAATCTTCCAGGTTGTTTGAAATCTATCTTTTGAGCATTAGCATGAAAATGAAATGAAAAATTAAAGCTGAGATGGAAAACTGAAAATGATGTCCTATCATTTGCTTGGAAGTAGGAAAACTGACTGATTTGTTTCTTTTATTTTGAGATGTCTTTGATCATGCATGCTAGTCGGTTCTCTGGATTCCATGCACGACCAAGTTTTTAAATCTTTCGAATATACCCCACGACTGCCAAATCTTAACGTTCCAAAGAAACACAAATAATACAGTATATTCCCGCATTTAAGAGTTTCATTTCACAAAAACGGTCTCTGATTGGTTTCTTTTGTAAAAGCATGTTTTCGCAAAACAGGGTGTTTATACTATTGTAAAAGAAAGAATTGTATATTCCAAAAATCTGTCAACATGTTTAAGAAAACATTTTTTGTGCCAGATTGTTTAAAATAGCTAAGAACTTGAGCCATTAGTGAAAGTTTCTTGAAATCTTCTCAATTTAGGTTGCATGATTTCCCCTTAATTCATACACAGATCTCATAACATTGTTTGTTTACCTGATAGGCTGAGCTGACATTGGAAACATTTGAGACATATTCAACCATATGCCATACAGTGTTAGTATGTACCACTGTGAAAAAGAAACTGAGCATGAATCTGCTTTACATAAATCGTAATTCATCGCCGATCATTGTCTTAGAGCATTGCCGATCATCGCCGATGAAAACCAGGCTCAATACCTCAATTCAAAGCGATTAGTGACTACAGACAAAGGAAGTAATGTCA
This sequence comes from Aurelia sp. 3 sensu Dawson et al. (2005), assembly GCA_964020215.1. Classification (NCBI taxonomy): domain Eukaryota; kingdom Metazoa; phylum Cnidaria; class Scyphozoa; order Semaeostomeae; family Ulmaridae; genus Aurelia; species Aurelia sp. 3 sensu Dawson et al. (2005). Next base: position 8,303,883 of record OZ026587.1, read on the forward strand.
GCCAAAAATCAAAGCAAACACGACCGCAGAGGTTGCCCCTAAGCCAGTAGGGCAAACTCTCGCCTTGTGCAAGCGAAAGGTGGTTTTTTTTAAGAGAAGTTGTGTGCTTTTAAAGAAAGGAGGGTAAATATAAAATTCCATCTCGCGGATTTCGTTTATTTGATCCAGAAGGCATCATAATTCTTAGGTATTTTTGGCTTAAATGAAACAATTAGCACACATCTCCTGAATAAAATAAACAAAATCCGCGAGACAGAACTTTCGATTTACCCTTCTTCTTACGTTATAAGAACATAACTTCTCTTAAAACCATCTTTTGCTTGCACAAGGTGAGAGTTTGCCTACTGGTTGCAGGGTAATTTAGTGGTCGTGTTTCTTTCATTTACCACTTGCGATAACCTCCTTTGTTTGCAGTCGCTAATCGCTTCGAATTGAGGTGTCAATTAAAGCAACTGTTGCGATTGCATTACAGCAACTGTCCTTGACACCTTTACCAACAATCGACGTACCTATGCTCGAGTTAACTATCTTGAAATATTTTGAGAGCGATTAGCCTTGTTCAAAGCTAAATTCACATCACTACTGGACCCAACCAAATCTTTCTACTGTTTTGAGAGATCCCGTACATTCAAAGTCACTGTTAAGCATTGCCTTCAACGTAGTACTAATGCAGTTAAAATGCTAGGTATTTTGCATATGAAAATCTAATTCAACAATCTTCATCCACTATTAAACCATAACGCACAAATATTTCTACTGTACTTCTAAACTACAGTCATCTACAAATATACGAATATATGTATGTACATGTTTATCGAAAGTCAAATGAAAGAGCCTTCAGTAGCCCCAATAACGGAACTATGGGTTGATACATTGAAATATTCTGGCATGATTCTTTTGTTTTAGATATAAACCCGATGATTGCGTTATTGGGCTTAATGGCCCTTCGTTAATCATACGATATGACATCTTGATTTTTTCAATATTTAATGAAATTCTGGGCCTCAAACATGACACTTTCCCTGCAAACAATTGAAACATTGAACTTTCCAAGGAAAATGCCTTACACGAGAAGTCACTTTCTGTCTAAAACATTTCTGTGTTTTATCAATAAAAACTAAAATATTTGTTTATACAATATGGGACACATATTGGCCTCTGCAGTAATGACATCCAGCTTGTAAGCAATGCGTTCATTAAACTTTCCAAGAAATATGTCTGTCTTCTGCGGAAGGCCTATGCCTACTTCTGTCTAATATATCTGCATGATGTTATGATGCTGCCACAGGCAGTGGGGTGAAATTAGTACAAAATTGGTAAGTGTCTCCCTTCATAGCAAAGTATTTTCCAAATTCCGTCTGGATAAGGCCAGTCATCATACCAGCTACAGTCTTCAAAGTAATAATCTTTAGAGACTGGGACAGGTTGTATTACAAACATCGTGATTGGCCTAATCGATACAAACTTTAGTAAGCAGGGAAAGCAAACAGAGAGGTACTCATCAGTTTTGTACTAATGTGACCTAACTACCTGTGATCTGATGTATCTATCTACTCTATTCTAATAAGCATATAAAATGAGATCTCGTGTAAGAAAGCATTATATCAGCAAAGGTGTAACAGTTGCTCGTTTCTTTTGGAAAGGCTTACGAAATATACGTGATTTCATTTCACACAAATTCGTAGCTAATCTTCTAAGGCTTTTAAACTTAGTTGTGTGAACAGGCCCTTGTTTCACGTTTTTAGAAGGACGATCATTCGTTAAAGCAAGTTTCACTCTTTTTAACACTTTGCAACGCTGTTTAGCACTCTCTTCAAGGATTGCTTGAGCGTCATTCAGTCTGTCAATACAATTATCAGACTCACTTTCTGATCTTTTTCGTTTGTTTGATGTTTTCACAGCCCAAATACCACAGCCTTTATGAACGAGAGTAATTTTGAGACTTGGTCTCACTTCAGGCTCACCTGAAAGTTTGATGTTGCTTCTATCAGGCAGAATCTCATTTGAGATTTGACAAACTTTTACTTTTGGCTGGTCAACGCAACCTTTTGTGACTCGCGTAGTATTTTGCCGGTCAGCTTTATTTTCAGCTTTAATTTTATTTGATTGCGAGCTCACTTTGTCATAGCATTTGAGCTGTAATCTGAGGTTGCTTTCACTCCCTTGTTTGATAGTTTTATGGCATTTATTTGAGTTTGCCTCGCCTGAAGATTTATTACCTATTTCAGGCAAACATTCAGTCGAGGCTGGACAAGCTTCCATCTTAGGCTCATCGTTGCAACCTTGTGTGACTCGTGTCTTGTTATCGGAGTCAATCATTTTCCTATCTGAACTCACTTTGTCATAACATTTGAGCTCCTCATTGAGGTTGGCTTTACTCTCTTGTTTTGCAATTTTTAGAGGTATGTTTGAGTTTGCTTCGCCTGAAACCTTGTTATTTTCTGTTCCAGGCAAAATCTCATTCAAGGCTTGCCAAGCTTCTATCTTTGGCTCCTTGTTGCATCCTTGTGTAACTCTTGCCACATTGCTCGAATCAACTTGATTTATTTCAGTTTTTGAACTCATTTTGTCATAACATTTTAGCTCAGAGTCAACCTTGTTTTTATGCTCATTTTGGGTGTTTATGAAATCCTGATTAATTTCACTGTTCATTGGCTGGGTTAGCTGTTCAACACGATCAGAAATATGGCTCTTTAAGCAATCAGTGTACACTTGATGAGATGGCTGCTCAAGTTCAGTGCTTGGTTGTGCGCTGTGATTTTGAGCTGCTGTTAAATGGCCTAAATCAGCACTAATTTTTAGATCATGGGAGGACAACTGACCGTCCGTAGCGCTGCAAGATTTTGCTTCATTAACATCGTCAGAAAGCTTTCCCTCGAGCGAAATCTCATCTAAATCCATATCTTCACTGCTAAATGGGTTAGCACTGTTAGCAGAATTGCGATTCAGACATGTTTCAGATTGGCACTCAGCCCAGGCCGTTATATATTTATGTTTACTTATGAAATCTTCACGTGAAATGCTTTTACCTATGATGCAACCCTCGCTTGGATCGTAGTCATAAGGAAAAGAATCATTACATGAAGAATCTGAGACGATTTTAGGCCTAATGGCTGCTGGCGTTCCATTTGAATTTTCTGGTTCACAAGATCTCATTCGTTTTGCATTAGATTTGACTTCAGGTTCATTTCCTTCATTTTTCCCATCTTCTTCGTGTTTTCGTTTTAGTGTCATGCTTTTATTCTCACTTTTACCATCTGCTTCACTGGTTAAACCTTGACAATCTCCAGCTAAACTTAGTTGGTCAAACCTTAACTTGTCCAGTTTGAATTCTCCTAAGCTGTAGGTCATGCAGACATTGAACTCTTCAATTGAACTCAACTGACAGGAAGACATTCTTGAAGCTAATTCTTCCTTGAGCTGGTCAAGAGAGATGTTGAATTCTTCCATGTCAATAGATGACAACTCGTAGAATAGTTTGATTTCTTCTGGCAGAGTTGTGCATATCCCGGGATTCTGAAATAAGAAGACAAGCTTGTAAAATATTAGAGCCATCATTAATTTCCCTTGTAGAAGATTGTGGTTTTGCACCTTTCATTTCAATGTATTTAGAATAGATGACAGTAGACGTCGTCTTTGATACAGTACCCATGTTAATGGAACAACTTCTCAGTAAGAAATTGTATTCGGAAAGTTCAGGATGTCCCAAAAATTGTGCCCCATTTGCGTGGCTACTGTGGAGAAGCTGTAATTGCAATTATCTCGGTTTTTGATCAATTGAATTGGTTAAGCTTCAACTTAAAGATTGAGACCTTGTTTGAGTCAATCTGACTCGTGGTTGCTAATTTATGGCAGAAAAAAGGCAAACTTAGTGGTTGCTTCAAAAATAGCACTTCTTCTGTTCTCCTTCAATGTCAAAGTAAAGTAAACTTTCAAAGAAAGGGTTCTGGCATCGTATCAAAATTCTTAGTACACTTTTTAAGAGGTAGAAGTGCTCCCTTACGGCTGGTTTTCATATGTCGCATTTCATCGTATTTCATCGTAATTTGTCGGATTTCCATAATTGGGATTGTCAAATTATATGAAAATCGAGGATCGTAATTCATCGCAATTCGTCCTATTTCATCGTAGAAAACAAATTATACCTGGGTTTCATATGATTTGGTTGGTTTTCATATATCGAATTAATCCTAATTGATCGCAGACCCGGAATTCCGATGAAATGCGATGAATTATGATGAAATACGATGAGATGCGACATATGAAAACCAGCCTTTATGAATAGACAACACTCCTAACCCTTAAAAAGATTTAGCAAAAAATTTTAATGTGACGCTCGGACCCTTTCTTTGAAAACATACTTTATTTTGACATTGCTATAGAACAAAAGAAGAGCAGTTTTTGAAACAACCACATACTTTGTCCTTTCTCTTTCTCTGCCATAAATCAGCAACCATTTGTCAGATCAGTTTCTCTGAAATCAATCAGCAACAGGGTCTCAAACTCTAAGTTGAAGCCTGACCTATTCAGCACTTAAAATCGAGATGATTGAATCAACAGCTCCTCCACAGCAGCAACACAGCCACACAAACGGGGCACATATTTTTGGGATAGTCTTGCGTTGATGTAGAAAACCTCATTAATACCAACATCGTCCATGCTGGTCAGTCATGTCTTTCAATCGAAAATGCAACGATATTTAGCAGATCGAATTGTTTGCAATGAACCACCAATAAAGTTCATGAGAGTTTACATAATGTCAAATGAAGAAACACGAGAAACGAAGAAGTTGCTTCGTTTGTTAGTGAAACATAGACCTCATTTGTACGATTATTCACTACATGGAAACAGTTTTTATGTCGACAGTTTCTTTCTGATCTTATCTGAAGTCCCTAATGTGATCTGTTTTGAAAACAAATATTGATATAATATTGAACAAATATTGTCAGAATAATCATTGCGAAATTATCCCACCCAATTTCACCTAGAGATGCAAGAATGAACCAAGTGATCAAATATATCATTACACCTTTCGAACATATTTTTAAAACTCACCCTATCAATAACTTCAATTCCATGCAACATGATATCCCATGATTCCATGACCTTCTTTATCTTTTGTCCCATTCTTTGAAGCCTCGATGTCATAAAGTCTTCATCGATCTGAAACAAGGAGAGAATGATGGTGAATGCATTTTGCTTCTCTTTCAAATCACAATTTCTATTGACACTGGTTGCAAAATATTTAAGGTGAATAGATGAATAGATACAAAAGTTTGGCCACTCTCGAAAAAAGTTTAACTGTTGCAAACAGTGTTACGTTACTTTTCATGCAGCAAATATCCTCATTTGCTAATTTATCCTGTGCTGAAATTGTGCTAAACCATAAGCAAAAATATGTCGACAATCCTATGTTCATATTACTACCTAATGAAGATCAGAAAGTTTTGACAGAAAAATCAATGCCTAAAGAACCTCATGCAGTTCCGTACATCTCTGAAAATCTTAAAAAGTCTGTTTGCTTTATCGAAGATTTCGTAGCGTCCTGGCCGGAGCGACACAATGTTGTAATATCCAAAAACAAGGACATCAATGTGGATGCATAATTTACTACATACCATCGCAGTGACTTGCATAAGATCATTCAAGCATATAATCACGTGTCTTTTTATCTGAAGGAAATTGAGAACGAATTTACATTTCGTGTCTTCTTGATTCTTGCCATTTGAACAGATTGATATAAGATATGCTTCCATAAGGAGCTTAGCTTCTGAAAACTCTTCTTTGTGGACGGTAGAGTAAGTTAACTTTTTAGACATGCTGGTTGGAGGTCTATCGTCTTGCAAATTTTAAAAGAAACTGCAACTCATTCTGTAGTATTAACATTCAAGAATAAATTCAACATTCAAGAATAAATTAATCGTACATTGAGCAGCGTTTTTTTGAGCATTCTGCAGTATGTTTCTGAAGCATAACGATAATTCCCATAATTTTAGAATTAGCCTTGTCTACGCTTGTGGCTACTGACAAATCAATTCTTGCACGTTACCAATGCTTATTTAGAAAGAATTTTGTTTTAGAGGAATTTGTAAGTGCTCGAATGGAGCTGAAAGATTATGTTAAACCTATACAGAATTACTTGTCCAGTTTCCTACCTGTTTAAATGCAAATCTTCTGTAAGAAGCATTCTCCAATTTTCTAACAATTTCTCGATCCTTGTCATTGATATCAGTCAGTTGTCTGATAATATCCACAAGAACATCTGAAAAGGAATGGACATTTAACTATCAAAATCTGACTGAAATTTGAGTCACACAAACTTTCTTGATCCTTTAGATATTACTAGAAAGTAATTATTGTATTGCTACATGTGACAGAAAGTTAACATGAAATCCAAAAATATCTGAGAAGGAGTGCAAAGTTGTCTTTGCAATTGTGCTGTTGCAAATAGTTGAATTTTGACTTTCCTATTAAATATAGGTTATTGATGAACATTATTTGCACCTTCTATGAACAATCTTTGCCTCTGGTTCAATTGTTTACTGGCTTTTCCCACTGCATTACCTGTTTTTGACCGCGAACACAGTGTCCAAGTTTCTATTTCATGTAAAAGATTTATTTTTTATCTATGGATTTTCCAATATAGCCTCGTCATTTTCTCGTTTTCCTTGGGGAAAACCTCACCGAAATTCAAAACTTTTCGAGGATTACTTTTCATCAAATAGTTCCTGGTTAGCATAAGAAGATACCTGTATCTCTCAGCAACAGATGATATTTGTCGAACAGACTGTCTCGACTAACTTCGTCATCTCTTCTGACCTAGGAAAATTAGATGAATTTAAGGTAATCACAGACACATTCGTTCAACGAAAGAGATCCTTCAGAAGGTAAAACCGGTAAAACCTAGGGAGAAGGCCGCTCTTACACGTTCCTAGAGTATATATCAGCTTCTGAGCAGAATCAGATCAGTTTTTGGAGAATCACATTAAAAAGCAAAGATAATTATGGACATGATCTTGCGACGAAAGAGATTTCTGACCATTGTAAAACGAACAGTAAAGCAACCGTTTAGAGATCGTCGAGTTTCTTGAAGAAAGTGTCCTTGCTACAGAGCTAGTTGATAGACTCAGATCCAGTTAGCAGGATGATTTTGGGATATCTCAGAAGTCCTTGAAAGTATACGACCCCAAACGAGGTAGAAATAATTATCGTCTCTAAACGAGGCTATGGATTCACCCTTAGAAACGCCAATAGCAACAACGAGAGAGCGTTTAATGAGCTCCATTCTGTGGCGATTAGGCCATCTTTTTGCGGTAATTTCCGATCCCTTTGAAACTCTATTATCGTGTAGGATCGTTCAGCCTTATATCACCTCGACTCAAGGGTAGAGTTCTACACATAGATAACCCTCTGGAAACAAACAGACTCTATGCTGTTCCTGCTATGGGCTGAAAGGTCCTAGTTATTGACCAATCAGTAAGGAGAGCTGTACCTAGCTAACGAGCTTGCCTTTTACGACAACTTCCAATAAATCGTTGATACCGAATCAGAGCTCGCTCTTTAATGCTCCTTCCAAACAATGTCTATGCCAATGGAATTTGATAACAAAGATTCATGAAAACAAAGGGGCAAAATTTGCAGCGATGAGCCGAACTTACCAATCTTTCGATTTCCAAACTCGACTGAAACGGTGCAGTTCTTTTCGAATTCACCATTTTCATTCTTCGAATTGTTCCTTCGTTCACTTCTTCTCTCAAAGTCAGTGGTAAATCGTCTTGAAATTCGTACGTATTCACGATAGATAGCAGCAAAAAGTTGTACGTGTGTTCAGTAAGTCGATAACAACGCAACAGGATCGAAAACGGTATTTCGCCACATTCGATTGATAGATTTTCGACGTTACTAGGAAATAAAGCTATCAATCGAACGTGACGCAAATCTACTCAAAATGGCGGGAGATTAAGCTTTCTTGTGCTGAGCTGTAAGCTCTTCTTGTGTGCTTTTAAACAAACGAGAACTTTTTCTTCGTCTTTTACGGTGGTGTACGGGATTAAATATTCACCCAGTTAAGGAATGAGCTCACAGGGCCTTAAACCGGATCAAAAAAATCTTCTTGCTGCGTGTAGTGCCATAATACAAAGACAAACAAGTTAATGACATAAAATATAAGCACTTTGATGCGAATTGAAAGTAGCGACGTTTCGAGCATAGAGCTCAAGGGAATCGATGTGACGTAGGAAAGAATGTTATTGAAGATACGTAAACTGCTTGTTGAGTCCTGAAGGATACAAAGTTCCAAGTGCAAAAATGATCCGTTTTTCCAATGTTTCGCTCGAAGCGCCGTGTTTTTGAACATCTAGGCTACATTTGGTACTTAAGTCTTTTATTTACAATATTATCACATCATCCTATGTATGTATCTTAATGCATCTAGAGTCCCAAAACATATCTGAACAGTCCTTACGAGGGAGCCTTGATTTAAAAAATTATCATTTTCAGTTGCGGAGTAATTCACTAAGGTAGGCAAAAAGGAGGGCTAAGACAGAATATCATTAAATAATGCAGTTACCCATCTGCGTGTAATTCGCATAACGTTTTTGGGCCAGCTCTACAATAAGTTATGCTTTGAAAGTTCGTTGAGCCATAAAAGTGAGATTTACTGAGCAATCACAACTGAAGTGAGAAGTGAGCGAGAAAGTTTCTCTGGTAGTACAGAAAACTGCTTCACACAGTAGGCTTTCGTTGTGAACTGTTAAAGTGCAGCTACTTTTCTTAACACAGTGGCTGGGCTATCTGCTACGTCCCATTTTGGTTAGGGGAGGGGGCAAAGAAGCCGCCCTCCCCACCTAACTCTTGACTTGTAATAGATAGAGAAACCAAATTTGGTGTGCTAATAGCCTCATGCATTCCATTTTATGAAAATATAACATTTAACCTCAAATTAACCATCACTTCTGCTTACGTCAACATTTTCCTTTGTGTGGTCAAGAAAAGCGGCAAAATTGGTCAAAATAGAGAACATCGTGATAAAATTAAATTTGGAGCACTACTTCCATCCAAACATGATAATTATGATAGAATACATCAAATAACACTACGTTTCAAAAGAAATTTGCAAAACATTCAAATTTTGCTACTCTTTTTCGCGATAATTGAGATTTGAGAATTTGCGATCATTCCAAGGTCAGTCCCCGAAAATTGTCTCCCTCCCTCTCATTTGTTAAAATATTTCAATAAAATTTTCCCAGCAGTCGTAAAATACGTAGTTGCAAAAAGTCAAGAAGTTTCATGGCTAGAAAAATTCTCCTTACAGAGTTATCAATAAAGATCTACTGGGGGGGGGGGGGCAAATTTTTCCCCCAACCACAAAAGGGCTAAAACTTCTCTAATCTACATAACAGTTTAATTTTTGACGAAGGTTTTAAGGATGGAAATTTAATGGCTAATCTGGCTCGAAACTACCTTTAAACTACGCCTTGACAGTAGCAGCATAATTCAATAACCAGAATGTCCAAACTGCTACAGTCTGTTGGTAAAAGGTAGAAAGTTAAACTTACTAAATCTAGTGACCTTCTTCATGTATCAAACGAAGTGTAAATAAAAATACCGTATGTTGGGGGGAGGGGTCCGCCCCCAAGTCCGAAAGAGTTAACTTTTTTCAGGACACCCGATATAGACCTTTCAGTTCCTTGCCTAAAGGTGCTGGTTGTCTCAAAATAAATTACCTCCTGTTGCATCACTATTCAGTTGTTCTAAGTTGCTTTATTGAAAAGATTATTCATCATTCGTTTTCTATGAGGGCTTTCTTTATTATTCGTTTTCTGTGAGAGCTCCAACCTAGGCTTCGTTTACACTGTACTGTAACAACTTTGAATCCGTGAGAAAAGTGTAACAGAGCAGCTTCCCGTTTACACTGTTCCTGCTGATCAGCAACTTGATGTGGAGACGAAGTTTACTGACCCTTTTGTTTTGACACATTGTGTTTCAGTTATTTTGCTTTCAAATCAACGCTGGGGCTCACACTGTCGTTTATATGATAGCAATTATTTCTTGCTCTTGTTCGCAACTGTCAAGGCAATTTGCATATTGCGTCATTGAAGTAAATCGTTAGTGCACATGCGATCTGGAGCCCTTTTTGGGCTTGAAGGTCACAACTTAGCCTGCTCGTATCCCCAACAACAAAGCTTTGATGCCTGCTGTCCATAAAAACATTGATCTGGAGTAGTAGCACAGCGGATCTAAAGTGTACCGTTACAGTGTAAACTTGGTCTTAGACCTTTAAATAAAACTACTATGAAAATCGGCGAAAAAGTCACGAGAATAGGCCTTTACATAAAGGAAAGTTGAAGTAAACTTCATTGCTGCAAACAAGGCGTTCTGTTTTCAAAACTAAACATTGCTAACAAATTTCGTTGGTTGCCATTAGAGACCCACGCCGTTGGGTGACTCCAAAGTGAGGCGAAACAGGCAAGTCAGTATTTCAATAGACTGTTATGATTTTGTGTAAAGGTCTGTAGCATATTTTCTCCATTCGGTAGAAGATTGGTTGCAATGATAAACGACATCTTCGATAAACAAATGCATAGAAAATTTAACTATGTTCAACTATTCTTTACTGATCAAATTCAGTTATTTCTAAACAACGCTTTAAATAGAAAGCGATCCTACATTCCAAGATTAACTACTTTTTACAAAACTGAGAGAGTAGGTAGCATACTTATGTACGGGACAAAATCCGAGATTCAAACTTGCTTGTTTGAATAGCCTAATTTTACTTCTAGGTAAGTTAAATGACGAAAGAAATTTTTCCAACGGTGAAGGGCTGATCATAGACCTAGATGTATCTAGAATCAAGAATAAAGTTCAATGTCTACAGGGTGTCCCATAATAATTGTGCCCCGTTTGTGCGGCTGTTGTGAGGAGCTGTAGATTTGATCATCTCGGATTTTACACAGTCGCATAGGTCACGCGTCAACTTTGAGTTTGACACCTTGTATGAGTCAATCTGACAAATGGTTGCTGATTTATGGCAGAGAAAAAGGCAAAATAAGTTTTTGCTTCAAATACAGCACTTCTACCGGGTGAGCCAAAAAGAAGTTCCCACTTTTGAAAATTCATAACACCAAGACTAATTCACGGATTTGAATGATTCAAATTCTAGTTAAAAGCCGAAAGATCAAAGTATTTTTGTAATTTTTCTTGCTGTCCTACCAGCACTACAAATATAGGTTAATTCAACTTTATAAAAATTTCATAGATGAAAAATGACAGAAAAAGGGCCTAAAACATCGATCAATGCATAAGAGACTTCTCGCACTGAATAATGAAGGAAATGCAACTTTTCATGGGTGAGAGATATCCTCTAAGTATTAATTGCCTTGGGATTGACAATCTTTCGCATTTGTTTGAAAATCAATGTTTTATAACTCTCGAGGAAGGTGAAACGTCCATGGCCTATTGTTCGATTTGAATAGAGTCCTTACGATTTGATCGATGTTTTATGCCCTTTTCCTTCATTTTGCAACCATGAAATTTTTATAAAGTTTAATGTACCAACACTTCTTGTGCTGGTAGGACAGCGAGAAAAATCACAAAAATGCTTCGATCTTTCGACTTTCAACTAGAATTTGAATGATTCAAATCCGTGAAGTAGTCTTGGTGTTATGAATTTTCAAAAGTGGGAACTTTTTTCTGGCTCACCCGGTATTGTCCTCAAGCAATGTGAGTTTTCAAAGAAAGGGTTGTTGCATCGTATCAACATTTTCACCGCACTTTTTAAAAGGTAGAAAAGGCTCTCTATTGAATACAAAGTACTGCTGACCTTCTAAAATGATTAGCAAGAATTTTAATTCGACGCCAGGACCGTTCCTTTGGAAGCTTACTTGATTTTGACATCGCTGGAGAACAACAGAACTGCTGTTTTTAAGGCAACCACTTATTTTGCCTTTTCTCTACCATAAATCAGCTACCACTTGTCAGATTGACGCAAACAAGGTCTCGAGCTTTAAGTTGAAGCCTGACCTATGCAACTGTGAAGAAACAAAGATAATTGAATACGCAGCTCCTCCATAGTAGCCACACAAATGGGGCACAATTATTTTGGCACACCCTGTATTATTGAATTGCCAATCAATTGACAATATCATCCTCATTTAGGTTAGTTTTTATCCTTCACGTTAAGATCATAGGAAATCTAGCAGGTTGAACAAGAAATCAAACAATCAGATAATCAGTTGAAGCAATACATCAAAAACGGAAATCCAAGGACAGAGAAGTTGTAAATTGATTTTGGAAAAATGATACAAACCAAATTTGCACCTACATGTTTTAGCAGACAGAAAGGATCACAGCGTCACGAGAGAAATGCCAAATATGTAAAACCCAATAAGAATATTTTCTAGGGGTATCTAATCTTAGACGGACTTGATTTGCTAATTTGTGTCTTTTATGAACTTTTGAATTCGTGCTTCATGCATTAAAACTTAGTAGAATTCGAGATTGCAGGAAAGGGCCTAGGTATCTCTCATGTTCATTGCCAGGACGTGGAGAAGTAGAGAGCCCCCTTTGTACCCCTTTTCTTGCCGGGTGAGTGAAAAAAATGCCTAGCGTTTGAAAAAAAATTCTGCTCTCTGAATATCACAGCAATAGTCATGAAAATTGCTCCCCTTATTCCCGTTGTGTTTAATTAGATTTAGTAAGTTTACCCAGCTTCACAGTGAAAGAGGAAGTAGCGTACCATGTAAATTCAAATATTATTTAAAAATTGATTTTCACCATTGGATGACTATTGGAATATTGCTTTGTTGTTTGCTTACGTCTGATTCGGATATTGCTTCCGTTCGGCGGAGCGTATGAAGGATTACAATAGGAGTTCTTTCCCCTGGAAACCAAAATGAATGAGAATGTTTAATGATTTCTTTATGCAGAGAAAACAAAATCCAATGACTATTCGATTCTTGTTTGAATATTGACAACATGAGTGGTACACTTCTACCGCTTTCACTGTAATGGGCCATTACTTTTCTGTGGATATTGGACATTTTCCGCAGAAGGCTTCTTTAGGCTGGTCCACACTAGGTTGTTTGGGTCGTTGTCAGCGTTTGAGTCCTTTGTCATTTGGGTCTTTCAGCACGACCTTAACGACCCAAACGACCTAGTGTGAACCAGGCCCTGCAAAAATGAGTGAAAACGACGAGCAACGTGTCCTGGGTTTTCCTTTTAACAATGACGATACTTACATGTACTCCTTTCTTTGGCCTCTTGGGAAAATAGAATCTCTTGAATAAGTCATTCATATCAAGGGGAAGACTTAATCATCCTCACAAGAGAATAATATATGCTAAGGCATATTGCAGTCATTGATATGTGGTAGAAATGTTTGGAAAATTTGTTCACGATTTTAACACGTTTCAAAGGTTTCGTAAAGTCTAGACTTGGAGACAGATTTGAGCCAGAAAAGATTCTAAATTAGCTACAGCAAAATTTTGTAGCTTTGACAATGAGGCAGCCGTGGTCTTCAAACGGCAGACGTTTTCTTCTGACTCACTCGCCCCTGTAGCAAGAGCTTTTGCTAAGCTTTCATAACAAATGCTAAGCTGTGCCTCTATCACCAATAGAAAAACAAAATGTGCTAGTGAACTGAACAAATATTGCCTTATACAAGTACATTTCTATGGTTTTTTGACTAGGTTGACAGGTTTGCATCCATGCCAAACTCAGCCAGAGCTTTTTTTGTTTCAGAGGAATGATACACTCCTCGCTTTGCAGTAGTGTCATGCATGTAGGAAACAACATTTGCAATTTGAGGTCGGATATGTTTCTTATAAAATGAGGCATAAACTTCAAACAGGTTAAAGTTTCTTAAGTTTCTTATCAGAAAAATCATGTATACTATCAATGAACTACTCAGACATAAGCTTTATGATTGTCATACAAAAGATAATATTTACATTTGTATTTGTAAATCTTCACTGCCAAGAAATGTTACATTTATTCCTGGAAGATGATTTTTGCTTTATTTGCATGCAAATCTTTTGTTTTTATGTGAATAGGTACAGGCTGATTCAAATGCAAAGCTGAATTTGTTATGTTTTTCAAAGTTCTAATGTATACATAGTATTTTGAATAAGAAACAAGTCATTTTAAGACCTGCACCAGCTCCTCATAAGAGGGGATATTATTTTGAAGATCAAGGTCTGGAGTTTCTGACATTGATGTTTCTTATATGCGGGACACTACATTACTCGCTTTACTGAGTCAAATCTCGGTCTAATCAGTCAAAGTCAACTGTATGATTATATCCACCATTAAGACTTCTAAGCTACATGTAATATCCTTAAAACATACATGGCATTCCTGGTTGTGCTGTATTTAATTCATTTGTACCATGGAATGTCAATACAAATTTAAGTAAAACACCAGAGCATGAATTGTACCCACTAACACATGTGATTTTAGGGTTCTCATATCCAGCATTAACTTGCACCCTTTGAGTCCCTGTCTCTTCTTCTGTCACTTGCACTTTTTTGTATGCGTTCATCGCCTTGAAAAACGGATTTTCGTACACGCTATTTTTTCGGAAGCGAGATTCTGTTTTAGCCTCTTTTTGAGGAATTCCATACATTTTATAGACTTCTCTTTCGAGGTTTTCACGACTGAGAGGATTGATGACGCCGTCTCGTTTTACTTCATAACCGCGCGATGCTGCGTCTCTTCGATAACGTCTACCGAATTCCGTCGGTTGAGAATCGCTTACTGTTTCTATTACCGCATCACTGTCTTCCGGATTCTCAACAATAACACCGGCAGCTTGTTGTGTGAATTCGTCTGGACGTGCAATGTAACTGCGGTAGCTGGGCATATATTCCGCTTCCGGACTGTTGTAAACAGGTGTGTCTACTCCACCGTCCATAACTCCATAATTTTGTGTGTGTACAACACTGTCTCTGCGCACTCCTGCAGGATATGCAACGTCAAAATGTGGGTTCTGAAAGAAATCGAAAATTTTGTGAGAATTTGTTGTGCGTGAAGAAAACATATCGCACAATGGAATAGCAATCGACCAATTGAAGTGTTCCTAAAGTTGAAAGACCGGTCTAAATCATGATGCTGTTTGCTATTCTAAGATCATAAATTGGTGAAATAAATGTTCTGTGAATACAGGTAAATTATAAATATATCCTAAGAGCTCAACAACAGACGAAAAAGATAGTTTCAGTAGACTATGAGCGACTGCGATTGATTCCTTCCTATTATAAGGATGCTGGGCATTGTTCCCATTTGTCAGGGCTTGGTTTACAAATTTCTCATTTATAACTATTTGTTGCAGTGAAAACAAATGAATCATGACAAACCGCTACTTTGTTGTATAGAATAACAGAATTCATTCTTTCATTGTGTGCTGGATCATTTGTAATGTTATGTTATGGATCCCTTTTGGTCCAGGGAGGGATGCTGGGCATTATTCCCATTTGTCAGGGTTTGGTTTACAAATTTCTCATTTATAATGATTTGTCGCAGTGAAAACAAATGAATCATGACAAACCGCTACTTGTTGTTTTACAGAAAAGAATTCATTCATTCATTGTTTGCTGGATCATTTGTCATGTTATGTTATGGATCCCTTTTGGTCCAGATGCTGAACACCCGGCTATCAAGCTCTACACTGAGATGAAACAATTTTACTCGGTGAGTTGCGTATTCAAAGAAGCAATCAACCTTGCTTTTCACTGTGTAAGACATTGTATTCAAGTGAATGCAATCTTTTAAACATACCAACATACCAACATCGACTGACCATCGCCCTGAACTGCCTCCTTTCAGATGAAACCCCTTTTATGAGCGATATGACAAAAGTTTCCTTCAAATTCAAATTAAAGAGCCACTTGCTAATTCATCAATGCTAAGTTTTGCTCATAAAATTTTTTCTCGAGTAAATCCTTACAAGCAATTTATGCAAGCTACCTTACGTTTTTAAGACAGTGGGGAGGCTCCCTTCTCGTTAGTATACCTACTTACAGAGCTCCTTCTTTAAAGGAATTGAGTCCATATAAATAGTTGAGCGTTAACGCTATCCTGAATTTTTGCTGACAAACCGCTGACGGCCTTTTGTTATCGCACAATAGTGCTAAAGTCATTAGCGGTGGAGACCAAAGACTTCTTAATCCTTGCATTATCTTAAGGAATTTCTTTAGTTTAATTTCAATAGGGATTAAATGTCAACTCTTGTTTCAGATTGAATAGAAGTTGATATTGGTCATGAGAACGCTATTTATACGGACTCAGTGCCTTTAAGTCATTCTTATACATACAAAGTTATTTGTTTCTGTGTAGTTTCTTTTTGTAAATTGTTATCAAAGTATATTCAATTCTGTTTAGTGTAATTTTGTTTTAGTTATTATTTGTATGTATGTGAATGTAAAGAATGAAATGAACTGAGCTTAACAACGTTTTTCGGAAAATGATCCTCTCCCAACTCCACAAATGGTCACCAATGTCAGAATCGTGTTCCTAGAATCAAAATGTTATTTACCACCTGTTTTTACTCAAAGTACTTTTATTCACTTCTCAGGCAGTAATCTGTGATGTATGTTTAAGTTACCACACTCACTTTTTCTCGCATAATTTTCCAGGTATTTTTATTCGCTTTTGTCTTTTCATCGATAACCTTTTCTTCAAGATCCTCGACATCTGTTTCTTCTTGGCTCAAAAGATCATTCTGTTCCATGTTATTGTTATCTGTGATTTTCAGCTGCCAAACTCCCCGTGGGTTCTCACCTATGATGAATAGATATAGATGGTGACTTTTCAATACGGTTGCTTCAGATTGTAACTGATGCTTTAAAATATGATTCTGAAGAGCGATATGAAAATAGTGAGACAAATCGGAAAGTCTCCAAATCTGAATTTGTTACCATCTGTGAACCTTCAATTGTGAAATTCATTTCAATATTCAAGTCTAAGTCTGGAACGGTTCCCATTCATTCATTACTTTAAATCCCATCAGCAAAGAACTTGAACCATACAGGCATGCAAGATGAACTTAGTAGGAATGGTGTCAAGAATTGTTGTCTTAACGAAAATTTGATTGATAAAATTGGCTGATTTACCAAGACATGAAAAATGATCATTGTAAAAATTCCCAAACGTCGTCTTTTAACGCAGCAGTTTATAGTACAAGATGGTATCTGCAACATTTGATTTAATTCATGTCACTTAGTATGCTGTAAGCACTCCAGGTTTCCCATGCAATTCTTTGAAAATCACGGACTTACCCCATTTGTGAACAGTCATGAAATTCCACTCATCAAGTCCTTCATCTGAGTCGTCATATTTGCGTGTGCTCAGCATCTGACTGCGTGTTTTTGCCGGTGAATATAAATCAATGCTCACTTGTCCACGCCTTTTGTGCACGAAGCTTACCGTTAAGACAACATGCTCGAGTTTCGTGATTTCTGCGTTTGGGATTCCTTTACAAGCACAAGTGGGGATATTGATGTAAAGGGAATTACCGTGCGGAATGTCCCTACGATGCAAAAGCATAACTTAGTAAGTACGAGAAAGTGTGGAAAAATTGGTCAAAGTGGGGAAATGAGTCATTTGATCTTTTGCTTTTGGTTTGGAGCAAAGTGTCCTTAGCCTGAGACCGTCAAATTTTACAATGAGTGCAATTAGTTTCGATGCAAGGCAAATGAACGCAAAACTAAGAAAGGTATGTAGAAGACGCAGACAGGCTTATGAATTTAGTTGTATGCTTCTTAGAATGAAGGTTGTATGAAAGTGTTGTGGCGCCGTGGTATAATCCTCTGACATTGCAGCCAGAATAGTTGGGCGGAGTGGGTTCGAGTCCCGGTAGAGCCCCACCACTTGAGCGTCATGACAAGGGGTCGCGGACTCGATTAGGTTTGCTCTATTTCTGCGATCCCAGCGCTTGGCGCTGAAAAACGCTACTTCACTTCACTTCACCTTCACCAGAATAATCCAAGTGTCTCGCCAATCATATCATGACTTTTCATTTGAAAAATGTAATATTGGACTGGCTCAGAAATAGTTATAAAATTCCTATAAATTCATGAGTTTAGGCTTCATTCGAATAAATTCTAGGAACAATCATCAAGAGCCATTTCATATTAGCACAAAAACTTAAAATTAATTCAGAAATATCAAACTGGGTATATCTTTCTTTAAGTTCAATATTCAACGGTAGGGGACTGCTTATCAGCCTCGGTATTCCTAATATGAATAAGGCCTTGGGATTGATGCAATGCTTGCTTGCCCATAGATTTCTGTTATCAGGGGTAAAGCATGCAACAAGTTATAAGAGCGTTTTATCTAATACACAAGTGTTCAGACAATAAAAACTTTGTGTTGAACAATCGTATATCACAAGGACCCTTTTGTTATTTTGTTTAGGTTCTGCTTTCCCATTTTGATCTCTTTGAAACGGTTCATCCTAGCACAAGGTGACATACTGCACACGTATTAGTAAATTGTGGACTTTTAACTGCAAGATATTTACAACTTCTTAAATCCCTGGCATAACTTTGTGAACATAAGATGGACAACAGCATCAAAAAATTTCAAAATAGAGGCTGGACTCGCATTTGATAACCCAACAAATGGTTGGATAATACGAGAAAGATGAACATGAATCAAAATATGGTCAAGCAAGAATGAATGAAAAGATCTTACTGTGGCTCAAAACTTGAGTATGCCGTGCATGTTCTTTGTTCTGCGACATTCTGCCATACTCTAGCAGCTTCAACAAGAGCATCTGCATCTAATCTCCCAAATCCAAATTTATGATTGAAATGAAAACCAGCGCCATTTTTCATCCAACCTTCATCAACTGGTGAAGTTATTTGTGCTGTGTTTACTATCAAATGTTGTAAATCTCTCCAAGTAAGCTTTGGACTAAGAAAGAAAATTTTATTCTTATAACGAGCTGGCCAAGTTCCTGTCTGTCGGACCTTTGTAAAATCTTTCTAAAGATCAGGGTCGCCGACAGGTTTCTTGAGGCCCGGGGACAAACTGCGAAATGAGGCACGAGCAGAATTTTTTTCGATCAAGCGATTTAGAATGGCTTAAAATCATTTCAGAACATTTTATGCAGTAAGAAAGCTACCATCTTCAATTATGAGGCCCCGGGGCAAATTGGCCCTTATGAGCCCCTCTCGATGGCCGTGCTACAGAAATATCTTAGAGAATGAAGTTGTGCAAGATGTATAGACTATAACCTGTTTCGGTTTGGCCACTGCTATATCTTGGAACCAATTCACAGTTTGCAGCATGTTTACATATAAGCTAGAAAAGCTATGCAGTAAAACAGGAAGGGTTCATTCGGACAAGTAGGGCATATCTTGTGTTAGTAGCATCAGTTGCTTTAAATCTAGCAGCTAAGAAATAAGTGCTTCATAAAAATAGAGAATTACAATGATCGGCTAAAATCCATGATAAAAATAATTAGATATATCCTTCTTTTTGACTAGATAAAGTTTTACGTCCTATTTCATGTCTTAATTGATTATGTCTCAACTACTCAGGGGTATCTTAGTACTTTTAGTGGAAGGAACACGTGCCATTTTTTGGGGTACTTTTTCCAGAAAGGTTACGGAATCATAGGTATCCTTTTCTAAAACTTTGCGGAATTATGGGTCCTGTTCTGGAGAAAGTTCTACGAATGCATATGATTGCCCAAAATTTTTCAGGATTTCGGAATTATGGCTCTAAACTCCTTTAAAATGTACGGAATTATGGGTACTGTTTGTCCTCTAGTGACAGGTTTATTTTGGTTGTTGTCCTCTTGAGCTGTTGAGCTAACAGCCTTCCTTCTACAAACTTTGGCTTTTTGTTGATGATAACTTATCATCAACAAAAAGCCAAAGTTTGTAAGAGTCCGTTATGTGAGGTTACTTTAAAATTTTCACCTGAAATCTACTGTTTGCGAATTATGGATACCAATCTATCGGCCTAAATCACAATTCCCCGTCAGATGATAGGTCGAGAGACGCCCGAGCTTAATCATCATTACTGGATTTTTCACTAACATGGATTTTCCAACACATATACTACATTGATTCGTCGAATAATATGCCGGTATGCTATAATTTCACTGGGTTAAATCTAGTTATCATACCACTTTGAGGGTCAAAAATGGAGAATTTGAAACTGTATGTCGTCACACTTCTCTTTAGATACAAAGTTGCTCATAAACCCTCCATTCGCTTGCAAAGCGCGACGGCTAACCATACTATTTTTAGGGTATTTTTTGCATCTTCATGCATTTGATTTGTTGCTTGAGAAAATTACTGTTTCCTATAATCGTTAACTGCTTTGAAATGCTATGTTGTTCAAAAGCAACTGATGCTATGCATAGCATTAGTTGCTTAGCAACAGTTGTCTAGGACAGATTTAGCATAGCAAACCATAGCTATAGTTTGCTATGTTAAATCTGTCCTTGTTTACTCCGATTCTTCAACTATCTCTTCATAATCCACATCTGTTTTACGTGTTGAAAGAAAATACTTATCTAGCCTCAGATGTTTCTGTTTTGCTTAATTCAAATACAGCTGGGGTATGAAATTTTCGTTTCATCTTTCTTATGTCACCTTGCATTTCATGCTCTGATGATTGTGGGTCAAAAACGCATGTTTCTCGCTGTTCGAAGCAATCTTCAAATATTGTATGGCATGGCAAGAAGACTTCTCAAATGGCATTTTGATAAAATCTATCTTTGTGTAGCAGTGTATACCCCTGAACGGTGCCTAAATTCATGATGTTCTTCTACTACCAACACACACAGTAACCTTGGTGCTAAACACATAATTGGACAAAGACGCAACGTATTTTGGTGACGCAAAATCTCTTTTACATTATAGCAAAAATTGTTTTCACTCACTTGACTTCTAACGCCAAAGCCATTATTCCTGCAGCCAATGGGGCAGATGCAGATGTCCCTTTGAATTCCTCTGTACATTGATGGTAGAGATCTGTTGTTATCTACGATTGAATATAAAGAGTTTGTTAGTTATTTCTAGTACTAAGTCTACTCAATGCGACTTTGCCGCGTCTGAGTGTCTCTTGCCTCCTCTTATTTCATTACGCAAAAAATGACTTTCGATAATAAGGAACCACTTCTGTCAAAATTTTATCTTC
This sequence comes from Aurelia sp. 3 sensu Dawson et al. (2005), assembly GCA_964020215.1. Taxonomy (NCBI): domain Eukaryota; kingdom Metazoa; phylum Cnidaria; class Scyphozoa; order Semaeostomeae; family Ulmaridae; genus Aurelia; species Aurelia sp. 3 sensu Dawson et al. (2005). The sequence goes on from OZ026587.1 coordinate 8,325,036, forward strand.
AGAACTCATCGTAGCAATGCCATAAAAGCACCAATAATGCTATAATCTGTACACAGATAAATGTTAACCACTGTAAGAGAACAGCAACCAAAATTAACCTCTAACCGAAGAGAAAACCGTTGAATCCTGCAAAAAAACAAAGAACCCATCTTAAAACCCTCAAAGAAAAGAACTAACTTAGTCGTATTGCAGTTGCAAGCTTATATCAATTTGATAGTCCTATTTTGGTTGGGGGGGGGGCAAAAGAGCCCCCCTACCTAACTCTTGACTGGTGATAGGTAGAGCAACCAAATTTTGGTGTGCTAAAAAGCCTCAGGCATGCACTTTCTGTAAATGTGAAAATTAACCTAAAAATAGCCATCATTTTTGCTTACATCAGCATTTTCCTTTGTGTGGTCAAGAAAAGCAGCAAAATTGGCCAAAATCAGGAAAATCGCGATTAAATTAAATTTAGAGCACATTTTCCATCCAAACATGATAGTTGTGATAGAATGCAATAAATAACACTACATTACAAAAGAAAGTAGCAAGATATTCCAATTCTGCTCCTGTTTTCGCGATAATTGAGATTTGATAATTTGCGATTTTCCTGGGTTAGTCCCAGAAAATTGTCTCCAGCCCCCTCATTTTTCAAAATATTTCAAGGAAACTTTTTAAAAAGTTGCACAATAAGTAGTTGCAAAAAGTCAAGAAGTTCCAGGGCTATAAAATTCTTCCTGGCAGCCCCCAACCAAAATAGGGTTAAGATTGATTCGTCTTTCTCTTGCAAGATTCAACATTCTTCTCTCTGGTAACAGGTTAGGAGCGAATGGTTTCCTTTGTTCAGATTACATTATTTTTTGATGCGTTTATGAGTTTAGTAGAATGACTCTGAATGTGAATCTGGGGTCAGAAGTTTCATACGATGCAAGCTAAAGAAATGTCAAAAAATCCCAAAACGAGGCCGTTAGTTGAAAAGGTGTATTGCCAAGCACTACGGAACCGAAATGAGAAACAATTCTGTATCCTCGTGGCTGTCTTTTGATGTTTTTCAAAAGAGAGTTCATTTGCCTGAAACGTAAACTTTCTCTTGTCATTTTTATAACCTTGTCACTTTCTCTTGGCAAATTTATAACCTTCTCTTGTCAATGAATTCTCTCAACAGCTTCGAGAAAAAGAAATTTCGAAGCACTTTGGTAAAACTTTTCAAATCAAGTGGTCCTTCCTGCATCAAATTATATCTGATTCTTGAAAATGATTCACAAAGCTTACAAGCCCAGATCTTAGCAAAATCTTGAACTCTCTTTCGGTTATCACATAAAAGGAATCATTTAACTTGCCATTTTATTCTCTTTTCCCTCTTTATGCGATGCACCATTGAATGTGACAGCCAGTGTGGAGGAACATTTCTCAGTATAATAAGCAGATAAGCCATGATCACCAATGCATCCTATTGAAATTGTGTATATGCTGGTTGTGTAGCCATCACAGTTACAATCATCATCTGTTAATCCTCCGTTCCCTGTAGCCCAGATGTAGATGGAACCGAGGCCATTGCGTCCCTGGATATTGGAAATTATAAACCGTTTAGGTCAAGGAAATGCATGAGATGTTTTCAAAAATAAATCTTTCATACCTAGAGAATACTCTATTTCAACCAGCACCCGGTAAGGCTGATTTGGGGTGGCACCTGCTCCAACTTTCGTGAGGAAAATTCAGCTCATCGCCCAACTTTGTCTTTGGGTGGTAGGAGACTACTGTGTTGGCCACCACCAAGATATCGTGAAGAATTGCTTCAATATGTTCAGTTAAGCTTACAACATTGTTTGTTTCCCCTTCTCCGCGTCTGTTGTCTTTGTGGCAAGTTTCACTACATTCGTTTTGCCACCATCTTGCATTGAGTGACTCTGTACCTCGGAGTACGTTGTCGGGGATGCCCCCAACCAAAGCGAAAAGGAGGATGGCGAGCAGCGGCGGAGATCCTGATTTGACACTAGCACTCGACGAAGCATATGCGCAAAATCCATGCAAGATGACGGCAAAAACGCATGCAATGTATTCGGTGGAGACCAGCACGGCAGCTTCCTACCACCAATGTCTTGTCAAGAAATCTGTCCCTGATCAAAGACTTGCCCCAAATCTATTTCGTCACCTGTAATAAGTCTATCTGAAAGTTATAGACTTTGGGGAAGGCTACCCTAATCAAAATGTTAACCCACCTTTTCTAGCTGTTAAAGACAGAACAAAGTGTAAAATCTAGAATTAAGTCTGCCCGTTGATTAGTTTGTATTGCTTCTTAAAGGAATAGATACATTGACGTGTTGGTGTATATTTAATGCAGCATTGACTTGAAGCATTCATTTCTATGTTTTTACCTTACATCCGAATGTATTCAATCTCGTCCTATGGGACTTTTGTCATATTGAGACAGAGACGATAAGGATTTTAAAAACCTAGTTCTTTTCATCTCTGTCCTGGACTTGCCCAAGTCGTCATATAAGAAAGAAAGAGACGACTTGTCGCGAACAGGTCCTCATTAATTATTCATAAGATCTCATGACCTGACTTAGCCCGATGTTTGTAATAGGATCTAACCGCAAGGAACTTGAAAACAAGGGGGTTAGTTGTATCTGTCTACTCAGGTGCGCTGTTTTGGAAATGGTGGCGCCAATATGTTCGTTTTGACATACAGCCATTTGTGTTTCAAAGTTGGTTTGCCCCCGTCAGATTCCTTCAGGGAAAAGTAGAATCTTGTCTGCCATTGGTCAAGCATTATGATCAAAGGTACCGTCTGCCGTACCAAAAACCGTCCGGCCATCCAGCTGTGTTATCCAGCTGTGAACTGCTCGCGACAAGTCGTCAAATCCTTTCTTCCAGGACGACTTGGGCAAGTCCACCTCTGTCCCAGTCCCGTCCCAATATGAAAAAAGGCCCTGAGAACGAGGTTAGAAGGTAGTCTTAGGACACTGAGAAGCTAAGCTTATCGGAGCAGGGTTGTGGTACTTCCTCTCGATGTGATGGCATCTTCTGATTCCTTGAGGCCATTATTACAGAAATTTGGCGACATTCCTCGCTCCACATGGCAGGGCGAGGACTCCAACCAACAACCTTTATGTTGTTAGTTGAAGGCACACTGTCGCGGCGCTGATTGGGTAAATAAGACAATTAAAAAGAATAGAATTAGGCAAGTCTCAGTAATTTCGCTGTACATTGAAATTCATGAAGATGATAACGATCTGACTGCCTTTATTCTCGAAACAAAGTATGACCCAAGGGCATAAAGGCTTGGTAATTGTTCTGAGGCCAGGTCTTTTGTTGGTGATTTCAACTGCACGAATAGCCAATCAAAGCCACGACAGTGTGCCTTTAAACATGCTACCACAGAACCATTCATGCATACATTCTAAGGGTGTCACAGTCGTTCTGTTGATGAGCTCTTGCTTGTCCCTTTGGAGACGTTATTGGAGAGCAGAACAATAGATTCAAGCATTGCTTAGCAGAAAAAGCATTTTGAGCGCTCTGTCAGGAGCCTTAAATTTCTACCACCCCGTAAATTCAAGAAGCCCATCTCTCATAAAAGTTTCTTATTCCATCATTGTAAATATCGTAACATGGATTTCTTGAAGCTTGGAGTCTTAATGATTAGCATCTTTCACTGAAAGTTACCTAAATGATATTTTTACTAATTTTTAGGGCAACGAGCCTTATAATGCTTCGTTCTAATGAAAGTTGTTCTAGTTAATCAACGTTTGACAGATTTCTCTCTTTTCGACCGTCGTTTTGCGAAAATTCACAAAAATTTGTTTCAGTACCTACAGTAGAAAATGAGGATGCTAAAATATATTTACATTCTCTGCTCCTTCTTTCAGTGCTCTAGCTGCAATGGGGCCAGGCTTTCCAAATGTTTTTCCATCATCCTTTGGCCCCCAACAATTGATGTAAATATCAACGTAATCTGATTTGAAACCCAAAGCACGTGCTTCTAGGGCATCAGTTGCCTGCCCATCCAACATACGGACGCCTAAAAAGCGATACACACAAATTTCAAAACGTTCATAGCTACTGAATTCATCCCCGGTGCGTCATTCTTGATACATTTCAAATAGCAATGCAGTGTTGCATTTGACAACGTTTAATAATACTGCACCGCATTGCACTGCATTGCACCACAAAATTGCCTGAAATGTGAGTCCACCTTTAAGGTTCTCTCAGTGAACTGTGCCTTGCTTTTCAAATCCATTGCAACTGATGTTTAGTTATCAAATCCAACGCTAATAGTGATTTTGTAAAAGTATAGATTCAATATTGATGAAGAAGTTAGATTCAGATGAAGATGCCAGGTATATAAATTGAGGAATGAAGCAATGATTCCAAAAACACAGCCTCCTGAAAATGTGAGCGGTCACCTTGTTTTTTATTTAACTATCAAAACTTTGCTGATGATGAATAGATACTCTGTAAGAATACTGTAAACGGACAAGTCGATGAGTAATCAGTGATTCCGAAGGTCAGTAGTCAGTGCTTTTCAGCTGCTGATCAATTTCAATAGGATCATTACCTCCAATTTTAGCATTGTATGCAACACCTACACCACACACTCCATTATTTGCAACGGCTGCAACTTCTCCTGCACATCTTGTTCCATGGCTGTATAGATAGAAAAGATAGCAAAACACATTAGCCATAGTACAGACCATTACATATTGCATGCAACAAAAGCTGTTTTGTGAAAGTTCCTTTGAAGATACTCCTGGTGATCAGTACCGTTTTCAGAATCTTTTTTTTGCAAAATCGACAAACACAAGAGCTTTTCGAAGATCCAGATATCAGCAGAATAAGCCCGAATGTAAGTTAACATGAGTTGTTTTTAGAAATCACTTGTTGTGAGTATTGCATGAAGTTTCATTTTTGTTGTCTTCGTTCTTTGCTCATTGTGGCATCGTCCTTGTTTTATCGTAGCGTAGATTGTAAGTATTGTAATTGCGGCTTGCCGCAAAATATTCTCAAATAATCCAAACGTTGCGATATCTCTGTCATTCTGAATGTATGTGGAAATATGGTAGTGTCGATGAACACGTCGGAGACGGTGTCAGCAAAGCGTTCTTAAGCTGTCTCTTATTCTGTGGAACAAAACTGATTTTTTGTCTTTAAGAAGACTATGGTCTGATCTCGTTAATTGTCTTCTGACGCAGATGTGGATGGGGAGACAGCATTTATTACGTGATATAATGGCAACAGAACTGAACAGACTGCAAGAATGAGTGGTCGTGATACTTAAATGCATCTTGTAATGTCAAAAGAACCAGAAATGCCTATCATTTACTTTCATTCCATTCCATGTTGGTGCAGTTTGTTTTCACTTCGCAAAACGCCACACTCACTAAATAATGTTATCGTTAGTCCTTAATTTATACTGTGGAATTTTTAACGGAAAAAGTTTAACGCAACATTTTGCTTTTCTTTCCTGTTGACGCACTTGTCTTTTAGGCTACCAACACCAAGCGAGTCATGATAAGGCAAACAACCATATAAGTCAACAGAAGGAAGACTTCCGTTAGAATAAAAGAGGAGCTAAGCAGGTGACACCAAAGATGATTTAATGTTTAAAGGGAATTTAGTGAACAGAATGCATTGTGCGAAGAGAGGTTTTCACTGCTCACGGTTCCATAATTTCTGGCACTAAGAAATGAATTTGCAATCTTCATCCATCAAGTCGTGTTCCTCTTCTACTGCAAATGCACTCTGAACATTATTCTTGGCAAGAGAATCTAAGCAGGCTCAAATAGTTTTCGTTCAGAGCTTAAGATAGGTATACAATAAGTGTTAAAAAACGGCACTAACCAGTTATCAGGATCACTATCTCTTGGTCTTGGATCATCATCGTTATCATTCAAGTCAATACTTGCTTGCTTATCCTGTAAAGGTGAAAAGCACTTGTAGTCCATAAAAGGAAAACTCTTTACGTGACCAATGCAGCATCTTAAATATTGCAAGCAATGGTTTAATCACATTCAGGCAAATTCAAATGTTCCTGAAACACTGGCAGAAGAAGGACACATTTTGAAACACTAGCATCAGCTGTCTTAGATTGAAGTGCCATTTCAAAGCAGCTTAACAGCTGAGTGATCAAGCCATTGATGTAAAAAAAATGTTTGAATTACATGAAGAAACATACGAGACTTGTAAATATTTCTGAAGTAAATAAGTAATTCAGGTGAAAGACTTTTACAAATATATTTCTTCTTTTCAGTTCATACTAATTTTTATCATGAAACCCCTTTCAACGTCTACAATCCAGGTAAATTGTAAAGCAGGGCAGAAGAATCAGAGAAAGTTACTACGGGACGAATTGAGGAATGAAATAAAAAAATCTTTCACTGGAACAGTCATTCTGTGGCTTGTCTTCTATGTTACAAATGAATGGCATGTCCGCATTTGCTTTGTCTCTTAATTCTAACAATGCTCCTAGGTGCTTTAAAAATTGATTCTAGTCACATGAAGATGATCTTCACTTGATCGTTTGAAAATACGTATTCTAGATATTTCTCTATGAAACATTTGGAAAAACTATAAGAAATTAACTAAATATTGGATAATAATTTTGAGTGGACATTTTGCAAGCTTTGTAAAGAAAACGTGCTCTATGGAAAAGGGCTTATTCCTCAAAATGACAATTCAGAAGAAAATGATTGACAATCCTAAACATGAGGGTTTTACCGCCAAGCCGCGGTTATGAATGAAGTGAACTATGTAAGTCACTTTGAGACGAAGATGGCCAATTCATACGTGGTGAATGCAAAAGAGGGCTACCAATATTTGTTGGTGCATGTCAAAATAAAGAAAATATTTTCATGGATCGGCTACTGTTATTGAAAAGAGCATTTCGGTCTCAAAATAGTTTTTAACTAATCTGCATCACTCGACACATTAAAGGAACACAAAGAAATGTGGATTTTATCAGATCTCTGGCCTTCACAACGTGCATGAATCTACTTCTGTGTCTACTTTTCAAGTTTAAGTCTTCATTAGGACCACACGCACGTGATGATATTTTGGGATAAACTGACGCAGTGATTAGATATTTGCCCGAGAGAGGACATCAAAATTTCAACAGAAAAACGAAACAAGAATGGTAGATATAAACATCTGTCTTGGACATTTTATGATTCTGATTCAGAAACTGATCATCGTATGATTTAATCCAGTTAAAGGATTGCAATCTCTTTATCGTTTTCGACTTACGTAATTTGCTGCTAGATCAGGATGCGTGTAGTCAACACCTGTTGAAAGAATTCAGAAAGTCAGTTATGGTATTACTTACCGTAGAAGAGATATACAATCAAGCATTTTTCATTGCAATCATCCACACTCCTAGATATATTCATACTTTGGTAAATTATCAGCCATTACAATGTAACATCCTTGCAGGGCCTAAGATTTCCTTCAGATTCTGCTGTTCTGCCAGCACTATTCACTCAAATTTGCATGCATAACATAAATTCATGAAGAGTTGCTTTAGCCCAATTTCTCTTGCCTCTTGTGTCTAAACAATGATAAACTACCGGGTGAGCCAGAACAATGTTCCCACTTTTGAAATATCATAGCTACAAAAGTTCTTCACGGATTTGAATTATTCAAATTCTAGTTAACAGCCAATAGATTGAAGTATTTTTGGAATTTTTGTAGCTGTCTCAAGAGCACTAGAAATACAGGTAAATTAAACTTTATGAAATTTCATGGTTGCAAAATGACAGAAAAATGGCCTAAAACATTGATTAAGTCACAACGGTCTCCTCGCACAAATCAATAAAGAAAAAGCAATTTTTCATGGCTGAGAGATTTCAACTGTACATTTATTGCCAGCCATGGGACTGAACATCTTTAGTAAATTAATGATAAGTGATGTGGTATTACTCTAGAGGGAGCTGAAGCGCCCATAGTGTATTTTTCTATGTAAGGAGAGTCCTCAATTTTAATTAAGTTAAATCTACGTGCTGGTAAAACAGCAAGAAAAATCAAAAAAATACTTCTAATCGAAGCCTTTATCTGAAATTTGAATCATTCAAGGCTGTGCAGTATACATGGTGCTATGAATTTTAAAAAGTTGGAACATTTTTCTGGCTTACCCTTATGATACTGGAACAGCAAGGACATTTTCCGGTACAGCTCTCTAACTTTTAAGTCCCGATGCAGTAAATTCCGTAAATACACTTGAAAGCCTCTATCGGAACATCATCCTTCTCTAAATTTAATTTTACAACAACTGTTCTACTTTTGAAAGCATAAATGTTTTTTGAATTTCCAAAATATTTGCCAACAAATTCTGTCTAATTCCGTTTACTGAGTAACATTTCTCTTGACTGTTTGGGCTCTTTATCAAATTACGTTGACCAATTGTCGCAAACAGAGTTTATGCATCCCTGAATATTAAACAAAGAATCCTTGAAGAATAAGCAACAATATACCATCATCACAAACAGCAATGACAACTCCATTCCCAGTGATATTTTTCTTCCAAACTGGAGCAACATTGATATCAACACCAGCTGGACCGGATGCTTGTCCTGTATTTAGCTGTAAAATAGATGCCAAAACATGTAAACAAGTTAGAAAAGATCAAAGGTAGCTAGTTCAAGCTTTGAAGAAACATTGAGCGTCTTGGGAGGCTTGTGCATAGCTTTTCGATGTAGCTTGATGATAGTGAAGAATTTTTCAACAGCTTTCAGTTGGTGAAAACTTTTTTTATTCAAATACAAATATCTACAATGTATCTTACATTTAACTTTACCTATCTTAATTACTATATGATACTACAGGCCGGATACCATGGGGAGCGAAAGACAATGACTACCCCATGGCCAACATAAAAGACACGCAACGTTCAACTAACTACGACTACACTACAAACGATTAAAGACTAATGGAAAGTTCCACACCAGATGTCTGGTCAGGATTGTCATGACTTGGTGAAACTTTCATCCTTTAATACCAAAATCACCCAGAAAGAAAGCCAACGAAAGCTCACAAACGATCATAAATGAGAGAGCTATTCTAAAGGAGGGGACTGTTCAAAATGGCCATGAATTGCTGTGTTATGTACCCGGGGGGGGGGGGGTACTTGACTAGGGAAGTGTCAGGGGTGTGTGGCAAACCCCTCAACACCCTATACTCTGTCGCATAAAAAATTGCCCAAAAGTATACCCTGTCGCATAAAAATTTTACCAAATTCCATTGTTTCATGATAACTCTCAAAGGTGTGCTTCCACGTGATATCCTGTCGCATAATTTTCTTATCAATTGTAATACCCTGTCGCATAATTTTTATCAAAAAAGGACACCCTGTCGCATAATTTTTACGGTAAAAGGACACCCTGTTGAGCGGCACATCCCGTCAAGTCAAGTATGGGAGTACCCCCCCCCCCCCGGGGGGTTATGTACCGTAAGAACCATAGCTGTGATAATAAAAGGAATTAGCGTTGTCCAATTGTTCCTTTACCTTTTTTTTGGCTCCGGTACCCCGGGTATGTTTACTATCCCAGGCAAAAGGGTGACATGTAACATTTGACACCTGCTTCTTTAGAAATGATTTCTTCACTGAGTAGGTCCGTTCACAGCGCAAGCCAGCCCGAAGGAAAAACCAAACTACAAAACGACTAATTTCTTGGTTGGTCTACAGTGAGGCAGAGTCTGTCAAACGACATCATATAAGACTTACCAAATACCACATGCTACCAAATTCTGGATCAGTTGGCATTGCCTCTCTCTTGAAACGATCTAATATTTCTTGTTGCTGTACCCATCTAACCTATGGTACAATGGAATTCTTCAGTAAAACCATATTATTTGAATGTTTTCAGAATATCAAGGTTTAAAGAATCCCTTAATGATATAAGGGCATCTGTTAACTTTGAGCCTGAAATTGATCTTTTTCTGCATTTGTAGAACTTTCCCTTGGCTTACCATATTTGAGCATCGGAAAAAGACGGTGGTAAAGATGGTGCTGCCTTGATATGATCTTTACATGTATTTCCTAATATGAATTTTTTTGTAGCAAGGCGAGAAAGAAAAGAAGTTTCAAATTTCTAACAAGAAAAGAATCTTAGGTATTGAGATGTGCCAATGAAATCCAAGGCATGTTTTTATATTTATTCTCACCTGTTTATTGTATCATATTACTCGAAATGAAGGGCGCGTTATTGATATCCACAGAATTGCACGACTTCACAAAGCCTCCTTGTGAAATGTTCACATATGAAAAGCAATTAAACATCAAGAATTCAAGGGATATCTTGAAAACCTTCTAGTACCCAAGTATTGAGAATCTGAAAGCATTTCGTTATGGATCGAATTCTTACGTACGAACACTTGTATGTCACTGAGGAGCCATTGCTAAAGCACCAAGAAAATTACTTTCAGATTAATTTCTTTGCTTCGTAGCAATGGAGCAAATAATTTTCTATGAGCAATCATGCAGTAGTGAGTAGAATAATTGAATTTTCATGTCCCTTGGCGTTTAAATAGTTTCTTGGGTACTCCTTTGGGACTCTTAGCAGCAATAAAATTAATGATATTTTCCAAGTAGAGAAATAAAAGGCAATAAACATAGCTCTTTTCTAGTGTCATTATGATCCAAACAGTAGTGGCCTTGGGAATGAGCCTTGTTGAACATCAATCAACCTCCTTGTCTACGTACTATTCAGAAGAAGCACGAGAAAAAATAATTTACAGTGAAAGCGGAAGAAGCGTGCCACCCATGTTGTCAAAATTCAAAATAGAATCGAATCTTCATTTGATTTTGTTTTCTCAGCTTGAAGAAGTCATTGAACATTCTTACTCATTGTAGTTTCCAAGGAAAGAAACTACTAAAGACGATTGCACTAAAGATGGCAGCGAGGAACTTTCTACCAAGATGCATTGCGTTCTTTAATCGAATTCCTACAGAATTGTTAGGGATTTGTAAGTAGAACACAGTGCATCTTGATAAAAATTCCTTGCCGCCATCTTTAGTGTAATCGTCTATTGTAATCATTCGTATACTCCACCCAACGGAAGCAACATTCGAATCGGACGGAAGCAAATAACAAAGCAATATTCGAATAGTTATATCATAAAAATCTTTTTTGAAACAATTTTCGAATTTACATAGTACGTTTCCTCCGCTTTCACTGTAATAGCGCACAAATACCACCAAAAATTCTTCAGATGAAATGTTACAATACCTCTTCTTCCAGTCGAAGCAAATCAGTCTTCTGGCTAGCTTTACCTTTAGCAGATTCTTCAACGTCCTTATGTTTTATATGATAATGACCCTCTAAACTACCTATCTGAAATTCAAAGAAACATAATCAGAACCACAAAGTTACTATGCTGGACAAGTTGTCCTGAGCAACATAAGACGTGTTTGCTGATTTATATGTTTGAGAGAAAGCCTGTGCTTTTTGTGCCGAAATTTAATTGTATTCATATGAAAATTTAATGATACAAACAACAGTTATATCATTCCTAGTTAATGAAACTTGATAAGGATTGTTTTAATGAATTTTGCTTTACTTCTAGAAGTAGTTACAGGTAATTATTGCGGCGTTGCAATGATATTCGAGCTCAACTAAAGCTTGTCATATCTGCTGTCAAGATGTCGAGATTAATAAGTATACATATGTTTCAAAGGCACCGCCAATGCTTCAAGGCTACTGCGAGGGTGAAATGACATTTTTTTATGTCGTGATCACACTATCATAAAAGGTCAAAAACATTGGTAGCAAAAACCTTCTTAATCTGTCTCTAGACTTGTCTAATTTCAGTTGCAGTCGTACAAAATTTCATTGGTGATAGAAGATGTGTATTCGAAATGAGAAAGGTAGCAGCCGAATGACTTTGAGACGTACATTGACTTATCATTGTCAACAGAACTCAGTGCAAGAACGAGCGGTTAAAATGTAGGCATCGATCTTTTCACGCCAACAAAGAGAGAGATGCATGTTATTATGTTTTATTCCATAAGTTTGTTTAGTTTCTTTTCAGCGTCCCAAATGCTGCGCTTACTGACTAATATTAGTTCTAGTCATACAGCATCAGTTACATTCAATTGTTCAAACATACCAAAACCTGAGAAGATGTATCAAAAGTCACTGAGCTAAATATGGCACCAATTAAATATCTGGAGTGATCCTTTGCATCTTGACCAAATTTTTCTGGATCAAGTTAGTGGATCAACATTAATATAAGTAAGAACGCTTTATCCACGCTAACTACAGTTGCCTTCTACTCAACCTAGTTCAGTGAATTCTATAAAATTGTTGCATTCCGCAACGGGGATATCGAGTAAGACCTGTAGCAAATCGACTCCCTAAAACCAACCAGAACTGCCTTATTTGATTTTCTGTAAACCGAAAATCTTTGACTCAGATTCTATAGAAAGGCGGCTTCAGGAAGGGTTAAACTTATTTAATGAGATCAAGAAGGTTTATAAATGGAAAATTTACCGGTACGGAGATAGTTTCTCAGGACTAAGAACTCAGTTATATCTTGTAGTGACTGATATTTTATATCTGCCGAACACAAGAAACATGGACCAACTCACCTGTCCTAAAATTTCAAACCCATGTTTCTTCGTTATTCTTTCTGCTACATCTCGATGTGGTGGGTGAAAATGAACAGCCCATGTATTAGAATAATATTTGCTATGTGGTTTTAATTTTCCCTTTGATCTTCTATGATGCTTGTGATGGCTCCCAGGCCTCCTAATATACATATTCTTGCCAGGATGGCGTTTGTGATTCCTTCTAGCCAATATCTCTTCCGAAAGATCTCCAATTATCAAAAAAATCAAAACTGGCACAGCCAATAATCGAATATTGAGTTCATTGCAGCCAATGCAGTTGATAAGCGTAGATGGCCTCATCTCCTGGCATTAGGCCGTACTAAATAGGCCAGGATCAATTCTAATGAATACTTTAGGCCTGCTACTAATTATTCATGCAAAATGAATATACACTGTCAAATGTAGCTAATCATTTTTCTGTTTTCCTTGTTGAATTTCTTGCAAAATTTCCTATACAGCTAGTTTAATTCGTTACGCAAAGCATGGAATGCAAATCAGCCTGGCGACTTGTGTGCAGTGAACAGGTACTCGAATATAACCGACCTGCTCAGCCATGACCATGTCATGATTTTGAATAGAACACTGAAAATCTGCAAGCAGAGGTGTTTCAGTATCTTATATGCTCAACTGAGTCATGCAATTGTCTATTAGACGCAAAATCCACCAGGAAACACAAACAGATCTTGATCCAATTAGACACCATGTTGGCCTAAGTTCTGTTTGATATATAGTAGCAAATCACAAAACTTAGGATATGTTAATGGAAAGGAGTATGAATGCACTTTCGCTGAAAAGGTGAAAGAGAGGGATCATTCATATCGTATATCTTCAATTGCGAGTCGTGCAAATGTGCATTAGACGCAAAGTCTATCAGGAGACGGACCCAGATCCTGATCCCATTAGACACCATTTTAGCCAAAGTTTTGGTTAATATATCGCTTAGCAAATAATCTTAGGCTTAGAAAGTGTTCAAGAAAGACATAATGAATGAAATTTCGCAGAAAAACTGTACGAAAGGAAACTTTGGCATCATATATGTGTATTTGCGAGTCATGCAGATGTCTACCAGTCTCAAAGTCCACCAGGAAACATAAGCAGATCTTGATCCAATTAGACACTATTTTGGCCTAAGTTTTGCTTCAAGTATAACATAGCAAATCAACGTAGGTTTTGGATTTAAGAAAAAGACGATGAACGATCTTTCGCTGAAAAGTTGAAAGACATGAATTTTTCATATGTTACGTGCTAAACTGGGAGTTATGGCAGTTATGCACATGTCTATAAGGCGCTAAATCCTTCACAAAACAAAAACCGAGTTTGATCTAACTAGACGCAATTTTGGCCTAAGTTTTGCTCCTTTTATAATGTAGCAATGCGCCTTAGGCTACCTTGAAACAATGGAATAGGATCAATCTCAAGCTTCCAAGGCAAAGTTGTGGTAAGAGGTTATCTCTCGCGAGCAAAATCGAGTTGAATAGTGCATTCAGACTGTCATGGTAATACAAGTCTTTATCTTCTTGACCCAATTTAGAAATTTTGTCGGTGCAATTGACATCTTGTGCAGATGAAATAAAAGACTTTGGTGCCATTTGGAAACGATAATCAACTATACTTGCATCTAAAACGAGTAAATATAATTTGTTGCAATCCTAATTCTAGCGTACATTTTGTGTGTTTAATGTGAAACTGAATTCAAAGATCATCACCCAAGTAGAGCCACAAGAACGTTGACACGCAAGGACCAATTTTACTAAAGTGAATTTTCATATGTTGGTAATTAGGCTTTGCAAATGTAAAATGATTTGATCGCTCGGTTGAAGTTATGGATAATTAACGATCTTGTTTTCACCCGGAAGTTACATGTGTTAGTGAACGCGTGAAGGTTTGCAGGTAAAGAGTTCTCTATACAGCTAGAGCACTGGTGTTGACCAATGTGTTTAAGAATTTCATGATATGCTATCGAGTACTACCAGCAGATTGAATTTCTGAACAATTACAATCACTTCTAAAGACAGGTTCTGCACGCATGTCGAGAACGGAATATCAGCATGAGCAGTGTTTTATCCCAAGCACTACTGAAATCAGTCTAGGGTCCCAACACGGGGGAGGGGGGTTCTTCCATAGTAAAGGTACCTGGGGATGTGCCGCCCGCAAGGGTATACTTTTTGAAACCTTCTTGTCTAGCCAAGGGTATACTTTTTGGCAATTTCGTCCATTTAGTCTGGGCAAGGATATCGTTTTTGGCAATTTTAGTCGATTTTAGTCTGGGCAAAGGTATGCTTTTTGGCAATTTCGGTCAAAGAAATGCCAAACTTCGGTACTTTCTGTAAAGAAACCCTAATTTTTTCAAATTTTGGTCCACAGAATGCAAAAATTTGGCAAGTTTTGTCCAGAAGATGCCACTCATGGCACTTTTGGTG
Organism: Aurelia sp. 3 sensu Dawson et al. (2005); assembly: GCA_964020215.1. NCBI lineage: Eukaryota > Metazoa > Cnidaria > Scyphozoa > Semaeostomeae > Ulmaridae > Aurelia > Aurelia sp. 3 sensu Dawson et al. (2005). The sequence goes on from OZ026587.1 coordinate 8,340,036, forward strand.
TAGAAATTAGTCCATCCAAAAGCCAAGGGTATCATTTTCAGAAAAATTGGTCTAGCCAACGGTACCATTTTGACACTGTGGGAGGCACACCCGTGCCCGAAATTTAGCCGAGAACCTAAATCTAGCCTAAATCTAGCCTAGCTAAAAATCTAGCCTAGCTAAAAATGAACCTAAATCTAAATCCTAGAAATTTAGCCGAAATTCCCAGGGGGGGGGGCACTCGACACATTCACATACGGGGAGGTAAGTCCGATATTTTTGGGTCAGAATGTTGCCAAAAGTTTTTTTTTGGGTCCAAAGAAAACTGAAACAACGTTGATGATATTTTTTGATACCAAACATCGTTATATTGATATTTCTGGGTTCGATGGAGGCAATCCTGACTTCTATTTGCATTGTTTGGGGATATTTTATGTTCCAGTATAGGTTTATATATATAAAATGAGCTGATATTTTTGGGTTGCATTGAAGCTGAAGTGATATTTTTGGGTTGTCTGAGAATTTCTTGGACTGACCCCCCCGTATGCGTATGTGCTGAGTGCCCCCCCTGGGCCGAAATTTAGCCGAGAACTATAAAACCTTATTTACAATATCTAAAACCTATATACAATAATGTTCAAAATTTACAGTAGAATCGAAAGGAAAAAGTGTCTGTTTCTAAATAGTTTTTTTGAAACTATACAGAGAGGTTGCCTGCTTTGACTCGGCTGGCAGGCTATTCCATAGTTTAGCACCTCTATAGGAGAAACATTTCTGGCCATTGTTTGACCTTTTCATCGGTAACCTCAAGTCGGTCCCCGTGTTGCGAAGGCTATATGATGAGCACAGCGAATTTCGGGTGAAGAGGTCACACATGTATTGTGGAGCCAGCTCATTCAGGGACTTGAAGACCATTGTCTTAGATTCGCCCGTTATTAGTTCGTCAACGGTCTTCCATCCCAGTCCTTCGATAAGAGGTCTGCTTGGGGCATTATCGAAGCTGCTATTCGTTATTATCCTAGCAGCACGCTTTTGAAGTTTTTGTAACTGATTAATTTCAGTTGAACCAGCGCAGCCCCAGACAGAGCAGCAGTATCGAAAATGGGGCTCCACAATACCCCTGTAAAGAGTTTGCAAAGTTTCTTTCGGAAGGAAAGATTTGGCATGTTTTAGAAATCCAACTGCCCTTGAGACCTTGGCAGAAATTGCCTTGATGTGTTCTTTCCAATCCAAAGAACAGTCAATTTGCAAACCGAGGTATTTTGTCTTTTTGACTACTTCAAGCTCATTATCACATATTTTCAATTTCAAGTCTTCATTTTGACCTTGGAGAATGTTGTGTTTCTGCTTGGTGGAAATAAGCATAGAATGAGTTTTCGCTACATTCAGGGAAAGCTTATTGCCTTGTAGCCAAGCATCCAATTTTCTAAGATCGCTGTTAATAGCCTCATTCAGCCGAGTCATATCGTGAGACTGGTAGCACAAACTGGTATCATCAGCATACATGGACACGTTGGAATCCAGGACTGCTTGTGGGAGATCATTGATGTAGACAAGGAAGAGAAGAGGGCCAAGACATGAACCTTGTGGAATACCAACCTCAATGTCCCCAATTTCGGAATCTACCCCATTAACCCTACAAAATTGTTTCCGGTTCGTTAGATAGGATTTAAACCAAGAGAGTTCACGTTGTTGTACACCGTAGAGCTCAAGCTTTTTGCAGAGAATGTCATGATCTACAGTGTCAAATGCCTTTTTAAGGTCAATGAACACTAGACCCACAAGCTTTCCAAGATCCATTCCATTATACCAGTCGTCAGTATTTTTAAGTAAGCATGTCACTGTTGAATGAAGGCGCAAAAAGCCGGATTGGCCAGATGAAAAGTGGCCGTTATCATTCATATACTGGTACAGCTGATTTGTTACTAATTTTTCAAAGAGCCTTGAGATGACAGGCAAGACTGATATTGGTCGATACTTAGACTTTTCAGCCTTGTCTCCATCTTTGAAAATCGGAGTAACTCTAGCAACTTTCCATGAGTCGGGAAAACGACTCGTTTCAATGGATGTATTGAACAAGAAAGCAAGCGAGTTTTCAATGAAAGGCAGCGCAAGCTTCAGAAAGTAGCTAGAGATGTTGCCAGTCCCAAAGCTCTTTGCTGTCTTAACCGTGGCAAATGCATCCCTGATCTCCTGCACTTTAATAGTCCTGAAGTGGAACGTTGCCTTATGCTTGTTCATTTCATAGTCACCTGCAAGGAAGGGATTTGGAGCTGGATCGATTTTGTCAGCAAGATCCTTACCTACTGAGCAAAAGAAAGTGTTCATTGCATTTGAAATATCTTTTTTATGAACAGTTTCGGAACCAGACTCTTTAAGACAATCAATGTTGCTGGACTTTGATCTCTTATTAAGGAGTTCATTGATTGCCTTCCATGACTCTTTCATGTTACCTTGACATGCAGAGATCTTATTAGTATGGTACTGCTTCTTTAGCTGGATATTTAGGACATTGACCTTGTTACAGACCTGTCTATAAGAGTCCATAAGGAATTATAGATAATGATCGTTGATTCTGTTTTTTGCTACAGTCAGAGAGATGAGTGTTGCTGCTAAAGTCGCCTTCAATGGAAAATCGAGCGCCTAGTATAAGGACAAGAATCGCCTCAAGGTCAAAGGCAATATTTTGGTCTTTATGTCAAACGAGAATGATACGCAAAAATCAAAAGTCATTACCCCTAGTTTGCTTATAGTTCGTGCACAAAACTATTGGTGCATCCGTGTCAAATGAGATGTCATGTGAGATTTACGATAACGCAAAATTACTTATGCAGAACCCTACAGAACGTTTCAGTTGTTGCTATTCGCGGGCATCTAATTTGAGACAAGCAGTCACGAAGATTCCTCTGTGCAGAATGATATACATGAAGATGTTTTGGTTCAGTGTGATCACGTCCCTTCCCCCAGTCCATGGCGCCATTGCTTGCTGGGATTCTGCACCTTTCGTCTCAACTTCACCTGCGATGATTGCATCCGTTGCTGTGTAGGAGGGGGGTCCTTCTACCTTTGGTTATGCTGCAAATGCTAGCCTCTGTGCAGGCCGCCGGTTACATCATCCTCTACAGTTGAGTTATTTGCATAATGAGTACTATCAATAAGTGACTAATGATTCGTTCGTTCTAGAAAACGATTGTTTTGACATAATTAAGCTGCTAATGAAGTCAAGAACGTGCCAATTCTGGGTGAATTTGTTGCTGTGCCAGGGTAGACATCCTAGTAATTTATCCATCTTATGGTGTCAAATCTGTCTAACATGAAATAAGCCGACGTCAAATGTTGCTATAGGATCGCGGGAAACTTCTGTCTTGTATGCGCTTTATGTGCGCTTTCTTTATTTCAGTGCCAATTAGCAGAGATAAAACGTTAATCAATTGCTTTAACGAGCGTGACGGAAGTGGGTTACTTTCTTCCTTTCTTTCTGACTGACTGACATCGAAGCCCCTTCTTAGATTACAAAGTGGACTTTGTAATCAAAAAGCGTCATGCCCCAATACTGACCTGCAGTCATGTGCAGATGAGCTTGGCTATTCGTTGAACAATTACAGGAAAATCTTTTGTTTTGTTAATGAAAGCGGAAACAAAGCCTCTTAATCCGCCTGTTGTTTCGTGGAAAAGCAACTATTTCTGGAGGATCGAGTCTTTGTGAGTGAATTACGGACCATGAAATCAGGGTCCACGGAACTGCGGAACGAGCAAAGGAAAAAAGATCATTGCAGAGGAGGGTGCTGCCCAGGGTAGAGAAAGAACTTATTTGGCTTTGACCTTTGTTATTGCTAGCTATTAGTTGTAGCGATATCAACTTATTATTAGTTGTTAGTTGTTCTGCTTCAACGTCAAATCAAAGTTAGAAACTTTCAGCTCTTCGTAGCTTTACATCATTGTGCTATTCGCTTGAATACGAGTTGTCCTTTATTGGTTCCATCTTTACAGTTAATCAGCCGTTTTCCATTGTCATCCACAAATGCTTCATGATTTATCACCTTCAAGATTTCAAAGTTAGCTTTCAGAAAGAGGCACTGAGAAGCATAGGCAGTCAAAGTTGCCAGTGCCCCAGTGCAACCCAGGGCACGAGCATTTTCCATTGATAGTTCAACCAATTTTGAAGCAATCCCTCTTCGACCATATTCAACTGTGTTTACACATAAGATCACAAATTTGATGATTTTATCGCAGCTTTGTGGGATTAAAACTTCATAACCTGCCTCAATTCTATCTAAATAAATTTCCAATAAGCTAAAAGGATTCAAATCACTTGACAACCTAACATTGGCATCTTGGACGAGTTTCTTCGCTCCGTTGTCCTTTTCTCTTGTGCTTTGTGATTCTCCCAAAATATACAGGCGGTTCAGGCGCACTCCAACAATTTCATTCACTTTGTTTACGGCAATATAACTGGTGGGGTCAACTAAGCAGCTCTGTATCATTGGTCGCACAAAGTTTTTGAACTCTGCATTGCCAGTTAAAGACAGGGCCTGACTTGTCGGTTCAGTGGTAACAAAATGCTTCAGTATGAATGCCTCGATAGTATCAAAGTCGCTGTTATTTGCAATGCGATACGAAACAGTATCAGACGCCATTTCAGTACACATAGAAATAGAAATAGAATGTTTGAAATTTGAACAGGACGCGAAGTAAAAAAACTTATATGGCTATCTGTAAAATATGGAGTGTGGAATGATGCAATGGAATGATGGAATGGACTAATGGAATAGAATGATGGAATAGAATGATGGAATGGAATAGTTAAGATGGAATAGCCAAACCATAGGTCAGTTTCGAAACAAAATTAGGGACCGTTCATTATTTACAGAGGGGTTGGTACCGAAGAGAAATGGGTTGGGTGAAAGAAATTTTCTGACATAAAAAGGTTGGGTGAATAAATTTCATGCAGTTTCAAAAGTTGGGTAAACAAAATTTTCTCACTAATTAATGCTACATGTTAAAGGTCCCAGATTGTCAATTTCATCATAAAAAAATAATATGTCACGACTATTTGCAATAATTACAGTATCTAACATTTAAAATTCATAGTTTTGACATTGAAACAATGTTTATAGGTGGGAGTTGGGTAAAAAATTTTTCAACAAGAAAATTGTTGGGTAGATGTATTTTCAGTCACCTATTTAGTTGGGTAAGAAGATTTTTTGAAAAAAAAAACATTTCTCTTCAGTACCAACCCCTCTGTAAATAATGAACAGTCCCTTCTACCAATGTGTTCCTCTGGATCTCTACAGTTCATTTTGCGCATATTTTCTTTAAAATGTGACAGAATTCCTTCAGATTTCAACTGAAAATCTGAAGTGTGGAAAATGGAGTGTGGAATGATGGAATGGAATGATGGAATGGAATGATGGAATGGAATGATGGAATGGAATAGTAGAGAAGGAATAGCCAAACTATTGGTCGCTTTTGAAAACGAATTACACCAATGTGTTTCTCACACGGGGGGGGGGGTTTCTTCCATAGTAAAGGTACCTGGGGATGTGCCGCCCGCAAGGGTATGCTTTTTCGGACTTCTAGTCTAGCCAAGGGTGTACTTTCTGGCAATTTTAGTCGAGTTAAGTCTAGGCAAGGGTATGCCTTTTGGGAATTTCGGGCAAAGAGATGTCAAAATTCGGTAATTTTTGTAAAAAAAACCCAATTTTTTTAGATTTTGGTCCAGAAAATGCGAAAATTTGGCAAGTTTTGCCTAGAAAATGCCAATTCAGAGCACTTCTGAAGGAAAAATTAGTCTAGCCAAGGGTATCATTTTCACAAAAATTAGTCTAGCCAACGGTTACATTTTGAAACTGTGGGCGGCACCCCCTACCCGACATTTAGCCGAAACCCCCCCCGGTGGGTCCCAATTACACTATACCGGGTTGCTATCAGAGCGGAATGACTTTTGTATGGGATAGGGGCTTGAGTTACACTGCGCCACACCAATCCGATACACAAGGCTCCCATTCGTGGAATGAAAATCACTCCGCTCTGGAGCTGACACGAAAATCTCTCCGGAGTCACTCCGTAGCGAATCGTTGTGGTGTAATCGCACGAATCCGATACACTCCGCTTGGAAACAATGAAATTTCAGATTAGCAAACAGTAAAATGTGGCGCAATTTCATTTTCATTTTAAAAATGATTACCTTGGGAAAACCCATTTACAATAATTTCTAATTACATGGCTACAAAACGTGAAAAGGAAAAATAAAGATGACTCTATTGATGCAGATCAGCTGTCCTTGAATATTCTCAGTTCAAAGCTTTTAGTTTCGTTTTGAATGACTGAATCGAAGGGGCTAATTTCATTTTCGAGTCGAGTTCATTCCATGCATTAGCTCCACTAAACGCAAATGATTTTTGGCCATCCTAAGCAGACTGCAAAGACGTCCTGCAGTGTAGACCATAACTGCGGAGGAATATGGCGTGGGAGCAAGAGAAGCGTCATAGTGTAACTGCTACCCAAAATATCACTACGGACTGAAAGTCACTCCGCTCTGCTCCGCTTCGATAGCAATCAGATATAGTGTAACTCTAGCCTAAATCTCCTGAGACCCAGAGAAGAGTTGTACCCCCCAACACAGAATCAGCGGAGATAAACCTCCTCGTGTAAGTAGCATGGGTATTCTATTATTAGCCGATTTTATTTGATAATTTCCACATGTGCGTGGTTTTGCAAACAAAGTTAAAACAATTATGAGGTACCATTAGCTAGCAGTAAGTTGTTTTCATCAAACATTTGAGAAGTTATTGCCCAACAAACTCACTATGGCATTTTGAAATTTGATTATTTCATATTCCTAAAGATAAACTATTGCATCAAGCGTGCTCATGTCGCACATTGCCAATTTGTCGCTCATTATCGCCAAAAGGGAATTGCCCCTTAACAAAGGCAGTTTGAAATTAGACTTCATCCTGAATGAACTATCGTTTTGAATTTTTCAAATTGAACAACTAAAGCGAATGCTCAGAATTTTAGTTCAGTGCAAATGTCAGCCAAATTTAAGTCAAGTATATGTCGAACAGGGTGAGGGATAGAATATCATTAATGATGGCGTCAAGACGTGTTGTTCGATGCTCTGTTATTGTTGCTATCAGTCTCCTAATCTGGACACTAAGACAGACCAACAGACCAGAAGATGAGAAGCCAACATTTGTAAGCAGATATGAGTCATTTGGATATGAGTCATGTGGTATAGAAGTTCTTTGGAAGCAGTTTAACTTCCATCTCGCTGATGTCCTCGCTACGCACTTAGGCCCATTACCGAAGGGCCTAACTGGAAAGAGAGCTTTTTTCAAGTCAAGGATAGCGTACTACCAGTCATGCAATAGCTGTACTACCTTTCAGGTGGTTTCTGACGCAAGCATTCAGATCCTGCTGTCTGGAGATATTCAACAAAACCCTGGACCTATCCGAAACCCCTGTTCTGTCTGTGGCCATGCTGTTGCTTCGAATCATCGAGCTCTCCCCTGTGTTACTTGCAGCCAATTGTGCCATATTGGGCCTAAATGCGGAAGGGTTCCCAAGAAAGTTTACAATGAAATAAAGAGACAGGACACTATTCACTGGAATTGCCCGAGGTGTGAAAATACATTCAATCAGCTGCAGACTAACCCAACTCTTACACAAGATCAGAACACAGAAATTGATGAACTGCCAAATATGTTTGAAGAGCTGAGGACAAAGCTGAAAGGTCATGGCATAAAACTTGCACATATAAATGTAAGGGGCTTGCTCAGCAAATTGAATGATGTAGCAATACTGCTTCAAGAGAGCAGGATAGACATTCTTGTTATCACTGAATCGCATCTTGATAAATCAGTGGGTGATAGTGTTATAAAAATTGATGGCTATGGACTAGAAAGATATGACAGAGACAAACATGGAGGAGGCTGTTTGATTTACTTCAATGAGTGTCTGGAAATTACACCAATAGGATGGATTGACAACCTTGGTACTGAGTCAATATGGATGGATCTTTATGTTCATTCCCAGCATTACCTTATAGCAGGGATATATCGACCGCCTAATCGCCTTGACTTCTATGACAAACTCAAAAGCATCCTAGAAACAATCTGGATCAAGCGTAAAAACATTATTTTGCTTGGAGACCTCAACTCTGATATACTCTTCAGAGGCAAAACTGCAGAGCAAACACAGTTAGGAAAGAGACTACTGAGAGTTACAAACCAATTCAGTCTGAAAAATATCATTACAGCTCCAACAAGAGTTGCTGAGAATTCACAAACAACTATTGACCTGATCATAGTCAGTAATGTGAAGAGGATATCTAAGTCAGGAACCTTTGAGCCTGCAATATCAGACCATAAATTAGTATATGCTGTCCTGGATGTGAAAAGGAAAAATCTGAGCCCTCATTTAAGACAGTGCATGACTACAAGAACCTAAACCAAGAAAGATTTAAAAAATCACTTGTAGAGGCACCCTGGTGGGTGTCAAACATTTTTGATGATGTTGAAGACACTGTTCATGCCTTTGAGCTCCTGTTTAAGGATATTGTGAAGGAAAACATCAAAACAAGGCTGGCAAAAGTAAGAACAAAGACATTGCCCTGGGTTACCAGAGACATCAGAAAACTCATGAATAAAAGATATAAGAGTCTAAAGGACTGGCAAAGGAACAGAGGAGATCAAACTCTTAAAGAAAACTATCAGAAATTGAGAAATGAAGTGACAGTAAAACTAAGGCTTTCAGAGTCAAATTATTGGAAAGATCAATTTAATGATGCTTCTTCTAGCAGAGAATTTTGGAAAGTAGTTAAGAAACTTCAAAGGAAGCAAAAAGATAACAGAATTGGGCCACTGAGAGATGATGATCAAAACATGGTGCTAGATGATGAACTGAAAGCAGACCTAATGAATTCCTATTTTGTACATATAGGCAAGAATCTGTCAAATGCTCTAAACACTAATTTTGACAAGAGTGACATGAGCTATATTTCTAGAGTAACACCAACTTGCTGCGAATTAGAGTTAAATGATCAACATCTTGACAAACAAATGAGTGCTCTAAAACCATATAAGGCCATGGGCCATGATGAAATTAGATCTCAGGATTTAAAGATTGCTGGTGAAAGTGTGAAACCAGGGATAAGATACATACTGCAGAAGAGTCTCAATGATAAGAAATTCCCTGATAATTGGAAAATAGCCAAATTAAAAACAACTTTTAAAAAGGGGGAGACATGTAGCAGAGAGAACTATCGACCTTTATCAATCTTAAGTATACCAAGTAAATTGTTGGACGGACAAGTATGTCACAAAGTAGACAAACATATGGAGGTATCAGGAATTGGACACACAAATCAATGGGGTTTTAAAGAGGGTCGAAGTACAGAGGGCTTGTTGCTCCATTTAACAGAACATTGGAAAGGAGCCCTGGACAATGGTCAGTATGTTGGGGTATTATTTGTAGATTTCAAAAAAGCATTTGACAGTGTCAACAGAGACATTCTGAAGAGAAAGCTCCAAGCTTCTGGGTTCTGTGGTGCGTTATATGATTGGATTTGTGACTATCTAAGTCAAAGGATGCAGTATGCAGATGTAAATGGAAAAACATCAACAATTAGAGAGATAGAATTTGGAGTACCTCAAGGCTCGTTACTAGGTCCACGTCTCTTCTCAATTCACGTAAATGACTTACCTGACTCTATATCAAGAGGAGAATTAGTTATGTTTGCTGATGACACTACAATATTCTGTACAGGTGATAACATTGAAGAGGTAATAGATAGCCTCAATGCTAGTGCAAGGGAGCTTCTTGATTGGTGCAACAGGAACCAACTAACAGTTCATGCAGGCAAGACAGAGGCAATGATTTTATCTCCAAAGAAATTCATTGGGCCTTTACGACCCATCTTATATGGTACTTCAGTTATTAACTATGTTAAGCAAAGCACAAGCTTAGGAATAATCATTGATGACAAACTTAGCTGGGAAAAGCAACTGACCAAAGTTACAAACAGTTTCAATGGCAAAATGAAAGAGTTGAAAAGACTTCGTTATCTACCAATAAAAATCCAAGAAGAGATTTACTTCAAAACAGTTGTTAGTGCGGCTACTTATTGTATAACAGTATGGGGCACATCTTCACCTGCAATATTAAATGCTGTTGATGCATTGCATGCTAGAGCGGCAAAAATGATTCATAAAATAAAAGGTGCAAGATCTACAGAGGAAATCCTGAATAAAGCTGGATGGGAACCGATTAGCTATATCTATAAAAAGAGGGTACTGACGTGGATGCATAGGATTTATTACAAAACATGCCCCAAACAAATTTATGAACAATTCAGTGAACGAAAAACAAATCTGCGAAACCCTCTTCAAGTTGAAGTCGTAAGGTACAAGAAAGAAATTGGACGGAATTCATTCAAGTACAGAGGTGGAGTCTTTTGGAACTCTATTAACAATAACCTGAAGAGTCAAGAAAATATAACAGCTTTCAAAAATAAGATAAAAGAATACAAAAGGAACGTAAACCAGCATTCATTTGAAAAAGAGGCCTGTATTATTAATAACAAGAACAAAGATTTTAGGTACTTTTGACACTGTAAATACTTTTAACTATTTTAATCTCTTGTTTTACTTTCTATTTTAAAAAAGGTAATTAAGCTTATTTTTGTTTGTAGCTGCAGGTCCACATCAACGTTAGTTGCCTTTAGGTAAGCCTGCATTACCAAATAATTAATGTATGTATGTATGTATGTATGTATGTGAGTAAAAAGAAGAACATCCAAATTATCTAGGGTAAGTTTTTGAATAAGTTTGAAAGCAGGAACACCGCAATGCGACGAAGAACAACAGCAAATATGTGCGAACTTAAGAAATATATATATTAGATGCCAATATTTCGTCCTGCCAGTATTTCGTCCTGCCATGCAGAACTTCTTCAGGGCTGTTATATTTTAGTTACATTGACGATATAAATATGTACAACGATTTGAAAAAGAGAGGTTACATGTGATTGGCTAGATATGATTGCTACGCAGAGGCTACATCGGTTAACTTTACGAGGGTTACGTGATATCATGGTGATGATGATTGTGACGTGGATGATATGATATTGTGATACTGAAAAAGCAAAACGGCGGGTTATAAATGGTTTTATGGTTTTATGGTTTTATAAGTTTTTGAAGCCTAGAGTGGTGACGCCCATTATGCCCATGTCGTCGCCGGCTTCAGAATTAGGTCCTAAAAAGGAGCTTTTGATGAAAAACTAAGTAGCCGTGTTATAGCATCGACTAATGGGAGAAAAATGAAGAGTGTTGCCATTATACATTAAATTTTCATATTGATTTTAGAAGATTTTAAAGATGAGGGTAAAAGCGTCGTCTTCTCCGAGTGTCGCTCATTATGACCGCCAGGCAAACAAGTTACATTGCTCCGTGGTAAAAAATTTTAATGAGAAAAACTGCTTGAATCATTGTTATCTGTTTATCAAAAAATTCAATCTGACTTACCTTAAACTTCGAGTTTTGGCAATTGAAATACATGCTTCGAGTTGTTGTGAATCCTGAATCCTAGCTTGTTCCTTGTCCATAGAAGGATGCGTATATGGCATAGGTTTCCGAAATGCGAATAGATTTAACATAACACTTCCTTTCTTCGGTTTCAATGATTTTGCAAGTCAGTGAGTAAGATTTTCACCTTATTTGGTGTTTTTGAATAAATTTTATATCGTAACATTTCGAAGTGACTGAAAACTTCCGTGGTACACTGATGGGCATGATGGACGACAAAATAGCAAAATAGCTGCGATCAGACCTCCTGGTCTTAAATTTGCATCAGAAATCACTTTGCTTTGGTTTTATTGTAGATTTCGTCTCAAGAAACAGGACTTCTGACAAATCAAAGCACATTTAAACACCTTCAAGGATTGAGGTGCTGAACGAACGAAAAGGAAGGAACGAATGCAAATTTAGTAAATAGAATCATGAAATTGGCAAATGCTGACAGAGTCTATTAGAGATGTATACAAAGTATCTCGTCTGGCTTCAGTGAAAACAGTGGCGTAGCCGACGGTGGTTACCTTTAGGGCGTACCACTAAGGGCCCCCACTGCTTAGGGGCTCCGAAGGGGCCCCCAACCGTCAAATTACGTCATAGACATAGGTACAAGAGGCTCCAGTCCCCCTTCTTCACTAAGGGCCCCGTGCACCTCCGCTACGCCACTGAGTGAAAATAAACTGAAACTTTAGTGAAGGTCAAATAGTTATAAAACAGATGTCAGCAAAGATTCTCCACACAATCGCAATTCTATTACAGGTCGTCAGTCCCCTGAAATTTGATTTCTCTTGCTAGTCTCCCATAATGGGCGAGCGGCCATAATGGGCGAGCTACTCTATGTTGGTTGTGATAAGATTCACAAAAGTCTTTCTTTTAAAGTGTCAACCTTATCTTCTTCTGTCAAATCTGCTAGACTGTTATGCTGTCAAGATGGAAATAGTTGGCTTAAAACGGAGACGACTTCGGCAAGATTTTCAAAGACAGTCACATTTTCTACAGACCTTGATTGAACTTTTTGTTAAACCAAACACAAAGCATGCTTCATCATTTGCAAACTGCAACTCGTGGGTCAAACATCCTGATGTAATCATGCTTCGCATTTCAAGCAAAGTTGACCACAGTGCATGCGTCCTTTGTTTTTGTTGAATAAACTTGGAACATCTGTGTATAGTTCAGGCTAAATGCAGTGTAAATTACACATCAGTTCTTAAGATCACAGTTCATTAATGACCACACCTTATGTTGTTCAATTAATATTTTCAAATCAAAAAGTTTTGAATAGTTCAAATAGTCTTCAATAATAAAAGTTGGAAAAGTTTGCAACTCTGAAGACTAATACTTTGCTAATAAAATAGCTTCTTTCCAGATACGTGGCTGTATCATTTTTAACATGATTCTTATTTTATGATATCTCAGAATCGTTAAAAACTGCTATAAACTTCTAAATCAAAGTTTCCAATATTTAAGCTTCACAGCCAGCATAGGTTCCAAAACTTTAAATTGGTGTAAAAAGGCGGGTGTAAAATTCAATGACCTATTTCTTTACACTGAATGAATTGAAAGAAACGTTCGCCAATTTTCTATGATTCTACCGTTGGACTTCCAGAAATCTTGAATACTTGTCGAAATCGAAATCGACGTCATCGAATTTCTAAATCACAAACCAGAAGAGTGAAAGAGTTTTGCTTGATACCATATTATAGTCATCCATAAACTATGGTTTTCTTGAAAATTATTTGATCTTTCGTCAACAGGTTTAGAAATTACGATAGTTTTAAGATTTTTTCGAAAATTTTCTTAAACTCTTAAGAGAAGAAAAACTCTGTAATTCTGAAAATATTGAAGATCTCAGAAAAGTCCAACGGCTGATTTACTGTAAAATGGTTAAAGTTTCTTTGAAGCCATTCAGTTCAAGAAAATAAGTCATAGAATTTTACAGCCATCGTTTTAAGGATTTGAAATCTATGCTTTTACAGCCATGGAAATGAAGCTTTACTGGCTATTTTTTGCCTGGGCGATAGATTTCATAGGCGCAGAGTCAATCTGTTTTTAGATGATTTCACTAGCGTGATGCTAAATTGTTAGCAAAATGGGCCAAGGACTTTAGGCTGCTTCAAAGGATTATGGTAATGAGCACTTTTATAAAATCACTCATTCAAACGATTTGAAGCTATAGGATTTTGCTGTTGATATGATTTGAACTATACCATACCAGTATAATGAAGGGCTTAGACATGCTCGACAATGTTGTCACAATAAACAACAACGGTGGCTCTTAACTCATGTGGATTGACAAAGGATTCTGAAACAATTGAGACAATGGACTCTGAAAGATATTCCAAATATGGAGTAAGATCTGTGAAAACGAGACCATTATTCTAATCAAACTGCGAGTAACTTACGGAGAAGTGTAGACAAAAAAGAATAATTTCAAGCATTTCACAGATGAATTCGCTACATTTGAAAGGGGCTGGATCACGTAACCTCAAACAATCCTGTTATCTCTATTATCTATATTGTTGCCGACACATGGCCATTGTATTCTGCTCAGATTTTGGTGGGTGGGGTGAATCCACAATAAAGCGGCTTATAAAAATCCACCAATATCTCTGTAATCTTACAACATATGAGTGTTTCATTTGTTCCTCTACGCAATCCAAGGGTTTATCTTCAAAATAACACCTTCATTTTGAGAAAAGTAGCGGAAAATCTCTGTGATATGATGGCTTATAAAAGGTACTGCAAAATCGCGGCATAACGGGAAAACCAGACCCAGGACCAGTAGGACCGGACCCTAACGGACCGGACCCCAGCAAAATACCCATTCATTTCCATGTTTCCAGGTGACTGACTGGGTACATTGATAATGGGCTACTTGCTTTTTTACACACTAGAGCCTATTTCTTGGTTCCTAGAAAGCCCCCTGAGGTTTAACAATGTATCATCTTAAAATGAAGAAAGCTAAGACAGTTGGTTGTGGTAATTTTGTTTTGTATTAGATTTTGGCATTGTATGTTATCTGAATCTTGTTCTGAATTTCAATGAGAATCTTGTCCTTGGGAAATTGAAGCGAGTTACAGGGCCTTGCTAGAGTTTATCATGTATGGATCTTCGTGGGCCTTCGTTCCTTTCAGCTGGAAGTTCGTCTGTTGATTAGATGATCAATGTAGCAGATTGTGCATTCTTGCAGTTAGTGTGGTATCCAGAGTTTAGTTATTTCTTTTCAGCGATGATTGTATTGGCCGTATGCAACGTACGGTATTGAATGGCAAAACATCACAATGGGGCAAAATTGCGAATAAAAATATGTGTTGCGTGTGGTACTACGGTAATTAAACGACAATGTTATAAATAAATGATTAAAGTACCAAGTGAAGCGTAGATGTTAAAAAACACGACGTTTCGAGCGTATACTCGTTATCAAGTGACTCGAAATCAATCGAGCCGAGCAAAGAGAAGAAGAGAAGACAAGATTCGACAGATAGGAGAGAATGTGAGATGCGACTTGACGTAGCCTGAATTGCGGCAAAATTGCAGCCGGAGTTCCACAGGGATCGATTCTAGGTCCACTCTTCTTCCTTGTTTACATTAATGATCTGACAGCAGATCTCAAATGCAATGTAAAGTTATTTGCTGATGATACATCAATTTTTTCAGTTGTTCACGACCCAAACGAATGCGCTGCGGATCTGAATCATGACTTAGGTCTTATCAAACGTTGGGCACATGACTGGAGGATGTCTTTCAATCCTGACCCTACAAAGCAAGCAGTTGAAGTGACATTTTCTAAGAAAAAGACCCCTGTTGACCATCCGCATATCTTTTTCAATGATGTAACAGTTATGAAGGTGGACGAACATAAACATCTAGGTGTCGTGCTTGATAGTCGACTGACATTTTCTAGTCATATTCAATCTGCTATAAATAAAGCGAGACGTGGGATTGGTATGCTTCGGTTTTTATCTAACTACTTGCCAAGGCAAACTCTAAACGAACTTTACAAACTCTACGTTCGTCCACATCTCGACTATGGTGACGTCATTTATCATATCCCACAGAAAGTGTGTGACTTTAGTCATGTAGTCACCTTACATCGTCTGATGGAACGACTTGAATCCGTTCAGTATTCTGCTGGCTTAGCTATAACTGGCGCGTGGAAAGGTACATCAAGAGACAAAATATACGAGGAACTTGGCTGGGAATCATTGAATGACAGAAGGTGGTGCAGGCGTCTCGTTCTCTTCTTCAAGTTCATCAATGAACTTGCACCTGAATATACAAGACATCCTATTCCACGAATTCGTTGGTCAAATTATGCCCTTAGAAATCAGGCTGTAGTTGGGCGAATAAATGCAAGGACGGAGCGCTTTGAGTCAAGTTTCTATCCAAGCTGCTTAAAAGAATGGAACAGTCTTGCTTCTGAGATCAGAGAATTACCTACAGTGAGCTCATTCAAAAAAAGACTTTCCTCTCTCATCCGCCCCACCCAAAAACCTATTTATGGAATTTATGATCCAAAAGGTGTTGCCATCCTCACCCAGCTACGCGTAGGCCTCAGTAAGCTAAATTCTCACAAATTCAACCATAACTTTCGAGACACAGTTGACCCAATGTGTCTAATTAATGATGGAATTGAGGATACTGAACACTTCTTGCTGCAATGCAATGCATATGAAGATCAGAGGCGTGAGCTCCTTGGCACCGTTAACGAAGTATTCCAACTACACAACGTCTTAAACCTGCCAAATCAAACCCTTGTGCAAATATTGTTGTATGGTGATAAAAGTTTTACTCATGACCAAAACAGAAAAATTTTGGAATCAACGCTAAAATTCATTCACTCATCAGAGCGTTTTTTGTAGCACCACCAACGCAAACCTATGGACATTAATCTTTTATCTCATCCTTCTCTATTAATCTTTGATATTGTTATAACACCATAAATGTATTGTAAATATGTCTATGTTACTAAAGACTGTACCAAAACCTGTCAACTTTATATTCCGATCCGGCAAAAGTGTTATCTAATCTCTGCGATCTGTTTCTTCCTATGAAGAGACCAGAACTTTGGTATAGCCTTTAGTATCTGTATTGGTTTTTTGTTAAAAGATCATTTAGGGTAGCCATGCCTATCGTGCTCCCAATGGTATCGTTCTTGTAAATATGTTTTGTTAAATTGTAAATTTTTAGATTGTGTATAAAAAAAAATTGTATTGGCCTTGTCTTCATTTTTGAAATGAAACTTCTGTACCGTCATTACAATCTCACGACGGAAAGGAATCGACATTCACAGGGGTCTGGTTCGTTAGAGTCCGGTCCTATTGGTCCTTAGTCTGGTTATTCCGTTATGCCCAAAATCGCCGTTTCGAAAGAAGTTTGTTTACATTACGTGACCCAGCCCCTTTAAGTTGAATCAACACGAACGGGTAACATCGCATTCCTCTAAGAAACTTTCTGCCAGTAATTTTCCTGTAAAAGAGTCCTTGTAAGAGCGAAGCCAACAGATTTTGATGGAGATAATTCAATGGTGGTTGCAGCGAAGACAAGGGCTCATGGCATAAGTCTAGGTAATGGCTCGAAGTTCAAGTACACAAGGTATTACGTATTTGTATACATCATCAAGCATGATAGTTATTCAAGTACCTACGAACCTACAAGTACTCTACAATACTACGAACATGGCACCACGAGGATTAATATATCATTTCGACCCAGTGGCATGAAGTAATGAAAAAGTGTACATTTAACTGCTACTTCAAAAGCAAAATTCACAGAAAGGGGACTTGACGGCTGCTGGGCAGATGGCAGAAATTTTAATGAATTCATTCAAAGCGACCAGTTTTACAGATAAAATGGAAAGTTAACTGAAAAATATTTCAGTTTATTTCATCAGGGAAGACTTATCACCGTACGTCGAACAATGCGTTAACACCTCGTTTGAAGGTCTGCTGTGTCAAGTTGGTCGCAATGGTGAAAGTACTCCAGCGAGAAGATCTCATTGTTGAATACCAAAAGACGGACAGAGAACATAAGGTGTTCCGTATCCCCAGTACCATCGTTTAAGAGGCACATTGGGCCTATAGTATCCCTAAAATTGTGCTTGAATTTGTGAAAGTTCAATTTGCTAAGACCAACCCTAAGTTATGAAAGGTATCACTTTTGGTGAAGGACACAATTTCTAAGGACACAAGGGTTCAAGATGTAAGTGTAAGTGAGGAACCCAATTTCTAAGTGCACAAGGAATCAGGTTGTAAGTCCAGGGAATTTACCAATCACAGCAAAATAAATATGCTGGTGGTAAAATAAAGACAGATGTCCTTTGTGATTACTTTGACTTACATCAACCATGATATTTGTCAACTCAAAAGCAGACGATGGGTGATCGTAACTTCAAGTTGATTCGTAGTCATTCAAATTGCCAATCTTGTCAGGACAGGAATCACAACAGAAGTTTAGAGGTAAGTCAATTGTAATCTCTATATTCCTACAATCGGTATTTTCAAAAGATGGCGAGCAACCACGATTTCTCCTTTTTCGGTAAAGACAGAAACATTGAAAACATCGGATAAATCGAGGAAAAATTAAAATTCACCACCGCCGTGATTGGGACCGCAGGTCGCCTTCTACAGTGGAAAAGTATAGTTTTTTGTATTTAATCTCATGAAAATACAAGAACTACACAACACGCACAACTAACTACAAAAGATTACAAAAGACGATTACAGAAAACGATGCCACAAGGAGAATGGAAATAAATATCAACCCTGCGGCCATTTAACATATAATTATATATCTAAACATAAAAAAATTTACTATAATGAATCTAAGGTTAAATTTACAAAGGAAAGATGTGCCTCTGTATTGGGGGTTTGCAGCAGAAATTTAAAAGCACTTACTTGCGTGAATGCATCTTAGAATAGCCTCTATGAGTCGTTTATTAACATCAGGTGGTAACGTTTCCTTGCCATAAAGAATGAGTTTAACTGTCATTTGAGTTCATTTGACAGTTCATCTGAGAGGTTAGAAATGTCAATAGGAGGCAAAATTGCGTTGAAACCATAGAGCATAGAGAAGCTCGCGTCTAGGTTCTAAGTTCGTGTCTGTTTGGTTTCAGGACATCCTAAGCAGAATCCTGGTCTTTCCTCTTGATGTTACGACACCTCGTGATTCCTTCAGCCTGGAATTAGATAGAGGTGGTCCGAGAGGTGGTATCATTTGGATTAGAATTAGAATGGAGAGAGAAGAATAACTGTCTGAAACTTCCCAATATGACATTGGAATTAAAAAGAATCACGATACAGAAGTTACATTTCAATATTCACCTAATTCATTCACCTAATTTACCAAATTTATTCACCTAACTTTACATTGTATCCCTTGTATCGACAAACGTAACTTCATTTGATTTCGTATGTTTGGCTCCTTAATTGAAATCCTTTTCTAGGTAAAGCTCAAAGTGAACCTTTCTGAGAAGCTTCTTTATGTCCTACGGTCGAAACCTACTTAAATACCATGATGCAATATTAAAACTTGTGAGTGAAGAACGTTGCGCCTTTTTATGAACATTGAAAATTAAACATGACAGTTTATCCATTCGACCTTACTACAGAAGCAAAATATCAAATGGGATGTTTTGCTCCGGTGGTCAATTTTATCTAACTCCACAATTTCTTATCTACCTCTCCAGTCGAACAAGATTTGAGCTACTTTTTGCAAAAATTCTCACCCAACTGGATTAAATCATGAATGCTACATAATTTTACTAAAATATCTCCGAAAAGGACCAGGAGGGTCAAGAGTGTGCTTGAGTGGTAATTCCAAACCTAACAAATTCTGAAAACAGCAGACTTTGCAGAGACAAAGATATGTTTGCCTAGTCACATAACCTCTTTCTGGATTCACCAATTGCCGATGAAAATGAGAATCTCTCCGAAGTCTGCCAAACCTTCTCTCTTTCCAGGGCCGATACCAGCCAGGAATTCCTAATCCGGGGGGGGGGGGCGAAAAACCAAACTATTCGACAATAAAACCGTCAATAGCGACAGCTACAACAACAGTTGAAGGAACACACGCGAAATCTATCCATTATATGACCGATGTAACTCCTCGGAAACTACAATTTAGCCAATTTCGCATTCCAACCTTGATGATTAACACACTAAGTGAATATCACTGAAAAATATGCTGTAAATTCAATAATTTCTGCTAGGATTTATTTCAACGCTAATAAGTTCATGTTTTCTTGCATCATTTCTCTTCAAAATCCTCCAAAGCTAGTCATTTAAATCACAAAAATTCTGGCAAGAGAGTAAAATTATCTGACAAATAGTCTCCCGGGGGCGCTCCATCCCCAGCCCCCCATTGACATCGGCCCCGGCTCTCGGAGCAGAAGGCTCAGGAGGCCTTCCAAACCTGCCAGATCTATGGCTTTGAGACTTTCGAAGTCAATCTGATCAAAGAAAATTTTTCCAAAATATGCAAAAAGAGAAAGATGACATATACGTTTTCCATTGAGAACATCTCTCCCAACCATGTTTCGGGGTATAAGCCGTGTTCGTACCGAAAAGAAGTACAGTACCTATTTATTTTCTCTTCTTCCATGTATTGGTTGTACAATAGTGCCTCTAAGGGGACCATTATGGAATAAGGTCTGCTCGACGATTTAATGCTATCCCTGCCGCTGTAATTATGCTTGTTTTCTTTTCCGTTTTAGATTTTACAGTTCATATTCGATTGCATTGTATCTATTTGTTACACAATTATTATAAAAACTTGCAAATATTTTTGTTGTGGCAAACGACACATCCATACATACACACATCATCAAACATAAATTCAAAGCCTACAAAATCTGCCGTTTTCAGAAATGATGCCAATCAGCACACACAACATATTGCTCTAAACTGCAGCTTTTGCTATACTCGATCACATGCAGTATAACAAACAGCTCATTACCAAACAGTTTTAAACGAAATGGGGAAAGCTGAAATGTATACTTTTTGAAGCATATTTCAAGCAGTGGCGGCGCCAGCTTTGAAAGAACTGAAAGAAGTGGGAGGATTTTGACGTAATTTTTCAATCTGAAGGTATGCTACCCTGGGTACCAGAGCCTCAAAATTTAAATGGAATTTCATGCCATTTTTCTTTGACAAGTTTTGCCGACTTTTAGGATTTGGGGGGACAAGTCCCCCCAATGCCCCTATGGCGCCGCCACTGTTTCAATGAATGGAATTACTTCATTAACATTTAGGAAGCTTGAATCTTCATAACAGCTAGAGATATATTCTGTTTGCAAAATGAAAGTAACTGTGAAACAGATTCTTTATAAAGAGAGCAAACAAGGGGCGTGAAAAATTGTAAGAGTATTCTGAATTTTGATTGAGAACTTTGAGTAGCTGCTCAAACAGTACCTGTTTTCATGCATCAACATTCCCGCGACAAAAGCTGTTGTTTCTCTTCAAAGTCCAGCAACACAAAAGTTAGGGTTGTAGTTCAGACTTTTGCATCAATTTGATTGAATTAGCAATACTAATCACATCGGAGAAAGACGAGCAAGAAGAGCCAGTTTAAACTGAACAGGTGAACAAGGACAGATTTTGTATTACTATAGCAACAGTCACTTTAAATTGACACATCAGTTCAAAGCGATTAGGGACTGCAAACAAAGGGAATTCTCCCAACCAGTAGATGAAAACAAATACGGCCACAAACGTTGCCCCGAAATATTTAGCAACAACAACTCTTCTTTCAATTCTTTTTCCTAAACTCAAGGGCGACATGAAATGCGTGGTTCTGTTTAAAAAGGACGTTTTAAAAAGGACGTTAGTTCTGTTTTAAAAGGAAGCTGCGAGGGAAAATCCGCTGTGAAGGAGAGCGAGCAAAGCGAGCGGGGGAGGAAGAGAGGAGGTTTATTTTCGAGTGGCCGTTCATTCTGGGAAACTGCTGTGAGAGAAACTGTCTTCAGAGGAATACTTTGGGCCATTACACTCCCGTAACGAAAGTATCCGGACAGCCGAAACAAAATGGCGTCGAATTTGACCGTTAGCCCTTCGACCCCCAAACGGTCTAGCCGCCATGCGACCATTTTAGGGACTGGAAACCAAAGATTTTGCCGCCAAAAGTTTGTTTATCGATCACGCAATCACGGAATGAATTTGAAATTGAAAAAGAAAGCAAAGAAAACGCATTTTGATAGCAAAACATTAAGTTAGCTGTGAGGTAATAAAGCAACTGAAAACCAAGAAGCATCCTAACTTGAAAATGATATTTCAAATACATTTCCAAATAAGTCGTTTACTTGGATAGCATCACTTTGCGAAGAAAAGTCTGGACTTCGCAAATGTGGGAGAAAATTCAAGTCATATTCCGAAAGAAAGGAGTTATAGATAAACAAAAGGAACATTTGCTGCAATCGAGGTAAGGATTTGTAACAACAGAATTATGGCCATCAACTTCTAAACGGAATTTTTGCAAATAATATTTGTTAGGGACCCGATCATTTTGCTCAAGCTGATTCTCCTATGTAAGATACCAATTTTACAATTTTACCAATTTTATTCTCCTATGTAACTGATACCAATTTTAGGCCAACCTTTGCTCTTATTTATATTTGTGAAGCTTTGATACAAATTAAATCTTACCTTGGCAACAACGATGTCACAGCCCTTCAACCATGCGAGACTCAAATTCATTTGCCATTTTCCAGGCAAGTGTCTTTTCCACACGCCATTTTCACAAGATTTTCAAAACTGCAATCTTTTCTGCTTTGTTTTACAGAAGAAACAATCATGTCCACCCATGTAGCAGCCTCCAAGACTGGCAATTTGTTAAGCATACTGTCTTGTTTTCGGTTGATTTGTTTCATCACAGCTAACACCACGTTTTGCTATCTAAACAAGTTTACTTTGCTTTGTTTTCCGATTTTTAAGTTCTTCCTTGATTGCGTGATCCATAAACAAAGTTTTGGCGGTAAAATTATTGGTTTCCAGCAGGGAGCGCCGAAGGCGCGGGAGGGGAAACGGCCAGTGGAGCGCATAGACCGATGTGTGATGCACATCCAAACGAGGCAGCGGCAGAATTTGACTTGAAACACGCGGGAAAAAGCAGGAAGAAGCAGCAGAGTTGTACTCGGATAACTCATTTTATTGGCAACCATGACATACGTGAGTAATTTATGCTGATTTTGATCGATTACTCGAAGGTCAATTTACGTTTTGAGGGTCCTTGCAAGGTTATACGACTATCCAAACTATTCATTTGAAGATGTTTTGTTTGGGCAGGCCAAAAACGTCAGAACTGTTTATCACAGCTACACCTCGGCGGCATCTCAATTTCTTCGTACCAAAATAAACCCAAACGCTAATTCAGATAAATTCTTATGCTAAAATCATACAGTAAGCTGTCTGCAAAAGGATTTCGTTACATTTTGTTACATATCGGAGTTTCAGAGCTTTGAATTTGCTTCGAGTATTTTGCACCTTCAGGTCAGGCCTATGCTATAAGCAAAATCTCGGTTGACTGTGTTGGCCTTCCATTTCTGCAAAATTCACAATCACCCGTTGAATTTCTGTTTTGATTTTATTCAGCGACACTGTTTTCTGTTTGACAAAGGTAAGCCTTGCCCATTTTTTTTATACTTTTCTGTTTCAAGCAGATTTGTTTGCGGTAGTTCACTTTCTGGACTTGCGTTTTCCTGTTGAAATATTAGGCCAACTCGTTGCTCACAACAGACAATGCGATGGCGGCTTTCAATTTTCTGCTAGGTTGCCAGTTACCCGTTGAATTTCTCATTTGATTTCATTCAGTGAAACCCTTATCTGTTTGTATCAGCTAAAAGTTTCATTTTATTTTTTACACTTTTCTGTTTAAAGCAGATTAATTTTGGGCTGTTTTGACTTTGGATCTTCTTGTTGACAATCTCGCCTGACCTTGATAAATGGCCTTCCATTTTCTGCAAAATTTACCATTACCTGTTGAATGTTTGGTTTGATTCCATTCAGTGAAGGTCTTGTCTGTTTACAAAGCTGATCTTTGGACTTTATTTGCTACTTTTTGTTTTCAAGGTGATTTGTTTGGAAAGGCTCAACTTGTGGTCTTGTGGTTTGCTATTGAAATGTTAGGCCAAATCACTGATCACAACAACATTAAGGTGCCTTTCCCTTTTCTACAAAGTTCATTGTTACCCATTGAGTTTCTTGCTTACTGTCACTCCGCAAACCCCTAATCTGTCTGATGATGGTAAAAATATTATTTATTACACTAACGCTAATGCAATGGTGGCCTTCAATTTTCTGAAGAAAAGTCACACCTACTTTTTGCCCTGTGATTCAAATCAATGTAGCAATTTGAAACAATGATAAAGACTTAGAAGGCTGATTTACATAGCAATAACAATTTTACAATAATTGTATGTTTTCATCCTTTTTATCACAAACTCAAATGGAGTACCACATAATGGCTGCATATGAATTTTCACAGCCCCTCATGTTTTTCATGTATATTTCAGTTTGAAGAATCTTGATACTATTGCACCCACCCAGAACTTAAATATCTTGCAATATACAGTAAAATGTTAGTTTTTGTATTTTGGTTGCAGTATGTACAAAGGTAGATGAAGTTCTCACTTCCCTGCGGTCATGTGTAGTCAATGTTGTAAAAAACAGTGTGAAATAATTCTCTTCATTTCGTTGCAGGGGAAGGATCCATTTGCTATTGAGGATTGCATATTTCTTGCAGAAGGTGTGTTAATGTGATGACAGCAAAGTGACCAATTTCATTGCAAACAATTCTAGCTATGTTTTAAAAGAGCTGTCAGCACAGATAAAGTCCACATGGACACCATTTGAGCATTTAGCATGAAATAATTCCCTGTCCAACATGGAAGATTTAATGGAAGATCAAAGATTTTAGGTTTTTGAAATTAAGAAGCTATGTAGACACACTTGGGAGCTATGAGACACCAAAAGTCAAAGTCAACACAATTTCATGCAGATGACTTATTGCATAATTTTAGACCAAAAAGTTTTATCTGGCTTGTTTATCATTCAATAAACCACAATTTGTTTCTTATTAGTTTTTAATTTAACCTTAGTGATGCACTTTTTGTTTAAAAACTGCATCTCATAACCTAAAAGCAAAAAGAGTTTCTTAACCTTGAATTGACTTCTAATTGCTTCCAAATAGTTTCTCAATTTTTGGAGAAGGCTTTTTATTGATGTTTATTCTATATAAGGTGTTTCATATAAAAATGACCATCAGTTCAAAAATCTTTTTAGTGTATCAAATCTTTCAAGTGTATCAATTCCATACCATGCACCAATAGATGATTGCACTAAAGATGGTGGTCAGGAATCTTTTACCATGATGCTTTGTATCACATTGAATTCTTATTGATTTGATCATCTGATTTCTTCAAGACCTCAAAGGATCTTGGTTCAAAATTTGTTGATGCCATCTTTACCGCACCCATCTGTTAGAGGGGATTCTGATGAATGAATTCTTGTTATCTGCTTATACATCCTCATCTTCAAAAAGCAATGTTCCGTATGTGAAGTTTTATTACCAATTTACCACTCACTATGAGAAGCAGCGTGGCTGTGGTGTTGGTGGTACTTGGCAATGCAACAACACTAACCTCTCTTTTGAAAAAGCAGAAAAACAAAAAATTGAAACCAAAGAGAAAGTACCTTGCATAGAGCCCTTGGAACCAATTATCTAATGGACAAATTGTGTACTCAAAAAGTCCTTTTGCAACCCTCTGTCAATTTTCAAAGTTTCCAAATTTTACTAGCACAAAATATGAATACAATTGTGGTCTCACAGAAGATTGTCAAATGAATTTGACTCCTATAATGTTTGTAAGAATATGAATAAAAAATATTTTTCTGTCTTCATTTTATGAATCACAGGCCTAATTATAACAATGAAAATTTACATAAAGGAATAAAGAAGAACACATTCAAAAGTCAAGTAACACATCTCAGCAGTCACAGAGACTATGCCATAACTTTTGCCCAAAATAAAACTAATTCAGAAACTTTCAGTAGGATTGAAATCATCCTTCCAATTTAGAGTGCTTTGGCACATTGGACTACTCAAAAATTTCATGCAAAAAGTTAGATACAGTAGCATGATGACAACACTTGCCTACAAAAAAGCTTTTTCAGTACAAATTGAAACAAATATCAAGTCTTTCTATGACAGAGATTGTCATATCTAATGGAATTTCACTCAGCTTGTTTCATCAGCAAACAATTGTTCAACTGGAAGTTTCTCCCTATATGAAGAAGGCATAATATTTCACTAGCTTATATCAATGTGAACATGACATCATTGAAGTTACTGTACAGAAGACCTAATCAAGTCTGCATTGCAACCCGTATCAATTGTCATTATGCTCAAAGTGGTGCTAGGGGCTGTAATGTGAAATCTATGCCAGTTGTGGATTAACACCACTGCACAACAGTGCTCTCAAGCAGGTCCTCTTTTTACAGAGCCAGGACTTGGGGGCAATCAATCGTTGCCAGAACTTGGGGGCAATCAACTTTTTGAATCAGTAAATTAATGTTTTATTTGTTCCGTGTTTGGCTTCCTCTCTCCTTTGTTTCACTGAAAATTGATTTCATCAAAAGTATTGTATCAATTCTTGTTGAGACGAATTGTTTTGCTATTAACCAGTTGATTTCTTGTTGTAAGACTCCGTGTCTCTCACAAATTTCTGTCGCAAACTTAGGCCAAATTGGCATTTCGTTGATAAACAAAGCATGCCACACAGGAATAATCATTAAATTCTTCTGTTCCTTCGGTGAAAATAACTCAAACGACTGCTTTATTCAAAGCTAACATTCTTTTAACCCTCGAACAACAAACTATCGTGCTGCTTCCCTCTGCAAAACCAGCAGTAGCTGCAAAAATTTAGCACTTCCTCTTCCCAGCAAACACCAACACTTTGCAATTGCAGGTCGCCATTAATCGCAGCCTCGTTTTCGAATTTTGCATCATACATCGGAAATCAATTGAATGGCCGTTTCGCCTCCCGCGCCTTCGGCGCTCCCTGGTTTCCAGTCCCTGAAATGGCCGCATAACGGCTAAACCGTTTGGGGGTCGAAGGGCTAACGGTCAAATTCAACGCCATTTTGTTTCGGCTGTCCGGATACTTTTGTTACGGGAGTGTAAAAGGGGAGAAACATTATGTTTACAGAGCTGTAAGGGCAATAAATGCCAAGGAAAGCTTGAAGGTAATGCCAGTAAGGTATGAACAATCTTTCGTAGCAAACAAGCACCGATACATGTGAGCGAATTCGGCACTTGCTCTCCTGATCGGGCCTAAACGCGCGTTTGATATCGCCCTTGCTAAACACAGAAAATTCTCAGCGAAATATTTCGTACGAAGTTTTTTCTCGAGGAAATTTTTCGCTCTTCAATTTCCACTCTGTGTCAAATATTCTTGCGAAATCTTTTCTGAAGAAAATTGTCTAGGCCAATTCTGAATCAAAACAATTGCTTGCCTTACCCACGAGGCTTTCAGTCATTTCAGGAATGCGATAGTGCATCATCAGCTGCATCCTGATGGGCCAAATCATTATTTGGCAATCGAAATGCGAAAAAAGTTGAACTGAGTTCAACTTCTTTTCGCAGAGAAATTTTTCACAGAGAACTGGTGAAATTTTAGTGCGCATGAGCAGACGGTTTTTCGCGAGAAATATTTCGCATTTCGCAAGGATTTTCGTCAGTGGAAATCGGGCTTAACTTTGAAAGTTTATGAATAGCACCAGATCGGTCGTCGCTTAATTTCCAACAGTCATCAAGGTCAGTCTCCTTAATCGGTGTTTTTCTTATCTGAAAATTACATTACTTGACTTGTTTTTGCCTCTGTCTTTCTGTCTTATGAATTCCATGTTGATTATTAACAGCAAAACGATCGATAATACTTATCAAGATATACTTTAACGCCATAGAATAAAGAAACTAAACGTATCGGGCCGTGCCCTTCGTCAGTAGTAAAGGAAATTAGTAGAAGCGAAGAACATGGAAAAGGAGAGAATGTTTAATAGAACAGTAGGATCGAACAAGTAACGGAAGAGTGTGACGAGCGAATAAAGAACGCTCAGAAGCAAGAGGAGATAGAGTCATAGGCCCTGTTTATATGGGGAAAAACACCTCACCTGCCAGACCCGGGGCTGACAGGCGAGGTAAATTTCAGTCACTGTTTATATGAGATTTTTCACCTCACCTGTCAGCCCCGGGCCTGAGAGGCGAGGTGGAGTAAGGTATCTCTTCCGTGAAATCAGAAAGAACTGACCAATGAGAATCAACGAAAAATTTCATTTCACCTCACCATACCGGTGGTATTTCGTTTATATGGAAAAATTTCACCTCACCCAGGTGAGATTCCACCTCTTGTGAGGTGGGATTTCACTATACCGGTGGTGTTGCGTTCATCATGTAAACGCGAAATGAAAATACAAAGGATTCTATTGGAAGGTGGCATCTCGCCTCTCAGCCCCGGGTCTGGCAAGTGAGGTGTTTTTCCTCATATAAACAGGGCCATAGAAAGGAAAATTGTTTGTTAAGTCCTTTCAGAACACGTGTGTCCAACTTGAAAATAATTCTTTTCTCCAACGTCTTTCTTCTTCGTGAGTCCATGGGGGCATCTAATAGACCAAGAATGGACATGTCCTGAATGGAATGTCCCGTAGAATTGAAAAGTTGGGAAACATTTATATCACTTTGATCTTTTTTCTTTTCATCCTCGTGAAGCTTGTGTTCTAC
Organism: Aurelia sp. 3 sensu Dawson et al. (2005); assembly: GCA_964020215.1. Classification (NCBI taxonomy): domain Eukaryota; kingdom Metazoa; phylum Cnidaria; class Scyphozoa; order Semaeostomeae; family Ulmaridae; genus Aurelia; species Aurelia sp. 3 sensu Dawson et al. (2005). The sequence continues at coordinate 8,368,354 of OZ026587.1, forward strand.
CTTCCTGATGTGCTCCCCAAATCTTTCATTTAATTGTCGGCAGGTTTCTCCAATGTATAAAATTTCGCACTTTCTGCATTTTATAGCATATATAAGGCATGCGGAAGAACAGGTGTAGCGTTTGTGAACAGTGAAAGAGTTACCAAGATTTTGAATTGTAGGGAGTTGTGAAACGTGGTTGCAAGTACGGCATCGTGGATGTTTACAAGGATAAGCACCAGGGTTGTCTTCTCTTTTCTTCAATTTGGAATGCACCAAAATGTCTCTTAAATTAGAATCTCGGCGAAATGCCATTAATGATCGTTTGGTAAAGATGGCCTTTGTGTCTTTGTTGGTCTGGCCATCTTTACCAAACCAAAACACAAAGGTCATCTTTACCAAACCACCATTAATGGCATTTCGCCGAGATTCTAATTTAAGAGACATTTTGGTGCATTCCAAATTGAAGAAAAGAGAAGACAACCCTGGTAATTATCCTTGTAAACATCCACGATGCCGTACTTGCAACCACGTTTCACAACTCCCTACAATTCAAAATCTTGGTAACTCTTTCACAGTTCACAAACGCTACACCTGTTCTTCCGCATGCCTTATATGCTATAAAATGCAGAAAGTGCGAAATTTTATGCATTGGAGAAACCTGCCGACAATTAAATGAAAGATTTGGGGAGCACATCAGGAACGTAGAACACAAGCTTCACGAGGATGAAAAGAAAAAAGATCAAAGTGATATAACATTTCAATTCTACGGGACATTCCATTCAGGACATGTCCATTCTTGGTCTATTAGATGCCCCCATAGACTCACGAAGAAGAAAGACGTTGGAGAAAAGAATTATTTTCAAGTTGGACACACGTGTTCTGAAAGGACTTAACAAACAATTTTCCTTTCTATGACTCTATCTCCTCTTGCTTCTGAGCGTTCTTTATTCGCTCGTCACACTCTTCCGTTACTTGCTCGATCCTACTGTTCTATTAAACATTCTCTCCTTTTCCATGTTCTTCGCTTCTACTAATTTCCTTTACTACTGACGAAGGGCACGGCCCGATACGTTTAGTTTCTTTATTCTATGGCGTTAAAGTATATCTTGATAAGTATTATCGATCGTGTCACAGGAGGCCCAACGTATTGTAGTGAAGGGGCCCTTGAATATTCTAACGTATGACTTTCCAAGATCTTTTCTTTCTCCAGATAGAATATCTTGTTAAAAGTGCTTGCAAATCAGATTTTCTTGTCTTTGTCTCATATGACAGTCAATTCGTTTTTGTTTTGCGTCCTTGCTGTCGATCAATCCAATGCAGCGCCTCGAAGAAGGCTAGCTATCAAGGCGTAATGATAATAATGATAATCGAAATGCCGTTCCTTTTGGTTTGTGTTAGTATTGCACTGTTGTATCTATTGTATAGTTATACGTAAAGGAGCGCATCTTATTCCCAAACAGATCAGCAACAACTGTTTTCTTTTCACCCGCGTTGCATCTATATTTATCCAAACATGCAAAACAACACATCAAAATGTTGCTTATTTACCTGGCAACATTCTCAGATATCTTTCTGTTTGAATGTTTCACCAAAGCTCAACAAATTTCTCTGCTAAAGCTCATGCAGTCGGCCTTATTTATCTTTCTCTGTAGGCTCTGTAGCTTCCCTTAAGCCCAATATTCGAAATTCGAACTCAACAGCACCTGCTGAGTTCGACAAAATTTATAACGGAAATCTGAATCAACCCCCGTTAATCCGCGCAATCAAGGGCGCACTTGCAGATTAACGGGGGTTGATTCAGATTTCCGTGATGAATTTTGTCGAACTCAGTAGGTACCGTGGAATTCGAATTTCGAATGTTGGGCTTAAGGGAAGCTACAGAGCCTACAGAGAAAGATAAATAAGGCCGACTGCATGAGCTTTAGCAGAGAAATTTGTTGAGCTTTGGTGAAACATTCAAACAGAAAGATATCTGAGAATGTTGCCAGGTAAATAAGCAACATTTTGATGTGTTGTTTTGCATGTTTGGATAAATATAGATGCAACGCGGGTGAAAAGAAAACAGTTGTTGCTGATCTGTTTGGGAATAAGATGCGCTCCTTTACGTATAACTATACAATAGATACAACAGTGCAATACTAACACAAATCAAAAGGAACGGCATTTCGATTATCATCATTATCATTACGCCTTGATAGCTAGCCTTCTTCGAGGCGCTGCGTTGGATTGATCGACAGCAAGGACGCAAAACAAAAACGAATTGACTGTCATATGAGACAAAGACAAGAAAATCTGATTTGCAAGCACTTTTAACAAGATATTCTATCTGAAGAAAGAAAAGATCTTGGAAAGTCATACGTTAGAATATTCAAGGGCCCCTTCACTACAATACGTTGGGCCTCCTGTGGGTAGGCAATTTAATTCAACCACCTGATTAACTCGAATATTTTTTTCTATTAATGGATATGCCAAAAAATGGAAACATGTTTGTCGTCTTTCTCCCCTTTCTCCTTATCCTAAGATTGGCGACAACGCTGTGCTTCCCACCGGACACGTCTATTTTTTGAAAACATTGAGGTTAGAAATAATAATTATTCGACCATTCTTCAAGGTTGCAGGAATCTTTCAGTGTTTGAAGAGATACTGATCCATTGCAGTCAGAAGCTGTTGGGCAATCAGTGACGTGGCAGAGTTTCAAAGGATCCAGATATATTAGTGGTAAATTGCTGCCATGCTGAAGAAAAATAACAGTTATCTAATGCATGCCTCAAGTTAGATTACAAGTGAGGTCTACGATAACAAAATATTGCTCACGTCGAACATATTGATTGTTGTATTCGTCAAAATTTTCACTTGATATCTTGTGTCAGACAGACCATAAATTCATTGTGATGTAACGTATCAACTGGCCATCTATCAAAATCTGAGTGCGCTTGTAAATCGGGAACAAAAGCAATGGCGCTTATGAAAGTGAACCAGTCGATTGAGAATGGCACTAGCAATTGGTACAAAGACAAAGTTTGGTGCAAGTATACTTCTTTGGGTTATGAACCAACTGATGCTTACAGAATAAACCTTTTCATCTTGGCAACTTTCAACTCAATCTTTGCTTTGACTGCAATTGTTTTGAATTCCCTTGTGATCACAGCATTTTTACGGAATAAGAATATATTGAATGGATCCAATATCATTTTATTTGGTTTATGTTTGGCTGATGTTTTAAGCGGCCTTATTGGTCAGACTTCACTATCGGCAGTTTTATTTACTGTTTTCTTAAATGGGAAGGAAAACTTTAACTGTGCTCTGTTAACCGTTGCATCTTTATCTGGGTACATTCTAGTCGGCATATCATTCTTAACAGTGTCATTCGTCTCTCTCGAGAGATTCGTATCTATCTTCTATCCATATCTGCACGAGCGTATATTCACGAAAACAAAGATGATTCTTGGGTCAGTTTTCATTTGGACTTTCACGATAACATTTCAACTGTATTGCTTTCTTGCAAGGAAGAAGATGATGTTTTTCGTCGTGCAGAGTATTGCGATATTGTTAACTTATATTTGGACGCTGGTTGTTTATTTCAAGATCTTAAAGCAAGTTCGTATGATTGCGAAAGAAGAGGCCGATTTGCAACGTCGTCTGCACAAGAAAGAAGAGGAACGCGAGTTGAAAGCAAACAGTATCGTAAGTTTCGTTATAATCTCGTTACTTGTTTGCTACATATTACAAGTCGTCGTTTCATTTGTGACCGCGTTCGCTCATCAAATTCGAGTGATTGACAGCTACATAACATTTTGGGCATACACGTTTGGAATCGTCAATTGCAGTCTCAATCCGTTAGTGTACTGTTATTGCAACTCAGAAATTCGTGTGAAGGTTTACCAACTTATCAGGATCACGACACGGGAAAATGATGTTCCCAGTGAAACTGTGCGTCCATCAGCGCCAACACGTGCTCAAAGTTCAAAACATTGAGATTGAGATTGAGAAAGAAAATGATGGCACCAAATAGATGCAAATGAGGAAAAGGGCTCACAAGCCTCCGCACTTCTGAAAATATACTGGCTCAATCAAAGCAATGCTTCTATTGTAAGGATACAATGCCAACAAACATTCAGCTGATTGGCAAAATTGAAATCGCAAAGTCAGGAACCCTGACCAACAGCATATGCACGATGTGTTGAGCGGTGGGGACTCTGCGGGAGAATCAGTGACGGTAGCCATTGCTGCAGCTGTTGTTTACTCGTTGGGGTTCCTATTGTTCAGCATCATTCTCCTATGCTGGCTAACATCCAATGTGAAACGGATTCGAGAATTTACGCGTAATCAATCGTATATTTAGCATTATGTAGTTATGATTTAATTGTTAATTTTTACATGTCTTTATGTTAATGATCATAAGGTATTCATTATCCTTTGCTCCTTGTGGTCCTCTTCCTGTATGTAATGTTTGTATAGTTTGTATGGTAATTAGAAAGTATAGTAGGATGCAGATGTAACATGTGTTGTAAAATTTTAGATGAATATAAACTAACAATTCCATTCTCTTATCTGAATGTGACCTCAACTTATCCCTTCGCATAGCATTTTTGTTGTTTAGCAGAACTTGACAGAGTGCTTTTCACTTTTGGGTCACATGGGGCTGTGCGCTGCAGAAACATACGTTATGGCCCAATCCCCGAGTAAAGGCGGGATTTTTAAGACCCAATCCCAAAATATAGATAAGTTTTCCGAAAAATGTTCTCAATATCGAAATTGTGAATTGGCTGTTTATCCCAATCCTAAAACATTCCCAGAATTTCTAGCAAACTTAGACTCCAATTTTGGAAAATGTCTACAAAATGTACATACCATTCGCAAAACTTATGCAGGGGCGCCGGAAGGAAGACGGAGCAGTGGGGGCAGCTTACCAAACAGGGCGCTGCAAAGGATCTTCTTAGAAATGCTACTTGTCACAGGTTACAAGTAGAAGAGAAAGAGTGGAGATTAGTGAGTGCCTCGTTGAACTTAGGGTGTTGGTGTACAAGAATATAAATTGACAAGGAAAATAGTGGCCATGGTATTGAACTGTTGGAGTATTAGGAGGACAGGGTCTTGGAGGGAGCCAATAGCAACACTTCTAAGCATATTTTAACCGGGTGAAAAAAGTGATTTTCTACCGAAGGGGGCGTTTTTCTCCCCCCTAATTATCTTCGCAGCTACAATAGCTATGACAATGAAACTTACACTGTGTCATAATTAAACAAAGTTGAATCCAAAAATAGCATCAGCTAATTTTTGATCACGTGATTGGTTGCTAGGCAACCAAAAACAGGGCAAATTTTGATGAAATTGAGCTATTAGAGAAAAAAACTAGTTTTACATTAAATAACTGGCCAAAATAGGCTAAAAACTATCCAAATACTTACTTGACAGCCTTAGTGCGAGATTTCATTCAGTTTTATATGAATATTTGTGGTTCCTAATAAATTAGCTAAATAAATAACGGTAATTCGATTCAATGCAAAATTGTTTCCTCAATAATAATGCTTAGACATCATCAATTTCGCATAATGTGGGTGAAACCAAATAGTTTTATCAACATTTCAAGCCATTACATGATTTTTGATATAAAAATTGCTAATTCATTAGAAATATGACGTCATAAAGATTTATGACATCATAGAAATTATAAATTGCTGATGTCAGCAAATATAGATAAATTATATATCAAATGAGAGTACTCATCGAGACAAATCGAATGGCATATATATTGATGAGATTCAACACAAAATGAAGAAACTAGAGCAGTTTTCACGATTTTCTTTGTGACCACTCTCCAAATATGGGCATCTGGTGGTCACGTGATCAAACAATAGGCATTGAAATTTTTATTTCCTGATTACCAGTTAAATTTTAGGAAAAGTCAAGGAGTTGCAGTGCCATACCTGTCATCGTTTAGGAGCTATTAAAAAAAGTTTGAGAGGGGGGCGAAAAACGCCCCCCGGTTAAAATAGGGTTAAGGGCACGCCCTCTACTTTGTCTTCAACTCTGCTCCCGATCCAAAGTTTACCTGCCCTAATATAGAAATCTTTCACCATCAGTACCGTCATCTTTATAAATTAGCGTACCAGGAAAATTTCCGAGTGAACACCTTTTTCTTTGGTTTAGAATGCCTATCTCCATCCTATTTTCATCGAAACCAAAGTTAGATACTGTGATACTTCTGCAATAGTTATTAATCAATCATAGCTTTCTATTTGTTCAGACAACTTTACACTGTCTTTTAGACTGCTCCTCGCAGCCCAGTGCTGCTTCCTTCCAACATGGACTGTCTTAACAACGAAATGTCCACAAAAATTTTTGAAAATTACGGCCTCTACTTTGTCTCAAATCGACTCGCTCTGTCACTTTCTGGCATTTCTCGTAAAATTCTTTTCCTACCATACCATTACTCAACTATTTTCCATCTGCCTTTGAAAGAATCTCGAAAACCACTTCTGTTTCATTCAATTCAATTCTGTTAGAAATGAATTTGATGCACTCAAAGAAATTGCGGCACAAAGTTTGGATGTATTGATGATTGCGGAAACAAAAATACTTTTCCAACAGGGCAATTTGTCATAGAAGGATTTGCAACTCCCTTTCGATTAGATAGAAATGCAAATGGCGGTGGCTTACTAGTTTATGTCCGGAGTGATATACCTTCGCGTCAGTTAAATTCTTTCAAATTTTCTGATGGTGTCGAATGCATTAGTTTCGAAATAAATTTGAGGAAAAAGAAATGGGCACTATTTATTTGAAAATCTTGGTCGTGCACTCGATCACTACAGTGAAAACTATGAGAATTTTATGTTTATAAGGGATTTTAATATGACTGAAACCGAGGAACAGCTCAAAAATTTTTTGGAACTATATAGTCTCAAAAATCTTGTCAAGGAGCCAACGTGCTACAAATCTCATATGCCAAAATGTATAGATCTTGTTTTGACAAACCGAAATAGGAGCGTGCAAAAAGCTACTACTGTCGAAACTGGTCTGTCAGACTTCCATGAAATGGTTGTTACTGTCCTCAAAACTACTTTCCCCAAACAAGGACTGTAATATTCCCCGTTTGGGGGAAGCGAGAGGGAAGACACACAGGCTACATTGCTGTTGATCACTGAACTGAATAAATATACACAGACAATTGCATTTACGTAATTCAAAGTACAAAGGTCAATATTGTTATGTGATCTATCATAGCTATCAATAGAAACGACAATAAATATAAAGCTCAACGAGAATGCACGACTTATTGCAGCGCAGCAGCGCGAAGCGCCTGCGTAGCGGCAACATAAACTCGACATATAGTCAAATCATGGGCGATCTATCTGGCTGGCTATGTGGCTGGCACATTGATTTCAATTCAATTGAGTTCAATCCAGTTCAATCACAGATCAGTAAATTCAACCATGATTCCAGGGAAGCGGTGGAGAAACTGGCAAAACTTTCAAGGCAAGAAGAGACTTTGTTCACTCGGGTAAGTATCGCATCAGTCGTTTTGCTTACGTGCAATTATGAGAGGATTTCTTTTTATCCTCTCAGTTGTTTAAAGTATTCACAGAATTAGTTTAGCATTTTTTTTTTGGTTTATTTCTGGACGGGACAGGAAAGGAAGCAGGCCAAGAACTTCATATTACTTATTTGCCGCATGCCAAGGGCATGGATCCCGGTACAATGTTTAAATGTTAGACGGCGAAGTGTTTGGATTACTTCCTGTTGTTCATTGCGTTCCTTACGGTAAAAAACATAGTTAAATACGACATTTAGATCACGACAGAAAGGATAAGGCCATGTTTGCCTTTCAGATGACTGTATTTCAAATTAACATAACAAAGCAGACGGTATGAATGAATAAAAGGAATTATCCAGCTGTGGTCATATTTCAGTGATGATGTAATGCAACTCAAAGAGCGATAATAAATGTAAACAAAACATTGTTCAGTTCAGTGCCTTCATTATTCGGCACAATGGCAAGAAACTCCTGGCACTTTAGATTAATATCTGCTTTCAAAGCAAGATCCTCTGTTAAAACTTGCACCAGAGATGACAGAGGTGACCTACTTTGCATCTGACAGAACAGAATTTTAATTCATTTTCATCAATGGATTTGTCAAGATCCTGATATTAGAAATATTCCTGATGCCATGTTGATGCCATGTTTGGCATAATTGTCAATTATTGGTTTGGTTACAAAGAGTGTCAAAATGTTTTGACCTGCTGATCCATGACACTGTCTGGAATACCTCCTACATATGATCTTTCACACTGAAAGTTGGTCAAGTTTTTCTTCTGTTTCAGGGCTGAAAGACAGACTGGCAGCAAGTGAAATTCCTGTAAAAAGCAGCATTGGATTGAGCGTGACATTCAGCGAGGGGCAATTCACTGATTTTTTTTTCGTACCCTCCCTTGAAATCACAAAAAAATCACATACAAAATCACAAGAAAAATCACAAACAGAAAGCACCAAAAATCACAAATCACTGAAAAATTACTGGAAAATCACACGAAAAAAATCATTAGAAATCACCAAAATCACAAAAAATCACAGAAAAAAAATCATGTGATTTCAAAATCACCAAAATCACGTACGCTATTTTGAGAAGTGATTTGCCCCTCGACATTCAGTGTTGATTTTCGCCAAATAAAAGAGCCTATCAATCATGTGAGGCACCACCCAGAGAAGTGTAAAGCTGTAAGCCCAAAGGAACTTTAAACATGAATAACAACTGTTTATGACTGAAAATTGCAATTTAATGCTTTGGTTGACAGCAATATTTGATTGAGTATGATCAGTGTTCTATTCATGCTAAGCCATCTCGTAATTATCAAGAAGTTGTCTTTTTCTCGTCGTTTCCAACTCTGGATTGGTTTCACAAAGGATTTGCAGTCAATCGCTTTGCAAAAACTCTGAGCTGCACTCACCTTAACTTTGTTAACAGCTAGTTTAGGCCATCATTAAAAGTTCTAGCGTTCTCACGAAAGTCCCGTATGTCAACATCATAACGAGGCACAACAACAACAACAACCATAACATCCTCCCTTCTCTAGTAAAAACAACAACTCAAGCATTAAACGTTTTATTGTTCAGGTTCATATCTTTGTGGAGGCTTTATCAATCGGCCATAACGACTTCTGTAGTGAACTGGCTTCGATTCCTCTGGAGGGGGTCTGGGAACAAGAGGTGCACTTGTGTCATTGCTTTCTTTCACGTTCGGTGCTTCATCACTCGAAATCTCTACATCACTGCCTGGGGCTTGGGAATCCTTATTGAAGGTTTCTTTCGTCTTCAAAATATCTCTACGATTGCGTCTATAAACCTTTCCTGTCTCTGCTTCAACTTTGTACGATCTTGGTTCTTGCAGTTTGGCAACAACGGTACCTTTCTTATCCCAGAATTTCCTTGGATAGGTCTTTTGTCTCAAACGAACAGTGTCACCGACATTTAACTCTGGTAAATTTTTACATTGCTGGTTATAATATCTCTTGGTATACTTGACTTTCTGAGTATCTGCTGAATAAGTTGTCGCTTTGATTGCTGGCAAAGTTGTACGTATATCTCTTCCCATAAGTTTTGCTGCAGGGGATACTGAGTCATTTGAAATTGGGGTAGTACGTAAGGCTAGTAATGCAAGGTAAGGATCTTCTTTGTTTGCAAGTGCTTTCCTAAGTACTCTCTTCACCGTTTGAATATTTCTTTCAGCCATCCCGTTTGATTTTGGATGATAAGGACTTGATGTAGTCAGCTTAAAGTCCCATTCTCTTTGGAATTTCTTGAACTCGGCTGTGTCAAAAGGGTTATCGCTAATGACAGTTTTTGGAATACCGTGTCGAGCGAATATAGACTTCATGTACTTTATAATTGTAGGACTTGAAGTATCGGGCAGCAAGCATATTTCAATGTACTTTGAATTGCTCTTTAATGTGAATAGATCTAACCCGCCTTTCATCCATGGTGACGATGGGATATCATGTTGAATAAGCTCTTCCTTCTGTTGATAATTTCGATGTTCAAGACAGGTTGCACATGACGATACGAGCTCTTCAATTTCAGATGACATTCCAGGCCAGTATAAGGCTGTTCTTGCTCTTAGTCTGCATTTTTCAACTCCTTGATGACCTTGATGAATTAACTTCTTCATCTCTTTTCGCATGCTTGTTGGTACAATTATTAGACCTGATTTCAGTACGAGGCCTCTAGCTAGTGTGATTTCATCACGAAAATTGTAATATTTTTTTTTTTTTTTTATATTCATCTAAAATAATTTACAAACAATTTATACGTTCTACTATACCTATCCAAAACTACTAGACGACACCACAGAGACGATACCAAGGGGAGCGGAAAAAAAACAACGACTACCCCAAGGCCAAAAACATAGAGACACACAACATTAAGCTAAGACTACAGGATACACTACTAGGGTTCTGTCTCATATTAAATGTTGGATCAGGGTTCGGATGAGAAAATATGGAAAAGTCGCGAGCGGAAGCTCGTCATGGTTTTAGATGACTAAGGGATCTGACATCTAATATGAAACAGAATTTACAAGGGAAGTAACAAGAACATTTACGCAAAGGAACTTGGTGGTTGCTTTGTACACAGCTGAAGCTTCAATAAGATCTCAATCAAACCGACCAGTTTCACGAATGAAATGTATAGTCAATCTAAGAATGTCACTGTTCATTTCATAAGAAAGGTCTTTATCGCCATATAGCAAGAGCTGTGTCAAAGCATCATTTGAAAGGTTAGCGATTTGCACAAAAGGTCGTAATAATTCTTCAATTCCAGCGAGAAGATCTCTTCGTTGATCATCAAAAGACGGGCAGAGCAACAAAAAGTGTTCTGTATCCTCAACACCATCATTTGTTGGGCACATTGGGTTTATGGTATCCCTGAAATTATGCTTGAATTTGTGAAAATTTAGCTTACTGAGACCAACCCTAAGTTGAGTAAGAAGGGACAACCCCATTGGATCGTAAATTCCAAAAACAGAATTGTAATATGGTTTGACCTCAGGTACAACACTACCTTTGTGTCTTGGCCAGCCATTTCTTACATACTCAGATAAGAGTTGGAGAGTTTCATCCTTCTCTGTTTCTTCTGTAAACTGGTTCAATCTTTCCTGACTGATTGGCAAGTCTGAGATAACAGCATGAATCACATAGTCCATCTCAGAATCTAGAATCTCTTGCTTTGGTACTTCCTTTAAGTAATTTCTACTGAGTGCATCAGCAACAATCATTTCTTTTCCTGGTTTGTATTCTAAAGTAAAATCATATCGTTGAAGTCTCAGCATAAATCTTTGAATTCTTGGAGGAGCTCTGAAGATAGGCTTTCCGAAAATTGACTTTAGTGGCTGATGGTCATTCTCCACCTCAAATTGTCGGCCATAAACAAATTGGTGAAACTTTTCACATCCAAATACAATACTGAGTGTCTCCTTTTCAATTTGGCAATAATTTTGTTCAGTTTGGGTCATAGCTCTACTTGCAAAGGCAACTGGAAGCCAATTATTGCCGTGTTTCTGCTGGAGAGATGCTCCTAATCCTGATTTACTTGCATCTGTGCTGATCTTGGTTTCCAATTTTGGATCATAATATTTCAAGACTGAATTGCTTGTAACTATTGACTTCAACTTGTTAAATGCTCTCTCATGAACTTTATCAAAATACCACTGGCTATCTTTTTCTAACAGTTCTCTCAATGGGGTTGTGATATCTGATAAATTGGGAACAAACTTTCCCAAATAATTAACCATTCCTAGAAATGTTCGCAGCTCTTGTTTACTTTGCGGAAATTGCATATCTGTTATTGCTTTCGTCTTCCTAGGATCTGGCTTTACTCCCTCTGATGTGAGTGTATGTCCTAAGTATGTAACTTCAGACACATTAAAGATGCACTTATCTTTATTCAACTTTAGTCCATAATCACGAATACGACGTAGGACATTTCTTAGGCGATTATCATGTTCTGTCTTTGTCTTTCCCCATACGATGATATCATCTTGTGCATTCTGCACTCCTTCAATACCTTCTAAAATTTCTGCAACATCAGCTTGAAATACCTCAGACGCATGGAGGACTCCAAATGGAAGTCTCTTGAATTTATAGCGTCCAAACGGAGAGTTAAAAGTGAGCAGCTTTGAGCTATCCTCGTCTACTTGTATTTGCCAATAGCCAGACGATGCATCGAGTTTGTTAAAAACTGTGGCTCCGGCCATACGAGATAGGATGTCTTCAGCAGTAGGAATGTGATGATAATGTCTTTTGATAGCCTTGTTCAGATCTTTGGGGTCCAGACATACTCTTAATTTACCATTTGGCTTCTGTACAACAACAAGGGAATTTACCCATTCAGTAGGCTCAAATACTCTTTCAATAATATCTAATTTCTCCATACGATCAAGCTCTGCTTTCAGTTTTTGATGCAGTGCAACTGGTACTCGTCTTCGTGGATGCACAACAGGCTTTACTTCTGGATTAACATGAATATGATCTATCTTTGGAAGAGTTCCAATTTCTCCAAAACAACCTGAAAATTCCTGCATGATATCCGGATTCACTTTGTTGACTAACATTATGCGTTTCACAAGATTGAGTTTTTCACAAGTATCCAAACCAAGTATTGCCATTGAATCTGTTTCCGCAAGAATAAACATTATTGGAACCATCTTTCCTTTATGAAGCACTCTCAAGATACATTTTCCAAGAACAGGTATTTTAGTGCTATTATAGGCTGTTAATTTGATCTTGGTATCTTTCAATTTAGGCTTTTTTGCTAACTTCACATACTCAGATTTTGGCAAAATATTCACTTGTGCCCCTGTATCCAACTTATAGAGCACATTACTTCCATTTGTAGATAAAGAAATTGACCAGTCTGATGTAGTTGAGATTCCTCCTACTACATAATCTTCTGAACTTTCTTGCTTCTGTTCTGCATTTTTGTCAGATCCAAGTGAGGCATCAAATTCTGCTCCTACAGCACCAACAAAGAATTCATCCTCATCTGATGTTTCTGCATTTACTTCTCTCACTTTCCTTGTTTTCTTCATATTACAGCATTTTGCAAAATGATTAAGCTTTGAACAATTATTACACTTTTTGTTGTAAGCAGGACAGTTTCCTCTTGCATGTTGACCACCACAAAATTTACAGTTTGCTATCATGTTTTCAGATTTATTTGAATTTCTTCTCTTTGGAGAGGTCGCCCTTTTCCTTGTTGTTTTAGCTACATAATCAACAGTGTTTGTTTCTCGTTGCATTTCCGATAAATGGCGCTTTGTTTCCTGTGATGCTTGACCATATTCAATTGCTTTCTCAAGAGTAAGATTGGGTTCTCTCAAGAGACGCTCACGCAGGCGGTTGTCTGCTAGACCACAAATTGCAATATCCTTTATCAAACTGTCCCTCAGGGTTTCAAATTCACACTCTGCACTTCTTTTCTTTAATTCCGTGATAAATTCATCGAAAGTTTGTCCATCACTTTGTTTACAAGTGAAAAACCTATGTCTGAGAAATGTAATATTTGCCCTTGGGTTACAATATTCTTGAAATTTTTCCAGTACAACATCAAAATCGAATTTGTCACCTTCCTCTGTGAAAGTAAAAGTGTTATAAATCTCCCTTCCTTTCCTTCCGATACAGGTAAGTAGAATCGAAGTTTTTACTTTGTCGTCTTTCTCATCACTTTCGGTTGCCGTCAGATACAGCTCAATCTCCTGACGCCATATATGGCGTCAGGAGCTTGAGCTGTATCTGACGGCAACCGAAAGTGATGAGAAAGACGACAAAGTAAAAACTTCGATTCTACTTACCTGTATCGGAAGGAAAGGAAGGATCTTCCATTGCTCAGCTACATTTCCATCGAAGATCAATGAAGATGGAGGCTCCAATTTATCCATTATGCGGCCTAAATATCTTTGAGCAATAACAAAACACCTGACACCATGTTATGTGATCTATCATAGCTATCAATAGAAACGACAATAAATATAAAGCTCAACGAGAATGCTCGACTTATTTAGGCCATCATTAAAAGTTCTAGTGTTCTCACGAAAGTCCCGTATGTCAACATCATAACGAGGCACAACAACAACAACAACCATAACAAATATGCTAAATTCTACAAGGACCAATCGTAATTAATTATGGAAATTACAAAAAGTATGATGAGAATGTTTTCAAAAGTGATCTTCGACAAGAGTTACAAAAACTAGATCCATCGAATTTGAATTACAGTTCATTTGAAACAGCTTTTGGCAGAGTTCTAGACAAACATGCTCCAGTTAAGAAAAAATATGTCCGGGCAAATGATAAACCATTTATGACACGTGCTTTGCGTAAAGCTACCATGTTGCGTTCTAGGCTGCGTAATAAATATAGCGAAGATCGAACTGCTGAAAATTGGAACAGGTTTCGCAAACAGCGAAATTCTTGTGTTAAGTTATTTCTAAAAGAAAAAAGAAATTATTATGACAATCTAGACATCTCACATATCACCGACAATAAGAAATTCTGGAGGACTGTGAAACCTTTTTTCTCTGACAAATTACATTCTAGTAACAAAATAGTTTTGACGGAAGGAGAAAAAATTATTTCCAACGATGTTGAAGTAGCAGACACTATGAATGAATTTTTCGTTACCGTTACTGATTCTCTTGGAAGAAATGAAAATTCCAATAATGAAAATGCAACAGAAGGAATCTCGGACCCTGTTGAGAAAGCTGTACAAAAATTTGCGAATCATCCAAGCATTCTAAAAATCAAAGGTCACTATCAAAATGCTGGCCCCTTTGTTTTTCAAAAAGTTACCCCTGATGCCGTTGACAAGGAGGTTAGGAATTTGAATCCTAAGAAAGCTACAACACACAAAAATATCCCTCCTAAAATTCTTAAATCTAATTCTGATTTGTTAGTGGAGCCTTTGACACAAATCTTTAATGATTGTGTTGAAAATTCAACTTTTCCTGATGAGCTAAAGTGCGCGGATGTCACATCTCTTCCCAAGAATGGACCAACCAATACCAGGTCTAACTTTAGGCCAATTAGCGTTCTGCCGACGGTCTCAAAGCTGTTTGAAAGAATAATGGACAAACAGATAGTTGCTTATATTACACCTTCTTTATCTTCACTTCTCTGTGGTTTTCGACAAGGTTACAGTGCTCAACATGCTCTCGTAAGACTTTTAGAAAAACTCAAGATTAGCCTTGATGAAGGTGGTAAGGCAGGGGCAGTATTGATGGATCTCTCCAATGCGTTTGATTGTATTAGACATGATCTCTTGATTGCAAAATTGCATGCCTATGGCTTTTCTTATGAAGCGTTAACACTCATTTACGATTACCTCACAAACAGGCAACAGAGAGTCAAGGTGAATGGTTCCTTCAGTTCTTGGAAAGACGTAACACGAGGTGTCCCGCAGGGGTCAGTCTTAGGTCCTTTGTTGTTTAACCTATACATCAATGATCTCTTACTTTTTATTCAAAATTCAGATATCTGTAATTATGCAGATGATACCACAATCTATGCTTGTGATAAGAACCTGGAAAACATAACTCATAAGCTTGAAAATGCCAACAACTTCATGAAATTAAATGCAGATAAATGTCATCTTTTGGTCATTGGGCAGAGATGTGATGATCCAGTTGCTGTTAAGATTGGAAATGCTGAAGTCGTTAATAGCTCTGAAGAGAAATTACTTGGAGTTCATATTGATAGCAAACTCTCCTTTGCCCATCACGTCTCGAAACTTTGCCAAAATGTCAGTAATAAACTTTATGCACTTGCCCGCATATCCCCGTATATGGATCATAACAAACTAAGAATCTTGATGAGGGCATTTATTACCAGTCAATTTCAATACTGCCCTTTAGTCTGGATGTTTCACAACAGGCAGCTGAACCAAAAAATCAACAAAATACAGGAAAGGGCATTGAGAATTACATATAAGGACACCGAATCGACTTTTAGAGACCTATTACAGAAGGACTGTGCAGTCACTATTCATACAAAGAACTTGCAAATACTTATGACTGAGATGTACAAAACCAGAAATGACCTAAATCCTTCATTTATGCAGGAAATTTTCAGTGAAAATACGACTCACTACAATTTGCGTAACAATAACGAATTTATTCAACCAAGAGTGAGATCAGTCAACAACGGCTCAGAAAGCGTCAGATTTAAAGGTCCGCAGCTGTGGCAAATTTTACCACTAACAATACACAATTCAGAATCCCTTTATCAGTTTAAAACAAAGATAAAAAATTGGTACGGAGAAAATTGTCAATGCAGGTTATGCCACACATTTGTTCCGAACCTGGGCTTTTTATGATGCACATTTTTAGATATCTGTTTTATACTGTTTAATTTTGATGATTTGTAAATTTCTTATCCACCATTTTTTATGCAATATTTGTATTTTGTAATGTTTTTAGGTTGGAATTAATTAGCTAACTACTTTTAGCTATTTTTATTCTCATCCAACTGTAAAGAAATTTATAATAATAATAATAATAATAATAAATAATAAAACCATCTTTTGACAAAGATGTAGGGTATTTGGAAAAGCAACAGACTTTTTTGCAATTTTGATCTCAAGGGACTGAGGAGAGCGCCGCCCATTCTGACAGCCTTAAGCCCTGGTAAAGAGACTGGACATTTGCAGCTGAACATGGACTGGATGAATGTCCAGTGCAAAATGTTGCATCGTTTTGCCACCTTGTCCAATCTTGTTCAGTCGTGTCCAGCGATGCCAAGGATTGTTCAGTCGATTTTGAAGACAGTCAAAAATTTCAGTGGACAAGATTAATTTTTTTTTTGTTTGAAGAAAATGTTCAGTCGTTTTGCCATCCCACTGAACATTGTCCAGGTAGCGCAAGCGCACTGCTACCCTGGGTACCAGAGCCTAATAAAAATTAAAAAAAAAATAAAAAGAAAAAAATAAAAAGAGAGAAGAAAGTAACGGTGAAATGACAACAACAATGTCCTTGTTCTTGAAGCTCTGATCGGCATTTTTTTCGGCCTAGTTCCTTAGCTATGACTGGTGCAATAAAAAACGGCAGAGACTTTCCATGACCAGTTGGCAAAACCGCAAAAACGTCTTGTCTCCTCAAAAATATGGCTTTAATTATCTCCTGTTGCTATGAAGTTAGTTTTTTAATCGTGGGAAAATGAGATGTCAATGCATTCTCCACAGCTCGCTGCAACGGCTGTTGCAGGTCCACCATAGCTGCGTATACGGAGCCAACCAGATGTTTGCATGGATCAATCAATATCCCGATGATTAGGTCATGTGACCAATTTTGACCAATCAGGGCAATATTCCACGTGGAATATTGGACAACTTCAGAACGAGGTCTTGTTTGGATGGAACCAGAGCCTCCTTTTCTTCTCTCTTTTTCTTTTTTCTTTTTATTTTTTTTTAATTCTTATTAGGCTATGGTACCCAGGGTAGCGCACTGCAAATGCAACAGTGTGCCGTATTTTTGGCGCCGACGCCATTTTATTTCCGCAGACATAGAATCTGAAGGAGAGTTTCGTGATTACAGTGAAGGTGTCATCAGCAGCAGGGAAAGGTATTCAGGCAGTAACGATTTCAATTGCAGTTCTGATGACCAAAGCGATTGCAGAGAACAAGAATACGATGATTTTGATGGGACTAGCAGCAGGCCTAATCGATCTTCAAATTTTCTCTTAGAATCCATGATTCCCTATGTCAATTTTATGCTTCCAACCCCTTGGCGTCCTGTGGTCAGTTTGTCTTAAGCTCCTAAAACTAAATTCCAGACCCAAAAATCGCTCGCACTTTATCGCAGAGAAAATGTTTACTGGAATACGCTTAGTCGTTTTGCCACCCCCAAAAATTTTTCATGCGTTCACACACTGGACACGGTGAGCAATGTTCAGTCAATGTTCAGTGCAAATGTCCAATCGTTTTGCCAGAGCTTTAGCAAACAGTAGGAAATCAAAGGAATTCCTTTCTTGCATCTCTGTTGCACCTCCCTGCAAACTTGACTTACTCTCGATTTATTTGTACCTTTCAAGATTCAAACGATACCTGTTTAGTCTGGTAAGTATTTCTTCTGGATTATGTAGCCATCTGGCCATCCTCTCATCAACTTAGTGTATTCTGAGACACTTTATTGCAGATTTTGGACCTCGGCTTTGAAGAGTGGCTCAATTTAGGCCCAAACGATCAACAGGCCTAAGTTCAAACTTGAGTGAATACATGCAATAATATGGCTCAAAATACACTCACCAATGGGTGGAAGGATGGCAAGACGCCAAGCAAATCTAAGGAAAACACTTACCATACAAAACAAGTATCATGCACCTCTTGAAAGGTGGAAATAAATCGAAAATAAAGAATCTACTGGCTCCTGGACTCTAGGAGTTTAGGACTTCTGGGTTCAAGCCTTCTAGGCTCTTTGACTCCTGGGTTCCTCCATTAGAACACTCCATTTCCATAATTTGACCTTCACTAAGCTCGTTGATCTTTGATTCAATACCTGAGGAGGTACTTCATGGACATGTATCACTCAGTACCTTGTGGTTTGAATTCTTTTTAATCTGACTTGATCTTTCAGAAGTCCTTTCTCTTGAGAAGGAATCTACACTCGATATTATGAACGTGCAAGTGGAAATTTCGCGGGACGTTTTCGATACCCTGAACAACCCTGAACAACCCTGAACACTGGTAAACCCTAACTCTGTAGTGGTTGGGCTATTTGAGACATCTTTTGGTTGAGGGGAAAAGGTAAATCCCTAAGAATAATGAAAGGACTAGTCATTGTTCTTCACTCCTGTTGACATCGGCTCCATCCGTCAGGTAACTGCCTTTTCTGCAAATCAGAATGTTCACATTGCGTTGCTACCGTGAAATAGGCTGTAGTACCAGGGTTATCTCCAAATGTAGCAAACTTAACATTATCTGCAAGGAGGTTCGACTTGCTGGCCAACAAGCAGAACTTTTATTACATTATTATTTTGTTTTATTGAATGGACCAAACACTTTGCCAACAAATTCTGCTTTTGCCTAGCTGCCCAACAATATTTCGTCGAGCAAACATTGCTGAACATTCAAACATTACTAATGGTTTGCTCAACATTGTTTGCCAAACATTTGAGATTTTCTTGCAAGTGATGCTTTGTGTTTGGCTATGTCCAATATGTCTTGTCGCAAACATCGGACTTGTTCGGTAATATTTTTGTAATGGCTGAAAGCCCTTTCAGCTTGTCACGTGGACTTGCTACAAGTCTAGATAAAAAAGATAGACTTGTAGCAAGTCCACTTGTCACGTACAAAGACGAGAAGCATTTTATTCATTGAATTCGAACACTTGAAACATGTACGAGATCTTTTCAGAACGAAAGCATTTTTACGGATTTTTGTTGAAAACATGGGGATTTTTGGCAAAAGCTTATCGGATTTCTTGGGAGTGAAATGCTCCTCGCTCAAGCAGTATTCTTGGCCAGCAATGTTGAGGGCCGCTGAGAGCTCAGACAAAACTGGGAGCTGAGGCCCCCTGCGAGCGAATGGAGCAGAGAATTTCTTTGGTCACGCCCATTAGATTAGCTATGCATTTCAGAACATTTCCTGCCACCAAAATGTTAAAAATCTTCAATTACGAAGCTCCTTACACCCTGAGGCCGTGAGGCAAACTATCCCTCCCGCCCCCCTCTCGGTGGCCCTGGCAATGTTTTGCGAAATGGCCAAACAGCAAATCTCAATGTTTGCAAGACAATGCAATGTTTGCTCTGGTGTTTGATCTCTTGTCTTTTTCGGTGCATCTTTACACCAAGTAGATGAAAACAACTTCTGGCTTTCTTCCCTGCATTCTTCTCGCGTAGCGTGTTGACAAGGGTTCTGGAGTGCTCGTAAATCCCTGCCTCATATTTCATCCACAACTGCACATTCAATCCATTGAAGGCTACAGCATGGCAGCAATAAGACAGAATTTTCATGCAGAATGTGAAACTAAAATCAACGAGCAGATCAACAATGAGTTAGCTTCATCTTATTTCTACCTTGCTCTGGCCTACCACTTCGACCGAGATGATGTCGCTCTTGCCAATTTTCACAAATATTTTAGCAAGTTCTCCAACAAAAAGAAAGAGAATGCTGATCTGCTGGTAAAGTACATGAATGAGCGTGGTGGCAGAGTTCATTTCAAAGATATTCCTATGCCTGCAAACAATTTTGGTGAGCCATACGAGATCATGAAAGTTGTTCTTGAGCACGAAAAAAAGGTGAGAATACCGGCGAATACAAAGATGTATTACATCTTTATTGCTTGGCTAGTCTGCACTTTAGCGGACCAGCTTTCAAAATCGGCACACTATGTGTCATGGTGTAAGGGTTAGGGTCAGAGTTAAGCTTTGGAAATGGGGATTAGGGTTAGTTAGGGTTAGTTTAGGGTTAATTAGGGTTAGTTTAGGGTTAGGGTTAGGGTTAGTTTAGGGTTAGGGTTAGTTAGGATAAGTTGAGGTTAAGTTAGGGTGAGTTAGTTCCTGAGAGATATGACATAAAGCTGGTCCGCTAAAGTGCAGTCGTCCCTATTGCTTTACCGGCTGCACGTTTCTTCTGATAAGAGACTACTAGGATCAGGCCATAGTGCTAAAATATTTCTTAATTCAACATGAAATTTTGTCCAAATGAGTACTAAAAGTTTCTGGTTTCTTATCTTTTGAATGCAGAATAATCATGTGGTCGCTAACACTGCTTGCTAGAGATATGTTTGGGGTCTGTTTCTTGACATTGAAAACATTATATAGGAATAAACGGAGGGGGGGGTAACTCTTATAGGGGGTCGGGTATATATGTGCCTTTGAGAATTCAGAGTTAGGACCCATAACCAGGGCAACATTTTGAAAATAAGTACCCATAACCAGGGCAAAATTTTCCACATGTATCATGAAAAGACCTATCATTTTTGGAGCAAAATTCTTTTTCACAAAAGTACTTTTTGTCATTATATCTAGCAATAGCTATAAATTGCTAACATTTATCCATAACTGCGGCAAATCTCCGTAAGGCAGACCCATAACCAGGGCAAAATTCACAAAACATGACCCATAATCCGGGCAAAATACCGCAAATTGACCCATAACCCGGGCAGGCACATGTATACCATGCCCCGTATAAGAGTTACCCCCCTCGCAATAAACAGTGTTCTATTATGTTGAAAACACAAATGGTTAGTTAATATTGCTCAAGAATAAAGGTTCAACAATATATTTGCTATGATATCCATACTTTTGACTTTTAAAAGTTTCTTAATGCTTCTCAGACATAGTACTGCAGTTTCTTAAGATTTTGGCCATCTTAGTACTAGTTTCTTATAAACCAGTTTCTTATAAAAAGCATGTTTTTGCTAGATCATAAAGGGGTGTGCCCTGGTTTTAGTTTAATTTTGGGTGAGATATTTATGGAAATGGGATGTGCTGAGAGCCAGTCTGCATTTCTTGCTCAATTCTCCGGAAGATCTTACCTGCACCACTTTGGCTGAAACAATAGAGTCCATTGTTGAGCTACTGTTTTCACCAGCGCACTTCTCCACACAAACAGCAAGCACAGTCTGGGCGGAGAGCTCCATCCTGCTAAACATTAGTTCCTCCTTTTTGTGGTTACACTGGTCATGTCAGTCTCTTGCCATGCCATTGTGTTATGCCATTGTTGTTAGAAAAATACCAGTTTCTCAACATGTTTGATCCTAGATTTTGGTACAATGGATGATTATTGACTGTATTTTGTTTCAGGTGAATGAAAATCTCATCATACTGACTCATCTAGCTGAGAAGCATCATGATGAACAACTTGCAGATTTCATGGAAGATAACTTCTTGAATCCCGAGGTTGAAATACTAAAGGAAGTTGGTGAACATGTTTCCAACTTGAAAAGAGTTGGAAATGGCCTTGGTGTATTCATGTTTGATCATGAAACTCTGGGAGAATAAGTTGGTAGTTCTACTTTATAGAACTTGCTGTTTAAGGCTTTTAACATATTTTTCTAACATTCAGCTACTTAAAACTTGATATACAGTACACACGGCTTATGATAATTTGCGAAGTTTTTAAAAACTTTGCAAAAACTTTGCAAAAACTTTGCAAAGTTTTTGCAAAGTTTTTTTGATCCATCTAATATAGAGCAAAAAACTGTCAAATGCAAGGTGAAACGGCTGAATCTAAGAAAATTGGACGAAATTAGAAACTTTCAGAAAAACTTCGCAAATTATCAATTGGCCCCCCTAATTGATAATTTGCGAAGTTTTTTCTAAACAGCCCTGAATTGGTCAGCAACCAAGGTGGAGCATTGTAGATATGTAGAGCATTGTACAGTGCGTTGAATCGTCATCAAATCCACCCTTTCAAACAACTTTTGCCGATGTTTACGAGGAGACTTGCAATCACCACACGTTTTAGGCCTAAAATATGAAATTGCTCAGAACAACGGGTAAACGCGTGAAAACTACTTTATTTGCCGCTAAATCAGCTTGCCTTGATACTGTCTTGATGATTAGACACAACAAAATCAAGTATCAGGCAAATTTAATAGCATTTCAAAAAAACTTCGCAAATTATCAATTGGCCCCCCTAATTGATAATTTGCGAAGTTTTTTCTAAACAGCCCTGAATTGGTCAGCAACCAAGGTGGAGCATTGTGGATATGTAGAACATTGTACAGTGCGTTGAATCGTCATCAAATCCACCCATTCAAACAACTTTTGCCGATGTTTACGAGGAGACTTGCAATCACCACACGTTTTAGGCCTAAAATATGAAATTGTTCACAACAACGGGCAAACGCGTGAAAACTACTTTATTTGCCGCTAAATCAGCTTGCCTTGATACTGTCTTGATGATTGGACACAACAAAATCAAGTATCAGGCAAATTTAATAGCATTTTACAAAAACTTCGCAAATTATCAATTGGCCCCCCTAATTGATAATTTGCGAAGTTTTTTCAAACAGCCCAGAATTGGTCAACAACCAGGGTAGGGCATTGTGGATATGTAGAACATTGTACAGTGCGTTGAATCGTCATCAAATCCACCCTTTCAAACAACTTTTGCCGATGTTTACGAGGAGACTTGCAATCACCACACGTTTTAGGCCTAAAATATGAAATTGCTCAGAACAACGGGCAAACGCGTGAAAACTACTTTATTTGCGGCCAGGTCCATAACGCGGAACTCGCGGAAATCGCGGAAACCGCGGAACAGGGTTCTTCCGCGAGATTGAGTTCCGCGTTATTCACTGGCGTATTAGGCAAAGTCCATAACGCGGAACTCGCGGAAATTTTTCAAGCACTGAAAATAACGTTATTTATTCAAAAGTATCCTTCTGGATTTTAGGAAAACTTTTAGAAACAGTATATTTGAGTGATTTTAAGGGTTGGCCTGCTATGGGCCTAACATGGGTAAGTCATTTGGCTTAGGCCCATCGAGGTCAATGGTCTAACGACAACAAGGTTGATCTTGTGGCCGTAAATTCAGAAGTACTGACAGGCTGTCTCCCTTTAACTCATCACAGAAGGTTGTATGTATCGAATATGTAACCAAACATCCAAAATCCATCTGTTCTTCGTTAAAACATAGCTGAGGAAATTTTCGAAAAATTTCCGCGAGATTGAGTTCCGCGTTATTCACTGGCGTATTAGGCGAAAGTCCATAACGCGGAACTCGCGGAAATTTTTCAAGCACTGAAAATAACGTTATTTATTCAAAAGCATCCTTCTGGATTTTAGGAAAACTTTTAGAAACAGTATATTTGAGTGATTTTAAGGGTTGGCCTGCTATGGGCCTAACATGGGTAAGTCATTTGGCTTAGGCCCATCGAGGTCAATGGTCTAACGACAACAAGGTTGATCTTGTGGCCGTAAATTCAGAAGTACTGACAGGCTGTCTCCCTTTAACTCATCACAGAAGGTTGTATGTATCGAATATGTAACCAAACATCCAAAATCCATCTGTTCTTCGTTAAAACATAGCTGAGGAAATTTTCGAAAAATTTCCGCGAGATTGAGTTCCGCGTTATTCACTGGCGTATTAGGCGAAAGTCCATAACGCGGAACTCGCGGAAATTTTTCAAGCACTGAAAATAACGTTATTTATTCAAAAGCATCCTTCTGGATTTTAGGAAAACTTTTAGAAACAGTATATTTGAGTGATTTTAAGGGTTGGCCTGCTATGGGCCTAACATGGGTAAGTCATTTGGCTTAGGCCCATCGAGGTCAATGGTCTAACGACAACAAGGTTGATCTTGTGGCCGTAAATTCAGAAGTACTGACAGGCTGTCTCCCTTTAACTCATCACAGAAGGTTGTATGTATCGAATATGTAACCAAACATCCAAAATCCATCTGTTCTTCGTTAAAACATAGCTGAGGAAATTTTCGAAAAATTTCCGCGAGATTGAGTTCCGCGTTATTCACTGGCGTATTAGGCGAAAGTCCATAACGCGGAACTCGCGGAAATTTTTCAAGCACTGAAAATAACGTTATTTATTCAAAAGCATCCTTCTGGATTTTAGGAAAACTTTTAGAAACAGTATATTTGAGTGATTTTAAGGGTTGGCCTGCTATGGGCCTAACATGGGTAAGTCATTTGGCTTAGGCCCATCGAGGTCAATGGTCTAACGACAACAAGGTTGATCTTGTGGCCGTAAATTCAGAAGTACTGACAGGCTGTCTCCCTTTAACTCATCACAGAAGGTTGTATGTATCGAATATGTAACCAAACATCCAAAATCCATCTGTTCTTCGTTAAAACATAGCTGAGGAAATTTTCGAAAAATTTCCGCGAGATTGAGTTCCGCGTTATTCACTGGCGTATTAGGCGAAAGTCCATAACGCGGAACTCGCGGAAATTTTTCAAGCACTGAAAATAACGTTATTTATTCAAAAGCATCCTTCTGGATCTTAGGAAAACTTTTAGAAACAGTATATTTGAGTGATTTTAAGGGTTGGCCTGCTATGGGCCTAACATGGGTAAGTCATTTGGCTTAGGCCCATCGAGGTCAATGGTCTAACGACAACAAGGTTGATCTTGTGGCCGTAAATTCAGAAGTACTGACAGGCTGTCTCCCTTTAACTCATCACAGAAGGTTGTATGTATCGAATATGTAACCAAACATCCAAAATCCATCTGTTCTTCGTTAAAACATAGCTGAGGAAATTTTCGAAAAATTTCCGCGAGATTGAGTTCCGCGTTATTCACTGGCGTATTAGGCGAAAGTCCATAACGCGGAACTCGCGGAAATTTTTCAAGCACTGAAAATAACGTTATTTATTCAAAAGCATCCTTCTGGATCTTAGGAAAACTTTTAGAAACAGTATATTTGAGTGATTTTAAGGGTTGGCCTGCTATGGGCCTAACATGGGTAAGTCATTTGGCTTAGGCCCATCGAGGTCAATGGTCTAACGACAACAAGGTTGATCTTGTGGCCGTAAATTCAGAAGTACTGACAGGCTGTCTCCCTTTAACTCATCACAGAAGGTTGTATGTATCGAATATGTAACCAAACATCCAAAATCCATCTGTTCTTCGTTAAAACATAGCTGAGGAAATTTTCGAAAAATTTCCGCGAGATTGAGTTCCGCGTTATTCACTGGCGTATTAGGCGAGAGTCCATAACGCGGAACTCGCGGAAATTTTTCAAGCACTGAAAATAACGCTATTTATTCAAAAGCATCCTTCTGGATCTTAGGAAAACTTTTAGAAACAGTATATTTGAGTGATTTTAAGGGTTGGCCTGCTATGGGCCTAACATGGGTAAGTCATTTGGCTTAGGCCCATCGAGGTACTGCTGCCCTGTTTGGGGATCTTGCGGTGCATCAGCCCTCGATAAGTTGCAAAAACTACAAAATCGAGCTGCTAGGATTGTCACAAACAGCCCCTTTGACGCCTCAGCTTTGCCTTTGATAGGGAGTGTTGGCTGGCTGACCATTAGAGAATTGATCGACTTTGAGACGAGCTAGATGGTCTATAAATCTCTGAATGCCCTCGCCCCAGATTACTTGCGAAACCTATTTCAAAAGGTATCTGAAGCTACTAACCGTCAGCTGAGGAACTCTAAAACTGACCTTAGATTACCACTATTGAGAACATCAACTGGTCAGAAATCGTTTGCTTACAGAGGGGCTAAGGTCTGGAGTGACCTAGATAGTGTTGTCAAAGCGTCCGCATCATTCAGCTCCTTTCGAAGAAATTATGAAACCAAACTATGACTCATCTCGTTTTCCTTTCCTTTTTCTTTGACTGAGATTATTGTAAATAGGGTTGAATATCTTAGTTATTATTAGGTTTTGTATTTGCATGGCTCCCTGTAAAACAGTGTATCTGAGTGGATTACCATGGATAAAAAAGTTAAAATGAAATGAAATGAAATGAAAGGTCAATGGT